>OW121774.1:5012500-6262500 GCA_933228765.1 Miltochrista miniata | reverse complement strand
ATAAAACTTTTATTTGTTTGGGTAGATGCGTCCCTAAATCGTTTGTTATAATTGGGCGCGTTGCGAGAGCTTGCCTCTAGTGCTGGAGATTGTCTAGTGTAGACAGTAGGTCTGTCTCTGTTAAGCGGGACATCTGGGCGACTTCCAACGAATCGCTCGGTTCGCTGGTCGCCCAAGGGTTTAAATTGTGGACTGGAGCCGAAGAAGCTGGCACAGCACGTGGTGCTTGAGCATTACGGTTATTGTTGTATGCCCGTTTGCGGCATTCAGCTATAACGTGTCCCGGATTTTTACAATAACTACATGTTTTGTATTAATATGTAGGTACTGGGTGGACGAGTTTGATTCTGTGAAATGGCGGGGTGGTTATTAGGACGAAATTGACTGTATTGTGATGAAAACCGGTTATTATTACTAAATGGTGGGTGCGTTACTGCTTTGTAACTATTAATGGGTCGCGGTGCGTTTAATCGAAATAACGAATGTCGTGCGCTGTTCATTTCACGAATTTTATCTTCTTGGATAGCGAAACGTCCGGCTTCGTTAAGGGATGTGAATCCTTGTGTACCAAGCATAATCCCTATGTCAGAACTTAGTCCGTTTATAAATAAATTAAGTGCTGTTTCTTCAGTGGTCGCTATTCGACCCGATAAAGTATCGTTGTCAATATCTGCGTTTAATTTTTCTATAATTTTACTACGACATAGATCAACTCTATGGAAGTATTCGGTAATAGACTCGTTTTGTTTTTGGAAAAGTGACTGTAACTCTAGATTTAGATGTGATATAGTCTTAACATGTGAAAACCTGTCTATTAAGAAGTTGCGCAAGTCATTCCACGAATTAAATTGTTTGCAGTGGACATCTGACGCGCCTGAACCTGTGGTATTATTCAAGGCATATACTAGTAAAATTGATTTTTGTTCTGCACTGGCTAAATGAAATGCTGAGTCACAGGATCGATAGACTTGGTCAGAATTACTGGTTTCAAAAGTAGGAATTAGTTTGAGAAGAGTAGCAATTTCTAGATTCATTGTATTTGTACTGTAATACGAATTTGCGAAAAATGAGGATAAATTGGAATATAATTCAGAGGGATCGTCTTTGATTTCCTTTGACATTGAATATATGCAATAAACACGATAGAGGAGATTTAGGAGAGCAAACTAATAATGCCACTTACCACAGTAACAGTATTATGTGGGCTCGCATGGTCCGGCGAAGATTCTTCACAGCCTGCAGCTACCACACGTCGTTTCTTCTCTTCTTTGGGCGATGCTGTCCCGATAGCGAAGATTATGACGCGTGTTTATCTTCGTCTTAACGCGTTATTTGCGAATCCTACCGACTGCGCCAGATTTGTTATGTGGCAAAGACAAGATTAGGCTTTTTAAAAATTATATTTAATTCGCTAATAAAATAATACAAAACTTATAATTTACGAGAACTTAGAAATACGTTAGAATTAGAAGGACGAGACTGAGACGGAGATCGGAAGCGAAGTGAACGAGGGATGCCGGGATGTCGGTTTATAAAGGTTGGTGAGACAATGACTCTATTCGTCGTCGGGAATTTAGGGATAACCAATACATGATAGAGCTTACAGTACTAGATAACTTTATACAATACAAAATATGTGATCATAACTATTACAATACTAGGTGACGTATCCTATATTAAATAACTAAACAATACTAGATGCTAGATTACGGTATGAATCGTTAAGGGATCCTAGAGTCGGGGTGAGTCAGTGGGAGCTAGACCATTATATAACACATGGAATTCACAAGGACTTCGCAAAGATTTGTGCCCCGTAATGAGTCCCAAACTTGGTCGACATGTTCACAAAGAGCTGATTTAGTCTAGTATAGGTCAATTATCCTGAACATAATTAATTGGGTACAGGAACATCTTCCTCCGGATAAATCGACCTTACTGTCGGTAACATGGTATCGTTCAGCAATTCCATGTAATTAGCACCGTTCAGGGAAAAAGATCAGTTCTCCTGGTCCAGCGGAACTTATCCAGGCCCACATATTAACCACGACTCTGCCAGATTCACTGTTAAGGGTAATATTTCTTGGCTCGTAGCGCGTATTATTCACACGCCATAAATGCCGACGACCTACTTGACTCGACTTAAAAGATTTTTCGTCAGAAAATATGGTTTGTGAAAAATGAAAATCCCTGAAGAACTCGTGCTGCTTTATGGTCGTCCGACAGAAAAAAAATTTTTGCTGGTTTTCTGTGTCGAATGCCTGCATGACGTAGTGCCCTACGAACTGCTTGCGCACTACAGTCATATTCGTTCGCAAACAGCCGAGCCGAGCCAAAAGCTGCTGCTCATATGTCGTCACCATGCGCTCCAGCAGCTCCTCCGTGAAGACACGTGGTCGCGACACTCTAACTTTATTTGCCAAGTGACCCTGGCTGTCGAAGCGGTTGATTCAAAACCGCACGGTGTTTCTTGTAAAAAAACGTAGCAGAGTTAGCTTACATGATAGATTTACAAAAAACAATAAACCAAAGATATCAAACTATTTTTGTCTCTCCCTATCCAAAACTCTTTATGTAACCCTAAATCCCATAAGCTTTAAAAACTTTCAAGACCAACTATTATCAAAGAGAGCAAAGCTGTTTTATTTTATACCACTAAGGTGGCGGACAAGTTAACTGCCCACCTGACGAAAAGCGATCACTATGGCATATGAACGCTTGCAACACCAGAGGCGCTACACATGTGCTACCGAACCAGGCGCAGGTTGTGACGACCCATTGTTGAAATTTTTCAAGTCACCCTTAATACGAACAACTTGGCTTAACGACTGCAATTTTACTGACAACCGAGACCAGCGGCTTAACGTGCATTTATTAGAAAGCGTTTCCGAAGCACGGAAACGCTTGCCAATAAAAGACACAAACCCATAAATGTCACGTAGTGGTCACCCATCCAAGGAGTGGCTTTAGTGAAAGTTCGGTTCAGTAGTGATCGTTTGGTCAGCGGGGCCACGACGGCCACTCTTATTTAACGGCAATAAAAATGCTTTATTACTCACCGACGTATTCAGCTCCTCGGCTATTTGTGTTATATTAGCTCCTTCGTTGCGCAGGTGGATTATGTTGGAGCGTTGCATAATGTTGAGGTTCCTGCGTGAACTCATGACTATTGACAATAATGATAAATTATCTATTGCAAACTTTTGGCGCCAGCAAAGGGTAAGATGAAACTAATGTGTCTGCGTCAATGTAAAGAAATGGTTACCATTACGATTTGTCAAAAAAATGCTCTTTTGTTTCAAAAAAAGTGTTGTTGAAAAAAAAGTTAACTAAATAAAAGTCAGCCATAAAATGGGCGGGTCGCGTTACAATGACTGCTTTCAAAGGAAAAGGTTCAGGGAACGTGCAAGCTTCAAGTTTGCGTTTGCCATTGGTCAGCCATAAAATGGGCGGGTCGCGTTACAATGACTGCTTTCAAGGGAAAAGGTTCAGGGATCGAGCAAGCTTCAAGTCTGCGTGGCTGATTGCAACTCGTTTATCATTTTGAAGACAACAGGTCTGCTAGTGCTCGTAGCGTTGCAACTGTTATTTCCATGCACTGCATCGTTTCATAAATGAAACAGGAAACTCAACGTCTGAACAATTTATTATAAAACATTGCAAGCAACCTTAAACATAAATCTCACGACAAAACGAGAAACTTAAATGTATAACAAAACACAAAGTGTGAAAGCAATAAGAAAGAGTTCATAGGTGGTTACACCAACGTACTGTGACGATGTATTAACTTCGATTCCCACTTGATACTTGCCGAAGTTGTAGGCTCTTCAGGCACGACGCAGCACGCGCCGCTCTCGCGAACAATCTGCATCATTCGTTCGTTCTGCTCCATATACGCCATCTGGAAAGCCGTCCCAACGTCTTGCATTCAGATTGATCTGTGGTTAGCGGCACAGCCACTCAGCCAGTTCGTAGTCTTCGTACCACACAGTGTCGTGAAGCGGAGTGCAGCCCATGAAATCGTCCGGTGCGTTGAGGTCGGCCCCCAGGTCAACGACTGTTCTTACAACTCGATGGCACGCGCCCCTCTGTGCGCCTTTATTGCAATGTGGATGCAAGTGACACAACAGGAGTCCATTTCGTTGATGATGGAATTCACCAGCCCGTTGACTCTGTTCCGGACCCGGTTGAGCAGCACCAGTGATCCAATTTCCGCAAGTTTGTGGAAGATGTTGTTTCCGGTCAAAGAGTCCTTGCCTAGCAGATGAGCCGTTTGAAAGCAGAGCATCGTGAAACGGAGAGTGGACTAGTAGGCGAAAAGTCTGCTAAGGGAATGAATAATTGTTACGATTCCCAGCTTTTATATTTGTGACAACGTGTGAACGTGCAGCGTGCGACAAGGCCCCCAATATCGGTGAGTCCTTTACACCTCACCCTTCTGCTTATACAACCAGTGAGCGTCGACGTCACGCCTCCTGCGCACCCTGCTACTGCGGACTATACACCTCCCTGCGCTTACGCAAGCCCCTCCCAACGGCGTAATCACTTGCCGACGGAACATTTAGGCCTAGTCCATTTTGTTTACCTGTTCGGACAGTGTTCCGAGCTGTTTTTACAATCTCTGTTGGAAATTTTCTAAGCTTAGACATGCCGAAGACAGCGCGTACCTCTCCTCCGTCAGCTGAACATGAGAAGCAGGTACTATATGTACTCCGGAACCGAATATATATAGCGGATAAGACTCCAGCTACATTACCGGTAGAAACAAGCGACCATGTCCTGATTTTTCTTCGGTGAACGAGCTGGAGTTATTTGAGGATAAAATAATGAAGATGCTCGTATCCTGCAAGGCCGATCAAGAATCATTTTTAAATAAAATTGAATCCGATATCCTAGATGTAAAAAAGCAAAATAGTGATATACAAAAAAACCAACGTCGAGATCGAAAAGGCCCTGGACCTTATGAGTAGTGGCTACGAGAAGATGAGATAATCTGTAGAAAATCTGGAAAAAGAAAAAAAATTACAAAAGTTATACATTTCGGAGCTCGAAAAAAGCGTCTATTCCCACCTGTTCTGTTGAGTAGTTCTCTTAACAGAACTACGGGTCTATGACTTAAAACATCAATCGCTCATCTATTAAGTATTAAAATTAGAAAACTACCCCAAAGTGAAAAATAATCTACCAACGATTTGTCATCCCTTGTTGTCAAGACATGCAAGGCAATACATACTTCAATCACGCCCTATGAGCTCTGGTATGTTAACAGGCTACCTGGAAAAAGGGACAAATAGACCTATAATTGCAGAGCTTCACTGTGTTCCATTAAAGCCCAAATACTGGGTGCCACACGCTCCTTTAATAAAGGGCTACCACTGTCTGAGAAACTCAATACAGGACACATAGGAGTTGCTGGCCCAATAATCCCGGTTTTCGGCGCGGAACACCTCCCTGGAAGCGTGCGACAATGATTTCACGAAGCCCGTCAATTTTGTAAAACAAATTAATGTAACTACTCCTAGACCTATAATAGCAAAGTTTTTGTCAGAGAACGTAAGGGCACTCCATTAATATTAAAACAGCCTCATGTATTCATAATTTGCTAATTAGGAATTAAAGTAACATTTTTCATAAAAAGTTATCTATAAGCTTTGTTTGTATAAATTGTAAACTACAGGGTTTTTTTTTAACGTGAGGGAAAATCCTCGTAGGATGCTATGCCGGACTCTTACCGACTAAAAAACCTCACGTAACGCCCAACGGCCTATGGTTGAGAGCCCCGGGTAAGCCCTCAGGAAGGATGTCCCGTGACTCCCAACAGACCTACGGCCACCAATGCGGCCTCGCCCAGGGGGTGGTTCGGGTGCAATCCCGCGTCTATGGGAGGTTTCGGGTGTGACCCTGCTTCTAAGGGGGGGCGTGCGTGAGTTGCTCACGTCACGCTGCCGTCATGGGCCTGCTTCTGTAAGGACGGTGAGCGGCCCTCTCACCGTCCTCAGACCCCCGGTCATGGAGGCCGATAGTCCTCGGCGAAGACACGTCGGCGGCGCCCAGGGCGCCGACTGCGGAACTCGGATGGGAGAGTTCTCTCCCACACTGTTAGCTACTGGGTAGGATTCTAAATTGCTCATTTTCTGTCCAATTTTGTTTTGTAGTAACGTACTATCAACGTGAAGATACGCATGTATATATCACAAGCATGAAACAGTCGTGACTCACGCTATACTCAAACTTATATGCTACAGATACCGCGTCTTTAAATTGACACCGGAATTAAAGTATACCTGTCATGATAACTTAACCTAATCATCAATCAATCAATCAATATCAATACATATAATAAAATCGTAACAAGTCGCTGTCTGTACGTGGAAGATAAATAAGAAAAAAAATTATAGGGGGGCTTTAGGAACGCAATAGAACCCAAAACAATGATTTTTAGAATTTTAGAATTTTTGCCTGTTTGTCTGTATGTCTGTTTGGCTGTACGGTTGTGCACGCTAATCTCAGTAACCGCTTAATCGATTGCAATGCGATTTTCTTAATTGTGTCGAAGTTTGCTCCACTTAACAGTTAGTGTTTATTTCATGTCAATCGGTTTATAAATAAAAAAGTTATATCACTTTAAAGAATCGTACATAGACATATGAATCTAAAAATGGGTAAATCTAAACTGGCGTGTTGGATTAATCATAAAAGAGCTTAATGATTAAAGCTATTTTAAAACAATTCAGTCCGCGCCGAATGCGTGACTCACTAACCCCCAGTTTCCGAAAGGCTGATCAACGCTAAAATTAACTAATCGGCTGTTAAAGGCGGATCCCCACCAGACGATCCAAAATGTATCACCAATTCCTACGATCCACGATCCGAAAGCATGAGGCATGGCAGGCATTTAAGTGCTCGTTGTTCTTTCCTGAACACCATTGGACGTGACATCGCATTCGTCGAGTTGCATTCATCAACAGCGCATTCATACGCCACGAGGCTTGCCTCGCATTGGAAAAGTGCAATCGGTAGACTTCGAAACTTAGTTCATTGGAAAGAAGGTATCACTCCTGGCTGTTTGCGCCACAGGCAGAGGAGTAGGGTTACAGTAAAAAATAAAACACATAATATTTTCCAATTTATAGAACGGACAAAGACACATTTATTTATTAAAATAAGCAAAGATATAAACAAACAATCTTATAATTTTTATTTAATATAGCGATTAGTTAATATAATAAACGATTGATATAATTTTAAAATAACTAATTTTTATATGCATAACATACATTAAATTCATAATTCATAATTTATTTATTGCATCAAATATGGTACATAAGTAGATGTAGAATATGTTAGAGTTTCACATATTTGGCCGTTTTAAAGCATGCAATTTGCCAAGTTAGGTAGATGCACAGTAAGACACATTACAAATATTTTCAGTTAAGTACATCAATTTCACACAGTTGATGGACAAACATATAATTAAGCAGGTACTTATATACAATTCATATTAATATATTAGTCAAATTAAATAGCATGTCCAATTAGAATATGAATTAGTACTTATGTCAATAAATTACAAATGTCAAATTTCGATTCTATATAAATTATTACACACGTTAACATTGACTAAAATTGTACTCATTAGATAAACAGGCACATACAAGGGATTCATCTTAACGATTTGTCATTTAAAAATTCATCAATCGAATAATAGCACTTATCCAGCAGTAAGCTTTTTACTTTTCTTTTAAATATGTAACTAATTTCTATGAGTAAAATCGATTTTGGCAGGTGATTATACAGTCTCGGTGCCATACAGAATACACTTTTATTGAGATATGCTGTGCTACTTGCTGGGAAAGATATCTTCAAATGATTTCTCTTGCTATTAAGTTTGCCAAAAAGGTGTATATTTTTTTTTTACAAAAGATGCAACCTCTAAAATATATATACAAGGCAAAGTTAACATTTTGAGCCTAACAAAGTATTCTTTACAACTGTCAGTAGGTTTTAATTTACAAATAGCTCTCACACATCTCTTTTGTGATCTAAATATACAATCAGCGTTAGTGGAATTTCCCCAGAATATGACACCATAAGTCAGAATCGGAAATAAATATCCATAATATGCAGTTACAACTGTAGATGGACTTGCTACTTTGGAAAGCATGTAGAGAGAATATGAGTGTCGGCTAATTTTTGAGCATAGAGTGTCTACATGAAATTTCCAGTCAAGACCTTCGTCTATATTTAGTCCTAAGAATTTGGTTTGTTCTACTTGTCCAACTTGAGTATTATTATATTTTATATCTAAATTAGTCAATTTGTTTACTCTATTTCGAAATGTCATTATACTAGTTTTGTCAAGATTTATTCGTAAATTGTTTAATGTCTACCAATTAATAGTATTATGTAAAGTAGTATTAATATTTTGCTCCACTTCAGACTTAATGTTGCCCGTTATCACAACAGTGCTGTCATCAGCAAAAAGGATTGTTTTGTAATTGGTTATCTGAGGAAAGTCATTAATGTATATAATGAATAGGAGCGGTCCTAACACGCTTCCTTGTGGTACACCAAACATGACTTTTCTGGGTTCTGACATGTAATTTAAAACCTTTTTTGTAATGTTACAAATTCTAGAAATTTGGGTAACCTGTATCCGACCACTCAAGTAAGACTTTACCAAATCCAGTACATTTCCTCTTACCCCATACGCATATAATTTTTCCAACAATGTCGCATGTTCAACATGGTCAAACGCCTTAGATAAATCCATAAAAATGGCAGATGCTTGGGTCTTTTTATCCACTGCAGTCATGACTGAGTTGAGAAATCTATAGATCGCTACATTAATATTCCTATTTTTGCGAAATCCTGCCTGCTCATCCGACAGTAGGTTGTTGGATTCAAAGTAAGTATATATACTACTATGAATGACCCTTTCAAAAATCTTAGAACAGACAGGAACAAGTGCTTTAGGCCTGTAGCAATCCATATCAATTATATTATTTTTTTTAAATAGAGGTTTTATAATTGTAATTTTTAGTTCGCTTGGATACACACCCTCACAAATACACAAATTTAATATGTGGCTAATTATATGCGACAGCTTAGAAGCTACCAGTTTCACAACTTTTGTTAAAATCTCATCGTACCCGGTGCTGTTGGTACTATTAAGTTTCATGATTACTCTATAAATTCTGTCTGTGTACATTTATCTGACCTTTAGAAAATTTTGCCTTACCAATGTTCAGAAGCTTGGTATTACAGTTCAAGGACATAATGTATGCCTGGTGTTTATTAGAAAATTCAACACAAAGGATATCCCTTAGGAAGTTACCACACATTACAGCTGTGAAATTTTTGGGTATAAGTCTCTTGTAATCCATATCAACATATCTTATGTTCTGGTATTGGTTACATATAAGTTTTAATTCATAGTTTAATTTATTCGGATTAAGGTAACGATTGCTGGGAATTTCACTGATTAACACATTCGTATGACACATTGCAGGTAACCAGCCAATAAGCGAGCTTCTGAATTGATATGGGTTGTTATCATTAATACCTCCTAAGACTACAATAAAGTCATTTTTTGTAGTCTTCTCTAAGTCTTGTTTGCTCAACTTTAAAATATCCTGCAGTTTGGCATGTGGTTTCCAGTAACTAACGACCAGAAATTTTTCTCCTAATAGTTTTTGAAGGACACTTCGAACATTCTTCCCACGCTGATCAGCAAGCACAATTACTTTATGCTTACTTACCACTCCCACACTTTGACATGCCTCGGGTTGCTTTTCCTGTGGGTCCGCTATTATTAACTCCTTTTTGTTACATGTGTTTGTACATAATGGCTCCGATACGTCACAATCCTGATGTATTGTACCCGAACTTTGCAAACCCGGAGAGACCGCTTCTTCTTTTCCTCCTATTATAAGATCACTATTGCTGACCTCAGTTTCCAAAGGCAGACTTTGTGACAAAGTTAGAATGTCATTCGATGATATATTGGGTTTTTGGGGCGTAGTTTCAACTAAATGTGCACTTTGTCGGTTACTATCATACACTCTGTTTCTCTTACTTTTTCTACTTGACAAAGTAATACTTTTGTCAGAAATTTCTAACTTTTTGTACATTTCTATTGTTTTTTTGTACTTTTGGACTTCATCCTTAAGAGTTTTGTTCTCCTCATTCAATAAATCCACCTCATTGTTAGCTGATTGTAATTCTGAATTAAGTTGGCATATTTGTGCGTGCAAATCCTCACAGCACGGATTTATGCCTCCTTTAGAGGTGCTCGGCAAGCTTGCCATCGTTGTATCCAACATATTATGTGTGTTTGATAAGTCATTTAATGAGGTCGAATGAAATAAGTTTGAGTGCTTTTTTCTTTGTGTTACATTATTGTACTCCATTTTTGCGAGTCGAGAAAATGTGAGAAGCCATTGTGGTTCATCACTTATTGATACATGCACTCTGCAAGAAGACTGTTGATCGAATGGAATTGTTCGGTTTGTGGTCTGCTATAAATAGGAGAACATTACTCAAACCATTTTGGTGTCATTACGGTAAACAATTTTTTTGTGCGGCTTAATGGATGTTAATGGGAAATACATTACTTAACGAGGATCATCAAAATTGATAGGGATATCGACCTTGTAAAGACAGGTCTTATCGAAATATCGACCCAACCTGTGGGATTATCGTAAAAACAGTCGTGCTTAAAAGGTTAACATTATGCACCGTCTGGCCACGTCACCGGGGACAGATATGGAAGTAGTTTGGTAATCTTTACCCCAAATATAACAAGCACTTACGCGTGCCTTATCAGCGACAGGGAATTCCATTTCGTGGAATGCGGACTGTATGTTCTACTCTATCTGTACTAGAGATTCAGCCTTTTTCCTTTAGGTTCAAACTTCAAATCAATTTTCTGTACAACTATATCTGCATTGAACAGACAAGCTGTATCTCAGGAACCGTGATAGCTAGAAAGCTGACATTTTCACAGATGATGGTATTTCTGTTGCCGCTATAACAACAAAATACTAAATTTAGAAAAATAATAATATTTAAGGGGGGCTCCCATACAACAAACGTAATTTTTTTGCCGTTGTTTGGTACGGAACCCTTCGTGTGCGTGTCTGATTAGCATTTGGCTGGATTTTCACATTCAACAAGATATTATTGTTCACATTGAAGAAATTGTGCTTATCGGCGTCAAGTGTTGGACCTTGGCGATTTTTAGGTACTGTAATGTAATTGAACATGTTATAGTTTCTAATCGTCGGTAGCGCGTCGTCACAAAATAATAAGATACAGAAAGCAATCTACATACAAAGTGTGACATAAGGTCTTAGGATTTTAATAGCAACTAGCTGTGCCTTGCGGCTTGGTGAGGGAGATACTTTGATAATTTTTTAAGTCCTATTTATCCCATCATCTTTGTCTTGACGAAATTTGAAGTACCTAGTTCTCTTTTTTGCCGTTGTTTGGTATGAAACCCTCCGTGTGCGTGTCCGACTCGCACTTGGCCGGTTTTTTCACATTCAACAAGATATTATTGTTCACATCGCATTTAACAAATGAAAAGTGTAAAATGAAATAAATAAATTATATGAGTGGTTTATCGTAAAATGTTCAACTCGCTAGGTGCGAGCGTTTCAGCTGGGCGTTGATAGATGAATAAGTTACCTTGTAATTTTATTAATATAGACGCCTAAGTACGCCGAGTTGGAGCCGTTGTACTTCTTTGTGCCCGTGGCTGTGGAGACCCTGGGGTCCTGGGGCAAGGATGCCAAAAACTTTGTTAAGGAATTAGGACAAAGGCTCACAGAGTCGACTGGTGACTCTCGCTCCGGATCGTTCTTGGTGCAGAGGCTGGCTGTTGCAATCCAGCGTGGAAATGCGGCGAGTGTGATGGGCACTTTTGCGCCGGGAGCAGTCAGGGGCGAGTTGTTTGAGTAGTTTTTAAGTAGAATAATATTATATTTATTTGACAGTGTAATTTATTATTTGTAAGATTAGTAAGATATATCCAATAAATTTAATATAGATATAAGATAGATTGTGATACTTATTGGAGCGCGAGTGTAGGTTTAAAAGTAAATTAGATACACGAGATTGCTTTCTGTACTTTATTATTTTGTGGCGTCGGTCACCGGGTGTTCACAGTATGTACCTATACGCAGGTTGTGAACTCGCTTATTAAATGTATAAAAACTAGCCAAGTGCGAGTCGGACTTGCACATGGACGGTTCCGTACCAAAAAACGTCGCAAAAATTACTTTGACAGTATGGGAGCCCCTCTTAAATTTTGATTCTACTGTTTGTTTTGTCATAACGGCAACAAACATACATAAACTGTGAAAACTCCAGATCTCTAGCTAGCACCGTTCCTGAGATACAACCTCGTGACAAACAGACACACAGACGGATAGCGTAGTCTCAGTAATAGTCAAAAAATCATAGTACTTTCTTTTTATACTGTGGTAAAAGGGTCTCGTTTTACCCTTTGGGCACGGAACCCTAATCAGACTGTTCCATGGAAACGTATTCTATGCTTACACGAATATTACAGTCGTTTGTATCCCGATACTTAGATGACGAATCATAAGTTCAGATTACGGAGGTGCACAGAGAACCTTTGAACGTTTTAGCAAATACCAGCAGACGTCACGCGGTTTCACCCGCGTAGCTATCGTTCCCGTGGAAATACGGGAATAAAATTTAACTTATGTCACTCTGGGATAGTGTAGCTTTCCAACAGTGAAAGAATTTTTCAATACGGTCCAGTAGTTTCGGAACCTATTCGATGCAAACAAACAAACAATAAATCAAATCTTTCTGCTTTCTAATATTAGTCAAGATATTAGTTGATGACCGCGTATTTGCCCGCGTGAAATTATGTTCCCGTTCCCGCATCCCATAGTATAATATTTTAAAGATAAAAAGTAGCCTAAATGTCTTATTCCAGACAATAATCTATCCCTGTACCAAATTTCAGTCCGATCCAATACTAAAGTTAAGTCGTTAAAGAGAAGTACGCAGTGAATGCAATTCTACATTTTTTGCAGATAAGCTAACGTGCCAGCATTCTTCAAATATAAGTTTTGAACACTTTAAGTGCCTTGTCCCTTCATAATACCCTTATCTCACCACTTAGCTCCGTGTAAATACTTATCTAAACTAAGGAATTTTAGATAAGTACTCTCACCGCTTTAGTAGTGAATGATTCATTTGAAAACCAACTAAGTGCGAGTCGGACTAGCGTACGAAGGATTCTGTACCAAAGGACGACAAAATATTACGTTTGTTGTTTGAGCGGCAACTGAAATACATCATCTGTGAAAATGTCAGCTCTCTAGCTATCACGGTGTATTCCTGAGATACAGTCTCATATCGGACAGATAGACGAGACGTACAGACATTATAGCGTAGCCTTATGAATAGGGTTTTACCCTTTGGGTACGGTACCCTAAAAACAGTTCAATTAGGATAGGACTCGCGCACGAAAGATTCGATACTAAATCTCGTGGAATACGTTGTTGCCGGTGTAGCTATTTTGGCAAAACAATCTAGAAACAAGAGATCGACGAGTTTTCGAAGAATTTTGTGGACCAACAATAACGAGAACGGTCTCAAATGAATTTTGAAAAAATTAAAAACGCAGAGAGAATAGCAGGAATAAATAAAACAGTCACGATGACAGTTTGATTGAAAAATAAAAAAAATCTGGGTCGTTAATTAATCGATGAATTTCCTATAAACTTACGTGAGGCTTCTCGTCTAAAACTCATGTAAACAGTCATGACGTCATAGCTGACTCAGGCTCTTGCTCTTTGAATAAGCAAAATAATGGTTTATTTACTCATTCATTTCGACCACGTGACCGGCTACATTGACACAGTGGCCGTACGCTCGCTCTACGAGTCATTACGAAAAAAAATACGATAATGGGCCAATTTATTCTCGTCGATGTATAATGAAAGGAAAGTGCTTGGCCGACGTAGCGAGATATAAGGTTTACTAATGTTTGCCATAATTTAAAATGCCATAATTTCATATGCCATACTGGTATTTGCCATAATTTCATTAGAAATAACGCTTCAGTTGCCATAATCGTGAAATGACATAGAATAACTTTCACTAATTCCATTGGTCATAATCGATCAAGTGTCATAATAATTAAAATCTATAAATGTATTTGCCATAATTTTCGTTTTCAATAATGCCATTTTGCATAACTTTTATGCACCATAATATAAATAAAGATAATTTATACGACACAGATTTTTTATTTACAATTAAACCTAAAACTAAACCTCATATGACGTCTACTAACTAAGTTCGACGGAGGCCCGCTTCGCGGGGTTCTCACATTAGCAACACAACACGTACACGTGTGTCTCTGTGTACGTGTTGTGTTGCTAATGTTCCCTTCGTGCCTGCTCCTCGGCCTGTCCTATGAGCCTATCGTCAACTTTCCTGCTTTTCTTTTTCTGGTACCGCGAAATTTTGACAGTATCGTGCGAAAACGTTCGAAATGAAGAAAAAACAAAGGCAAAAACAGATTCCAAGTTTGTCAAATATTTTTGCGTTTGTTTTAAGAGGGTTAACATATTTCGCCCCACGTTTTGCTCAGGAACCATACTTTTCATTGCGTTTAAAGTCATTAAATATTTATCGTACAAACATGGTATTCACTAACATACTTAGTAAATTTAGCGCTCTAAACGTTTTATAAAACATATTTTACCTAACAACAGATTACATATGGTTAATATCAACGAAAGTGAACAAGGTTTTTCAATTCATACGATTTGCATCGATTTCGATGCTTAAATTCATGTCAAATAACTGATAAATTTAATGAACAAGGGCAACGAAGCAATTGCAAAAGGCCTAGGCTATCTGGTTGTAGAATAACCTGATATCAGGTAGGTTCCTTTTTTTGGAGAAAAATGACTGTCAAGTTTGCTCAAATACTGAGAATTTTCACCACAATAAAGTAGTCTTTTCACCAGCTTCTGTAGTTTAAATCATTATGATAATTATGTAATATTATGTCAGAACTTCTCCTCTGACAATAAAAATATTTCTTTCTAAGTAACTAGATACAGATTTTTTTTTACAAAGTATTTTGTGAACCCCTATAAATGCAGAGACGCGAACAAATACGATTTAGTACCGCCGAGAGGCTCTCAGAGAGTGGTCATGTCGCTCGGTGTTCCATTTTTGAATACGAAAAAATTAACAAAAATAGTCTAATTCTAGCGTGACCAAACAATCTTAGTACTTTGTGACGTATAATATAATATACTAGCTGATGCGCGCGGCTTCGCCCGCGTGAATTTTGGATCCCGTTCCAGCTTCCCGTGAAAACAATTTTCTGGGATAAGAAGTAGCCTATGTGTTATTCCAGACTATACTCTATCCCTATACCAAATTTCAGCTGGATCCATTCAGCCGTAAGAGCGTGATTGAGTAACAAACATCCAAACATCTAAACATCCAAACATCTTCACAAACTTTCACATTTATAATATTACTAGGACTAGGACTAGGATATAAATATTTATGGTCGATATACAACGTGAACTTATGTATAGTGCAAAGCTCAGACACCCCGACTAGAGTTTCGCTTCAAAATACTGTATAAAAAAATTAAATGAATCTAACGAAAACTGACCAAGTTATAACAGCGTAGTGTAGGTATTGTACGCAAGGCAGGTAGTCACTATTCGTGTGGTATTGATAATAACATATTAACACCCCATTTCATAAGTGGTAATTATGGAACACCTGTGAGGAACCAGACCAGGATTGGGACGGCTATAAAGCCGCTAAAGCAAAATACAAGTAGCGACTGAGATACAGAAGTACCAAGTCTTGGAGAAACTTCTTCTAGAGTCAGACTAATACTGGCCAAACAAAAGACATAACTGTCCGTATCTATAAAGAAACCTGACGGCGCGGCGGCCTGACCAACCCATGAAAAGAATTATTTATACTGTTGATGGATGGCACTTGGTAAAACCTGCTGCACATATTCATTAACGGCACTTGTACTGTTCCACAACATTTATTTATTTTACACCTGACTGGTTTCGCCTTTCGGCAATTTTCAAAGGCCAATAAACATTATATAATGACCACTACATCACTTAATTACTCGAAAACAATAAATTAATAACATATAAATTACCACTACATCATTCTACTAACGTAAACTATCATGAAAAGAAGACGAGAGTATTTTGATTCAAACGCACTTCCCAGGATGCCAATTGCTGCAGACACTCATGTGGCTGGTGGAATACGTATCCACAAAAGAAGTCCAGTGGGAGCTCGCAAGACCTGTTCTAATCTATTCTGTCAACTTACAAAAATCTGAATGGGTAATTAACAACTTCAAGTCCTTCAAATCTCCAGGACAGGATAAAGTCTTCCCTGCAGTGATAAAATGGGGGAGGACACAAGTTGATATTGTCAGCTACATAGTATCTGTACGCCAGACAATGAATGGAACTGTGACCCTGACTGTGGAGAGAGGTCTAAGTGATCTTTATACCAAAACCCGGTAAAGGGTTTATATTTGTGATTCGGACCTCTGGTTATACAGACCGATAAGCCCTTCGTCTTTTCTGCTAAAAACTCTGGAAAGATTGTGTGACAGAGACAATCGAGAGACGGCCCTTCAAAATAAGACACTGCATTCCAACCAACGCGCATATTGCCCCCGGCAAGTCAACAGACTCAGCACTACATGCAGTGGTACACAAAATAGAAGAGGTCATCCAGAATCAATCAATCAATGTGCCTCGGCACTTTCATGAACATAGAGGGAGCTTTTAAAAAAAAGAAGCATAACCACGGCACTGGCAAAACACCGAGTATACACGATGTCAGTGAATAGATAGATAACATGCTAAATAACTCATTTTAAAGCTACAGACAAGCAGAAACCAGTGCGCAGCCATGGCCAAAGGTTGTCCAGAAGGGGGCGGGGTCTCACCACTGCTAAAAAACCTTGTTGTGGACGACCTAATAACCAATCAATCAATCAATTTAACCTAGAACTGTCCCTATATACATGGATGTGGAACAAGCCAAAGCAGATGGTAAAATTAAATTATGGAGAAAATACGGATCTGTTAATACAAAGCATGACTGGTATTTTAAAATCCAAGGCCGACTTCAATTCAAGTGAGAAGCTGCGTTTATTTTATCTTCTAGTGATCTTGTGTATATAATAAATATTTTTAATGAATTGTATTAAAATTACTTTCAGTCAAGCCAACATTTATCGATTTGCGTACACCGCAAATCGATAAATGTTGGCTTGACTGAACACTAATTTGCCCTTAAGCACAGTAAATATTTCGAAAGACTACGAGTACTGGACTACAAGGATGGAACCTAAATTGTTAAATTTTTACGACAAATGTCTGTTGATTTTTAATATTTAAAGCAATTAGTTTGCTAACTTTTTCATAATATTTTATTATAAAGTGAAAAAAGACAACTTGGCCCAGACGGGATGTCTAAATGAAATGTCTGTTGCCCAAAATGATTAACCCCAGAAAGAGTCGATAAAATAAAATAAAATTAAATTTATTCCCTTTGAAATTTTAAAAAAAATAGGTTTGTCAACATTTTTGTGACTCTACTGGGGGTTCGGAAATGCTACAGACTGAGAAGAACACTCCAAGAAACTCAGTTCGGTCCCTCCCAAAATTCATCTTAGTAGGTATCAATCGATCAATGCCGATACGGAAGGGCTAATTAATTAGCATTTTTCTTGGCGGTGTGCATTGTTATGCACATGCCTCTTAATAAATATTTGGTTATTGTAAATAAAAAACACCTACTATCAATATTAAGATTAGAGTTAGATCCCATAGCTCAAGCTTATAGCTTAGTTTGGGCTAGATGATCTTGTGTAAGAATATCCAACAATATTTATGAATTATTTATTAAAAATATTTTAATGTTCCTGCCAGCACTGAATCTGTAGTAGGCAGCAAAACATCGGACCATGCCAAGCGCCTGCGCATTGCTACGTAAATATTATTTGTTTTTAACCATGTGTATTGTCAAATTTAAATATTTATAGTGTATAATAATAGAATATTGTCCATTACTTTCTACAATTTTCGTATATTTAGATACTTTAAAAATAAACTTATGAAACCGTTTTCATGTATGTGTGTATTTGTAATTTCAATATTGATATTAGTTAGGTAAATAAATGTCAACTTTATTAATTTTATTGATGTCAGTATCTATCACTACTAGAGTCGAAATATTTCTTTTATTTATTGAGACAAATGTTACAATAAAGCATAATAACTTTTTACAATATGAATAAAACTAAACTAAATCTAAATAGGGCCCCGGTGGCATTGTGCCCAAAAAACTGGCAGCATTCCACTTTTGAACGGCGATGCTTATTCGTTGGGAGAAATAACTGCCAGCCCTTAGGTCACGAGTTGACTCCACAAGGCGCTTCTTCAAAATTTAAAAAAAACTTTATGCCCATGAACCTAGGGTCTCGACACACACACACACTACTAAATATCAATAAATTTGCAAATTTGTTTTAAACTAACACGCGTTGAACACATATTTTTATACAAAACGGGATTTCGCGTGGCACTATTTTATTATTAATTAAAGGTTTCGGTACCTTCACTTTCCGAGGCGATCTCGGGACCACGATAGGTGTAACCCTGTCGAAACGTCGAGGAAAGTGAAGGTACCGAAACCTTTAATTAATAATAAAATAGTGCCACGCGAGATCCCGTTTTGTATAAAAATAATCAATAATTATTAACTAATATTACTAACATAAAAATTAAATTAAAAGATTGAACGCTTAGACTAAGAATATGACACCGGTAATACATCAAGGAAAATAAAAGTATCAAACTTGTTGGTAGCAACAATTGGCACTATACGGCTATATGCGCCGCGCCGCGCTGATTTCTTACGATCGTAAAGAAATTTGAAAACCGAATTAACGCTCTTAACGTCAATAGAATTGCATTAAAAACAGAAGAATTTTTTTTTTAATTTTTCTATATCTTTTCAATTAGATTAACTGCTCCGGTGCCTAGATCGAAAGGGCTCCACGATGTTGAAAAATGTTCGTCCATGCCAGCGACGTCAGCAGCACTTTGAGCACATGAATGGCACGTACGCCTCCGTGCGTATGCATTTGCTGCAACGTGAACAGCGTACTCACCATATCGGAGTTGGATCTCGTGCACGAAGGAGCTCACCCGGAATCTCTCGTGCAGCGTTAGAGTTTCAACGTTGGCGAGCTCGTGGAACACGGTGGTTCGTGGAGTGTACGCGTTGCCTAACAATTTCTCATTTTGGGAAATTGACATCTAGAGACGTAGTCTATGTAGGATACTAAAGAAAAGAAAAGTTATAATAAAAAGTCTGAAAATCAGTCGTATACGTTTATTTTATCAATATTTACAATGTACAATGCCTACAATCACTAAATCAGCGGAAGTTGGACCGTACTCTCTCGCAGTACGTTCTCGTTACTGAATTCAACCGCATCCAAGTCCAATTCGACTATGTCAATAGCGCAACTCAGCAACATGTTCAACATTCGGTAGTCGTCATTGTTCTGCGCATAACAAAACGTCGTCAATCCTTCATTGTTTTTTCAAGCATATCAATTTGTGGTTGCTTACAGAACCAGTTTACTAGTTGGTGATGACCACGCAAAACGGTGAAGAGGAATGGATTGATGGAGAAGTCTCAGTAATAGTCTAAAGATCATAGTGCTTTTTTTTTATACTGTGGTAAAAGGGTCTCGTTTACCCTTTGGGTACGGAACCCTAATTAGTTTGATCTTTAAGGACCTTTCAGGAACGGTAAAGATGAATTAGTTCACCAGAGATTATTTTTATTTACTTGTGAGGGTCGGATGCTTTGGGAGTTACTGGCGAATGGAAACGGCGATATATCGAACAAATACTTTATTCTGAATTAACCCCGGGAAATGAACCTCGCGTGTCGAGTAGTGAACAGTAACTAGCTCGACCCAGTCATACATCGCGCTTACATACAAAACTGCTGACTTGCAATCTTTCATACTACAGAGTCCCTACACTACACCCCCCAATTTTTCACAAGAATAATTATAAATTTTTCATTACATAAATCAAACACAAAACTAAATTAACAGTTCACATACAAAGTAACATAAGACGTACAATCAGCATTGATTAATTCATGTTAAACCGTTAGCATAACAACACTGTGTCACATTACATTACATTACACTCTTTGTTGTTGAGTTTGTACCGGACGTTGAGCCACCGACTGAGCATTCGATACTTTTATAAACATCTTTATACATTGCCTTATGCGATAACGCCCGTATACCATTACTGCAATGAGAATAATCAGCCCCATACAACATGCTATGGCCAGCATGGTGGTATTATATTTGCTTATTTCAGCCTGTACCGCTCCATTCTGAGCAATAGTAACTTCTTCCTTGCTATAAGATTTGCCCATTTTGAAAAAATGCACATAAATTTTAGGAGATGTGACTTTCACCAATTGCAATGATATTCTAATGCCTTAAAAAAACTCGACTAGTACTTGTTATAAAATATGGCCAAACGCCTACAGTATGGGGTTCTTCAAAAGGGGTCTAAAAAGGTTTTTACAGGGTCGGCAGCGCGAGTGTGGCGCCTCTGGTGTTGCAAACGTTCATAATTTTGTGGGGAAAATCGCTGCGAAGATATATTGCGACCCCGCCCCTTTCTTTACCTGTTCTGTCATACCGAATCAGAATGATGCCAGGAAGTGGATATGTAGTTAAGAGATGATCAGGCTTTAAAAAAGTTTCCGAGATCAGGACAGCATGGATGTTCGAATCTGCAAACGTTTCGAAGAGATCACTGTAATGATATGGCACACTTTCAGCATTTATGTGACATTGAGCGTTCTACCTCGTTCCAGCTCAAATTTACTGCGAAGTACTTCACCAAGTGTATTAGTTACTGAGGAAAAACTATCATTCTCAGAAAATAAATCAGAGTCGCTGACAGAATAATAAGAAGAATTATCATGTGACAAATTACTCATTAATATAATAATTAAATAGATATTAATTTTATTAATACTATAAATATATAAATACTTTTATTAGGTATTTAAATAATTGTTCAAAATAAATTGTATGTACCAATGTTAATCTCTGCACCACCCACCAGCAAACCTTCACAAAACAATGTAAAACCAATCACACTTAAATTTGAATTAAAAATAAGTCAGAGTACAGAGCCTGGTAATAAACAAAATATTAATAAAAAGAAAACATTGCCACCATTGCCTATTCATAATGAGGAAAAATAAAAAAAAAAGTAAATGTGTCAGAGTGACAGCAGTGACAGGTTAGTTTAAATTCTAAATCTATGGTTCTGACCATGTTTTCCTGTTATTTTACATACGAGATACGTGCTCCGTAACTTCCGGCACATGAAAACAAATATTTTAAGTACAGTTTTAACCAAAACAAGTATCAAGCAAGTGACAAAACTATACATTACCATGAAAAGGAGAATACATCACAAACAAAACCAAGTTACGGATTCATTGGCAAACTATTAAACTTTAGAGCGGTGTTCTCTTCTCGTATCACTACGGATTATCATTCACTGAAGATGAAGATTTAGGATACTTTTCTATGGCACTGCTGAGCTGCTCCAGAGTGGTTATTCTATGGCGCTTACCATCACGTGTTTTTAACATTATAACGCCATCATGGGTCCAGCAACACCGCAGCCCAAAGTGTAATCGCGCCTTGGTGAACACTGTCTGTCGTGTTTTCGTCAAGAATTCCTTAATAGAGATCGACGATCCCTTAAGAAGAGTCTTAGCGTTCCACACCATTGACTTCACACCCATTGTAGCAAATCTGATCAAAATGGGACGATGATGGTCAGCCCTAGATGCTCCAAGACGGTGACACGATGTAATAGAGCCAGCAGAGATCTCTTTCAAGGCCATCTTGCTCTGCAGAATCCCAACAATAGTGCTTGTGCAGTTCTCCTTCTCCACCTCAGGGACACCGGAAACAACAAGGCCTTTTCTGCGCTGCCAAGTATCGACAATGTCCACTGACTTGGCACACTCAGCTATCTGCTTCCGAAGCAAGCCAAGGATGTTGAATACAAGCTCACGGAAGGTGCGAAACTCTTCTGCCACCTTTGCCACTGTGTCCTTTGCTGAACCACTAGCATGCAATTGGGCCTGCAGATCATCCATTCTTTTGTAAAAGCTCTCCTCAAGACTCTTTTGTGCAGTCTGGATGTCTTCTAGTTGCTGTGACATAGTGCTGGTTCGAATTTAGTATTAGAGAAAAATATTGTGAAGTGTGAAAGTTCTAGTGCTGGCAGGTGGTGTTCAGTTAGTCCTCTATGTGTCACATATGTTGTTGCAAATGTGAGTACACTTTGTTTGTTATCTGTAGATCACTAATAACTGTGATAGATTGATAAAAACACTTTAAAAACAGTTAAATTAAATTTCGTAAAATTTTGTATGTGTTCACTTTTTTCACACCTACCGCCGAGAAAAAAGCTTCTTAGCTTGTCCACGGTATCCGGTCTAGGGTATTCCAAAACGGCATTTACCTTCTGTTGCAAAGGTCTTATACGCTGGTGGACACCTCGTAACCTAAAAATTCTATATTGGATTGCCCAAATACACGCTTAGCAAAATTAATCGTGATATCATATTTTTTTAACCGTTCGAAAACCATACGTAAATGCTTCCTGTGCGTCACTATATCATCGCTGGCTATGATTACATCGTCGATGAAACTAAATAAAAAGTCTAGACCTTTTAACACGTCGTTATTCATAAATCTGGTAAAAGTCTGACTTGCTGAACGGAGTCCAAAGTTAAGCCGTAAGTACTCCCATAAACCGAATGGAGTAATAACTGCCGTCTTTTCTATATCTTCGGGGGCTACTTTAACATAATGGTATGCTCTATTAATATCTATTTTACTAAAAATTTTCTTACCTGCCAAAATATAGGTGAAATCATGCAGCCTCGGGACAGGGTATCTATCCGGCTTGGTGATGGTCTTAAGACGCCTATAGTCGCCAACCGGTCGTATTGATCCATCCTTCTTAGCCACGATGTGAAGAGGACTCGCCCACTCACTCTTCGACGGCCTGATAATGCCCATCTCTTGCATTATCTGAAACTCACGTTTTACCTTATGATACCTGTCCGGGGGTAGAGGTCTAGCTCGTGCGTGTACCGGTTTCCCTGTCGTTTCAATATGATGGTACACGTCCTTCTCCGAGACACGGTCCAAATCCTTGAAAGTTGCCGGTTTGGTAATCACTGAAAATTCTGACAACAAATCATGGAAAAGGTGATTATTGCAAATAGAACTAAACGATGATTCATTACAATTTACAATTTTTCCAGAAGTTAACCGCTTGGTTGAACTATCTATAAGTTTACGTGAGTTTATATCTACTAACAAATCATGGTGTTCTAAAAAATCAGCTCCTAAAATCGCTTGATTCACATCTGCTATAATAAAGGTCCAACGGTATGACCGACGTAACCCTAAGTTAAGATCTAACACTTTAGTTCCATATGTTCTAATTTCACTGTTATTTGCCGCGTATACCTTAAAACTAGAGCACTTACCGGATAACTTCACTTTTCGCGAAACTGGTAAAACCGAAACATTCGCACCAGTGTCCACTAAAAATGCTAAACCTTGCTGACGATCGTATACGCTAAGTCGGTGGTTCTTCCCGGGTACAACCTCTTCCACCCTTACAGATTGCACCCTTACTCGTTTCCTGATGGTGCTGATGCCTTTTTGCTCCATGCGCACGGCCGTTCATATTCTCTAGCACTATGCCCATACCTAAAGTGATGGTTGCACAGCCAATCTGGGTCTCCCGGTTTTCTTGACCTTGCCATCCGATTCCGCCCACTGTGCCCTTGTCCGCGACCTTGATATGGGGTACGACGGTTTCTATTAACCTCTTCTCTCAGAGCGGCCACTTCTAGATTCAACTGTTTCATGGTTGATACTAAATCCGCTGCTGGCATTTGCGCACTTCCGCCTGCGCCTTGGCTGATTTCCGCAACCTCGCCTCCTCGTATGCTCTCTATGACTCTGTCCGCCATGTCCGATAAAAATTCTAGAGATTGATCTTGACTCACCGTTAATGTAGTTCTCACTGCAGTCGGCAACCGCGCGGCCCATAGATTTTTAAGAGTCTCCTCAGATGTTTTTGAACTTCTACCTAATTCCTTCATTTACGAAGCAGTTGCGAAGGCTTCTGCGTCCCTAGTTCCATCTCCCCCAGTAATCTCTGGAACTGCCTCTCCGCACTTTCCTCGTAAACTTTCAACAAGCGATCTTTTATTGCGTCATACTTTTTTTCACTAGGAGGATTTAACAGTATGTCACTCACCTGCTGTAATGGTTCTCGGCCCATTTTTGATACCACTACATTATACTTCGACTCATCACCCTGTTTCTGTGGTGCCAATATGCTCTCTAGCTGCGCGAACCACAAACGAGGCATGTCTGTCCAAAATTCGGGTATTTTTGTAGACATCGTAATTGCAGCGAGTTCCACCGCTCTTTCATTTTTCTGCTCCGATTTCGTTTCGTAATCAGCATAGCCTGAAGCTTCCATTGTGTATGACTGGCTTCACGGCCTCGAGAAAATACGGATTGAAAAAAAATGAACAAAAATGCAAAAAAAATGAACTCTTCAGCGCGTGACCTTCAACGCGCCACCGGAAAAAGAACACGAACGCGACCCGACACTTTTCCGCGCTCTGCCAACACACCCGCGACCCACACAAACTTCAATGTCCTTTGACGGGGTCACCACTTTAAGGACCTTTCAGGAACGGTAAAGATGAATTAGTTCACCAGAGATTTGTTGACGAAAGTCCTTACTTGTGAGGGTCGGATGCGTTGGGAGTTACTGGCGAATGGAAACGGCGATTAATCGAACAAATACTTTATTCTGAATTAACCCCGGGAAATGAACCTCGCTTGTCGAGTAGTGCGCAGTAACTAGCTCGACCCAGTCATACATCGCGCTTACATACAAAACTGCTGACTTGCAATCTTTCATACTACAGAGTCCCTACAGTTCCGTAGAAACGTATTGTATGCTTACACGAATATTACAGTCGTTTGTATACCTATACTTAGATGACGTAATCATAAGTTCAGATTACGGAGGTGCACAGAGAACCTTTGAACGTTTTAACAAATACCAGCAGACGTCACGCGGTTTCACCCGCGTAGCTATCGTTCCCGTGGGAATACGGGAATAAAATATAACTCATGTCACTCTGGGATAGTGTAGCTTTCCAACAGTGAAAGAATTTTTCAATTCGGTCCAGTAGTTTCGGAACCTATTCGATGCAAACAAACAAACAATAAATCAAATCTTTCTGCTTTCTAATATTAGTCAAGATATTAGTTGATGACCGCGTATTTGCCCGCGTGAAATTATGTCCCCGTTCCCGCATCCCATAGTATAATATTTTAGAGATAAAAAGTAGCCTAAATGTCTTATTCCAGACAATAATCTATCCCTGTACCAAATTTCAGTCCGATCCAATACTAAAGTTAAGTCATTAAAGAGAAGTACGCAGTGAATGCATTCCTACATTTTTTGCAGATGAGCTAACGTGCCAGCATTCTTTAAATACAAGTTTTGAATACTTTAAGTGCCTTGTCCCTTCATAATACCCTTATCTCACCACTTAGCTCCGTGTAAATACTTATCTAAACTAAGGAAATTTAGATGAGTACTCTCACCGCTTTAGGAATGAATGATTCATTTGAAAACAGACTAAGTGCGAGTCGGACTAGCGTACGAAGGATTCTGTACCAAAGGACGACAAAATATTACGTTTGTTGTTTGAGCAACTGAAATGCATCATCTGTGACGATTTCAGCTCTCTAGCTATCACGGTATATTCCTGAGATACAGTCTCATATCGGTCCGACAGATGAGACGTACAGACATATTGCGTAGCCTCATGAATAGGGTTTTACCCTTTTTGTACGGAACCCTAAAAACAGTTCAATTAGGATAGGACTCGCGCACGAAAGATTCGGTACTAAATCTCGTGGAATACGTTGTTGCCGGTGTCGCTATTTTGGCAAAACAATCAAGAAACAAGAGATCGACGAGTTTTTGAAGAATTTTGTGGACCAACAATAACGAGAACGGTCTCACATTAATTAAAAGAAAAATTAAAACGCAGAGGAAATCGTAGGAATAAATAGAACAGTCACGATGACAGTTTATTTGAAAAATAAAAAAAAATCTGAGTCGTTAATTAATCGATGAATTTCCTATAAACTTACGTGAGGCTTCTCGTCTAAAACTCATGTAAACAGTCATGCCGTCATAGCTGACTCAGGCTCTTGCTCTTTGAATAAGCAAAATAATGGTTTATTTACTCATTCATTTCGACCACGTGACCGGCTACATTGACATAGTGGCCGTACGCTCGCTCTACGAGTCGTTACGAAAAAAAATACGATAATTGGCCCATTATATTCTCGTCGATGTATAATGAAAGGAAAGTGCTTGGCCGACGTAGCGAGGTATACGGTTTACTAAAGTTTGCCATAATTTAAAATGCCATAATATCATATGCCATACTGGTATTTGCCATAATTTTATTAGAAATAACGCTTCAGTTGCCATAATCGTGAAATGACATAGAATAACTTTACTAATTCCATTGGTCATAATCGATCAAGTGTCATAATAAATAAAATCCATAAATGTATTTGCCATAATTTTCGTTTTCAATAATGTCATTTTGCATAACTGTTATGCACCATAATATAAATAAAGATAATTTATACGACACAAATTTTTTATTTACAATTAAACCTAAAACTAAACCTCATATGACGTCTACTAACAAAGTTCGACGGAGGCCCGCTTCGCAGGGCTCCTACTTCTGGGTGGTTTAAAAAAAACCACGAAGACTAATGCCCGGTTCCTATATCAATGAAACGATTCGTTTCTGTAACGAACAGTAACAATTTCAACCAAACGTAACCACAAACTGTTCCTATAAACAACGACTCGTAAGTCAAATAACCATTGGTTCGTTACTAACGGATGGGAGGTCTACCAACTACGATCCGTAAGACATTTGTATGGAGAGCGTAGATTTTGGTGTTCCTATAAAAAAAAGGAACGTCAGTGAACTGTCAAAGTTTACCATCCGTATACCATTTCGCTACCGCTCGATTTCGGCCGGTTATGGGTATCTAAGGCGATAGTTTGTTGTTATTTTAAGGCTAAATCATAGATTTAGAATTTTTCGCTACTCTCAATCTAAATCTATGGGCTAAATATTACAATGTCGAGTTCAGAAAGTGATTTGGAAATGTTCTATCAGTCAAGGAAGAATTTTTATTCAATAGTCTACTTGCTAGTAATTTATTTAACGTCCATGGGCTGCGGCGACCACCAGTACATCTAGTGGGCCATATGCTTGTCTGCCACCTTAGTGGTATTAAAAAAAAGTAGGTATGCTTTGCACTAAATTTGTGGGCAAAGACACTTCTTCCTTGGACATCAACTTTTGTTTTCTGTAAAGAATGTAATTATAAACAAGTAGGTATACCTACCTACCAACATATCTAATATATCAAAATCAAAATCACCCTGCTGTCATGTTAATAAAATTAGGTACAATATAAACCTAAAAAGATACCTACTTTCAAAAGCAATTCAATAGCCATTTCAAATGGCTAACAACATGTGTTATCCGTTTGAATATTTAAAAAAAAAAACACTTCTCAACCGGGAATGTGGCGTAAAAAAATGAGTGACAATCGAGGGCTTCGGTAAGCAATTAACTAATGACGATTCGTAGCAAGTAGATGAGCCAAAAACTTATAGGAACGTGATTTACGATTCGTTAATAGTAGCTCAAAAACGAATGGTAGCTTTTGGCCAATAACGATTCGTTGATTATAGGAACCGGGCATAAGGCGAGAGCTCCGCTTCGCTTCGCTTCCGTCTTAGTCTCCTAACCTAACCTATCCGGGTCGGATTGCACTGATTTGGGGTGTTAACGATAACTAATTTCGACCTTACAATTTATTATGTATTATTTTAATTATTATATCAAATTTTGAATATGTCAAGAGTCGATTATGAGATGTGTTACATATGGAAACTAATTATAATTATTATGATATATGTTGTTATAGTAAGTTATTGTATGGCAAATAAAAGTTATCACTGTTGAGTTGTTAAGGCAAACGCTATTAGTATAAATGATAATAGTGCAAGTAAATATTACGATAGGGGATGATTATGGCAAACAATATTAGTGCAAATAAATTTATGGAAAACGAGAGAAGACCGAGAAATAATTGGCAGGTTCGAGAAGAAAAAAATATATAGCATGTCTGGCTGTATTATCGATCGGTGTAAAAAGGGTAGATCCACGTGTTGGTTGCGTCAATCACAAAGGACGATTCAAGCGGTTCGCACACGTTTTGTACGATTATGTCGAAAGAAAATTGACAATTCGAAAAAATCAGGTTTTAAAGGAGGAATCGAAAAAAAAATTGAATTCGAAGTCGAAAAGTGTCCGAAAAAAAGCCTAGCCTTTGAGCCTATCGTCAACTTTCGCACGTCACGCGGCGTTCCCTGCTTTACTTTTTCTGGTACCGCGAAATTTTGACAGTATCGTGCGAAAACGTTCGAAAAGAAGAAAAAACAAAGGCAAAAACAGATTCCAATTTTGTTAGATATTTTTGCGTTTGTTTTAACGTCAATAGAATTGCAATAAAAACAGAAGAAATTTTTGTTTTTATTTTTTTTTTCTTTTCAATTAGATTAACTGCTCCGGTGCCTAGATCGAAGGGGCTCCACGATGATGAAAAATGTCCGTCCATGCCAGCGACGTCAGCAGCACCTTGAGCACATGAATGGCACGTACGCCTCCGTGCGTATGCATTTGCTGCAACGTGAACAGCGTACTCACCATATCGGAGTTGGATCTAGTGCACGAAGGAGCTCACCCGGAATCTGTAGTGCAGCGTTAGAGTTTCAACGTTGGCGAGCTCGTGGAACACGGTGGTTCGTGGAGTTTACGCGTTGCCTAACAATTTCTCATTTTGGGAAATTGACATCTAGAGACGTAGTCTATGTAGGATACTAAAGAAAAGAAAAGTTATAATAAAAAGTCTGAAAATCAGTCGTATACGTTTATTTTATCAATATTTACAATGTACTGACTCGTGCCTGGCATTTAGATCAGCTCCCATATCGACCAGTAGCTCTGAGTTCTTTTGCATCCTGGCCTGTGTTATTCCTCACTGCAACGTCCATACAGGTCTTGCCTTTTTTATCTCCCAGCATATAATGGGATGGTTGCTGCATGTTGTTCCTGTTGCGGCGCAGGATGTGCATGCCTCCAATTTTCGCCAGCTCGTGAAAGATGTTGTTCCCGGTCATGGGGTTCTTGTAGGAGGAATATTGTTTCAATCTTAGAAGCCACCGTGTCTCAACACTTATTGGAACGTGCTCTCTGTAAGAAGTCTGTAGATCGAATGAACCTGTTCGGACTATGGTCTTCTATAAATATGAGAGAACATGAGTCACACCATTTTGTTGTCATAATGATAAACAGTTATTTGGTGCGCGATAGTGACTGTTGACGGAAAATAAATGACTTATTAGAAACCTATCAGGACATATAATCTACTGTCCACGTTCATCACCCGTGATATAAATTTAAGTACTTTGGTTATTCTTATCCCAAAAACGCATGCCTTGTCAGCGATCGACAATTCGTTCCTGAGATACAACCTCGCGACAACCAGACACACAGACGGATAGCGTAGTCTCAGTAATAGTCTAAAAATCATGGTACTTTCTCTTTATACTGTGGTAAAACTTCTGTATAAGGTTTATATTTGGTTTACGCAAATATGACCACGTTTCTGAATACCGCAATCAACTCAAGTGGCTCCCAATTCGCTTTCGACGAAATACTCATATTCTTTCTTTGCTCTATACTATTTTATTTAACCCACTAGCTCCTTCCTACCTCAAGGGACGCTTTGAGTTCCAGTGTGATACTCATTCCAGATTTCTGAGGTCTTCAAAGAACTTGCGATTGCATATGCCAGCACATTCGACAAAATTTGCCAATAAATCCTTTACTGTTGAAGCTGTACGGCTGTGGAATACACTACCGGTCCATATCAGGCGTGCACAAACGTTGGGCGCATTTAAGGTAAGGGTGAAAGAATACTATCTTTCAATTTAAACCACCGGTATACTGAGTTTTTGTGCGTATATTATATGTGTAGGAAGTGTAATAACATATGTATAGTTGTATGTCTGTATGTATATATGTATTTAAGTATGTATATTTTTGTATTTATGCGTGTATATGTGTAGGTATGTATGTATTTATGTAGGTATATATTGATCGATTTTATGTTATTTTAGTTTGCTAATAAGTATTATGTGACACCAAACCTGAAACCCCATTATTAAAGTATAACACAGTCCAGTCCATCTAAAGGTTGCCTGGCAGAAATTGCTTCTAGCAATAAGGCCGCCCATTGTACCGTAGAATACCTCCTATATTTTGTTAATATTTATAAGCTTTGGTGTACAATAAAGAATATATTATTATTATTATTATTAAAAGGGTCTCGTTTTACCCTTTGGGTACGAAACCCTAATTAGATTGTTCCATGGAAACGTATTCTATGCTTACACGAATATTACAGTCGTTTGTATCCCTATACTTAGATGACGTAATCATAAGTTCAGATTACGGAGGTGCACTGAGAACCTTTGAACGTTTTAGCAAATACTTGCAGCAGTCACGCGGTTTCACCCGCATAGTTATCGTTCCCGTGGGAATACGGGAATAAAATATAGCTCATGTCACTCGGGGATAGTGTAGCTTCCCAACAGTGACAGAATTTTTCAAATCGGTCCAGTAGTTTCGGAGCCTATTCGATGCAAACAAACAACATTAAATTAAATCTTTCCGCTTTCTAATATAGTTGATGACCGCGACTTTGCCCGCGTAAAATTTATGTCCCCGTTCCCGCATCCCATAGTATAATATTTCAGGGATAAAAAGTAGCCTAAATGTCTTATTCCAGACAATAATCTATCCCTGTACCAAATTTCAGTCCGATCCAATATTAAAGTTCAGTCGTTAAAGCAAAGTACTCAGTAAACGCATTCCTGCATTTTTTGCAGATGAGCTAACGTGCCAGCATTCTTTAAATACAAGTTTAAATGCTTTAAGTGCCTTGTCCTTCTATTATACTCCTACCCTTATCTCACTTCTTAGCTCCGTGTATATACTTATTTAAAGTAAGGAATTTAAGATAAGAACTCTCGCCGCTTTAGGAATTAATGAGTCATGTAAAATCCGGCCAAGTGCGAGTCGGACTAGCATACGAAGGATCCCGTTCCAAAAAATGACAAAATATCACGTGTAGTAAGTATGTTGTATGGGAGCTCTCATTATTTTAGTCTGTTTTTAGTATTTTGTTGTTCTAGCGATGTTTCCTCACAACTTATTTCGTGGGACATAAAAATATAAGATGAAATGTGGGCGTATGCTATGCCTCTGCCTACCACATCGGGGATAAAGTCGTGGCTATAAATATGTATGTTATGTTCTAGCGACAACGGAAGTACATCATCTGTAAAAACGTCGACGGTCTAGTTATCACGGTTCATGAGAGACAGGCTGTGACAGACAGACGGACAATGGAGTCTCAGTTATAGGGACCCGGTGATACGTTTTGGGCACGGTATCCTAAAAATATAACATCCCCAGAAACCTTAGAAGTAGTTTTAAGTAGACAAAAACGGCCATGTGCGGGACGGTGGGTCCCGTAGCAAAAAACGGCAAAAAGTCACATTTGTTGTAATATGGGAGTCCACTTAATTTGTTTTTGTAATTCATTTTTTGTATTTTTGTTATTATAGCGGCAACAGAAATACATCATCTGTGTAAATTTCTAGCTCTAGCTATCACTGTTCCTTATAAACAGCTTGATGCAGAGACACAGACGAACAGCAAGTAGGCAATAGAATTACGATTTTACCCTTTGGGTACGAAACCCTAAAAAACTAAAGGTAAAATATAGGCATAGAGCTACGTCCTGTGGTATCCTTCCGAGGGCTTACCCGGAACTCCCAACCGTAGGCTGTTAGGTGGGATACGTGTGGTTTTTAGTCGGAAGGAGTCCGGCATAGCATCACTGTAGAAATTATGGAATGCTCTAAAAAAAATCTAAATAACTTTGAAATAAAGATTTTCGACCCTCAGTCCTCAGTTTTATTACAAGTATAAAAGGTACTTAGATTAAACGTTAATGTTTTCTGTGAACTTCGTTATCTGAGCCTGATGACGTCATCTTAAGTATCGGAATACAAAAGTTGTGCCTAGTAGCTATTAATTTCAAGAAAATTGTTTCAGCTCTGGAACATCTGTTTCTAACTTTAAAGTACTCAAACTCGCGGCTTCACCACCATAAGGGTGACTATCGCTAGCAGTTTGCATGGGCTCCCTGCGGTGAGCTGGGATTCATCGACCAATTGCTGTAGAGTGACCCGCACAACACATTTTTTTATGTGCCCGAGTAAACAGATGTTTCCTTATATGACTGATGAGCGTGTCAACAGAGAAATTATTATCTAAATAGCCTGTGCATGAGAGTTATTTTTTACGAAAGAAAAATCTTATATGGATGCTATGCCTGACCCCCACTTACTCCCACTGGAGATTATGGCTCGCACTATTGTGTCCAGCGAGAGAATGTCCACGTCCAGAACAGAGGACGAGGCGGCCATGTGTGTGCATGAGATTGATACAAACCTAAATCCACTTGAATCTACACGTGAATCCCACGACCACATCGTTCACTAAACTCCAGAACGAGTCCGACTTACCGCAGTCCAGACTGCACCTATTGTGGAGCCGACCCGACTGGGTCAATAAGACACAAGATAAATAATTGTAAAATATTGAAGGACGGATAAGTAAAACCAATTTAAGAAAATTTTAAAAATATTTATTATAAACATAACTACTTAAGTACTACATAAAAAAAATAGAATTAAATGAAACCTAAACTTAACCTAACCGGCGACGGTGGTGGGGGTGGAGGCGGCCCTGCGCTGCCAGGCGTCCACCGCGACATCGGGACATAAATGTCCGATACCGACGCCGGGGCCGGTTCTACTGTGGCGTATATATGAGCCAAAGATGAAATCGACGCCGCCGACGTCGGCTCCACCTTCGCCGGATTCCTCGGCGCCGGCTCCACTTTCGTCGGCGCCGGCTCCACCTTCGTCGGCGTCGGCTCCACCTTCGCCGGCTCCTTCGGCGCCGCCGGCGCCGCTTTAGCCGGCTTCTTCTTCACCGGCTCTGTTGGCGTTGGCACCGCCTCCGCCAGCTGCGTCGGCGCCGACGAAGGTAAAACCGGTGCATTAAAACAGCAAAACAACCTGTAATAGTAAAAAAAAACAATATGTTAGGTATAGCAACTTCGCTAAGATGCCTAATGTTTATGCTTGTAAGTAAGTGTAAAAGAGATCGGTCAACAAATTAGAGGCCTAAGATAACCTGCTCGGGTAAATGAAACTAACTTAGTACCAAAAAACAAACAATAAAATAAAAATACAATCAAGCCGATTCGGAGGAGTTTGGTAACAAACACTACGACACAAATCAATCAATCAAATCAACCTATAGCAGTCCACTCCTGGACGTGTGCCTCTTCCAAATTGCGCCACAATATACGGCGGGGGGTCTTCCACGACGTAGACACCCGATAATTTAATATCTTACTAATATTATAAATGCGTAAGTTTATAAGTGTGGATGTTTGTTACTCTTTCACGCTTAAATGACCGAACTGATCTGGCTGAAATTTGGTTACAGGGATAGATTATGATCTGGAACAACACATAGGCTATTTGCCGGGAATAAGTTCCCACGGCAAGCGGGAAATTTGGCGCGGACGAATCTGCGGGCATCGGCTAGTATAATTATATAGAAGACAGACATTGTAACGGAAAACCAACGTAAATGTTGTTATTTGTCTATACCCATTTCAACAAAGAGCTTGATGAGAAATAAATCATCAAAATAAACATTATAGTATTCACGAACATTGTTTTGGACACAGTGCCGCCAGATTACAGGCAAGAAGGATTAACCTGTCTGTATTTCGGTATCAAAATAGTTTCTTTTGTAAAAAATATAAAGGTTCCACTTAATTAAAGGTTCCACTTCTCCCGCGAGCCATACTGCCTTAGATATCGAAAAATGTGCGAGGAGAACCAAACAAAAAGTTGGCCGCCATGGTTGCCAAAGCAAATCGACTATTCGGAAGATTGGCAAACACGAATAAATAATAATTATAATCATAATAATATCACGAACAAACAGACATGTGGACAAATAGACAGAATTGCAAAAAAAGTGTATTCTGTATCTATTCTATTGAGGGAAGATTTGATTGTTGTTTAGTTTCCATCGAATAGACTTCTGAATAGACTTTCACTGTTGGGAAGCTACACTATCGTCGGGTGACTAATGCTATATTTATTCCCGTGTTGTCACGGGGACACAGTATGGATCGTTCTCGTTCTGACTTTTGAAGATTTATTTAAGATTATACTGATTATATTGAGGCGACAGAGGGCATCAGTGAAAACGGCTAGAGGTCTCGAGCGGTGCGGCGGCGGTTACGCCATCCCGGGTTCAGAACCCATTTATCTCAAAACAAAGGGCATGCATCATTATTGCAGTTGACCCTTCAATTATTTTCGCAGAAATGCTCAGAGTCAGTCTTTCAGAGACACCTAACAAATTCAAAAGTAAATTATCTCCGTGGAGTCACTTCCATAAAGAAAATAAAATCACGTTAACAATAGAAATCACCCAAATACAAGTAACTATGTCAAACACAAGTAACTTTGTTTCTAAGCTAGTTTTAATAGTTCCAATCTCCAATTAAAACACATTTTGGTCGGACGTTTTGTTAGTAACTGAACTATAAGTTCAGTCCCTAATATAAATATATTTTAAATCACACACATGACACCTTATAAAGACGACGACAGCAAGCTCTTGTGTTCCAATTGCCTTAAATTAAATAAACACTTTACAAAAAGTCAATCATTGTTTACAGTATAGTTTTGGTTCATTGTTCACAGTATAGTTATGGATATCGACATACAAAGCTTTAGTGTAAGAGTTTCATTTTTTTTTACAATTGTTTGAAAAGGTCTTAAGGTCCTAAGTTGACTCTGGCTACGTTCTACTTATAACTATATTAAATACTAGCGGACGTCACGCGATTTCACCCGCGTAGTTCCTGTTATCGTGGGAATACTATGTTCACCGCAAAGAGTGTCCAGTAGTTCCGAAGCCTGTTCGATGCAAACAAAAAAACAATCAATCAAATCCTTCCTCTTTATAATATTACTATACCTAGATATGAAATAAATATAGTTACTACCCGTTCGCTCTAACTTTGCCGCTGGCGTAGAGGCGTATACCCGAATTGTTAATTTTACGAAGTAAATTGACAGTAGCTAATGTCACTTCGTCATAGAAAATACGCAACACTACAAGAAGAAGAAACCGACCTTAGGTGTAAATGATAGACTGTATATCCTTGTACTAAAATTCCTTTATTAAAAAAATTCACAGCTATATATGTTTCCTCAGGTAACGAAACCATACCGCGATCTACATACTATGTACAAAAAAGTGGTGCCATCTAGTTACATATTTGGAACTAAATCCTGACTTAAACATTCCGCCCACCAAGGACAGAATGAATGTCCTTCACATTTAAAACCGCCCACTATGACATTATATAGTTTGCAATATCTTAATTTACTATGTACAAGAAACATGAACTAAAATCCTTTCGACAACATAAGTACAATAAAATAAAACAACATATAATTAAACATTAATTGTCATTAACTGGTAAAACGCACAGTTTAGATGTAGGACGTTTTATTATAGAATTTTTACATTTTAGCAACACCACTCTAGTCATACCATCAAGCCCAGGATATTTTTCCAGAATTCTACCAAACAACCATCGACTTGGAGGCAACTCGTCCTCCTTAACTAAAACTATATCCCCAACTGCTGGTTCAGGAATTTTAAAAGCCCATTTATGACGATGCATCAGCTGTGATAAGTATTCGTCCGACCATCTACGCCAAAAGCTCTGTAGCATCGCCTGTGTAACCTGCCAGCGTCTTAAGGAATTTAAGTTTGAATTTTCGTAATTTATTTCTGACACTGTGAGTAGAGGTTCACCTATTAGAAAATGACCTGGTGTTATTGGGATAGGTTCTTCCGGATCATTATTGATTACAGTTAACGGACGTGAGTTTAAACATGCCTCTATTTGGGCCAAAAGCGTAGACATCTCTTCGTATGTTAACGTTGACTCTCCAATCACGCGTTTTATGTGATATTTCGTAGATTTAATGCCACTCTCCCATAATCCACCAAAATTTGGTGCCTTGGGTGGTATAAAATGCCAATTAGTCCCTTGTATTGCCAGAGCGTCAGAAACTTCTCGAATCATACTTGCTTTCTCAGAATTAAAAAGATCCTTCAGTTCTTTTGAAGCTCCCACAAAATTTGTGCCATTGTCACTATACACATTAGCACAATGACCTCGTCTTGCCACGAACCGTTTAAATGCTTCCATAAATCCTACCGACGTTAAGTCACTGACAACCTCAATATGTACAGCTTTTGTGACCATGCACACAAACAAACAAACGTAACCCTTGTACGCCTTTTGTCCTCTTCCTTTGGATGTTCTCAACATTATAGGACCTGCATAGTCCACTCCACTGTTGATAAAAGCCCTTGCAGGTGTGACTCTGACTGCTGGTAATGAACCCATAAATTGAGTCTGCAATTTCGCTTTGTGACGAACACAGGTAACGCATTTTCTAACGTGATGTTTTATCAGATTTTTACATCCAACAATCCAATACGCTGACCGTAAGTAGTTTAGCATTAGCTGTACATCACCGTGCAGTGTTTTTCTGTGAGCATCATCAATCAGTAATCTTGATAAAACCGATTCATGGGGCAGTACAATTGGATGCTTCATTGACTCGCTAGCCTGGGAATGTGCTATTCTTCCACCTACTCTCAACAACCCCCGGTCGTCTAAAAATGGTGCCAGAGATAGTAACTTCGATTCTCTCGACTTAATCTGTCCATATGTTTTCAATTCCTCTATGTCTAGTCCGTATGTGCAACTTTGAGCTAATCTTATACATGTATTTAAAGCCTCTTCTAATTCAAATGAACTCAAACCCGGATTTGCGTTTGAATTAGTGTTCTTTCTAGTTATAAAACGTCTGCAATAAGCTACAATACGCATTAATCTTGTGAGCGACGAATATTTTTCCAAAATAGTTTGATCTAAAATGCCTACGTGAACCTTTATTGATATTTCCTCGTTGGTGTCATTATTTTTCAATTTGGTGTATGTAATGTGTCGTTCTCTTAAAAACATCGGACCATACTTCCAAATATCCCGTTGGATCAGATCTGCAGGTTTAACACCTCGTGATGCACAATCAGCTGGATTGTCGTTAGTTGACACGTGGGACCATTGGGAAGATTCTAGTGTCGTATGAATCTCGGCGACCCTATTGGCCACAAATGTCTTCCAGTTGCTAGCATGTTTACTCAGCCAAGCCAATACAATTGTAGAGTCTGTCCAAGCCCTTACATAATTTTTTGAATATTTAGAACTGCTGCAATCTCTAACAGCAGTTTTGACACTAAAACAGCTCCACAGAGTTCCAGTCGTGGTATACTCACTTGCCTTACTGGTGCAACTCTTGTTTTGGCACCAACTAATCCGACATAAACATCACCTGATGCTTTTATAACACGAGAATAAACAACAGCTGCATAGGCAACGTTAGATGCGTCCGAAAATCCATGCAGTTCCACAGTAACATCACTTGACTGCGTACCCAACCACCTAGGAATACGAAATTTCGTCAGACATGCTAACTCGTTGCGGTAAGTATTCCAATCATTTATTATATCAATTGGAGGTTCTTCATCCCATCCTGTTCCTGCTATCCACAATCGCTGTATGAATATCTTTGCTAATATGACACTCGGCGCTATCCATCCTAACGGGTCGAATAAACGCGATACGTCCAATATAATTTTTCGTTTGGTTACAGGTGCAGACAGCGGCGGCAGCTTCACCGAGTACGAAAATTCATCATCATTTTTGTTCCAGGTAAGTCCAAGAATTTTTACTATACTATCCGTTTTTTGTTCTACCTTCCTATTCGTTTCCTCTTGTTCTTCATTATTGTTCTTTGTTACCTTTTGCTCTAACATAGTTAATAACTCTTCCTTATTACTAGACCATTTTTGTAATAAAAATCCACCTTCCTTCAAAAGTCCATTCATTTCTTTAGCTAGTTTCACACCTTCCTCCACAGTTTCACAGCCACCCATCCAGTCATCCATATAAAATTCGTTAGCTACTTTTTCGGCCGCTATTGGGTATTTATCCTGATAATCTAGGGCAATTTGATTGAGCACCTTTACTGCTAAGTATGGAGCCGAGGACGTACCGAAAGTGACAGTTTGTAATTGATAATCTTGTATTTCTTCCTTTAAATTATTTCTCCATACTATTCGTTGATAATCACAATCCTCATCTGCCATTCTCACCATACGATACATCTTAATAATATCTGCGACTATGCAGACCGGGTGTTTTCTCCAGCTCATAATCAAATGCCTCAATTCTGGTTGCAATCTGGGTCCCACCATAAGGGTGTCATTTAATGAAATGCCATTTTTATTTTTACAGGATGCATCAAAAACGACACGGACCTTGGTCGTTGTCCTATCTTCCTTTATAACGGCATGATGCGGTAGGTATACGGATTGTTCTTTGTTTTTATCCGGTTTTCCTACTAGCTTCATATGATCTAAGTTTAAGTATTCTTGCATAACTTCTGAATATCGATCCTTAAGCACTGGATTTGAAATGAACTTTCTTTCTAAATTCTTAAACCGTCTAATTGCAATTTCACGTGAATCTCCCTTTTTGCAGGAAGGTACTTCTTCACGGAATGGCAGTTTAACAACGTATCTCCCATCCAATGTACGGCGCGTAGTTGCAGCAAAGAAGTCCTCACACTTTTGTTCTTCAGAGGTTAATATTTTTGAAGGCAATAAACTATCTGTTTCCAACTCCCAAAAGCGTTTTAAATCAAACTCCTCGTTGCATGTGTGTAAAACTGTGATTAAGTTTTCATCTGTAGCAGTATCTACAGGTCCAGATAATATCCACCCAAAAGTGGTGCACTGTGCTACTAAAGCACTCGCAGGCGATCGTAATACACCTTCCTTTAGTATCTGGCCATAAATATCTGCTCCTAGCAAAATGTCAATTCCATTTGGCACATCAAATTGCGGATCAGCCAAAGGGATTCTCGAAAAATCAACCCAATCACTTAAAGATATTGTCGTTTCTGGAAGGTAACAAGTAATCTTGCTAAGAACATATGCTTTAATTTGTAATATAACGTTAGTGTCTATTTTAGACCTCAATGTGATTGTAACCATGGATTTAGACACTGACGAGTTTTGACCACCCAAACCCGATACAACGTTGGTAATCGAAATACGTTTTAATCCTAAGCTTTGGACTGTAGCCTCAGTCACAAACGATGCTTGAGAGCCCTGGTCCAATAATGCTCTAAACACTTGATATTGCCCTGTTTTCGATTTAGCTTCAACCAACGCTGTTGCCAATAATACCTGGCTGCTCTTACTTTTTGCACAATTTGCCATATAACTTACCGTTGCCATCGGTAGCGAATCACCGTGTGCACTAGACTCCTCGTTTGTTTTAGTGACTCTGCCCGAAGCTTTTTCAACTGTTTGACCTACTAACCCTGAACCAACAGTTGAAGATGTGACATTCCTTGGATGCAGCAAAGAATGATGGCGTTTATGACATACTTGGCAATTAATGGGTATTCGGCAAAATTTTACACTGTGGTTGCTCCCTAAACAATTAAAACAAATCTTATTTTTCATAACAAACTCCCTTCTAGATTCAAAATCCTCATTAGAAAACTTTTTACAAAAACATAACTTATGTTCCTCACTGCAAAATTCACAAGTGAATTTCCTGACATTCCTACTATGTAAAACTTTAAACATTGATGACTTCTGTTTAGTTGGCTCAATCGCTTCCAAAGCCCGAAACCTACTACTTAGAAAATTGCTCAACTGACTATAACTAGGTAAGGAATTAGAATCTATAGTATTTGAAATGTGCAATTCCCATTCCTTGCGGGTTTCTGGATCAAATTTCAAACAAAGTAGATGTATAATTATGGGGTCCCAAGAAGACACATCTACATCCAAATTAGAAAGCGCTGTCAAACAATCAGTTGTAGTGTCAACAAACTCTTTTAAAATAGTAGCTGAAGCAGAAGTTGCGCTTCTTTGACCCAAAAAACGCTTAAAGATGTTATCAACAAGGAACTTTTTATTATTATATCGCTGCTCTATGACATTCCAACAACCTACATAGTTCGCAGCCGTTACAGGTGTATTTCTTATGAGTTGTTCTGCTTCTCCTGTCAAATAACCTTTCAGATATTGTAAGCGCTGAACATCATCAAGCGACTTATTATTGTGGATCATTGAAATAAAAAGATCCCTAAATGTAATCCACTCTGTGTATTTGCCCGAAAATGTAGGAATAATAATTTTTGGCAACTTTACTAGGTTAGGCTTTGTATCACTATTCTTATTGTCTCCTACATCTTTTGGCAACCCTAACTCTCTTGGAAGATCAGATAAAGATTTTTTCAATTCCCCTTTATAATCCAAAAATTGTACTTCAGTAAGATCGTAAGTATCATTTAAAATGTAATTTTCATTTTTTAATTTAGCAGGATCATTTTCCTGTAACAACTTCTTATGACCCTGTTTGAAATCAACCCACATCTCTGATAAAGCTTCCAACCTGTTCTCAATGTAATCTTTATTTGATCTTTCCTTTGGACATTTCTTAAAGTTAAGTCTTGCCTTAGTTATCCTATTAGATAAATCATTTTGATAGTTTATGAGCGCTTGAAGTGTTGCCATATTGTTAACTTAACAACTTAGAATAATAACTGAAAATAGTTCTCGAAAAGTTTCAAAGTGTTTGGCAATTCTGAGTGAAATCGGGCGTGGATTCCCCGTACCTCCGTTTTTCAGCTTATAATTCTAAGTCCCAAACTACCAAAATAATTCTAAGTCTAAAACTAAAGAAGAAATTTTACAAGTCCTGGAATTTTCTTGAAATGTTCGCCAATCTTGATAAATTTTACAAGTTACGAAGCTCCTTGAAATAAAGTTCAAATTCCCTAAATTTTATAATCATCAATGTACTCACGATTTGCACTTTACTCACACAGATTGCACTAGTAAACCTCCTTGTATCTGTAGTGGTGTCCTCTGCTCCGTCTGATGCCTGCTGCAGCAGCACGCAGCACGCCAACCGCGGTGTCCTCAGGTCCACAACCAGCTCGAAGACCTCGAGCGGTGTTGTTCTCCTTCCACGTACTCAGTTTCTTGCAGCGATCCACTGCGAGTACGGGTTCGATGGTATCAACCACCGTGCACTAACTAACAGCCTTACTATCCGGCTCGTCAAGGACCATGAAAAGGTCTTAACCGACCTTAGGTGTAAATGATAGACTGTATATCCTTGTACTAAAATTCCTTTATTAAAAAAATTCACAGCTATATATGTTTCCTCAGGTAACGAAACCATACCGCGATCTACATACTATGTACAAAAAAGTGGTGCCATCTAGTTACATATTTGGAACTAAATCCTGACTTAAACATTAGTTGCTGTCAATTTACTTCGTCTAATCAAAAATTCGACTTTAGTATAGAGCAGAGCGGCAAAGTTAGAGCGAACGAGCAGTACTTACCTAAGCTAAAACTGATTTGGTAGTGCGGACTGTGACGATGGTGGTAACGGCGCTGGCCACATTTATTACGACTATATTTTGTTTGTAATGTGATAAAAATAAAACTATTGTCAGTATTACTACATAATAAAGAATTCACTACCTACATTAACTATCTACCTACAGTCTAATGACCACTACTATTATGCTTAGGTCCGCTTCGAAGAAATTTGTTAATTTAAACTTTATAAAGATCCCTGTGTGACCCTCAGCTATACCAAAGCTACACCCGGCAGAAGATTTTAGCAGATTTTGAGTCCAAACATCGGCCTATAAACGGACCAGATCTATTGCTAGAATAACGTGATGATTTATAAAGTTTTTACAAAATTCAACAAATCAATTATCATTACTACTACAAACCAAACAAAGGTAAAAAATATTTGAAGACATCACACAATTTATACCTTTACCTACTACTTTAAATTGTTAAGAATACATTTTTAGGCACTTACTTGAATTTGCTAGGCCGCCGGACTGCATATTTCGCACTCGTCGGGCGGGTAATGGTCGTATGTCGCCATCCCACATACGCACCAGAAATAACCTGTGTTTAGCAGATTTTCCGTTACGTATTCCATACGCCAAAGTTCATATTAACGACCGACTTTTTAATACAAAAGTAATAAGCTGTTTTTTCGATTGCTCACCGAATAAAGAACTATAATACCCTATGCTATCGATTATACGTTTAAGGCTAGCTTCATTACTACTTGTTATAATAGGTATCAAGTTAAGAGCAACTTTTAATTCAAATTTAGCCATTTTTTATTTATAATTAACATTTTTCCCTTAAATACAATCCCTTTCAGAGTCAGAGCTGTCACTATTCTTTTCACATAAATCTCTTATTTGTAAATAAATTTCATTTATTTTAATCTTATTTATTTTAATCTTTTTCTCTGTATGTCTGTTTGTCTGTACGTTTGTGCACGCTAATCTCAGTAACCGCTTAACCGATTGCAATGCGGTTTTCTTTATTGTGTTGAGGCTTACTCCACTTAACATTTAGTGTTTATTTCATGTCAATCGGTTTATAAATAAAAAAAAATCACCTTTAAGAATCATACATAGACATATGAATCTAAAAATGGGTAAATCTAAACTGGTGTGTTGGCTTTATCATAAAAGAGCTTAATGATTAAGGCTTTATTTTAAAATAATTCAGTCCATGCTTTCGGCGTAACAATCTGGCTGCACCGATATTGAGCGGAAGAGATTTGAACATGGCTTCGATGCTTCCAGTAGAACACTTCTTAGGCATGTTTATTGCAGCTCGACAGTTTGCTGGGTTCATTAGGCTTGCACAGAATACTTGCGCTTTGTATAACGATGACGACTCAACTTGTTGCTTCTCAATACGGTGTAGAGACCTTGCGAAGCGTCAGCGTCAGCGGCCCAAACGTGTACCTATGTATATGAAGTGAAGTAGTGTGAAGTGGGGTGGGCTGAGGTGTGTAGGGTGGGGTGAAGTGAAGTGGGGTGTATTTGTAAATAAATTTCATTTATTTTAATTTTATAATAATTAATTAAATCTATTTCCTCATATTTAAAATCTTTAATATTATTGTCTACGTTCTTCAATAATTTTTCAAAAGATAAAAATAAAGTTTTCGATTCACTTAATTTTATACTACATACCTTAGAGTCAAATATTTCCGTATTGCACACAGTTCACTGTATATATCGTTTAGTTTTTCAGCCATTCATTTTTATTAGTTCATAATATCACCCACACATATTTTAAAATAACTTTTCTGCCCTTGACACACGCACACATACGCAATTTATATATATCATAAGGTTACATAAATTACTATAGCTCCCTTCTGTAACTTATATAACGCGCACTCAGCTGCTTTAGGTTGTACAGTACTCCGACGACGTCCGGACCACCTCAAGTCTCGAAACGCTTGGGCGTTCATTTCTTGGCGCATCCAGCGCTTATGACAATTCTTATATGCCTTCTACGCCATGACTAGGAACACGACTCCCAGTAAAATGACAATGACAATGGAGATAGCGGTTTGAGTACTCAAGTGAGACCCTAGCTCATCCTGCAAGTTGGCATTGTTTCCAGCACCAGCAGCGTTCGGGGCGAGAACTTTTTCCTTCTGTTGTTGTTGGGACTATAATTGAACTATAACCGGAATACAAAAATAGAATTTCGCGTGACTATTCAAACGCGACGCATATTGGCCTGCATGCCTTTTTAAGCACGGTCGCCATGTAGGGTTGTGAGTAATAAGACACAACGAGTGACGGAATATTACTGATTATTTATTAAAGGAACATCAAATATATAGTCTTACGAGCTATGGAGTACATACACACTTATATCTACACTACAATTCTTCGAACAGTATCAAGGGGCTCAGGTAATTGTCAAACCATGATAAAATATGCCTCCAGCAGTAATGGTGGAAATAGTGGTCCTCGCAAACGTCCACCAGATAATTATGAAACTCATGGCCGTTTCTTTTCGAGTGACCCGGACAGTGGGTGTAATAACGTTTCCGACACTTGTTCATGCGAACTCTCATTTTCACAAATTTGCTCAGCTCCGATAGGTTCAAGAATCCATTCAGCTTCTTCGACTTCGCTCCACCGAGTATTCGCGATAAGTAGTCCGTGTTCATGAGTATTATGTCTCGATCCAGCCGCGAGGGATCGAAATCGTACTCGATCTTCAATGGCTTTCCATAAAAAAATGTTGCTATAATGCGTTTTAGAGCAGATAATTTTCTCTTCTTGCCTAAGCACAGAAGTAATGTTTGAATTTTTTCAAGTCTTGCCACTTTGGGAGTTTAGGAAAGATTCGTCGTGGCTTCAGGGCTGCTTGCGGAGGCACCAATGACGGTATGAAACTCTCAGGAATTGTCGCCATCGTGGGGACGCAAAGAATTGAAGACGTGAGACCCGTTGAGTGATCCCGTATACTCTGAGCGATAGTGTCTTTCTACGGAAATTTATAGGGAGTCCTAAATAAATACTGCCATCGCATTCTAATTTACACGAGAACAAACACATTAATTAAACACACATGACATTCTTATCGATGTAATAGTTTTGTTGTTCTCACGCTAAAAGCAATCAATCATAGAGATAAAATGATATTTTATCTATGGTTCGGAGTTCACGTGAAATAGTCGGTCTATAGAGTGGGGTGAAAGTATGTGTAATATAAGAGGCGAAATAGAAGCGAAAATCTGAAGAGGGGGTAAATCCTGGCAGGGTCGCCATTTGTAGGGTTCGGTATTGAGGTGTAAAATAATAAACCAAATTGTCACTGGACACTCACGCACGTGCGACAATCGGAGGTAGAATACCCAGCGAGCATGCCGCGCACTCAGCTACCCAGCCCCGTAAGTTTACGTGTGAATGCATATAATTTATTTCTATATGCTATAATACCCAAACTATAAAGTGAGATATATGATACTACGAACTATTGATATGAGGCGGAATGTTGATCGAAAAGGTGGCGCATTGCTCCATCTCAACGACCTACAAACTATTACATATCATGCTTATAAAAAGACCAAAATGTAAAGTGAGAAAATATTTTCTCCAACGACTAGGTACTCTAATCCTGTACACTGCAAGCGAAAAATTGAGATAGGTCATTGTCCTAAAAATATCTACGTTGTCGATGGATCTCAACAACTTACAAACTAAAACATTATGCCGTGACGGTTAGGCAGTTAAACTAAGACACGATAATCTTCTAAAGCTAATACAATTCCCCGTACAAAGTCATAAGTGAATACATAAGATATTAATATCAGTCTTTACCGATGGTGAGCGATTACATGGAAAAAATGAATAGAAATATATAAAAATAATATTAACATTTATAATATACGGGAGGATGAAAAATTAATCTGCCCAGTAGGTATATGTTTAGTTCTCTGCCGTTGGGATTGCCGATTCTGGTACCGACAATATCTTTCATCGGCTCCGCCTCCCGACGCGACCTAGTGAGGTCCGTGTACTGAAGAAAAAAGTTAACATTAACACTATTGCTCAGAGGTTCTTAGATACTTTAGTTTTTTTCTTTCGATAAAGAAATTCGGAGGCCATTTTTATGAGGTTTAAGATACAGCCCCTTTCCGATACAAAGAGCTACAATTTCGTCATTATGTCTTTTCAACTCGATAAAACGTTTTTTGGCCATCTGTTTTTAGTCCAAATATTTGGTCCAAATGTTTGTTTCGGAGTTTAGTTGTTTTCTATGCATAATATGTATGTATTTAGAAATATATAAGTATGTCTATCAGTCGTCTAGATCTCATAGCACAAGCTTATAGCTTAGTTTGGGATAGACGATGTTGTCTGAGAATGCCAACATTATTTATTTATTTTATTTATTTATAGGTATAATTCGAGGGAGTTTTATATCAGAATCATCAACCAATTCTCTAGCAGCAGCCATAGACAACTCTATGGCCATTTTCTTGCATTTTGGTTTTAATTTTCGAATATGTTTTTTTGATTTGCTAATATGTTTTTTTTTTAAATCGATTTCCAAGTTAAGATTTTTTAAAGATTTTTTATTACATTTACGCTTCCTAAGACCGGCTCTAGTTTTAATTTTTGCTAACATGTCTTTGCTTAATACACTGTCTGCCACAATATAATGCATTAAAATTCCACCGACATGTGTCCATCAACAAACGTGGACTCGACGTCCGGAGGGTCAACAATGTTTACATTGATCGTTGCTTGAGTAAAATCAATCATTCGCAAAATGATATCACGTTTCAAGAAATGTGCTAAAGCAGCAAATGCACTCTTTATGAAACAATTCAGAATGCACATACCTTATTGCATCTGTACCAAATAAGTTGATCTAAATGTCCAAGCAGTTCCGGTCTGGAATGCCCTTAAACATATTATACACAAAGAAACACATCATTTTAAGTGTAAACAAATAAATATGGTTGGCGATAACAACCGTCATGAAGCACAATACAAAAAATGGAATTCCAGACACCCATTTAAATTAAGTGTTCAATTTCCGTGTAACCGATAACAATTATCAGGAACTAACGAGTTGACTCAGTACTAAAACACATATTGTTATATAACGAAATATCATAATAAAGTACAGTTTGTAAAATCGAAACCCGTGGGGCCAGCCAGGCCAGGTTGGCCGTTCTACTTGGCACCATGTAGTCGATGAATGTGGTTCTAGAAGAAGTACCTGAGTGCCTTACCATTGAGAATCGTAACAGGTCGCTGTCTGTACATGGAAGATTAATAAGAAAAATTATTATAGGAGGGCTTTATAAACGCAATAGAACCCAAAACAATGATTTTTAGAATTTTTGTCTGTTTGTCTGTATATATGTATGTCAGTACGTTTGTGCACGCAAATTCAGTAACAGCTTAACCGATTGCAATGCGGTTGAGGTTTACTCCACTTACCATTTAGTGTTTATTTCATGGCAATCGGTTTATAAATAAAAAAGTTATATTATTATTATTATTATTATTATTATTTATTTAGCAGGCAGGCAGTTGTATACAACTGATAGTGCCTGTATCCTTTTTTCCTTCATTGGTTTCATCGCTACTTGTTCTTTAAATGTTTATCAAGTCTGTTCTTGAATTGTATGGTATTTTCGGCGGACACCACAAATTCCGGCAGCCTGTTCCATGCTCTGACAACCCTGTTGCTTAAGAAATGCCGATGTGGATTGTTGTTGGAGAAACTTGTGCTCAATTTCAAGTGATGACCTCTGAGACGAACATTATCGTTGCGTGTAAATAAGTTGTCCAAATCTTTAACGTCATAGTGCCCATTCAGTATCTTAAATGTTTCAATTAGGTCGCCACGTTCCCTGCGGTCCTTCAAAGTTGTGAGCCTCAATATCGTCAAACGCTCCTCATAGGGTTTTTGTTTGAGTATTCTAGGTACTTTAGTAAAACGTCTCTGTACTCTCTCCAGGAGTTCAATATCTTTAACAAAATAGGGGCTACATATCTGAAATGCGTATTCCAATATCGGTCTTATGAAGGACTTGTGAATCTTTATCATCATCTCTGGAGTTAGGGTTCCGAATGCCTTCCTAATGAGGTAGATCAAGCTATTCGCCTTCTTCGTAACAGATGATATATGAGCCTCCCACTTTAAATCCTCGGTGATCTTCACCCCTAGATCTGTCTGTTCTTGGACCTCTGCTACTCTTGTGTTGTTCAATATGTATGTACGATGAGGATTGCGGTTTCCTATGTGCAGCACTGAGCATTTCGAGGCATTTAAATTAAGGAGCCACTTCTTGGACCAGTCTGCTATTCTGTCCAGATCATCCTGAAGACGCTCATAATTCATCAGTGGGTTAGCAAATATCTTTGTGTCGTCCGCGAAGACGCTGACGCTACATTTCAAGCTGTGGGGTAGGTCAAAGGTGTAAATAATGTATAGTACTGGCCCCAAAACGGAGCCCTGCGGTACTCCACTGGTTATGGTGCGATGGTCCGACAGTGTTTCACCCACTCTCACCCGAAAAGATCTCTGTTCCAAAAATGCTTTGATCCAACTCAGTAGTCTTCCACGAATTCCCACAAATTCTAGTTTATGTAAAAGTCTCTTAATTGGTACTTTGTCAAAAGCCTTCTCGTAATCCAAATATATTACATCTATGGGCTCTCTGCGATTGAAATCTTTGGTCCATGATGACAAACATGACAACAAATTGGATATGGTGGACCGATGTGGGCAAAAGCCATGCTGCTGCACCGGAATCACAGGATGCTCAGCTAAGAACTCTCTAATATGCTTTACTACAATTTTTTCCATAATCTTACAGACTACACTGGTCAGGCTAATAGGTCTGTAGTTAGAGGGCTCCAATTTACTTCCCTTTTTAAATATAGGTGTTACAATGGCATTTTTCCACATATCTGGCAGCACTCCTGTGTTGTATGAGGTCTGCATTATTATACTTAAGTAGTCCGCAAGGTCACATTTCTTCAGAATGATCACTGGTAGTTGGTCTGGGCCAGGCGAAGAGTCTGTTTTCAGATCCTTAATGGCATGTTCGATTTTGTCTCTTGAGAACTCAATATCTCCAATGGATTCTCCTACCCGTAGCATTGGATCCAAGTAAGGTAATTTATCAAGTGGTTCCTTTTGGTAGACGCTTAGGAACTGATCTGCAAATACATTAGCTATTTCGTCTGGTGTAGTTACAGTTTCGCCCTGCCCATTACGCAGAACGGTAGGGATGCTTATCTTTGATGCAACTTGCTGTCGTAAGTATGAATAAAATTTTTTTGGTCCCGCTTGTAATATGTCCATCTCGTAAGATATACGTGAAGCTCTGTTAAGATTTGTAAGCTTATTGTTCAATCTCCTATATTCCTGGTAAGTCTCATCAAGCCCAGTCAAGGTGTATCTGCTCCATAGTGACACTTTTTGTTTAATCAGTTGTTTCGTTTCATTTGATACCCAGGGCTTATTCTTGGTATTATATCTGCAATTCATACGAGGTACATACAGATTGATAGATTCATTTAGGGCCTTATGGAAAATGTCATATTGTGTTCTTGCACAGCTGTTGTTAGCTAAACTTTCAGGTGGTATGGTATGTAATTTTTCTCTGATTTTATTGAAGTCAGCTTTGTTATAATTTAGTCTGCAAGTTGGAGTGCTGACCTGATTTTGTGCTTGAATGTGTATGGTTGTGACTAGACAAGTATGATCACTCTTTCCAATAGGCGCTTGATGGTAGATATCTGCTATTAATGGTGGATCATTCGTTAAAATTAAATCCAGAGTTGAAGGTCTATTTCCCTGTCGAAACCTGGTGTGTCTATCCACTAACTGCTCAAGATTATTGTCTTTGTACCATTGCAAAAAGTTATGTTCTATTGGAGTTAGGTATCCATTATCATCAAGGGGCCAGTTGACCCCACTATAATTGAAGTCACCCATTATAATAACCGTATTAGTCTCCGACACATGGCTTAGGGAACTCAGTAGGGTGTTGTCTTGGTCTAGTGTTGAGTTTTGTCCACGGTATAATCCACATAAATGAAGCACCTTGCCTCCTACTTTCAAATCAAGCCATAGGCATTCTGTGGCTTCGTGTTTGGTGTTGTATTTAGTGTTTAGTGCTGTTTTCATAAAGTTTACCCTGTTTGAAGAGTAAATTGCAACTCCACCGCTACGTCTGCCAAGCCTGTCATCTCTATACAAGTCATATCCTGATATTCTGATCATAGAGTCAGGTATGTCTGCTTTAAGCCATGTTTCTGATAGTATAATTATGTCCGGTTTAACCGTTTCAACTCTTGCAATGAATAAATCCAGTTTAGCAGTGACTGATTGAATATTTGTGTACATTATAGTAATTGTGACCAATGCTGTTTGAGGCTGAGATTTAACAATAGTGTGTTTGATTTTATCATCTGTATGTGGGACATGCGTGTAGTTATGGCTTTTGCTACTTAGTTTTTTTGGTGGTGATTTTTGACTATTGTTGGATACCCTCGAATATATTTTATAGTAATGTCTGTCTCCCCATCATCAATTCGCTTGCCAAGTTCTTCTCTTAGGTACTTCATATATTCTCTCTGCATAGGAGTAAGATCAGCCGTGACAGACTTGGGCTTCCTCAGTTTACCTCTATTACGCAGTATCTCAACGGCATCCAATTTGCTACGCAGGGTAACTTTCAGTGGTCTTGGTCTTGTTTTATCCCCTCTCTTAGGCGCACCAAGGCGGAAGAGCTTTACACCATCGAGGTTTACCTTATTTGTTATACTTTCAACCACAGCCACAATCTCCTTATTATCATGCTCTTTTCTCACATCAGCAACATCACTAGTTGATTCCGGCACATCATAAATTATTATATTAGTGGCTCTGTTGGCCCTTTCATTTATTTCTTGAATTGCAGACTCAGTCACAAGCATATTCTGTCTCATACGTAGATGTTGTACCTCATCAGTTAGTTCATTCAACTTTTTCATAATTAATGGGAGTTGAGACATTGCAGACTTACAGTCACCGCAGAGAAATGTCATAACACGGGCAACAGTCTTCAGTTCGAGCACCCTCACTTCAGTCGGTGACAACCCATGGCAATCCCCACAAAGCAAAATTCTACACGATTCACAATTAACTGGTAGCTTTTTATCAGTGGCCACCTTACCACATTTGCCACATTTTTCCTGAGATACACTCTTTTTGGAACTCATTTTGTTGGGTGTCTACAATTGTTACACTGACAACACTGAGTCTGACAGTTCAACAAAAATATAAATGTTTAGTGGGTAGTCTAAATTTTCTCCACTGATACAAATGTCAAACGTGAATTTGTTTGCACTATTTTTACAAAGTTTTTATATTTATTTCATGGAAAAAACACTAGTACACGTCACTCAACAATGGTAAATGTTTTTACAAAGTTTTGATCACTGTTTGCACACTTTTGACTACGAAATTAAATAAAATGAAGGAGCGCGATGTTACTCTCAACTACCGAAATTTGACAGTCCCTTTATACACTCGAGAGCAATGAATCCGGGTCACTTAAAGAATCCTAAAAATCTCGGAAACTAAAAATGCTAGGTTAATGCAATAAATTGTATTTAATAGACAATGTAATACTCCTTAAATAAAGGTATTAAAACTTCTTAGTTATTGTAAAGTTATATCATAAAAAAATCAAATTTGAAAAAGGGCCACTTTCGAAGATGGAACTACGAAATTACAGCATTTGGTGTTGCTTTTGTTTGTAATCTGTCATTTATGTGGGTACATAAACCATGTTGATAGTGCTCTATATTCATTAATCAAGCTGAAATTATGTCGCTTACGCCTGAAGAATGCACCAGAATACTTACAATGCTGGAAACCGGCCGGAGTCAGCGCGATACAGCCAGGACTGTCGGTGTGTCGCTGTCAACAGTACAAAGAGTTCTCCGACGTTACGAAGAAACTGGTTCTAACCTACGCAGACCAGGAACGGGCAGAACCAGGTGTACCACAGCACGAGAAGACCGATACTTGGTGAACACCATGCTTCGAAATCGCTTTCTCACAGGAACTGAACTCACCAATCAGTTTCGACGCCTCGGAGGAAGTAACCCAAGTGCATGGACAGTAAGACGTCGGCTTGCTGAATCTAATTTAAAACCCCTTAGACCTGCAAACGGCCCTAAACTGGAGCGTGGGCATCGTATTTCGAGACTAAGGTATGCCCAGAGCCACGTAAATTGGAGTATTGAAGATTGGTCAAAAGTTATGTTCTCCGACGAATCAAAATTTATGCTCTACAAGCACGATGGAAGACACAGAGTGTATCGAAGACCAGGGGAAAGATTCAAGCAAGCATGCATCGAAGAAAAAGTAGCCTACGGTGGTGGGTCTGTACTTGTGTGGGCCGGAATTTCTTCTGAAAGTCGCACAGAGCTGGTGATCATAGAAAACGGCTCTTTAACTAGCGTAAGATATGTGGAAGAAATCCTCAATGATCACGTTGGTCCATTTATGGTCAATTTAGGTGAGGATGCTATATTTATGCATGACAATGCCCGACCTCATACAGGTAGGATTGTGAATGACTACCTTCAAGAGATGAACATTACTCGTATGGAGTGGCCAGCGCGCAGCCCGGATATCAACCCGATCGAGCATGCTTGGGACGAGCTAGGCAGATGCGTAAAACAACGAAACCCTCCCCCAATCACGCTTCGTGAGCTCAAAATTGCTCTCACAGAGGAATGGGAGAATATTCCCCAAAATCGTATAAGGAACTTGGTGTACAGCATGCCAAACCGCGTAAACGCAGTAATGGAAGCACGAGAAGGCAATACGAAGTATTAAAATTCAAGAAAATCGTAATAAAGTTCAAAAATTTCATGTTTCCTATTTTTGTTTTAAGGAGAGATCAGCAGTTTTTTCTTTATGTAATTTTGTGTTAATAAAATGTATGGTGACTCATATTTTTTTTACTTTCATTTAAGGAGTATTACATTGTCTATTAAATACAATTTATTGCATTAACCTATCATTTTTAGTTTCCGAGATTTTTAACATTCTTTAAGTGACCCGGATTCATTGCTCTCGAGTGTATATCACTTTAAAGAATCGTACATAGACTTATGAATCTAAAAAAGGGTAAATCCTGACTGGCGTGTTGGCTTAATCTGTGATGAAATGATCAACCAAACAGGGCAGTTTCACAAGCTGCTTGATGAGCCTGGTGAAGAAGTACCTCTCCTTTCATACACCTTATGTGACGTAAACGAAGTTGCGGGGTCAGCTAGTAATCAATAAATCAATACATATAATAAAATCGTAACAGATCGCTGTCTGTACATAGAAGATAAATAAGAAAAAATACTATATCTGTATATCTTGAAGCGCTCGTGGCCCCGCAGACTCAGTGTTCTGTAAACGATCACTGCAGTAAGCAACATTTACTATGGCCGGACATGGATGGGTGACCACCACGTGGACCACTTTGTGACATTTATTTACGAGCGTTTCCGTGCTTCGGAAGGCACGATAAGCCGTTGGTCCCGGTTGTCGGTAAAATGACAGTCGTTAAGCCAAGTTGAAGGCCTTACGGGCGACTTGAAAAATTTCAACTGTGGGTCGTCACAACCTGCGCCCGGGTCGGCAGCGCGTGTGTAGCGCCTCTGGCGTTGCAAACGTCTATAGACTACGGTTACCAACCTTCCGGTGGGCCGTAAGCTTGTCTGCCACCTAAGAAGTATAAAAAAAAATAAAATATCTGTTTGTCTGTACGTTTGTGCACGCTAATCTCAGTAACCGCTTAACCAATTGCAATGCTGAGGGACAAGTGCGAGTTTCGGCGAGCGCCTGTCGACATTCACGGGTGAGCGCGTTATCACCGATTTGTATGGAATCGAGACAAGTTCCCGCGTTTACAGCTAGGTGGCGGGGTCTCGATTCCGTACGAATTGGCGCGCCGTGAATGTCGACAAGCTCACGCAAAAACTCGCACTTGCCCCTCTGTGCTCTTTATTGTGTTGACGTTTACTCCACTTAACATTTAGTGTTTATTTCGGTATACCGTCACAATACCAGAAATTATAATGCCTTTACTCAAAATATAGTAGCCCAAAATACCCGAAATTGAAGTATCAATTTTCAAAAGGCAAGTATTTCTAATATAAATAATTTAAAATGCCTTACGGTCGAATAACCGAAACCCAAAAAATAAATTTACCAAATACTTAATCCTAAAATGTTCAAACACAATAAAAAAACGAGGTAAATCCTACTTGGATGCTATATATCTGTGAATATTAATATTTTTTTTTTTTGATTTTTCGTTAGCCCACTGTAGTACTTTTGTAACTCTGAATCAAAGTGTTTTAACATGAGGTAAATCCTACATGGATACTATGCCGGGCTCCTACCGACTAAAAGCCACATGTATCCTACCTAACAGCCTACAGTTGGGAGCCCCGGGGAAGCCCTCAGAAGGATACCCAAGTATCAACAGACCTACGGCTACAACTGCGGCTTCACTTAGGGGGGGGGGGGGGTGTAAATAAGTAAAGAAATAAAAAACGTGTTAATGGCAATCAATCTTTATTTCTTAAATCATTCAATTATTAACTATGCGCAATATAATAGTGACACATTGTATTCTATTTTCGGTTTTGTAATTGAAGGATATTTGAAAATTTGTATTTTGAATTCTGATATAATAATTATATGTATTTTTAATTTAGATATTTTACGGTAAGGTGTACTGAAATAAGGTATTTTGAATGTTAAGTTATTTCGAATTCGGATATTTTGGTCTAATGCATTTTAAGTAAAGGCATTTTGATTTCTGGTATTTTAATATATAACCGTTTATTTCATGTCAATCGGTTTATAAAACCGGTCGTGGACGAGTGGCTGGAGAGGAGACACGGTGCTCTCTCCTACCGATTGACGCAGATGCTTGCCGGGCACGGTAGCTTCGGTAGGTATCTGTGGCGAAAACACCGGGAAACCACGGCCGAGTGTCAGCACTGCTAGGACCGCAGCGATGACACGGCGCTCCACACGCTGGTGGAGTGCACGGCGTGAGCAGAACAGCGCCAGGTCCTCGTGGTGGGTCTGGACGTGGGCACTGTCTCGATCGAGACCATGGTGCGAGCCATGCTCTCCAGCGGGAGTAAGTGGGACTGCGCCGCCTCTTTCTGCGAGCAGGCCATGCTTTTGAAAGAGACGGCGGGGCGGGAACGGGAGAGAACTCTCCCACCCGAGTTCCGCAGTCGGCGGCCTGGGCGCCGTCGACGTGTCTTCGACGAGGACTATCGGCCTCCATGACCAGGGGCCTGAGGACTGTGAGAGGGCGGCTCACCGTCCTTACAGAAGCAGGCCCATAATGGCAGCCTCACGTGAGGAACTCACACACGCCCCCCCTTAGAAGCAGGATCACAGCCGAAACCCCCCAATGAAGCGAGATAGCACCCGAACTACCCCCTGGACGATACCGCAGTGGCGGCCGTAGGTCTGTTGGGGTCCTGGGACATCCTTTCGAGGGCTTACCCGGGGCTCCCAACCATGGGCTGTTAGGCGTTGCGTAAGGTTTTTTAGTCGATAGGAGTCCGGAATAACATCCATGAGGATTTTCCCACACGTTAAACAAAAAAAACGGTTTATAAATAAAAAAGTTATATTACTTTAAAGAATCATACATAGACATATGAATCTAAAAATGGGTAAATCTAAACTGGTCTGTTGGCTTTATCATGAAAGAGCTTAATGATTAAGGCTATTTTAAAATAATTCAGTCCATGCTTTCAGCGTGGACTGAATTATTTTAGGATAGACTTAATCTTTAAGCTCTTTTATGATTAAGCAAACAGGGCAGTTTCACACGCGATGAGACTAATGAAGAAATTCCTCTCCTTTCATACACCTTAGGTGACGTAAACGAAGTTGCGGGTTCAGCTAGTATACAGGGTGTGGCGTAAATAGTGGTCCAACCGTCAGGGTGTGATAGACCAGGTGCCCCACTATAACATACTACAATATCATCCAAATTTACCCAAGGGTCTCAGAAAAAAATAACTTTTTTTGAAAAATCGTCCTTTTTTTTAAGCTGATTTCTGTTTTTTCTCTCTTAAAGCTAAATACATAAGCTATCAAAAAATAATATTGTTAATAGAATTCCACAACAAACGTTTGAAATAAATATAAGTTCATCTCAATTTTCTCTCTAATTTTCAGGTATCATGAAAATTGTTCAACGTTTTTTATAAAAAATATGTACTACACTGATGCTACCCAAACGTTTAAAAATATGCTTATGTAATACAGATTTCAAAATGATACCATGTAAGGATTTCGCATGAACAGAAACTAGTAATTTTTACTGTTAAAGTTCAAAACGGGTTAAGAAAAATTACCAAAATCAACTTACATACATCACACTTATAACGTTTTTTTCATAGTAATAGTTCATAGTCGACATTATTATTATTTATTTAAAATCTTATAACCTAGATAGCGCCCGCGGCTCCACCCGCGTGGGATTTTGTAACTATTCTCGCTTTTATTTATTTTCTATCTGAAATTCTGTTCCCATTCCATGACAAATTCCTAGCGCGTGGAACTGCGGGCGCCATCACGTTTATGATTTTTTTAAACTATCGCAGTTTTTAACACTTAACGCGAAATACTATTTACTTACATTCACCGACGTTTCGGGCGTTCAACCGCGACCTTGATGTTGCCTGCGGTTTCACCCGCGATGAATTTTGTTACTATTCCCTCTTCCGGTGGGATCATAAAAGCGAGAATAGTTACAAAATCCCACGCGGGTGGAGCCGCGGGCGCTATCTAGGTTATAAGATTTTAAATAAATAATAATAATGTCGACTATGAACTATTACTATGAAAAAAACGTTATAAGTGTGATGTATGCAAGTTGATTTTGGGCATTTTTCTTAACCCGTTTTGAACTTTAACAGTAAAAATTACTAGTTTCTGTTTATGCGAAATCCTTTCATGGTATCATTTTGAAATCAATATTACATAAGCATATTTTTAAACGTTTGGATAGCATCAGTGTAGTACATATTTTTTATAAAAAACGTTGAACAATTTTCATGATACCTGAAAATTACAGAGAAAATTGAGATGAACTTATATTTATTTCAAACGTTTGTTGTGGAATTTTATTAACAATATTATTTTTTGATAGCTTATGTATTTAGCTTTAAGAGAGAAAAAACAGATATCAGAAATAGCTGTTTTCCTATAATCTACAGGCAACTTTACAAAAAAGGGACGATTTTTCAAAAAAAGTTATTTTTTTCTGAGACCCTTGGGTAAATTTGGATGATATTGTAGTATGTTATAGTGGGGCACCTGTTCTATCACAACCTGACGGTTGGACCACTATTTACGCCACACCCTGTATAATAATAATAATTTATTTCAGGTCGTGACCCATAAAATTAATTGGTTACAAAATAAATTAATTAAATTACAAACACTTACTAACATACATTATATACATAAATTCAATTGAACACATAAAAACATCAATATACATTTAGATAGAATCAGTAGAAAAGTTGTTCACATACTTGCTTAAAAGAAAACCATTTGTTAAGCGTAGCGAACCAACTGGTTCGTATGGCGGACTCAATGGCAGTATGAAAAGTTTTCACACGTCTAGTTTTTCGCACATGTAACCTATGTTCGTTGGAAGTTCTATTCTATGGCAGAGCCTAGTGGTGCTTTATTAAGGTATTCATTTTAGTAGTATCATTAAATATCCTTGTATATAAATAAAAATATTTAAAAAATTAGAGGTGAAGACAAGTGAAATAGAAAATGGAAAGCGGTTGTGTGCGGGATAAATAGGAATGAAAAAGTTAATGTAAAACACTGATGCTGAATTTTAGTTCAACCCATACTGTGGAAAGTATCAATGCAAAATATTGTTTGTTTTGAACTAACACGCGTTGAACACATAGTTTTGTACAGAATGGTATTTCGTGTGGACGTTTCGATAGGGTTACACCTATCGTGGTCCCGAGGCGACGGATGCAGGTAGGCTGGAGAGTCCGCTATGCATCGGGAGTTTGATGTACCTACCCCTGAAGTTATCAATTTGTGGAAACACACGGCACACAACGCTGACCGTATCCGCGGACGCCTTTGATATTAGGAGATATTGTGCTATCAAGAATATTTAATCGGTACAATCTCATGAGAGAAATTATCGTTAATTTGATAAGGTGAAAAGAGAATGGGAAGCTGTAATACCAGGAAAAATTATATATTTAGACCGTCGTGAGACAGGTTAGTTTTACCCTACTGATGGCTTGTCGTTGCGATAGTAATACTGCTCAGTACGAGAGGAACCGCAGTTTCGGACATTTGGTTATGCACTCGGCCGAGCGGCCGGTGGTGCGAAACTACCATCCGCGGGATTATGCCTGAACGCCTCTAAGGCCGAAGCCAGCCTAGCCGAATCCGGCAAGGATATGCTCACTGTGGAGCCCCGAGAGTCAGGAGGCTCTAAACAATGTGACTTTACTAGTCGCGCTTCACCTCGTGAGGTGCGACGTCGAAGCCCATTTGGATCGCGGAGATCGATGCTGTCCGTTTAACGCGTGCATCACGGCTCCGAAGGTCCGAATCTACCTCAGTTCGATGTCGGGGCTCGGAATAGTCTGTAGACGACTTCCGTTCCTGGCGGGGTGTTGTGCTCGGTAGAGCAGCGTCGTGCTGCGATCTGTTGAGACTCAGCCCTACGCCAGGTGGCCGTCCTGTAAACCAGAGGCCTATACTGTTGCTTTATACTTAACCACAAACGCGTTGTGGTTGAATTACTTAAACGCGTCGTCTCCACTTAGCGGGTAATCCGCATCATGGAGGCGACACGAAGCTGACACACGGCAGACGACAATCGGAGCGTAGCGGACCCACCGCATAGTGTGAACACAGGTGGCCATACCACACTGAACACCTCCGGCCGACTCACAGCATAGCGGACCCTCCGCATAATGTGAACACAGGTGGCTTTACCACACTGTGAACACCACAAAAATTGGAGCGTAGCGGACCCCCCGCATAACGTCAATTTGAGTCTCATTTTCTACTATGGCCCCAAAGTTATATCAATGGAACTCTCTCATGAATAAATCCAATGGTGGTTGATCATAAAAGTATTGATCATAATACACTTTCTGATTTGCATAACGTGCTATTGGATAGTGAGTAGAACAAGCGAAATCCATAAGATCGCCATAACAATCGAACGAATCGTACTGCCAAGCCTCTAAATTTTCAGAAGTTAATTTAACATTTAGGATTATTTGACAAGCCAGGCTAATTGTGCGTTTCGAGCTGCAATCGGATAATCGCGTTTCAAGTTTTCTAACTTGGCTTCGAATACTGCAAGGAATACTCTATATTGCGCATATACGCTTGGTACGGCTATCTCATGATATGACACAGCTATAAAGCTGAGGTGAGCAAGGCCAAAACCGATAGCTCTTGTAGTTATTGATAACGTTATCGCTTTCAAGGTGTGGGCCTCACCAATACGAGATATAATAAGAGATAAAAGATTTTCTCCAGATTTCACCCCTGGGTGTAGTGTCTGCTTGACTAGATCCTGCACTTTATCCAGTGTTTTAGCTCCTTCAACGCGACGTTTTGTCTCCATGCGTTGAGATTGATACCCTTGTCGGACTTTTGTCTGTCCTCTTCCTCGTCTAGGTAAGCGCGACTGTCCACGCTGTTGTGGTGGAAATAGATTGCCGTATCCTGCAAATGTATCGTTGCGATTGCGGCTATTGCCGGTAGGATTAAACATTTAAAAAGAATTCTCCATCTTTCGATTTGTCGGAATATAAATATTAGGAAAAAAAGGGAAAAATCGAAAAACTGCATTTTTGTGGCGAATTCATAAAAAACAGTGTTTAATTAAAGTCGGCAAAATATATTATAGTAAATAATTCACAAAACACTGCCATTGGCACCTACTGATTTGTGAATCTTTTGTAAACTTATAGAATAGTATGTTTACACAACACTTAGATTAGACTTGTAATAACTTAAATATTGTATATTACAATATTATATAAACTTCTAAGGTCAAAAAACAAGAATACAACTGAGACTCACGAGATGGAGATTTTGATAAGAAAATGTGTAACTACTTATTTATACATCTAATTTTCTGAATTGTTAACTGTAAGTTTATTATTGAATTTCATACATTTATAATACTACCTTTTGCCCGAAGTTTGTATTTCACAATACACGGCGAGGCGGCATGGAGCGTGGCCCGATATTTCGTGCCTAGCCTAGGTCTACCATTTCTATCGCACGCTGGCCCGTGCGACTCTGTATTGCAACGTAAATGCAGGTCTCGCCTTTTTTGTTCCTATGTCCCAGTATATGATAGTACGGTTTCTGCATGTTCGTCCTGATGTAACGCAGGCAGCGAACGGCTCCAACTCTTGCGAGCTCGTGGAAGACATTATTCCCGGTCTTGGGGTCCCTATAGGAAAGTCTGTCAATATTAGAAGCCATCGTGGTTCAACACTTACTGACAAATGCACCCTACAAAAAGTCTATAGATCGAATGCACATATTCGGATCATAGTCTTCTATATATATGAGAGAGCACGAGACAATCCATTATGTCATGATGACAAACCTTAATGGGCACCTTGATGACTTAATGGTGATGGAAAACAAAAGACTTGTTAGAAACTTATCAGGACATGAAACTAATCTACTGTTGACCTGCCTCACCCGTGAAATACATGTAAGTACTTTGGTACAACAAACAATGACGCATGCCTTGTTAGCGATCGTCAATTTCACATCGTGGAATGCGAACTTTGTGTTCTACCCTATCTGTACTCGAGATTCAGCCTTTTCCCGTTAGTTTAAAACTTTAACTCGATTTTTTATACAACTACATCTTCACTGGGTGTCGTTAAAGCTGTGCCACGTCTGAAGATATTGTCTACTAGGATAATAACAAAAATATCAGAGTTATGATAAAAGTCTGAAAATTAGTCGTATACGTTTAATTGATCAATATTTACAATGTACAGTGCCTACAAATGCTAAATAAACGGCAGCTCCAAAATGACCTCTTCCCTTTCTACTTACTGGAGCATTTACTGGATTCATCTGCATTCAAGTCACAGTTCACGTTGTCAGTAGCGCAACTCATCAAGATGTTCAGCATCCGGTAGTCCATATTGTAGTGCCCATAGAAAAATGTCGTCATTCCCTTACTATTTTTTGCAAACATTTCGGTTAAAGGCTGCTTACAGAACCAACTAGCTAGTTCGTGATCGCCACGTAAAACGATGCACAGGAGTGGAGCGTTGCTTGACTGTTCGTGCCTGGTATTCATATCAGCACCCAGTTCGACCAGTAGCTTTACGAGTTTTATCGCATACTCGCCCCAGTGCGTGCTCACTGCAACATGGATGCAGATCTCGCCGTTTTTGTTCCTCTCTCCCAGCATAGAATGGTACGGTTCCTCCATGTTGTTCTTAATGTGACGCAGGCTCTGCACGGATCCGATTCTCGCAAGCTCGTGAAAGATGTTGTTCCCGTACATGGGGTCCTTGTAAGAATACATTTAAATCGTAAACGTCATCGTGTCTCAACACTTATTGGAACATGCACTCTGCAAGAAATCTGTAGATCGAATGAACCTATTCGGTCTATGGTCTTCTATAAATATGAGAAAATTAGTCGCGTACCCTAATGGTGTCATTAAGTTAAGACAGTTTTTTTGTCCACCTTAATGCGTGTTCGTGGAACACATATCACTTAACCCAGTGATACCAGGTGATTCAGGGAGGGCAATTGAGATTTATCAAGACATTAGTATAATGCACGGTCCAGCGATATCACCGGCGACAGATGTAAGTGGTTTGGTTATCCTTACCCAGTAAAAAAACAAACAATTACGCATGCCTTGTCAACGATGGAGAATTTCACACCGTGGAATGTCAAATTTCACGATGTGAAATTCGCGTTGCAACTGTTATTTCCATGCACTGCATCGTTTCATAAATGAAACAGGAAACTCAACGTCTGAACAATTTATTGAAAAAAAATTGCAAGCAACCTTAAACAAATCTCACGACAAAACGAGAAACTTAAATGTACAACAAAACACAAAGTGTAGAAGCAATAAGAAAGAGTTCATTTAGAGAGTTACACCAACGTACTGTGACGATGTATTAACTTCGATTCCCACTTGATACTGACCGAAGTAGTAGGCTATTCAGGCACGACGCAGCACGCGCCGCTCTCGCGAAGAATCTGCATCATTCGTTCGTTCTGCTCCATATACGCCATCTGGAAAGCCGTCACTCCGTCCCAACGTCTTGCATTCAGATTGATCTGTGGTTGGCGGCACAGCCACTCAGCCAGTTCGTAGTCTTCGTACCACACAGTGTCGTGAAGCGGAGTGCAGCCCATGAAATCGTCCGGTGCGTTGAGTTCGGCCCCCAGGTCAACGACTGTTCTTACAACTTCGATGGCACGCGCCCGTCTGTGCGCCTTTATTGCAATGTGGATGCAAGTAACACAACAGGAGTCCATTTCGTTGATGATGGAATTCACCAGCCCGTTGACTCTGTTCCGGAAAGTTCGTGGAAGATGTTGTTTCCGGTCAAAGAGTCCTTGCCTAGCAGATGAGCCGTTTGAAAGCAGAGCATCGTGAAACGGAGAGTGGACTAGTAGGCGAGAAGTCTGCTAAGGGAATGAATAATTGTTACGATTCCCAGCCTTTATATTTGTGACAACGTGTGAACGTGCATCGTGCGACAAGGCCCCCAATATCCGTGAGTCATTTACACCTCACCCTACTGCTTATACAACCAGTGAGCATCGACGTCACGCCTCCTCAGTAGTATCCGCAGTAGCACCCTGCTACTGCGGATTATACACCTCCCTGTGCTTGCGCAAGCCCCTCCCAACGGCGTAATCACTTGCCGACGGAATATTTAGGCCTAGAACATTTTGTTTACCTGTTCGGACAGTGTTTCGAGCTGTTTTTACAATCTCTGTTGGAAATTTTCTAAGCTGAGACATGCCGAAGACAGCGCGTACCCCTCCTCCGTCAGCTGAACATGAGAAACAGGATACTCTGTGTACTCCGGAACCGAATACATATAGCGGATCAGACTCCAGCTACATTACCGGTAGAAACAAGCGACTATGTCCTGATTTTTCTTCGGTGAACGAGCTGGAGTTATTTGAGGATAAAATAATGAAGATGCTCGTATCCTGGAAGGCCGATCAAGAATCATTTTTAAATAAAATTGAATCCGATATCCTAGATGTAAAAAAGCAAAATAGTGATATACAGAAAACCAACGTCGTGATCGAAAAGGCCCTGGACTTTATGAGTAGTGGCTACGAGAAGATGAGGTTATCTGTAGAAAATCTGGAAAAAGAAAAAAATTAACAAAAGAAATACATTTCAGAGCTCGAAAAAAGCGTCTATTCCCACCTGTTCTGTTGAGTAGTTCTCTTAACAGAACTACGGGTCTATGACTTAGAACATCATTCGCGCTCATCTATTATTGAAACTAGAAATCTACCCCAAAGTGAAAAAGAATCTAACAACGATTTGTCATCCCTTGTTGTCAAGACATGCAAGGCAATACATACTTCAATCACGCCCTCTGAGCTCCGGTATGTTTACAGGCTACCTGGAAAAAAGGGACAAATAGACCTATAATTGCAGAGCTTCACAGTGTTCCATTAAAAGCGCAAATACTGGGTGCCACACGCTCCTTTAATAAAGGGCTACCACTATCTGAGAAACGCAAGACAGGACACATAGGAGTTGCTGTCCCAATAATCCCGGTTTTCGTCGCGGAACACCTCCCTGGAAGCGTGCGACAATTATTTCACGAAGCCCGTCAATTTTGTAAAACAAATTAATGTAACTACTCCTGGACCTATATTAGCAAAGTTTTTGCCAGAGAACGTAAGGGCATGGACTCCAATAATATTAAAACAGCCTCATGTATTCATAAATTACTCATTAAGAATTAAAGTAACACTTTTCATAAAAAGTTATCTATAAGCTTTGTTTGTATAATTTGTAAACTACTGGGTAGGATTCTGAATTGCTCGTTTTCTGTCCAATTTCGTATTGTAGTAACGCACTATCCTTATTAACGTGAAGATACGTAATTATATATCACAAGCATGAAACAGTCGTGACTCACGCTGTACTCAAACTTATATGCTACAGATACCACGTCTTTGAATTGACACCTGAATTAAAGTATACCTGTACACTTTCTACATTAGAGATATTCTCACAATTGTCATGATAACTTAACCTAATCATTAATCAATCAATCAATATCAATACATATAATAAAATCGTAACAAGTCGCTGTCTGTACGTGGAAGATAAATAAGAAAAAAAATTATAGGGGGGCTTTAGGAACGCAATAGAACCCAAAACAATGATTTTTAGAATTTTAGAATTTTTGCCTGTTTGTCTGTTTGTCTGTTTGGCTGTACGGTTGTGCACGCTAATCTCAGTAACCGCTTAATCGATTGCAATGCGATTTTCTTTATTGTGTCGAAGTTTGCTCCACTTAACATTTAGTGTTTATTTCATGTCAATCGGTTTATAAATAAAAAAGTTATATCACTTTAAAGAATCGTACATAGACATATGAATCTAAAAATGGGTAAATCTAAACTGGCGTGTTGGCTTAATCATAAAAGAGCTTAATGATTAAAGCTATTTTAAAACAATTCAGTCCGCGCCGAATGCGTGGCTCACTAACCCCCAGTTTCCGAAAGGCTGATCAACGCTAAAATTAACTAATCGGCTGTTAAAGGCGGATCCCCACCAGACGATCCAAAATGTATCACCAATTCCTACGATCTTCCTCACGATCCGGGAGCATGAGGCATGGCAGGCATTTAAGTGCTCGTTGTTCTTTCCTGAACACCATTGGACGTGACATCGCATTCGTCGAGTTGCATTCGTTTAACAGCGCATTCATACGCCACGAGGCTTGCCTCGCATTGGAAAAGTGCAATCGGTAGACTTCGAAACTTAGTTCATTGGAAAGAAGGTATCACTCCTGGCTGTTTGCGCCACAGGCAGAGGAGTAGGGTTACAGTAAAAAATAAAACACATAATATTTTCCAATTTATAGAACGGACAAAGACACATTTATTTATTAAAATAAGCAAAGATATAAACAAACAATCTTATAATTTCTGGGTGGTTTAAAAAAACCACGAAGGCTAAGGCGGGAGCTTCGCTTCCGCCTTAGCCTTCGTGTTAGCAAGTGTCTGCACTTCAACGACGACATGTATGGGCTAAACCCGGAAGTCTCCGAGGCAAAACTACATAAAATCAACCTAATATTGGTACACCTCAACAGAAAATTTCAGGGACTGTTCAGGCATGTGGCTTGTGAGCCAGATGGCGGAAGGTAAGGTATGTAGTCGATTAATGTGGTTCTAGAAGAAGTACCTGAGTGCCTTACCTTCGAGCATGACAAGAAAATAAATTATAAAAATCATTTATTTCAGGTTGTGACCCATAAAATTAATTGGTTACAAAATAAATTAATTTAACTACAAACACTAACTAACATACATTATATACATAAATTTAATTGAACACATAATAACATCAATATACATATAGATAGAATCAGTAGAAAAGTTGTTCACATACTTGCTTAAAAGGAAACCATTTATTAAGCGTAGCGAACCAACTGGTTCGTATGGCGGACTCAATGGCAGTATGAAAAGTTTTCACACGTCTAGTTTTTCGCACATGTAACCTATGTCCGTTGGAAGTTCTATTCTATGGCAGAGCCTAGTGGTACATAAGCGATAGCACGAAGCACATAGCGGTCTCGTAACGTGCGCCACACTTGCTACGTAGGCTGACGGTCACAGAACACCTGTGCATCGTCTACGATACTTCACGATCGGTACTAGATGGGTTTCACATATTAGACGTAGAACAGGCTTATTAAATAATTTCCGTGTTTAGATATACATCACAGCAGTTGATTGTACATATTTGTCACTTCATATTAGAGTCCACTAACTACACGATTATTACTCATTGCATCATAAATAATCTTCTACTATTCGGCACTTCCCGATCGACATTTCCCATAGGCGTTTGTGGAAGATGAAGGACGTCGAGAAAATGTGAGAAGCCATCGTGGTTCATTACTTATTGATACATGCACTCTGCAAGAAGACTGTTGATCGAATGGAATGGTTCGGTTTTTCGTCTACTATAAATAGGAGAACATTACTCGAACCATTTGGTGTCATTACGGTAAACAATTTTTTTGTGCGGCTTAATGGGTGTTATAGGGAAATACATTACTTAACGAGGATCATCAAAATTGATAGGGATATCGACCTTGTAAAGACAGGTCTTATCGAAATATCGACCTAACCTGTGGGATTATCGTAAAAACAGTCGTGCTTAAAAGGTTAACATTATGCACCGTCTGGCCACGTCACCGGGGACAGATATCGAAGTAGTTTGGTAATCTTTACCCCAAATATAACAAGCACTTACGCGTGTCTTATCAGCGACAGGGAATTCCATTTCGTGGAATGCGGACTGTGTGTTCTACCCTATCTATTCTAAAGATTCAGCCTTTTTCCGTTAGGTTCAAACTTCAAATCGATTTTCTTTACAACTATATCTGCATTGAACAGACAAGCTGTATCTCAGGAACCGTGATAGCTAGAAAGCTGAAATTTTCACAGATGATGGTATTTCTGTTGCCACTATAACAACAAAATACTAAATTTAGAAAAATAATAATATTTAAGGGGGGCTCCCATACAACAAACGTAATTTTTTTTGCCGTTATTTGGTATGGAACCCTCCGTGTGCGTGTCCGACTCGCACTTGGCCGGTTTTTCACATTAAACAAGATATTATTGTTAACAAATGAAAAGTGTAAAATAAAATAAATAAATATATATGAGAGTGGCTTATCGTAACATGTTCAGCTATCTAGGTGCAAGGGTTTCAGCTGGGCGTTGATAGATGAATAAGTTACCCTGTAATTTTATTAATATAGATATAAGATAGATTGTGATACTTATTTAAGCGCGAGTGTATGTTTAAAAGTAAATTAGATACATGAGATTGCTTTCTTTACTTTATTATTTTGTGGCGTCGGTCACCGGGTTTTCACAGTATGTATACGCAGGTTGTGAACTCGCTTATTAAATGTATAAAAACTGGCCAAGTGCGAGTCGGACTTGCACATGGACGGTTCCGTACCAAAAAAACGTCGCAAAAATTACTTTGACAGTATGGGAGCCCCTCTAAAATTTTGATTCTTTTGTTTTTTTTGTCATAACGGCAACAAACATACATAAACTGTAAAATTCCAGATCTCTAGCTAGCACCGTTCCTGAGATACAACCTCGCGACAACCAGACACACAGACGGATAGCGTAGTCTCAGTAATAGTTTAAAAATCATAGTACTTTCTCTTTATACTGTGGTAAAAGGGTCTCGTTTTACCCTTTGGGCACTGAACCCTAATCAGACTGTTCCATGGAAACGTATTCTATGCTTACACGAATATTACAGTCGTTTGTATCCCGATACTTAGATGACGAATCATAAGTTCAGATTACGGAGGTGCACAGAGAACCTTTGAACGTTTTAAATGAATCATTCATTCCTAAAGCGGAGAGAGTACTTATGTAAAATTCCTTAGTTTAGATAAGTTACACGGAGCTAAGTAGTGAGATAAGGGTATTATGAAGGGACAAGGCACTTAAAGTATTTCAAACTTGTATTTGAAGAATGCTGGCACGTTAGCTCATCTGCAAAAAATGTAGGAATGCATTCACTGCGTACTTCTCTTTAACGACTTAACTTTAGTATTAGATCGGACTGAAATTTGGTACAGGGATAGATTATTGTCTCTAAAATATTATTCTATGGGATGCGGGAACGGGGACATAATTTCACGCGGGCAAATACGCGGTCATCAACTAATATCTTGACTAATATTAAAAAGCAGAAAGATTTGATTTATTGTTTGTTTGTTTGCATCGAATAGGTTCCGAAACTACTGGACCGAATAGAAAAATTATTTCACTGTTGGAAAGCTACACTATCCCAGAGTGACATGAGTTATATTTTATTCCAGTATTCCCACGGGAACGATAACTATGCGGGTGAAACCGCGTGACGGCTGCAAGTATTTGCTAAAACGTTCAAAGGTTCTCAGTGCACCTCCGTAATCTGAACTTATGATTACGTCATCTAAGTATAGGGATACAAACGACTGTAATATTCGTGTAAGCATAGAATACGTTTCCATGGAACAATCTAATTAGGGTTTCGTACCCAAAGAGTATAACGAGACCCTTTTACCACAGTCTAAAGAGAAAGTACTATGATTTTTAGACTATTACTGAGACTACGCTATCCGTCTGTGTGTCTGTTTGTCACGAGGTTGTATCTCAGGAACGAATTGTCGATCGCTGACAAGGCATGCGTTTTTGGGATAAGAATAACCAAAGTACTCAAATTTATGTCACGGGTGATGCACGTGGACAGTAGATTATAATGTCCTGATAGGATTCTAATAAGTCATTTATTTTCCGTCAACAGTCACTATCGCGCACCAAATAACTGTTTATCATTATGACAACAAAATGGTGTGACTCATGTTCTCTCATATTTATAGAAGACCGTAGTCCGAACAGGTTCATTCGATCTACAGACTTCTTACAGAGAGCACGTTCCAATAAGTGTTGAGACACGATGGCTTCTAAGATTGAAACAATATTCCTCCTACAAGAACCCCATGACCGGGAACAACATCTTTCACGAGCTGGCGAAAATTGGAGGCATGCACAGCCTGCGTCGCAACAGGAACAACATGCAGCAACCATCTCATTATATGCTGGGAGATAAAAAAGGCAAGAACTGTATGGACGTTGCAGTGAGGAATAACACAGGCCAGGATGCAAAAGAACTCGTAGAGCTACTGTTCGAAATGGGAGCTGATCTAAATGCCAGGCACGAGTCAGGCAACAATCCATTCTCTAAACTGGTTCTGTAAGCAACCACAAATTGATTTGCTTGAAAAAACAATGAAGGATTGACGACGTTTTGTTATGCGCAGAACAATGACGACTACCGAATGTTGAACATGTTGCTGAGTTGCGCTATTGACATAGTCTAATTGGACTTGGATGCGGTTGAATTCAGTAACGAGAACGTACTGCGAGAGAGTACGGTCCAACTTCCGTATCCAACTGATTTAGTGATTTTAGGCATTGTACATTGTAAATATTGATAAAATAAACGTATACAACTGATTTTCAGACTTTTTATTATAACTTTTCTTTTCTTTCGTATCCTATATAGACTACGTCTCTAGATGTCAATTTCCGAAAATGAGAAATTGTTAGGCAACGCGTACACTCCACGAACCACCGTGTTCCCCGAGCTCGCCAAAGTTGAAACTCTAACGCTGCACGAGAGATTCCGGGTGAGCTCCTTCGTGCACGAGATCCAACTCCGATATGGTGAGTACGCTGTTCACGTTGCAGCAAATGCATACGCACGGAGGCGTACGTGCCATTCATGTGCTCAAAGTGCTGCTGACGTCGCTGGCATGGACGGACATTTTTCATCATCGTGGAGCCCCTTTGATCTAGGCACCGGAGCAGTTAATCTAATTGAAAAGAAAAAGAAAAATAAAAACAAAAATTTCTTCTGTTTTTAATGCAATTCTATTGACGTTAAAACAAACGCAAAAATATTTGACCAAATTGGAATATGTTTTTGCCTTTGTTTTTTCTTCTTTTCGAACGTTTTCGCACGATACTGTCAAAATTTCGCGGTAACAGAAAAAGACAAGCAGGGAACGCCGCGTGACGTGCGAAAGTAGACGATAGGCTCAAAGGACAGGCCAAAGAGCAGGCACGAAGGGAAATATTAGCAACACAACACGTAGGTACACAGAGACACACGCGACCATGTAGACGACGATGATGTGGACACTGCATAAATAAAACATACGAGACGAGGAGAAAAATACTTGAAAACTGACGGGTTTGTCGCGACGAAATATTTGTTACTATTTTTTTCGGACACTTTTTGACTTCGAATTCGATTTTTTTTTCGATTCCTCCTTTAAACCTGATTTGTTCGAATTGTCAATTTTCTCCCGAGCTCCCGCCTTAGTCTTCGTGGTTTTTTTTAAACCACCCAAGAGTAGGAGCCCTGCGAAGCGGGCCTCCGTCGAACTTAGTTAGTAGACGTCATATCGCACCTTTAGAAATGTAGTGACCTAATGCAAAAAATCTAATTTTTGGTAAATGGCTAAAAACGATTCTTGGGTCTGTGCATTTTGTGGAAACTATCTAATACTCGGCTTGATTTTAAAAATATGCGAATTTGGATAGTTTTATATCAAATTTCAATTATTTACCTAGACCATACTTAAATCATAAAAGAATGAATATATAAACTTCTATAAAAAAAAAAAATTTTTAAATTATAGTAAGTATTTAGGTCATTCTATGACGAATTATTTGTTTTTTTAAGGAACTTTTAGTTTTTAGGTCTATATTTTCCTAAGATTTATTTTAAAATTGCGTCTTATACTCAAAAACGACTGTTTAAAAATAAAATTTATGGAATTTAAAACAACATAAAAGACAACTACAGGTAAGGAAATATGAAAAATGTATCAAACATAATTCTTAAATCAACGTTAAACTTATCAAATTACATAAAGTGTATTTAAAATATATACCTACTTCTAAATTGACGGTAAGTTTGCCTTACGTAGGCATTTCCAGCCAACTCTCAAATTGAGGCAATATAATATTGAGGAGGGATTTGAGCTGGGCCAAGTTACAGGTGTCTGTCTGGTCGATCTCACAGCGGGATACGATACCGTAAACATTGGGCGACTTCTCACGAAAGTTCGAGCCTTGACTGCAGATGTAAAACTGGTGAAGTTACTGGAGGAACTGCCGTACAACCGCCGGTTCCCGGTCCATCTATCTATGGACAAAAGTAGGTAACGTTGCCAGAAAAACGTGCTCGCACCCATTTTGTTCAACATAAATAAATAAATAAATAAATAAAATGCTTTATTCGGCACGCACAAAAAACAATAATAAAAACAAAAAATAAAAAATAAACTAGAAAATGTACAATGTGCGTGCCCGAAAAGGTCGTCATCTCAGCTATTGCTGCACTAACAGGTTAATGTCAGGCAGCGCTGGTTTTCTGATGACGCCTTTAAGGGACGTCACGTACGTCGTAGCATACATACTTTAGACTTACAACTAAGCAAACAATAAAAACAAGACTATATAAACAAAAAGAAAAACAACTTGGTAGAAAATAGTAGAAAATAATGTGCAGTAACCAAGCCATTACTAATATTAAAAAAACAATATTGATACGTCTACGTCATAACCGCATCATCGGCAACAACCAAAGAGAATAATTATTTACGTTTATGGACAACAAATTTAGAAACGAAATCGAACGTAAAGCGAAAGTGAAAGGAAAACAATACAATGATAACAATCGAAAGTGAATTACAACTGGCCTTAACAATTTAAATGATCTCCTTAAAACATTCTGGCTGCAATAAGGCACCTACTTATTATCCGCCATACACATCTCAGCAGGCACGCCGTACCCGTGTACACTAACCTAAAACGAAATTTTTATCACTACGTTTAGTACTACGTAAGTTTCAAATTTATATCACTACTTATTATATTAACTATGATTTAAATATTAGGCTATTTCTAATAGAATTAAGTGATTTGCTAATGATTATCACAAAACCAAAGTACTTCTTACTACTTAATATTCTGATCTTTTATATATAACCTAAAATTATATAAAACCGGTACTACAGGTTTTGATTCCACAACAACAACGTCAGGACATTGTACCGATTTGCCGATATATATCGCTAATGGTATTGGCGCTCGCCAACACATGGAGAAGTGCAATCAATAATGGAGAGAAACACACATGAACCCACCATGCTTGGACAACTCATCGATTCCATAGACGTGCATCACCGTCGCAAGCGAGACACTTGGTGAGTTTGACTATTCTTCTGCCTTTCTAATAAGTAAAGCTTATATTTATTTCTGAATGAGTGGACCGATTTTAAGGCACGAAAAGGTGGTGGCAAATCGTTCCATATGCGGCTCGTCCTAAATCTAAAGCTTGATCTATATTTAGTAGTTCTGTGAAGTGGCAAGATCATGAGATAAGCAGAGGCACGTGTTCTATGTATATTCACATGCCTTGACCATGACAGCTTGTCGTACAGATATTGAGGTCTGTGCGTTTGCACTAACCCAAACAGCAGAGTGGCAAGATGCAACTCCCGACGCTCCGACATCTTAAGCATGTTGCCCTCATTTAGAAACGGAGTAACATGTTCTCTAGATGGTATAGGGAAACAATATCTTGCACAGGCATTCTGCACTCTTTGTATTAGCCGCTCTGTGCGTTTCAGAATACAGCTACCATACACAGTGTCAGCATAGTTGAGCTTGGATAGGATAAGTGACTCGCATAATAGTATTCTTATGCTGACACTAATGTATGGGCGTATCCTGTATAATAGCTTTAACCTGTAAAAGCAGTTCCGAACCCCCTGCAAGACATGTGTTTCGAAGTGTAATTCTTCATCAAAGACAACACCGAGATTCCGCACCTCTGAAACCCGCTGCACATCACACCCATCAATACCTATATTCAAAGGCAATTGCTTCATCTGGTCGACCATTTGCCTCGTGCCAATTAAAATAAATAAATTTTGACTTCCCAGGATTCAACACCAATGCGTTTCTTCGAGACCATTCTGCTATATTACTCAAGTCCTCATTAATATTTTTTACAGATATCTCATACTCACCTGGCGCAAAAGAAAAATAAACTTGTAGGTCATCAGCATAGAGATGAAACCCGGAATGCCTGATTACATTGACTACGTCAGCAGTGTACATAATGAACAGCAAAGGTCCTAATATGGATCCCTGCGGAACGCCCCTTGTGACCTGACGGTGAGCAGACTCCACTATACATCCTGTTTTGCTGTCCCTTATTTGTACAAATTGGCATCGATTGCTGAGATAGCTATTGAACCATTTCACGACCTCCACAGAACAACCATAAAAAGTGAGCTTGGACAGCAGAAGCGAAATGTTTATGCTATCGAATGCCCGGGAATAATCAAGCAGTGCGAGTACTGTACCCTTACCCTCATCACTCGCCTGCAACAGCTCGTCCACAACATCCAAAAGTGCCGTTGCCGTACTGTGACCCCTTCTGAAACCCGATTGGACAGTTGGCAGTATACTATTCCATTCAAGATAAACCCTGAGTTGGTCACTAACAACCCTTTCCAAAATCTTTGATAGACATGGCAAAAGACTGATTGGACGCAGGTCTTTAGGACTCATCGGGTGCTGCAGTTTAGGAATTGGCCTTATTTTTGCCGTTTTCCAAGCACTGGGAAAGGTTGAGGTTGCAATTGATGTATTTATAATGTGTGTAACGACAGGAAGGGTTTGAGGGAGAGTCATTAGCAACATCTCCAGCGAAATCTCATCTGCACCCATGGCATTAGACTTCAGGCTTTTTATGATTTTACTCACACTATCCTCACTCACAAACTCCAACTGAAATGCACCTTGGCTAAACTGGTTGAACTCGAAGTAAGTAAGATCAGATATGGATATTCTGTCATCCCCTGGCACATTTAAAAAGTGTTCATTCAGCCTGTCTGCACTTCCACAGGAGGCTGGTAGCTCATTATTGTTTTTAGTGCTAGGTAAAATTTTAGATTTAAGTTGTTGCCATAGCTTCTTTGGCTGATTTATATTATTGTCAATATGACTTTTAAAATAAGCCCTTTTCTCACTCTCTATTGCAGCTCTCACCAGATACTTGAGCTCCCGGTACATTTCCATGTGGGTCTGCCGTTTGGTGTCCTTGGCCTTTTTGTGATACCGGTCCCTGATATGCATCATATCCTTGATGGTGCTAGTAATCCAGGGATAGCCACTCTCCTTCAGGAGAAATCTTTTTATGGGTGCATGTAAATTAAACAATTGGGTTATGTATTCACTCAATGTTTGCACCATGCAGTCAACATCTCCCAGAGCCAGTATGGAGTCCCAGTTTATTCTATGAAGGTCCTCCTCAAACCTGTCAGCCAATATGTCCTTCAGTGGTCTATATATGATCCATTGGGGTTTAGGTTTCTCAATTTTAAAGTTGATCTCTGCTGCAACCAGTGCATGTCGGCCAAGCTCGGGAATGTGTTCCACCCATACTCTCTCTACCTGAGCATCTGTACAAATGAGATCAATTAAAGTAGCACTGTGGTCCGTGAAGTGAGTTGGTTCTGTAACAACGTTTTTCAAACTCATGCTCACTAAAAAGGACTCCATCTGCTTGGTCTTGCCCTCCTGCCTATCCAACAGGTCAATGTTAAAATCACGCAATAAAATTATTTTATCTGCCCCTGCAAAAGAGGAAATCGAATCGGTCAAGGCGTCTATTAGTGTGTTAGGGGTAAGCCTTTGCGTCCTGTATGCTGTCCCAATGATAATGGACTGTGAATTACAGTTAAGTCTTAACCACATCTGCTCAACATTTGGCGATACCGGATGTGGTTCCGTGCGCACATGCAGTCCACAACGCACGTAGAAACCTATACCCCCACCATCCCCATTACATATGTGCAGAGGGCGTGGCCTGTATCTGAATCTATAATTGGGTACCCTAGGCGCCCGACCCTCCTCCCCATCCTTAATCCACGTCTCATTTATGGCCATTATATCAACGTTGTGTCTCTCCATAGCCACCAAAAATTCGTCATGACCTGTATTAAGTGACCCAGCATTAAATAAGCCTACTTTCAAACTTTTCCGTTTTGGGTTAAACATTGTAATGTATAATGTACAACATACAATAGCTTCTATAATTCGTATTATGGGTCAATGTTTCAATAGTTTTACTCTTACAACAATCAATGCAGGCCCTCTGCGGTACCACTATCCACAAAACATGCACTAAATTCGAGCACTTGACCAAATATAGACGCACACGGCCATAGAAACAATCAGTATAACAATTGACGTCTAAAGCCTTCCGCAGCGAGATCATCACACAGACCATAAAAATGCCCAAAAAATCATTAACAAAACTATGCAATATTTTTTTCAATATACTATAATCCCAGTAGCCTATATGTACTATTTCTAACACAAAATCATTTATCAAACTATTCAATATTTTTTCCATTAAAATACAATCCCAATAGCCTATATTTTTTACTCTTTCACAGACAAAAACATTTTTAAAACTATTCAATATTATTATTTCTAATAAAATAACATCCAAATATCCTATAACATGTACTATTTCAAAGATAAAACTATGCACTATTTTTTCCAATCTACTACAGTCCCAATACCCTACATGTACTATTTCAAAGATTATGAGGTAACACTTTCGAGCGCATCGGGCCCAAAAACCCGACTAATGTCTAATTCCGAACGGATGTTGTAGGCTCTCCCCCCCTCCGCCTGCCTTACCCAGATTCGTCCGTGTCTCGTCCAAGTATATCTCCAACCGAGCCTGCTCGCAGCTTGTCGCACGTTGTAGAATAAACTTCTATTCCTTCTAGTGAGACGCTCATTGAGGAAGAAAGGTCGCGGAGGGGCCACGAGTCCGAAGTCGGCGGAAGTGGCACCGCGGCGCACGCGCGCGCTCTTCAGCAGGTCGTCCCGCAGCCGGCGCCGCGCCAGGCGCACCACCAGGCGACGCGGCCGCCCCGCCCCGCCCCCCTCGCCCGCGCGCCCCGCCCCACTCGAAGACTCCATCCCCCTGACGGGAGGACCCACCCGCTCGGCGAACACGACATCTCGCGGATCAAGGTGTACTCCAAGCTTCCCCGCTATCAGCTCGACCAGATGTGCCGGATTCTCCCCTCTCTCCTCCGGAAGGTTGGAGACCTCGAGGTCGGTCGCTAGCAGCTCCTGGTCGCGCTCATTGAGGTCCTCTTTCAGCGCAGCTACTACTTTCTGCAGGTCCTCGGCGCTCTCCTGTTTGCTTTCCAAATCCTTAACCCTGGACTCTAAATCTACAATTTGTGCCCGGCACGCCGATATGTTATTCCGAAGGTCTCCAACCTCCCGGCGCAGATCCCTGAGCTCCCTGGTGACCTCCTCTCGCATAGCCCTAATCTCTGCTCTAAACAATCTCATTTCCTCTGCAATATTTTTGTTTGAGAGTGTCTCGGCTTCAGTTGCCTGCTTGGGATGGCCAGGTGACATTTCAGTTGCGTCCTCAAATAAAGCTCCAGGACTGTTTTGATCAGTCGGTGACCCTCGGGCAGGGACGTGCAAACCCTTGTTTTGCGAAGTCTTGTCAAGACAGCGCTTGCAAAAATTGACTACAGCGCCATCTTTCGTCGCTCTAGTGGTTGAGAACTTCCCACACTGTACACACTTCGACATAATGATATGGTGACGTTTGAGTTGTTACTTGTGTATATATATAAGTTGTACAATACGACTCCTAGATGGCGCTGTTCTCAAGAAAACATAGAAGGCTTGTTTTTTAAGGCTGTATGTGCATTCACACTGTCGTGATAAAGTCAATATTTTCACCACTAAGTTTTAGGCTTTGTGTAAATTGTCACTTTTATGCTTAAACAATACTACGCTAATTTTAATTTATTTTCAGAAAACTAAGGGTAGCCTAAAGAGCCACTATGAATGTCTTGTTTACAATCAGCTCTAATTTAATTTTTATCGAACACAGTCACTGCATAACATTGTATGTATATTGTAACTTCACTGTCTTTTCACTGGTAATTAAACTATTTCGCAATAAACCCGTTTATTATTTTTAAAATAGACAACAACACAGCGACCGTCTGTCACAGCCGACGTTCGTGACGTCACCCATATAACATATTCACCAATGACCAGCCCTGTGCTCCAAATACAATGTGTCTCTACGCTGATGATTTGGTGCTGGCGACTCAAACCACAACATTCTATAAAGCCGAAAAATGTCTTACTTCAGCTCTGATGGGTTCGAAATGATATTATTTATTATTACAGCAAACAGATTAAAACCCAATCCATCAAAAATTCAAGTCTTCACGTTTCACCTGCACAGCCGGATGCTAATCATCGGCTCAGGGTTACCTGGTGGGTATCTGAGCCGGAGCATAGCTTCCATTCAAAGTATCTTGTTGTTACTTTGGACAGGATTCCGAGCTTTAAAACCTACTGCCTGAACACCAAGGCCAAGGTAGGTGCCTGAAACAACCTGCTCCATCGCCTCACAATCACGGCCTAGGGGGCAGAGCCTGGCATTTTTCATACAACGGCACTGGCTTTATGCTTCACTGCGGGTGAGTTTGCGTGTCCTGTGCAGCACCTGTCAGCTTATGCTAGGCAAGTGGATGTCGCTCTGAACAATAGCTGTCGAATTATTACCGACTGTTTAAGGCCCACTCCCCTCACCATGTTCTACCTGCCGGAGGGCTTCGCACTACCTTCTACGCAACAAATTGCCGCTTGCCCTGACATTGCCTATACGGTCACCAACCGCCTAGAGTCCACTTAAAAAGTCACTAGAGCTTCATCCACAAAACGGAAGCTGCACGCGGACACCCGGTAACTATGAGGACCTCACTGTGGAAAGAGAAACTCCCACCATCTACCATTCTCAACAGCCCCAGGAAAAATTACCTCCCGGACACGATCTTAGATGGCCGGTATGGAGGTCTCTCAATCGTTTACGCACCCTGGTGGGCCGGTCTAGACAAAATTTATTCAGGTGGGAAATGAGAGATCCGGGTTTAACCGCATGTGACTGCGGAGCCCCAGTGCAGTTCATGTTGCACTTGCTTTCATGCCCCCTGTGTCCTATCACCTGCACTAAGAACGATCTGAACGAGGCCACTGACATTGCGGTTTAGATGGCAACGTTTTACGCCTAAACTATCTAAAATTTCGTGAATCATTAACACGATAAAAGAAAAATATAAAAAGCTCTCCAGTCTTCACAAATTTTTGGTTATTTATTAAAGTAAGTAGGAACCTACACAATGGATACTGACATGTACTGTCATCACTCATTACAATAAAGTATGAACATAAAATTAAACATTTAAGAAAAGATAACACTTCTTAAATACTAATAATGTACCATCAAAGCACTTGTTGGAAAATAAAATAACAAGAATATATAAATTTAGACATTTAAGAAAAATCTAATTAGTTTCGAATTCGTTTCCGAGTTAGTTTATTCGACTACTTCCCATCGCTCATAAAATCACCAAGGGAGTAATCAGCAGGAGCATATCAGTAGAAACCAACCACAGATGGAGATCATCGACTGGAATGAGACAGTCGAAGATCTTCATCAAAGGCATGGATGCGAAAAGAACCAGCCAACTGGTTAAAGAACCAGAGCAAACATGAGGCTGGTAATTGAGATAATCACAGGGCACTGTTGCCTGAACAGGCACAGAACAGTGATAGGAGTTAAAGACGAACCCATATGCCCACAATGCTGGAGGAAGAAGAGACCAGTCTCCACCAACTGGCTGAGTGCCCTAGGTACTATCTAAGCAGATGGGAGACGATGGGCACGAAACATAGAGGATCTGGAACATTTGAAGGTGAATCAGATAGTCCGATTCTGCAAGGATACTAGAAGATGTAACGGGGCTCATAAAGAATGCTGGGATACCCAATCTAATCCCAGAGAGGTGACTGGGAAAATGGACGAAATGGGCAGTAGAACAGGCGGTCGGATCGTCCGCTCGGCATAGCCGACGAAAATACTCGGCATAGCCGGCATAACCACAAGAAAATAATAAATATACTATCAGTACCATTTAGAGTGTTATTGTTATCAGAAGATGAAGACCTGCTGGAATTTGATACTTAAATTCCTGTTCCATATCGAGGTCTCCCAATAGTGTAAGTTAGATCTGTATCACTTATATCTACGTCACTTTCATCCGGACGAATTGGTGATTGATAGTAATTCTTTTTTATTTGGCTGGTAATTTGTTTGGTTTGTTTAGATGTCGATCTAGGGTCACAATGGATATTTAATTTATCGTTACTAGCATCAGTGCTATTGCTGTTACTAACAGAAAAAGATAACGATGAAGATCTTCTTTAGGCAGAAGCAGTACTGCGAGAGGACATTGATGATTTTCATTTGGAGCTGGTTCTAAAATTATTGAATGTTCCTGTAATAATAACTAAATAATATTAAAAAAGGTCAATTTACAGTTAATCGTACTTATATAATATAATCTATCCTTCTTTTTATTTAATCTTATAAACGTTTATAAACTGCGTAATCAAACTGAAATTTAAAAATAATTTATCGTTAAAATAGACATTTCTAGCAAGAAACAATATTGTTTCAATATCAGTTAGACTCTTGACTCAATAGTACCATCTAAATATTTAAATATTTATTATAAAGAAGGCGTAAAAATGAAAAAGTTATGAAATAGACAAATATTTTTATAATTAAATGGACCAAACGTATAAAACGTCTTTCAATGGCAAATATTATTCAGTCAAGGATAGACTTAAGCCCCAATGAGTCAGCAATTATATTTCGTCTTTAACCATTATATGGACACAATGTAAATAAAGTCCTCATATTACTAAAACAAAACAAGTTACGAACCTCAATATTTGGTAATATAACAACCTTATCCAGTTTAGGTCTCCACAAACACAAACAATTAGTGACTTGTTCATCGAACGTCCGACGCGTCTCTGATTGCGTCACACCGACCGAGCAAAGCGCGGAAAATGGCAAGTGCAAAAGAGACCGAAATATTAGTTTATACCTTTTCTACTCGCAAATAGGTCTCTATTTTAATAAGGGTCGATGCAATTGTTGAATTTAGGTTGTATGATTAAGAAAACTCAAAACTATGAAATTTTGAATCAGGTCACAGGAAGCGTACGAAGAATTCTGTACCAAAGGACGACAAAATATTACGTTTGTTGTTTGAGCAACTGAAATACATCATCTGTGAAAATTTCAGCTCTCTAGCTATCACGGTATATTCCTGAGATACAGTCTCATATCGGTCCGACAGATGAGACGTACAGACATACAGCGTAGTCTCATGAATAGGGTTTTACCCTTTGGGTACGGAACCCTAAAAACAGTTCAATTAGGATAGGACTCGCGTACGCAAGATTCGGTACTAAATCTCGTGGAATACGTTGTTGCCGGTGTAGCTATTTTGGCAAAACAATCAAGAAATAAGAGATCGACGAGTTTTCGAAGAATTTTGTGAACCAACAATAACGAGAACGGTCTCACATGAATTTTAAAAAAAAATGAAAACGCAGAGGGAATAGCAGGAATAAATAGAACAGTACGAACATTTTAATTGGAAATTTTAAAAAATCTGGGTCGTTAATTAATCGATGAATTTCCTATAAACTTACGTGAGGCTTCTCGTCTAAAACTCATGTAAACAGTCATGACGTCGAAGCTGACTCAGGCTCTTGCTCTTTGAATAAGCAAAATAATGGTTTATTTACTCATTCATTTCGTCCACGTGACCGGCTACATTGACACAGTGGCCGTACGCTCGCTCTACGAGTCGTTACGAAAAAAAAAATACGATAATTGGCCCATTTATTCTCGTCGATGTATAATGAAAGGAAAGTGCTTGGCCGACGTAGCGAGATATAAGGTTTACTAATGTTTGCCATAATTTAAAATGCCATAATATCATATGCCATACTGGTATTTGCCATAATTTCATTAGAAATAACGCTTCAGTTGCCATAATCGTGAAATGACATAGAATAACTTTCACTAATTCCATTGGTCATAATCGATCAAGTGTCATAATAAATAAAATCCATAAATGTATTTGCCATAATTTTCGTTTTCAATAATGACATTTTGCATAACTGTTATGCACCGTAATATAAATAAAGATAATTTATACGACACAGATTTTTTATTTACAATTAAACCTAAAACTAAACCTCATATGACGTCTACTAACTAAGTTCGACGGAGGCCCGCTTCGCAGGGCTCCTACTCTTTGGTGGTTTAAAAAAAACCACGAAGACTAAGGCGGGAGCTCAGGAGAAAATTGACAATTCGAACAAATCAGGTTTAAAAGGAGGAATCGAAAAAAAATCGAATTCGAAGTCAAAAAGTGTCCGAAAAAAATAGTAACAAATATTTCGTCTCGACAAACCCGTCAGTTTTCAAGTATTTTTCTCCTCGTCTCGTATGTTTTATTTATGCAGTGTCCACATCGTCGTCGTCTACATGGTCGCGTGTGTCTCTGTGTACCTACGTGTTGTGTTGCTAATATTTCCCTTCGTGCCTGCTCTTTGGCCTGTCCTTTGAGCCTATCGTCTACTTTCGCACGTCACGCGGCGTTCCCTGCTTGTCTTTTTCTGTTACCGCGAAATTTTGACAGTATCGTGCGAAAACGTTCGAAAAGAAGAAAAAACAAAGGCAAAAACATATTCCAATTTGGTCAAATATTTTTGCGTTTGTTTTAACGTCAATAGAATTGCATTAAAAACAGAAGAAATTTTTGTTTTTATTTTTCTTTTTCTTTTCAATTAGATTAATTACGTACATGTAAAATCCGGCCAAGTTCGATTCGGACTAGCATACGAAGGATTCCGTTCCAAAAAATGACAAAATATGACGTGTAGTAAGTATGTTGTATGGGAGCTCTCATTATTTTAGTCTGTTTTTAGTATTTGTTGTTCTAGCGATGTTTCCTCACAACTTATTACGTGGGACATAAAACTATAAGGTGAAATGTGGGCGTGTACTATGGCATCTGCCTACCATATCGGGGATAAAGTCGTGGCTATAATTATGTATGTTATGTTCTAGCGACAACGGAAGTACATCATCTGTAAACGTCGACGGTATTTTTTTTTTTATTTTTTTTATTTTTTTTTTTTTTTTACGTGAGGGAAAATCCTCATGGATGTTATGCCGGACTCCTACCGACTAAAAAACCTCACGCAACGCCCAACAGCTTATGGTTGTGAGCCCCGGGTAAGCCCTCGGAAGGATGTCCCAGGACTCCCAACAGACCTACAGCCGCCTCTGCAGCCTCGCCCAGTACAATGGCAAAAGGACGTGTACAATGGCATCTGCCTACCACATCGGGGATAAAGTCGTGGCTATAATTATGTATGTTATGTTCTAGCGACAACGGAAGTACATCATCTGTAAAAACGTCGACGGTCTAGTTATCACGGTTCTTGTGAGACAGGCTGTGACAGACAGACGGACAATGGAGTCTCAGTTATAGGGACCCGGTGATACGTTTTGGGCACGGTATCCTAAAAATATAACATCCCCAGAAACCTTAGAAGTAGTTTTAAGTAGACAAAAAACGGCCATGTGCGGGGCGGTGGGTCCCGTAGCAAAAAACGGCACAAAATCACGTTTGTTGTACATATGGGAGTCCACGTAATTTGTTTTTGTAATTCATTTTTTGTATTTTTGTTATTATAGCGGCAACAGAAATACATCATCTGTGAAAATTTCTAGCTCTCTAGCTATCACTGTTCCTTAGAAACAGCTTGATGCAGAGACACAGACGAACAGCAAGTAGGCAATAGAATTACGATTTTACCCTTTGGGTACGAAACCCTAAAAAACTAAAGGTAAAATATAGGCATAGAGCTATAGCCTGGGGTATCCTTCCGAGGGCTTACCCGGGACTCCCAACCGTAGGCTGTTAGGTGGGATACGTGTGGTTTTTAGTCGGAAGGAGTCCGGCATAGCATCACTGTAGAAATTATGGAATGCTCTAAAAAAAATCTAAATAACTTTTTTTTTTGTTTAACGTGAGGGAAAATCCGCATGGATGTTATGCCGGACTCCTACCGACTAAAAAACCTCACGTAACGCCCAACAGCCTATGGTTGGGAGCCCCGGGTAAGCCCTCGGAAGGATGTCCCACTCTCCCAACAGACCCACGGCCGCCGCTGCGGCCTCGCCCAGGGGAAATCTAAATAACTTTGAAATAAAAGATTTTCGACCCTCAGTCCTCAGTTTTATTACAAGTATAAAAGGTACATAGATAGAACGTTAATGTTTTCTGTGAACTTCGTTATCTGAGCCTGATGACGTCATCTTAAGTATCGGAATACAAAAGTTGTGCCTAGTAGCTATTAATTTCAAGAAAATTGTTTCAGCTCTGGAACATCTGTTTCTAACTTTAAAGTACTCAAACTCGAGGCTTCACCACCATAAGGGTGACTATCGCTAGCAGTTTGCATGGGCTCCCTGCGGTGAGCTGGGATTCATCGACCAATTGCAGTAGAGTGACCCGCACAACACATTTTTTTATGTGCCCGAGTAAACAGATGTTTCCTAATATAATGCCTGATGAGCGTGTCAATAGAGAAATTATTATCTAAATAGCCTGTGCATGAGAGTCATTTTTTACGAGAGAAAAATCTTACATGGATGCTATGCCTGACCCCCACTTACTCCCACTGGAGATTATGGCACGCACTATTGTGTACAGCGAGAGAATGTCCACGTCCAGAACAGAGGACGAGGCGGCCACGCTGTGTGTGCATGAGATTGATACAAACCTAAATCCACTTGAATCCACACGTGAATCCCACGACCACATCGTTTACTAAACTCCAGAACAAGTCCGACTTACCGCAGTCCAGACTGCACCTATTCACGGTCGCTGTCCCAAAGGCCAAGAGAGGAGCCGGCGACTCGGGCGTCTTTGTCGTCAACAACACCTTTATCTAAATATGCAAAGGCGACAGAATGCATTAGAATAATCAAGGAGCAGGTGGGAGTGACCGTCGCCAAAAACTTAAAACGGGAAGTTAAGCTGGAGATAGAGGAAAGAGCTGGACTACTGCTAAAAATTATTAAGGAGTACGAAGAAGAAAGGAAAAGTAACGGAAAAAATGAGTTAAGAGTGAATGAAAGTAATAAAGAGAGTAAGAGCGAGGGTGCGACAGGCTCCAATGAGGAGATCTTAAGAAAGATGGAAAAGAATGAAAGGATCTTGAATGAAAACAACAGGATTATGAAAGAGTTGAAAGAGAAGATTGAAAAACAGGATGAAAGAGAGAGTGTGAAAGAAAGTCTAATGAAAGCAAATAGTAATATTATGTCAGAAGTGAAAGAGAAGCTAGTGCAACAGGATGAAAGAGAGAAAGAGAGAGAGAGGAGGGGACAAACCACGTACGCCGGAGCGGCGGGAGGCCATAGGGGCCAACAGTTTCCAGAGCCGACGGCGCTGCACTCTGTGGTTGTAACCTCAGAGAATGACAAAGATACGGGAGAGCAAGTGATAGAACGTTTGAGGAAGATTGCGAATGAAGATGAAGGATGGGTAAAGGTTGAAAGGGTGAGAAAGGCGAAGGATAGAAGGGTAATTATAGGTTACAAGACGAAGGATGAAAGGGAGAGGGCACAGCAGAGGCTCGGGGGGAAAGGCCTCTGCGTAGAGCCAATGGCAAATAAGGACCCGCTGCTGATTACGTACGGCGTCCTAAAAGTCCATAAGGACGAAGACCTGCTCGAAAAGATCAGGTTGCGAAACCGTGAGGTTTTCGACAGCCTGATCCCAGAGCAGGTTAGGATGGCCGTACTGTACCGTAGGACAGCGCGGAACCCCCTTACATGCCACGTGGTGCTCAGGGTCTCCCCTGCAGTTTGGACCCGGGTCCTGAGCGCAGGGAGGCTGCATGTGGATCTACAACCTGTGAGAGTTGAAGATCAATCACCGCTAATGCAGTGCTCCCTGTGCCTAGGGTACGGACACAGCAGGCGTCACTGCAAGATGGCAGAGCCCACCTGCAGCCACTGCGGTGGGACTCATCTGAGGGCACAATGCCCTGAATATGCCGTCGGGGCGCAGCCGTCTTGCTGCAACTGCAGAAGGGAGAGGCTGAGCAACACGAGACATAGCGTCTTTGATGGCTCGTGCCCAGTAAAAGGAAAGTGGGATCAGATAGCGAGGGCGTCCATCCAGTACTGCTGAGGGCACCCCGGCAAATAGGCCCCCATACAGGTTCTTGCAAGTAAACCTCCAGAAGAAGGCGCAGGCCACAAAAGACCTAATTATAGAGGCCGCAAGGCTCAAAGCCGCAGTTGCTCTGGTGCAGGAGCCCTACGTTGGCTCGAAGAGGGGTATGGGGGCATACCAGGGCGTCAGGGTCTTCCAGAACACTGGGCAAGGAGAAGGGACTGTTAAGGCGGCCATCGTCGTGTTTGACGCGACGCTGGACGTCTTGCAGTACCCGCAACTCACCACAGACCATGTGTGTGTGGTGGGGATCCGGACCAGTGCCTGGGAGATCACGCTGGTGTCCTACTACGTCGAGCCAACGTCGCCTCTGGAGCCCTGCCTGGAGCAAATAATGAAAGTGAAGCATGAGCTTGGAGGCCGGCGCCTTCTTCTAGGAGGCGACGCTAACGCAAAAAGTACCTGGTGGGGGCATCAGTTTCAAGACAAGAGGGGAGGGTTACTGATGGACGTCCTCGAACAGATGGACCTCCATGTTCTGAATAGCGGAAGTATTCCAACTTTCGACACGTATAGGGGTGGAAGGAGGTTCCACAGCTACATAGACGTAACATCATGCACGGGAGACATGCTCCCCCTGACCGACGGCTGGAGGGTTGACACAGGGCTAGTCAACTCCGACCACAACTGCATAGTGTTTAATGTCCACCTAGAGCGAGCCAGTGGTACGCAGATACAGCGTACCACTAGGCTCTATAATACCAAAAAGGCTGATTGGGATGGCTTCAAGACGAAGCTGACGCAGGAGCTCTCACTGCGGGGCCTGGCTGCTCGGCGGCTCGCAAGTACAGAAGATCTGGAAAGCGTAGCCGTCGAGTACTCATGCTCAGTAGGGGGGGCCTGCGGGGAGGCCATCCCAAAAAAGCGCAACTGCCAAAAAATCACTATGCCGTGGTGGTCGGAGAGGCTCGCCACCCTGAAAAGGGAAGTCAACACCAAAAGGCGTCGGATCAGGAACGCAGCGCCGGATCGACGGCAACTAGTAGTTGTGGAATACCTAGAATGCAAGGAGATTTATGAATCGGAAGTAAAAAAGGCACAGGTCGAAAGTTGGAAGAATTTCTGTGGAAAGCAGGACAGGGAGGGCGTCTGGGAGGGGATATACAGGGTAATCGGGAGGGCCACAGTGAGGGAAGAAGATCGACTGCTAACCCACGAGGGGACCTTTTTGGACGCTAGGGGCTCAGCACAACTCCTCGCTCGAACCTTCTACCCGGAGGATCGAGTCGAGGAGGACACTGAAGCGCATCGACAGATACGCGAAACCGCCGTAAAAGATATAGATGGTCATTATGACGATGACCCACCTTTTACGGTGGGCGAACTGATCGATGCGCTTCAGAAATTCAACCCGAAAAAAGCGCCGGGAGTGGACGGCTTTACAGCCGACATCTGTTCCCGAGCCATCGAGACCGATCCGTCACTCTTCTTGAGGCTGCTGAATCAGTGCCTCCATCACGGCTACTTTCCTAAGATATGGAAGGAAGCCGTGGTGGTGGTGCTGAAGAAGCCAGGCAAGGACTCGTACGCCGTTCCCAAATCGTACAGGCCTATAGGCCTGTTACCGGTTTTGGGAAAGGTGTACGAGAGGATGGTGATTACTCGACTCAAGTACCACCTACTGCCGCGTATGAGCACTCGCCAGTACGGCTTCATGCCCCAGAAAAGCACCGAAGACGCCCTCTATGACCTAATGGGACACTTAGTGGCTAAACTCCGTGAAAAGAGGATAGTCACTATGGTGTCTTTGGACATAGAGGGGGCCTTCGATAGCGCCTGGTGGCCGGCAATAAAAGTACGGCTGGCGGAGGAAAAGTGCCCGGCAAACTTGAGGCGAGTAATCAGCAGCTACCTTAGCGAGAGGAGAGTGAGGGTTCGGTACGCCGGTGAAGAGCAATGTCGCTCCACCGACAAAGGGTGCGTCCAGGGGTCGATCGGGGGGCCCTTGCTGTGGAATTTGCTTTTAGACCCACTTTTGAAAGGACTTGAGCGGATGGGCGTGTATGTGCAGGCGTTTGCGGACGACGTGGTGCTCGTGTTCGACGGAGATTCAGCTCTGGAAATCGAGGGACACGCCAATGCCTCTCTCGAACATGTGCGGGAGTGGGGCATCGGAAACAAGCTGAAATTCGCACCGCACAAAACCAGTGCGATGGTTATCACGCGGAGGCTAAAGTACGATGTCCCGCGCCTCAGCATGGGCGGGATAGACATTGGCATGTCCAAAGAGATTAAAATCCTAGGGCTGACCATTGACAGGGCACTCACTTTCAACACACACATTACAAACGTATGCAAAAAGGCGATCGGCATCTACCGGAAGCTAGCGCGGATGGCCCGGATCAGCTGGGGGCTTCACCCCGAGGTGATCCGGACGATCTACGTCGCGGCCGTGGAGCCAACGATACTGTACGCCGCCAGTGCTTGGCACGCATCGGCAGAGAAGCTTGGAGTCCAAAAGCAGCTGAACGTGGTACAGCGCGGTTTCGCCCAAAAGCTGTGTAAGGCATATCGCACGGTCTCCCTGAACTCGGCGCTGGTCTTGGCTGGTCTGCTCCCTCTGGACCTCAGACTTCATGAGGTGGCCTCGTTATACGAGGCCAAGAGAGGAGTGGGCCAGTCATGGCTGGGAGACAGGGAGGTCGAGCGCATGTCTCCAGCGATTGAGGCTCCTCACCCCGCGGAGCATCCGCCATTGGGGTTCACCAGTCTGGTAGACGAGGGGCAGCTGGAGGATGCGAATCATTTTGAGATTCGCATCTTCACGGACGGGAGCAAGATTGAGGGCCGTGTCGGTGCCGCGCTATCATTTTGGGATAGCCGGGCCGAAATTAAGGCCCTCAAACTTGCTCTGTCGCCCCATTGCACCGTCTATCAGGCCGAGCTCCTGGCGTTATGCAAAGCGGCCAGTGAGGCCCTCAGGCGAGGCGCGTCCACGTTCGGCATCTTCAGTGATAGCAGAGCCGCTCTCCTGACGGTCATAAACCGTCATGCTCTTCACCCCCTGGCGGTTGAAGCCAGAGCCGCCATTCGAAAAGGCATGGCCCAGGGTAAGGAAATTTCTTTATTCTGGGTCAAGGCTCACGCGGGGTTGGAGGGCAATGAGCGAGCCGACCAGCTCGCCAAGGAGGCGGCTCTGAGGCTGAAGAGAGCACCGGACTACGGACTGTGCCCTGTTTCATTCGTGAAGCGTGCCCTCAGTCAGGACACGCTTGACGAGTGGAACAAGAGGTACAGTGAGGGCGAGCAGGCCTCCGTCACCAAGCTTTTCTTCCCATGCGCAGTGGAGGCATACAGTGTCGTCCGGAAGATGACGATCGCCGGCACCACAACCCAATTGCTGACAGGGCATGGTGGGTTCTCCGAATACTTGACACGCTTCAAGTGTAAGGGGGACCCATCATGCGCCTGTGAGCCTGGGGTAGACGAGAATGTGGTCCACCTGCTCATCGATTGTCCCATCCACGCGCTGGATAGAGTGGACCTGGAAGCAAAAACAAATCTGGCATTAAAATTAGAAAACTTACCCACCTTTCTGAAAAAATATAGAGACTTGTTCATACAATACAGCGCCAAAATAATCAGGATAGTAAATAGGAGAAATAAGTAAGAAAAATTTTTTTTTTGTTCACCAATATGTGTGTAATATTGTTCTGCAACAAAAAGCTATTAGAAAGTAAGAAAGCATATGATGTAAGCGGTATTAGAACAATAAGTAAGAAATAGATAAAAATTAAGAAGATTAGAGAAATAAGGTAATAGAAATAAAATAGAGTTTATAAATTATTGTAAGATTTGTTATTAAACAGTATTATGTAAAGCTGGACAAAAACTGTCTGTGTTCAGTAAACATTTAGAAAATATAATATAAGAAAACTGTCAGAAAGGAGTTATTGTTAGAAAATTAGAGGAATAAACTGTTAAGAATTATAAGAAAAATTGTTAAAAATGTATAAAATGTTAAAAGGAGCTTTGGAAAATAAATATATATAAAAATTATACCACCCACCCCCCGCCCCAAACGTATGATACCCCACATCCCCAGAATGAAAGGCCATCGTGAAAGTGCGAGAGGCATAAAAGCGTGACGAGTATGGTACTAGAGGAATAAGAATGAAAGACGATAGATTAAGTTTAGCTAGTTTAGATTAAAGAATGAAAGGTCGGGATAGCGTGGAAGTGCGAGAAGTATACTTGATAGAACTGGAATGATAAAGAGAATTTGGGTGAAAGAGGATATAGTTTAGCTAGGTTCGAGATGGCGGGAGCCAGGGGCGCTGAGCACGGTTGGCGAGTTTTGGGCCGGTGGTACTGTGAGTCACGCATGACGCGACAACGGTCCACCGAGGCACTTCTCATAATGTTGTAACTCACGGCACATGCGCCCCTGCCCCCCGCCATCTCTTGAAGTAGTTCTTTAAGCCCCGTGGGGCTAGATTTCGAAGATATTTAGCTAGTAAATAAAATATGTAATCGCTAGGCTTTGCCCATGGCAGAGGTGCAGAATAAAAAAAAAAAAAAAAAAAAAAAAAAAAAAAAAAAAAAAAACACAAAAAAAAAAGACTGCACCTATTGTGGAGCCGACCCGACTGGGTCAATAAGACACAAGATAAATAATTGTAAAATATTGAAGGACGGATAAGTAAAACCAATTTAAGAAAATTTTAAAAATATTTATTATAAACATAACTACTTAAGTACTACATAAAAAAATTAGAATTGAATGAAACCTAAACTTAACCTAACCTAAACTTAACCTAACCAAAACTTAACCTACCCGGCGACGGTGGTGGGGGTGGAGGCGGCCCTGCGCTGCCAGGCGTCCACCCCGACATGGGACATAAATGTCCGATACCGACTACCGGCTCCACTTTCGTCGGCGCCGGCTCCACCTTCGTCGGTGTCGGCTCCACCTTCGCCGGCTTCTTCGGCGCCGGCGCCGCTTTAGCCGGCTTCTTCTTCACCGGCTCTGTTGGCGTTGCCAGCCGCCGCCAACCGCCTCGAAGGTAAAACCGGTGCATTAAAACAGCAAAACAACCTGTAATAGTAAAAAAAACAATATGTTAGGTATAGCAACTTCGCTAAGATGCCTAATGTTTATGCTTGTAAGTAAGTGTAAAAGAGATCGGTCAACAAATTAGAGGCCTAAGATAACCTGCTCGGGTAAATGAAACTAACTTAGTACCAAAAAACCAACAATAAAATAAAAATACAATCAAGCCGATTCGGAGGAGTTTGGTAACAAACACTACGACACAAATCAATCAATCAAATCAACCTATAGCAGTCCACTCCTGGACGTGTGCCTCTTCCAAATTGCGCCACAATATACGGCGGGGGGTCTTCCACGACGTAGACACCCGATAATGTAATATCTTACTAATATTATAAATGCGTAAGTTTATAGGTGTGGATGTTTGTTACTCTTTCACGCTTAAATGACCGAACTGATCGGGCTGAAATTTGTTTACAGGGATAGATTATGATCTGGAACAACACATAGGCTATTTGCCGGGAATAAGTTCCCACGGCAAGCGGGAAATTTGGCGCGGACGAATCTGCGGGCATCGGCTAGTATAATTATATAGAAGACAGACATTGTAACGGAAAACCAACGTAAATGTTGTTATTTATCAATACCCATTTCAACAAAGAGCTTGATGAGAATAAACATTATAGTATTCACGAACATTGTTTTTGACACAGTGCCGCCAGATTACAGGCAAGAAGGATTAACCTGTATCAAAATAGTTTCTTTTGTAAAAAATATAAAGGTTCCACTTAATTAAGGGTTCGACTTCTCCCGCGAGCCATACTGCCTTAGATATCGAAAAATGTGTGAAGAGAACCAAACAAAAAGTTGACCGCCATGGTTGCCAAAGCAAATCGACTGTTCGGAAGATTGGCAAACACGAATAAATAATAATTATAATCATAATAATATCACAAACAAACAGACATGTGGACAAATAGACAGAATTGCAAAAAAAGTGTATTCTGTATCTATTCTATTGAAGGAAGATTTGATTCTTGTTTAGTTTCCATCGAATAGACTTCTGAATAGACTTTTCACTGTTGGGAAGCTACACTATCGCCGGGTGACTAATGCTATATTTATTCCCGTGTTGTCACGGGGACACAGTATGGATCGTTCTCGTTCTGACTTTTGAAGATTTATCTAAGATTATACTGATTATATTGAGGCGACAGAGGGCAACATCAGTGTAAACGGCTAGAGGTCTCGAGCGGTGCGGCTGCGGTTACGCCATCCCGGGTTCAGAACCTATTTATCTCAAAACAAAGGGCATGCATCATTATTGCAGTTGACCTTTCACTTATTATCACAGAAATGCTCAGAGTCATTCTGTCAGAGTCAGAGACACCCAATAAATTCAAAAGTAAATTATCTCCGTGGAGTCACTTCCACAAAGAAAATAAAATCACGTTAACAATAGAAATCACCCAAATATGTCAAACACATTTGGGTGATATAACTATGTCAAACAAAAGTAACTTTGTTTCTATGCTAGTTTTAATAGTTCCAATCTCCAATTAAAACACATTTTGGTCGGACGTTTTGTTAGTAACTGAACTATAAGTTTACAGTTCACCAAAATGCTAGCAAGATCCCTAATATAAATATATTTTAAATCACGCACATGACACCTTATAAAGACGACGACAGCAAGCTCTTGTGTTCCAATTGCCTTAAATTAAATAAACACTTTACAAAAAGTCAATCATTGTTTACAGTATAGTTTTGGTTATCCCTATGTTACCCGACACACAAAGCTTTAGTGTAAGGGTTTCATTTTACAATTGTTTGAGCCGCAAAAAGGTCTTAAGGGTCAGCCTAAGTGGACTCTGGCTAAGTTCTACTTATAAATATATTAAATACTAGCAGACGTCACGCGATTTCACCTGCCTAGTTCCCGTTCTCGTGGGAATACGGTAATAAAATATAGCCTATGTTCACCGCAAAGAGTGTAGCTTCCCAACAGTGAAAGAATTTTTCAAATCGGTCCAGTATTTCCGAAGCCTGTTCGATGCAAACAAACAAACAATCAATCAAATCTTTCTACTAAAATAAATATAGTTACTTACCTAAGCTAAACTGATTTGGTAGTGCGGACTGTGACCTCAGCTATACCAAAGCTACACCCGGCAGAGGATTTGAGCAGATTTTGAGTTCCAAACATCGGCCAGTAAACGGACCAGATCTATCGCTAGAATGAAGTGATGATTCATAAAGTTTTTACAAAATTCAACAAATTAATCATCACTATTACTACAAACCAAACAAAGGTAAACTAAAAAAAGGTAAAAAATATTTGAGGACATTACACAATTTATACCTTTATCTACTAGGTAAGTAAGTACTCTAAATTGTTAAGAATACATTTTTAGGCACTTACTTGAATCTTCTAGGCCGCCGGACTGCATATTTCGCACTCGTCCGGCGGGTAATGGTCGTATGTCGCCATCCCGCAGGCACACCAGAAATAATCTGTGTTCACTAGATTTTCCACTACTACTGCGTAATATAAGCCATAATTCATATTTAGGACCATGTGCTCGGGTTGACCCGGCACTAGGTCGTTGATCCTACCGCAATTTATGCATAAATTGCGCCAAATAAAATGCGTCCAGTCCCATGGCCAAAATAGTTGGTCATTAATAATTAAAATAAAATACTATCTAAACATAAAATCGTCGACTTCTACTTCCATATTGAAAACGTCTACTACAAGACTGAAGATTTTTGCAAGATTGTTAGTTTTATACTAATAATGCTTAAAACCCAGCAAAAGCCCATCCAGACTCTCGTGAAGGCGCCTCCTGGAGGCGCTCAACAGAGACAAGGCGAGCGGAGGCGACAGAAGTGCTGCCATCAACGCTCGACACTCGGTATATACCTACAGTTGCCCGCTCCATCTACTAAAAATGGACGTGATTCAAGGGACTGCGTAAGCGGCTTTATATGCCTATTAATATTATAATATTATTAGACATTAATATTAGAGATGCGCCGAATGTGCCTGTCGCCTCGCCTCCTGTCGCCTCCACGAGAGTCTGAACCGTGCATAACAAACTTAAAGGGCACTCTCAGCATGAGTGGTAACGTTATCGAAGTCACAAAAACCAAATCAGTTGGGTTTCTTAATTTAACATTTTGTAAAGGCAAATGTTGACATGAAGTGTTTTTTTTATTATTTCAGGGTTCCCTATTCTACGCATAGCCCAAGCGTATCATTTAGCACATAAGTCACTCAATAATACAAAATTTTATTTAACAAAATATTTATTATTAAAAAACAAAAACGGGAAAATAAAAATATTTACAGAAATAAATGTTTGTGATCATATGAATAAACCCTAAAGCACAAAAAAATAGCGAAAGGAAACATTGATAGGGTTAAGCGCTAAAAATATAAATTACTCTTTGCAAATCAATTAATAGACAAACAGACACTACGTGCATGAAATCTACATAAAGTTATACCTACTTATTAAAATATAATTTAAAAATCTTAAATAACTAAAACAACTCTACAAAATATATAATTTTGAATTGCGGTCACAACAACTCTTTTTAAGGGTCAAGGGTTCCGTACCCAAAGGGTTAAACCCTATTCATGAGACTTCGCCGTCCATCTGTCCGTCTATCCGTCACGAGGCTGAGTATCTCATGACCGGCGATAGCTCTCGTTTGGTACGGAACCCTCCGTGCGCGAGTCCGACTCACACTTGGCCGGTTTTTGTGCGTGTGTTTCGATTATTGTATAATAATTATAATAAATCTCTTGCTAACGACTTAAACAATTGAGCGGGCCTTAAAACCCCCATAAACTTACACTCGACACAGTCCCAAGTTACAAAAAAATGTTTATTGCCGCACGTTACGCAAACATCTGCACTTATAAGTATTTGTTGACCCATTGATAAACCTGCAATAACTTAGAGAAAGTTTACAACCCGATAATATTCCTATTTATCATTGTTAACAAATATCTTTAAAGAAGACGAACAAAGAGTTAGGCAAGAAACCATTGTAAGAAACAAAGCCTTTAATACTTTGTGAGTGCACCGCCTGCATCTATAACAGCATCACATCTGCTACGCATGGAATTCACAAAGACTTAGCAAAGATTTGTGCCCCGTAATGAGTCCCAAACTTGGTCGACATGTTCACAAATAAATTTTCGATTGGGTTTAGGTCCGGAGATCGAGATGGCCATGGGATAACATGCAAATTAGGTTGCTGTTGAATCCAATTCCGAACTAAGTGGCACCGATGTATAGGGCAATTATCCTGAACAAAATTAATTACAGGAACATCTTCCGGATTAATCGACCTTACTGTCGGTAACATGGTATCGTTCAGCAATTCCATGTAATTAGCACCGTTAGCCCGTTCAGGGATAAAGACCAGTTCTCGTGGTCCAGCGGAACTCATTAAGGCCCACATATTAACCACGACTCTGCCAGATTCACTGTTAGAGGTAATATTTCTTGGCTCGTAGCGCGTATTATTCACACGCCATAAATGCCGTCGACCTACTTGACTCGACTTAAAAGATTTTTCGTCAGAAAATGTGGTATGTGAAAAATCAAAATCCCTATAATCGCGAGCAAATCGGACTCGTGCTGCTTTATGGTCGTCTGACAGTAAAAATTTTTTTGCTGGTTTTCTGTGTCGAATGCCTGCACGACGTAGTGCCGTACGAACTGCTTGCGCACTACAGTAATATTCGTTCGCAAACAGCCGTGTCGGAGTAAAAGACTGCTGCTCGTATGTCGTCACCATGCGCTCCAGCCGCTCCTCCATGAAAATACGTGGTCGCGACACTCTAACTTTATTTGCCAAGTGACCCTGGCTGTCGAAGCGGTTGATTCAAAACCGCACGGTGTTTCTCTGTAAAAAAACGTAGCAGAGTTAGCTAACATGATAGATTTTCAAAAAAACAATAAACCAAAGATATCAAACTACTTCTGTCTCTCCCTATCCAAAACGCTTTAACACTAAATCCCTTAAGCTTTAAAAACTTTCAAGACCAATTATTATGAAAAAGAGCAAAGCTGTTTTATTTTATACCACTAAGGTGGCGGACAAGCTTACTGCCCACCTGATGAAAAGCGATCACTATGGCATATGAACGCTTGCAACACCAGAGGCGCTACACATGTGCTACCGAACCAGGCGCCGGCTGTGACGACCCATTGTTGAAATTTTTGGTCACCCATCCAAGGAGTGGCTTTAGTGAAAGTGAAGTTTTCAGCGGGGCCACGACGGCCACTCTTATTTAACGACAATAAAAATGCTTTATTACTCACCGACATATTCAGCTCCTCGGCTATTTGAGTTATATTAGCTCCTTCGTTGCACAGGTGGATTATGTTGGAGCGTTGCATAATGTTGAGGTTCCTGCGTGAACTCATGACTATTGACAATATTGATAAATTATCTATTGCGAACTTGTGGCGCCAGCAAAGGGTAAAATGAAACTAATGCATCTGCGTCAATGTAAAGAAATGGTTACCATTACGATTTGTCAAAAAAAAACTCTTTTGTTTCAAAAAAAGTGAACACCATTGGTCAGCCATAAAATGGGCGGGTCGCTTTACAATGACTGCTTTCAAGGGAAAAGGTTCAGGGAACGGGCAAGCTTCAAGTTTGCGTGGCTGATTGCAACTCGTTTATCATTTTGAAGACAACAGGTCTGTCAGTGCTCGTAGCGTTGCGACTGTTATCATAAATGAAACAGGAAACTCAACGTCTGAACAATTTATTGAAAAAACATTGCAAGCAACCTTAAACATAAATCTCACGACAAAACGAGAAACTTAAATGTATAACAAAACACAAAGTGTGGAAGCAATAAGAAAGAGTTCATAGGTGGTTACACCAACGTACTGTGACGATGTATTAACTTCGATTCCCACTTGATACTTGCCGAAGTTGTAGGCTCTTCAGGCACGACGCAGCACGCGCCGCTCTCGCGAACAATCTGCATCATTCGTTCATTCTGCTCCATATACGCCATCTGGAAAGCCGTCACTCCGTCCTAACGTCTTGCATTCAGATTGATCTGTGGTTAGCGGCACAGCCACTCAGCCAGTTCGTAGTCTTCGTACCACACAGTGTCGTGAAGCGGAGTGCAGCCCATGAAATCGTCCGGTGCGTTGAGGTCGGCCCCCAGGTCAACGACTGTTCTTACAACTTCTATGGCACGCGCCCCTCTGTGCGCCTTTATTGCAATGTGGATGCAAGTGCCACAACAGGAGTCCATTTCGTTGATGATGGAATTCACCAGCCCGTTGACTCTGTTCCGGACCCGGTTGAGCAGCACCAGTGATCCAATTTCCGCAAGTTCGTGAAAGATGTTGTTTCCGGTCAAAGAGTCCTTGCCTAGCAGATGAGCCGTTTGAAAGCAGAGCATCGTGAAACGGAGAGTGGACTAGTAGGCGAGAAGTCTGCTAAGGGAATGAATAATTGTTACGATTCCCAGCCTTTATATTTGTGACAACGCGTGAACGTGCAGCGTGCGACAAGGCCCCCAATATCCGTGAGTCCTTTACATCTCACCCTACTGCTTATACAACCAGTGAGCGTCGACGTCACGCCTCCTGCGCACCCTGCTACTGCGGACTATACACCTCCCTGCGCTTACGCAAGCCCCTCCCAACGGCGTAATCACTTGCCGACGGAACATTTAGGCCTAGAACATTTTGTTTACCTGTTCGGACAGTGTTCCGAGCTGTTTTTACAATCTCTGTTGGAAATTTTCTAAGCTGAGACATGCCGAAGACAGCGCGTACCCCTCCTCCGTCAGCTGAACATGAGAAACAGGATACTCTATGTACTCCGGAACCGAATACATATAGCGGATCAGACTCCAGCTACATTACCGGTAGAAACAAGCGACTATGTCCTGATTTTTCTTCGGTGAACGAGCTGGAGTTATTTGAGAATAAAATAATGAAGATGCTCGTATCCTGGAAGGCCGATCAAGAATCATTTTTAAATAAAATTGAATCCGATATCCTAGATGTAAAAAAGCAAAATAGTGATATACAGAAAACCAACGTCGAGATCGAAAAGGCCCTGGACTTTATGAGTAGTGGCTACGAGAAGATGAGATAATCTGTAGAAAATCTGGAAAAAGAAAAAAAAATACAAAAGCAATACATTTCGGAGCTCGAAAAAAGCGTCTGTTCCCACCTATTCTGTTGAGTAGTTCTCTTAACAGAACTACGGGTCTATGACTTAAAACATCATTCGCTCATCTATTATTGAAATTAGAAATCTACCCCAAAGTGAAAAATAATCTACCAACGATTTGTCATCCCTTGTTGTCAAGACATGCAAGGCAATACATACTTCAATCACGCCCTATGAGCTCCGGTATGTTTTAACAGGCTACCTGGAAAAAAGGGACAAATAGACCTATAATTGCAGAGCTTCACAGTGTTCCATTAAAGCCCAAATACTGGGTGCCACACGCTCCTTTAATAAAGGGCTACCACTGTCTGAGAAACTCAATACAGGACACATAGGAGTTGCTGGCCCAATAATCCCGGTTTTCGTCGCGGAACACCTCCCTGGAAGCGTGCGACAATCATTTCACGAAGCCCGTCAATTTTGTAAAACAAATTAATGTAACTACTCCTGGACCTATAATAGCAAAGTTTTTGTCAGAGAACGTAAGGGCACTCCATTAATATTAAAACAGCCTCATGTATTCATAAATTGCTAATTAGGAATTAAAGTAACATTTTTCATAAAAAGTTATCTATAAGCTTTGTTTGTATAAATTGTAAACTACTGGGTTGAGAGCCCCGGGTAAGCCCTCAGGAAGGATGTCCCGTGACTCCCAACAGACCTACGGCCACCAATGCGACCTCGCCCAGGGGGTGGTTCGGGTGCAATCCCGCGTCTATGGGAGGTTTCGGGTGTGACCCCGCTTCTAAGGGGGGGCGTGCGTGAGTTGCTCACGTCACGCTGCCGTCATGGGCCTGCTTCTGTAAGGACGGTGAGCGGCCCTCTCACCGTCCTCAGACCCCCGGTCATGGAGGCCGATAGTCCTCGGCGAAGACACGTCGGCGGCGCCCAGGGCGCCGACTGCGGAACTCGGGTGGGAGAGTTCTCTCCCACACTGTTAACTACTGGGTAGGATTCTGAATTGCTCATTTTCTGTCCAATTTTGTATTGTAGTAACGTACTATCAACGTGAAGATACGCATGTATATATCACAAGCATGAAACAGTCGTGACTCACGCTATACTCAAACTTATATGCTACAGATACCGCGTCTTTAAATTGACACCTGAATTAAAGTATACCTGTACACTTTCTACATTAGTGATATTCTCACAATTGTCATGATAACTTAACCTAATCATCAATCAATCAATCAATATCAATACATATAATAAAATCGTAACAAGTCGCTGTCTGTACGTGGAAGATAAATAAGAAAAAAATTTATAGGGGGGCTTTAGGAACGCAATAGAACCCAAAACAATGATTTTTAGAATTTTAGAATTTTTGCCTGTTTGTCTGTATGTCTGTTTGGCTGTACGGTTGTGCACGCTAATCTCAGTAACTGCTTAATCGATTGCAATGCGATTTTCTTTATTGTGTCGAAGTTTGCTCCACTTAACATTTAGTGTTTATTTCATGTCAATCGGTTTATAAATAAAAAAGTTATATCACTTTAAAGAATCGTACATAGACATATGAATCTAAAAATGGGTAAATCTAAACTGGCGTGTTGGCTTAATCATAAAAGAGCTTAATGATTAAAGCTATTTTAAAACAATACAGTCCGCGCCGAATGCGTGGCTCACTAACCCCCAGTTTCCGAAAGGCTGATCAACGCTAAAATTAACTAATCGGCTGTTAAAGGCGGATCCCCACCAGACGATCCAAAATGTATCACCAATTCCTACGATCTTCCTCACGATCCGGGAGCATGAGGCATGGCAGGCATTTAAGTGCTCGTTGTTCTTTCCTGAACACCATTGGACGTGACATCGCATTCGTCGAGTTGCATTCGTTTAACAGCGCATTCATACGCCACGAGGCTTGCCTCGCATTGGAAAAGTGCAATCGGTAGACTTCGAAACTTAGTTCATTGGAAAGAAGGTATCACTTCTGGCTGTTTGCGCCACAGGCAGAGGAGTAGGGTTACAGTAAAAAATAAAACACATAATATTTTCCAATTTATAGAACGGACAAAGACACATTTATTTATTAAAATAAGCAAAGATATAAACAAACAATCTTATAATTTCTGGGTGGTTTAAAAAAACCACGAAGGCTAAGGCGGGAGCTTCGCTTCCGCCTTAGCCTTCGTGTTAGCAAGTGTCTGCACTTCAACGACGACATGTATGGGCTAAACCCGGAAGTCTCCGAGGCAAAACTACATAAAATCAACCTAATATTGGTACACCTCAACAGAAAATTTCAGGGACTGTTCAGGCATGTGGCTTGTGAGCCAGATGGCGGAAGGTAAGGTATGTAGTCGATTAATGTGGTTCTATAAGAAGTACCTGAGTGCCTTACCTTCGAGCATGACAAGAAAATAATAAAATAATATATTATAAAAATCATTTATTTCAGGTTGTGACCCATAAAATTAATTGGTTACAAAATATATTAATTTAATTACAAACACTAACTAACATACATTATATACATAAATTTAATTGAACACATAATAACATCAATATACATATAGATAGAATCAGTAGAAAAGTTGTTCACATACTTGCTTAAAAGAAAACCATTTATTAAGCGTAGCGAACCAACTGGTTCGTATGGCGGACTCAATGGCAGTATGAAAAGTTTTCACACGTCTAGTTTTTCGCACATGTAACCTATGTCCGTTGGAAGTTCTATTCTATGGCAGAGCCTAGTGGTACATAAGCGATAGCACGAAGCACATAGCGGTCTCGTAACGTGCGCCACACTTGCTACGTAGGCTGACGGTCACAGAACACCAGTGCATCGTCTACGATACTTCACGATCGGTACTAGATGGGTTTCACATATTAGACGTAGAACAGGCTTATTAAATAATTTCCGTGTTTAGATATACATCACAGCAGTTGATTGTACTTGTCACTTCACATTATAGTCCACTATACACGATTATTTACTCATTGCATCATAAATAACCTTCTACTATTGTCGAATGCGCCAACATTTCATCAACATGTTTTGGAAAGAGTTCAAACACACTAGACGTTCCTTTGGTCGCGTCGCGTCGTAGGTTTGGCATGTCGTCGTTCAATACGTCGACGCAAATGGATTATCAGCCACCCGCATAAATGATGCTTGCAGTAGTCATGAAAATGTTCATTTGTACTACTTTGACTTTGTATGAACACAGCTGCAGTCGGCCCACAGATAGTCTGTACACTGATCCATATCGTAGAATATCGAGATGAGATTACCAAACTCCTTCATGTTTACTGAGAAGATTTCACCAGTGATGGGTAACACTGGCCTTTGCACAATTAGTTGGATGTACTCGTCCCTCTTGGGATTCTTATACACAATTTCTAGTTCCTTCCCATCTTAAAAATCAAAAAGGCACTTCCCGATCGACATTTCCCATAAGCGTTTGTATAAGATGAAGGACAGGCAAGAAGTCTATAGATCGAATGGCATTGTTCGGTTTGTGGTCTGCTATAAATAGGAGAACATTACTCAAACCATTTTGGTATCATTACAGTAAACAATTTTTTTGTGCGCCTTAATGGGTGTTAATGGGAAATACATCACTTAACGAGGATCATCAAAATTGATAGGGATATCGAGCTTGTAAAGACGGGTCTTATCGAAATATCGTCCCAACCTGTGGGATTATCGTAAAAATACTCGTGCTTAAAAGGTTAACATAATGCACCGTCTGGCCACGTCACTGGGGACAGATATGTAAGTAGTTTGGTAATCTTTACCCCAAATATAACAAGCACTTACGCGTGCCTTATCAGCGACAGGGAATTCCATTCCGTGGAATGCGGACTGTGTGTTCTACCCTATCTATACTAGAGATTCAGCCTTTTTCCGTTAGGTTCAAACTTCAAATCGATTTTCTGTACAACTATATCTGCATTGAACAGACAGGCTGTATCTCAGGAACCGTGATAGCTGGAAAGCTGAAATTTTCACAGATGATGGTATTTCTGTTGCCGCTATAACAACAAAATACTAAATTTAGAAAAATAATAATATTTAAGGGGGGCTCCCATACAACAAACGTATTTTTTTTTTGCCGTTGTTTGGTACGGAACCCTCCGTGTGCGTGTCCGACTCGCACTTGGCCGGTTTTTTCACATTCAACAAGATATTATTGTTCACATCGCATTTAACAAATGAAAAGTGTAAAATGAAATAAATAAATTATATGAGTGGCTTATCGTAAAATGTTCAACTCGCTAGGTGCAAGCGTTTCAGCTGGGCGTTGATAGATGAATAAGTTACCCCGTAATTTTATTAATATAGATATAAGATAGATTGTGATACTTATTGGAGCGCGAGTGTAGGTTTAAAAGTAAATTAGATACATGAGATTGCTTTCTTTACTTTATTATTTTGTGGCGTCGGTCACCGGGTTTTCACAGGTATGTATACGTAGGTTGTGAACTCGCTTATTAAATGTATGAAAACTGGCCAAGTGCGAGTCGGACTTGCACATGGACGGTTCCGTACCAAAAAACGTCACAAAATTACTTTGACAGTATGGGAGCCCCTCTTAAATTTTGATTCTACTGTTTGTTTTGTCAGAACGGCAACAAACATACATAAACTGTGAAAATTCCAGATCTCTAGCTAGCACCGTTCCTGAGATACAACCTCGTGACAAACAGACACACAGACGGATAGCGTAGTTTTAGTAATAGTCAAAAAATCATAGTACTTTCTTTTTATACTGTGGTAAAAGGGTCTCGTTTTACCCTTTGGGCACGGAACCCTAATCAGACTGTTCCATGGAAACGTATTCTATGCTTACACGAATATTACAGTCGTTTGTATCCCGATACTTAGATGACGAATCATAAGTTCAGATTACGGAGGTGCACAGAGAACCTTTGAACGTTTTAGCAAATACCAGCAGACGTCACGCGGTTTCACCCGCGTAGCTATCGTTCCCGTGGAAATACGGGAATAAAATATAGCTCATGTCACTCTGGGATAGTGTAGCTTCCCAGCAGACAAACAAACAATAAATCAAATCTTTCTGCTTTCTAATATTAGTCAAGATATTAGTTGATGACCGTGTATTTGCCCGCGTGAAATTATGTCCCCGTTCCCACATCCCATAGTATAATATTTTAGAGACAATAATCTATCCCTGTACCAAATTTCAGTCCGATCTAATACTAAAGTTAAGTCGTTAAAGAGAAGTACGCAGTGAATGCATTTCTACATTTCTTGCAGATGAGCTAACGTGCCACCATTCTTCAAATACAAGTTTTGAATACTTTAAGTGCCTTGTCCCTTCATTATACCCTTATCTCACCACTTAGCTCCGTGTAAATACTTATCTAAACTAAGGAATTTTAGATAAGTACTCTCACCGCTTTAGGAGTGAATGATTCATTTGAAAACCAACTAAGTGCGAGTCGGACTAGCGTACGAAGGATTCTGTACCAAAGGACGACAAAATATTACGTTTGTTGTTTGAGCGGCAACTGAAATACATCATCTGTGAAAATGTCAGCTTTCTAGCTATCACGGTATATTCCTGAGATCATTTTTTTTTTTTTTTTTTTTTATACCACTAAGGTGGCAGACAAGCATACGGCCCACCAGAAGGACCGGTGGTCACCGCAGCCTATGAACGTTTGCAACACCAGAGGTGCCACACTCGCGCTGCCGACCCTGTAAAAACCTTCTAAGACCCCTTTTGAAGAAACCCATACTGTAGGCGTTTGGGAAAACCGAGGCAGGGAGGTCATTCCACAACCTAAGCGTGCGCGGAAGAAAACACCTATCGGATCTAACCGTGCTGGAACGCACCGGACGCAGAGTGTGAGGATGAACTCCCTGTCTGTGGCGAGCGGTGCGATGATAGAACGTAGCCGTGGGCATCATATCAAACAATTCCTCAGAGCACATACCATTGTACAGGCGGTAGAACACGCATAAGGAGGCAAAGTCTCTCCTGTCGCGAAGAGGTTCCACACCAGCTGTAAGTACAGGATCGTTGACAATTCTTACAGCTCGTCTTTGCACCGAGCCAAATGGACGAAGCTGATATTCAGGTGCTCCCGCCCAGAGGTGACAGCGGTACTCCATATGCGGCCGCACTTGCGACTTATAGAGAAGCAGTGTTTGCGCCGCAGTGAAGTACCGCCGCGCCCTGTTGAGCACACCTAGCTTCTTGGACGCCAGCTTAGCCTTGTCCTCCAAATGACTACGGAACTGAACGTCACTGGAGATGTCAACGCCAAGGATCCCTATACTTTTGGAGATGGAAAGAGATGTGCCCTCAAATTGCGGCGCTACAGTAATTGGGGTTTGCTTAGCGGTGAAAAAACACGCTTGTGTCTTGGAAGGGTTGAACTGGACAAGTTTTGTCCACCCCAATCGGACACTCTAGTAAGAGTAGCCTCGATTTCAGACACAAGCTGTTCACGATTTTCCTCTACTGTGTCCCGAGAGATACCGGGGCGGCCCGTGTAACAAGTGTCCCCCGTACTGTCGTCCGCATAACAATGAATGCCATCAATAGACAACATGTCATTGATATGCAGCAGAAACAGAGTAGGGGACAACACTGAGCCTTGCGGTACTCCAGCGTTTATGGCCATGCAGTCTGAACAGCTGCCGTCAACGACGGCCCTGATGCTTCTACCGGCCAAGAAGCTGGACACCCATCCGCATAATCTCTCAGGTAGTCCATATGAGGGCAATTTTGTAAGTAGACCACGGTGCCAGACCCGGTCAAAGGCTTTAGAGATGTCGAGGCTCACTGCTAGAGCCTCACCCTTACTCTCGATAGCCGCCGCCCATCGGTGTGTTAGGTACACGAGAAGATCGCCCGTCGAGCGACCGTGACGGAAACCGTACTGCCGGTCGCTGAGCAGGTCGTGTTCCTCAAGGTACCCCAGGAGCTGTGTATTAATTACACGCTCCATCACCTTGGATAAAAGGGAGGTGACGGCTATAGGCCTATAATTGGCCGGGTCGGTCCTGTCACCCTCCTTGGGTACAGGATGTACATACGCGATCTTCCACGACGCCGGGACTTGTTGCATGGAATAGGAAAGTGTGAAAAGACGTGTAAGTACCGGACACAACTCTGGACCACAATGCTTTAGTGCCACCGCGGGAATGCCGTCTGGCCCACTCGACTTATGAACGTCCAGGGATTGAAGCTCCCGCCGGACATTCCGCTGTGTAAATTTAACTTCCGACATGGAAGTGCCACAACTCGGAATGCCCGGCGGTAAAGCACCCCCGTCGCTCATGGTCGAGTTAGAGGCAAAGAGATTACCCAAAAGGTCGGCTTTCTCCTTGGCACTCTAGGCCAAACTACCGTCGGGTTTAAGCAAGGGTGGTAATCCTGACCGACAGAAGTTTCCCTCGGCAGCTTTGGCAAGCGACCAAAATTCACGACTTCCTGAAGGGTAACCTGCTAGCCGTTCGCCAATTCTGCCGACGAAATCGAACTTGGCCTTGATAATTGCTCTTTTACTGGACCTCAAGGCGGCATTTAATTTGCGTTTTACCTCAGAGATGTTTGGATCTGAATTTGCACGAGCCGTGGTCCAAGCTCTGTAGGCAGATTCTTTCTGCATTAGAGCTTCTCTGCAGAGCCGATTGAACCACGGTCGCTTTTTTGCACCTACAGGGATCCAGCGGTTGGGAATGTAGCATTCCATACCCTCCAAGATCCCCTCAGCGACTGCTATAGCACAAGAATCCAGATCCTCTGAGGCAAAACAAAGCCGCCACCACGGGTACGACGCATAGAACTCTCGCAGTCCATCCCAGTCTGCTGACTTGTAGTGCCACACATGTCGCCACTCCTTGGGCCGAGGTGGTTCAGGCCTTGCGAGAGGCACATGCGGCCGAACGACACAGTGGTCCGACGATCCTAGCGGAGCATCCACTGAAACGTTGTATCCGTCCGGACGCGTTGTCAGCAGGAGGTCCAGCAATGCACTATGCTCGTTCTCCCTGTCTGGTATCCTTGTATGGGATTTAACCAGCTGGGAGAACCCATAGGTCAAGGCAAATTCGTGAGCAGCTTTTCCCGCAAAGTCGGTGGTCCGGGAGCCCAACCAGTCAACATGATGACCGTTGAAATCTCCCAAAATCACTATCTCCGCGGAGGGACACCGCTCAATCACCCTGTCAGTCGACTGCTGCAGGTGGTCATAAAGGCGAACTGTGTCCGTGTTACCGCTGTGAGACCTATACACGCACGGGTAGATCCGGGTGTGGCCCCCGTGATCCACGCGCGCTCATAACGTAGACAGGTCCCTGTCTTCGAGGCTTGTAAGACGGCGACAGCAGACATCATCCCGGATGTACATACACACCCCGGCTTTCCGCCTGAAGTGGTACTCCAGCTTGTAGCCAGGGTACATTAAGTCAGATGCATCTTCCGGGCATGAGATCTGCGTCTCCGTCAAGAAAAAAAGGGTCGGCTTCGCAGTTTCAAAATGGTGGTGGACTACGTTGATGTTCGCGCGCATGCCTCTGATGTTGCAAAAGTCCACTTGAAGTGTGGACGCCGATGCCGCTGTGGATACCCTTTTATTTTTCCTTTTTGCTGCCATGGTTGTTTTTTTTAAAAATGGGAATTAAGAAGGTTGAGGGGGCGCCTGTGTGCCGCTGGCGCAGGAGACTAAGCGAGACATATCGGACAGATAGACGAGACGTACAGACATTATAGCGTAGCCTCATGAATAGGGTTTTACCCTTTTTGTACGGAACCCTAAAAACAGTTCAATTAGGATAGGACTCGCGTACGAAAGATTCCGTACTAAATCTCGTGGAATACGTTGTTGCCGGTGTAGCTATTTTGGCAAAACAATCAAGAAACAAGAGATCAACGAGTTTTTGAAGAATTTTGTGGACCAACAATAACGAGAACGGTCTCACATGAATTTTGAAAAAATTGAAAACGCAGAGGGAATAGCAGGAATAAATAGAACAGTCACGATGACATTTTAATTGAAAATTTAAAAAAATCTGGGTCGTTAATTAATCGATGAATTTCCTGTAAACTTACGTGAGGCTTCTCGTCTAAAACTCATGTAAACAGTCATGACGTCGAAGCTGACTCAGGCTCTTGCTCTTTGAATAAGCAAAATAATGGTTTATTTACTCATTCATTTCGTCAACGTGACCGGCTACATTGACACAGTGGCCGTAAGCTCGCTCTACGAGTCGTTACGAAAAAAAATACGATAATTGGCCCATTTATTCTCGTTGATGCATAATGAAAGGAAAGTGCTTGACCGACGTAGCGAGATTAAATAAAATAAATTAAGGTTTACTAATGTTTGTCATAATTTAAAATGCCATACTATCATATGCCATACTGGTATTTGCCATAATTTCATTTGGAATAACGCTTCAGTTGCCATAATCGCGAAATTACATAGAATAACTTTCACTAATTCCATTGGTCATAATCGATCAAGTGTCATAATAAATAAAATCCATAAATGTATTTGCCATAATTTTCGTTTTCAATAATGTCATTTTGCATAACTTTTATGCACCATAATACACTCATTTGCAAAAAAAACGGGCGGTTTTGATTTTCATTCATCTTTAAAAAGATACAATACCAAAAAGGTTTCCATCGTTTGTACACGTTACTGGCCGGTTTTAAAAATGCCGTGGTATTTAAAAAAGTACGTTCTAAATTCAAATTTTCATTTGATGCTGATTTTTACAGAAAACCCCTTTTTATCCTACATTTTTGGCGCGAAGTTCCAGAAGTTAACATCGACTTTCACAACTTTTATTAAATTTTTATCGATTAATTTCATATCCTTGACTGTCAAAGCTTTATTTATTGCTGTTTGGCTGTATCAAAAATGGTAGATAAAGTGGTAAAAGCTACCAAAATTATCGCGCTGCTTGAAGAGGGTTGCAGCCAATGTTTCGTGGCTAGGAGGCTAAATGTTAATTGCTCCACGGTCCAAAGGACCTGGCAGCGATATCAGGAGACTGGTTCCGTCGAGAGAAGGCCTGGTTCTGAAAGAAAACCATGTACCCAACCACGAGATGATCGTTTTCTTGTGAGTCGCGCATTGAGAAATCGCGAATCTTCGTATGTGGATCTTAAGAACAACCTCCAAGAAGTAAGAAATGTGCATATTAGTCTATGGACGGTCAGGAGGAGGCTTGTCGCTGCCAATATACGCAGTCACCGCCCGGCCCGCGGCCCCAAATTACTCCGTGAGCACAGAGTTCACAGGCTTAGGTTCGCTAGAAATTGAGAATCATGGACTCAAGAAGATTGTAATAGGGTTTTGTTCTCTGATGAAGCCAGGATATCTCTGTTCGGTGAAGATCGACGTCGGCGAATGCTAAGAAGACAAGGAGAGCGCTTTGCAGATGCATGTTTCGAAGAAATCACACCTTATGGTGGGGGCTCTGTTATGTTTTGGGCAGGAATAAATTCAATGGAACGTACAGAGTTAGTCTTCATTGAAAACGGCTCACTGACTGGGCATCGATACATAACGGAAGTTCTAATTCCTCATGCACAATGCGCAGTGGCCGCTCTAGGTCAAGACTCGATTTTTATGGACGACAATGCTCGCGCCCACCGATCCCGCGATGTTAATGCGTATGTGCAAGAGGTCGGCATTCGTCGTTTGGATTGGCCAGCTCGAAGTCCCGACCTCAATCCCATAGAACATATCTGGGACGTTCTAAAACGGCGTGTGAGATCAGTACACCCGGCTCCGCAGACCATGAGAGAGCTGAAGAATGTGATTTCTGCGGAGTGGGAACGTATTCCGCAAGCAAGTATCCGGGATATACTCGCTAGCATGCCCAGACGAATTCAAGCTGTGGTTTTAGCTAGAGGGGGTCACACTCGATACTAAACATTTATCTGCTTTTACTTTATTAAAGAAAAACAAACAAAAAAGACTTTTTTATTTTTACTTCATGAGCATATGCACTACTAGCGAACATACACTACTAGCGAGGTTTAGCATTATTTCCCATAAATTGTAACAAAATTTTATGAAATACTGATGAAAACGATTATTTTCCTATTAATTTACCAAATTGTGAGGATAAAACTACCTATAATTTATCAAACAAAGCAATATTAACATTTGAAATGGTTTATTGCTTAGGTGCCCGTTTTTTTTGCAAATGAGTGTATAAACAAAGATAATTAATACGACACAGATTTTTTATTTACAATTAAACCTACTAACTAAGTTCGACGGAGGCCCGCTTCGCGGGGCTCCTACTTCTGGGTGGTTTAAAAAAAACCACGAAGACTAAGGCGGGAGCTCCGCTTCGCTTCGCTTCCGCCTTAGTCTTCTGACCTGACCTATCCGAGTCGGATTGCACTGATTCGGGGTGTTAACGATAACTAATTTCGACCTAACAATATTATGTACTAGCTGAGCCCGCAACTTCGTTTACGTCACATAAGGTGTATGAAAGGAAAGGTATTTCTTCATCAGAGTCATCAAGCAGCGTCTGAAACTGCCCTGTTTGCTTAATCATAAAAGAGCTTAATGATTAAGTCTATTTTCAAACAATTCAGTCCACGCCTTCGGCGCGGACTGAATTGTTTAAAAATAGTCTTAATCATTAAGCTCTTTTATGATTAAGCCAACACGCCAGTTTAGGTTCACTCACATTCAAAGAAACCCCTACAATTAAAATTTTCAAAATATCTGATTCTTAAAAGTGTTATAACTCTTTTATTTCTAAACCGATTTACATAAAACAAACGCTAAATGTTAACTGGAGCAAACCTCAACACAATAAAAAAACCGCATTGCAATCGGTTGAGCGGTTACTGAGATTAGCGTGCACAACCGTACAGACAAACAGATATACAGACTTACAGACATACAGACATACAGACAAACAGACAAAAATTCTAAAAATCATTGTTTTGGGTTCTATTGCGTTCATAAAGCCCCCCTATAATATTTTTTCTTATTTATCTTCCATGTACAGACAGCGACCTGTTACGATTTTATTATATGTATTGATTGATGATTATTTTCATTATTATATCAAATTTTGATTATGTCAAGAGTCGAATATGAGATGTGTTACTTATGGAAACTAATTATTAAGATATGTTGTTACAGTAAGTCATTGTATGGCAAATAAAAGTTATTACTGTTGAGTTGTTAAGGCAAACGTTATTAGTATAAATGATAATAGTGCAAGTAAATATTATGATAGGGGATGATTATGGCAAACAATATTAGTGCAAATGAATTTATGGAAAACGAGAGAAGACCGAGAAATAATTGGCAGATTCAAGAAATAATTGGCTGTATTATCGATCGGTGTAAAAAGGGTAGATCCACGTGTTGGTTGCGTCAATCACAAAGGACGATTCAAGCGGTTCGCACACGTTTTGTACGATTAGGTCGAAAGAAAATTGACAATTCGAAAATGATCTTTTCGGTTTAAAAGGAGGAATCGAAAAAAAAATCGAATTCGAAGTCGAAAAGTGTCCGAAAAAAATTGTAACAAATATTTCGTCGCGACAAAACCGTCAGTTTTCAAGTATTTTTCTCCTCGTCTCGTATGTTTTATTTATGCAGTGTCCACATCGTCGTCGTCCACATGGTCGCGTGTGTCTTTGTGTACGTGTTGTGTTGCTAATGTTCCCTTCGTGCCTGCTCCTCGGCCTGTCCTTTGAGCCTATCGTCTACTTTCGCACGTCACGCGGCGTTCCCTGCTTTTCTTTTTCTGGTACCGCGAAATTTTGACAGTATCGTGCGAAAACGTTCGAAAAGAAGAAAAAAACAAAGGCAAAAACAGATTCCCATTTTGTCAAATATTTTTGCGTTTGTTTTAACGTCAATAGAATTGCATTAAAAACAGAAGAAATTGTTGTTTTTATTTTTCTTTTTCTTTTCAATTAGATTAACTGCTCCGGTGCCTAGATCGAAGGGGCTCCACGATGATGAAAAATGTCCGTCCATGCCAGCGACGTCAGCAGCACCTTGAGCACATGAATGGCACGTACGCCTCCGTGCATATGCATTTTGCAGCAAAGTGAACAGCGTACTCACCATATCGGAGTTGGATATCGTGCACGAAGGAGCTCACCCAGAATCTCTCGTGCAGCGTTAGAGTTTCAACGTTGGCGAGCTCGTGGAACACGGTGGTTCGTGGAGTGTACGCGTTGCCTAACAATTTCTCATTTTGGGAAATTGACATCTAGAGACGTAGTCTATGTAGGATACTGAAGAAAAGAAAGGTTATAATAAAAAGTCTGAAAATCAGTCGTATACGTTTATTTTATCAATATTTACAATGTACAATGCCTAAAATCACTAAATCAGCGGAAGTTGGACCGTACTCTCTCGCAGTACGTTCTCGTTACTGAATTCAACCGCATCCAAGTCCAATTCGACTAAGTCAATAGCGCAACACAGCAACATGTTCAACATTCGGTAGTCGTCATGCGTCACCACGCAAAACGGTGATGAGGAATGGTTTGTTGCCTGACTCGTGCCTGGCATTTAGATCAGCTCCCATTTCGAACAGTAGCTCTATGAGTTCTTTTGCATCCTGGCCTGTGTTATTCCTCACTGCAACGTCCATACAGGTCTTGCCTTTTTTATCTCCCAGCATATAATGGGATGGTTGCTGCATGTTGTTCCTGTTGCGACGCAGGCTGTGCACGGCTCCAATTTTCGCAAGCTTGTGAAAGATGTTGTTCCCGGTCATGGGGTTCTTGTAGGAGGAATATTGTTTCAATCTTATTGGAACGTGCACTTTTTGGAACTGTTTTCTATATATTATTGTAACACTTATTGAAACGTGCACTCTGTAAGAAGTCTGTAGATCGAATGAACCTGTTCGGACTATGGTCTTCTATAAATATGAGAGAACATGAGTCACACCATTTTGTTGTCATAATGATAAACAATTATTTGGTGCACGATAGTGACTGTTGACGGAAAATAAATGACTTATTAGAAACCTATCAGCACGAAAGTATAATTAAGTGTCCACGTGTATCACCCGTGACATAAATGTGAGTACTTTGGTTATTCTTATCCCAAAAACAACAAACAATTACGCATGCCTTGTCAGCGATCGCCAATTTGTTCCTGAGATACAACCTCGTGACAAACAGACACACAGACGGATAGCGTAGTCTCAGTAATAGTCTAAAGATCATAGTGCTTTCTTTTTATACTGTGGTAAAAGGGTCTCGTTTACCCTTTTGGGAAGGAACCCTAATTAGATTGTTCCATAGAAACGTATTGTATGCTTACACGAATATTACAGTCGTTTGTATCCCGATACTTAGATGACGTACTGCTCGTTCGCTCTAACTTTGCCGCTCGGCTCCATACTAAAGTCGAATTTTTAATTAGACGAAGTAAATTGACAGCAACTAATGTCACTTCTTCATACAATGTTGCTTATTTTCTATGACGAAGTGACATTAGCTACCGTCAATTTACTTCGTGTAATTAAATATTCGGGTATACGCCTCTACGCCAGCGGCAAAGTTAGAGCGAACGGGTAGTAATCACAAGCTCAGATTACGGAGGTGCACAGAGAAGAGAACCTTTGAACGTTTTTCACGCGGTTTCACCCGCATAGTTATCGTTCCCGTGGGAATACGGGAATAAAATATAGCTCACGTCACTCGGGGATAGTGTAGCTTCCCAACAGTGACAGAATTTTTCAAATCGGTCCAGTAGTTTCGGAGCCTATTCGATGCATACGAACAAAATTAAATTAAATCTTTCCGCTTTCTAATATAGTTGATGACCGCGACTTCGCCCGCGTAAAATTTATGTCCCCGTTCCCGCATCCCATAGTATAATATTTCAGGGATAAAAAGTAGCCTAAATGTCTTATTCCACACAATAATCTATAATCCCCGTCAAATTTCAGTCCGATCCAATATTAAAGTTTAGTCGTTACAGCAAAGTACTCAGTAAACGCATTCCTGCATTTTTTGCAGATGAGCTAACGTGCCAGCATTCTTTAAATACAAGTTTAAATGCTTTAAGTGCCTTGTCCTTCTATTATACCCCTACCCTTATCTCACTTCTTAGCTCCGTCTACATACTCATTTAAAGTAAGGAATTTAAGATAAGAACTCTCGCCGCTTTAGGAATGAATGATTCATGTAAAATCTGGCCAAGTTCGAGTCGGACTAGCATACGAAGGATTCCGTTCCAAAAAATGACAAAATATCACGTGTAAGTATGTTGTATGGGAGCTCTCATTATTTTAGTCTGTTTTTAGTATTTTGTTGTTCTAGCGATGTTTCCTCACAACTTATTACGTGGGACATAAAACTATAAGGTGAAATGTGGGCGTGTACTATGGCATCTGCCTACCACATCGGGGATAAAGTCGTGGCTATAATTATGTATGTTATGTTCTAGCGACAACGGAAGTACATCATCTGTAAAAACGTCGACGCCCGACGGTCTAGTTATCACGGTTCTTGTGAGACAGGCTGTGACAGACAGACGGACAATGGAGTCTCAGTTATAGGGACCCGGTGATACGTTTTGGGCACGGTATCCTAAAAATATAACATCCCAGAAACCTTAGAAGTAGTTTTAAGTAGACAAAAAACGACCATGTGCGCGACGGTGGGTCCCGTAGCAAAAAACGGCAAAAAGTCACGTTTGTTGTAATATGGGAGTCCACTTAATTTGTTTTTGTAATTCAATTTTTGTATTTTTGTTATTATAGCGGCAACAGAAATACATCATCTGTGAAAATTTCTAGCTCTCTAGCTATCACTGTTCCTTAGAAACAGCTTGATGCAGAGACACAGACTAACAGCAAGTAGGCAATAGAATTACGATTTTACCCTTTGGGTACGAAACCCTAAAAAACTAAAGGTAAAATACAGGCATAGAGCTACGTCCTGGGGTATCCTTCCGACGGCTTACCCGGGACTCCGAACCGTAGGCTGTTAGGTGGGATACGTGTGGTTTTTAGGCGGAAGGAGTCTGGCATAGCATCACTGTAGAAATTATGGAATGCTCTAAAAAAAATCTAAATAACTTTGAAATAAAAGATTTTCGACCCTCAGTCCTCAGTTTTATTACAAGTATAAAAGGTACATAGATAAAACGTTAATGTTTTCTGTGAACTTCGTTATCTGAGCCTGATGACGTCATCTTAAGTATCGGAATACAAAAGTTGTGCCTAGTAGCTATGTATGTCGCAAGCCAAGAGCAGTCACTTGCAGACCGCAGTGTAGTACAGTAATATGACTTAGTACTTTTATTTGCTATTTTCAATAAGTTCTTAAACTGGTGAAAAATTCAGTAAACGTGTAAATTTGGTGACTTTTGGTAAGTTATTGGGTAATTGTTAATGGGTTTGATTCCCCGGGTCGGTCCAAATATTATTTGTGTGATCCACAAAGATTTGTTTCGGTGTTTGGGCGTTTTCTATGTATAATGTGTACCTATCTATTTAGAAATATATAAGTAAGTTTATCAGTCGTCTAGGTTTCATAGCACAAGCTTATATTAACTTAATTTGGGCTAGCTAGATGATGTTGTTAAAATGTCCACAAATTATTCAGGAGTTTCACGAAAATATTTAATATTATTATTGCATTGATTACCTTTAAATTTAATAGTAAGTAATTTATTATAGTTTATTATGATTTTATTTAAATAATTTAATTAAAAAATTGATTTGCGGTATCAAAAATATGAAATATTTCATTTTAAATTATAAGTAATATAAAATTTTCAATTTGCTTTGTTTCTTTTTTTTTATAATAATAGGATTGAATTTTTTTTTATAATAAGTTATTTTTTTATGAATGATTGATTTTTTCAGAGTAGGAAATTATTTCTTTAAATTCATCTATAGTCACTACTACTGTCACTTTTATTACATTGAATATCATTATTATTTATATTATTTGTATTTTTTATTTCTTCTGTTGTTATTTATTATAGAGAAAGTTATATAATAACTTAAATTAATTTGAGACGTTTTATTACTTTAGTTTTATTATTTGTTATATCTATAATATTATTAATTATTAGACCTAATATTATTAGAATTTTATTAGGGTGAGATGAATTAGGCTTAGTTTCTTATTTATTGGTTATTTATTACCAAAATTTAAAATCTTATGATGCTGGTATACTAACTGCTTTATCAAATCGAATTGGGGATGTTTTAATTTCAATAGTTATTGCTTGAATATTAAATTATGGGAAGTGAAATTAAATTTTTATTATAAAAATAATTAGAATAATTATTATTTTAGCAGTGCTATAACTAAAAGAGCTCAAATTCCATTTAGATCTTCATTTCCTGCTGCTATAGCAGCTCCTACACCAGTTTCAGTTCATTCATCAAATTTAGTAACTTCAGGGGTTTATTTATTGATTCGATTGAATTTTTTATTAATTGATACTTTTTTTATTGAAATTTTATAGTTACTATCTGGATTGACAATATTTATGGCTGGGGTAAGAGCTATATGAGTTTCATTCAAAGAAAATTATTGCTTTGCTATTTAATTTTAAGATTGAGAATTCTTGATTTAGCTTTTTTTCATTTATTAACTCATGCTATATTCAAAGCTTTAATATTTATATGTGCCGGGAGTATTATTCACATAATAATAGATATGCAAGATATTTGTTATATATATTGGGAATTAAAAATTTTATTTCCTATAAATTCTTTATGTTTAAATATTTCTAATATAGCTTTATGTGGAATTCCATTTTTAGCTGGATTTTATTCAAAGGATTGGATTTTATAGTTAGAAAGTTTTAGAATTTTTTTTTTGTATTAACAGGTTTAACAATATATTATACAATTCGTTTAATTATATATTTAATAATTGATGATTTTAATTTATTAAGAATTTATAATTTACATGATAAAGATTATTTTATATTAAAAAGAATGTTTATTTTATTATTTATAAGAATTTTAAGAGTAAGATTTTTAAGATAAGGATTTTTCTTATCCTTCTATAATTTATTTGCCTTTTAATTTAAAAATAATTGTAATTTATGTAGTTATAATTGGGGCTTTTTTGGGTGAAGAATTAGAAAAATAGAAATTTATTCAATAAATAAATTTATAATAACATAGTTTAAGAATTTTTATGTTTAATATGATTTATACCTAATTTATATACTTATGGATTAAATTTTTACGTTATAAAATTTAGTCAAAACTTATTAAAAATTGTAGATATGGGGTGAAGAGTAGAGAATGAAGATGAAGAATAGAGAATAGAGGTTGAGGGATAATAAAAAATATAGAAAAATATTCAAGTTTAAAGATTTATTTCTTTAGATTAGTTTTATAGGCATAGAGCTACGTCCTGGGGTATCCTTCCGACGGCTTACCCGGGACTCCCAACCGTAGGCTGTTAGGTGGGATACGTGTGGTTTTTAGTCGGGAGGAGTCCGGCATAGCATCACTGTAGAAATTATGGAATGCTCTAAAAAAAATCTAAATAACTTTGAAATAAAAGACTTTCGACCCTCAGTCCTCAGTTTTATTACAAGTATAAAAGGTACATAGATAAAACGTTAATGTTATCTGTGAACTTCGTTATCTGAGCCTGATGACGTCATCTTAAGTATCGGAATACAAAAGTTGTGTCTAGTAGCTATGTATGTCGCAAGCCAAGAGCAGTCACTTGCAGACCGCAGTGTAGTACAGTAATATGACTTAGTACTTTTATTTGCTATTTTCAATAAGTTCTTAAACTGGTGAAAAATTCAGTAAACGTGTAAATTTGGTGACTTTTGGTAAGTTATTGGGTAATTGTTAATGGGTTTGATTCCCCGGGTCGGTCCAAATATTATTTGTGTGATCCACAAAGATTTGTTTCGGTGTTTGGGCGTTTTCTATGTATAATATGTACCTATCTATTTAGAAATATATAAGTAAGTTTATCAGTCGTCTAGGTTTCATAGCGTTTATTTTATTATTTATAAGAATTTTTTGAGTAAGATTTTTAAGATAAAGATTTTTCTAATCTTTCTATAATTTATTTGCCTTTTAATTTAAAAATAATTGTAATTTATGTAGTTATAATTGGGGCTTTTTTGGGTGAAAAATTAGAAAAATAGAAATTTATTCAATAAATAAATTTATAATAACATAGTTTAAGAATTTTTATGTTTAATATGATTTATACCTAATTTATATACTTATGGATTAAAATTTTACGTTATAAAATTTAGTCAAAACTTATTAAAAATTGTAGATATGGGGTGAAGAGTAATATATAGAGGTTGAGGGATAATAAAAAATATAGAAAAATATTCAAGTTTAAAGATTTATTTCTTTAGATTAGTTTTATGAATTATATCAGTTTTATTTATTTGTTAATTCATTTAAATAGTTTATAATATTATAATATTAACAATAATATTAAAGATATTAAGGAGATAATTTTATCTTTAAATATAGTAAAATTTATAAAAATTATACTGTACTATATTATACTATCTTCACGTCAAATCCCTTACGGGGTTTATTAAAAATTGATAATTTATTTTATTTATAAATTTATAATTTTTTATAGTTAAAAGAATTTCTTAAAAGTTTATTTTACATATAAATTTTAGTGTTAGAAATTATTTAAAAAATAATTTATAATTAATAGTAGTTATTAATATTAAAGGAATTAAGATTTAGTAACACTAAAATTAAAAACAAATTTTGTGCCAGCAGTTGCGGTTTTACAAAAATTTAATTATTAATAAAATATAATTTAAATTTTGTTTTAATTTTTTTAAAGACTAGGATTAGACATCCTATCATGAAAAATTTTAATTATAATACTAAAATAGAATAATATGATAAATAAATGGAAACTTAAATAATTTGGCGGTATTTTAGTACATTTATGTTATTAGTGTATTTATGATCTGTTTATCAATTGATAATCCATGAAATATTATGAAAAATTTAAATTTTAATACTAAAATAGAATATGATGAATATGATAAATAAATTGAAACCTAAATAAATTGGCGGTATTTTAGTTCATTTAGAGGAATCTGTTTAATAATTGATAATCCATGAATAATTTACTTCACTTTTAATTTTGTATATCGTTGTTAAAAAAATATTTTATAATAAAAATAATATTTAAAAATTAATAATAAAATTAAATCAGATCAAGATGCAGATTATAGTTAAGAATATAATGGATTACAATAAATTAATTTAAATGAATATTAATATGAAATTTTTAATAGAAGGTGAATTTAAATGTAAATTTTATTTTGTAAAAATGATCAAAAATTAAAATATGTACATATTGCCCGTCGCTTTCATATGTTAAAATAGGAATAAGTCGTAACAAAGTACAGGTACTGGAAAGTGTTTCTGGAAAGAGCAAATTAGAGCTTGGTAATTAATTAATTTAAGGGGTGAAATTAAATAATTAATAATAATAATAATATGACGTTACCCTACCAGATGGTAAAGTTACCAATACGTTCTGGCAGAACCTCTGGTCGAATCCTGTCGAACATGCTGAGGGTGATTGGATGAGGGATATTGAACGGTCGTGTGAGAATATACAGGTTATGGAACCAGTTTATATTGATGCCGAAGATGTTGCTTATGCAGTTCGTTCGCTCCCGAATTGGAAATCAGCGGGACCGGACGGACTGCATAATTTCTGGTTAAAATGGTTCCGAAGCTCACATGGCCGTTTAGCATCCCAATTTCAATCATCCCTAGATGTGGGTTCACTGCCCGATTTTATGACTACTGGTATAACTCACTTACTCTATAAGTCCGGTAGTGCTGCGGATCCCAAAAATTATAGACCTATTACATGTTTACCAACTGTCTATAAACTTTTAACGTCCATTTTGAGAGTCAAAATTACTAAACACATAGAAAAAAATTCGATATTATCTATCTCTCAGAATGGATGTAAAAGTGGGGCCCGTGGCACTAAGGAGCTCCTTTTAATCGATATGACCATCAGCCAACAGGTGCGTCGTAATCGTAAAAATCTGGCGACATGTTGGATAGATTATAAGAAGGCCTTTGACTCAGTGCCACATACATGGCTTCTGAAGGTACTTGAGCTGTATAAAATTAATACAACTCTTTGTACTTTCTTGAAGACATGTATGGGGCAGTGGAGAACGGGCCTTTGCTATCCAGGGTGTCGTCGTTTTTGCGATAATGATGCACCAATTAGTATCAAGCGGGGAATATTTCAAGGGGACAGTCTGAGTCCGTTGTGGTTTTGTCTAGCTCTGAATCCTCTTAGTACTATGCTAGAGGGTTCAGGGCTAGGTTATCGGTTGCGTAAAGATGGTGGGGCTATATCGCACCTCCTTTAAATGGATGATCTCAAATTATTCGCCCACACTGAATTGCAACTGATGGATTTATTGAAAGTAACAGAAACTTTCAGTAGAGCCATCAGGATGGAATTTGGGGTGGACAAGTGTGCAGTCATGCATGTTAAAAGAGGTGTGATAGTGGAATCTGAAGGGGTAGAACTTTCGGACTCCACTAAGCTTAGCTGTCTTTCTGGAACCGAAACTTACAAATATCTGGGTATATCACAAGCATTAGGAATACCTGATACTGGTATGAAACAGACATTGCAGGAGCGTTTCTTCGGCCGCCTAAAAAAAGTGTTAAAAAGTCTTTTGTCAGGCGGTAACAAGCTTCGCGCCTTCAATGGGTGGGTCATGCCAGTCCTAATATATTCTTTTGGTATACTCAGATGGACTCAGACTGAACTCGACAAAATTGATAGACGAGTAAGGACACTGTTGACTGCATTCCGGATGCATCATCCCCGATCATCAGTAATGAGGTTGTATATCCCGCGGAAATGTGGGGGTCGTGGCTTTTTAAATGCTAAGACCCTCCATAACCGCGAGGTATACAACCTTAGGGAATACTTTCTAAAAACAGACACCAATATGCACCGTAATGTGGTCGCAGTGGACACGGGACTCACCCCGCTTGCTATGGGCAGAGAGAACTGGCGCAAACCTGTAGTACTTAGTGCTGACGATCGCAAGGAGGTATGGAAAAGCAAGCAGCTACATGGACGCTTTTATCGGGCCTTAAATGGGCCTGATATTGATTTAAAAGCGTCCGTATCTTGGTTACAGTTCGGTAATCTTTTCGGCGAAACCGAAGGTTTTGTCTTTGCCATAATGAACGAAATTGTTATGACTAAGAACTACCGGAGACATATTCTGAAGGATGGTACAATTTTGACATCTGTCGGGCATGTCATTGTCCCGGAGAATCCCTCAGACATATTGTTTCTGGTTGTTCTCAACTTGCCAACGGAGAATATTTGCACAGACATAACCAAGTGGCCAAGATTATACATCAGCAACTTGCTCTTAAATACCATCTTGTAGATTTTGAAGTACCATACTACAAATATGTGCCCGACCCAGTTCTCGAAGATGGTCAGGTCACACTATATTGGGATCGATCTATCATCACTGACAGGACTATTGTTGCCAATAAGCCTGATATAGTGGTGATAGATCGATTGGAACGCCTCGCAATAATTATCGATATCAGCATTCCTCATGATGACAACCTCTTTAAAGCAGAAAAGGACAAAGAAATTAAATATTTGGATCTGGCTCATGAGGTTGTTGACATGTAGCATGTTGATTCGGCAATTATTGTTCCAATTATCGTTTCAGTCCACGGCTTGATGGCAAAGAGCCTCGATAAACATCTAAAGAGGCTCTCGTTAGACGGCTGGATCAAGGGCCTGATACAGAAGGCAGTACTTCTCGACACGGCACGCATTGTGAGGAGGTTCCTGTCTCTGAAGCCCTAACCACCGGTAGCTTGGTCTCTGCACCCGATGCCGGTGGGACACTGTTTTTTTATATTTTTAAATAGATTTTTATTTTTATATTATTTATTTAAAAATGTATTAAAATATGTTATAAATGAAAAATAAATGGAATAATAATAAAAATTAATAGTATAAAATGTATTTTAATTGGGGGGGGGGGGGGGGTTACAGTATTATATGATGAAAAAAATAATATTTAATAGTTAATTGGTATTGAGAAAGAATTTTGAAATAGTATAGAATTTAAAAGAGATAATTAATTATAAAAGTTAATATAGAAATATTATTTTTTATAATTAATTTGAAATTGAATGTTAATCGTTTTTAAAAATAACTATATTAATAAATTATTTATTTTTAAGTTCTATAGTTTAGGGGATAAGCTTTAAATTAAAATATTATAATTTATTTCAAAACAATAAGATTTTTATGATTTATATTGTTAATAAATTTTAATTTATTTTAAATAATTTAACTATTAAAAAAAATTAATAAAATTCAATTAATTATAAAGATAAAATTAGTATATTTATGAAAAAAAAGTATTTTTTTCTTTAATTTAAAAGAAGAAGAAGGTTCTTCGTCTTTCTAAAATATTAAAACTTTTTAATTTAATAAAATTCAATTTATTATAAAGATAAAATTAGTATATTTATGAAAAAAAAAGTATTTTTTTCATTAATTTAAAAAAAGATATTTTTAAGGAATCGGCAAATTTAATTAAAATTTGTATTCACTTGTAAAACATAATAATTACATGTATTTTTGAAAATAATATAAAGTCTAATCTGCCCACTGATAAAATTAATTAAGGGGCTGCAGTATATTGACTGTACAAAGGTAGCATAATGAGTAGCCATTTAAATGATGACTTGTATGAAAGATTGGAAGAAATATAAACTGTCTTAATAATAAATATAGAATTTAATTTTTAAATTAAAAAGTTTAAATATTTTAAAAATACGAAGAACTTTTAATGTTATATACAGGGTGAATTTTTGAAAAGGGATTGGATGGCCAAATCCGAAACTATAAGGAATAGCCAAAAACGCTGAAAGGAGTCACGAGCCCGATTTTGATGAAACTTAAAACCTCATCATTAGATTTTCGAAAAACCCATAATCCTAGCTGGGAATCGAATCCATTGATTTTGAAAAAAAAAACACACCCTTTATTATTACACCATACGATAGAGTCGCTGTTAAGGATCAAATTTTGCAAAGTAATGATATACGCCAAATTTAAGGAACATTTGGAATTTTAATAGAATGCATATTTCATGTACCTAAATTTTGTATCATAGTTTGTTTCGTTGGAAATCCCAGAAAAGATCGTAACTATTCCGTGTTTTAAATTATGCTCAGAATGATTTTTTAGAGAATATTCTCAACGGAATCAATAATATTCCTTAGTTATTCCTTGAGGTTTCGAATCCAGCTATGTATTGCAAAGATTTTGAACAATTAATCAGTTAACGTAAGAAAAATAAAATGTATTTTGTTAAAGATGAGCTCTTTCCTGTAGTTTGCCGTATATCATTACTTCTCAGAATATGATCCTTAATAGCAACACTATCGTATGGTGTAATAATAAAGGGTGTGTTTTTTTTTTCAAAATCAATGGATTCGATTCCCAGCTAGGATTATGGGTTTTTCAAAAATCTAATGATGAGGTTTTAAGTTTCATCAAAATCGGGCTCGTGACTTCTTTGAGCATTTTTCGCTATTCCTTATAGTTTCGGATTTGGCCATCCAATCCCTTTTGAAAAATTCACCCTGTATATATTTTTTTAGTTAATAATATTTATAAAAATAATTAAATATATTGGGGTGATAAAAAAACTCTTTGTATAATATGTAAACATTAATAAATGAATAATTGATCCAATATTATTAATTAAAATAAATAATTACCTTAGGGATAACGCGTTATTTATTTTTTTAGTTCATTTAATCCAACATCGAGGTCGCAATCTTATTTTCTTACATTATAAGAAAATAAGTTTGAGACCTCGATGTTGGATTAAGATAAAAATTAAATGTAGTAGTTTAAATTTTTGATCTGTTCGATCATTAAATCTTACATGATTTGAGTTCAAACCGGTGTAAGCCGGGTTGGGAACTCAGTGATTTTACTTGCTATTTCTCAATAAGATAGTATGATAAACTGGTGACGTCATCAAATTAAAAAGTGAACGTGTAAATATTTGTGTGATTTTCCAATTTGTATGTTTCTATGCAATTAGAGATCTAAACTGCATAATATAGAAACGAATATTTGTAAAATAAACTTTATGTAAAACAAGCTGACCCGCGCAAGTTCGTTAGTTAAAAAATTAATAAATTTGCTGTCACGAAACGAACTAGTACAACAAAAGTCTCACTAGTTCCGTCTCTGAATTTCTTGCGCGGAACTACTAGGAATAATCCGTTCGTTAACGATACATCTCTGGTTTAGGATTCCGCACTCAGAGGGTAAAAACGGGACCCCATTTATGAGACTTCGCCGTCCGTCTGACCGTCACGAGGCTATATCTCAGGAACCGTAATATGTAGCTGGAGAAGCAAAAATTTGTGTGATCTATAAATGTTTGTCTCGAGAGTCTGGGTGTTTCTATGTATGATATGTATGTATTTAAAAGTAAATAAGTATATAGTAGTAATATCCGTAGTCTTTCTTATACCCATAACACTAGCAGGTTATTCCTTGCTTATTTTGCTATCAGATTGTGTTGTGTGAAAATGTTCGTGAATATTTAATTATTACTAGAGGACGTCAAGCGGTTTCACCCGCGTAGTTCCCGTTCCCGTGGGAATAAAATATTTTTTCTTCGATAAGAACCTTCTCCTGACAATACCTTACACAACAAAAAAAGAATTAGTGAAATCGGTCCACCCGTTCTGAAGTTATGCGCTTACTCACACATATTGCGATTCATTTTTATATATAAGATTAATTTATTAAGTATGACACAATACATAATTTCACACACCTCGTCCCACAAAACTGATAATTAGGTTCGACTGTGGGATCCAAGTCTCCGTACATAAATACATTAGATATAAGTATATACAAATTAATGTCATTGATAATGCGTGCGTACCATCACAGGAATTACCAATGACATACTTACATCAAAAACTTATAAATAAATTTATTTTTATTTATTAGCACTCGACTACTTTATTTTTTCTACATTTCCCAGGACAAAAGCTAAACATGGACTTCGCAACCCCACCCCGGTTGTACAACACGGACTTCCAGGTCCGCGACCACAAAATGACGGCCGGCGTCTGGTTGTACAACTCTAGAGACAACAATTCGAATATCGACAGCGATCTTGGACAGAGCACTGAATATTTCAGGTAAGAGAATATAGCTAAATGCTTACTAATCTGAGTTGATAAGATTATTTTAATTAATGTGATTACTTTCAATTTATTAATTGTAATTATTTCATTGACATTGTATGTATTTATTGACATTGAGGATTAAATAATTTAGAAAACGTATTAAATAAATTCATAATTGGTAATAACATTCCTGGTGAACATAGGCTATATTTTATTCCTGTATTCCCACAGGAACGGGAGCTACGCTAAATTCATAATTGGTAATAACATTCCTGGTGAACATAGGCTATATTTTATTCCTGTATTCCCACAGGAACGGGAGCTACGCGGGTGAAACCGTTTGACGTCCACTAGTACTATTATGTGACGTTTGTTACTCAATCACGCTCAAACAGCTAAACGGATTAGGCTGAAATTTGGCACTGGGGTAGATTGTAGTCCGGAATAACACATAGGCTCCTTTAATTCCGGGTGTATGTTCCCATGTGAAGTGGGGACGGAAAACAAAGATACGCGGGAGAAGCCGCAAGCATCAGCTTGTATTATATTAATGTTTAGCGTTAAAAAAAGCCTTTTTTATTGAAGTGGTAATGGGCTGGCATCTGTAGAAGAACAGAAGGCCGATGGAGTAAGAGTTGTGGAGACTCTGACTTGGTACACGCGGGGTAGGACGACCGCCCGCCAGATGACCTGATTACCTGAAGAAGGTCGCGGGGAGTGAGTGGATTCGTTTGGATTCATAGCTCCCCAATAAATAGACCATTTTTATGTGATTTTTTTTTCGTCAGAGCTATGAATTTTATTTTGAAGATTACCTATTTGATCATTTCCTAGAACTGTAAGAAAATCCAAAGGTCCAATTGTTAAATTGTTACTTTGATGATATAAAATGGCACATACATAGTTCCTGTCCGAAAACTTCACAACGCGTGCAATGTCGTGTGCCTTATCTCGTTTAAATTTTTAAATATGTCTTATGTTTCCGTACCCGAAGGGCCAAATCGGGACCCTATTACTGAGACTTTGCTGTCCGTCTGTCTGTCTGTCTGTCACATGGGTATATCTCAGGAAACGTGATAGCTACAGCTGAAAATTTTACAGGTCATGTATTTCTGTTGCTATAAAAATGTTTGAGGGTGAGCTGTTTTTCCCATTTTTGGTACGAAACCCTCCGTGCGCGAGTACGGCTCGCGCTTTGCCGATTTTCTAACTCACAAAGCACAAAACTTCATAATCATTTTCAAAATTTCAGCTCGGAAAGTCCAAGTAAGTTGGGAGCAGATTTCGAAATGGCCCCCGGAGACGGCCGAAGAAAATCTACCCAAGAATCGTGGCCCCAGGGCTCAGAAGGCGAAGACTTGGAAATAAGACTCAAAAATCTGAGAGGTTTCAACTTATAATATTAGTGTACTATTTGTTTTAGTGTAAGTAAGTACAAGCCCGCTTTGTAGGCAAAGTTGGTCTAGATTGTTTTAAAATTTAAAGATATTGCGTTAATCTTACTTCTGATGACTTCTTATTAGTTTGTCTGACTTTTAATGATTCATCAGAATTTTATTAATGCATGAGACTTCTGATGATTAGACTTCTTATGATATATTTCTGACTTCTAATGATTTCCCTGATTTTTAATGATTTATTAGACTTCTAATGATTTATCTGACTTTTAATGATTCATTTAAATTCCATTATTCATCCGTCTGATTCATCAGTTTTGTTACGATTCGTCGACCTTCTTTTGCTTTATCGGACTTCTGATGATAGGGTAGACTGGGTACGGTTGTGACAATTTTCAAATGATTGACTATAGCTTTTTATTTATGCTATTAATCTGAACAAAAAATGTATTCTAATGAAGTTTATTCATTGCTTAACGTATAAACATGAAAGTATATGTCTAAATCAAATGGTTAGTTCATAAAATGAAATTTAAAAAAAAAGGTATATTGTCACAACCGTACCCACCCCAAGGGCGGTTGTGACAGTACTGGGGGTCAATAGTGACACGATGAAAATACTGTAATATGATCACAAAACAAGATAAAAATACTCTAAAATGCCAATAAAACACTTTAATTGCAAAAAATATTTATTTATTTTTATATAATAATCAACTAAATTATACTTTCCTAACAAAAGAAATAAAATCTTTGAACATTTTAATTTCTTACAACATATAAGGCACTATAGGATCTTTGGTTACAATCAGTAGTCTTCATTAGTACAGTCAGTCTTCATCTATACCCACTATTTAAGTACCTTAAAGTAATTATAACAGTCTGCACTTAAAATTAGTTAAAGCGGACTTAACAAATATAAATATATTAATCATGTTCATAATCACATTAGAACTTAAACTCTATTCTATTTTGAAACTAAACTCAACATAACAACGTGCTCAAAATCTTTTAAACAGGAACTCAAATATTTTTTTAGAAATGTAGCATGTGAAAATTTATAAAAGTAAGTTTGACAACTAATCTAATCCGACTCATCACAGTTGTGACAAATATAATACCGACTACCATCTGTACAGTCTACATGGGCCCAAAGGTTACACTTTCCTTGGCATTTAATCCATTTTTCGCCAGGCCTACTTTCAGAATATGGACCAAGGCATACCAAACAAAAATATTCTTCTTCATCTGATATTGACGGTGATTGTTTCCTTTTCGTTGCTTTACCTTTTCCTTTTCCTTTCGGCTCATTGAGATTTTTTTTGATGCCCTTTGCCTTCAGTCGTTTTTCTTTTGCTTCATATTCTTGCCTGACTGCCTCTTTTTCAGGCGTGTCCGTGTAAATCGTAGACTTCTTGGTTCTAGGTCCTCGCGTTTTTCTTTGGGAAGCTTTTGGAAAAGGCCGAACAATTTCAGGAGAAAAAACTGATGGTATGGCAGAAGTAGATGGTTGAACATTGCTAAAATTTTGGCTTGGTGTATTGTCTATAGAAGGTGAAAGTGGTGGACTTTTATTATTAGGTCCAAAATTCTCAGTAACAAAATTTTCTTCTTGAATACAGTCAAGGTTGGCAATATTTACTAAAAATGGTGCTATGGGAGCATCCTCTTGATTGTCAGGGATTGGTCTGCTTATTACAGGTGATGGTGCTGCAGGAGAAATATCTTCAGTGTCTGTTCTGCTTGTTGTGTGAGATGGTATTACAGAAGCATTATTTTCAGTGTCAGGATTTGGTCTAGTTCTTCCAGGTGACGGTACTGCAGGAATATTGTCTTCAGTATCAGGGTTTGGTCTGTCGGTTACGAAAGAGGGTGCAAAGTCAATATCTCCGAACAGATTACGGTTGTATGGATATATCCCAGTTTTCATAAAACCAGCCTGTATGTTCGCCTGTGTAAGAGCCAGAGGCATAGCAATTTTGATGATACCTGGTATATCATATATTGTCATCGTTTTACCAGGGTGGCTTCGCATCCATCCATCGCAAGCGGTGTTAATAGCTTTTTTTAAAGGTCCGAAGACAGACCGGTCGAGAGGCTGAAGCTTGTGAGAGCAATGTGGGGGAAATGAAAGTAAAGTGATCCCGTTTTCTTTACAATAATCTAAAGTATTAATGTGAATGTGCGATGAATGATTATCAAGCACGAGTAACACTTTGTGAGTTAGTGAAGCATTACAAAATTTCTTAAAATGTTTAAGAAATTCTAAGAAGGATAGATCTTGCATCCAGCCGGAAGGGTTTGCAGCTCCAACAGATCCAACTGGTCCGTCCCTCACAAAGTGGTCGTGGTAACGAACACGAGGGAAAATAAAAAACGGAGGCATGGTATTTCCCAAGGCGTTCACTGCAAAAGCTACCGTAACTAACGTGCCCCGTTCAGCAGAAGTAACGGCTCCCACTTGCCGCGTACCACGTCTTGCAATGACTTTATCAGGTTTTTGGACCGTAGTGACGCCTGTTTCGTCGACATTGTAGATATCCTGTGGCTCGTAAGGATGTCTATCCATAACAACTTGCAAGTTGTCGTAAAAAGCTTCCACATTTGTTTTATTAAAACTAGTTGCCCTTGAAAGGCTTGTAGCTTGAGCTACTCGAACAGATAGAGAAGGATTTCTATTCAGGAATGAACGGAACCATTCTTCGCCTGCCATCTCATTCTCAGCCCAAGTAGCAGGTCGCTTTAGGTTATATTGAGTTGCAAGCTCAAAAGCCAACTTCCGCACCTCTTTTGGAGTAAGTCCGAAATAAATGTCCGCGCAACGCTGTAAATATTTTGACAACTGCTGCTCTTGTTGTTCGGAAAACACTTTATTGTGAGCAACATACCCCATGCTAATGCTATTGTTTTCATTATCGCCCGTGCTGGCATTATCGCGTTTTCGAACATACCTTAATAGTGACATGCGATTAACATCATGCATTTCCGCAGCTTGTCGCAAAGAAGTCCCGCGTTTAGTTTCTTTGTAAGCATCTTCATACTGATTCAAGCTGCACTGTGCTCTTGTAGTCTTTCGTTTGCGTATTCGAGGCATCTAAAACAATAAACAACCGCTTTTACTTATGTCACAACCGTACCCAGTAAAAATGTCACAACTGTACCCACAGATCGTTTTAATAAAAGAAATACCACCACGTCAAAACAAAATAACCTACAATAAATGTAACCACTGATATTACACTGCTACTATTTGATTTATATCAATGAACAACACTCAATACCCTATCAGTATACATGTAATGGCAATTACGAAATAATAATGAATCAAAATACTTACTTTTTGCGTTCAAAAATCAAAATGTGCTCCTGGTCACGTACACTCTGCGCGTCGGATGACGCAACACTGTGACACAGGTTGAGACGTGCAAGGTGCCCGTCTTTCCCCTTGCACGCCCCCCGCTAATCCCTATATTTTCGACAATACAGCGACTGTCACTACCGTACCCTGGCACAACCGTACCCAGTCTACCCTACATTAGACTTCTTATGATTCATCCGACTGCTAATGATTCATCCGACTTCGATTCCGTTTCGTAGCTGGCTACGAAACTTCAGTAACAAATTTTGATGGAAGGAATTTAGATTTATTTATCAGACTCCTAATTTATTAATCTTAAAGAAAAGTTCATGACTGTTTTTTTGGAATCTAAGAATCATATTGTTTTTCATTATATTTGACCTATTTCTTTTATATTTGGATAGTAAATTAGTTCTTTATAATTTGGCATGACTAAATATCGACAAGGCCCAAGTTATAACTTATAGAATTCAAGCCCTGAACAAGATGAATCTAAGTGAAATACCAATTAATTTAGTTCATGGCTCTATAGCGTGTTAGATTCAGGAGAGAAATCTTATTAAGGAATGGTTTAGAAATTATAGTACATTATTTAGGATATTGAGAAGAATCTAATGTGTGATAGAGCGAGCTTAAGATTCAAGTCGAAGGCGAATCAAGTAATTTTTGTTTAGTTAACGCAGCAATTTCTACCTTCTTACCCCGGTAACCACAAATTATTAGGGACCTAAAAGAAGTATTATGTGAATGTGTGATTGAAGCGCTCGTGGCCCCGCGGACTCAGTGTTCTGTAAACGATCACTGCAGTAAGCAACATTTACTATGGCCGGACATGGATGGGTGACCACCACGTGGACCACTTTGTGACATTTATTTACGAGCGTTTCCGTGCTTCGGAAGGCACGATAAGCCGTTGGTCCCGGTTGTCGGTAAAAAATGACAGTCGTTAAGCCAAGTTGAAGGCCTTACGGGCGGCTTGAAAAATTTCAACTGTGGGTCGTCACAACCTGCGCCCGGGTCGGCAGCGCGTGTGTAACGCCTCTGGTGTTGCAAACGTCTATAGGCTACGGTTACCAACCTTCCGGTGGGCCGTAAGCTTGTCTGCCACCTAAGTAGTATAAAAAAAAAAATTAAATGGCACACGTTATCAGTGATAGCACAGTCTTCTGTCACTAACACCTTTTCAAGTAAATCAATTTTGAGTAAGTTTTCCTGTGTTAAAAACAGATCTTCTGCGTCTATATCTAACTCGGACATTGTAACAAAAGGTAGGTAGTTGAAACACGGGACACACACCTGAGCTGTGCAGGTGCGCGCAAGCAACTGAGGTGCGTGAGCGGCGTGCGGGCGGTGCCCGGAACAATGAGCTCTCTGGCACCTTGATAACGAAAATCGATAGGATTACTTATGAGCGCCGCGTAGGTCATCGGTGACCTCTTGCAGTTTTTTTTAAATCTACGGAACTCTGGCTCAGATGGACCCCAAAATTAATCATTACTTTAATAGAAACTAATAATATCAATTGGCACCAAAATTAGTTTTTCTAACATTTCTAATTATTGCCTTGGCAGTTAATGTAAAAAAATAAATAAAATAAATATTCACGGACATCTCACGTCTCAACAATATGGCAATAAAATCGCACCCCTTCGACATTCTTTCAATTATAGCTGATTTACTCGTTCCGTCAATTTTTCCTTTCTCGCGTGAGATATTATTACTTCTACGTACTGCCTCGTTAGGGCACATTATACGCAGATGGCCTTTAATGTTACACTTTTTGCACTTAAGGTTCTTAGACCGACACTGACGGGACTTATGATTAGAAAATCAAATTATGCTAATTATGCGCCTTTCGACGCATATGAAAATCCGCTGGTGCTACTGGCACTGATTCCAACACTGCCTATGTTAAGAGTACAAGCTTTATGTGCGTATATGTTCTCTGCCAAGTCCATGTCGTCCTTGATGCGACGTAGGCCCACCACGGATCCATTTCTCGCAAGCTCGTGGAAGATAGTATTCCCGGTGATGAGGCACCTATAGGAAAGTCTTTTAATGTGAGAAGCCATCGTGGTTCAAGACTTATTGACACATGCACACTCCAAGAAGTCTGTAGATCGAATGAACTTCCCATCGTAAAAACCAAAAAGGCACTTCCCGATCGACATTTCCCATAAGCGATTCTTTATAAGGTATTCTTCATCGCCGTTGGTCCAAAATGCTTCGATTAAGTTTTGATAATCGCCGAACTCTAGAAATTGACTGATGTACAGCAAGATATCACAGTTTAGGTAAATAGTGGACACTGGTGGTGCAGGTTTTCTTGAGGGTGTCCACCTTCCCAAACTCATCATAATGGTTTGGCACACATTGGCCATTATTTCGTACGTATTTTCAATTCTTCAAACGACGAAAGATTGTTTACGTCCGTTCAATTCAACGTCTAGGACCGAACTGACCATCCCTAACCTTGAGGAAAATTTAATTTCATGTCCATGTAAAGAGTAATCGTTAAAATTCCGTGTCGAGATAAGCTTCTAATGTGAGAATTCGTCGGTTGTGTTTACATCAGAATCGTCATCGAATACATTCGTCATGACTAAACGGGTCACTCTAGTTGTGTAAAGAAGAAACGGTAAAAAATCAGTTTTAAGTCTGCGCCCAACAGCACCGGTTTCATTCCTCCTCTTCGCCATGAGATCGTTTACAAATAGAGAATCGAGTCGTTGGAAGAATCAGTGATGTCAGAGTGCATCTTAGTTATGGTAGTCAACCGGTTGAAGAAGTCGTGACATCGGCAGCCACGCTGGAGCAAAGATGGAACAAGAGACAGCAGTCGTTAACACAAATGTAGAAATCTTTCAACAGAATAGGCCTCGTTGTTTCGTGCTTGTGAACATCCTCAACAGAATTGTAAAATTTTGAATGAATAATGCCGTCGACAATGTTCCAGTTGCGGAATCGGCAGCAGGCATCCTTCAACCGATTAGACATACAGAGGGTATAGTAGCATTTGGGGCAGTTGACGTTGACGGAGCGGTCGATATCTCGAAAACGCTTTGCGAATTTAGCAGCACTGGTGTCGGGAGGTTTGTGTTGGGTCCTCGAAGTATGGGAGTGGAAGAAGGCGAACCCGCATTTGCATAGAATTGGACAGTCAGGCACGACTTTGGTTACCCCCATGAACTTCCTAACGCAGTGTCCACATTCCATGGGTTGCATGAATATGCATGGATGTGATATGAAGAACGAGCAGTACAAGCATTTGTGGATTGATGAAAATGTTAATTTGGACATTTGTAGTTTGGAAGTCCTACGGAAGTGTATTGAACAGAGGACTTTGTATGAACACAGCTGCAATCGGCCCACAGATAGTCTGTACACTGATCCATATCGTAGGATATCGAGATGAGATCAATGAGTTCTGTTAGGGTAACAAACTCTTTCATATTTACTGGGAATATTTCACCAGTGATGGGTAGCAGCAGACTTTGCACATTCAGTAGGATGCACACGTCCCTCTTGGGATTGTAGTTATACACAATTTCTAGTTCCTTCTCATCGTAGAAACCAAAAAGGCACTTCCCGACTTTCATTTCATCAATATTTACAATGCAAAGTGTCTACAAATTGTAAATTAACGGATCTTACGAAATCAGTTCCGCACCTTCTTGTTATTAGATTCAGCTGGATCCACTTTCGGTCTCATTTTGTCGGTAGTATAACTCAGCAATATATTCATCATTTTGTAGTCGCCCCCCATTTACGTATGCAAAACATCGTTCTTTCTTTACTACATCTAGAAAACAAATCAATTTGAGGCTGCTTACAGAACCAGTCTGCTAATTGATGATCACCACGCCAAATGGTCAAGAGGAATGGAGTGTTGCCTGAGTATTGGTGTCTGACATTCAGATCCGCTCCCAGTTGGACCAGTAGCACTACGAGTTCTATCGCATATTGGCCCATGTGCACCCTCATTGCAACGTGGATAGCGGTCTCGCCGTTTTTGGTCCACTCTCCCAGGATGAACCGGTACGGTTTCTTCATGTCGTCCCTGATGCGACGTAGGCCCACCACGGATTTAATTCTCGCAAGCTCATGAAAGATAGTTTTCCCGGTGATGAGGCACCTATAGGAAAGTCTTTTAATGTGAAGCCATCGTGGTTCAAGACTTATTGACACATGCACACTCCAAGAAGTCTGTAGATCGAATGAACTTCCCATGGTAAAAACCAAAAAGGCACTTCCCGATCGACATTTCCCATAAGCGTTTCTTTATAAGGTATTCTTCATCGCCGTTGGTCCAAAATGCTTCGATCAAGTTTTGATAATCGCTGTACTCCAGAAATTGACTGATTTACGGCAAGACATCACAGTTTAAGTAAATAGTGTACACTGGTGGTGCGGGTTTTCATGACGGTGTCAATGCCCCGATCCACCTTCACAAACTCGTCATAATAGTTTGGCAGACATTGGCCATTATTTCGTACGTACTTTCAATTCTTCAAACGACGAAAGATTGTTTACGTCCGTTCAGTTCAACGTCTAGGACCAAAATGTCCATCCCTGACCTTGAGGAAAATTTAATGTCATGTTCATGTAAAGAGTAATGGTTAAAGTTCCGTGTCGAGATAAGCTTCTAATGTGACCATTCGTCGGTTGTGTTTACATCAAAATCGTTATCGAATACATTCGTCATGACTAAACGGTTCACTCTAGTTGTGTAAAGAAGAAACAGTAGAACAACAGTTTTAAACCTCTATGTAGTTCATACATGTAATCATACACACACATACACAAATTGTTTTCACAGACTTTCTTGAGAGACTCCTACGATGATAAGAATAATTATTTATTTTATGACAAATATTCTGTGTTTGAACTCTCCACAATCTGTCATTATTTTATGGAGTATTGAGTTACCTCGTTATCTGGAGGTAATGTATATAAAGTACCGAATCGCCCAATGAATTTCACAGTTGCTGAACTGACAGGAAGTAATTGAGTTGGGAAAGAGTGAGAACAGCTCGGGAAACTTCTCGGAGAAAAGGTGACTTGATTCTTCAAACAGTATCAAGGGGCTCAGGTAATTGTCAAACCATGATACAATATGCCTCCAGCAGAGTATCGGTGGAAATGATGGTTCCCGCAAACGTACACCAGATAATTCTGTACACTGATCCATGTCGTAGGATATCGAGATGAGATCAATGAGTTCTGTTAGGGTAACAAACTCTTTCATATTTACTGGGAATATTTCACCAGTGATGGGTAGCAGACTTTGCACATTCAGTAGGATGCACACGTCCCTCTTGGGATTGTAGTTGACTTTGCATATTCAGTAGGATGCTCTCGTTCCTCTTGGGATTGTAGATATACACAATTTCCAGTTCCTTCCCATCGTAGAAACCAAAAAGGCACTTCCCGACTTTCATTTCATCAATATTTGCAATGCAAAGTGTCAACAAATTGTAAATCAACGGATCTTAGGGAATCGGTTCCGCACCTTCTTGTTATTAGATTCAGCTGGATCCACTTTCGGTCTCATTTTGTCGGTAGTATAACTCAGCAATATATTCATCATTTTGTAGTCGCCCCCCATTTACGTATGCAAAAACATCGTTCTTTCTTTACTACATCTAGAAAACAAATCAATTTGAGGCTGCTTACAGAACCAGTCTGCTAATTGATGATCACCACGCCAAATGGTCAAGAGGAATGGAGTGTTGCCTGAGTATTGGTGTCTGACATTCAGATCAGCTCCCAGTTGGACCAGTAGCACTACAAGTTCTATCGCATATTGGCCTATGTGCACCCTCATTGCAACGTGGATAGCGGTCTCGCCGTTTTTGGTCCACTCTCCCAGGATGAACCGGTACGGTTTCTTCATGTCGTCCCTGATGCGACGTAGGCCCACCACGGATCCAATTCTCGCAAGCTCGTGAAAAATTGTATTTCCGGTGATGAGGCACCTATAGGAAAGTCTTTTAATGTGAAGCCATCGTGGTTCAAGACTTATTGACACATGCACACTCCAAGAAGTCTGTAGATCGAATGAACTTCCCATGGTTAAAACCAAAAAGGTACTTCCCGATCGACATTTCCCATAAGTGTTTCTTTATAAGGTATTCTTCATCGCCGTTGGTCCAAAATGCTTCGATCAAGTTTTGATAATCGCTGAACTCCAGAAATTGACTGATTTACGGCAAGACATCACAGTTTAAGTAAATAGTGGACACTGGTGGTGCGGGTTTTCTTGACGGTGTCGATGCCCCGATCCACCTTCACAAACTCGTCATAATAGTTTGGCAGACATTGGCCATTATTTCGTACGTACTTTCAATTCTTCAAACGACGAAAGATTGTTTACGTCCGTTCAGTTCAACGTCTAGGACCAAAATGTCCATCCCTGACCTTGAGGAAAATTTAATGTCATGTTCATGTAAAGAGTAATGGTTAAAGTTCCGTGTCGAGATAAGCTTCTAATGTGACCATTCGTCGGTTGTGTTTACATCAGAATCGTTATCGAATACATTCGTCATGACTAAACGGTTCACTCTAGTTGTGTAAAGAAGAAACAGTAGAACAACAGTTTTAAACCTCTATGTAGTTCATACATGTAATCATACACACACATACACAAATCGTTTTCACAGACTTTCTTGAGAGACTCCTACGATGATAAGAATAATTATTTATTTTATGACAAATATTCTGTGTTTCAACTCTCCACAATCTGTCATTATTTTATGGAGTATTGTGTTACCTCGTTATCTGGAGGTAATGTATATAAAGTACCGAATCGCCCAATGAATTTCACAGTTGCTGAACTGACAGGAAGTAATTGAGTTGGGAAAGAGTGAGAACAGCTCGGGAAACTTCTCGGAGAAAAGGTGACTTGATTCTTCAAACAGTATCAAGGGGCTCAGGTAATTGTCAAACCATGATACAATATGCCTCCAGCAGAGTATCGGTGGAAATGATGGTTCCCGCAAACGTACACCAGATAATTCTGTACACTGATCCATGTCGTAGGATATCGAGATGAGATCAATGAGTTCTGTTAGGGTAACAAACTCTTTCATATTTACTGGGAATATTTCACCAGTGATGGGTAGCAGACTTTGCACATTCAGTAGGATGCACACGTCCCTCTTGGGATTGTAGTTGACTTTGCATATTCAGTAGGAGGCTCTCGTCCCTCTTGGGATTGTAGATATACACAATTTCCAGTTCCTTCCCATCGTAGAAACCAAAAAGGCACTTCCCGACTTTCATTTCATCAATATTTGCAATGCAAAGTGTCTACAAATTGTAAATCAACGGATCTTAGGGAATCGGTTCCGCACCTTCTTGTTATTAGATTCAGCTGGATCCACTTTCGGTCTCATTTTGTCGGTAGTATAACTCAGCAATATATTCATCATTTTGTAGTCGCCCCCCATTTACGTATGCAAAAACATCGTTCTTTCTTTACTACATCTAGAAAACAAATCAATTTGAGGCTGCTTACAGAACCAGTCTGCTAATTGATGATCACCACGCCAAATGGTCAAGAGGAATGGAGTGTTGCCTGAGTATTGGTGTCTGACATTCAGATCAGCTCCCAGTTGGACCAGTAGCACTACGAGTTCTATCGCATACTGGCCCATGTGCACCCTCATTGCAAAGTGGATAGCGGTCTCGCCGGTTTTGGTCCACTCTCCCAGGATGGAACGGTACCGTTTTGTTCATGTCGTCCCTGATGCGACGTAGGCCCTCCACGGATTCAATTCTCGCAAGCTCGTGGAAGATAGTATTCCCGGTGATGAGGCACCTATAGGAAAGTTTTTTAATGTGAGAAGCCATCGTGGTTCAAGACTTATTGACACATGCACACTCCAAAAAGTCTGTAGATTGAATGAACTTCCCATAGTTAAAACCAAAAAGACACTTCCCGGTCGTTAGTAGTAGCGTTTCTTTATAAGGTATTCTTCATCGCCGTTGGGTCAAAATGCTTCGATCAAGTTTTGATAATTGCTAAACTCCAGAAATTGACTGATTTACGGCAAGACATCACAGTTTAAGTAAATAGTGGACACTGGTGGTGCGGGTTTTCTTGACGGTGTCGATGCCCCGATCCACCTTCACAAACTCGTCACAATAGTTGCATTGTGTGTTAATAGCAGACATTGGCCATTATTTCGTACGTATTTTCAATTCTTCAAACGACGAAAGATTGTTTACGTCCGTTCAGGTCAACGTCTAGGACCAAACTGACCATCCCTGACCTTGAGGAAAATTTAATGTCATGTCCATGTAAAGAGTAATCGTTAAAGTTCCGTGTCGAGATAAGCTTCTAATGTGACCATTTGTCGGTTGTGTTTACATCAGAATCGTTATCGAATACATTCGTCATGACGAAACGGTTCACTCTAGTTGTGTAAAGAAGTAACAGTAGAACAACAGTTTTAAACCTCTATGTAGTTCATACATGTAATCATACACACATACAAACATCGTTTTCACAGACTTTCTTGAGGGACTCTCCTACGATAAGAATAATTATTAATTTTATTACAAATATTCTGTGTTTCAACTCTCCACAATCTGTCATTATTTTATGGAGTATTGTGTTGCCTCGTTATCTGGAGGTAATGTACCGTAAAATGGGGGGAATGGGGTTTAGGAGGTGAATTGGGACAAGCGTGAGATCTTTTTTGTGACTCTTTTATCCCACAGTATTTTCGTGTAAAATTATATGGTAGGAAATTTATTTTAAAGTTTGTAACATTTCTCATATACCCTAGCAACATTTAGTGTTTCTGTTATTAAGAATTAGGAGAAAAACGGTCTGCAATCTGTGGAGTCAAAAACATTAGAATTTTGGTCAGTAAAACATTTCAGTTTACTTAAGCGTTTACAATATTTGTATCAAAGTGAAGTTTGCATTTATTGTGGCAGTGTTTAAGGCTTCGAATAAGATATAAAATAAGTAATTTAACACACTAGTTTTTCTAATATTGGCATAAAATATCATTGAGGTGGATTTAAGAAAAAAATGGGGGGATAAGGGTCCAGTTATGGGGTGGAAAGGGTCGTATGTGAGGGGAATCGGGTCAGTAATGGGTTCGGTTGGGACCAAACAGGGGCGAATCGGGACGTCTATGGGGGAATTGGGATTTTATAGGTAGGGTTGTTACGATGCATAAATTGTATTATTTTTCATAATTTACTGATATAATAACGAAGAACGACACGGGCAGAGCCGTGGGCAACAGCTAGTATTACATATTGAGAAATAGTTTCAGATTGTCTATAAAATTACATATTACTTACCTAACTACTTCATTTTTTGCAAACCTTAATACCTACCTATTCGAAAACGACAGTAAAGTGCCAGCCCTATCGAAAAACTCTATTGACCTCATTGACGACCTTATTCACCCCAGAGCGTGGGTCAATAGGGACAAGTATATTTTTTTAACTTTTTGAAGATATTATTTAACAAACATATATTATAATCGATTGAAAATAAAAATATAGACCACCGGAAACAATTTCATTTTATTTTTACTAGTGGTGGTAAAGGAAAAAGCAATGAAATTTAAGGTTAAACTTAGAAAGTGTCCCGATTCCCCCCATTTTACGGTATATAAAGTACCGAATCGCCCAATGAATTTCACAGTTGCTGAATTGACAGGAAGTAATTTAGTTGGGAAAGAGTGAGAACAGCTCGGGAAACTTCTCGGAGTAAAGGTGACTTGATTCTTCAAACAGTATCAAGGGGCTCAGGTAATTGTCAAACCATGATACAATATGCCTCCAGCAGAGTATCGGTGGAAATGATGGTTCCCGCAAACGTACACCAGATAATTCTGTACACTGATCCATGTCGTAGGATATCGAGATGAGATCAATGAGTTCTGTTAGGGTAACAAACTCTTTCATATTTACTGGGAATATTTCACCAGTGATGGGTAGCAGACTTTGCACATTCAGTAGGATGCACACGTCCCTCTTGGGATTGTAGTTGACTTTGCATATTCAGTAGGATGCTCTCGTTCCTCTTGGGATTGTAGATATACACAATTTCCAGTTCCTTCCCATCGTAGAAACCAAAAAGGCACTTCCCGACATTCATTTCATCAATATTTGCAATGCAAAGTGTCAACAAATTGTAAATCAACGGATCTTAGGGAATCGGTTCCGCACCTTCTTGTTATTAGATTCAGCTGGATCCACTTTCGGTCTCATTTTGTCGGTAGTATAACTCAGCAATATATTCATCATTTTGTAGTCGCCCCCCATTTACGTATGCAAAACATCGTTCTTTCTTTACTACATCTAGAAAACAAATCAATTTGAGGCTGCTTACAGAACCAGTCTGCTAATTGATGATCACCACGCCAAATGGTCAAGAGGAATGGAGTGTTGCCTGAGTATTGGTGTCTGACATTCAGATCCGCTCCCAGTTGGACCAGTAGCACTACGAGTTCTATCGCATATTGGCCCATGTGCACCCTCATTGCAACGTGGATAGCGGTCTCGCCGTTTTTGGTCCACTCTCCCAGGATGAACCGGTACGGTTTCTTCATGTCGTCCCTGATGCGACGTAGGCCCACCACGGATTTAATTCTCGCAAGCTCATGAAAGATAGTTTTCCCGGTGATGAGGCACCTATAGGAAAGTCTTTTAATGTGAAGCCATCGTGGTTCAAGACTTATTGACACATGCACACTCCAAGAAGTCTGTAGATCGAATGAACTTCCCATGGTTAAAACCAAAAAGGTACTTCCCGATCGACATTTCCCATAAGTGTTTCTTTATAAGGTATTCTTCATCGCCGTTGGTCCAAAATGCTTCGATCAAGTTTTGATAATCGCTGAACTCCAGAAATTGACTGATTTACGGCAAGACATCACAGTTTAAGTAAATAGTGGACACTGGTGGAGCGGGTTTTCTTGACGGTGTCGATGCCCCGATCCACCTTCACAAAATCGTCATAATAGTTTGGCAGACATTGGCCATTATTTCGTACGTACTACACCAGATAATTCTGTACACTGATCCATGTCGTAGGATATCGAGATGAGATCAATGAGTTCTGTTAGGGTAACAAACTCTTTCATATTTACTGGGAATATTTCACCAGTGATGGGTAGCAGACTTTGCACATTCAGTAGGATGCACACGTCCCTCTTGGGATTGTAGTTGACTTTGCATATTCAGTAGGATGCTCTCGTCCCTCTTGGGATTGTAGATATACACAATTTCCAGTTCCTTCCCATCGTAGAAACCAAAAAGGCACTTCCCGACTTTCATTTCATCAATATTTGCAATGCAAAGTGTCTACAAATTGTAAATCAACGGATCTTAGGGAATCGGTTCCGCACCTTCTTGTTATTAGATTCAGCTGGATCCACTTTCGGTCTCATTTTGTCGGTAGTATAACTCAGCAATATATTCATCATTTTGTAGTCGCCCCCCATTTACGTATGCAAAAACATCGTTCTTTCTTTACTACATCTAGAAAACAAATCAATTTGAGGCTGCTTACAGAACCAGTCTGCTAATTGATGATCACCACGCCAAATGGTCAAGAGGAATGGAGTGTTGCCTGAGTATTGGTGTCTGACATTCAGATCAGCTCCCAGTTGGACCAGTAGCACTACAAGTTCTATCGCATATTGGCCCATGTGCACCCTCATTGCAACGTGGATAGCGGTCTCGCCGTTTTTGGTCCACTCTCCCAGGATGAACCGGTACGGTTTCTTCATGTCGTCCCTGATGCGACGTAGGCCCACCACGGATCCAATTCTCGCAAGCTCGTGAAAAATTGTATTTCCGGTGATGAGGCACCTATAGGAAAGTCTTTTAATGTGAAGCCATCGTGGTTCAAGACTTATTGACACATGCACACTCCAAGAAGTCTGTAGATCGAATGAACTTCCCATGGTTAAAACCAAAAAGGTACTTCCCGATCGACATTTCCCATAAGTGTTTCTTTATAAGGTATTCTTCATCGCCGTTGGTCCAAAATGCTTCGATCAAGTTTTGATAATCGCTGAACTCCAGAAATTGACTGATTTACGGCAAGACATCACAGTTTAAGTAAATAGTGGACACTGGTGGTGCGGGTTTTCTTGACGGTGTCGATGCCCCGATCCACCTTCACAAACTCGTCATAATAGTTTGGCAGACATTGGCCATTATTTCGTACGTACTTTCAATTCTTCAAACGACGAAAGATTGTTTACGTCCGTTCAGTTCAACGTCTAGGACCAAAATGTCCATCCCTGACCTTGAGGAAAATTTAATGTCATGTTCATGTAAAGAGTAATAGTTAAAGTTCCGTGTCGAGATAAGCTTCTAATGTGACCATTCGTCGGTTGTGTTTACATCAGAATCGTTATCGAATACATTCGTCATGACTAAACGGTTCACTCTAGTTGTGTAAAGAAGAAACAGTAGAACAACAGTTTTAAACCTCTATGTAGTTCATACATGTAATCATACACACACATACACAAATCGTTTTCACAGACTTTCTTGAGAGACTCCTACGATGATAAGAATAATTATTTATTTTATGACAAATATTCTGTGTTTCAACTCTCCACAATCTGTCATTATTTTATGGAGTATTGTGTTACCTCGTTATCTGGAGGTAATGTATATAAAGTACCGAATCGCCCAATGAATTTCACAGTTGCTGAACTGACAGGAAGTAATTGAGTTGGGAAAGAGTGAGAACAGCTCGGGAAACTTCTCGGAGAAAAGGTGACTTGATTCTTCAAACAGTATCAAGGGGCTCAGGTAATTGTCAAACCATGATACAATATGCCTCCAGCAGAGTATCGGTGGAAATGATGGTTCCCGCAAACGTACACCAGATAATTCTGTACACTGATCCATGTCGTAGGATATCGAGATGAGATCAATGAGTTCTGTTAGGGTAACAAACTCTTTCATATTTACTGGGAATATTTCACCAGTGATGGGTAGCAGACTTTGCACATTCAGTAGGATGCACACGTCCCTCTTGGGATTGTAGTTGACTTTGCATATTCAGTAGGATGCTCTCGTCCCTCTTGGGATTGTAGATATACACAATTTCCAGTTCCTTCCCATCGTAGAAACCAAAAAGGCACTTCCCCACTTTCATTTCATCAATATTTGCAATGCAAAGTGTCAACAAATTGTAAATCAACGGATCTTAGGGAATCGGTTCCGCACCTTCTTGTTATTAGATTCAGCTGGATCCACTTTCGGTCTCATTTTGTCGGTAGTATAACTCAGCAATATATTCATCATTTTGTAGTCGCCCCCCATTTACGTATGCAAAAACATCGTTCTTTCTTTACTACATCTAGAAAACAAATCAATTTGAGGCTGCTTACAGAACCAGTCTGCTAATTGATGATCACCACGCCAAATGGTCAAGAGGAATGGAGTGTTGCCTGAGTATTGGTGTCTGACATTCAGATCAGCTCCCAGTTGGACCAGTAGCACTACAAGTTCTATCGCATATTGGCCCATGTGCACCCTCATTGCAACGTGGATAGCGGTCTCGCCGTTTTTGGTCCACTCTCCCAGGATGAACCGGTACGGCTTCTTCATGTCGTCCCTGATGCGACGTAGGCCCACCACGGATCCAATTCTCGCAAGCTCGTGAAAAATTGTATTTCCGGTGATGAGGCACCTATAGGAAAGTCTTTTAATGTGAAGCCATCGTGGTTCAAGACTTATTGACACATGCACACTCCAAGAAGTCTGTAGATCGAATGAACTTCCCATGGTTAAAACCAAAAAGGTACTTCCCGATCGACATTCCCCATAAGTGTTTCTTTATAAGGTATTCTTCATCGCCGTTGGTCCAAAATGCTTCGATCAAGTTTTGATAATCGCTGAACTCCAGAAATTGACTGATTTACGGCAAGACATCACAGTTTAAGTAAATAGTGGACACTGGTGGTGCGGGTTTTCTTGACGGTGTCGATGCCCCGATCCACCTTCACAAACTCGTCATAATAGTTTGGCAGACATTGGCCATTATTTCGTACGTACTTTTAATTCTTCAAACGACGAAAGATTGTTTACGTCCGTTCAGTTCAACGTCTAGGACTAAAATGTCCATCCCTGACCTTGAGGAAAATTTAATGTCATGTTCATGTAAAGAGTAATGGTTAAAGTTCCGTGTCGAGATAAGCTTCTAATGTGACCATTCGTCGGTTGTGTTTACATCAGAATCGTTATCGAATACATTCGTCATGACTAAACGGTTCACTCTAGTTGTGTAAAGAAGAAACAGTAGAACAACAGTTTTAAACCTCTATGTAGTTCATACATGTAATCATACACACACATACACAAATCGTTTTCACAGACTTTCTTGAGAGACTCCTACGATGATAAGAATAATTATTTATTTTATGACAAATATTCTGTGTTTCAACTCTCCACAATCTGTCATTATTTTATGGAGTATTGTGTTACCTCGTTATCTGGAGGTAATGTATATAAAGTACCGAATCGCCCAATGAATTTCACAGTTGCTGAACTGACAGGAAGTAATTGAGTTGGGAAAGAGTGAGAACAGCTCGGGAAACTTCTCGGAGAAAAGGTGACTTGATTCTTCAAACAGTATCAAGGGGCTCAGGTAATTGTCAAACCATGATACAATATGCCTCCAGCAGAGTATCGGTGGAAATGATGGTTCCCGCAAACGTACACCAGATAATTCTGTACACTGATCCATGTCGCAGGATATCGAGATGAGATCAATGAGTTCTGTTAGGGTAACAAACTCTTTCATATTTACTGGGAATATTTCACCAGTGATGGGTAGCAGACTTTGCACATTCAGTAGGATGCACACGTCCCTCTTGGGATTGTAGTTGACTTTGCATATTCAGTAGGATGCTCTCGTCCCTCTTGGGATTGTAGATATACACAATTTCCTGTTCCTTCCCATCGTAGAAACCAAAAAGGCACTTCCCGACTTTCATTTCATCAATATTTGCAATGCAAAGTGTCAACAAATTGTAAATCAACGGATCTTAGGGAATCGGTTCCGCACCTTCTTGTTATTAGATTCAGCTGGATCCACTTTCGGTCTCATTTTGTCGGTAGTATAACTCAGCAATATATTCATCATTTTGTAGTCGCCCCCCATTTACGTATGCAAAAACATCGTTCTTTCTTTACTACATCTAGAAAACAAATCAATTTGAGGCTGCTTACAGAACCAGTCTGCTAATTGATGATCACCACGCCAAATGGTCAAGAGGAATGGAGTGTTGCCTGAGTATTGGTGTCTGACATTCAGATCAGCTCCCAGTTGGACCAGTAGCACTACAAGTTCTATCGCATATTGGCCTATGTGCACCCTCATTGCAACGTGGATAGCGGTCTCGCCGTTTTTGGTCCACTCTCCCAGGATGAACCGGTACGGTTTCTTCATGTCGTCCCTGATGCGACGTAGGCCCACCACGGATCCAATTCTCGCAAGCTCGTGAAAAATTGTATTTCCGGTGATGAGGCACCTATAGGAAAGTCTTTTAATGTGAAGCCATCGTGGTTCAAGACTTATTGACACATGCACACTCCAAGAAGTCTGTAGATCGAATGAACTTCCCATGGTTAAAACCAAAAAGGTACTTCCCGATCGACATTTCCCATAAGTGTTTCTTTATAAGGTATTCTTCATCGCCGTTGGTCCAAAATGCTTCGATCAAGTTTTGATAATCGCTGAACTCCAGAAATTGACTGATTTACGGCAAGACATCACAGTTTAAGTAAATAGTGGACACTGGTGGTGCGGGTTTTCTTGACGGTGTCGATGCCCCGATCCACCTTCACAAACTCGTCATAATAGTTTGGCAGACATTGACCATTATTTCGTACGTACTTTCAATTCTTCAAACGACGAAAGATTGTTTACGTCCGTTCAGTTCAACGTCTAGGACCAAAATGTCCATCCCTGACCTTGAGGAAAATTTAATGTCATGTTCATGTAAAGAGTAATGGTTAAAGTTCCGTGTCGAGATAAGCTTCTAATGTGACCATTCGTCGGTTGTGTTTACATCAGAATCGTTATCGAATACATTCGTCATGACTAAACGGTTCACTCTAGTTGTGTAAAGAAGAAACAGTAGAACAACAGTTTTAAACCTCTATGTAGTTCATACATGTAATCATACACACACATACACAAATCGTTTTCACAGACTTTCTTGAGAGACTCCTACGATGATAAGAATAATTATTTATTTTATGACAAATATTCTGTGTTTCAACTCTCCACAATCTGTCATTATTTTATGGAGTATTGTGTTACCTCGTTATCTGGAGGTAATGTATATAAAGTACCGAATCGCCCAATGAATTTCACAGTTGCTGAACTGACAGGAAGTAATTGAGTTGGGAAAGAGTGAGAACAGCTCGGGAAACTTCTCGGAGAAAAGGTGACTTGATTCTTCAAACAGTATCAAGGGGCTCAGGTAATTGTCAAACCATGATACAATATGCCTCCAGCAGAGTATCGGTGGAAATGATGGTTCCCGCAAACGTACACCAGATAATTCTGTACACTGATCCATGTCGCAGGATATCGAGATGAGATCAATGAGTTCTGTTAGGGTAACAAACTCTTTCATATTTACTGGGAATATTTCACCAGTGATGGGTAGCAGACTTTGCACATTCAGTAGGATGCACACGTCCCTCTTGGGATTGTAGTTGACTTTGCATATTCAGTAGGATGCTCTCGTCCCTCTTGGGATTGTAGATATACACAATTTCCTGTTCCTTCCCATCGTAGAAACCAAAAAGGCACTTCCCGACTTTCATTTCATCAATATTTGCAATGCAAAGTGTCAACAAATTGTAAATCAACGGATCTTAGGGAATCGGTTCCGCACCTTCTTGTTATTAGATTCAGCTGGATCCACTTTCGGTCTCATTTTGTCGGTAGTATAACTCAGCAATATATTCATCATTTTGTAGTCGCCCCCCATTTACGTATGCAAAAACATCGTTCTTTCTTTACTACATCTAGAAAACAAATCAATTTGAGGCTGCTTACAGAACCAGTCTGCTAATTGATGATCACCACGCCAAATGGTCAAGAGGAATGGAGTGTTGCCTGAGTATTGGTGTCTGACATTCAGATCAGCTCCCAGTTGGACCAGTAGCACTACAAGTTCTATCGCATATTGGCCTATGTGCACCCTCATTGCAACGTGGATAGCGGTCTCGCCGTTTTTGGTCCACTCTCCCAGGATGAACCGGTACGGTTTCTTCATGTCGTCCCTGATGCGACGTAGGCCCACCACGGATCCAATTCTCGCAAGCTCGTGAAAAATTGTATTTCCGGTGATGAGGCACCTATAGGAAAGTCTTTTAATGTGAAGCCATCGTGGTTCAAGACTTATTGACACATGCACACTCCAAGAAGTCTGTAGATCGAATGAACTTCCCATGGTTAAAACCAAAAAGGTACTTCCCGATCGACATTTCCCATAAGTGTTTCTTTATAAGGTATTCTTCATCGCCGTTGGTCCAAAATGCTTCGATCAAGTTTTGATAATCGCTGAACTCCAGAAATTGACTGATTTACGGCAAGACATCACAGTTTAAGTAAATAGTGGACACTGGTGGTGCGGGTTTTCTTGACGGTGTCGATGCCCCGATCCACCTTCACAAACTCGTCATAATAGTTTGGCAGACATTGACCATTATTTCGTACGTACTTTCAATTCTTCAAACGACGAAAGATTGTTTACGTCCGTTCAGTTCAACGTCTAGGACCAAAATGTCCATCCCTGACCTTGAGGAAAATTTAATGTCATGTTCATGTAAAGAGTAATGGTTAAAGTTCCGTGTCGAGATAAGCTTCTAATGTGACCATTCGTCGGTTGTGTTTACATCAGAATCGTTATCGAATACATTCGTCATGACTAAACGGTTCACTCTAGTTGTGTAAAGAAGAAACAGTAGAACAACAGTTTTAAACCTCTATGTAGTTCATACATGTAATCATACACACACATACACAAATCGTTTTCACAGACTTTCTTGAGAGACTCCTACGATGATAAGAATAATTATTTATTTTATGACAAATATTCTGTGTTTCAACTCTCCACAATCTGTCATTATTTTATGGAGTATTGTGTTACCTCGTTATCTGGAGGTAATGTATATAAAGTACCGAATCGCCCAATGAATTTCACAGTTGCTGAACTGACAGGAAGTAATTGAGTTGGGAAAGAGTGAGAACAGCTCGGGAAACTTCTCGGAGAAAAGGTGACTTGATTCTTCAAACAGTATCAAGGGGCTCAGGTAATTGTCAAACCATGATACAATATGCCTCCAGCAGAGTATCGGTGGAAATGATGGTTCCCGCAAACGTACACCAGATAATTCTGTACACTGATCCATGTCGTAGGATATCGAGATGAGATCAATGAGTTCTGTTAGGGTAACAAACTCTTTCATATTTACTGGGAATATTTCACCAGTGATGGGTAGCAGACTTTGCACATTCAGTAGGATGCACACGTCCCTCTTGGGATTGTAGTTGACTTTGCATATTCAGTAGGAGGCTCTCGTCCCTCTTGGGATTGTAGATATACACAATTTCCAGTTCCTTCCCATCGTAGAAACCAAAAAGGCACTTCCCGACTTTCATTTCATCAATATTTGCAATGCAAAGTGTCTACAAATTGTAAATCAACGGATCTTAGGGAATCGGTTCCGCACCTTCTTGTTATTAGATTCAGCTGGATCCACTTTCGGTCTCATTTTGTCGGTAGTATAACTCAGCAATATATTCATCATTTTGTAGTCGCCCCCCATTTACGTATGCAAAAACATCGTTCTTTCTTTACTACATCTAGAAAACAAATCAATTTGAGGCTGCTTACAGAACCAGTCTGCTAATTGATGATCACCACGCCAAATGGTCAAGAGGAATGGAGTGTTGCCTGAGTATTGGTGTCTGACATTCAGATCAGCTCCCAGTTGGACCAGTAGCACTACGAGTTCTATCGCATACTGGCCCATGTGCACCCTCATTGCAAAGTGGATAGCGGTCTCGCCGGTTTTGGTCCACTCTCCCAGGATGGAACGGTACCGTTTTGTTCATGTCGTCCCTGATGCGACGTAGGCCCTCCACGGATTCAATTCTCGCAAGCTCGTGGAAGATAGTATTCCCGGTGATGAGGCACCTATAGGAAAGTTTTTTAATGTGAGAAGCCATCGTGGTTCAAGACTTATTGACACATGCACACTCCAAGAAGTCTGTAGATTGAATGAACTTCCCATAGTTAAAACCAAAAAGACACTTCCCGGTCGTTAGTAGTAGCGTTTCTTTATAAGGTATTCTTCATCGCCGTTGGGTCAAAATGCTTCGATCAAGTTTTGATAATTGCTAAACTCCAGAAATTGACTGATTTACGGCAAGACATCACAGTTTAAGTAAATAGTGGACACTGGTGGTGCGGGTTTTCTTGACGGTGTCGATGCCCCGATCCACCTTCACAAACTCGTCACAATAGTTGCATTGTGTGTTAATAGCAGACATTGGCCATTATTTCGTACGTATTTTCAATTCTTCAAACGACGAAAGATTGTTTACGTCCGTTCAGGTCAACGTCTAGGACCAAACTGACCATCCCTGACCTTGAGGAAAATTTAATGTCATGTCCATGTAAAGAGTAATCGTTAAAGTTCCGTGTCGAGATAAGCTTCTAATGTGACCATTCGTCGGTTGTGTTTACATCAGAATCGTTATCGAATACATTCGTCATGACGAAACGGTTCACTCTAGTTGTGTAAAGAAGTAACAGTAGAACAACAGTTTTAAACCTCTATGTAGTTCATACATGTAATCATACACACATACAAACATCGTTTTCACAGACTTTCTTGAGGGACTCTCCTACGATAAGAATAATTATTAATTTTATTACAAATATTCTGTGTTTCAACTCTCCACAATCTGTCATTATTTTATGGAGTATTGTGTTGCCTCGTTATCTGGAGGTAATGTATATAAAGTACCGAATCGCCCAATGAATTTCACAGTTGCTGAATTGACAGGAAGTAATTTAGTTGGGAAAGAGTGAGAACAGCTCGGGAAACTTCTCGGAGTAAAGGTGACTTAATTCTTCAAACAGTATCAAGAGGCTCAGGTAATTGTCAAACCATGATACAATATGCCATTGTCATGTACGCATGTTCAAACGTTGTCGACCCTTCACGATGCTTACGTCATTAGGAAAAGATTCGTAGCGCTCGGCGACCTCCTCGTTGAACAGTTCTTTTGATTCTCGCAACAGATTCAAATTGTTGAGGTGATTGTAAAACCACGAAACAACATGCAGCCAACAATAATGGTGGAAGTGTCTCTCCTCGCACTCGTGAAGCGGAGGTTTGTCAAACGTATCGCAGCAGATGTTATTTGCGTTGTTCCTTAGGTGACACGGGCAGCAGCCATAACACCCGTCCATGTGAACTTGCGCTTTGACAAAGCTGCACAGCATCGGTATACTTGCGAATCCGTCTTCCGTTGGTGGCACGCTCCCAACGAGAACAGGTAACAAGCAGTGCAAGTTGATAAGAACGGCATATTGTTCGCGTGTGGGATCAAAATTGTATTGAATGTGTGATTGTTTTCCATTCAGAAACTCGACTTCGAAGCTCTGAGTCGATAGTTGCTTTACTTTTGTCTCAATCTGGCTGCACCGCTATTGAGCGGAAGAGATTTGAACATGGCTTCGATGCTTCCAGTAGAACATTCCTTAGGCATTTTTATTGCAGCTCGACACTTTGCTGGATTTGGATATTTGGAGTAAGCTGGATCCAGCTTCTTCGACTTCGCTTTACCGAGTATACGCGATAAGCATGTGATTGATGAGGATTATGTCTCGATCCAGCCGCGAGGGATCGAAATCGTACTCGATCTTTAATGGTTTCTCATTCAAAAATGTTGCTACAATGTGTTTTTGAGCAGATAATTTTCTCTTCTTGCCAAAGCACGGAAGTAATGTTGTGATTTTTTTCAAGTCTTGCCACTTTGGGAGTTTAGGAAAGATTCGTCGTGGCTTTAGGGCTGCCTGCGGAGGCGCCAATGACACTATGAAACTCTCAGGAATTGTCGCCATCGTGGGGACGCAAAGAATTGAAGACGTGATACCCATTGAACGACTCAGTATGAACTGATACAATGATACGTGACTACGAAGTTTAATTAGGACTTCTGAGTCCTTATGAGGACACCGTAAACTACAAACGGATTTATTAAACATACGATTATTATGTTTACGTGAGAGACTTTCTTGAGAGATTCTCCTACGATTATATAATTATATTATAGTCACTATTCTTTAATATTGTATGCTCTGGGTACCTATAATCACCCCACAATTGCAATTATTAAATTTCACTCTATATAAGGTGTCAGGATTTATATAACACTTATATATCAAATTATCTTCTGCTCGTTGCCCCGCGGACTCAGTGTTCTGTAAACGATCACTGCAGTAAGCAACTTTCACTATGGCCGGTCCATGGATGGGTGACCATCCATGTGATCACTTTGTGACATTTATTTGAGCGTTTCCGTGCTTCGGAAGGCACGTTAAGCCGTTGGTCCCGGTTGCCAGTAAAATGGCAGTCGTTAAGCCAAGTTGAAGGCTTTATTTCAACAGCAGGCAGTCACAACCTGCGCCTGTCCATTTAAACACGGCAATACGGCTCACAACGTATTACGTGGGACAAATTATAAAAAGGTGAAATGTGGGTATATAATATGCCTCTGCCTACCCCTTCGGGGATAAAGGCGTGATGATGAATATATAAATATATAATAATATCTTCTTCTGTTAAATGTATGCTGTACTTATTAAACATTTACACAATTCCAGTAATAATTGCAATATAATTTGGTAACTTGTTTAATTTCCCTGCTTGTTGCTGCTGCTGCTTTGGAGAAAGGAGTGCTTTTCTAAAAGGAGGAGAGAACTCGTCTAGAGATGCAGTCAATGTAGGATACTAAAAAACAAGATAATCACAATAAAAGTCTGAAAATCAGTTGTGGACGTTTACAATTGGTAAATCAACGGATGTATCACACAATGCTCTCTTGTAGTACGCTTTAACTGCATCCACTCGCAATTTCCATTGGTAAACAGTGCCATTCAGCAGGATGTTCAACATGTCAAAGTCATCTGTCATGTACGCATGTTCAAACGTCGTCGACCCTTCACGATGCTTATGTCATTAGGAAAAGATTCGTAGAGCTCGGCGACCTCCTGGTCGAAAAGTTCTTTAGATTCTCGCAACAGATTCAAGTTGTTGAGGTAATTGTAAAACCGCGAAACAACATGCTGACAACAATAATGGTGTAAGTGTCTCTCCTCGCACTCGTGAAGCGGAGGTTTGTCAAACGTATCGCATAGCGCGTATAGCAGATGTCATTTGTGTTGTTCCTTAGGTGACACGGGCAGCAGCCATAACACCCGTCCATCTGAACTTGCGCTTTGACAAAGCTGCACAGCATCGGTATACTTGCGAATCCGTCTTCCGTTGGTGGCACGCTCCCAACGAGAACAGGTAACAAGCAGTGCAAGTTGATAAGAACGGCATCTTGTTGATCGTGCGTGGGATCAAAATTGCCATCGGCAATGGATCAAAATCGCATACTGGCCCATGTGCACCCTCACTGCAACGTGGATAGCGGTCTCGCCGTTTTTGTTCCACTCTCCCAGGATGGAACGGTACGGTTTCTTCATGTCGTCCCTGATGTGACGTAAGGCCTCCGCGGAACCAATTCTCGCAAGCTCGTGGAAGATGGTATTCCCGGTGATGAGGCACATTCGTCGCTACTCACGACACTCGAACGCCTTGCCAACATGTGAATAAAACATGAGTTTTGAGCTGTCGGACCTTACGTTCCGTGTGTCACGTTCCTGATAGCTGTTAGCTCCCTACTTTGTACTTAGTTTCGGATGAACAGTCCAATTAATCTTTTGTTTATTGTTTGATAACTTTGTTTGTTTGCATAAGCAATGAATATTCTAATAACTTGGCCTACATGAGACCGATGTTTACAGTATTCCCAACGCATACGTGGTACACACGTGGCGTCATGGAATATGCTGCGTGCGGTGTTTGTTTGAATGTGATGATTGATAAGTCACGTCAATACCGCGTGATACTATGCGTGATCGCTTTGAACCAATACATTTAAAAGCAACGTATCTACAATGGCATTTTGAGAAACTGGGCAGATATGTGTGTTAAGTGTACCGAATACTAGTCACCGAAAGTGAGTTAGGGGCGGCTGTTCTGCGGCTTAAATCCCGCAAAAACACCGCTCCTGGACCCGACGGCATTCCAGGCCGAGCGTGGGTCCTGGCTCTCGAGGAGCTTGGGCCTCGACTAATTGGGCTCTTCAGCGCATGCCTCGAGAAAGGCCAGTTTCCCAAGGTCTGGAAGACCGGGAAACTGGTCTTAATTCGAAAGGCGGGGCGGCCGGCAAATTCCCCATCAGGGTACCTGCTGAACTTTCGACTCGGTGAAGCTACGACGTTCATTCAAGTTTCATTCGTCAGCTCTCGTCAAAATCTATCGATTAATATATATAACATTAGTGTAAATTGTAACTGTGAATATAATAAGGTGTTTAAATAAAAAAATTATATCAAAAAAATATATAATGTCGGCCTATACGCGTCGAAAAGCCAAATCGAAATATAGAGATCGTATACGGTTGGAAAGGGCATCTCAACAGCAATCCAATGGTACCAATAAAACACCATATGATCGAGTCAAGCTGTGCCGGTAACGTAAAGTAATGAATGCGGCCGAGCGGATTAACAACGGTGCCAGTACATCTGCAGCTGGTACGGCTGGAATGGTTCGTTACGAGACGTATTCACGTTACAACCAACGGCCGTGTGCCCCGACACAGCCCCACCCGTTTTTTGTTCACGGTTTAATATATATAAAAAACGTCATTATGGTTAACACCCCGACTCGGATATGTTAGGTCTGAAGGCTAAAAAAAATAACGAAGTCTAAGGCGGGAGCGAAGCGGGGCAGAGCTCCTGCCTTAGACTTCGTGGTTATTTTTTTTTAAACCACCCAGCCGTCGACCTATATTAGCGCAGGAGGTAATCAGCTTACCTGTAAATAATCTGCCCCAAATGAAAGTTGCAACCATGCAGAATTATGTAAAAGTTTGACCGCAAACTTGAGATGGCGGCTTTTTCAAAATCTAAGACGCATACTTTTGGCTTGATGACAATGTCAGGGCAACTAATTTATTCTCACGGCGATAAAAGGGTAGCGGAAAAACTATCCAATAGACAACGTTTTGTTTGAAAAAAAAAGTACTAATATGAAATAAAATTTTGTTAAATGACATTTGGATAAATGCTCAATTCGCGAAACATATTATTTGGTTAAATGAAGAAAGGTCAATTGTCATTTTAATATTTAATACATTTGAAATGATACTTTTGTCAAATGTCTCATTTGCCAAATGAACATTTGGTGAAACGTTGTTTGTCGAATGACCAATTGTCAATTATTTTTGGTCAAATATTACTAATCCGTAATAAATATCACGTAGATTGTGTACATAATGTCGATTACACTATAAGCATAAAAATATATCTATGAATATCTCCTGGCTTCGTTCCAGATATTATTTATTTGTTCGTAAAACGAAAAGAGTGTATAACTTATTTTTACGTAAAACTGTACATAGTTTCTATGCCATTTTTTAACTCCCCAACAAAATGTGTAACTACTTATTTATACATCTTATTTTCTGAACTGTTAACTGTAAGCTTATTATTGAATTTCATTGTATTTATAATACTAGCTTTTGCCCGAAGTTTGTATTTCACAATACACGGCGAGGCGGAGTGGAGTGTGGCCCTATATTTCGTGCCTGGCATTGTTATCAGCCCCCAGTTGGACCAGTAGGTCTACCAGTTCTATCGCACGCTGACCTGCGTGACTCTGTATTGCAACGTGGATGCAGGTCTCGCCTTTTTTTGTTCCTATGTCCCAGTATATGATGGTACGGTTTTTGCATGTTCTTCCTGATGTAACGCAGGCAGCGCACGGCTCCAACTCTTGCAAGCTCGTGGAAGACGTTATTCCTGGTCTTGGGGTCCCTATTAGAAATTCTATAGGAAAGTCAGCGCCCAGTTCGACCAGTAGCTCTACGAGTTTTATCGCATGCTCGCCCCTGTGCGTGCTCACTGCAAAGTGGATGCAGGTCTCGCCGTTATTGTTCCTCTCCCCAGCATAGAATGGTACGGTTCCCCCATTATGTTCTTGATGTGACGCAGGCTTTGCGCGGATTCAATTCTCGCCAGCTCGTGAAAGAAGTTGTTCCCGGTCATGGGGTCCTTGTAGGAATACATTTCAATCGTAGAAGTCATCGTGTCTCAACGCTTATTGGTACATGCACTCTGCAAGAAGTCTGTAGATCGAACGAACCTGTTCGGTCTATGGTCTTCTATAAATATGAAAAAATTAGTCGCGTACCCTATGGTGTCATTCAGTTAAGACAATTTTTTTGTCCACCTTAATGTTCATGGAACACATATCACTTAACCCAGTGATACCAGGTGATTCAGGGAGGGCAATTGAGATTTATCAAGACATAAGCATGATGCACGGTCCAGCGATATCACCGGCGACAGATATGCAAGTGGTTTGTTTATCCTTACCCAGAAAAAAAAAAACAATTACGCATGCCTTGTCAACGATGGAGAATTTCACATCGTGGAATGTCAACTTTGTGTTCTACCCTATCTGTACTCGAGATTCAGCCTTTTTCCGTTGGGTTCAAACCTTAACTCGATTCTTTATACAACTACAATTTCGCTGGGTGTCTCGTATGCGACGTAGGGACAGCAGTGCGATTATGATTACAGAAATCGTCATGGTTTCGACGCAATGCTTTTTCACACGATTTTTCCCAAACGATGGCAAGAGGCTGTGGAACATAACAAATGTACACTTCACTTGGGACAAACAGTTTCACATAACTTGTGCAGCTATGGAGAATTGGAAATCATGAAATGCCAAGCGTGACTTTTCGCGGATCTAGCCGCGAAGTGCAATTCTTAATCTCGTAACGAACGTGGGAAGGCTCATTCTAGTTCTTGTACAAAGTACAAGCGGTGCATGCAAACTGCAACGTAAGATAGACTAAGACACACATTATGTACACAGTCATTTTAAAATGAACCTCGGAATCTGCCACGCGGCGTTATCATTTCACCGAATGATAAAGCTGCAAGATATTCTTTTCCTTTGTATATTTAGAAAACTATTGTTAAGAGTGTGTTTACCGGCTCTCAACGAGTCACGAGTGTACGAGCCAAGTCTCGAGATATAGTTAATCATCAGCAACAGCTTAGATGTCAATCGTGCTTCGCAACACTGACCAAGTAGGTACGTGGCTGAATTCAACTCAGCCGTTTATCAATTTGAAGACAACGGGTCTGCCAGTGCTCGTAGCGTTGCAACTGTTTTTTTCCATGCACTGCATCGTTTCATAAATGAAACAGGAAACTTAACGTTTGAACAATATATTGAAAAAACATTGCTAGCAACCTAAACATAAAACTTAACGACAAAACGATAAACTTAAATGTATAACAAAGCACAAAGTGTGGAAGCAATAGGAAGGAGTTCATAGGTGGTTACACCAACGTACTGTGACGATGTATTAACTTCGATTCCCACTTGATACTTGCCGAAGTTGTAGGCTCTTCAGGCACGACACAGCACGCGCCGTTCTCGCTAAGAATCTGCATCATTCGTTCGTTCTGCTCCATATACGCCATCTGGAAAGCCGTCACTCTGTCCCAACCGTCTTGCATTCAGATTGATCTGTGGTTGGCGGCACAGCCACTCAGCCAGTCCGTAGTCTTCGTACCACACAGTGTCGTGATGCGGAGTGCAGCCCATATAATCGTCCGGTGCGTTGAGTTCGGCCCCCAGGTCAACGACTGTTCTTACAACTTCGACGGCACGCGCCCCTCTGTGCGCCTTTATTGCAATGTGGATGCAAGTGAGACAACAGGAGTCCATTTCGTTGATGATGGAATTCAGCAGCCCGTTGACTCTGTTCCGGACCCGGTTGAACAGCACCAGTGATCCAATTTCCGCAAGTTCGTGAAAGATGTTGCTTCCGATCAAAGAGTCCTTGCCTAGCAGATGAGCCGTTTGAAAGCAGAGCATCGTGAAACGGAGAGTGGACTAGTAGGCGAGAAGTCTGCTAAGGTAAAGAATAATTGTTACGATTCCCAGCCTTTATACAACTTTACCATTGTTGATTTCGATAATTGTGTCAATATATTATGTTATCACGTATCTCAGTTTGTTTATTGTGCATTTTGAACTTCAGTAGAACTGTCTTATCGCGATAATGGCCATTTCCACGATTTCAAGGATCTACACATAGCGTCCACCAGTATATAGTCCATTGTCATATTTTACGACGACAAAGGCATTTTTTTCACGTTGCAATGTCTTGAAACATGACAATCTCTCTGGTTCAGCTATAGATTCTTCGGCACTATCTGGTTCTAAAAAACCACCATTATCATCAGATTCATCCTGTACTGAATAGTGATCAGAATCACGATCATTAACAATTCTGGAAGTTGTCTGAGTTTCTTCGTCCGAGTCCAAATTTAATTCGTGACAAATACTTTTCCCAGCCGGTATTTCAAATTTCTTTTTTCTTCCTTTTGGTGCCAAATCTGTTATTGACTTCCGTTTCTTTTCTAAAATATCAATGAAAGAAGAAGACATGGCTTCATTGTTTACGCTTTCGCCTTCTCCTGGTATTCTCTTCAGCAACTCTGATACATCGCAGGGTGCAATACCACATTTTCGAAATCCGCTCTTTAAATTTTCCCCAATATTTGGTTCTATATTTTCCAGTAATGTTTTTAATAGTGTCGGGAAAGTTTACTTTGGTACTGTAGCATTTTTAGAACCTTCTGCAGAAGCTTTCCAGTCTGTAAGAATTTTTCTCCACTCTATCTTAAGCGGGCGGAAAAAAGCAACATCTAATGGTTGAGTGATATGGCTACTATTTGGTGGTAAACAGACAAACGCTATGTTATTCTCCCGACAGAGTTTCAAAACATGTTTGGATAAATGGGAGGCCAAATTATCCCCAATCAACACTTTTTTGCCCCCCATTTTTTTCAGTTTTGGTATCATGAGGGTTTCAAGCCAGTCCGAGAATATTTGAGTATCAAACCACCCAGATGGTGAATTGCTGTAATGGCAACCCTTTGGGCCATTCTCAGTCCAAGTATTCCATAATTTTATAGATTTGTACACCACATAAGGCGGCATCAATTCCCCGGCTGCGCTCCCACAAAACATAATTGATGTGCTAGCCTTAGAGGAGTTGCAAATTTTTTCAGGGTACTTGCAGCCACGACGAACAATAACTTTTTGTCGTCCGGGGTCGTCTGTGAGATTTGACTCGTCATAATTGAATATATGTGAAGGGGGCACATTTTCAAGCACAGGCTTTAAATTTGTAATATTATTCTTCTAAAATATCTTTGCTTAATGCTGCCCGGCTCCTTTTTATATTTGTAGCTAAACGCACGGTAAGGTGCTGATGCCTTTTTAAAAATTGTTTTACCCACTCCCTTCCAGGTAAGTTATTTTTGAACTTTTTTATAGTGCGCCCACATTTGTCTAGGTAAGTTTTAATAGTAATTTTCAGATCATACTCTGTGAATGGGAACCCATATATACTCATTGTCTCTATGTGCGTAGCGATAGCAACCTCTTCTTCATTTGTGAATGTGGGTGGCGGCCCTGGCATACCCATATGAACCTTTTTAAGATTATATACCAAAGTTCGACGGGGAATATTATAGTGTTCACTTGCTCGTCTCTGAGACATTTGTCCTGACTTTATAGCTTGGAAACATAGTTCAAACTGTTCGGTAGTATAGTCGGAGTATCGTCTAGAACTCTAGAACCAAGCTTACGTTTGTATGTCCTCGGCATATATTGCGTTACCCTGTGAAAATAAAAATAAACGGTAATTCTTTAAACAGTAGCACCAGAAGGGGGTTACATTGCGCCAGCGCAAAGTAACCCCTTTTTGAAGCAAATCATGTCTGTCATGAAATAAAAAATCTAAAATTCATTCGCTTTTTATAGACCTAAAATCAACTTTATATCGATTAGTAAGATAGTTTACTAATAATATCATGCTTAGCTTACCTCTTTAGTGTCAATGATTCCAATGATAGCACAGGATTTAAGCAACAATATTTTTTTGCAAAATTGTAGGCCCGTGATTAGACAGTTATAACAAACACCATAGATGCAATGGCCGACTGTCACTTATCGCAATAGTGACCTTTGACATTTGGGATGCGTTCAGAAAAAAATAAAACAAAAAATAACGTTATGGTTTTTTTAGATGTTGCTTTTAACTTCTGTCCGATTTGGCGCAAAGTAATCTCCGTAGGCGCAAAGTAGGGCCATTTTACGGTACGCTCGCTTTACGAGTCGTTACGAAAAAAAATTCGAGAATTGGCCCATTTATTCTTGTCGATGTATAATGAAAGGAAAGTGCTTGGCCGACGTAGTGAGAAATAATTGGCAGGTTCATCGCGTAATAAGAAAAAAATATATAGCACGTCTGCCTGTATTATCGATCGGGGTAAAAAGGGTAGACCCACTTGTTGGTTGCGTCAATCACAAAGGACGATTCAAGCGGTTCGCACATGCTTCGTACGATTAGGTCGTATAGTATATTAGGTCGTAAACGGTATCATGATGTTAGGCATCCGATTGTACCTAATAGTCAACAATATGTAAAATTGACTAATTAATAACGGAAATGTGCCGTATGATTGTAAAATCCCATAGCAACCGTGTAGTGTGTAGTTAAAAAATTCCTGCGAGCTAAGGTGCATGTTTGCAACATGAAAGCTACTGAAACAGTTTTCATAAACGTACCTACATGCTGCACCGCACCGCCTCAATCTCTCCGAGCCGCACAGTATGACGAACTGTGTCGCTTACTTATGCAAGGTATGACGACAACGTTTCGTAAGGATTTTGCACAAGGTATTAAGCATTGTATCTTGCGACTTACGTCAAGCTTATAACATCATACTTAACGTCACTTTCGTGCTCTTTGGACTTACACAGACACACACATACACAGACTCACAGATTGCATCGTACGTGTGAACGTTTCATGATAACTTAATATAAAGTAGCAAAGGTCTTAAGCACGTACGATGGCCTAGCATCGTGGGTTCCTGACGAAAAGTTTACCAGCCTGTTAGGATCGCAACGTTACGTTACGACGAATTCAAGTTTTGCGATACGACGTCCGTCGAACTCATGTGCAACAGCAGAGATTTCACCTATGTGCAACGTATGGACGTCTTTTGCAGCATTTCATGTCAGGAATCTATTGGGGAACGTGTCACGACACCGCCAGACTCGCCTATAGCGAGAAAAATTCGAGTGCATTATTCCTCCGATGCATTCTAGTGCATCATGGGTTTGTTACGATTGTGCAAATTGCACTTGCAGCTCGATGTGCATCAAGGAGATATACTTAGGCGGGTTCATCAAAGGTACAATCCATATTCACTGAAAGCACCCTCCCGGTTAGGTTTCTTTTATTTCTTAGTTGCCCCGTAAACAGTGCATGAACCCCGGAGATATTAGCAACTCCATCACCCGTAAAAGTATACATCAGCAGCAATTGTACCACGATGTTCAACAGAGTCAACACTTCATAGAACACATATTTGTAAAAATAAACACTGTGTGCACCGAAATTTATGAGAAAATAACGGAACAGCGGGCTTACGTTGTTCGGGTGGTACCCTCCGTTTGGACCTAGAATGATCAGCTCACGGACCAACATCTTCATTTTCCCTCCTTCCAATGTTTTCGATACTCTGTATGGTGTATAGAAGAGTACGGCCTGGATCAACAACATGATGAAACCCAATTGGTAATAGGTGTGGAACCTTACGGTGGACAATTCTGAAGGTTTAGAATCTTGGTACTCGGATACGTCTTCCAACACTGTTATTTTTTGTATCAAGCTGACTGCCCATAGTAGGGAACAATAGCGGTTGGAGTTCACTTTGGAAAAGTGTGGAAAATCACACTCCACGCGGTCATAGAAGACTTGGGTTAAAAACCGTAAACAGGATAGCGTCAATAAGATAAACACGATAATTGTGTAGATAAAATAAATAAATATTGTCGGACATTTATAGATCAGTTGCCATAACTTGCTGTCGGTGAGCACCAACTTACGGCTGGGCGCGCCACATTTAAGTTGAAACACGTTCGACATGTTTGACGATTCGAAGTGTACTGTACGTTCTAAAATAATTCTGGCACCACCATTACGAGTCTTGAGACATAATAAACGGCTTATCTGAACACTACAGGTAACTCGGTGTTTGGAAGCTGCGTCAGCCGGCATGTTCCTGTACTATTCCTTGAACTCGCGAAGGCATTCTGGGATCGATCGAGAATACATTCCGTAGTCATTGAAAGCACCCGTCATGCAAAGATTTCTCCATTCGCTTCAAGCGTCGCCGCGTCGGAAACAGCGCATAAACTTCAGAGATATTAGCACCACCATCACACGCAAAATAATGCATCAGCCGCAATTGTACCACGAGGTTCAACAGAGTCAACACTTCACAGAACATATATTTGTAAAGATAATCACAGTGCACACAGAGATTTCGACGGAAATAACGGACCAGCGGTCTCGCATCTTTCGGCATCCACCATCCCCGTGGATTCAGAATCATCAGCTCATCGGTTAACATCTTCATTTTCCCTCCTTCCATTATTTTCCACATGTAACGCGGTATGTAGAAGAGTACGGCTTGGCACAGCAGCGTGATAAAGCCCAAATAGTGGAAAGTGTGAACCCTGAAGTTGGTTGCTGATGGAGGTCCAGAATTTCCAAGCCCGGAGACGTCTTCCACCACAGTAAATTCTTTTCTCAAGCTGAGCATCCATTGGCGGGAACAATAGAGGTTGAAGTCCACCTCGGGATAGTCCGGGAAAGCACACTCCATGTGGCTATGCAAGAATCCGTTCCAAAGCCGGAACCATGATAGCGCCAATAGGAGAATTACAGTAAACCCGTAGTTCAGTCGGAAGAACCGGGTGTCAGTGATCACCGGCTTACTTCTAAGTCAGAGCAAAGGAGGTCTCAATACGTTCGACATGTTCTACGAACCAAAGTGCACTGGAAGTTTTGTAAATATTTTAGGACCACTAAAACGCATCATGATGAGGGTAGACGTTGTATAAAAAAAAAGATAATGATAAATGTAACACACCACACTTTGATTTCGTTTATCACGTGGTTTCGTCGCTATTGTGGGCGTTGTATGATAAATATTTATCATGTGAGACATACCCAACTGTTTTTTTTAAATAAATCTATTACAACCAAGTGCTAATACAAAGTATCTATAAATGATCTTACGTTCTATTGTGGAGGGTACCTGTTTGCTTCAGAGTAACGACGGCATCCAGTATGCTCTGCAGTCATAAGTCACGAAGCACACGACTCGCCCACGAATGACTATCAGGAGTTTGGCGTGTATGCGGTTCGATAGCTGTGCTACTGCTCCTACGAGTCTGTCATGCAGCCACCGGAGCAGTAATCTGTCAGAGTATCGATGTCCAGTACGACGGGTCATGCTTCGCATGCCACGTACACTACTCGGATCCCTGAACGAGACTGACTTCACGTTAAAATCTGCCATGCAGGTTTGGCTAGGTCATATCTTGGTGTAGCGTCAGCTCGCACATTCCTGTGATGTTCTTCGGATCGACCAACGCATTCTCGGCTTGGTTACTGATACAATCCGTAGTCACTGAAAGCATCTTTCCGGCGAGGTTTTTTTCATTCATTGGATAAACATTGGATAAAACGAAACTTATAAACTATGGATATAATAGCAACTCCATCACCCAAAAAAGCATGCATCAGCAACAATTGTCCCGCGATTTTCAACAGATTCAATACTTCGTAGAACATTATATTTGTAAAAATGACCACTGTGCGCCCCGAGATTTCGAAGGAAATAACGAATCTGCGGTTTTACGTTGTTCCGATTGCACCATCCATTTCGATGTGGAATGATCAGATTGTCGGCTAACATCTTCATTTTCCCTCCTTCTAATATTTTCCATAGTCTGTATGGTATATAGAAGAGTGCGACCTGGATGAGCAACGTGATGAAGCTCGATTGGTAATAGGGGTGGACCCCCAAGTTGTATTCTGTAACCACCAACTTGTGGTCATGATTTGTGGTCATTTGTGGTCATGGTCATAGAAGATTTGTGTAAAAAACCGTAACTATAATAGCGTCAATAAGATGAGCGCGGTAATTCTGTAACTCAGTCGCCAGAACTTGCAGTTGGCGAGCACCAACTTATCGCGGCTAGGCTCGCCACAATTGAATTTAATCACGTACGACATGTTCAACGTATCAAAGCGTACTGAACGTTTTATGATAATCGTAGAGTCGCAGCCACGCAACATTAGTCACAGTAACAAACGTGTTGTTTAAAAATTTAATTGACCACATTCTACTCTCATGCTATTTGAGGCGTTGTATGTTGAATATACACATATATAAGTTAGGCTTATATATTTGATGTGGCTTCTCAAGCACATGAATGTCCCTTATCATGCGTATCAACTCTTTGTAATCCAACACATGAGTATTTTTGCTAAGCATCATTAAGACAAACCAATCTCCAATTTCGAGGTCGTTATAAGCAGCCGCTGTGTCTTTGGCAGGGAGCATCTTGCATGATGATCGGAACGTATACAATCTTAGTTTCGATGACGCAACGGTGGCTATGCGATATAAAATTAGAAGTACACTAATAATAAATAAAAAGTAGAACCAGAAACTTAGAATAATTCGAATTATTTCGGTATCATGGTGCTGCATCACCACGCACCTTCTTGTAAAGTCCTTCGTATTTAGAGATATAATAATAAGATACTGAAATTGAGTTTAAGCTTGCAATGAGTAATGTTTTTAAATCTAAACGTGCTAACAATGTGTATTGCTGTCTCATAATCAACTGTATGAGATTTCCAACGCATGTTTAAAATAAAATATTTAAAATGATATTAGTTAAATTTATACATCCGATTCCCATAGTATCAGTCATTGGGTTTTCCGTTGCAGTATAAGGGTACAAATATAACTTTTCCTCGTTTGAATGATGCAATCATTTTGATACAATTTACATACAGATTTATTTGGAATACAAATAAAATACTTATAACTTATAATGTAATCTATACAAATAAATAAAATTGGAGTGTCTGTTTGTAATATTAAAATAACAGCTTTCTACTACATGCATATGAATGTATATACGGTACACATACCAAAATATATATTTTTAATTTTTTTGTCTGTCTGTCTGTCTGTTTGTTTCGGCTAATCTCTGGAAAGGCTGGACCGATTTGGACGGGACTTTCACTGGCAGATAGAATCTTTATTTAAACTTGATTGGTCCGATGAGGAGTCTTCTGTAATATTTATGATTAGCTCTTGTGTGCATAAATTATCAAATGCAATGTCCCGGTCCCAATCAGACATTATGACTCTCTTAGTTCTCTCCACCACACTCGCCCAGTTTTCGGTCGTCACGTGGGTGCAAGCGTTTTCTAGTAATTTTAACATTTTATTCGCTGTGAATGGGGGGCTTGTATTGCTTCTTGCAGCATGCCCTTTAACTTGTGCCCATATTAGTTCAATCGCGTTGTATTGCCAATTGCCAGTGATACGGAGGAATTCTAAGGACGATATGGCCGTATTCTGCTGCCATTTCATCGATCACATACCGTTTTGGTTTTTTCTTGTTTCTTAATATTTTTAATAATTCTATTTTTAACATAGAATCGTCTACATTTTCGCCTTTATCGCGTAGCCAATTAATTATTTCATGTTTTTTATTGGCTTGTGTTGGCATTTTATCAATTTAGCGAGAGTGGTAGGGCGCGTTATCTATAAAAATTATTAATGGTTCTTCCAACGATAAAATCATATTCTTTAACCACTCTTCATACACTTCCGCATTCATTTCCTCGTGGTAATCGTCAGATTTCTTGGATTTAAATGCCAGCATTACATCTGGGATAAAACCTTTAGCTGTACCTGCGTGGCAAATAATGAGGCGTTCGCCTTTACCAATAGGTACTGCGGAGGTGGAAGCAGCAGTGTCGTCAGTCCAGGATATATACTATACCTGATATTAGACTAGCTACCGGACACATTGTGTGCTGTGATCTTAACGCTTAGTGAAACGATTGTAGGGCTAACGTGACATGCGGTGCAGCGACAGGTAGCTGCAGCGCACGTTACGTGAGGTTGATAAGGAAACATTCCATCAGTTGCACGTTATCTTGACGTGCGTCAAATCTTTATCTACTAATATAAGGTGCACAGGGATGTTAAACTTAAACGTATATCGTATTACAGACCGCAAAGTTTATCACCGACCTAAACATGCTTGCCAGAGCTAACATGGTAATAGTAACTCAATTAGAGTTCGATTAAATCAAATCATCATATTATCTCAGTGGTGACACATGGTCCGTTTTCTATTTAAAACACACCCGAACGGACGTTGCTAGCTATTATCTAACAATCTATGTCTATATGCAGCTACAGGTAGACCGTTGGCAACCCTCTTGAGAAGATTGTTTCTTAGAGTTCGGTCGTTATTCATGGATCGAGTCAAGCAAACCTTATATCTCACCTATCTCAGATTCGTATATACTAGAAACACATAAAAGGTGAACGCCGAGCTACCGTGCCAGCATAACTTCTGTAACTTGACATATCATACTCACGGCATATTAACCCAAGTTCTTATTTCTTGGGTGATAAGGAACGTCGCCTTGGGGTCTGTAGTAAGCTTTGAGTCTATGTCAAGTAAAACTATTCATATCAAACACACTAATCTAAATCTAAATATATATATAACTCAAAGGTGACTGACTGACTGACATAGTGATCTATCAACGCACAGCCCAAACCACTGGACGGATCGGGCTGAAATTTGGCATGCAGGTAGATGTTATGACGTAGGCATCCGCTAAGAAAGGATAAATATATAGATAAATTCTTCCCCCAAGGGGATAAAATACGGGGAGCGGGAACGAGAACAAATTTTACGCGGGCGAAGCTGCGGGCATCAGCTAGTTTAATAATGTAAAGTAAAACTACGCATATCGAACACACTAATTTAAAAATATAAACATTACGTCTTCAAGTTTCGTATAACTTTACTTAGATCTAGACTAGGTTTTAGTTCCGGAACCACACACATTGCGAGCAGCCTCCAACAAACCTTGGGTACCAGTGCCATCACCCGTCGCGTAGTGATTCATAACGTCTGGGTTATGTTGATGCACCTTGGCGATGATCTCTTTGAACATTGTTTTCGACTCTTTCAAGAGAATCACCGGCTCTAAGTATTGTGACACCCACGAACTGATGTGCAGGGCACAATAATGATGGAAATGTTTATTGTCACACTCGCGCTTAGGAGTTTCTTGTTGCTTCTTGTTCCTCCCACACGAGCAGGTGTCACCATCGGCGGCCGCACATTTTTTCAGATGAATCTGCTCGTTCACGAAGTGCAGTATCCTGGCAACATTCACAAAATTGTTTTCACCTGGTGGCCTGGCTGCGAATATGTAAAATAGCGAGTCCCAATTGATGCGCAGCCGGTCGTCCTCCATCCTCGTGGCGTCGAAGCTGTACTCCACCCGAAATGTCGCTCCGTTGAAAAAAGCTACATCGATTTGACGTATCCCGGCGAGAAACTGATCATATGCAGCTTTGAATTGCATGAATTCGGCCACGCTAAAAGGGGCCCCGGGCGGGATAGTGGGTGCGCGCGAGGTGAAGGTATCCACCGGGAACGTTAGTTATCTTTCATTGTTAGACATGATGGTGAGCTCCTGATGTTCGACGACTGTTGCGTTTTTTAACTGTAAGGCTAAAAACACACGACGGGGCGGGCCGGGCCGGGCAATTTGACCGCGCACGATAGCACTATGGGAATCCTATACTATCAACGCACACGAAGGGCAAAAAGACCGCACCGCGGTTGTCCGCCGGTCAGTGGCGGCGCGGCTACCCGCCATGGATCACACAAACCAGTTTGTATGAAGTAACGCAGACGGCGGCGCGGGGCGGGCCGGGGCGACTAGCTCAGTCTCTTCGCTAGAACGAACGTCGTGAACTAACTGCCTCTGCCCGTCGTGTGCGTTGATGCATCGGAGCTTGCATACATATGAATTTCCTGGCTAGATTATACCCGTCCACATAATTCGCGTTAATATAATCTCGTCTTTTTTCTCAATTGGGAGGACCACTCTGGAATGGTCAAAACATTTCGGATATTTGAGTCTGTTTAGAGGTGAAAAAAAAACAAACAATTACGCATGCCTTGTCAACGATGGAGAATTTCACATCGTGGAATGTCAACTTTGTGTTAAACCCTGTTTGTACTCGAAATTCAGCCTTTTTCCGATGGGTTCAAACCTTAACCCGATTCTTTATAAAACTACAAATTCGCTGGGTGTCTCGTATGCGACGTAGGGACAGCAGTGCGATCTTACGATTACAGAAATCGTCATGGTTTCGACACAACGCTTTTTCATACGATCTTTTCCAAACGATGGCAGGAGGCTGTGGAACATAACAAATATACACTTCACTTGGGACAAACAGTTTCACATAACTTGTGCAGCTATGGAGAATTGGAAATCATGAAATGCCAAGCGTGACTTTTCGCGGATCTAGCCGCCAAGTGCAATTCTTAATCTCGTAACGAACGTGGGAAGGCTCATTCTAGTTCTTGTACAAAGTACAAGCGGTGCATGCAAACTGCAACGTAAGATAGACTGACCCCCAGTTTCCGAAAGGCTGATCAACGCTAAAATTAACTAATCGGCTGTTAAAGGCGGATTCTCACAGAAGATCCAAAATGAAAATCCATTTACAAGGAACATAAATGCTTCGTAAATATTTAAGAAGAATGTAGGTTGTTGCTACCAAAGCGATTCGACGTCGTTGCTGCACATGTGACTCCACAGCGACCGAAAGTTCAACTGTACTATATTTAGGCGGATCAGTGTGGATCGGTTGGAGCGTGTCGGTGGAACGCGGCGGGATCGCAAGAAAAGTTTTGTTCGTGGATCGCAGGAATTGGCGATCCATTTGGATCTTCTGTGAGGATTCGCCTTTAACAGCCGATTAGTTAATTTTAGCGTTGATCAGCCTTTCGGAAACTAGGGGTTAGACACACATTATGTACACAGTCATTTTAAAATGAACCTAGGAATCTGCCACGCGGCGTTATCATTTCACCGAATGATAAAGCTGCAAGATATTCTTTTCCTTTGTATATTCTATGTTTAGAAAACGATTGTTAAGAGTGTGTTTACCGGCTCTCAACGAGTCACGAGTGTACGAGCCAAGTCTCGAGATATAGTTAATCATCAGCAACAGCTTAGATGTCAATCGTGCTTCGCAACACTGACCAAGCGGCCACGTACCTGCCTTTCATTTCTTCATTCAGCCACGTACCTAACGTGGCTGAATTCAACTCAGCCGTTTATCAATTTGAAGACAACGGGTCTGCCAGTGCTCGTAGCGTTGCAACTGTTTTTTTCCATGCACTGCATCGACGACAAAACGATAAACTTAAATGTATAACAAAGCACAAAGTGTGGAAGCAATAGGAAGGAGTTCATAGGTGGTTACACCAACGTACTGTGACGATGTATTAACTTCGATTCCCACTTGATACTTGCCGAAGTTGTAGGCTCTTCAGGCACGACACAGCACGCGCCGTTCTCGCTAAGAATCTGCATCATTCGTTCGTTCTGCTCCATATACGCCATCTGGAAAGCCGTCACTCCGTCCCAACCGTCTTGCATTCAGATTGATCTGTGATTGGCGGCACAGCCACTCAGCCAGTTCATAGTCTTTGTACCACACAGTGTCGTGAAGCGGAGTGCAGCCCATGAAATCGTCCGGTGCGTTGAGTTCGGCCCCCAGGTCAACGACTGTTCTTACAACTTCGATGGCACGCCCCCCTCTGTGCGCCTTTATTGCAATGTGGATGCAAGTGAGACAACAGGAGTCCATTTCGTTGATGATGGAATTCACCAGCCCGTTGACTCTGTTCCGGACCCGGTTGAGCAGCACCAGTGATCCAATTTCCGCAAGTTCGTGAAAGATGTTGTTTCCGGTCAAAGAGTCCTTGCCTAGCAGATGAGCCGTTTGAAAGCAGAGCATCGTGAAACGGAGAGTGGACTAGTAGGCGAGAAGTCTGCTAAGGGAAAGAATAATTGTTACGATTCCCAGCCTTTATACAACTTTATCATTGTTGATTTCGATAATTGTGTCAATATATTATGTTATCACGTATCTCAGTTTGTTTATTGTGCATTTTGAACTTCAGTAGAACTGTCTTATCGCGATAATAATAATAATAAGAAGCATTAATTTGTTATTATAATGAGAAATATGCAAAGTTATATCCAACTGCACAAACGTAGCAGATGCAACGAACGTTCCAACGGCGATCATGAAGCGCAGCAGGCTATGCATGCGATCTGATTACAATTACGTTCGTTTGCATCAATGACAGCCCTCGCTTTCAAATCTCGTCTTAGATCCACCAACAGCTTGGTAACGTCAATGGCACGTAGCCCTCTGTGATGCTTGCTGCTACGTGCACAGCGTACTCACCATATCGGAGTTCATCTCGTGCGAGAAGGAGCTGCGGAATCTCTCGTGCAGCGTTAGGGCTCAAAGATAGGCCAGCTCGTGGAATACGTTGTTGCCGGTGTAGCTATTTTGGCAAAACTATCAAGAAACAAGAGATCGACGAGTTTTCGAAGAATTTCGTGGACCAACAATAACGAGAACGGTCTCACATGAATTTAGAAAAAAAATTAAAACGCAGGGGGAATCGCAGGAACAAATAGCAGAGTCACGAGCGACGTCATATACCTACTCGTAACCTTAAAAAATTCAAAAATATGGGTCGATAAATTAATCGATGAATTTCCTATAAACTTACGTGAGGCTTCTAGTCTAATACTCATGTAAACAATCATGACGTTGAAGCTGAAAACTCAGGCTCTTTGAATAAGCAAAATAATGGTTTATTTACTCATTCATTTCGTCCATGTGACCGACTACAGTGACACAGTGGCCGTACGCTCGCTTTACGAGTCGTTACGAAAAAAAATTCGATAATTGGCCCATTTATTCTTGTCGATGGATAATGAAAGCAAAGTGCTTGGCCGACGTAGTGAGAAATAATTGGCAGGTTCATCGCGTAATAAGAAAAAAATATATAGCACGTCTGGCTGTATTGTCGATCGGGGTAAAAAGGGTAGACCCACTTGTTGGTTGCGTCAATCACAAAGGACGATTCAAGTGGTTCGCACACGTTTCGTACGATTAGGTCGTAAGAAAATTGACAATTCGAAAAAATCAGGTTTAAAAGGAGAAATTAAAAAAGTTTTGTCTCGTTGCACTCGACGAAGGTAGTCGAAAAGTGTCTGAAAAAAAATCGTAACAAATTGTAACACTCTGCAATACTCACCAACACATTATCCATACGTTCTAATATAATACTCTCTTTTTGTCTCGTGATAACGAGGATTTCATACATTAAGCACATTAACACAAAGATATTAAACTCGATATCTTTCTGTCGTTTTATTCCGTGTTTACATCCAGTCACAATACTACACATACACATAGGTTAGACGTCGTGAATCTGACATTGTCATTTTGACAGTAACAATGACTGATCCTGGTCAACGAAATAGTTTAGGAATAAAAAAAAAGAACATAAAAAAAATAGTTTTATTTAGTGTACAATAAATCTAGATTAGAATAAATAATAGGTATATTAAATTAGTAAACAGATTTGGAACTAATGATAATTTATATATAGTTTACGAGCGGATCAATTTCGGAGTGGTCACACCAGAATTCACGTTCCGCGTAACGTAGAACATTATGTCAAATAGTGGATAAAATATTCGCTTAAGAGGATAGGATGGTTAATGTACAGGATAGTTTTAGCTTCAGTTAATGACATGGCGTTAATGCGATAAAGCCCTAATCGTGTATGGCGTATGAGAAGTGGAGGAATAAAAGTCACGAACGGAACGTGAGGGATGAGTGAAATGAAACGGACCGTAGATGTAACTGACCAAGCGGGTTTGGCTTGGTGGGAAGGGGAAGAGACGAAAAGCAAAGATGGAGGCAGTCGGCATTTTTTTCTCTCGAGCGAGAAGACCCGTAAGGTGTCTCTTCAAGAGCAATTCGTACCATCACAGGACCCGCAAAAAGGTATTTATAAGCTAGATAGACCTTGTAATAATCGCGGTCTGTGAAGTGCGTGCTGATTGCTAATGACGCGTAACTTTTGTTGTAGCGGGTCTTTGGAGTACCTACCTATTATTGCTGGGAATACCTGCCCGTCCCTTGGCGGAATCCCAACACGGAGGAATTCTTCCCCGTGAACCCATCAGCGTGGGACGCGTGATCCACAGACGGGACTGCGCGCCGCTGACGAGCCCGGCTTTGTAGCGGTAACCGGTTCTCGCACCGGCATTTTTTATTCTCTTTTTTGCGCCACGTGCATTTCTTTTTCACTACTTGGCACCAAGGAGGGCCACCAGGATTCTTCTTATACATCCATACGCGAGGTTGATTACTGCATCTCGTTGGTTAGCGGTGCCTACGCGATAGTCCACCGACAGTTTAACAACGTAGTTCACCTTCAGGAGGCTGCATAACGATCCGAGAATGTAACTAGATTTATTTAGCCTTTAAATCATAGATTATAATAATGTTAACCAGAATGGATCCATCTCTAGGTCGCTAGATTAAAGTATATTTTGTTAGCCACGTCACAAGGTGATGTTTAGTTAATTGTGTCAAATGAAATAATTTCATCGCATCGGCGCAAGAGCCGGCCAGGTCAATAGATCTGATATAAGTTTATAGCAAGTAAGTAAAGTGTGTGTAGATATAAGTATTCTAACTGGAGTAATACTGGTACATCCTGCCATATATATATAGGCTAAGTAGTGCGTTTGATATACCACAAGGCCTGTGGTTTTTGTATTGTAGACCATTAAACGTGGTGATAATAATATACACTGGTTTTTCTTTCACGAACTCACTGCAACAGGGGTTTACTAGCCAGACAACACGGCCCTTAACCTAAAAGGTCCACTGTATCTCCGGCTGCTGTTATCCAGGTAATCTTCTTTTACAAATCAAACTATTGTAACACGGGACTTGGGAAGTCCACACCGACACCCTTGACGCCCGTTACGTTACATGGCGCCCGAACTTTATTTTATTGTGATTACCTATTAAAGTGCTGCATGTACAGCGCCTGAATTCAATTGAAATTAGTTGGTAACCATTGTTGCAATTGAGCTTCGGGGGGGAATTTCCTTTGTGTTTATCTTTTGAGGGATACAATTTTTATTGTTGTATCTAGGCTTGAAAGCAGTAGCTTTACTTTAAGAAAATTAATAGTTCATACTTCACCGTTCCCTCAGGAATATGTCAAAATTTTAAATATTGACATATTGATGGTTTATAGATATTGAATCTGGTCACTCACCCTATTAAGAATTCATATCCGTGAAGACCAGACCACAAAATGTGTAAATTTTGACTTTTTTATGCAAATTTAAGTTTTTTTCTTTAACAAAAGTTTCATCCAGAACTAACAACATTTTTTAAATATTGACATCTGGATGGTTTAAGTGTTTAATATAATTGCTTACACTGCTTAGAGTTAATGACAGTAAGAAACCAAACCAAAATATGTGCAAATTTTGTTTTTGTGAACAAATTTGTGTTTTATGAGTTGTCGTTCTCATCCCGGCAAAAATCAACTTTTTAAGTATTAACAGATTGGTGATTTTTAAACTTCTATCTGATTCGGTGCACCATTCTGCATTGATAAACACTAGGACCAGATAAAGTCTTGTGTCAATTTTCGGTTTTGGTGAGCAAATTTGAGTTTTTTTGTCTTATCGTTCTCCCGACAAAAATCAACTTTTTAAATATCAACATATTGGTTGTTTTTATAGTTTTATCTGATCTTGTACACCCTTTAGAGCTTAAATACACAAGGATCAGGACTAAATAGTTGCAGGTTTTGTTTTTATTAACAAAATTGAATTTTTTCATAGTAATTTTTACGAACATACTTTTGAAACATAACTTTGTTGTTATTGTGTCTGTGGCATTGCTACAGTGATTATACCATTACTACTACTACTACTAGAGCATTTTAGGCTAAATACAAACTAGATATTAAGAACTTATTTATAAAAAATGTCAAAAACTCCAGATACTGATGCAAGTGAATTTGCTTCACCGGTGCATAGTCGGAACGTTATGCAGGTAACTTCTAGCCCGTATACACGACCTTTAGAGGTACACATACCTATGGATACCGTAAATACACGTCCCCGAGTCAACGTGAACCGGACTTCATCTTTGGCTCCCGAAACGTTTACGACATCCATAGTCTCTAATACGACCACCCATTATGCTGCCTCTCACAGCAACACACAAGAGACATACGTGGCACAAGAACCGATAGCACACGCACATAAGACATTCCCCATTAAAACTAGCGAAATTTTTGACAACATGAACCAAGGTAATGGTATAACACAAGTAGTTGCACCGCCCCCCAGTGCGCATGTGTACTACAAATCATTGAATTTAGCTTCCCTTAAACTCAAGTATAACGGAGAGTCAGATATTGACGACTTCCTCCTTAGGGTTAATGAAACACGTATCGCACGACAGATTGACGATACAACATTAGTAAGAGGTTTTTCAGAACTGTTATCTGACACCGCACTCAAGTTTCATAGAACAATCCAACATAAAATTAACTCTTGGTTTGATATTTGCGTTGAATTTCGAAAATTCTTTCAATCAAAGGATTACAACTACAACATAGAGAGACAAATTCGTGAAAAAAAGCAGAAGCTAGGTCAGTCTGTATCATTCTTTATTTTAGATATCCAGGATTTAAACAATAGACTAACATATCCTATTACAAGCGACAACCTACTTGAAATTATAAAACACAATTTGCTACCTACATACGCCCAACTATTAGCCATCAATGATATTACTACCTTTGACCAATTGGTCAACGTGTCCAAGAATTATGAGGCTTATTCTGGTGTTTTATGTCAATCTAAACCGGTTGGCAAGCGCGAACTCAATGCAGTCAGCGTCGGCAAATTACCTGACAGGCGCGGCTCACCTATTACTTGCCTTAAATGTAAAAAAGTCGGCCATAGTTATAAGGTGTGTAGGTCAATACCAGGCATAATATGTTTCAAGTGCGGTGCTAAGAGGGTGACGATTAGGAACTGCACCCAATGTAACACAGGCTTGCGCTCGCAGTCTACTACACAGACACTTAATAAAAAAAACTGATGGGGCCCCCGAGCAAGTCGTTACACACACAAACAGTCTCTTCGCCTGAAATATCGTCATTCGTAGGGGATAATCGGTTGTTTGTTAAATTCACAATAAAGGACCGTAATTTCGAAGCATTGCTCGATCCTGGGGCACATTTATCAGTTTTAGGTGCGAATAAGCATCGATATTTTCAAAGACTTGGATGGACATTACATGCTAGGGATGCTTCAGTCGTGCCAGCAGTATTTTTAGCGGATTTATCACAAATTAAAGTCATTGGCATAATGTCTTTGCCAATAACTTGTAATGGGATAACTGCCCACTTTAATTTTTTAGTTTGCCCTGACATACATCACGAAATCTTGTGCGGTATGGATTTCGCTGATGCATTTGGTCTAGTGGACATTTTTAAGTTTGGAGATGTCGTGAGGAGAGGCAACTCCACAAGTTATAGTGCTTGCAGTGCGTTGTGTGAGGTGAAAGCTTTAATACCCAGAGATGATCTAACATCTCAACAAGCCAAACATCTACAAAAAGTAATGAATGACTTTGAGTCAATTTCATCAGAAAAAAAAGGTTTAGGGAAAACGCATATCGTTACACATAAAATTATTACACAGGGAGAGCCTATTAAACAAAGATATTACCCTTTATCGCCTGCTAAGTTGACAGCATTGAATAGGGAGGTGGACGAGATGTTGAGGCTCGATGTCATCGAACCGTCGAGGTCACCATGGTCCAACCCGGTTGTCATGATCCCAAAGAAAGATGGATCATGGAGATTCTGCCTCGACGCGCGTAAGCTCAATGATGTCACGGTTAAAGACTCGTACCCACTTCCTTATATAAATTCGATTTTGGACAATCTGCGAGGAGCACATTATCTTAGTTCAATTGATTTATCATCGAGTTTTTGGCAGGTCAGTTTGTCAAGTCAGGATGGAATAGACGGCAAAGGTACTTCTTGTGAGAAAACAGCTTTCGTAGTCCCTAATAGAGGTCTTTTTCATTTTAAAAGAATGCCATTCGGATTATCCAATGCGGGAGCTGAAATGCAAAGGCTAGTTGATTCGCTATTTCTGCACAAATTTGACGGAAAAGTTTTTTGTTATCTGGACGATCTTCTGATTGCCACAGAGTCATTTTCTGAACATATGGAGATACTTGCTGCTGTAAAGAAGTCGCTTAGTGACGCTGGTCTCACTATCAACTTAAGAAAGTGCGAATTTTGCAAAGGAGAGCTTAGATACTTGGGATACATCATCAATACACAAGGTTTGCGCACTGACCCAGAGAAGCTGAGCAGCATTCAGAATTTCCCACAGCCTAAAACTGCCAAGCAGCTACGAGGATTTATAGGTCTATGTTCATACTATCGTAGGTTTGTTAAGGATTTTTCCACCATCATAGCACCTATGACAGCGTTGGTAGGTAAGAAGAAAGGCAGTGACGGCATCCAATGGTCCGAAGCAGCTGAGGATTCTTTCAATACCCTTAAAAATGCTTTAATAACAGCTCCAGTTTTGGCGTCGCCAGAATTTTCGAAACCTTTCGTGCTTCATTGCGACGCATCATCCGTAGGCATTGGTAGTGTTTTGACGCAGGACATAGATGGAATCGAGCGTCCTGTGGCTTTCTTTTCACGTTTACTGGCAAAACCTGAGAGAAATTACAGTACAACAGAGCGTGAACTGCTCGCGGTAGTGGATTCCATAAATCATTTTCGTGCTTACATAGAAGGTACTAAGTTCACGGTCATCACTGACCATATGAGTTTAAAGTGGCTTAAGTCTTTAAATAACCCCTCAGGCAGGTTGGCCAGATGGGCAATGCAGATATCCACTTTTAATTTTGACATTTGCCATAAGGCAGGTAAGCTTAATGTCGTACCAGATGCACTATCCCGAATTTCGGTCGATGCTATTACTTTCAATCAAGAACTTTCTTCAACTTCTGATGAGTGGTATAAGAAGATGTATAACGGCTGTAAAACTAAGCCTACTCGTTTCAAAAATTTTCAGATCCTAGGCAACAATTTGTTTAGATTTTGCAAAGGTGGCTCTTGTACTTCAAAAAACAATTGGAGGTTAGTAATTCCTAAAGAGCTGGTCGATGAATGCATCAAGGAAAACCATGACTCCTTCTGTAGTGTACACCCAGGAGTTCAAAAAACGTATTTGAAAATTAGGGAACATTATTATTGGCCAAATATGTTTGAAAATGTTAAGGAATTTGTCACACGGTGTGACAAGTGTAAAGCATATAAACACTCAAATTCACCACCTCACGGACTCATGACAAATCAAAAGGAGGTGGACGTTCCGATGCACACGTTGTCAATAGATATTATAGGCCCATTACCTAAAGCATATTCGGGTCATATATACATTCTGTCAGTTGTAGACGTTTTCTCAAAATTTGTATGGCTTCACCCCCTCCGTACTGCAACCACTCAAACGGTCACTTCATTTTTGGAAAAGGAATTGATCTTGAAATGGGGAACCCCCGCGATTCTTATTTGTGACAACGCTACCATATTTAAAAGCAAATCGTTTAAATCATTTTGCGATGGATATTCTATCCCTCGAATTTTCTATACGGCGCATTACGCACCGCAAGCGAATACAGTCGAACGGTATAACAAAACCGCTGAAGTCTGTTTATCCATACTAGTTGAACAAGATCAACGTAATTGGTCCAAATACCTTCAGCAAATTCAGCTATCACTGAATAGCACGGTGAACCTAGCAACGGGATACACACCGTACTTCTTAGCCACCGGTCGTGAAATAGTCACTGACGGTCAATTCCATTCAATTCTTAGGGATTTACCAACATCAGCTGATGATCTGACCATAGGCGATAGAAGCGCAGCGGCATCATCGTTGTTGGAATTGGGAAAAATTTTTGACAAGGTAGTAGATGCATTAACTCAGGCGTACCAGAAAAATTCACAACATTATAACCTAAGACGACGACACTTCACAGCGAAAATAGGCGATGTGGTCTGGCGAAGGAACTTCGTACAATCTAACGCAGCGAAGTATTTCTCCGCCAAGCTGGCGCCGAAATTTGTGAAGTGCACGGTTGAAAGGAGGTTGTCAGATGTAGTGTATGAGCTACGCGAGTTATCGTCAGGATCTGTTGGTAAATTTCATGTAAAGGACATCTTGCGTGTAGATTAAATTATTTACACACCCTGTCCGATATTGTTGCTTGTCTAGTGGTATTTACTCCGAACCCAAGATTTTTTTTTGATCGTAGGGCTAGGCAAGCATTTATCGAAACTAATGTATGCAATTAATAATTGTTTTGCCGTTTGTGTTTTTACATTGTGTTCTTATTCTTACAGTTAATGTTTATATGATATGATACTTAACAACGCATGAGCAAAAAAGTTGTTTTTCTTGACAGTCAAATGATTGACCGACAGTACGATTGGCCAAAGTATGAAAAACTCTTACAGAATATAAGACTGATGAATGACAGCATGTAAATAATTATGGAATGATAGGAGCAAATAAGAAAGGGAAGGATAAGTGCATGACTGAATGATAGGTGGAAAATAAGCTTTAAATATTATTATATGTATTATTATAATTATTATTAATATGGAAAGGATGACGAATGAATGTACATAGATAAATATGAAATACTGTGTGAGGTATGGAAGAGTGAAGTACGCGTTTTGAAAGGAATACCTATCCAGCTGTGATCATTCTAAAGGGCAGTCAGAAGAATAACTATTGCTAGCAGCGTTCTGAAGTTTTATTCTTTTGTTTCTCGGTATTTTTTTTAATCCTTTTTGGAGTCGGTTAAGTAACCACTTTTTCCCGGTTGGCCCGGCTGTTTCTTTCGGTAAACCTGTCGGTTTACCTCTTTTCCCGAGAAAGGGGGTATTGTAACACTCTGCAATACTCACCAACACATTATCCATACGTTCTAATATAATACTCTCTTTTTGTCTCGTGATAACGAGGATTTCATACATTAAGCACATTAACACAAAGATATTAAACTCGATATCTTTCTGTCGTTTTATTCCGTGTTTACATCCAGTCACAATACTACACATACACATAGGTTAGACGTCGTGAATCTGACATTGTCATTTTGACAGTAACAATGACTGATCCTGGTCAACGAAATAGTTTAGGAATAAAAAAAAAGAACATAAAAAAAATAGTTTTATTTAGTGTACAATAAATCTAGATTAGAATAAATAATAGGTATATTAAATTAGTAAACAGATTTGGAACTAATGATAATTTATATATAGTTTACGAGCGGATCAATTTCGGAGTGGTCACACCAGAATTCACGTTCCGCGTAACGTAGAACATTATGTCAAATAGTGGATAAAATATTCGCTTAAGAGGATAGGATGGTTAATGTACAGGATAGTTTTAGCTTCAGTTAATGACATGGCGTTAATGCGATAAAGCCCTAATCGTGTATGGCGTATGAGAAGTGGAGGAATAAAAGTCACGAACGGAACGTGAGGGATGAGTGAAATGAAACGGACCGTAGATGTAACTGACCAAGCGGGTTTGGCTTGGTGGGAAGGGGAAGAGACGAAAAGCAAAGATGGAGGCAGTCGGCATTTTTTTCTCTCGAGCGAGAAGACCCGTAAGGTGTCTCTTCAAGAGCAATTCGTACCATCACAGGACCCGCAAAAAGGTATTTATAAGCTAGATAGACCTTGTAATAATCGCGGTCTGTGAAGTGCGTGCTGATTGCTAATGACGCGTAACTTTTGTTGTAGCGGGTCTTTGGAGTACCTACCTATTATTGCTGGGAATACCTGCCCGTCCCTTGGCGGAATCCCAACACGGAGGAATTCTTCCCCGTGAACCCATCAGCGTGGGACGCGTGATCCACAGACGGGACTGCGCGCCGCTGACGAGCCCGGCTTTGTAGCGGTAACCGGTTCTCGCACCGGCATTTTTTATTCTCTTTTTTGCGCCACGTGCATTTCTTTTTCACTACTTGGCACCAAGGAGGGCCACCAGGATTCTTCTTATACATCCATACGCGAGGTTGATTACTGCATCTCGTTGGTTAGCGGTGCCTACGCGATAGTCCACCGACAGTTTAACAACGTAGTTCACCTTCAGGAGGCTGCATAACGATCCGAGAATGTAACTAGATTTATTTAGCCTTTAAATCATAGATTATAATAATGTTAACCAGAATGGATCCATCTCTAGGTCGCTAGATTAAAGTATATTTTGTTAGCCACGTCACAAGGTGATGTTTAGTTAATTGTGTCAAATGAAATAATTTCATCGCATCGGCGCAAGAGCCGGCCAGGTCAATAGATCTGATATAAGTTTATAGCAAGTAAGTAAAGTGTGTGTAGATATAAGTATTCTAACTGGAGTAATACTGGTACATCCTGCCATATATATATAGGCTAAGTAGTGCGTTTGATATACCACAAGGCCTGTGGTTTTTGTATTGTAGACCATTAAACGTGGTGATAATAATATACACTGGTTTTTCTTTCACGAACTCACTGCAACAGGGGTTTACTAGCCAGACAACACGGCCCTTAACCTAAAAGGTCCACTGTATCTCCGGCTGCTGTTATCCAGGTAATCTTCTTTTACAAATCAAACTATTGTAACACGGGACTTGGGAAGTCCACACCGACACCCTTGACGCCCGTTACGTTACAAAATATTTCGTCGCGACGACCCTCTTTCAAACATTCCCAATTTTTTACATTTCTTCCTCTAACGTTGGTTTTTACGATCAAATATTCAACGACTTTCGCGACCACGAGTGCGAAATATGTGCTTTCCCTAGCGGTAAATAAAAAAAAACAATTTCCACATTTTATTATGTTTAACGTTTGACGAAAAAGCTTTGTTTCCAACTACGATTTCTCGATTGTTCGTATTCCTTATACCCCTGAAGCTGCCGAACGAGCAATTGATGAAAAATATTGAAAATTTCGTCAAAAAAGTGACGTTTCGCTTCGAAACTCGTCTGCACCTTTCCTTTTTTTTTTCAAATCAAATCATAATCGTTTTTTTTATTTGTGATACATAGGTTAGTTACAGTTGTTCAGTAAGGTATAAGTACGCTATGACCTACCACTTGAAGTGGTGTACAAATATTAAATATTTTATAAAACAGTTGCATGTGACTATATGAAAATTCTAATTAGACAAAATAAACATCAAAACAATAAATTATAATAATTAAGGGTCAATATGTCAAATATAAAAAAATATAAAAATCAAAATAATGTCAACTTAGTGTCCTAATCAGTAAGATAATCATTGATCGAATGATAACCTTTTTTTACTAGAAAAGCTTTTAAATTATGCTTAAAGACAATGATACTGTTGGCAGACCTAATAGCTTTTGGCAATTTATGGTATAGTTTTGGCGCCATTACAAACACAGTTTTACGAAACACTGCTTTTTTAGCTGGAACAAGGCAAAGCTTGTCAGATCTGCGACTACCCGTGATAGCTGAGAATTTATCCATATGTCGTTTAACAAACAATACCGTTTCAAATATGTATAAAGACGGCATCGTCATTATATATAATTCAATGAAGTGAGGTTTGCATGAATCAATACTGGTAATATTACCAATGGCCCGAATGCATCGTTATTGTGCTTTAAAACTAAATCTTTTTTGGTCACATCGCCCCAAAATATGATTCCATTCCATATCTTAAAGTAGACATGACTAAGGCGTGATATGCGGTAAGCAAAGTGTCTCTGCTCACAGTTTTGCTTAACATGTATAACGCATACGTATATTTATTTATTTTGTTACACACTGCATCTATCTGAACATTCCATTGTAAAGTGCTTTCAATATGTTATGTAAGCCTAGAAATTTTGTTACATTGATCTCATTGATCCTTTTCCCATTATATTCCAAATTCAAATTTATTTTGTGCCCTCTTTGGCTAAAATTCATTATATTTGTTTTGTCAAGATTTATGTTTAGATTATTTGCTTCTAGCCATTTGATCAGGGAAAAGATATTTATGTTTTATGTGGTTTTACATTATAGCTATACAACATTATGTTTCTATCAGACAAACAAGTATTGAACAAGAATTATTATTTAGCTATAAACTGTATATGATCCATAATAGAAAAATATTGAAAATATGAATTAGAAAACTTAATTTTTTTTTACGCAAACCGTAACAAGTAAAAATGCAAAATGTTCTTGAATTCGACAATGTTTGGTAACAAGCTACTTTTGGCATGTTTGCGATGAAATGATCGGATGTTGTTTATCCTATCACAGAAAATAATAATAGGACTTTTCAAGGCCAAAGGAAACTATTATAACACAGATACGAAATAAATGAAAATATAAGACGACAAAAATAATATTATTTATTTACGATATTTTTGGGGGGCAGTGGAGTACGCATGTGTGAGTGCATTCCTTAGGTGCTCGGCATGTTTAGACACGGATCCGTGTCATCACGTGACCACTGGCACGGATCCGTGTCTGCTGATACAGAGTGTTGTAATTAGTGATTATAATTATTGTAATGTTTTAGGGAATAAAAATAATACATTATGCTATACTAATTATATTTAGTACTTATTATAAAATATTATTTTTATTATGTGAAATATTATTTTAGCTTACAAGCTAAAAGCGCAGCCTAGAAAATTGTTGATACCTATAATAATATGTAAAATAAATTTATGTTATTCATTGTGATTTTTTCTCTTACCTACCCGTTTCCCACAAGAACCTGTTCCCGTTATTTACTTTTTGATTGAAGGTGAATTAGTCAGGAGTGTTCCTAGCTGCTTCATGAAAATCGTAACAAGATCGTCGCCGCCACAATATGGCGGATGACATATTTTCGATATAAATAAATAAATATTTTTGGATATTCTCCAACAACGTCATCTAGCCCAAAACTGGGTAAAATTTACTTGAGCTAAGGGATCTAGAAAACTGATGAACATATTATATATTTTTAAATACATACATATTTTGGGTGTTCTCTGTGTATAATTTACGCAGAGTACATCCAAGCATTTGAATCGACCCGGAATCGAACCTGGGACTTCAGCACGGCAGTCGCATAGCTACACTTACCACTGCGTCACCGAGGCTAATGGGTGTCAAATGAAAGAGCTTGACTTTGGTTTTGGTATACACAAATCGAAGATGGGCGCCACAAAAAATTAACGAACTTCCCATGAACGTTAATATCAAAGGAAAGGACTTGACCAGTAGAATAATATATACTATAATAAACTTCAAATCCAAGATGGTCACCAGCACAATATGGCGAATTACATATTTTTGTGTATGGTATGGTATGATATACTACTGGTACTGCTGGTGTTATCCATGACACAGTAACCTGGAACTCGCTACTGCATCAAATATACTTACCATGCTTCTCGTTCGCCGCCTATTATGTGGGACAAAAACTATAGTTGAAATGTGGGCGTACATTATGCCTCTGTCTACCCCTACGAAGATAAAGGAGGGATTGTATGTATTTCAGCCAAATCGGTTTAGCGCTTAGAGCGTGGCTGAAAGATACTCTAAAATCGTCAAATATTAGAAATGAGATATTTGTGAGAGAGGAATCCATGATGTAGTTTTCGAAGATGCCACACTAATTAAAAAAAAAGTTTATTGCAAAACTACAGGACTGCATCTTTTCTTTTCTACATACAATCTAATCAGAAACAATAACACGGCCATAGAGGTCAGTATTACAGAATCCGATGTTCGCAAACAATTACAGTAACCATGCTACAATTAAGCTAAAAGATAAACAATTAGGTACTCAATTACAACTCGAGCAGTCACAGTCATATCCGCATATAATTCACGCATATATTTATCCTTACGCCAATTCCCATGCGAGGGGACACTTCGGGGATGTTATCGGTTTGAGGAAAATATAAGTGGTTTATGGTATACTGTAATAAAACAAACCCTTTTATATTTTTATACATTAGGTAATAAAAGTTTTGAAATGGTAAAATTGTTAAAAAAAATAAGCCTACAGACGTACCAAGTTATGGAAATCTCGCCAGCATTCCCAGACGCAAAGAAAAACACCGCAGAGACTGCAGACAATAGATGTCATTTTCCTGATGTCTTTATCGACAAACCGGACGCAACGAACTCTCAAATTATCTTGTCTGCTCGACGAGCGAGTTGCTGCAACTGACCTTTACTCTGGGAAGTGACCCAGAGAAAGGTCAAGCCGAACAGGTCGCTCGCTGCCGGTGTGCGATCTCGGTCTTATATTATTGGGCCCGTACCGCATTAGCAAATGCTCCGCAAGTGCGTAGCGAAACTGTCTGTGTGACATTTTTTTTTGCTGCGGAATGTCAGCATTGGCGCAGTGGATCACATGGGCATTTAGGATGCTGACATTGAGGAGGCGCCAAAAACTTTGATGTACCATTTTATGCCCTTTTCCTTTCTAAGAGGCACATCGAAAGCTTTTGGTCTTTTAAATCGACGCCACCCATATAGTGTTTAAAATATCCACTCAATTAATATCTCAAATAATACCTGGAGTTTGTCAAGCACTCAAGGCAGTTTTGAAGGATACAGTTAAGGTAAATGAAACATACATTTAGTTTTTATTAATGTTTAATCATAATTACAAAAAATAACTAGTGTTATTATTGAAAATGATGTAAGATTATACTTAATTATAATTAAGAAAGTAAATTATAATTATAATCATTAGTAATTGTCATTATCTAGTGCTTTAAAGTATGGTTCGTTCAAAATTGGATTAGGTCGAGTTAATTTAATGATTTCGTCAGATAAAATTTGGATTTGGTTTCTGGACTGATCTCATTGCTGAATGTGCTGAATGTACCTCTTGTTGCTGTGGTGAAGACAATCATAATCTGAGTAGTTGTATTGGTTTGCTCTGGTATCTTTAATACTGGAATTGAATAACCACTATGAGATGAATGTGGACGCTGCGGACGCGATACGAGTGAATTTGGAGAAACAAAAAGTTTGATAGGCAGAAGGACCGTGTATTTCAGCTGAGGAGGTAGTACCTACAGAAGTAGAGCTCATCGCACTTGGAGTAAAGGCGTAAAACGTTGTTTATACAGGCGGTTTCTTATTCTTATAGCCATCAATCCATCCAATTCGAACATAACTTCCTGCTGCTCGATGTCAGAAAAATATTGTCTTAGTTTAGAAGCTAGTAACATGCCATATTGATCAGAAATATCCTCCCTTTGATTTGTTTATTAATACAACATTGAGAGTATTAATGCATTTTGCATATATTTGCCTTTTGTAGCCATTATATCATATATTATTATAGCATTTTGTATTTGTAGACAGACAGATAGACAAACAGACATAGTGAAAAAAAAAGCAAATGGAGTTGGAATTTGTACAAGAGTAACGAATCTAAAAGAAAGCACGTAGGTTGGTACACAACGGAAAAATAATGACTAGTAGGGGAGGTAGGGGAGAGATGGGCACTTTTTCACTATTTATTGCATAAAAAATCAGGTTTTATAGATAATCAACTTTTATTGCCAATTCTTATTACACCACACATTTGGCTAGATATAATTCAAGAGCTTTCTTAAAAATTACAATCAATCTTAACATTACGAGATATTTAATAAACTAAGTCAAAAGTGCCCAATGCTCCCTATGGTAGGGAGGCTTGGACATACCCTGTGGGAGGCTTGGGCACGGCCTATAAATCACTTTATGTTCATAATGGAATTCAAAAATTAGTTAACAAATTGACTATTAAAAACTCAATAATAGAAAAAAAAAACTTGATCTAGGGATTTCATATTTATCAGCTGATGTTTTTATTTTTGATCCTTTTGATACCTCTTCTATGGCTCGTAATATTAAATCTTAAGGAATTTCCCGTCGCAAACCTTTCTTTTTATAATTAAATGGCATCTTTCTGTAAATAAAATTAAACCAATAGTAAAAAATCCTCCTATACTGTACATAATAGGAGTGAGCAGGAGCATTGGGCACGCCCAAACCACTCGCACGTCCAAATGCCCATTACTCCCTCCGTATACATTTTCGACATAGATTACCGGTATTTTTTTGAATCTACGTATTTAGGCTTGAATTTCAGTTTAATTAATAGATTAGTAAATATACAATAGATAAATAATAAAAAACACACATACCTTCCATTAGTTTTCTCTTTATTACGATCCGAAACAACAACAAAATATTTACTTTTACTAACGCATAACCTTCAAACGTGTTTTTGTTTGATAACTGACAGAAATTATGTATACACTATGGATGAACAGCGTTGCCAGTCGGTAAAGTTAACTACCAAATCAAGAAAAAAATTAAATCTATGATCAAATCGGAATAAAAGGGGAGTGCCCATGTCTCCCAACTGCCCATCCCTCCCCTACCTCCCCTACCTACTGCTGTTGTTGCGGGTAGTGTCATGATCATGAGTCATGACGTGTAAAAGTCCATATGGTCCTATAATATATGGACTTTTTTGATAGGCTTTAATGAAGTGAAATAATTAAAATGTTTTGGGTTTAAAAATCCTCTTATTTATTTTGAAACAACATAACTTTTTTCAAATAGTTCCTTTTTGATATATTGGTTGTTACACTTTTTGCCTAATGTTCAGAACATAAATCGAATTGAAAATTCGCATATAATTGTCACTATCCCAAACATACTTCATTATTTCGTTTATGGAAACAGATTCATTGATTTTAAAAAGTATTTCGCATTTTTGGATCACTGAAATAAGACCATTGGCGGGATAAATTAAACCCCCTCGGTCTTTCATATTGATAAGAGATGAAAAGAAGTTCTGTTTCGCGCCCATTACTAACATCTGACAAACGACACACTTATTAATTTTGTTAACTTTTTGTGCAATGAATCCTCATATACATATATTAATAATTTGATTCATCGAAAGGCGAAGAAAGCAAATCAGTGATGAAACTTTCTAAATTCTCATCATCAACATCATACATTTCTTTCATATATTTTTTGAAAGTCGGTGTAGTCGTACTGTCATTTATGGTATCCGGAATACGAGCTGTACTTGATACTGTTAACACTTAAATGCATGATTTTTCCTTTTTAAATACCATAAATTGAAACACGTAGAAAATTAAACATATATTATGGGAACAATAAACAATAAAAAAATAATATGTTTTATTTATCGTTTTATAAAAATAAATTACAGATGTAGATCGACATCAGTATGCATTACAGTTACTTTTAATAATGTAAACTAAGTACTAATCTATTAAAAGATTGTCTTCGAATTAGGCTTACTGCACTGTATGACAATCTTTGAAACAGTTATTTCTCTGATTTAGACACAACGGTACATTACATTGGGTACACGACCACATGTGGTGCCCTTTTTTTTTAACGTGAGGGAAAATCCTTCATGATGCTATGCCGGACTCCTACCGACTAAAAAAACCTCACGTAACGCCCAATAGCCTACGGTTGGGAGCCCCGGGTAGGCCCTCGGAAGGATGTCCCAGGACTCCCAACCTACGGATGTATATATACATCCTCATGCATTTAAGGGTACTGTTAATATAGAGAATTCATTAATACAACCTATTATTATTAAATTTAACCCCGTTCTTATGAGGTTATTTTTATATGCAGTGCGAAATTGAATAATATCAGGGTTGTCATTAAAACCAATCAGTTGTGCCGCAGGTTAGCCACCCTCTCCTTTCCGATCCCGAACAAAGCTTGCCGGGCAGAGATGCCACTCATACACAGTGGAGAGAATCTTCGCCAGAACAAAGCGTTTCGGAAGATCGTTCCTTTGTCGAACTATAAAGGCCTGGAACGACCTGCCCGCGCGATTGTTTCCCTCATCTTACAACCCCGTTTTTTTTAAGAGGAGCGTGAAGAGGCACATCACAAGGCCGCCAACTTGAGGACCACTGTCAGAAGTGGCACTCAATCGCTAGATGCGCCACGGCTTTCCATCAGGCTGGTGGCGACGTCAATTTGGCGAGTGAAAATATAAAAAAATCTCTCCCTCGCATCATGCCGAAAAACATTTTAAGATGGTTAAAAGAGTGGCCGGAGTTTTATTGCCAGGTCCTTTTTCTCCAGCTCTACCTATTGCGTTGCGAATCTGGCAGTAAATGTACAGGTAGAAGCAATTGTTTGGACGTTCATAAGCGTTACATTGTGACCTAAATGAATAAAGATTTTTCATTTCATTTCAATTGCAAAATTTTCAGTTTAGCTCTACCATTCACTTGGCGGTTGATCTTGGCGTCCCAACTTTCACGACACGTTCCATTTTCCTAAAATATTTCTGTTTTCAAGCCAGTTTTCCACAAAATAATCGTTAAACCTTAAAATGCTATCACTTTTCGGACAATCCTGTATGGTATAAAGCCAGCCGTCATCTACATGTTCCTCTGGTATTAAGGCAAGTGAGGCGCAAAGTGGAACATGTTTTTGAGAAGTCGAGAATTGAGTTCCAGGCCTTTAGCTTTCTTCCACAGTGACTTTAAAAATGGAAATAACACCCCGAAACTAAAGTATCTAGAAAGACCCTTTGTACTGCGTTTTGTATGGCAATTCCGAAATCAATTTTTATTTGTCGTGGATGCCAATTGGGAAAGCGAGCCTTTAGCAAATGAAAAAAGTATTTCATAGGTGGATTGCTTTTTATTTAAAAGTCAGGCAAATATCAGAGGCACAACATTCGTGCTGTTGACAACGCTTCCTATGTCAGCATGTATAGTACAGCAGAATAAATAGATTAATTATAAATTTACATGTTCCATCTACAAAATAGTCAGTTAAATTTGTAAGAGTCTCTCTTCATTTTCTAGAGTAAATATCAATATATCGTTTGAACCATCATGGTAATCGCATAACAAAAATCTTTCAAATTTACTTGGCACTTCTATTTCTTGTGCTTTTTTAAAGACCAAACGATTGACTCCATAATATGCTTTTTTCTAGCATTATATAAGCCATGTTTTAGATTTTTGAACTTGTGCACATTTTTTACAATGTATAGAGTTCTAGACCTTTATTTTAATAGACATTTATTTTAACAGACACTAAATAACATGTTTTTATTAACAAATAATTAGTTATGGCAGGATTGAATCAATAAACACTCAAATTAAAAGAATAATGTTATAAAAACCTCTCTATTAAATACATATAAGTACAATTCTTTAGTTTTAATCATTCGCACTGGCTTTTGTGCCTGTGGTACCAATTTTATTTGGTGTTCAAGATTGACATTGACTACTTTAGGCGACTGTCTACAACAAAATCTATTATCGAACATTGGCAGACAAGTTTTTTATAAGAAGTCGATAGTTATACATTGTATAAGCACTGATTGAAGTGTGTCCTATTGACTTTACTATTAAAAATACACTTGTAAACCAAACATGTAATTTATTTTTATTAGTTAAGCTGTAGTGTAGCTATATTTATTTATTAAATTTTAAAATAATGCTTACCTTTTTTTTTCTCGGGTTAGTTCACTCACTTGGCTTTGTAGGAAATTTTAGGCAATGTAACACCCTGACTCCAGACACTTCTTAGACAACCATCCACTACAACTCGTCTGCGCTAATTAGGCAGACTAAAACTTTACGTGAAATTGATAGTCACTATTTGCACAAATTGAGTTGGATAGAAGTAAGAGGAGTAGATAGGAACGGACTCAAAGTGTAGACAGGCAGACGTTGATGCACGTAGAGGATTCTTGACTCCGGCGGTTGACTGGCTGCTTTGGTAGGCGTGAGGTGTCTTCTGGCTCCTTGGGCTACGCGTCTCAGTGAATAGGCGAAAAACTATCTTGGGCACGCTTAACAGTGTAGACCTCGGGTTGCAGCTGGTAGTAGTCCAGGCAATCTTGGCGCTGCGTAATCGTGGCGTTGATCCTATTGTGTCTTTCCTTCGCTAATTTAGGCGGCAATAATTGGTTGTAGTCCTGTCACGGTCGCCAATTTTTGTTCGCGATGAACAAAAAAAAGTTGTAAATTGCTTTATTTGAATTCGTAGGTAGGAAGTACAGCAAATGTTGAGTGCAGTCTGTAGGCGTGACGGTTGTTTGTAACTGAATGAGTAGTGGTTGGATATGCGTATGTGACAGGTAGGTGACGTAGGTGTGTAAAGCGAATGATTTATAGAAAGCATGACTCGATACAACGCTGATTACGTTAAGTTAGGGGATTAATATCTGGTAGTGTTGACATAGTGGAAATCGGCGTCAACTCGAACTAATTAATTATAAAAGTTTCGCACCTTTTTATTTGCTTCAGATATTTTTTACAGCGTAATGTACCCTTACTTTTAAATATTTCAAACAAATAGCTTTGATTAAAAGAGGAAAATGACAATCTAGAAAAGCCTGACTTATAAATTTTCAGTAATTTGACCAAAATAATATATTTTCAAATATTTCTTAAGACACTCTTGTGTAAGAAAGTGAATTATATTTACTAATTACTACTTACTAATATAAGAAAATTGTCTTTACTAAATTCTTTGTTTTAACGGAATATTTTTTCACAAATTTCACAAATCGCTACCCTATTTTTTTAGTTGTTAATTTGGATATTTTTCTGTTACCAAGGCAGGTACACATTCAGGAAATTTTAATTCTTTTTCGAGATATTAAACAACAAAAGCAGCAATGTAGATTATTATCTGTTTAGAGGAAGCAGACAAGCAAAGTCTGTGAGTTTGCTTGGATCCGCTAAATAATCATAACCATTCATTTTACATTAGCATCCACGCAGGAATCGTTTTTAATCTCTTAATTAATAAATACTCGTACATCAAATAATCTAACTCTCAGTGTTACTTTATTGATGGCTAACTTCAGGTTTTGTATTAGACAAAATATTGATGTCCTGTAATGCAATACAATTTTCCGTTGTAATGTTCAATTCACCATGTACTAGCATACGCTTAAACGCGGACATAAATTGCTTCACCGTGGGGTTGTTGTTAAAACCGCCTTTAGCTCTTATTGCACTAAAAACGTATTCGTCTTGGCTGAATTTATATGTGCAAAGAACCCGCAGAGAGCCGTTTTAGCATGCTTTTCATATATGTGCAAAAGACTCTGAATACAGATCATTAAACCCCAAAACCCAGTTTTCCTGGTGATCATTAATATAGGCTGGCCCTGTAATGTGAGTTGTGATAAACATTTATACATATCTTCAAGAAACATCTTATGGCTTACAAAGTTTCCTTCGAATATCGGTTTTTTGAAAGAAAGTATAGCATTAAAGATTCTGGAATTTAATACAGTCAAATAAGTTATTTATTTTCCTAATGAACTCTATCGTCGCGGCGCTTCGAAATGTTGAAATATCTCAATACGAAGGTCATTTCTACAAAACTCAATTGCATCGGCAACTGAGTTACTGAAAGTCTGCGCTGCCAATTTTACCTTCATGATATATTTGGTAAAATTCTCAAGAGCTCTTGTCAACTTATTCATTTCATTGGCGCCAAGTGTACGCTAGCGCTTGGACGTGTGACCGCATTAAAATATTTCATATGGCTTATGTGGAGCTTTGGCCGCCGCATGGTTTCAATATTAGTTCGCCGCTTGTAGTGAATGAGCTGTTGGCATTCATACAACATGCCATAGACACGATGGACGAAGTCAGCATTCTGCAAGTCGAACTTCAAGGAAGATGAGATAAGCAGTAGCAAAAGGTTGATTTATGAAAAACTCTGTAAACTAGACCAGATGCCCCTCGAAGAAGAGATGGAACCGAGAAGAGTGTACAAGTTATCATCACTTTTCTCAAGCGGATTGATCCAGACGACGTGGCCACCCTCGTCGCTAAAGACCTGCACAGACTGCCTCCCGTATCCTTAAATCATGTCGACGTCTCCAGACTGTTAAAAGATATCATTAATCTCAAGACAAGTCTGGCGGAAGCGCAAGTGAGACCGGAGAAGTCTAAAAACATCATTGATGAGTTTGCTAGTGACGAGGGCATCGAATTTCAATTTTATCCAGTTTAATTGCCTACATTTGTCTGAATTTGGGAGGCTGGTGTTACGGCAGCTAAATTTCACCTAAAACGCGTTGCTGGCAACGCAAGTCTCACTTTTGAGGTGCTTAGTATGCTTACGCATAGATAGAGGCGATTCTTAAAGCCAGGCTGTTGACACTTTTGTCAACGAATCAATCGGATTTGTCACCTTTAACGTCTTGGCATTTCTTAATTGGAAGACAACTAGCGACGCTGCCTCCTCCAGTCACTGAACGTATAGCTGTAAGTGCGCCTTAACACTAGCGTTTTTTCAGCGTAGGCGTACGATGAACGTATGCGCAGCGCCGACGCCGCGACAACGCGATGCAATGCGTTACGTTGTCGTGACGTCGTTTAATTTAACATTGTAAGATTTTTTTTCAGAAATGTATTACTTAAAACGTAGATAGTCTTAGTAGGCTATAGCTAAACTTTGTACTACTGAGTCAAAAGCACATATGTGTTTTTGAAAATGTTAGTTTCCAAACGTGCTAATAGTACCATTGCCTAGAACGTGTAATATTACACGAGTAGTACGCATTTTTTATGTTTTTTTAACTGAAAAGACCTCGCCAATATTCAATATACTTGGGGTTATCTCTAAAAATAGAGTTGTCGTAAAGTATGTCGTCTTTATTGCGCAAAATTACTTTCATTATTTTTTAGCTTTTAAGTTATTTCAATCGCATCTATAATGTTTTATGATAAATTCGTCAATACGCAGTTTACCAAAATTAAAATTGAAAAATAGCTTTTTGATGTCTCTAAATTAACTCTCTATGTTAGAGCTTGTTAGATTAAACATCTGACTGAAAAGAAGGACACGTGATATTACCCAAGCAAGTAACAGCCTGATTAAAGCAAAGACATAAATATAGTTAAGTTTATATAAATATATAAACCAAAGTAGACATGCACTACGCACCAATTTTGAAACCTATAAACTGTGTCAATTGGCAGCGTTGCGCGCACTGCAGCGAGTCAAAATTTCGAGAGTACTCTGCTTGCAATCGGAGTCCATACGCCTTCTCCTTTACTCTTGTTCTATTCGTATATGTCTATTGTGGTGACAATTACGTAAATATTGTTTATTAGTGAGTGTAGTCTTAGTAGCAATGTGTGAGTTTGAGCATTGCATTTGAAATATCGTTCGTTAGAGTACAGCGCGTCTACCTCAGTTTATATAGAAGTTATAGGATATCGTTTGCATATAGTAATGCTACTGAAAAATATCTATTTTAATAATCACAATTATGTATGCTAGGAGAATCGAACTCGCACACTATCTACTCACTACATGTCTAAACATTGGGTAAATGCGGAATTATCTAAAGAACTATAAGGAGTTAACGGCACTAGTCCGACAGAGAACACTTTTAGTATGAATACCAAAAAATATTTATTTAAGCTTAACAAATGTCAAGGTTACTAAAATCTTACACAACAAATTGTTTACTGTAATTACTAGTTTACGATCTAGTGCTCTGTCGGACCATTGCACAGCAACTGGCCGAATTTCTTTCATGCATCGCTCAAACCCACGCACACATTCCGCGCATACATATGTATATAACCCCTACAAAGTCTTTGGATTAAAGTACCTTTCAGAAGTGGAAAATAGAACATGTTCTCGAAATCGGTTACGTTATCGCCGTTTAATGTGATTAATAAATCTTCCTTAGCATCAACATCTTCAATAAACTTCATTAATTTAGTATCTTCATCTATGTCTGTGTCCTCGAAAATATTATTACTTTCAAAATTTGTATAATTCGCATTTTCTACTTCTACATTACCCGTTTCTTTATCTATTGTAATTATATTTTTTAATTTTTGTAGTCAACTTTCGCATCGTGTTTGTTGTCCATTTTTACTTCCGTGACATTTATGTTTAAATGCAATAATAATATCCTGCACAATTTGTTTAATCTGATTTTTAGACATAGATTTTTTTATTTCTTTAAAGCATTGTACACAAAAATAAATGATTCTCGTGTCAACATGTTTGAAAACTGTGAGATTATAGAGTGTCTTAAAAAATGATATGTATTCAGCCTCTTCTTTTTTTCTTCGTTTTAATCGCCCAAGTATGTTTTAATGTTTGAGGCAGTAACGGGTACTTATAAAGATCCCAGTTTCTAAATGTTAGCTGCAGCGAACGATCTTTCTCCAAAAGTTTAAGTAACTAAGCTTTTGCGGCTACCTTCAGCATACCAGCTCTCCCTATCTTGAGCATAATAAAATGGACCAATGTTTATTTGTTTTTCACATACGACGTCATCGAATATAAATACTGAATTTTCTAAAGCTGATTGAATTTTATCCGGGGCACTCTTTTTAATACTTCTCTAAAAAAACAATATTTTGACTGAAAATTTGTCTTCGAGTACAGGCACATTATAAACGTTTACGAATAAGCTTATAAAATGAAAATTACATAAAATTTTAATTGCATAAAATGTTGATGAGCTGAAAAATGTACAGGTTATACAATAGGCGGTGCAATGTTAATGTGCTTTCACCAATTGCTCTATGTAAGTGGAATTTTACTGACCTTACACCGACTTAATCCATGTTGGGTCCGTCCCGACAGTAAGTAGCGGAATGGCCGTATTGTTGACACTTGCAACACCTAGTTACAAGTGTGACTGGGCATGAAGTCCAATCCATAATAAACCGGCCAAGTGCGAGTTGGACTCGCCCATAAAGGGTTTTTTTTAAATTAAATTAGTTGCTTTATCAGAAAGTCAGGTATTGTTTCACATTAGATTTAGTTGCGGCAGCTCACGCGATTTGATACGTTTGCTGCCGCAACACAAGATATCGCGTTATTAAAACTTAGTCTCTTGTTGGATTAATAACATTAAATAGATACAATAAGTATAAAATATACTATTGTTTTCGCATTAAGGTTTAGCTGCGGCAGCTCGCGCGATTTGATACGTTTGCTGCCGCAACCCAGGATGACGCATTATTAAAACTTCGATCTGTTTTTAGTTGGATTACGAATAATAAATAGATATAATAAATATACGTGAAGTGTGCGATGTTGGCTGGGCTAGGGAAAATGTTTTTGGTGTAACACTGTAATATTTTAATGCGTAGCTTGTCCATAGTCAGTGCGGTTAATTACTTTGGATTTAATTGAATTAACTTGAGGGCAATCGTTGGAGGTGGCCATGTCTCCGACGTCATGGGTGGTCTTAAATTTTGTGTTGTGCTGTACGCAGTTATAGCACTTGGGCACGCCTTTCTTCTCGCGCAGAGGGCAGCTGTTGGTAACGTGCCCCTCTTCCGAGCAGTAAGAGCAGGGTGCCTATGTCGCTGTACATTTCGTTTTGAGGTGACCGAACTGCAGACATTTCCAGCACTGGAGGAAAGTGGAGAAATCTTCCGCGTACACCCTTTGATAATCCACGCAGACCCGCCCCATTTCTATTATTTTGCGCCATATGGCGATAAGGACGGCGTTGTATAACTTGGGTTGCGGTTATTTCGCTTAAATGCATCTGCAAGTCATCGCTGTCAACCGCAAGGGCAGTCAGCTCTTCATTTTGGCCGCGGATGATATCAACTAGCTCTGCTGATGGTGTGTCCAACGATATTCTCTTGAGAATAATCATTGGTCTCAATAGCTTGGCCGGTTCAGTTCAGCAGTGACTTGTGAGGACTTTTGTATCTTTTTGAGTGTTTCGTCGCGCTGTTGCTCTGTCTCGAATTCCACTCGTAACTTATTATTAGACACAGCCTGTATTCTAGACGGTGCGTACGAAGTGGTGCGGAAACTGAGTGCGTTTTTGAAAAACTGCACTACATCCTGACGTGTTTGGGACGTGCTGCCACCCTGCGGCGCAACGATGAGGGCAGGTTTATTAGGCGGAGGTGGTTTAGTCACTGGACGAGGGGCCGGAGCGCTTGACGTCTGCTGGGCGTATTCCTGGGCAACGGTGCGGGGGTGAGTGGTTTCGCGATAGTGGCGAGGTGCTTACTAAGTTCCTCGCGCACGCAGGTAACGATTTCTTGTCTCAGGTTTCCGTCTTGGGACGCGCAGATTTCCTGCGGGGCGGAAAAGGTGGGTACTCGTATTTTAGTGGTCACGCATCGGATCTCATTCGCCGCAGAAGTAATAAGTCGCTTGTTGATGGCCGTAACATTTTTGCCTTCGGCGATAGCAGCTGTGATACACTCGGCGAGTTTGTTTAACGTGCTCATGCACGACTCGGTGCTTGTTGCATCTGCTGCAGTTGCCGGGAGAGACGAGACGTCGCCGCTAGACGGTGCCATCACGGTGGCATCATAATTTAACGCTTAAAAAAAAAGTAAAATATTTTTGTGAAATTTGTTTCAGACGAACCTTAGTGGCTTCTTTTGTTTTTTTTTTACGTGAGGGAAAATTCTAAAAACCTCACGTAGCGCCCAACAGCCTATGGTTGTGAGCACCGGGTAAGCCCTCGGAAGGATATCCCAGGACTCCTAACAGACCTAGGGCCGCCACCGCGGCCTCGCCTAGGGGGTGGTTCGGGTGCTATCCCGCGTCTTTGAGGGATTTCGGGTGTGATCCCGCTTCTAAGGGGGGGCGTACGTGTGTTCCTCACGTCACGCTGCCGTCATGGGCCCGCCTCTGCAAGGACGGTGAGCGACCCTCTCATCGTCCTCAGACCCCCGGTCATGGAGGCCGATAGTCCTCGGCGAAGACACGTTGGAAATCTGTAAAGACAACGCAAGGCAAATTTTTGATAAAGGCATCTAATTGCAATGTTACTTTTAAACCTCACATGCGAAGGCTGTGAAAACCCAAAAATAGTAAATTTTTAATAGCAAATCTTAATTGGTTACATATTCCTTTGATCTTGCATAAAAGAGGGTGATTTGCAACAAGAAAAGTAACAAAAACCAGTTTATAGTTAATTTAATTGTCGCTTTATTGGGTCTAGATTTTTTTTAAAATATATACATATTTGGATGATAATTTGTTGTAAACGCCTTCCCTTATTTTAATTAAAAAGAAATTTCCAAAATAATCCCATAGAAATCTTCAAAACCAATATTGAATTCATGCCATACATAAAAATGTACATTAAAAAAATGTAAGCGTGCAAAAAATATTAGTAATACCCATCAAGCCATTAGAATGGGAATAAAAGGGATATTTATTAAAAGGTAACACAAGCACAGTAAAGCACTTAACACATTCCTAACTATGTAGGTAACTCACTAACTAACTAACTAACTATCTTCACGCCAAATCCCTTGCGGTGTAACTCACTAACCTTCACTTTATTTTAAATAAACTTACTGTATTGTTCTGGTTTACATTTTTTGTACACTGTAATATATTATTGAAATATGTTTTAAAAATATTTAACATTCACTCACCAATCTATAAAATAAAATATTCCTATGAAAATGTTATCGATAACTTCCCGATATTTGATCTGAATGACCACATCCCTAACTCGCTTCTCCATGCAGCGAGCGTATTAATCGACTCATGAATCGAGTACGATTCTTTCCCGCGTAACCCGCGTTCTATCCATTGCGTCGTGGGATGTGGTATCGAACTTAGTACTATTCAGCACTACATGTATTTTGAACACACTAAGAGTCTACGTCTACTGCGGTAATACTGCTATATCACAGTAAGCAGTAACAAATATGTGTCGGCTGTTGTTTTTAATTGAATTTAATAATAAATACAATGAATTACTTGTATTTACATATGGTAAATGATGCCATGGGTAGTAAAGTTTTTTATGTTACTTCGGTTTTTGCATACAGTGACGAAACAAGGCGGCATTTTGAACTATTTTACTGTCGCAATCAACTCAACACTGATGACTCTGACACGCCGCTCACGACTAACCTGATCATTTTTGTCATATTGGAGGGACACCGATACGCGCGCATGCCATTTCTCCTTTTTTCTGATTTCTGTGGTTGTAACTTTGATTGATGTTTTAACACGTTCGCAGTGGTAGTGATTTTTCTAACCGAAAATTGCGGTTATGACGTATTATAAAAAAAACTACCAGCTCTATCTCGTTCAAACCAATTTTCGTTGGTAGTTTTTATGGCAATGTACATCATATCTTCTTTTTAGATTTATCATTCTCTTAGTTTAAAAGTTAGAGGGGGGGGGGCACATTTTTCCACTTTGAAAGTGTCTCTTGCACAAACTATTCAGTTTAGAATAATATGATGTTAGATACCTCAATAGCATTTTTGAAGACCTATCTATAGATACCATACACGTATTCTTTTTTATTTTTTCTTTCACAAAAGTTATGCAATACAGGTTTATGTTATCAGCACACAAATCACTTTTAATTATGTTATTATGAGTGTTTTGTGTGCTAAAGGAAACGACTGCGTTAGAGATTAGAGACGCATGTGCGCATTAGGTAATTGTCGTGTCAGGAGGCCGATTCTCGATTCACACGCCTATGTCTATCGCCAGACCTCAAGTCTGTGGATTGAATGCGGTTAAAAATTGTCTGGTGATCACTAAATTGTGTATTCTGGGCGGTAGTAGACTTCAAATTCCCCGCTTTTGTTATTGTCTATGAATGTCACACAGTGATGTTAACAAATAACGTTCCGTTTTCTTTTGGGTATTACCGGTTTTCTCACATATTAGCACCAATAAAATCGATTAGCAATTTTCTACGTGTTTTACCTTATTAATAATATCAAAATAATACTAACGTATTGAGAATACATTTAATTTTTATAATAAGTTGTTATTGGGGGCGCAAACTATCATATTAAATAAAAATAATAATTTTTAAATGAAGGAAATAAGTAAGCAGTATGCGTGTAGACGGAATATTTTCTTAGCATTAAAAAAAAACAAGTATGTAAACAAGACAAATGTCGGGAACTTTATTTATCATAAATATTTCAAATAATTCAAACAAAATAATGGAATTAGAACCAGCTAACGGAAAATAACAATTCAAAGAAAAGGAAAGAGCAGCGTATGCTTCCGATGTGCAAATACATGGTTTGCTAGACTAAGGGCTGATTGTTCAATCATCGAATAAATGAACAAATAACTAACTAACGAATTAACTTAACTGACTGTTAAAAGGACAAATAAAATTGTTGCATTTTTCAATGGACAGATAGCAAGCGAATAGTTATCTGTGGATTTTAAGTTGCTAACTTCATTGTAATATTGTGGGAGCGTGAAACACGCATATGGTGTGGTGTGTGTTAGAAGAGGATAACAAATATTTTGACATTCGGTCATTTGACGTTTAAATATAACCTCTTATTTACCATGGTGCATCTTTTATTTTCTCGTATGTGTTGATTTTGTAGTGTATTTATTCTCAGTTAAGTACTTGTTATTATTTTGGTCATGATGGAATCAAAGAAAAGAGAGCGCGCTGCTAATTTCAATACTGCTGAAGTAGAATTGCTCGTTAGTCTAGTCGACAAGCACAAACATATTGTGGAAAATAAGAAGACTGATGCCGTCACAAATAAAGATAAAGATGCGGCTTGGAAGAAAATTCAGAGTTCTTTTAACTCGTGTGGAATATCAACTAGTATTCGCACATGGAAGACATTAAAGTTAAAGTATGAAAGTATAAAAAAAAGTACCAAAAAAAAATCCTCTGTGCAACGGCAGGAGATGTATAGAACTGGAGGAGGACCTTCAAATGCTCCAGATTTCAACAAAGTTGAAGAAAAGGTGCTGAGCATTTGCTCTAATATCACAGGCCTGGAAGCGCGTCACGACAGTGATACTATTACATGTAGGTATTCATTATAACTTGAAAAAACAGTAGGAAATCATTCTAGTTTCCTATTTGTTTACATAAAACCTCAATTTTTAGATATTACTTAATAATTATTTCTTTCAAGTACCAACAACTTCTGTCGATGAAAACATTGTGCTGAACGTAATTGATCTAAACTCTGTGGAATTGGAGATAAAATCTGCTCAAGAAAATGAAGAACAGAGCAATACCCATGCCGATATAAAAATACCAGGTCAGAATACTTATTTATAATACTACTCGCAATTAGATATTCTATCCTATCCTATGAGAAGAGCTCGTGGCCCGCGGACTCAGTGTTCTGTAAACGATCACTGCAGTAAGCAACTTTCACTATGGCCGGTCCATGGATGGGTGACCATCCATGTGATCACTTTGTGACATTTATTTGAGCGTTTCCGTGCTTCGGAAGGCACGTTAAGCCGTTGGTCCCGATTGCCAGTAAAAAGGGCAGTTGTTAAGCTAAGTTGAAGGATTTATTTCAACAGCAGGCAGTCACAACCTGCGCCTGTCCATATAAACACGGCAATACGGCTCACCACCTATTACGTGGGACAAATTATACAAAGGTGAAATGTGGGCATATAATATGCCTCTGCCTAACCCTTCGGGGATAAAGGCGTGACCATATGTATGTATGTATCCTATCCTATAAATATAAAATAGTACTTATAAAAATAATCAATTTTATTATTTTAGACATGAACGAGTCACTAATCCTGGAAATAAATGAAGAGGATAATGAATCACAAAAAGGTATTATTCGACTTTTGCATTACTAATATGGGTATATAGGAACCTAACATGAATGGCCTGACGGGAAGAAGAGTGAGCGAGTGAACCAAGCTCCCATACCATTCGAATATAAGCTATCCGTGTCGGGGTGCCCTAAGCTCTCTGTGCCTTATGTGCTGCTACTTGGCTAGGCAAGCATATTAGTAGTGGAAACCATTATTTTTATAATGCATTCAATTAATGTTAAAGCTAAACATTTTAAAGTGTGAAACATTATTTTTCAAGTGCGTTTATACATTCCCCTATTAATATTGGAAAAAGTAGAGAGTTGCTAATTATGAACCCTATTGAACACCAGTGTTTTAAGCTATCATTCATAACTGCAGATTCTACAGGCAGTAAAATAATAGATGTGATATTAATATAGTTTTTAAACTTATGTTTTCAGAAAATAAATGGGTAAAATGGCATCCAAAGGCACTGAAAACAAGGATGTCAACTGTATTAAAACCAGATACAGTTACAAAAGCAAGTGTCACTGGCAGACTGGATAAGTTAAGTGCAGCCCGATTGGAACTAGTACAGTTGCAAATGGAGACTACCCTAAAGCAACATCAGTTCATAGAAGATGAACACAAATTGAAAATGACACGCATAGAAGATGAACACAAATTGAAAATGACACATCTTGCTAATGATGAGGCAAGAAAGCAAGAAATCCATAATATGATGTTACAAAAATTAAGAAACACAGGACCTGTTTTTAATGGCAATACATATAATATGTAGAAGAAAATAAAGACTTCCTGATAGTAAAATTTGTTTAATTCTTAAGTAATTAGCTTAATTCTGTAATTATTTTTCACGAATTAGATAATCAAAGAACTGAAATATTCTAGCACAATGTTTCTAGTCATTTGGCTTTCTTCGCCAGTGGGATTAACTAAGGTGGGGGCAAAAATTGGTTGTGGTGGAACATTTACTTCTGGATCCTCTGGCGGTTCCTCTTCTTTTTTCATTCTTGCCAAGTTGTGTAAAACTGCACAGGCTACAATTACATCTTGTGCTAGTGGTAGCTTACATCTTAAACCAATGCTTAAAACTGGGAAGCGTCGTTTCCACACACCAAAGCATCTCTCTATTACATTTCGTGTTCGTATTTGTGACTCATTATACAAACTCTGAGTTGGTGAATTTGGTTCTTGAAAAGGAGTCAGTAGGTAATTACTTTGTTCATAACCACTATCACCAAGTACAATTCCATTGCCAAATTCACCGTTTCCAAAATGAAATTTAGCCGATGAATTTGCAAATATCATGCTGTCATGGCTGGAGCCAGGCCAACGTGCTACTATATCTTGAAATAGCAAATCTGCTGAACACAATGCTTGAACATTAAAGGAAAAAAAGCCTTTTCTGTTTCGAAATTCCTCTGCTGTGTTTCCACCGGGCGACTGAATCCTAATGTGGGTGCAATCTATGGCTGAAATCACTCTAGGAAATCTGGCTATTTTATAGAATTCTTCCTGAGTTTTTCTTATTTCTTCACTGCCTCTTGGCAACTGAATAAATGTTGGTCTCAAAGATGCTATGGCTTGAGCAACTTTTTTTATAATACGGCACATAGTTGAGCTATGAATGCCACCAAAATCTCCCACAGTGATGTAAAAGCTCCCAGTGGCAAAGAATCGTAGAGACATAAGTAGTTGCAACATGGGTGAGATACATTGGTTCCTGAAACAATAATAAAGTGTTGGTGAGTGTTTTATAGTCAGAGAGATTACAATTTAGGTAAAACCGGCTGGAACTTACCTTTGTGTCTCGTGCTTAATTTTATCACTTATCAGGGGAAGCAAAAATAGTACAGATTCTTTTGAAAGTCTGAAACGGCGATGAAATTCTTTTGAATCCCACTTATCAAAGTGGTCGGGCCTTGGTCTGATTACTCTTTGTCTCCTTTCAGTATTTAAATATTCATACATAATAGCCTCTTCTTCAATTGCCAGATCGTCAACAATATCGAAAATTTCCATGGTAAACCAATACCATGGAAATTTTCGATATTGTACTTTGGGAAAGAAGAAATAACCTCAAACAAAACGTCAATGGATCTAGTTGTATCCACAGAGCCTACTGTTGTATCTATTGAATAGACGTCTAACTGGCCGTCAAAGAGGCAGATAGATTTATTCCTCAGTTACGGCAGTTAACGACCAGATACAGCTTAACTGACGATTGAAAAATGCAATATTTTGTTATCTGTCTAATAAGTACTATCTAACTGTTTATCTGAGGATTGAAAAATCGGCCCTAAGTATATTATTATGCTGAACTTGGAGTAGCGTATTCTTCCGATGTGCAAATACACCGTTTGCTAGACTATGCTGAACTTGGTGTCATCCTAAAGGTCCCAAAACTCGGAGCGAGAAGAGAAAAGTAAGTAATACTTATCATGCAATGTCTTGAATTATTCAAATTTCGTTACTAGTCTCAACTAATCCGTTTTTCTTTTTAGATTTATCAAGACAAGAGAATAACGTAAAGCGATGAATTGATCAGCTGGAGCTATGCGTGGAGGTTTCCCCGAACTAGTTATAAAGGAAGATGAGAAACTCAAGAGCCAAAAGTAATTTTTAGAGGTCAGTATATTAGAATACCTACCTGTCTCCTAAGTGATGTTCTAAAAGTAGGTACTTACCTACTATGCACAGACATAGTAGTATTAACAAAAACAAAAAACCACGAGTGCCTGTACTTTGTGTGCCAAAAGATACAAGATTTCTTCGTTCAAACTTCAATGTGGTGTCAATTAGTCCAAATACTTGACATCACAGAAGGTGTCAGGAGAGTGGCAGGCTAGGTTTTATATAAACACAGGCACATGCATGTCTGTGGTTGTAATGCTATATTAATACTTACCTTTTATTATTTATAATGCAAAATTGTTGTCACTCTCTGTGAATGCTACTGTGGTGGGTCTCTTCAAAATAGTCAGTGGTTAATCTATAACTGCTACTAGTCTAGCCTAGAACAACAGCAATTTATCATATACCTAATGCATTGCAACATGTTAATATGATATCTTTTATGTCATACATATCGCAACAGTTGGTCGGAACGGAGAGACAGATGTTGTGTTACTTATTGTAATGTTTTATAATTTCTAATACAATCTGTTGCATCTATTTCAGGGTTGAACAATACCATAGGCTGTAAAAAGGAGTGTACTTATACACCAGGATCACAAAAATGAAGCTAACTTCAACATCATCCTAACATGTAGTTCCTGTATCCCAACTTTACAGCGGCAACAGAAATAGAATTCATCTTTCAACTGTCAACCTGTAATGGTTCTTTAGTGACTGTGCTATTTCTTAGTTGTTAGTAGTTCTAAAATAGGATTATTAATCTCAGTTAGTAAAATGAAAAGTGCAACTGTCACTGATACAAAAAGGGTGACCCGCTACCATAGTGATGTTCGGCTATCAATAGACTTCGACATTTTATACACTTTACATTAACTGAATGCTTTAACTGCTGTATGCTGTCATTAAATGCACTAATTAAATGTCATTTTACTGACTGAAATTGATAATCATACATAGTATAGTTGTAATTCTCAAATTAAAAGGGTTAATAAAACTTATTTTATTAATGAAATTAACTTTCATTTATTCCTTGAATAAAACACTTAACACATTCTTGTTAATATTCTACTGCATGTAATGTGGCTCTGTGACCTGCAAGTGGTGGACCTGTTGACGGAGGAATGTGATTCTAGCTAAGATGGTCAGACTGATAATTAGTGACTATTAATAAATTTGTTCTGTGACCAGCATCACTTGTCTTTAACATGACAAGGTGTCATCATTCAGGTTTGTTGGTGGGTCCTTCCTCATAGTCTTGTTGAAGTGTAAGACACCATAGCCTAAGGGCATATCCATTATCCCCTGAAATAAATAATCACCATTTATTTGTTATTAAGTAAGATGGAAATTTTGTGTTGTTAAAAAAGGTAAGGAGTTAAATTTGAAGCAGACTCAACTATCAATCACTGCAGTAAGTATCCTAGGCCTAAGCTATATCTACCACCACTGGACCACGTTGTGACATTCATTTGTGAGCGTTTCCTAGCTTCAGAAGGCATGTATAGACTTTGATCCCGGTTGCCTTTAAAATGGCAGTTGTTAAGCCACAGTGAAGACCATATGCTTCAAAAATGTCAACAACGGACAGTGACAACCCACACCTGCATACATTACCACATAGCTACCTATTACGTGGGACAAATACTATAAGGTGAAGTTAGTATGCCCTTGCTGGCTCTTTTGGAGATAAAAGAAGTGATAAAATATAAATAACCGATTATGTGGTATTGCATGTGGCTTCTTATTGCTTCATTAGGGTCAATGCATTGGAGCTATTCAAAATGTGGTAAGGTGAACATTGCAGCTTCCGGCAAACCGTGCATAAACATTCAGGATTTTTTATTTTGAGCCATAGATCTGAAAGCACATGACAAGTGAATAAGGCAAGTTCTGTATATGAAACAGTTCATTTAGTTGTAGGTATTTATTCATTAATGCCTTACACATACTAATACTGTATTAGTATGTATCATATTGCATATTGACCTAGTATTAAGGATATTAGCGTACACAGCGCCTATAAAAGAGTAGAAGACTGTCAAGATAGTAGAATAAAAGACATATCGATATAATGTTATCAACAGTATGTTCTAGTGTCTGTATTGAAAAGACCGGGCTTTGAATAGAGTAGAAGACTGCCAAGACAGAGGAATATACCTACCTAAGTCAGACGAATCGCAATTATGTTAACATATTCTACGATGTTTATACCGGGCTTTAGATTGTAATAGTAGACTGTCAAGACAGTGAACTAAAAACATATTGATACATGTAATGGTGATATGTTATCAACAGTACCTATGTTCTACTGTCTGTATAGATAGACCAAACCCCGATTATACTAGACTGTGGCGTAAATACTTGCCTTGAACTTCACAAAGTTGTATAGCATATTCGTAAATTAACATCGAGTAAATCAAACTCTTCTACTCTCCACGTAATGCACCTCCAGCTCCGTGGCGTTTCATTTTCAGTGATTGTATATTGTTAGTGTATTTCACTGTCGTTTGAAAATTAACTTTTAACTAGGTAAACATAAACTTAAAACTAGTGACAACAGAAGTGTGGAATTACAGATAAAATACCATACGACTTAGGAAATACGTGTGATCTGTACCATGCGACGTAATCCGGGTGAAAATAGCCAGACAATTGTCGCCCACGACTCTCCGAGAATAGGCAAAACGGCATATCAAGAGAAAGATGACATTTATCGCGGAAATTGTCGGCCACGGATTCAATCCGAGTGGCGGAGAATTGGGGTCCAGCTCTTCGTGTTCACTGCTTGTTGCCAAGTTGGAATGAGGTGCACTCCGCGTCAGCATTTCCTTAATGGTTGATGCCTGTAACATACATTTTACAATCTATGAACGTACCTTGTTATATTCCTTCTTAAATCAATTTCTCATGTATTTTTCTTGACTGTGTCTAGGTTGGCTTCGGGATCCTTTGTATAAAAAACCGTCTACAAATCATTTATTGCCGCATTTCTCTTTTTCTGTTATGATAATCTTATGTTTTCACTTGTTACAAACTGATGAGTATGGAGACTGCCTACACCACAACTGTACTTCGGGATGAATATAGGTTCGCTCGCAAAGAAACACACGTCCGTTACACCTGGCGTTTAATCAACGACAAACATATCAACCTACCTACATCTCATATCCTTCCTCTTAATTAGTGCTTACTCACTAGAGACTTACAATTAACACACACTAGATCATTTTAAATAACTAACTTACGTACTAACAAAACTTAATCTATCTCAAACCCATATCGTGTTACGGGTTTTCGAACACGCTTGGGAATGTCCACGGGTGGCAATGGGTGCGAGGTGGACGGAATATGAGTTGGACCAACGCTCCCCGGTGGTTCACGAGCTTCCCCATCCTCCCTCTTTACCTCCGGAGGCTCCTGCCCAGCCGAGCTCGTCTGTCCGGCTATCACACCCGGTTGTACCTCAGACGATGTACTTGTATCGGGTATTGTGAGTGTGTGATTCCAATTTCTCTTAATTTGATCGATATGTCTTTTGAGTGTTGGACCGTTTTGCCTTTCCACTATAAAGTTCCGCTGGCCTAACTTGCCTTCTATTTTGGCATTATGCGGGAACAAAATTATGCGGGACTACCTACAACCAAAACCCAGTATTTTAGCAGAGCGGTTCAAGTTTCGTCAGCGCCGGCAGACAGAGGAAAGCATAGCTGAATACGTGTCGGAGTTGAAGAAGCTTTCAAAGCATTGTGGGTTCAATGCAACAAGTTTGATGGAGAATTTGCGTGATCAGTTCGTGTGTGGACTAGCGAGTGATACCATTAGACAGAGGTTGTTCGCGGAGGACAATAGTACGTTCGAAAGTGCGTTCAAATTGGCGATCACGCTGGAGATGGCAGAGGCGGACGCAGCAGCGGTTGAGGTGAGGACAGAGGCACAGCAGCAGAGTACGGGGCCGACCATGGTCTGTCAGATGGCGTCACCATCAAGAGATTTTGGTGGGCGTAGCCAGAGCAAGGGACAGAGGTCGGGCAAGGGCGACCGTTCGAGGAACCAGAGCACGGGCGGTGCTCAGAGGCCAGTGCGCAGTGAGAAGGTCGGGTACAGCGGCAACACCGGCAGTGCCAAGAGCTGGAAGTGCAGTGCTTGTGGCCAACAGCATGACGTCGCCACCTGCAAATACCGTACGTTTGGATGCCGAGTATGCCTGAAGGAGGGACACCTACGCCGAGTATGTCCGAATGTGAAGTCAGGCACAAGACAAATATACCAAATAATGGACAATCTGAACGTGGAATCTGAGGAAAGTGACGAGGTATTTAACTGTATTTCTAAACTGGCGTGTTGGCTTTATCATAAATGATTAAGGCTATTGTAAAATAATTCAGTCCGCGCCGAAGGTGTGGACTGAATTGTTTTGTATTGGACTTAATCTTTAAGCTCTTTTATGATTAAGCAAACAGGGCAGTTTCAAACGCTCCCATGAGTCTGTCGAAAAAATACCGGTCCTTTCAAACACATTATGTGGCGTAAACGAAGTTGCAAGGGGCAGCTAGTTAAATATATATTAATAAGATGATACCTGCGGCGCCACCCGCGTCACATTTTTTTATTGCTTCAGATTCCCACAGGATAGAAAATATTCTATGTTTTAATCTAGACAATGGTCTATCAATCAACAAATTTTTAACCACATCGGTTCAATTGTTAATGTGGCATTGAGCAACAATCATTCGAACATCTTTACAAACTTTCGTATCTTTTACAATTAGGATAACAAGAAAAAAATATTTTGCAGTGTTTCCAGAGCACCCAGTCTCTTAGACATCGTGTGTGTTTGTCTCTTGCAAAGTGAAGACACGTAATTAATAATATAAAAAGTTATGTGATTTCATTATTTTCACATTTTTTCTGACTTGAATCTGGCAAGCATCTTTGACCCTGGTGTGAAGTTGATACCCTCATCTTGCAGAGATGGATCCAGCAGTTTCGATGGCTCTAACTTCTCTTTGATGATGGCTACTTGTAAAAACAGCCTTTGCACAACTGCGGTCGAAAACGTTAGTGATAAAATTGATACCGCCAACTTGCTTATTTGCTTGTATATTTCTATAAGGAATTCTTTGCACCGTTGCTTGACATCTTTTATTTTATGTATTTGTTTTTCTTCACACTTTTCATTGAATGAAAACGAAAAGCTCATGTATGATGAGTACATTATGAACTTTTCAAAATCATAACTAGCTAAATTATTTTTATCCGCTTTGTCTAGTTGTGCTGGAAGTATTCAAATTCTAGAACATTTTATTAGTCATGGTGATATGACAGAAGTCCCAAGAAAATTCATGTATAACAATTTTTTCTTACTTTTGAGCATGTTTAATTGGCCCGCTATGAAACAACGTTGTTTAGATGATGGCATGTTAAAATGCAATCGCAATGCATCCCGTTGCTCTAAAATTTTAACGATCGCCTCGTATCTAGATTACCACCTGGTGCCATTATACATTAAATAATACTCATAGCGTAGGATATGATGGTATTAATACACGGGCAGTAATAGATGCTGCAGCTATGGTTTCAGCTCCTTTATGTGATATCAATCTATGTATAGAGCATGGCACATATCCGGAGAGAGTGAAAGTAGCAGTCATAAAACCTCTCCATAAAAAGGACAACAAATTCCTTATAAGTAATAACACTAATAACATACCTTTTGCACTTTTACCTATATAACTACGCAATGTTGAGGTTATCATGTTGCTTCACTCAAAACTAAAGATTAATATGTAACTAGACGCTGAGTCCGGTTCTACATTCTACCGCTATCGCTGATGTGCACAAAACTAATGATAGTGAATTTACCAAACGTCGACAATCGGGTATGTGTTACTGCATTAGCAATGGTAATGTAGTTACACACCTCTACCATTGAGTAATACAATACTTATATAGTGGGTAAAATTAGCCATCTGACAGTGCAACGATGAGCGACGTCTCCCTTCGGTAAAAACTGGACGGTTATTCTATGCTACCCTTAACTACCACTGCCAACCGCTTCTTTAGATTACACTTACTTTACCCGTAATTTTTTTGGGCCCTGTTATGTTAATATAATCTTACCCTTACTATGCCTGTTTAAAGAATAAAAATGTCTAGGTATCTGCAATGAGTAAAATAAAAATGTGTAAGTGATATTATTATTTTACCAGGTCGTCAACCAGTACTCAGGGTTTGCGAGATGAATATGCCAACTATGTCATAATGGAGTTGACAAGCTTGTTCGGCGATGTATCTGATAACCTAAGATACTAATACAATATGACAATGTTACTTTAGATACTAATATCATGAGACTGTTATTTGAGATACTTACTAGTATCACAAGATGCTCTGTAAGTTTCAACTGCATCCCATTTTTCTGCTGCTATGCTGTTCCTATTATTATAATACTAATACCAGACGGACCAGACTTATGTAAGATAGATACCAATATCATAAGACTGTTATTTAACACTAGATGATGCGCGCGGCTTCGCCCGCGTGAAATCCCGCGGGAACATTTTCCCGGGATAAAAAGTAGCCTATGTGTTATTCCGGACTATACTCTATCCCTGTACCAAATTTCAGCCAGATCCATTCAGTAGTTAGAACGTGATTGAGTAACAAACATCCAAACATCTAAACATCCAAACATCTTCACAAACTTTAACATTTATAATATTAGTAGGAAGTAGGATAGGATACTAGTACCACATGATTAATGTATTGATCATGCTAGCTCTTTTATTTAAGCCACCTGTGCAACTCTATGTTGCTTGCCAAGTGCACCACCCGCGGGTGAGGTTGGTATGGCCCCAATACATAACATGAATGCAACTCTGAGAACTAAGGGCTTTGGACACATTAAAAAGCATCATTAAAATTGTAACAAGTTTTATTTTTAAACAATAATTTACACTACATACATACATCCATATTTATTAGGTTAATAAAGATATCTTTATTGTCATATCTACTTGCTTTTTCATTGTTTCACCATTGCATCATTCCAAGCTAAAAATAAATAATAATAATTAGAAGAATACTATTGTTCTTTTTAGACCATCTTAGTTTCTTCCCAGTTACTGCCGCAGGTTTTTAGGGACCCCAGGTGCATAATGATTCCTCAAACAATAGCTAAAAACTAGGTTTAGCTAAGCAGCAGAGCAGCTAAGATTGGAGGTTTTATCAACCAAGTTCACTGGCACCAAAGTCTTATTTGTTTGTCAAGCGGTGCCAGTTGCAGGTGAGGTTAACTAGGGCTCTGAAAATGTTTATTAAAATACCATCACATACTTATTAAAATAGTTAACAATTAAAGTTGCTCGTTCTGTATGGTGACTGCCTTCAGGGTTGTTGATGGGTGGCTCTGCATTCACCTGTTCATATAGGTCTTCTAGTGGTATGTCCACCTCAGGAGGAACATCGGGTATGCTATTTATCCGACAGATATTATGCAGTATAGCAGTTGCGATAATGACTGCATGTGCATTTAACAAGCTTAACCGCATTGTTAAAGAAACAACTGGAAATCTCCTTTTCCAAACTCCAAAACACCTAAAACAAATTAATTAGTGGACAAAGGCGCTTTAGCAGTAACATTAAGGCCATGTCAAAGAATGTTAAAATATGCATGCCTTTCAATACAGTTTCTAGTTCGGATCTGAGCTTCGTTGTAAAGTACTTCTCCTCTGCTTTCTGAATGTAGTAGAGGTGTTAAGAGATATGGCTTTAATGGATATGCACTATCCCCCAGCAGCCACATATTGCCATACATACCACTTTCACACTCGGCTTAAATATAAGGGTTAGTAACATGAGCTATGAGTCAATAAAAGTACCACCAAGTTTCAAAATAGAGGGCAGAGAGTTACTGCGATAGAAGTTGATGTTGTGCAGGGAAATTTTCACATATTTTGGTATGTATGCTGTTTGAATAAACTCATGATAATTCAGCCTAATCAATAAGAATTAAATAAATATTGCATTACCTCGTAAATCAGACATATTGAAGATTGTGGCATCATGGGTAGATCCTGGCCACCTAGCCACGACATTCATGAATAATAAATTGGCATCACAAACTGCTTGCACATTCATAGAAAAATACCCTTTACGGTTTCTAAATTGCTCTCCTATCTGAGAATCTAAAAAATATAAAGCTGTGGCAAGTAATAAATATTATAAGTATGTAAAAACAACTGCCTATAATACAAAAAACTATGACAATTCAATAGTTTTAAGTGAGCATAAGCAAAAAGGAAATTTACATGATACATTATTATAATGTAAATGGCAATTTTCATTGTGATATTTAAGAATGATAAAACATTATACAAAATTACTTTACTAGGAGATTGTATTTTAACATGTGTTCCATCAATTGCGCCTAGAACTCGGGGAAAGCCAGCTATTTGATAAAATGCCTGGTCTGTGTCACTTCTGATTTTTGTGTAGTCTTGATGTAGCTGTGCTATTGCAAAGCTGACATCATGCACTATACGACTAGGTGAAGACTTTGCGACACCTGTGAAATCAGCAACTGACAGTAACATAGTGCCCAAAGCATAAAACCGTAGCGTTAATAGTAGTTGATGAAGTGGAGATATTCCATGATTTCCGAAACAAGTCACAAGAAAGTTTGTCAATTCAAACATCATCATGCATATTTTTCGTCGATGCTGTGTCAGCTACTAAATTTATTGGTAGGCACCTACTTACCTAGATCCTGTTACTCGCAAATGGGGATTTATTTCGGTCAGGAGTTGCTCCACAGCCGGCTTATCAAGTCGAAATCGCACTTGAAACTCATGTGCTTCTAAAATACCTAAAATACCTAATACCTCTGCGTGTTATTTCTTCGTCGGAGTCAGACTCGGAAGTCCAGTCCGGCAACTCGTTCAACATTTCCGAATCACTTTCAGAACTCGACATTGTTATTATTTTTAATTAAAATAACAAAACGGTATCGTCATTATTTGTTTGTACTGTGTAACCCGTCAATATCTAGCGGTAGCGAAATTAATTACGGATGGTAAACTGTGACAGCTCACTGACATTACTTTTTTTTTATAGGAACACCGAAAATATGATCTCCATACAAATTGCGTACGGATCGTAGGTGGTAGACCTGCCATCCGTTAGTAACGAGCCAATGGTTATTTGACCTACGAGTCGTTTTTAATAGGAACAGTTTGTGGTTACTATTGGTTGAAAATGTTACTGTTCGTTACAGAAACAAGTCGTTTCATAGTTATAGGAACCGGGCATAATTTATTGACGTAAGTATAAATCGATGGTCCAGAAGACAAACATGCTAATTACAGATTGACAAATTTTACAGGAGGACTGTTTTAGTGGATTCAGAACTTCTAGACACTATAACTTAAAACTGTACTTATAAATTGTGCTTAAAATGCCTATGCTTAGTTAGAATATTTATCTGACTAATTACTAGTCATAAATTTAAACTTTAATATCGTAAATATTCTATTATAATACCAAAATAGTAAAAAAAGGCATCACTTAGTACGTTTGTACATAAACTTTATAATAAGTATACTGTTCACTTAACACTTTCGTGTATTGTATACTAGTGACGTCATGCGGTTTCACCCTTTTAGCTCTTGTTCCCGGGGGAATACGGGAATAAAATATAGCCTATATTCAACGGGTTATATGTAGCTTCTTGGTAGTGCAAAAAAAATTCAAATTGGTTCAGTAGTTTCGGAGCCTATTTGATGAAAACAAACAACTAATCAAATCTTTCCGCTTTATAACATTACTAGCACACGGTTTCACCCGCGTAACTACCGTTCTAGTGGGAATACGGGAATAAAATATAACCTATGTTCACCGCGAAGACTGTAGCTTCTTAACAGTGAAAGAATTTTTCAAATCGGTCCAGTAGCTCCGGAGCCTATTAGAGAATAGGCTCCGGAGCTAGCTAGGATATAGCATAGATATGCTATATCTATGCAAACAAACAAACTAACAATCAAATCTTTCCCCTTTTTAATATTAGATTTTATTATTAATATAGATTAAAGAGGGTTTACTAAAGAATTTAGTGACGTAAATAAAAAAAAGAATAGTATAAACGTTTTTTTATTATCAGACAAATGAAATGTGTAATTAGTTTGTTATTATTATTTAAGAGTAAAACTGTAAATTTCTAAGGTCAGTCTTCGAACTCTGCCTCTGAACAATCGTTTATTATAATATTTTCTTCATCAATAGCAGGAATGTTAGTGCAATAATCAACGTAGTCTTGTGGGATCACTCCATCCTTTAACAACGTCATCAAATCCTTCTTTTTTGCCTTTGAAATTGGTATCTGGGACTGGTATACTTTTTAAACGGCTTGTATAGAAAAATACCCGATCCTCTTTTCTTCTTTCTTTTAGATGGAGCTATGTCAATTTCTTCGAAAGTCGTATCATTTAGTCTATATTTGTAAAATACTGATCCTGGAGACTCCTTTCTTACTTGTATCCATTTGATATTCATCCATTTTACGGTTTCATTATTTTTGTTTTTTGTCATGTTGCAATTTAATGATTTATCCAAAGCTTTCAAGTCGTGGAAATCGGGATATTTCATAATGATCACTTCGTATGGCTTAGGTTTGGATCTTGCAGAACTCACGACTAAAGCGTACTCTCTTGCAGTAAATATTTTTTGTGCTTTCGGAAACGTTCTATACTCGCATGTATAGAGTCAGCCTCCAGGTATGAATGACCAGATCCCATATATTTTAAGTTAACCGTTTCTAAATGAGTCCCGTTTATTACGGTTTTACAAGGGGTAGCGGATGCACACAAAAGGTTTATAGCAGTGGAAGTAGGTGGGAGAGGTCGTCAAAGTGACGGTGGCACATTTCACTATTCAGTGCAGTCTAATCGAAAGTGACGAATACAATATTCCTCCAGAAAGTCGGGTTCCAGGGTCTTCATATACTCTACCTTACGTGCTGATAGGAGATGAAGCATATCCTTTAAAAACTAATTTACTTCGACCATTTCCGTCAACAAATCTGACTGGCGAAAAAGATACTTTTAATAGACGACTCAGTCGTGCAAGGAAATGCGTAGAATGTGCTTTCGGAATAATGAATGGAAAATGGCGAATCTTAAATAAACCCATTGAAACTAATTATCAAAATGCATGTGTTATGTATAATAAAAGCCATATATGTCTCATTCACAATATTATAATCGACATAGATGGACACACGGACAAAGACTATAATCGCCCAATAGTGATGCAAACTTCTAGAAATCGTCATCGGAGAAACAATTCTTCTACATCCAATGCAATTAGTACACGTAATATGTTTATGGCTTACTTCGCAGAAAATCAACTATAATGTGTTATGTAGATAAGTATAGACCCAATCATCAACATACCTACTTGCTTATAGCCCTCCCCACACAACTATGATATCCATTGGATATCACAAATTTTGTATAGGAATCAGGCGGTATCACATGACAATGTGTTATCATAGCTGTGTGAAGAGGGCTTAATGGTACATCCATACAGCAGTTAGTACCTTCACTTACCTATATATATATAGCGTTTGTTCATTATATGAATGCTATTTCAACTTTCATTATGATTAATTTTTGCTAATGCTAAATGGTACTGAGTAGTGATGGAACTACTCTGTAGTACTTGGAAACATTGCTCCACAAAAGGTAACTGTGGTGTGAAGGCACCGTAACAAAGAATAGATATAGGATAGGGTTAATAGATATTGGGTTATCTACTTAAACCAAATATACATTCATTCTATTATATACATACAAACATACATTTATAAACGTACACAACATTCACTTAAATGACACTCGTTCGTACACGGCAACAGAACTCACAAACGCCCTTACGATACTCACCTATCGCCCGATTGTTGGCGAAGCCCCGAGCGTCGCTGGCGCTGCCGCCGTTATAATACCTACGAATCGCTCGAGTGCTCGCGGCTCGCGGCGAATGCGTCCCGCTCTCACGCACCGTCGTGCCGCACATGCGCGAGTGTTTTATTAATAATAATATTGTACTTAGTATAAGTTAGTATCATTCTATGAACAATAAATGCTTAGTACATTATTTATGTTCGTATCATTTTCCAAATACTACATAGACTTACCTAAATAACATACAATAAAAAAAATAATATACATTGAGCTTGTTATTTAAATACCTACTAAGTACCTACATCTACCTACTTACCATCCATATTTACAATTTCTGATACTTCCGTCCACTTTCGTTTGGTTATCACTCGCTACACGCTTGAGGTTTCGCCGCGGGAGCAGCAGCGGGCACCGCCACTCTTCCCGTCTCGCTTCTCTATGAACAACGTCGTATATTGCTATAAGTTTGTGTTTACGCGTGCAATGATGCATGCCGCTTCACGCGCCGCCCCACCGTAAACAGAAAAAACGTCCGACGCGCCGCGAGACGTCACACCACACGCGACGCGAGACGCCCCGCGTCTCCGTAAATGAAGCCTAAGAACACGTTGAAGGGAAATGAGCTCCCAAAACAATTAAATAACTTGCGGGTTCTAATTATGTGACGTATTTGCGTAAACAAACAGTGCAAGTGGGCCGTGAGTCGCAAGAGGGGCGCGCTCGGCGCGTTACTATCAAGGCCGCGCGGAAATCCCGCCAAAATCTACATATTAGAAATATTTATTTTCAATACGATCTTCAACTTATTTTCAAAACTAATAAGATCCATTATTATAAAATGCACGTTGTAATATGAAAATATCAATTATATTAAAATATTTATTCATATTTGTCAATGCCTTGATTATTAAATAAAAATACTTTAATACTCTTGGACTCCTGTTGTTTCCTTACAAATTTGTTATAAAATCATTTGCAACATTTGTACACATTTTTTTCTTTCTGGCCTAGAATTCATAAAGCACTTAGTATCTTTTGTTATTTGCTGAAGAGCGTCAGTAGTACCAAGATCACTTAACACATTCGTCTACCGGCACTTGAGATGATTAACATCCTTTATTGTAATTAGAAATTTTAAAGGTAGGAAATACAAAAGTAATAAAAGTATTTTGCTTATGCTTATTTGTCAATCATGGTACACACAAGTGGAATGTTCTAAATCTATTTAGCATTTTGTGTAGTTTATACTGATGGTAAATAACTGCCATTACTTTAAATGGCTTTAAGTCACTTTCTATGAATGTACAATTACAGTTTAGATAGAAAGAGATGGAATTATGTTATTCTGATCAGTGCATAGGGTAGACCATGCCCATTTAAGGCATCAAAAAGTGAAAATACCAAAATTGTGTAATTAGCACATTTGTTTAATAGACCACCGAAATATCAGTTCTCGTTTCTGAGAGACTAAATTCGCTATAGAAATCACTCGGTAACCGTAATGTTTGACCATATACTACTTCTGCTGCGCTGATTCCACTGTCGCTTCTGCCTGCTGCTCTGAGACCTAATACAACCGTAGGAAGTTCGTCGACCCATGACGTATTAGACGTTAAACGGCATTTAATTGCACTTTTCATAGCTCTATGCCAACGCTCTACTATTCCATTACTTTGAGGATGCCAAGGAGTGGTTTTTATTTTATTTATACCTAACATTTTCATTAAACTGTTGAACAATTCAGATTCGAACTGACGACCCATGTCACTGGTTAAAAAACTAGGACAACCGTATCTGCATATCCAATTTTCATAAAAAGCTTTTGATACAGTATCGGCTGTGATATCTGGTATTGGCACTGCCTCCGGCCATCTCGAAAATCTATCGTTCATCGTTAAACAATAGCGAAAATTTTGCTGACTTGGTGTAAGTGGTCCGACAAAGTCAATATGAACATGCGAGAACTTCTGAGCTTCCGGAAAGCTTTGTAAACCTGAAACTGTGTGACGATTGACCTTAACTTTTTGACATTTCAAACACGTTTTAGCATAATTATTTATATCCTTATTCATACCGGGCCAAAAAAATCTCTGAGATATCATTTTACGTGAAGTACGTCTACCGGGATGACTTATATTATGAATAGAATCAAATACTATTTTTCTAAATTTACTAGGTACATAGGGTCGAGCGTTGTTAGATGATATTTCGCAATACATTTTATTGTTAACACTAGGCAACAACATTGTTTTGAATTGCAACTTAGTGTTCTTATCGTTCCGCAATAATGTAAGCAGAGAATAATAATGTATGCAAACGAATTTTTGTCGCCTTCTATGTGTCGTATGTCGCTCGTAAACTCGCTAATATACAACAACTGACGCGTTCTCCTTGGTGTTTCCTTATCTGAACCAATTTTTGTAAACACGTATGTTAAAGGTTTATGGTCCGTGAATATAGTTAATTGACGACCTTCAATCATACTTCTAAAATGTACTAAAGTCATATAAATACCTAATAATTCTCTATCGTATGCACTATATTTCTTTTGCGCTTCTGATATTTTTTTTGAAAGTAACCTAAAGGCTTCCATTCCTGGCCAACCTTTTGTTGTAAAACTCCACCGATGCAATTATTGCTGGCGTCCGTAACTATTGATCAGGGAGCATCGGCCACTGGGTGTGCTAGCAACGCTGCATTTTTAGGACTTAATTTACATTGTTCGAAAGCCTCCTCCGCTAAAGGAGTCCATTGTATGACGGTTTTATCTCGTTTCTTTGAATTATGCAAATATTTGTTCAATTCGTCCTGCTGGTGGACCTGTAGTTTCTATGTGGTGGAAAATAGTGGGATGGAGTGTCCTTATAATTAATTGGCTTAGTTATTTCTGGGTATTTTTCTAACAAATCGCTATATGGACTGCTACGTTGAAAACTAGAAATAGATGGTTCATCATACCTTATGGTGGTCCCTTGCGTGCGTATTTTAGTCACAGTATCTATATTTTTTTATTATGTTAGTCTACTATTAACTTATGAGTCTCTAAAAAATCTGCTCCAATGATGGCTTGTTTTACATCACTTACGACAAATGTCCACTTGAAAAGGCGTTTTAACCCTATATTTAAGTCTAGCACTATTGTTCCATAGGTTTTAATTTCGGTGTTATTCGCAGCGAACAGTTTGTATTTGCACTCACGGTAAAGTTTTTTTTTTACGTTTTTTACGGGAATAACTGAGACATTAGCACCTGTGTCTTGTAAAAATATTATACCGTTTTTTCGGTCAGTAATGGTTAATCGGTGGTTTTCGGTCGGGCTGCTGCAAGTTTCCACCGCGTTGAACTGCACCCGATTTAATTTCCCTGGTTTTGATCCTGTTTTTTACCCCAATTGCACGGTTCTTCGCAACGATTCACCCTTTGCCGGGATCTGAAATGGTGTCTGCAAAGCCAGTTAGGACTTTCTGGTGTCCTACGTGGCGTAGACCTGGATCGTGAACGTGACGCTCCTCTTCGCCATGCATTTCCTCTATGGTAACTTCTGCTTCGAATAGCGTTGACTTCTCCTCGCAAGTTCTTCAATTCTAGGGTAATTTTCGACATCTGATTTATCAATTCTACGCTGGAATCTGCTGTGGTTGTTATTGTGGCAACTTCTCCCGTTCGTACATTCTCCATGATTTTATCTGCCATGATGGCTAAATTTTCTAATTTGCTGTCTTGACTCACCGTAAGTACTGCTCGTACTGATGATGGCAACCGCACCATCTATAACTTTTTTAAAGCTTCATCTGAGACTTGGGTATTCCTTGCCAGCTCCATCATCTTCCTCAATAACTGTGTAGGACGCTGCATACCCAATTCCATTTCGCTTACCAGTTTTTGAAATTGCTTTTCTGCGCTTTCTTCAAAATCGGTCAATAATCAATAATCGGCGGCGAGGACAAAATATCACTTACTTGCTGTAACGCTTCTTTGTTTAGTTGTGCCACGACCCAGTTGAATTTTGTGTCGTCACCTTGCTCCTGTGAAGCTACCACTGCTTCGAACTGTGCGAACCACATACGCGGCATATCTGTCCAAAACTGCGGCAATTTCGACAATAAACTAATCGCTGCCAGGTCACTGACTGCCGTTGCAGGTGGCAAAGCCATAGCTACGCGCTAATATTACGATTTACGATGGACTCACAGATTCTTTTACCGGAACTCGCGTTTTTTCCGAGAGCCGCTCTTTCCCGTCACTACGTTTCGAAATCGCAATAATTTTTATCGGGGTCACCACTGTTGGATCCACTATCTCCTCTGCAACTATGTAGGTTAGTCCATCAGAAGTCAGAAGGTGCAATTCACTGAAACTATAGGACCCAATCAAATAACGTTTATTCAATGCCACAATTTAGAAACACGTTACACGATTAACTAAGTGTTATGCGAGTTTAATCTGTGAGCGCGAAAGAACGACTGGCTATTGTCGCGACCTCGCAGGGTGCGCTTACTTTTCGCTGACTTAACGTTCTCGAGCCCCTACACGGCACAATAAATTGATTTATCGCACATAGGTAACTGAATTTTCCTTTGAATAATATTTATCTCGTCAATCACATAAAATAATTATCTTATAGTAAATTTACATACATACAACTTATATTTACTATACACTTTTTACATAAGAAAAGAAACTAAGAATAGGTCGGTACGTAAATTCAAACAAAAGAAAAAAACGCCCGATTTCAGCATCCAAAAATTCTTCCACATCGCTGTCGACCACAACCGTGCCCAAAACGCTGGCGGCATTGCCACGTGGTGCCATAATCTAGCAAAGTTCCAATATGGGCTGAGGGCAGCGCATGAAGCCAGAGACCCGATTCCCACTCGCCCACAGCCAGTAGGCGTGCTCGCTCTGCTGCAGTGGACGAAGTGTCAATAAGGTTTTTTTGTACTAACTTGCAAAGCGGCCCATTCCACTCCCACACTGTCTCAGGGAAGAGTAGTTGACGGGAAGCACTGTACTTGGGCATGTCATTTTCCAGGCATTCAGGGCATCAGATAAATACGGTACTTCAAAGTTATCCAGTGACGAAGTTAACATTTTCCTAGTTTACTTATCTGTACCGTACACCGATGACAAGAATGCCGGTAAACTAATACTCGTAATTTTGCGGACACCGAGACCACCTAGTCGGATAGGTAATGACGCTTGTGTCCAAGCTCGCTCGTCCAAATTCATATTTAAAATATCTATAAGTGTGTCCCGGATAATTTCATCTACATTTTCTAAAAGTTTCTGGTTTTTCCAAAGCGGACAAGATCTAAGATAGTATGTTAATTTTGGGGCAAAAGAACAATACGAATTGTAGTGAATGCGGAATGTAAATTTACTTAGAATAACCGTTGTTTGAAATTCCGAAAATTTTTAACCTTTCATCTAAAAATGATGAAAACGAAAAAATTGGTGACCCCAAGTGGTGAAGTGTACTTTCGTTCATAATTTTGAAATAAGGGATCAAATCGTTAAAGTTTTTAAATAGTCTGCTGGTCTGCTTTGTCCGTGATAAACAATTCACATTTTGAAAAATTTAGTTCTAAACCAATTTTGGCAAATTCTTGTATTAAAAAATGCAGGTCTTCCAAAACTGTTTCAATATTACCTCCAAGAGTACCATCTTCGAGATACCAGATATTAAATTTTAAATTTAGACGCCTAATAATTGGATGGATGGCTAAGTTAAAAATAACAGGCCCAAGCGGGTCTCCCTGCTGGCAGCCAACAGCGGATTCCAGAACGTTATCTTGATATAGTAATTTTGAAGGTTGTCTATAACATTGCCAAATAAAATTGAATATTGACCTCTCCATCCCCGTAATTTAGAAATGTACGTAAGACATGTTTGGCAGCTTCACAGCCCCCTCTTGAACCGAAGCCCAATTGAAAGGGCTGAAATGTTTGCGTTAAATCGTCACTAATATGCCTGCAGCAGATTTTAGCTACCATACGCCTATACGTGCAGCCTACGGCGATGGGACGAATGCCGCCATCCTTCTTACGCAAGGCACACAAATTAGCCCCCATATAAGACGTCGACGACGGCTTCTTTCACATCACCGGAGAGCATTTTATTAGTCAGAGCTGATAATTCCCGCAGCAGTGACTCACCTGATTCACCGGCGGTGGCACCTGTGAGATCTTTAAGATGCTGTGGAGATAGGCCATCCAGCCCACCGGCCGAACCACAGCGGAAAGAGTTCACTGCTGCGGACACCTGCTGAGCTGTAAAAAGAAAGTAAGAAAAATAATTTATTTTGTTCTCAGCAAGGACACAATAAAAGTAATACATGATATATTAGTAAACTGTTCACAGGGAACGATAAATAAACACGCGTTTTTTTTTTAATTTTTTTATACTACTAAGGTGGCAGACAAGCATACGGCCCACCAGAATGACCGGTGGTCACCGCAGCCTATGAACGTTTGCAACACCAGAGGTGCCACACTTGCGCTACCGACCCTGTAAAATCCTTCTAAGACCCCTTTTGAAGAACCCCATACTGTAGGCGTTTGGGAAAACCGAGGCAGGGAGGTCATTCCACAACCTAAGCGTGCGCGGAAGAAAACACCTATCGGATCCTCGCGAAGAGGATCTAACCGTGCTGGAACGCACCGGACGTAGAGTGTGAGGATGAACTCCTTGTCTGTGGCGAGCGGTGCGATGATAGAACGGAGCCGTGGGCATCATATCAAACAATTCCTCAGAGCACATACCATTGTACAGGCGGTAGAACATGCATAAGGAGGCAAAGTCTCTCCTGTCGCGAAGAGGTTCCACACCAGCTGTAAGTACAGGATCGTTGACAACTCTTACAGCTCGTCTTTGCACCGAGTCAAATGGACGAAGCTGATATTCAGGTGCTCCCGCCCAGAGGTGACAGCAGTACTCCATATGCGGCCGCACTTGGGACTTATAGAGAAGCAGTGTTTGCGCCGCAGTGAAGTACCGGCGCCCTGTTGAGCACACCTAGCTTCTTGGACGCCAGCTTAGCCGCTTAGTGTTCACAGTACAAGTTTTAATAACTGACTAACGTCACAGTAAAAATGTACAGATTACCTACATTACACCTCCACCCTAAAACGCCCGCCGACATATGAAACAAGTAAATTTAACAATATGAATAGGTACCTAATAATACATAATACATCTTACTCTATAATTCATATTTACAACATATTAATATTAAATAACTAACTTAACTTACTCTAGTCAATCTCAAACCCATATCTCGCTACAGGTTTCCTAATCCGCTTAAATCGTGATACCAACAGCGGTCATGAGGTGGTGAGGGAACTGTAATAGGTGCGACATCTAAACTGTCACTTCGAACAACGGGTGTAACTGTGGGGGGTTCCCTATGAGTTTCCGCAGTACTTCCAGAATGGTGCTGAACTGTTGCATCCGGTTCCTTTAAAGTACAGTCACTTTCCCTTACCACTTCCTCCCCCGACGAAACGACATTCTCACCCCTGTTCATTGGTGAATCCCCAATGTCAGGACAGGCGACATCAGAAAACCGCGATCTACGACGCATTTGATCAATATGCCGTTTAAGAAATTGACCGCTATCACTTTCCACGATATACCTACGAGAGCCTTTTGCACTACGTACCGCCCCTTTTACCCACTTGTCTTGTTGCTCGTAGCCTCTAGCCCATACCGTCTAACCTTGTGCCAACTCACGTGTAATACCCCCTGCATACCTTGTCTGTTTATCCTGGGCGGCATGAACTTTATCACGCACTATTTGATCGTTTCGCAAGAGATCAAGACGTGAGCGTAGCCTACGCTTTTGCAACAACATGGCTGGCGTCTCCCCTGTAGTACTATGTATAGTGTTGCGGTAAGTTAAAAGAAAGTTTTGTAGGGCTAAGTCTGTATCAATATTATCCCTATAAGCCTTTTTAATAGTACGTTTACACAATCGTACAGCATTTTCCGCAGCTCCGTTCGAAGAAGGATGGTAGGCCGGTGAAAAAGATTGCTTAATTCCATTGCTCTTTAAAAATTCTGATAATTCCTTACTGGTGAACGGGGGACCCTGATCGGAAACCAGTTCCGCCGGAAGTCCGAATCGTGCAAAAGTTTCACGCATAATTTTTATGATGGCTGTCGCAGTGGTAGTTTTGGTTTCAAAGGCCTCGATCCATTTCGATGTTGAATCTACCAGTATTATAAAAGTTTTACCCCTATATGGTCCTAAAAAATCGATATGTAGGCCTCGCCTACATATCGATTTATCCAGGGCTGCGGCGCGTACGGCCACGCGCTGGGGGCGGCGCGCGGCGGCGCATCGGCCTCCAGCGCGCACGTGTCGCACGCGCGACACAGCGCCTCCACGTCCGCGTCGATCCGCGGCCACCACACGTAGCTCCGCGCCCAGCTTTTTGTTTTGACTATGCCCATATGGCTACAGTGTAATTGTTTGAGTACAACTTGTCTCAAACATTCCGGAATGATCATGCGGTAACCCCACATAATACAACCATTTTCAATGTAAATTTCTTGCCTCCTATGAAAATGGGGTTTTATTTCCTCCTCGTTACAGACCTGCGGCCAGCCGGATTCAACGTAAATCTTAATTTTTGAAAGTAAGACGTCCTTCGCGGTAGCTTTACTCACGTCTGAGTCCCTATCGGTAAAAAATCTTCTACGAAATTTACGTAAGTTGTCTCTTTGACGTACTTTTCATGAGGAGGTTTCGACGGTAATCGCGATAACGCGTCCGCGCAATTGTTTTTTGACGATACATACTCAATGTCGTAGCTGTACCCAGACCAAAGGGCTTCAGTACTTAAAGTCCACTTTATCGAAATGACCACTTTATCAAAATGACCACATCTTCGTAATGACTACTGCTTTTCACACAATGTCCACTTCATCAAAATGACCACTTTTTCATAATGACTACTGCCTTGTTCAAAATGACCACTCTACCAAAATTATAAGACAAGTACGGCCCAGCGTTGCAAACGTGACGCAGACATCACCGGTATACCTACTTTGCTACAGAAGATATAAGTTAAAGGTTTGTGATCCGTTCGCAAGGTAAATTTCCGACCGTACAAATACTAGTGGTACTTACCTACCGCGTACACTATCGCCAAGGCCTCCCGGTCTAGCATCAGTTTAAGGTATGGCTCCCTGAGCTGGACGTCGTTCTCGCTGCATGCCGGCCTCGCCCTGTCCTGGTCTTGGGAGACTTCAATGCCTGGTCGCAGGCTTGGGGCGCCCGGGAAACCAGAGACAGGGGGAGGATACTGGAGTACTGGGTCACTACACGTGGCCTAGTCATCCTGAACCGGGGGAATGTCACAACCTGGACGCGGCGGGGGCTCAGCTCGGTCATAGACGTTTCGTTTGCGACCCCTGAGATCGCCCGCCGTGTCCAGGGATGGCGCGTGGTGGAGGAGGAGGAGACGTCGTCAGATCACCGATATATTCGGTTCGACGTCTCCCCTCCACCTAACCTGCCGCCAGCAATCGCGAATCCCCCGGAACCGCGTTGGGCACTCCATCGCCTTGATCTGGAGGCTCTCCTGGAGGCGGCCATCGTGCAGTCCTGGATTCTGATAGCGGACAGGCCTGCCGATGTTGATACCGAGGTGGAGTGGTTTGAGAGAGCCATGTCGCACATCTGCGATGCGGCGATGCCCAGGGCTAGGAAGCAGGTGTACTACTGGATTCCGGAAACAGTTGCGTGCGGATTGCGTTACCGCGCGCCGCCGGTACACCAGGTTTCGCCGGAGGCGTCGCCGCCCAGACGATGCGGCAACCCGAGAGACGGAGCTCTACGATGGGTAAAAGGAGGCCAAGAGGGCCCTCCAGACCGCCATGAAGCGGTCCGAAAAATTAGGCCGCGAAGAGCTGATGGAGACTCTGGAGCGGAACCGGTGGGGGCGCCCGTACCTCATGGTTAGAGGCAAATTACGCCCTAAGCTGCCCCCACTGACCCAGAGTCTCCAGCCGGAGCGGCTGGAGGGGGTCCTGGACTCCTTATTCCCGTCGAGAGCGGAGGAACACATTCCTCCGCGCATGGCTTCGTCTCAGGCGCCCAACGCGGAAGGCAGCGAGAACGACGTGCCCGTAGTCACCGAGGGTGAGTTAGGGGCGGCTGTCCTGCGGCTTAAATCCCGCAGAAACACCGCCCCTGGACCCGACGGCATTCCAGGCCGAGCATGGGTCCTGGCTCTCGAGGAGCTTGGGCCTCGACTTATAGGTCTTTATAGCGCATGCCTCGAAAAAGGCCAGTTTCCCAAGATCTGGAAGACAGGGAAACTGGTCTTGATTCGAAAGGCGGGGCGGCCGGCAAATTCCCCATCAGGGTACCAGCCGATCGTGTTGCTCGACGAGGTGTGCAAGCCCTTTGAGCGCATTATTGCACAACGCCTCGTCGGGCACCTCACACGCGTGGGGCCTGATCTAGCGGATAGCCAGTTTGGCTTCCGTCAGGGACGCTCCACCGTGGACGCGATCATGCGCATTAAAGGCCTGACGGAGGAAGCAGTCTCACAGGGTGAGGTGGTGGTGGCGGTGTCTCTCGACATCGCCAACGCATTCAACACCTTGCCCTGGAGCTGCGTCAGGGAGGCGCTTATCTATCATGGAGTGCCTCCCTACCTCCGTCGAATTGTCGGGGCTTATATCTCCGAGAGAGCCATAACTTACCCGAGCTGGCTAGGGCCGGGTCGGCGGGATGTGTCGTGCGGTGTTCCACAGGGATCGGTGTTAGGACCGCTCCTGTGGAACATCGGTTACGACTGGGTGCTGCGTGATCCGTTGCTCCGAGAGGTCGGCGTAACGTGTTTCGCCGACGACACCCTCGTTACGGCGCGGGGAGCAACGCACCGTGACGCAGCACTTAAGGCCACGGCAGGGGTTGCTCAGGTCGTGGGTCGGATTCGGCGGCTGGGTCTCGAGGTCGCCCTACACAAATCCGAGGCTCTGTGCTTCCACGGACCTCGGATGGGGCCACCTGCGGGATCCAGCCTACGGGTAGGGGGCGTCAGCATCGGCATCGAGCCCTCGATGAAGTATCTGGGGCTCGTACTCGATGGCCGGTGGAACTTCGGACATCACTTCCGAAGTTTGGTCCCAAAACTGAGGGGAGCATCGGCGGCACTGGCGCGGCTGATGCCCAACATCAGGGGACCCAACGCTCCCTACAGGAGACTGTACCTGAGGATCGTGCGAAGCATGGCCCTATACATGGCAAAACGCTGAGTTACGATTTCTACACCATCACTATGTTTTATTTTATGACTACTTTTCCTATGTAAACTACTTCGCAAATGTCCTATCCATTATTTACTGAGTACAGATGTGTTACACGCAATACAAAAAGGCATTATTATTATTATTGACTAAAATATTTGCACCTACAACCTAGGTTTAAAAGTTATAAAAGTTCAAGTATCTATGTAATATAGATCTATATAACCCTAAGGTATATTTATAAAAAAATATAACCCAATTAATAAACCGAATACATACTGAACCAGTACATCCGGTTTGAGTTTGAAACTTTTTCAGTCTGTAGCTCAATTTATAAAAAATAAAAGAGTGAAACCTACTTTATAAAAACTTATCAGAATAATGCACTGGTTCAGTGTCTTAGAACTCTTTATATGCGTGTCCTATAAAGTCTTGAAGTGACTCCCATGATAGTGAGGACTCATCACACTGTAGTTTTACAGTCACCAGAGCTGTCCTGTAGCGCACATCAGCGGCGTGTGATACGTAGCAGTTAGTTTTATACAGTTTAAAATCAGCCACATACCCTCCTTCTGTTTTCTTAAAGCGATGAGACGTTCCCGTAAAAACACGGCTTCAGAAACTGAAACCTAATTCACGTCGTTATGGCTTACTGCAAAAGTTTCAAACTCAAACCAGATGTTTGAGTTGGAAACTTGTTCAGTCTGTAGATCAATTTATAAAAAACTAGCGGACGTCACGCGGTTTCACCCGCGTACTTCCCGTTCCCGTGGGAATACGGGAATAAAATATAGCCTATGTTCACCGCAAAGAGTGTAGCTTTCCAACAGTGAAAGAATTTTTCAAATCGGTCCAGTAGTTCCGGAGCCTATTCGTTACAAACAAACAAAACTTATCAGAATAATGCACTGGTTCAGTGTCTTGGAATTCTTTATATGCGGGTCCTAGAAAGTCTTGAAGTGACTTCCAAGATAGTGAGGACTCATCACACTGTAGTTTTACAGTCACCAGAGCTGTCCTGTAGCGCGCATTAGCAGCGTGTGATATGTAGTCGTTAGTTTTATACAGTTTAAAATCAGCCACATACCCTCCTTCCGTTTTCTTTGAGCGACGAGACGTTCCCATTGAAACACGGCTTGAGAAACTGGAAGCTAATTCACGTCGTCCTGGTTCACTGCAAAGTTTTAAACTCAAACCAGATGTCTAAGTTTGAAACTTTTTCAGTCTGTAGCTCAATTTATAAAAAATAAAGAGTAAAACCTACTTTATAAAAACTTATCAGAATAATGCACTGGTTCAGTGTCTTAGAATTCTTTACATGCGTGTCCTAGAAAGTCTTGAAGTGACTCCCAAGATAGTGAGGACTCATCACACTGTAGTTTTACAGTCACCAGAGCTGTCCTGTAGCGCACATCAGCGAGGTGTGATATGTAGTCGTTAGTTTTATACAGTTTAAAATCAGCCACATACCCTTCTTCCGTTTTCTTGGAGCGACGAGACGTTCCCATTGAAACACGGCTTGAGAAACTGGAAGCTAATTCACGTGGTCCTGGTTCACTGTAACTGGCTTCTTCAGTCCGCAAAATATTCAAAATGTTTAGTTTATTCTTTATGTAAAAAGAAAAAAGTGTTTATTATAAAAGTACTGAATCAAAGTGACTAAGAACTTAGGATCAAAGTATCCTAAGTTTGAATTTTATCAACCAAAACATAAATTTAAGTTATAGTATTAGAAACTTACAAGTATTGTCAAAAGATCTATGTATATTAAATTTAGTGCATTAGTGTCACTCATTTGTATTACATTAAGATAAACGTCTAAACTGTAATAGATTATACAAAGAACACCTTATTCAATTTTAATTAAAATATGATGATATTAAACTTAGTTGAACATAATGAAACCTACCTCTGTGTGGTTTTAAACTCGGGTGAACTTCTTTTTCGTTGTACGCTTTTGTTCTAGCCTGACTCCAACGGAGCTGAATGAAAGATGAGTGCTTCGATTGTTTTCGCTTTTTCTCCAACATCTGTTTACATTTCTTTGGTGCAACAGACTCCACTACAGAAGAAGTTTCAAACTCCGAATCAGACCTGTTACAGTACAATCAAATTATAAACAAAGTATTCCCAGATTTTCAGTATATCGAAAATTAAATAGGACAAAAACTAAAAACAGATACTATAATAGATATAATGCTACCGGCAGGAACATATGTCCAAGCATCACGGTTGATTATAGATAATGCAGCCAGCAGGAATTAACCAAGCAATAGCTGAGTATAGTTATTGTAGCCGGAAGTCAATTCATACCAAAAGCCTGAATTGAAAGCGTATCTGTCTGCCGTGCGTTTGTATGCTAGTGATGTAAATGTATTTGGTAGCAGTTAAGCAATGGACTCTGACGAAGAAACATTACTGTTAGTGCTCTTGTTGAAAAACATCAAACAGAAACGAAAACGACGCCTCCGTAAAAGAGCATCACCAATGTTTTCGTTGAAAGCGTATCTGTCTGCCGTGCGTTTGTATGCTAGTGATGTAAATGTATTTGGTAGCAGTTAAGCAATGGACTCTGACGAAGAAACATTACTGTTAGTGCTCTTGTTGAAAAACATCAAACAGAAACGAAAACGACGCCTCCGTAAAAGAGCATCACCAATGTTTTCGTTAACATATATAATTATGGTGATTTCCATAATCTTTACCCTAGGCTTAAACAAGATCCAAGAATTTTTTTCAATTACTTAAGAATGTCTCGAGAATGTTTCCACGAATTTCTTGAATTAGTTGAAAGCAAAATTCAACGGCAAGAAACTATATTCAGACATATTATATCAGCTGAAGAAAGACTAGTGATAACATTGAGGTAAGTAAATTAAACGTATATTTTATATTTATTGTATTACTAGATGATGCACGCGGCTTCGCCCGCGTGAAATTCGGTACCCATTCCCGCTTCCCGTGGGAATATATTCCGGGAATGAAAAGTAGCCTAGTGTGATTCCAGACTATAAGCTATCTCTATACCGAATTTCGGCCCAATCCGTTTAGCCTTTAGAGCGTGATTGAGTAACAAACATTTAAACATTCAAACATCTTCACAAACTTTCACACTTTTTTTTTGTAATATTCAGCACGCCAAATTGACGTCGCCACCAGCCTGATGGAAAGCCGTGGCGCATCTAGCGATTGAGGGCCACTTCTGACAGTGGTCCTCAAGTTGGCGGCCCTGTGATGTGCCTCTTCACGCTCCTCTTAAAGAACCCGGGATTGTAAGATGAGGGAAAAACGTGTGCGGGCAGGTCGTTCCAAGTTTTTACAGTTCGACAGAGGAACGATCTTTTGAAACGGTCAGTTCTGGCGGCGATTCTTTCCACTGTGTATGAGTGGCATCTCTGCCCGGCACGCGTTGTTCGGGATCGGAAAGGAGAGGGAGGGATCAGGTTGAAGAGCTCTTCAGAACATTCGCCGTGATATATGCGGTAGAAAGCAGCCAAGGACGCTATGGTTCTTCGCTGCGCTAACGGTTCGAGGCCTCCCGTCACCTCAGGACAACCAATTATTCGGATAGCATGTCTCTGCATAGCGTCAAGCGCGTCTAGTAAGTACCTCGCAGAGTCATCCCAAAGGTGAGAACAGTACTCGACGCAGGGACGAATCTGCGTCTTGTAGAGTAAACATATCTGATGTGGCGTGAAGTACCGCCTTACCTTATTTAGGACTCCAAATTTACGCGAGGCCAGCCCAATACAACTCTCTATGTAGTTTTTGTGATTGAGCTCACGCCGGACGTATATACCGAGGATCTCCAGGTTGTCCTTTAGTGGAACCGTAATGCTCTGAAGAGAGGGTAGAGGAAGGAATTGGGACTTCTTAGCTGTAAACGCACACGCCTGTGTTTTTTTGGCATTGAACTCGACCAGGTTGTCTGAACCCCATTGGGCAATGTGACCCAGGTCCCGGTCGAGATCCGCCACGAGTTACCGTCTCTTCTCCTCCACGTCACCACGCCCCTCCGCTGGACGGCCAGAATAGCTCCCATGTAGCGTACTATCATCTGCATAACAATGAATGCACCCAAGGGATAGTATGTCATTGATATGCAGAAGAAAGAGAGTTGGGAACAATACCGATCCCTGTGGTACTCCTGCATTTACCGGCAAAAAGCAGGAAGCCTGACCATCACAGAGAACCCGCATAAGTCGCCCGTGCAGGAAGCCGGCCAACCAGCGGCACAACTGAGGCGATAAACCATATGCCGGCAGCTTGGAAAGAAGCGACGCATGCCATACCCTATCAAAGGCTTTAGCGATGGCTAGGCCAATAGCCAGAGATTCGCCGTGCCTCTCCATAGCCTCACCCCAGGTGTGTGTTATGTACGCCAGGAGGTCACCCGTTGATCGTTTCGGCCTAGAGCCATATTGACGATCGCTAATTAACGAGTGATCCTCCAGGTAGCGCATGAGCTGTTTGTTGATAATTAGCTCGAACACCTTGCAGATGACGGTGGTTATGGCTATGGGGCGATAGTTAGCCGGATCCGAACGATCCCCCTTTTTGGGGATCGGCTCCTCCTTCGGAGCCTCCGGCACTTCTCCCGACGAATAGGAATGGCGATACAGGCGTGTTAGCGTTGGAGATAATTCAGCTGCACACTTCTTCAGCACCAGTGCCGGAATGCCATCAGGACCACTGGCTTTCCGCGTGTCGAGTGACCGTAGCACCGCTCGCACATCGCACTGCCGGATTACAATATCCGGCATCGTGGTTCCACAGTCGGCGATAGTGGGAGGTTGCTTGCCACAGTCATCGACCCGGGAATTAGCCTCAAAGAGATTGGCCAGCATTTCTGCTTTCTCTTGGGCCTTGTGAGCCAGAGACCCGTCAGGATAGCGTAGCGGCGGCAGCGAGCGATATTAGTAGGAAGTAGGATTATTTCTTAGGACCTATAGTTATTTTCACATTTTTGATAAAATCTTTTAATATTAAGAAGAATTTAGTCTAATCGGATTACTAATTTGTTCTATAAACAAAAATAATCAACAATCAAATTTAATACGAAATAGGTTTTTAAAAATAAGCTGACACTTTCACTTTCCGGGATCCTCTAAAAGTCGTTTAATAAAGACAATAAAAATATCTATCTCCATCTTCACAATCAACCTTTCTTGCATTTTTTAGGGTTTCGTAGCCAAATGGCAAAAACGGAACCCTTATAGATTCGTCATGTCTGTCTGTCTGTCCGTCCGTGTGTCACAGCCATTTTTCTCCGAAACTATAAGGCCTATGCTATTGAAACTTGGTATCTAGATGTATTCTGTGAACCGCATTAAGATTCTTATATAAAACTAGAAAAAAAGTAGTAAATTTTGGGGGTCCCCATACTCAGAACTGAAACTCAAAAATTTTTTTTTCATCAAACCCATACGTGTATATAGATATAGATATATAGATAGGTCTTCAAAAATGCTATCGAGGTTCTTAACATCATTTTTTTCTAAAATGAATAGTCTGCGCAAGAGACACTTCCAAAGTGGAAAAATGTGTGCCCCCCCCCCCCCCCCCCTCTAACTTCTAAACTAAGAGAATGATAAATCTAAAAAAATTATATGATGTACATTGCCATAAAATCTACCAACGAAAATTGGTTTGAACGAGATAGAGCTGGTAGTTGTTTTTTAATAAGTCATAAACCGCAATTTTCGGTTAGATTAATCACTACCACTGCGAACGTGTTAAAACATCAATCAAAGTTACAACGAACTATAAGAACTTTTATGTTATGTTAATTGCTGCTACGAAACCCTTCATGGGCGAGTCCAACTCGCGCTTGGCCGGTTTTTATTTATAAATTGGTCTAATAACTCCCACTTTAAGAATATCGGGATATGTACTCGTTTTTAAAATACAATTAAAGAGATGGGTGATGACCGTTACAATTTTTTCTGTTAAGTATTTAATGTCTTTGGCACGTATACCGTCATATCCCGGGCTCTTTTTACAATTTATTTGTTTAATAATAGATTTAATATTCTGCTCACTGGCTTTTTTCAGCCTAACTGTTTTCTCTGGGCAGATTAAGTAAGTGCTGGGAGTCAAAATATTATTGTTACAGAAATTACTAATAGACCCAATATTTTTTTCAAATTCTCTGATGAATTTGTTAGACAGTGCTAATGCATTTATTTTATTTTGCAATCTTTCTGCGAGTATTTCTAAAAGCGTGTTAGTTTCATTGTTATCGTCGAAAGATAAACGTTTAGTTTTATTTTTCGATGTTGACTCAGTAGGATCGTCACAAATTCGTTTATTGTTTTCTTTTGAATTTGGTTTTATTTCATACAGCTCCGACAAAAACTGCAGCGGATCAAAATACAAATATATTCGTTGTATTTTTGCTTCGGATCCACTTTTTGATTCTCGCTGCTTTTTCAAATCTCTTGCATATGCGTCTCTTATACGTCTCCATTTCTTTTGAAGCGCCATAGCTGAAGCGAAAAAAAAATATTGCAGGTACTTATCCGCTGGTTGCAGTATGACTGAAGAACATCATTCTTATCAACATGGAATCTCAACTATTTCTGGAATTGTGAAAGATACGTGTCAACAAATTTACAAAATCCTACAAGAAATTTGTTTACCTGAACTGAAAAAAGAAGATTGGTTAAGAATCGCACAAGGTGTTGCAACTAATGCAAACTTCCCCAATTGTTTGGGCGCTATAGATGGGAAACATGTAAGAATATTTAAGCCCCCTAAAAGCGGTTCGCTTTATTACAACTATAAAAAGATTTTCTCTATTGTATTATTGGCCATTTGTGATTCAAATTATCAATTCATTTTCATCGATGTTGGTTCATAATGACAAAGCAGATTACATACATAGAGTGTACGTTCAGAATTATGACTAATAAATGGAGAATATAACATAGACCAATAAATTTATGTATCGTTTGCGACAGATATTGTTCAAGCTATCTGTATTTTACATAGTCATAGTCATTTACAGTCACGTTGTAAGAAATACAACGTGACTGTAGTGAAATGTCAGATAGTAATCGATTAATTCAAGACAGGCCGATCAGGTGGTTCAAAATGAACAGAATTTGACGGCAACATCAGTTCGTGATAAATTTGCAGAATACTTTGTAAACGAAGGACAATTAACATGGCAAAATAACAAAATTTTATTTAAATAAATATTTACCTGCTAAGTTTTTTCACCTGAAGTTTTATTTTGAAAATGCTCTATAAATTTTTCACAGATGCCTTCCCAGGCATTTCTTGTTTCCGTACGATTGCTATATTTGTCGCTTTTGGAGTTCCATATAGCAGGACGTAATTAAAATATAGCTGGTATCATTCGGGAGTATGGGTGTCTCAATAAGAGTGCACTTTTTCATTTTAATATAAAAAGCATATTTTTTTGAGAGAGTTGTGATTTTTTTATTGAATAGTCAAAAAGACATGTTCCGATTAAGTATGGAACAAAATATCCGTCAAATGGCCTCCACGGCTCTGATGGCAGGCCATTACTCTGTTCATGAAAATTTTCATGACTTTTTCCCACAGATGTGGCTGTATCGCACCGATGACTTGTTGGATCTCGGATTTGAGCTAAGGCATTGTTTCTGGTTTATTCGCTTAAACCTGCGATTAGAGAAAACCCCAAAGAAAAAAATCACACGGCGTTAAATCTTGGTGGCCAGTTCACATCAGAATTTATTGAGATATTTTTTCCGGCAATCGTTGCTGCAATGAATTGTTTCATGCGCGGTGTAGCAGGTGGCGCCGCGCCGTTTTGCTGAAACCACATGCCGTCCGCACACAACAGAAGCACAGGAGTCTTACTGTCCATTACCGACCCAGTTTCTTAATTTTTTTCGAATGGTTCACACATTAGGTGCACTTTCTCGACTGAAAATTGTTCGTAGTTTGCGAGCGGTCTCAGCATAACTTTCCAAATTTTTGTAATACGTTTTCACAATTATTACGCGTTGTTCTTTCGAAAAGCGCTCCATTTTTATTAATCGGAACTAATAAATGTGTAAGCTGTCAAATCTCAGAGTCGCCACTTGCACAAAAAAAAAATAGCACTAAATTTAAAAAGTGCACTCTTATTGAGACACCCTTTATTTCAATTTCATTGATAAATTCTTCCACGTTTATATTATCCATTTTAAGCAAATAATAAAATAAACATGAAAGTTGTTATTTGCTCTGACGTATAGTCGCCGCACTGCTTTTTTCTTATTTTTTTTAACGTGGGTGAAAATCCTTCATAGCATCCATGAAGGATTTCACCTCACGTTAAAAAAAATATATAAACAGCCTACGGTTGATAGCCCCGGGTAAGCCTTCGGAAGGATGTTCCAGGACTAGTCACTGCACTATTCAACAGCGAATTGAACACGTGGAGCTTACAATGCTGCCGTCCTGAAGTCGCGCGTTTGCGGTGCAGACGCCGCACTGTAGCCGCACCGTGCGCTTTGTATTAAAACAAACAACCGTGCGTGCGCCGTGCGAGAAACACGCCGCTTCGGCACTGCTGCGGTCCGACACGAAACGTCTAAATTGAAAGCGCCTCGGAACTCGTTTTTTTTTTTTATACTACTTAGGTGGCAGACAAGCTTACGGCCCACCGGAAGGTTGGTAACCGTAGCCTATAGACGTTTACAACACCAGAGGCGCTACACACGCGTTGTACACTTTTGGTCCAGCCTGACACCAGCGGAAGTAAAGTGGCGCGCTTCGGTTGTTTTCGCTTTTTCTTCACCACCTGTTTACGTTTCTTTGGTGCAACAGACTCCACTACAGAAGAAGTTTCAAACTCCGAATCAGACCTGTTAAAGTACAATCCAATTATTATAAAAAAAATATTCCCAGATTTTCAGTTTTATAGAAAATTAAATAGGACACAAAATCTGTAAAAACTTAAAACAGATACTATAATAGATACAATGCAACCGGCAGGAACATTTGTCCAAGCATCACGGTTGATTAAATAATGCAGCCGGCAGGAGTAGTATCACAGCTGCATAGCTATAACTATATCTGTAAGGCGGGAGCTCCGCTCTAACCTAACCTATCCGAGTCGGGGTACTCTGAGTCGGGGTGTTAACCATAATAAGTGAATGGTTAACGCCCCGACTCAGAGTACCCCGACTCGGATTGACCGTACTTTATTAAAAAAAATTTAAACAGTGAATTTTCGGATATTTGAAATTCTGAATAATATTTTTCGGAAAAATAACAGTCCGGTCTTTTGATTATTCGTACTAATGAAATTAGGAAAAATAAAAATTCGTACTTATGACTTTCGGATAAATGAATATCGTCCTTTTGAATATTCGGAGCTTTGTTTCTTAGGAATTATAATCTTCGGAATTTTGAACATCGGAATACTGAAATTCGGAAAAACATATTTCGGAATTTTTGGGTGTTCCCATCGCTGGGTACACTACATTATTACGAAAAACTTAATTCCGAAAGTCACAATCACGAATTTCATAATTCCGAATTTCATAAGTCCGAATGATTCGAAATCCCGAAAGTCAAAAATCCGATGTTTCATAAATCCTTTTTATTAAAAGTCATAATTTTAAAATTCCGAATGTTTACAATTCCGACTGTCAGAATGCCGATTTTCAAGAAACCGAACCGTTGAATTCCGAATCATTAAAAATCCGCCACATAATAAATACGAACTCCGATTATCAAAAATCCGAAATATCATAAATACGAAGGGTGAATGTCGTTTCCACCCGTTCCTGTTTCAACCCGAAACTTATCATTAAAGACGATTATTTATGTTCCCGATTCCACCCGTTTTTTTAATAAAGTATAGTCAAGTCTAACTACCGAAAATATTTTTTCCAAGCGAGTGGAAGGCAAACGACAAAACAAAAAAAAATAACCACGAAGACTAAGGCGGGAGCTCCGCTCCGCTCCGCTCCGCTTCGCTCCCGCCTTAGCCTTCTAACCTAACCTATCCGAGTCGGGGTACTCTGAGTCGGGGTGTTAACCATTCACTTATTATGGTTAACATCTCGACTTGAATAGTTTAGGTTAGAAGGCTAAGGCGAAAGCGAAGCGGAGCGGAGCTCCGGCCTTAGCCATCGTGGTTATTTTTTTTTTGTTTTGTCGTTTGCCTTCCACTCACTGGGAAATAATATCTTCGGTAGTTAGACTTGACCGTACTTTAGTAAAAAGCTTTAACAGTGAATTTTCGGATATTTGAAATTCTGAATAATGTTTTTCGGGAAAATAACAGTCCGGTCTTTTGATTATTCGTGCTAATGAAATTAGGAAAAATAAAAATTCGTACTTATGACTTTCGGATAAATTAATATCGTCCTTTTGAATATTCGGAGCTTTGTTTCTTAGGAATTATAATCTTCGGAATTTTGAACATCGGAATATTGAAATTCGGAAAAACATATTTCGGAATTTTTGGGTGTTCCCACTACTTCTCCTCTTTGCCCATCACATTATGATTGATACTGTAGTACTATCTTTAACCATATACAACCACGTGTTTTGCATAAAAAGTTGTTTCCAAATTATGCTGTTAGTTAGAGTAAAGGTCTTTGCGGGACATCTTGTGCGAGTATGATTTTTAAAGATCTGATCATCAATGCAATTTTTATTAAATTGCATGTTCTTCACCGCGCCAGGGAAACAAATATAATGATCACCTCTACGTAAACATGATTTGAACTCCTCGTGGTTTAATTCATAATACAACTCATTCGTGTAATCGATTGCTATGTATGCCTTTGATACTTCTATACTTTGAAAGGATTTATCCGCGTTCCTTTTTGGAACTGACGTAACGTGAATGTTGGAGACCTTCGATGTCATAATATGGACCATAACCAACGAAATTCACGTATTTTGCGACGCTTCAGAAAAAGCTTATCGGGCGTGTCTATACATTCGTTCAATTGATGAGTCAGGATCTATTTCTGTAAAACTTTTGACTTCTAAAAATCGTATAGCCCCAATTAAGCCTACTACAATACCGAGACTCGAACTGTGCGGTGCGTTACTAGCTACAAGACTGTGTACTAAGGTTCGTGACTCTCTTACAATGCGGATTGATAAAATTTACATGTGGTGCGACTCCACTATAGTATTTTCATGGCTGTCAGCAACTTCAAACCAACTGAAACCTTTCGTACGTAACAGAGTCAATGAAATTCAGGAGTCTACTGTTAACTGTGTGTGGAGCTACGTGCCGACCAAGGAAAACCCGGCTGATCTTGTTTCGCGTGGGCTGAAGGCTGATGCTATCAGCACCAGTTTATTGTGGTGGTCTGGCCCTACTTATCTGTTAAAATCAGAAGATGATTGGCCACAAACACCGAACTATATTGCGAAACAGGATCTGCCTGAAGTAGCCATGTAGTTGATAGTGGCGAGCTTAGTAGTAGTTCTATTATACATTACCTCATTACTAAGTTTTCTAATTTTAATCGCTTAATTAGAGTAGTCGCATACGTACTTAGAGCTATTAACAATTTCAAACATAAACAAAGAAGACGTAGTAGCTTTTTATCATCAGATGAATTAAAAAGCTCTTTAGATTATATCTTACATGTAGCTCAACTCCAAATGTTCCCAGAGGAGTACTCTTTATTGAAATCGGGTAAGTCTCTGCCACGAGGTAACCGCCTTATTTCGTTAACTCCGTTCCTGGATCAGAATGACATTTTACGCGTAGGTGGTAGGCTTAGCAACTCCCCCTATGACTACGACATAAAACATCCCAAACTACTTTGTAGTAAACATACATTAACTAAATTACTATTTCAGTTCAATCATTATAAGCTTTTACATGCAGGCCCGCCGCTTTTCTTAGCGACTATACGCCAGCGGTACTGGCCTCTAGGTGGCAGAAACTTATCCAAACTTACAGTCAAGAAGTGTTTGAAATGCTTCAGATATAGGGCTGAAAACGTTCAACCTATTATGGGACAATTACCGGCAGCTCGAACAGATCTTCAGTTTCCCTTCTTAAATAAATAATAATAAATAAATATTCACGGACATCTCACACAACGCTATCTGATCCCAAAGTAAGCTAGGTATAACCTGCTTGTGTTATGGGTATCAGACCACGGATATTAATACTTATATACTTTTAAATACATACATATTATACATAGAAACACTCAGACTCTTGAGACAAACATTTATGGGTCACACAAATATTTGTCTCCGGTGGGAATCGAACCCACGACCTCCAGCGCCGCAGGCGGTATCACTACCGACTGCGCCACAGAGGCAGTCTTGAATTGTAGTGTCGACTACGCTGGGCCAATTTTGATCGCTGACCGCAAAGGACGCGGTTGTAGACTAATTAATAATAATAATAATAAATATAATACTTTTTGCTTTAAAAACACATAAATTTTACAGAATTTTAACATCATTTATCAACAAATATAGATTTATAATGAATATTTTATCAAAAATGTATAAATACTTCAAGAATAATAGTAATAAAAAATCTTTGAATAGAAAAGAATTGGAAGTCTATGACAGCTGTCATGTATTGGAAAATACACAATAAAATGTATAATTAAATCCAGCAAAATATGATAACAAGAGCCAAGAAACGAGAAGCACGCCTTACACCTCCGGACTCATCACTCAGCTCCGCCTCTCTTCCCCGTGAATGTGTAACAGCGACAAGGGGAATCGCAGAGGCGTCGAGCTCATCGTCGAGTGATGAGTTTTTCTCTCCGCCGACGTCGCCAACACCTGTACGTCGGCCGGGGAGAGGCCGGCCACCGTCTCGCTTGGGACCCCGAGGCCCACCAGCTTCGAACAGGGCACCCGCCTCCGGTGGTGATGTGCACCGCATGCGATGGTCGAATTCATTGAATGAGAACGTCATGCGGGCATATTTCAGGGCTACAGAGGGAGGAATCAACCTCACTGCGTATCGTGTCAGAATGCTGCCTCTGTTTCAGGAACTTGAACCATCAGTCAACGTGTCAGCACAGCGTCTATCGGATCAAGAGCGGGCCATACAACGATGTCATCTGTTGGATGCTACCGTACTTGAGAGGCTACGTTCGGACGTGTGTAGCAGTCTTGGTCTGCCATCAACATCATCGTTACCTGTGACACTAACTTCTACAACTACTTTACAATTAAATAACGGTAACGATGATGTGATGAATACCAGTGCTACAAACGTAAGTACCCATTACAACGAACAATTATTAAGGAGTGCTTTGGAGTGTGCCATGCTTGAATATCGATCTATGCCAGTACAAATTAGACCGCGTCTACCACGTTTGCCCACGCATAGAAAAAACATAGCTCTAGTGTGTGCCCTGGATTCGCTATTATCGAATTATTTCGATAATAGTGAAGATCTCGGGGATACACACTCAATTTTGTATTGCGGAGCCGTTGCAGCTTGTCGTATAGCAAATGTAAAATTTCTTAATGATAACATTGTTATACGACCAAAGCAAGCAGTGCCGGCTTGGCAGGGCAGAATTGAGCGTCGTATTTCTGAGACTAGGGCACTCATTGGAAAGCTGATTTGCTTCAGGTCGGGAAATACCCGCCCGCGAGTCATGCGATTTGTGACCCGGGCTTTCTCGGGGACTAACACTAGACCTCGAGATTTTTTAGCCCGAGTCACGGAACGCATAGACTACCTGAAGCAAAAAATTTATGCGTGGGCAAATCGTGTGCGTAGATACAAAAAAAGAGTGGATCGGTATTCACAAAATCGCACATTCCAGAGAGACAAAAGATGGGTTTACAGAAATTGGGAGCGTCCTGACTCTAATGGGACCGAAGTGCATCGACCGGATGATGATGCCACTACTTCATTTTGGCGCAACATCTGGTCGATGTCCGTAGGTCACACAGAGGGTGATTGGATGCGAGATGTTGAACGTTCATGTGAGCCTATTAAAACCATGGAGCCAATTCAAATAACACCAAATAATGTCTCCAGTGCAGTCCGTCTGCTGCCGAATTGGAAGTCGGCAGGGCCAGATGGATTGCATAACTTCTGGCTAAAATGGTTTAAGAGCTCACATGGGCGTTTGGCATCTCAATTCGAATCATGCCTAGAGTCAGGATCGTTGCCAGATTTCACCACTACTGGCGTTACCCATCTTTTGTTTAAATCTGGTAGTGCCACAGACCCAGAGAATTACAGACCAATTACGTGTCTCCCCACGCTCTGTAAACTTCTAACATCTATTCTGAGAGGGAAAATATCGTCCCACTTAATTGACAATTCCATCTTGTCCACCTCTCAGAATGGATGCAGAAGTGGGTCTCGTGGCACTAAAGAGCTCCTTATAATTGATATGGCCATTAGCCAACAGACACGCCGTAACCGTAAGAATCTGGCGACATGTTGGATAGACTACAAGAAGGCTTTCGATTCTGTGCCGCATACATGGCTCTTGAGGGTACTGGAGTTGTATAAAATTGATGCAACTCTATGTGCCTTCATGAAGACATGTATGGGGCAATGGAAAACAGTCTTGTGCTATCCAGGATGTCGACGGGTTTCCGGAATAGTGTGCCTATAAGGATTAAGCGGGGTATATTCCAGGGTGACAGTCTCAGTCCATTATGGTTTTGCCTAGCACTGAATCCTCTGAGTACTTTGTTAGAGAATTCAGGGTTAGGCTATCGGTTGCGGAGGGATGGCCAAGTTATATCCCACCTCCTTTACATGGATGACTTGAAGCTATTTGCATCCAACAAGCTGCAACTGACAGAATTACTAAAGATAACAGAAGTTTTTAGTAATTCTATCAGGATGGAGTTTGGTGTTGACAAATGTGCGGTCATGCATGTAAACAGAGGCGGGATAATAGAATCTGAAGGCGTAGAACTTTCAGATTCTACACGACTTGGATGTCTTTCTGCAACCGAAACATATAAATACCTGGGTATGTCGCAGGCGTTAGGCATCTGTGAAGTTGGTATGAAACAATCGTTGAAGGAGCGCTTTTTTGGCCGCCTGAAAAAAGTACTTAAAAGTCTTTTATCAGGTGGTAACAAGGTGCGCGCCTATAACGATTGGGTCATGCCAGTTTTGATGTACTCCTTTGGCATACTCAGGTGGACTCAGATAGAACTTGAAGCCCTGGATAGGAAAGTCCGTACGTTACTCACCACATACCGAATGCATCATCCGCGTTCATCTGTGATGAGGTTGTACATACCGCGGAAGTGCGGGGGTCGTGGTTTCCTTAATGCTAAGACCCTCCATAACCGTGAGGTGTGCAACCTCAGGGAATATTTTCTTCACGCTGACGCGGATGTGCATCGTGATGTGGTTGTAGTTGACAAAGGACTTACCCCGCTTGCTCTGGCTAAAGAGAATTGGCATAAACCTGTGATACAGAGTCTCAATGATCGTAAGGATATATGGATGAGTAAGGAGTTGCATTCGTTTTTATCGAGCCCTGCACGGGCCCGATATTGATTTTACATCTTCTGTATCCTGGCTACGATTCGGTGACCTCTTTGGAGAAACTGAAGGTTTTGTTTTTGCAATTACTGATGAAGTGGTGATGACTAATAATTACCGAAAGTATATCCTAAAGGATGGTACGGTTGACATATGTCGGGCATGTCGCCGTCCCGGAGAATCCCTTAGGCATATTATTTCAGGTTGTTCTAGTCTTGCCAATAGTGAGTATTTGCATAGACACAACCAAGTAGCTAGGATTATCCATCAACAGCTTGCTTTGAAATATAACCTTATCGAATCAGAGGTACCGTATTATAGATATGTGCCTGACCCAGTTCTCGAAAGTGACCATATCACGTTGTACTGGGACCGATCTATTATCACTGATAGGACTATTATTGCAAATAGACCTGACATAGTGATAATAGATCGGCTAGAGCGCCTTGCAATAATAATTGATATCACTAATCCACATGACGACAATCTCGTGAAGGCTGAGATAGATAAACAAGCTAAGTATTTGGACTTAGCCCACGAGATGGTGGACATGTGGAGTATTGACTCAGCTATTATTGTACCGATAGTAATCTCTGTGCATGGACTAATAGCCAAAAGCCTCGACCAACACCTTAAGAGGCTTGCGGTGGGCAGTTGGGTCAAGGGCTTGATGCAGAAGGCAGTTCTTCTGAGCACGGCACGTATTGTGAGGAAGTTCCTGTCTCTGAAGTCCTAACCACCGGTAGCTTGGTCCCTGTAACCGATGCCGGTGGGACACTATTTTTTATATTTTTAAATGTACCTTTTTTTATACGTATATTTAAAAATGTAATTTATATGTTAATGTATTTGAATAAAGAGAAATAATAATAATAAATACTTTATTGTACACCATTAATTAAAAAATTAAAGATATTGCTTATCAACTAATGTACAATGGGCGGCCTTATCGCTAACAGCAATCTCTTACAGGCGACCTTTAGATGGATAGGACTGTATTGAGCTAGAGTGTGGGAAGTTTAATGGTGACAAGTCTTTGTCAAAAAAAATGTAGACATACATACTGACTGATATACTACACATATACTCAAATAAACATTTACATAGAGTTAGGCATAAAAGAGGCATTTGTGAGTAAACTGAGTGAAAAATTTGAAAACCTAGATGAAATATGTGAGATTGAAGAATTATGGAAGCCGTTTAAGGAAGGACTTGTGGAAGTTGCGATTGAAGTGTGTGGGGTTAGCAAAAGACGACAAGGATGTATGGCAAAGGGAATGAGTGCGGAAGTTCTTAATGCGTTGACTGGCAAGAAGAAAGCATGGTTGGACTGGTTGGCTACAAAGGCCAATCAAAGAATGCAAAAGGCAACGGATGAGGATGTAAAAATGGCAAAGGATGAATATAAAAAGTATAAACGTGTTGCAAAAGAGACGATGATGAGAAAGAAAGAGAATGATAGAGAAAAATTTGATAAAAGGTTATCTGAAGACTTCCAACGGAATATTAAATTTTTTTGGAAGTCCATAAGAACAGTGAGGAGTCAGCAAACAATGTCGCCGCTCAATCACATCAGAAACCAGGATGGAAGTTTTGTAAGAGGAGAAGAATGTGTGCTAAAGAGATGGAAGGAATATTTTGAGAGTTTATTCGAAAAAGAAGATATACAAGGCGATACGCGTGTTTTAGAACTGAAGGAATTTGGCGATGAAAGCGAGTTAAGTATGGGAGAAATAGTGGAAGCGTTGAATTGTATGAAAGTAAGAAAGGCTGCTGGAATAGATCGGATTTCTGTCGAAATGCTGAAAGCTGGACGTGGCGTGGTAGCTTGCCAGCTGTACCGCCTTTTTAACTTTTGTTGGCGAAGTGGCAGAGTACCAGCAGAATGGTGTAAAGCTGTCATTGTGCCGCTTTACAAAGGAAAAGGGTCGCAGCAAGAGTGCAAAAACTACCGCGGCATAAGCTTGCTCAGCATCGTTGGCAAATTGTATGCAAAAGTGTTGATAAAAAGAGTGATGAATGAAACTGAAGGAAAAATGTGGGATGTGCAAGCAGGATTTATGAAAGGAAGGGGATGTACGGATCAGGTCTTTTCCTTACGATGCGTAGCTGAGAAAGTTTTGGCTAAAAGTCAAAAGGTCTATTGCATATTCGTGGACTTGGAAAAGGCCTATGACAGAGTGGTGAGGAATGAACTGTGGTCAATATTGTCCATGTATGGAGTGAACAGCAACTTGATACGGGCACTGAGGTCTCTATATGAGGGTTCTAGTGCTTGTGTCAGGATCAACGGGGCCTGCACGGACTTCTTTCACATTGAAAAGGGTGTGAGACAGGGCTGTGTAGCTTCTCCGTGGCTGTTTAATCTATACATGGATAGTTGTCTGAAAGAACTGCAAGAGAGTATGTATGGCTTAAAAATGAATGAACTGACCGTCAAATGCCTCCTATACGCTGATGATCAGGTGATATTAGCATTATCAGCGGAGGAATTGCAGCTGATGGTTAATAGTATGAATGAGGCTCTAAAAAGTAGAGGAATGAAAGTTAATGTAAACAAGACGAAAGTTATGGTTTTTGAAAGAGAAGAAAGTATGACGAATTGCTCAATCTTCATTGAAGGGCAAAGAGTGGAACAGGTGAAAGAATTTGTATACTTGGGTTCCAAATTTGTAAGGGATGGAAAGTGTGACCAGGATATTGAGCGAAGAGTTTTGGCAGGAAATCAAGTGAATGGGGCTATGTACACCTTTATGAGCAGTCAAAATGTGTCTGAGAAGGCCAGGTTGGCTGTACATAGGGGAGTGCTCATCCCTACACTTATGTATGGTAGTGAAAGTTGGGTATGGCAGAAGAAGCATGAAAGCAAAATTAATGCAGTGGAAATGAGAAGTCTGCGAAGTATAGCTGGAGTGACTTTAATGGACAAAAAAAGAAATAGCGTGATAAGGGAAAAATGTGGTATAACAGAAGATGTAGTGACTAAGATCGAAAAAGGGATGCTTAGATGGTTTGGACACGTGGAGAGAATGGATGAGAATAGACTGACAAAGCAGATTTATGAGGCGAGAATGAATGGGCAAACTGGTAGGGGTAAACCTCGGCGTACGCATGCCGATCAAATCAGAGACGTTCTGGAAAAAGGCAAGGTCAAGAGTACCCTTAACCGGCGAGCGTGTATGAAAACAGTTATGAAAGTAGAAGAAGCGAAAGTTGTATGTCAGGATCGTAGCAAGTGGAAAGCCATAGTCTCTGCTTACCCCGATGGGAAACAAGCGTGATTATATTTATTTATTTATTTATTTTATACTCAAATAAACATTTACATACACATATCATACATATATACAATATATACTTTCTATATTATAAATATAAATACCTTCCTATATACACATACATAGATACTTAGATTCATATGGATAAATAATATTCTTTTATCTACTCTGATACTATAATACAAAGATTATAAAATTGAAATCAATACTATTATGACAAACATTACGCACAGGCCAAAAAAAAAGTTTTATTACGATACAGGTCTTGTATGGACACCTATATCATAATAAAACTTTTTAATCATTACGATACACCATAAACAATCTCCAGCTGAAAAAGAAGTTTGAACCTCTACTTTAAAAAAAAATTGTGTCTCCAGAGTAGCGAAAAATCCTAAATCTATGGTCTCCGCAGCCTAAAAAAAAAAGAAACACGCATGCGCAATCGATGTTTGCGCCTTGGCGCCAACATTTTACATTTAAATTAAACAAAGTTTGGTTTTGTTTGTAAAATAAATAAGTTTTTGTGTAAAAACATGTCTTAAAGCGAGGATGGTGGTAATTGTACACCACCAGACATTCTGGAAACTGCGTTAAACATGACCATGAACCTGTTACCGGCGAAATCAAGGAGCAACTATATATCACAACAAAATGAAATCAGGTATTATAGTATGAGAGTAGATAAAGTAGTGTATGACACTGTACATAACTTGGTCTTATAACACTCGTGTGATACTATAAAAAAACTCGCCTACGGCTCGTTTTTTTAAAACACACTCGTGTTATAAGAACCCTTATTATGCAACAGTGTCATAAACTACTATTACCTGTGTTTTAAACGAAGTTAAGGATTGAGCTCGCCTTACAGTTACCGGGAGTGCATTCCACAAACGTGCAGCTTGAACTGTGAAGGATTTATTACAGAATTTTGTAGAATGCACCGGTATGTGTAGCTTCAAGTTCTTTGATGACCTTAGGAACCTGGAATGCGTGTCACTAAGAAACTCAAAACGATATTTGAGGTAAGAAGGAGCTAGAGGGTTAAAAAGTATGCTATAAAGTAAAGAAAGTATATGAGTATTCCGACGAAGGCGAATTGGGAGCCACTTGAGTTCTTTGCGGAAATTCGAGACATGGTCATATTTACGTAAGCCATAAATAAACCTTATACAAAAGTTTTGAAGGCGCTCAAGTTTATTTAATTGCTCCTCTGTAAGATTAAGATAGCTGGCATCTGCATAGTCCAGAATTGGGAGTAAGAGAGACTGCGCCAGGGAGATCTTTGTAGTGGTTGGAAGAAAGTTACGTAGTCTTCGTAAGGAACCAGCTGAAGCATACAGTTTACGACTGACATTCCGCAATTGAGGATCCCAGGATAAGTTATTGTCAATTAAGATACCCAAATCCTTAACACTGTCACTAATAGATAATGGCATCCCGTTAAAAATGACTTGTGGAAGCTGTGCCCACTGAACACGAGAAGTCATCCAGGAACAACCCACAAGAATGACTTGTGTTTTAGCCGGATTCACCTGTAGGCCATAGTTAATACTCCATTCACAAATTCGCTCTAAGTCGCTATTTATGACAGAAATGGCCTCATGCACAGCACTGAGTGGTGCTTGAGTGTAAATCTGCAAATCATCTGCGTAAAGGTGGTAGGACGAAGTTAATTGTCGAGTTATTGAATTTATAAATATTGTAAACAGAAGAGGAGATAAAACGCCACCCTGCGGTACACCAACTGATACTTCACACCAAGAAGAGACAACATCATTAATGCAAATACGTTGTCGGCGACCAGACAGGTAACTATGAAACCAGTCAATCACTGTAGGAGATATGTTAATAGAGCGCAGTATCCCAAGTAGGATATGGAAATCCACCGTATTAAATGCATTACTAAAGTCGAGCAACGTAAGGAGTGTAAGATTTCCATCCTCCATACCCATTCTGATGTCATCTGTAACATTGACTAGTGCCGTCACGGTACTATGCCCTGGACGGAAGCCGGATTGGAAGGAGTTTAAAAGGAGATTTTTACCTAGGAAAGAATTAAGTTGGTTGTGGACTAAACGTTCTAAAACTTTAGACAAAAATGGTAGGATCGAGATTGGACGGTAATGACTAAAGGATGAAGGATTGGATTGTTTCGGTAAGGGTATAATCTGTGCTTCTTTCCACTTTGTTGGGAATAAACCAGTGGTAATAGAGTGATTCAAAACGTCACAGATGATTGGGAGTATCACATCTAGAATAGGAAGAATCATATTTCGTCCAATGCAGTCAGTTCCGACAGCTTTAGACGATATAGACTCTATGCTTTTCTTAACACCACATTCAGTGAATTGACTAAATACAAAAGGTGGATACTCAGGAGTTGGAAGTTGAGAAAGTCGATTTAGAGTGTTAGTTTTGGTAGAACCATCAAAACTAAAAGTAGAGGAGAAATGCTTGTTTAACGCATTAAGATCAATATTTTTTGGATTCACTTCTTGTTTTTCTTTACCAACTCCAAGTGTTCTAAGAAATTTCCAGATTTTTGCTGGATCTCCATTATCAACAGACGAATAGATATATTGGCGTTGTGCATTCCTACACACCTTATTACAGTGATTGCGAATAGACACATACTTCTCACGGTTGTAGTCATTTGGTTTGAATTTGTATCTAGTTTTAGCCCTCCCCTTTTTAGCTATTAGTTCCTTGATTTCAGCTGTGAGCCACGGAGATGGTGCATGTTTCAACTTGACAGCGCGGATCGGCGCATGGGTGTCATAAAGTCGGATCAAGTTATTAGTCAAAATTGAAACCTTGTCATCAAGGGAATCTGTGCTATATAGCGGTGTCCAGTCAATAATACCTGCATCCTCACAAAGCCGTTCAACGTTCATACCGCTAAAGTTCCGCTGCATCAGCACCCTACGTTTTGCCTTAGGAGGGCGAAGTCGGTATGAAAGGAAGATGAGATCGTGATATGAGAAGATATCAGCATTATACTGGCCGTGTTTGGCCACATGCTCAGAAGATGAAACAATGACAAGATCTATAAGGGAAGGTGCACAGTCAGGAAAATGATGAGTAGTATTAAGGGGAAGAATAGTCAAGTTACAAGAGTCTAAAATATTGCGTAGAAAGGCAGACCGGCGAAGAGAGTAGGAATCGTTCTTAACAAGGCAAGTATTGAAATCACCCATGATAATGGTGTGCTTAAAGGATGGGACTAGGTTTTCAAGAATGCGTTCAAAGGAAGAGAAATAGTCAATTTTTGAAGAGTGACAGTAATACACGCCTAAAAGAGCCTTAGTATGACAAAGTTCTATTTCCATGAAAATATTCTCAGCCGAGTTTCTTGGTGGTGGTTGTGCTGATAACTCAATAACTTTGTATGGAATATCAGTGCGTAGATAAATAGCAACACCGCCACCACGCTCACAAACATCGGGTACAGGGACACGGTCATTTCTTACTAGTCTGAAGCCCGGAAGGGTATAGAAGACAGTTGAATGTTTTCCTGGCTTCATCCATGTTTCCGAAACCAGAATGGCGTGTAAGTTTTCAGAGTCAAAATTGGCCAGCATCTCGGGAAAATGGGCGGGAATACTCTGGGCACTGATGTGTACAGCATTAAAGTTCAAGGGTACATCAGAAAATTGTTTTCGAAGCAGGTTTGCCAGTGATGGCAAATCTGCAAAGCTATTGTTTACACTATTTGTTTCTATAGAAGTGTCTGAATCAACATCTATACATTCTAAAAATGACATAGGTAAATGTATATATTTAAGAATAGTTACTTATATAAAATACAATACAATAAATATAATGATAATAAATATATTTTAGATTATTTATAAAAGTATAGTCACTTACGAAGTACCTATACATTCCTATTCACCCACCAGCCGAGTGCAACTACAAAATTAAGCCTGGGAAATATAAATAGGTACTAGATAATTTTTGATGAACAAAATGTAAAATAAAACAAAATTTAAACAATTAAAAATTCTCACATAACATATCATCCCAGCCCAAACAGTTGCATCAAACCCAAAAACCAAGTTCAATAGTTACTCCAGCGTAAGCCCAACAAACTTTAAAGCATTGACAAAACACGCACTGCGAGAAAAGAAAAGCCAAGAATAGAACCATAAGTATCTGTGCTATGAACACTAAATATAACAAACTACAACACTTCCTATAAACGCAGCCGTCAGGCATGTCAAATTTGGCATTATGGTGTAGTAACCATAGCCAGTGTATAGTATTTAATATAGGAAAAAAAAAACATGTCACATTGGTTTGACGTTCGTGTCATAGATGACACTTGACAGTTTGACAGCAGCACGCACGCGTTGTTTGTTATCAAATGAAATTGAATGTTGCACACTTGCACTTTCTAATCTCTACAGGTTTTAATATTTTGTAATGCCGGTGGTGATAAAATAAGTAGAATTAAGTAATAGTTATGAAGTGAAAAAGAGAGTGAAAATAACAGTACAGTACTTATACATAACATTGAAAGGTTGAATATGGTGCTAAAAAGTTATTACTTTTTTGATGCAGCTACACGTCTGGGCTTAATACTGGATGGCTTAGGTGGGACAGATGCTGCCTTTCCCTGATCTGGAATGATCAGGATCTTAATGTCATCCAACTCCTGGCAGGAAGTGATACGGTGGCGCGTTCCATCAGGGCCAAAGATGTGGATTGATCCTTCCCTCGTCCAGCACTTGTTAACACCAAAACGCTCTCTCGCAGCCATGAACGCGTCGTGTCTCATCTTAGTGAGGAACTCTGACAGAGTAATACCCGAGCCCTTGAGCTTTGTCTTGGAAAACCAAATGCTGTCGCGCTGGCCAACCCTTGCAAACTTGATCAATATTGGTCTAGGCTTAGAAGATTGTCTGCCTAGCCTATGGCAACGCTGTATATCTGCAGCCACAAAGGTGTCTATACCAAGTTGCTTGTTTATAACACTTACCACAACCTCTGCCGTGTTTTCTGAGGAATTGTCCTTGACACCATGCAGGAGGAGCATTTTCCTTCGACGAACCAGTGCATTGACAACTACCATCCGGTTCAGTGTACTCACAACCATTTACCATTTTAGTATAAGTTGAGATAATATACCATTTTAATCCTTAACTTATATTTTAATGCTACAAAAATTCCTGTACGGTTACCATTTCCCCGTACAGTGATTTTCTACAGCATCCACCTTCTTGACCAAAGTTTCCACCTGACTTTGTAGGAGATTCAAAGCAGTGATAATAAACATTTTGAAAGCTTCGAACTCAGCTGCCAAGTTGACTATATCTGGGGAAGTGCTGTTGTTCTTGTCCAACCTTGCTGCAAAACTGGACATCTGGTCGCGGAACATGGTTCTCAAACTTGTTATTGAGTCTTGGACAGTGTCCATTTTAGCGAAAAATATTTTCCAAGATTTGTGCAGAATATCAGGAGGAAATAACACTCTCACTGGTAGGTGATGTTGTCTACTAAATAATCATCAACAATAATATTAAATTGAACTGTTTATTTTATTATTTTCATTAATTTTACTAATTAAGACGTACCTGTGCATTTTTGTGTGCCTTGCTGTTAAAGCTATTCACATTGAACTCGTTCCAGCTTTAACCACAGAGGCGTATATGGCAGCCTTCAAAAGGTTTGTGTCCCGTCGAGGCAAACCTTGCAGTGTGTGGTCCGATAATGGAACAAATCTCGTTGGGGCTTCCAACGAAATCAACGACTTCCTTTCTAATTCAAATGTTGTGTCAGACTTAGCGGAAGAAGGTATCGTATTCCATTTCACTCCTGCCTACTCCCCTCACTTTAACGGGATTGCAGAGGCAGCCGTTAAAAGTACGAAAACTTTACTTAAGAAAGTTCTTTCACTAACCCATTTGACATACGAAGAAATGGCTACTTGTTTGTGTCAAATTGAGGCTATTCTCAATTCTCGACCCCTTACCCCAGCTTCCTCTGATCCCTTAGATTTGACAGCCCTTACACCTGCTCACTTCTTGATCGGACGAACGCTCATGTCTGTTCCTCACCCTCAGGTCACTAACGGCGACATCACTCACCTGCAACGCTACCAGCGCATAGAACTTCTCCGGCAGCACTTCTGGAAGCGCTTTACTAATGAGTATATTTGTATACTACAGCAGAAGACAAAGTGGCCGACGTCTACGGGTACTCTACAAACAGGGTCACTAGTGCTTGTGAAGGACAAAGCACTGCCCGCTCTGCTGTGGCCGTTGGGTCGCATTGTTAAGGTGCACGAAGGCAGCGATGACGTCACACGCGTTGTAGAGGTAAAGATGAAGACTGGAACCGTGGTAAGAGGCTTCAACAATATTTGTCCTCTACCACTTAATTGAAGCACCAGGGTACTTCAACCGGGGCAGCATGTCGGCGCACGAGCGCCACACTAGGACGAGACCGGAGGCGGAGAGGGTGCGGGGGGCCCGCACTCGTCTCCGATACTTTGCGCAGCGACACCGCCCGCGACACTCGCGCCTACAATATTGTATTTTTTTTTTATTTTTTTTTTCATGAAATTGATTGAATTAAGTCTTAAATCTAAACAAGAGATTTACCAATCTTATCACTGAGTAAAAGTGTAAGTACTTACGAATTTCCCTATGGTTCCCTCTCTATGATCATACTTGTTTTTCTTGTAATTTATTTATTTAAAATGCAGGTGCTTGACGCGCTTACAGCATAGCCAAGTCGCACATCAAGCCATTACAATTATACAAGAATTACACATAGATATAATTATTACAAATTATTGATTAAGAATTATTGGTTTAAATAATGAATTACACAATATTGATATAAACAATAAATTACGAATTAATGATTACAAATTAATTATTAATTGTACATAAATATATATAAATTATGGAGAAACATAATTATTACATATCTATATTTACATTATTACTATTTACTTTAGTCAACAAACAACATCACAAATTTATTATTTACTTTAGTCGTATTATAAACGGGACTTACGATGTTAATTGGTATTTTATTTGAGGCTTGATTGCAGTTAGGGCAGTCAGTAGTGCGAAAATCCTTTAAACCGCACTTAAAACATACTAGATAACGAGGTTCAGTGCATGTTTTTAAAGAATGCGAGTAAATACGACATCTCGGGCAGTATTGTATAGTGTGAGCGGTCACAGCCGCGTTGACCTTGAACGCTGTGGGGCTCGCGTTAGAGGGAGATGCGGCGATAACATTATTATAAGTTGACTTAGATAACTTATAATTTCTGTTAGTGGAATAAGTATGCAAGTTAGAATTATTTTTAGGGCATTTATATGCGAATTCAGGAGCTATCGTATCTGAAGTTATTGTTGGAGGTTCAACAAAGTACTTAGTGCGACTGTGGTATTGTTCAAATCTTCTACAGACGCTCAATAAAGAAGGAACATCTACTACATTCGATGTTAGAAGCGAATTTACATAACAAGGCCTGATATTATTTAGTAAAATTTCAAGCTTATCAGACTCGCTGATTGGAGTATCGAAACGAGAAAATAACCCTTGCATTTTAGAGATGTAAATGGTTATATTTTCTACTTCGCCTTGAGAACGACGTCTAATTTCCGACATTAGTTTATAGTCGTAATTATGGGGACTGAAGTCTCGTTTTAGTAGTATACATAACTCGTCCCAAGATTTCACACTGTCCTTTACAGCGCGATACCAGTGGAGGGAGTCGTCAGAAAAGATTTCGAAAGCAAAGGATAGTACCTTTTCCGAAGGAATATTTCTACAGGCAATGAATTCATTAAGATTTTGTATGAAAGCACGCACACAAGTCTTTCCGTTATATTTAAATTCAGAAAAAAGTTTACGTTCATAATAAGGATCAGAGGAAATCGGAACGCGCGAGTCAAGAGTAGGTTTGGCCACGTCCGTAACCTTGGCATCCGTAGGGGACAAACGAGTCAATCTAGTATAGTAATCATGGAACTGATCCCATAGGGGCTTGATTACTTCGATATTAGACAATAAGGTTAAGTCAATTCGAGATAATCTAAAGTAAACGTGGTGTAAGACCGATTCAGTTCTAGCAAAAATGTTACTATCAAATTTAGATTCTAGCGATTTAACGTTATTAGATACTTTAAATAAAGAAACTTTACAGGCAGATATATCGTCATCCGCTTTATAGGGAGATGTAGCAATGTCTTCCGAGGACACGGTTAGGGAAAGTTTAGAAATTTGCTTCTGGAGCTCATCGACCGTATTTAATTTAATTCCACCCCGAATTAAAACTTCATATTCTAATTCGTTTTTACCTAAATGTGTAAACTTGATGGGGTAAGACATTTTTACGGTGGATGCTTTCCGTAGCGAGAATAGATATAGTAAGCAGAAAAATAATTAGTTAGGTTCTAGAAATTAGATTCAGTGCAGAATAAATCGGAGCGCGCGTTAGGCCGGCCGACACAGCGATGCCTCGCTCAAGGTCATGCGACGAGCCAATTTGAAGGACACGCACGGCTCGAGCGTGCGCTGTATTATTAGTTATTACGCGTTTGGAAGATTAACCTCGCTTATGTTATTGGTAGAATGAAATAAGCGAAGTAAACATAGAATTTACCTTCTGCACTGAAAAAAAAATGTATTAGTAACAATGAATATAAAGTATACGTCCTGGATGTAGTGGTCTAGGATTTTTCTATTCCCGGGGGCGCCATTGTCACGGGATGGGTGGTTCTACATGACCACAAGAAAACCTGCATAAGGGAAGGATTCAGTAACTGAGTGAGTTCGTTCCGATCAGGATTCCTTTTTTTCTTACCTACCAAATACCTATCCACGTACCTACAAATTTCAATTGTAACTTCTAAATTTTTTTCAATCTGCTTTTTCGGCTCAATTTAATCATAGTAAGTGCCATTCCTTTGCCGTTTAGTGAAAATAAATTTGCTTTTCGATAAAATTTACTGCACTAACGCATAACGCACAGCTGATCGACGACGTTAGCCGGCCGGTGCATCTTCTAGGTCGCTAACTGCATTCCAATCCTATTGTACTATTACGATCTTGTTTTATTTTTCTGCTAGAATTAATTGCATATTTCCTTTGCATTATTAATCATGCCTGTGCAATATGAGAAATTGGAAAGTTTAAAGAAAAGACGTAGTGGCCTTAAAGCTAAAGTAACTATTTTCACAAATCATCTAAATTCATTAAAAACTGCTTCCGTCTTGTCTGACCTGCAACACCTTGGGTTGGAAGGTGATGAAAAATTTCAGTTATTTTAAAGTGAGTTTGACGCTTTACAGACTGAAATCGAGTTTCTGCTTGATATGCCCGATGATGAGGTTAAGACTCGGATCGAGTTCGAGGATCAGTACTACTCTGCTGTGGCGCTGGCACGGAGTTTTCTCGCGGCAAAGCCGAGTTCAGAGGGGACACCAGGTAAGGCACACACAAATGTACGTCTACCGAAAATTGATTTGCCTCATTTTGGCGGCAGCCTTCAGGGTTGGCTCGAGTTCAAGGATACCTACATTTCTTTAATCCATACAAATAAGTGCAATGACGATATCATGAAATTTCATTACTTACGATCTTGTTTACGTGTTAGTGCTTCTTTAGTTATTAAAAACATAGATTTTACGAGTGATAACTACATAAATGCTTGGGACTTGTTGTGTCAACGGTATGACAACGATCAGTTACTGATACATCATAATCACGTACAAGCATTATTTAATGTACAGTCATGCACAAAAGAGTCCAGTAAAAGTTTAAGGTACTTAATTGATATAACTAACAAAAATATTAGGGCACTTAAAACATTGAAACAATGCCTCTCAAACAGTTTATAGCGGCGAATAGCGAGTTTGCCCTATATTCAAAGCAGGCCCTTGTGGTCATTGAGAAATCCGGCTCGAAGGACCAAACTGTTGGAGACCTTCGATGTAAGAAATGAAAGAGTGGACTGTATAATAAATCGGTCTAATTCGTAATAAAAAAATACAATATTGTAGGCGCGAGTGTCGCGGGCGGTGTCGCTGCGCAAAGTATCGGAGCCGAGTGCGGCCCCCCCGCACCCACTCCGCCTCCGGTCTCGTCCTAGTGTGGCGCTCGTGCGCCGACAGTGAATAAACATGTATTTTGTGGTATCCTGTATCGGAAAATATGCGTGAGTGTATGTGACTACTATTTTCACATAATCTTAGTTTCTAATAATTGTTGTTGAATTATTTCTAAGTTCGAAGGTAACTTGATATTTGCTGATGCTATTAGCTCGCTTACATTTTTTGGTGGCAAAATGCTGTATATAGTTGCATGTGCTAGATAAATTTCTAATAGGCCATTATAATGCTCTATTATTTCTGAAATTAAGTTGTTGGCAAGTTGATAAGTCTCCATTATTTGTATATTAATATTGTTATGATTGATTGACTTATACCAGTGATTTGAGTTGTCTATTTTTTCTATTATTTCATTTAATTTATTTTGAAATCCTATTAATTTCTGTCGTACTCTGTATTCCGTACCGTTTACTTGTGCAATTGTTGAGAGCATGAACTTTGTTTGCTTGTTGGCGGCATCTATTACATGTAGTTGATTCGTATTTAAAGAGTCAATGTTTTTATAGACTTCGTCGTTGACACCAAATATCGAGGTTAAGAATTGTCCTAAAAGACCCCTTTTCTTTTTGTATCGTTCACTGAATTCAGGTATTCCTTAATCCGTAAAAAACTATTTTCTTACTCTAGTAAATGATGATGTAATTGTTTACAGTATGTTCCAACTCCTGTGGATTCTGCTTTTCTACAGAGTTGATCAAATTTGTACGTTACCGCTTTTATTTTTGTACCATTCTGTTGCAGTCGCTTTCGTACATATATATTCTATCCTAAACATTCTCCTGTCAATGCTCGAGGTTCCTATATGTTCAACATAGAATCCTGCGTCAATATTCTTCATTTTATTTGGATGTGAACTTGCCACGCTTCCAATCATCAACGCTAAGAGTTTGTAGCTTATTAATTTCTGACACCAAGTCGGTGATTTTACACGTAAGTTCTTACTTCTTGTCAGAGTACTGTTACATTGTGTATCCGTGGGGTTCTCCGAACCGTGTTCAGTATCATATTCGTTTTCGTTTACAGGAAGTGGTATTAAGGAATTAATCGATCTCCTGACAAAGGTTCCGGTTGATTTTTAAAGTGTAACTACTCTTACTATTTCATCGTCTCCTGGATGAACAGCTGTAATTTTTGCTAACGGCCATTTACTTGGACTTATGCTGTCGTCTTTAATGAGCACAATTGTTCCAATTTTTACGTTATCCCGGACTTGTTTCCACTTATATCTTTGCTGAAGTTTATTTAAATAATCTTTTGTCCAGCTATTCCAAAAGTCCTTTTTCATTTTTTGAATCTTCTTCCACCTACTAATGACATCAGTGTTTATATTCGACTGACTCTGTGGCGCAGTCGGTAGTGATACCGCCTGCGGCGCTGGAGGTCGTGGGTTCGATTCCCACCGGAGACAAATATTTGTGTGACCCATAAATGTTTGTCTCAAGAGTCTGGGTGTTCCTATGTATAATATGTATGTATTTAAAAAGTATATAAGTATTAATATCCGTGGTCTGATACCCATAACACAAGCAGGTTATTCCTAGCTTACTTTTGGGATCAGATTGCGTTGTGTGAGATGTCCGTGAATATTTATTTACATTTTCGATAGGATCAGGTGTACCGACTGCTTCTCGACAAATAATAAAATGGCTGGGAGTTAACACTGCATTTTCATTTATCTATGTAAGTGGTATTTTACTGACCTCACACCCGACTCACTTATTCCGTTTACGTGAGGGCTTGCTACTGGACTGAAATGCCATTGTATTTCTATGTTCGTTACTGATTTTTAGAATTCTGGTGACTGCGATATTTGTAATATCTCTTTGTTTAGAAAGTTTGCTGCTCCTGCAAAATTCGTACCGTTATCACTATACATGTGTGAAACGGGACCACTTCGGGCAGTAAATCGCCGTAATGCAGCGATGAAAGTCTCTGTGCTTAAATCACTGACTAACTCTAGATGTATAGCTTTTGTTGCTAAGCATACAAATACGGCAATGTATGATTTGTGACCTCTACCTTTCATAGCTCTTGTTTGTATTGGACCTGCATAATCCACTGCAGTGCGCGAAAACGGGTGAGATTGTGTCACTCTTGCTTTCGGTAGCACTCCCATCTTTTGGCAACATGTAGCTGCTTTGTACCTAATACACTTAACGCATTTGCTAAGTATTGTCCTAACTTTTCTTTTCCCACCGATAATCCAATACTTTTGTTGTATATAATATGATAAAGTTAATTTATTACCACCATGTAAAGTTTTCAAATGAGCATCTTGGATAATCAATGACGCCACATGGTGATTATATGGTAAAAGTATGGGATGTTTTTAAGTATATGGTAAGTCTGAGTTGTGTAACCTGCCTCCCACTTTTAATAACCCATCTTCATCTATAAACGGGTCTAACGTGGATAGCTTGTCATTTTTTTTAAGTGATTTTCCACTGTGAATAGTCCTCAACTGTTCTTCAAAATACTCGTGTTGTATTGTATGCATAATTTGTTTTTCAGTCATGCTTAATTCAGCACAAGACAGCGGTTTATTTGATGTTTGATTATTTCTCCATCTATAGCAGTATGATAATATCTAATCATTCTATTAAAACTAGAAAATCTGTTCCATATTTCATTATGTTGTACAATAGTTGCAGACATATAGGAATTTTATCTCCTCGTTTGTATTTGGTATGGTTCTCGTGACTGGAATTTTATCGCTTTTTAACCATGCTGGGCCGTTCCACCATAGCTCATTGTTTACTAGCATTTTTGGATCGGCGCCTCTTGACACAATATCAGCTGGGTTTTCGGCGGAGACCACATGATTCCACTTAATATCTGGTAAACATTGTCTAATCTCTGACACTCTATTCGCTACGAAGGTCTGCCATCGTTCAGGTTCGCCTTTTATCCACCCTAACGTTATCATTGAATCTGTCCAACAGCGGGCCTAAAAAGGCAACATTGTATGTTTCATTATATGAAACATATATTTCATATAATTTGAAATACAGAACATACAAAGCATACCAAACATTTTACGTTTCATAATATGAAACATACCCGCGGGCCTAAAAAGGCAACATTGTATGTTTCATTATATGAAACATATATTTCATATAATTTGAAATACAGAACATACAAAGCATACCAAACATTTTACGTTTCATAATATGAAACATACAATGTTGCCTTTTTAGGCCCTCAGGACATTGTAAGGTTTCTGCAGTTAAGCGCTTCCTTTACCTTCTGGATTAATTTAGCTAATAATACCGCAGCACATAACTCAAGTCTTGGTAACGTGAGCTTTTGCTTTTTCGGTGCTACTTTTGATTATGCTTGTAATAATGTAACATAGTAAACATTATTAACTTTTATCCTACTATACACTACAGCTCCAAACGCTTTTTCACTGGCGTCACAAAACCCGTATACCTCAACCCACGTGTCATCTGTGATATAGCACCACCGCGGGATTCTTATATCTTCAATATATTTAAGGTTGTTTTGTATGTCATTCCATTTTTTTTGTATCGTATTGTCTACGGGCTGATCCCATTCAGTCTGATTTGTCCAGAGTTCTTGTATAAGTAACTTCAGTTTAACTATAATAGGGGCCAACCAACCCAGTACATCGAATATTTTCGCAACTTATGACATAATAAATCTTTTTGTAGGTTTATTATTCTCTGTTATAATAATTTTGAAGCAAAAATTTTCTTACCGAGGTAACCATGTTACACCTAGGGATTTTCTTGTTTCGTCCAAGGGGAGCTTAAGCATCTGATCATCCCTGTTTCCTTTTGGTATATTTTGAAGTAATTCTGGACTATTGGACGACCATTTTCTCAACGTAAACCCTCCTTTGTTTAACATAGTTATTAATTGTTGTTGTAATTCTTTTGCAGAATCCACATGTGACTCTCCAGACAGTATATCGTCCACGTAAAAATCTTCTAATGTAGTTTTACTAGCCATGGGGTATCGTCTCTAGCCAGTTGTTGCAATGTTCTGACGGCAAGGTCAGGTGCGTAAGTGGTACCATAAGTGACTGTCGTACGTTCGTATCCACTCATGCCATGTTTTGGAGAAAATCTCCAGAGTATTCTCTGGTACTTATAATCTTCTGGATTTATTTTTATAAATCTGTACATTTACATTATGTCTGCCATAAAGGCAATCTTGTGTTTAAGCCATCGTAATAGTATCGTAGATAAGTCTTGTTGTAGTCGTGGACATGCATAAAGGCATATTGCTATTAAGGCTCAATTTCATGCTAGTTTTGCTACGCGCATCGAAAACCACGCGTAGTTTTGTAGTTAATGAGTACTCTTTTATTACAGCCTGATGAGGTATATAATATATACCTACATTGTAGTTTGCTATTTTTACTTCTTTCATATGACCGATACGTAGGGTGAGTTGTCCAGCTATGAACCAGGTAAATTTCAAAGTCATATGCTTCTGCACATAGCTAAGAAATTTATCTATGTTTGAATTGGCTTTTAAAGTTTTTTAATATTTTTAATATATTTTTTGTAAATACAAATTTAGTAAAAATTCGGAATTGGTTTATAGTGGAACACTGGGTGTATACATTGAACCAGGCTTTCTTCTACAATGAACCATCTAAAATTATACAGAAAATATAGTTGTTAATTATAATTAAGGGTAATCAAATAAAACAATATGTAATTCAATCAAAATTAAAGTTTTTATTAAAAAATGTAATTACTAACTGGAACATGATATTATCACATAGGAGATTTATAAAAAGAAATTAACAAGTTTTTATTAAGTTGTCATTCCGAGAAGTTTTCAGTCTCATAACTTCAAACTTATTATTTTGGTAAGTACAAATAACAAAACATTTTAAAATAATCTAATAATCAAAAACTTTATAACTAAATATAAAATCTTTGAATGATTTTATATTTTAGGAACTAGATAATTCAGTCTTCACATTAAATCAACTCTTGACTTCTTAAATGTTTCAATTTTTAACGTAGGTGAATGTTAGGCGCAACACGAACAGGGAAGATGTAAGTGGAGTTACGAAACTTAGTCCCAGTGACATAAACAGGTACCTAAAATAAAATTTACTCGTTAAAAAATAAAAGCTTCACACTAGAATTCCCTATAGGTATCATCTGGGACACAAAAACAAACTAGCAAACACCTAGACACACATTTAAATTCATCATTTAATATCCGAGGATTGAACCCGGAAACCCTAGCCTAGTATACCAGTATTAAGTATACCATAGTAACCAAATAAATTAACAGTTTGGTTGTCTTACTATGAGCCTTGTTGTGTTTAACTATGAACCATTCCATCCATTCATTGCAGGACATGCGCCGATGGTTCAACGAAGGACATACCACACTTTTTAAAGAAACCTCAAAATATAACTTATAAAATAAAGTCGTAGGATACTGAACAATAGTGAATAATACCAAGATATTAATGCATATTATGATGTGACAACGAAAGAACTGTTAATATTAAAAAGATAATTATGAAAAAAGATCAAATTCAACAAAAAATACTTACCTTTTGGAGTTTTTTTTATAATTTTCACCGCCACGCGTGCGTCCTTCACAGCAAGTAGATGCGAACTGAGCGGTGGGAAAGGGGTACGCGACGCTTTTAGTAGTATTAGTGCGGAATTGCAACGTCGCGTTTTTGAAATATGGAATGAATCTGCCTGGCTCACTGTAGGACAAGTGACCCTAAATACTCATTCATGAAGTCAATATATTGTTGTCGTAAATTTTCGTTTTTTGTGAATTGTTTTTCTAGTTGTATCAGTCGTGCGGCGGCTGTTTTCCGTGAGTCTCCGTATTGTTTGTTTACGTCTTTAAAGGGAAATCGTACTGTATACGTCCCGTCGTCGTTTCGTATCGTAGTATCTGTGTAGTAATTTTCACAGATTTCATCGTCTATGTTTTGTTTGTAATTCTGTGGAATTTCCTTTAATTCCGAAAAAAATCGTCAGTTGTAGCAAGTCATCCATACGGGTAACCATGCTTATAAGTTTTATACCACAATCTATGTTGTTGGGGTATACTCCAGACAAAATCCACCCGAACTCTGTATTTTGGGCGATTATTCCATCATGGAGCCGTTTGAATCCCTGAAGCAATATTCTACTATATTCTTTGGCACCTAATATAGTATCTATAGATCCCTTTTTAAGCAATTTGCTTGTACTTGTTGTAAGTCGTTCCTAGGTAAGGAACTAGTTAGTTTAGGTAGTACAATTAATGTAGTAGTAATCGCTAGAGTACCTTGGTTGTAGAGTCAAATCGATTGTATAACTCGATTTCTTTGGGTTTTCGTCTCCAATACCTTTTATTTCGGTCTGGACTTTTCGTCGTGGGTAAGATAAGAGCTGTGCTACTTCTTCTGTACAAAAAGAAGCCTCTGACCCTTGGTCACACAGTACTCTCAGTAGTTGTGGCATGCCATCATAAGACTTTGTTCTCAATATGGCAGTTGCTAATAATGTAGTATTGTTTGTATCTAAATTTGTCGCTGACAAGCTAGAGGTTGCCGTATTTGGCTGTTTCTCAGTAGAAGTAGGCTTTGATAATTTTTTTCTCGAACTAAAATGAGATTTGTTAGTTTGTTCGTAAATGCGATGCAACAGTGTGTTGTGACCTTTATTTTTGCAAATTTCACATTGCTTATATATTTCACTCATACACTTTTTCTGATAGTCATGGTTTAAGCAACGTTTGCACATCTTTTTATCGATCACAGTCGAGGTTCGCTCGTTGACATTCAGTGCTTTGAAACTAGGGCAATGATTTATAGTATGTTCAATGCTATGACAATACCAACTGCGTTTCAATTTTGATGAGTTTGGAGTTTGTACTAGTACAGCAGCTGGTCGTTGACTTTTTGTGTGTGATGATGATACGTCGTAAAAATTTAAACATTTAAAGCGATTTTCCAAGAATTTCATCAAATAAGTGAATGATTGTAACTTGTTACGGTTTTGTAACTGTTCTTCATACTAAGCATCTGTTTCATCGTCCCATTTCCTACTAATTATTCGTATTAACAGAGGATCCCAAGACGAGGTGTTTACTCCTTGGTTTTTTAATGCCTCAAGACACTCATTCACGGTGTCATGCATATCCCTCAATGATGATGGGTTCGATGAACTTATTTTTTGTAAGTTTAATAACTTATCGATGTAACTAGAAACAATCATACGCTCGTCATCAAATCTTTGTGTAAGCAACTTCCATGCCGTCTCATAGTCATCAGTCGCGCGCGCGCAGTCGTTAGCTACGGACGCTGGCGGCTAACAACGAGCGTTGTAACAATGGCGGTGAATACCAACGTCGTCAAGTGCAATGTAGGGGAAGGCAGGGTAATTACGAACACCTAAGGGAGTTTTGAAATAAATCGAAAGATATTATATTGCTCGTTCGCTCTAACTTTGCCGCTCGGCTCTATACTAAAGTCGAATTTTTGATTAGACGAAGTAAATTGACAGCAACTAATGTCACTTCTTCTTGTAGTGTTGCGTATTTTTTAAGACGAAGCGACATTAGCTACTGTCAATTTACTTTGTATAATTAACAATTCGGGTATACGTCTCTACGCCAGCGGCAAAGTTAGAGCGAACGGGTAGTAAGTAGGGTAACTTTAATAGCTTCTTCTGAAAGATAAATTATCACACTTTAGACTCATACAAACAACAATATTAATTTATCTTTATATAATCAACTTTTATAAGAAAAACAAAACCCTTAGTGTTCGTGTTTACCCGACACTAGTCGGGCAATCACGGACACCTAGTGGGGCAATTACGATCGTTCGTAATTAACCCAGACTAGCCTAAGAATGAGATCACGTACGACAGATTAGTCACGATTAAATTTAAATTTAACGGCAAAGATCACAACGATATCCCAGCGAAGACGATTGTCCGTATGTACACTTATCATGGGCCCAATTTTCACAAACGTAACACTGGATCCATTTCTCACCAGGTGGGCTATCTTCGTATTTTTCATTGCAAAAAATACAATAATAGTCTTCATTTTCGTTCGTCCTCTTTTTGGTCATTCCTTTCTTCTCATCATCACTGTTAGTTCTAAATTCTAAAATGTTTTTAAATTTTTTCACAGCTCTTTTATTAGTTCTCAGTCTCTTTGTCATAGTGAGTGTTTGGTCAGGTTCTTTACTTTGTTTTGCTTCTTCATTTTTTTTCAGTTTTTCGTTTTTTTCAATGACTTTCTTTTTTTATTCTTTTCCTCAGCGTCTTTCTTTTGTTTTTCTATTTTTTTATTGTACTTTTTTTCAAGTTCATCTTTGAGGGGTGTACTAGTTAAAATAATTGAATGTTTCTTTTTGGTGTTGCGCTTGTTAATCTTAGGGGTAATAACAGGTAAATTAACAATGTCAGATAATGGTATTGAAGAATTATGTGCCTCTAGTTTTTCAGGAAGTTGTGCGTCAAAAACACGTACTTCAACATCTTGTGTGCTATTAGTAGGTACAAAGGATGGTGCATCATTATCTAGTACAAAAGCATGGATGTCATTAGCTGGTTCAAGAGCTGACGTCTCAAGAGCAGGTACAAGAGCGTGTGATTCGGTAGGTTGTAGATCAAAAACGGGTGCAATGTCAGGTAATGATACTGAAGGATCACTTACAATATTCCCTAGTTTTTCAGAACTCGTTGCGTCGAAATCAGGTATTTCAACAGCCTGTGTGCTAATTACAGGTAAAAAAGATGGTGCATCAATATCAGTAACAAGAGCTTGTATCTCATTAGCTGGTTGAAGAGCTGATGCGTCCAGAGCAGGTACAAGAGCGTTTGATACGGCAGCTTGAAGATCAGAAACGGGTACTATAAAATTTAGCTAGAGGGGTTTGTGCATCAGGAACATGTGTTGAAAAAGCTTGTAATGGAGCTTGCTCAGCAGGCTGGTTTGTTAGTTCTTGTGCATCAGTATTTTGGGATTCTGATGGTTGAAGCTCATCGTTTTCGAATATGACTGGCCGCAAGGGATATATTCCGGCAGCTCTAAAACCATTTGCGGCCTTTTCGAGATTACTGCATCGATTGTAAGCTCTGATGAACAGTTCTACAACTTCGTATTGTGTAATTGCACGTCCAGGATTTTCTGCCATGTAATATTGGCATTCCCGATTGTAAGCAGTCTTGATAGGTCCATAGAATGTTAAGTCCAAAGGTTGTAGCCGGTGGGACGTATGTGGGGGCAGAGTCAATAAAATAATACCATTGCCTCGGCACAACATGTAAACATCAAGGGTGATATGGCTATCATGGTTGTCTAGGACCAGGAGTATTGGATCATCCATAGTAGGTTTTGCGTAAGAAATAAAGTGGTCATTCAACAAAAAGATTTTCATTAATCCATCCCGACTCTGAAACAGCAGCAATCATATTTTATTTATTTATTTATTTAGACTTTATGCACAGAAATAGTACATTGGCGGACTTAATGCCAAAGGCATTCTCTACCAGTCAACCATAAGGTGGTGCAGAGCTATATATGAGGTAGGCGCATTTAATAAAGGTCATCAATATATTTAAACATCACTAACAAGAAAATAATATAATACATATCAATATTATAAACTAATTGTATACCTTAATAATATACATACTTATATAATATGTATAATATACATACTTATAAAAAAGATTCCACTACATAATATTATAGTTATATGAATACATACACAATTAGATACATAATATAAACATAAATAGAATGGTAAAATAAAATAAATACGAATAATAAATTGTTCCACTTAATTTTCCGCAACTGACAAAAGCAACTGCCGCACTCTGGCCTTAAAAATATTACGGCTGTTTTACTGTCTCACCTCGACGGGAAGCGCGTTCCAAAGAAGAACAGATTGGACTAAAAACGAAGAACCCACAAAATCTGTGGTATGAGAAGGACATAGGAGAAGTTTATTGTCAGAGGAACGCAGACTTCTATCGTGGTTTGACGATAATAATTGGAAAGAAGAAGTCAAGTAAGTCATCATATTGGCATTACCTCCTCTTAGTAACTGCGCATTCATGCGTTTTCTTTTAAAAATGAAAAATGGAGGGATATACTGTCCAGCTGCACTAAAAGCACAAACTACAGTTGTGGTAGATCCTCTCTCACCACTTGTCGCATGTCCTATTTGTTTTTGGCCTTTCGGTGCCAAAATTTTGGCATTCCTTTGCACATTTGTGATACCAGTTTCGTCAACATTAAACATTTTATCTCGTTGAAAGTTGTGTTTATTTTGTAGTGTTAACAAATTGTCATAAAATAATTGTACTTCTGAGGCATTAAACGAATTTATGCGATTTAGTGAAGTAGCTTCAGGTTTTCTTAAAGAAATTCTAGTATGCCTCTGCATAAAACCTCTGTACCAATCTTTTCCTGCCATTTTCTTTGTTCTGTTAAAAGAATGTTGAAGATTATTTCGCTCTGCAAACTCAAATGCAATTTTACGAACCATGTGTATTGTTAATCCGTAAAACAATTTGCTACAATTGATTATATGCTTTTCTAATTCCAATTCTTGAGCGTCAGAGAAAACAGATTTTCTACCACACCTTGGTTGTTTTATGACTGTCTTTTTCATATGGTCAAATATTGTAGTTTTAGGTACCGAATACAAAGTAGACGCTTTGCCTAAGCTTAACTTTTTATTCTTAACATCATCAATGGCTCTTTTAAGATTTTCAACATTATATTTCGTTTCCGTTTTCCTTTTGTAATTCCGCGGCATCTAAAACAAATAACACGTAAAATAGAGAATGTCCGATAATTTTAATGAAAAAGAAACAAAACTAACTTAATAAATGAAAGAACCGATATTTTTATTCTAGGATGGGGCAATGCCGAACATTCGTAATTGACCCACTCAATTCGTTCGCCAATGCCCTCTAAGGTAATAAAACAAAAAAATATTTTATAATTTTAGGTTATCTTTGCCTGGCCGCGTGTTTACACGCGGCCAGGCAAAGATAGAGAGTCATAATAGAATCTGCAATTACCAATTTATTTATGCATATAAATGTCATGTTAGAACTATTATTACTTGATAAGTTACACCGTATATCATTTATATAAAAATTGTAACGAAAATAAGTACCGAAAATATTATTTCCAAGTGAGTGGAAGGCAAACGACAAAACAAAAAAAAAGTCTCTGAGTCGGGGTGTTAACCATTCACTTATTATGGTTAACACCTCGACTCGGATAGGTTAGAACTTCGGCCGTAGCCATCGTGGTTATTTTTTTTTTGTTTTGTCGTTTGCCTTCCACTCACTTGGAAATAATATCTTCGGTAGTTAGAATTGACCGTACTTTATTAAAAAAAAACTTTAACAGTGAATTTTCGGATATTTGAAATTCTGAATAATGTTTTTCGGGAAAATAACAGTCCGGTCTTTTGATTATTCGTACTAATGAAATTAGGAAAAATAAAAATTCGTACTTATGACTTTCGGATAAATGAATATCGTCCTTTTGAATATTCGGAGCTTTGTTTCTTAGGAATTATAATCTTCGGAATTTTGAACATCGGAATATTGAAATTCGGAAAAACATATTTCGGAATTTTTGGGTGTTCCCTCAATATGCACTTGACAAGTCGATTAAAATATGAATGAAAGTAGCTTCAGTGTGCATGATTTTTTTGCACATGTGTATGCATCGACGTGTATGTACACTTGATATTGATTCAAGTCGCTTGACCATCTCCTGAGCCCATTAAGCAGGCAGGCGTGCCTCAAGTATTCATATAACATTCATCAGTATACGTTACTACTCGTACACGTTAAGTTGAGATACACTTCGTAACAAAATGTTCCCAAGCGTGCATCATTCCGGTCACCCGGTCGCTCGGACCACAGATAGTATAATAGATTCTATCTCGGACTCGGACGCGGCCGAGTATTTATATTCTATCTCGGACTCGGACGCGGCCGAACGTCGACTGTACGCGCCCGAGCGGTATAACGCGTCCGAGAAAGGTCCTGGGTCCTGCTAAATTTTGTCGCGTACTGGGTACTGAACCAGTACGCGGTTATGCCATATAACACGTCCGGCAGTACGAACAGTACCTACCCAAGTCTACAGGAGACTTGGTTGATGTCGCACGATATACCTTTCGTAGGTTCGATTGACAGTGATTTTGGATAAGCAGCTGTCTCGGCGATGGACACTGGTTCAGATTTAATACGGGGGCGCCGCTGGGGGGGCGTGGCCCTAATGTGGAGACATCAGACATTCCCACAAGTGTCAGTAATCCAGTGTAATAATAAACGTATTTGTGCAATCAAAATAATAACGTGTGATGGGCCAGTCATAGTGATTAATGTTTATATGCCAACTAATTGCGCGGTGAATTTACCTGAGTTTATAGACTGTCTCGGTTGTGTGCATGCCATAATAGACGAATATGGGATCGACTCCGTTTTTATGCTGGGAGACCTGAACTCTGCGCCGGGTGAGTTATTTTACACAGAACTTTCAAACCTTTGCAATGATCAGCAATGGTCTATAGTTGATATTGACATTCTAGGAATTGACTCGAACACCTTTACTTTTGTGAGTGACGTACAGTTTGTCTATAAAGTCGTGAAATGAATGTTTGAGGAACTAAAAATAGTTATGTGTGTGGCAACACTGGCAACAAGAAACTTAAGTACGTCAGTTGTCAATGCTATCGTCGAATTTCGTTTACTCTCTCACGTAACTTTAATGTTTGGATTAAACTGCAACAAATTGAGACCAAACTACGCATAAAGGTTTGAGAAATCAGTAAAGAAAATTGAAGTGGTGCGCAGGAAGTGATTTTTAAAGTTTTCCAGTGATGTTTCGCGGAGTACCAATCTGGGCAATTGTTGTGGGATTTTGAGGATGTTTATGAGCGAACAGCATCTTTGGTGGGTATGTAATCGTGTTATTGTTTGTTTTGAATCTGTCTGAAGTTACAAATTTACTGAATTTACGATTTGGAGACAAAAAAAAGGCATTGTTTGCATATTTTTAGGTTAGAATCTTAAACTTACAATCTACCTATAATGTAAGTCAGTGGTTAGAACAACATGGTTATTTTATAGTACGACCTACATTTTTGATACTCAGTTCAATCTGGTTTTCTACCAATTTTTATTTTGAATTAATTGCTTCATGTCAATAATTTGTTTCCAATATGTAATTAATTTTCTTTTTTTACTCTTTTCAGGAAAATCAGAGAGTACAGTTAGGCGAATAGTTAACGAAGGTTTTAATAATGAAGGAAAGTTTGAAACTCCTGGTAAATACAGAAAAGGTCGGCAAAGAAAGAAATAGACGATTTTAATATTTGAGCACTGCGCCAAAAAAATCCTTGTCAGATGGGGGAAAGTTACAGATAAAACATGTAATTACATGATTGTGGCAAAGCAATTGGGACTGCTAGGCACCTGCTGGTGGGTTGTAAGACGCTATTAGACCGGGGCTTCTGGATCTGGTTCAATAACTTTATTCTGGATCTGATTCAATAAAACAGAAACAAAATTAAAAATGTATAATGTGTTTTATTTATTAACTCACTAGCTGATGCCCGCAGCTTCGCCTGTGTCGAATTTGTTCTCGTTCCCGCTTCCCGTAGGAACTTATTCCCGGGATAAAAAGTAGCCTATGTGTTATTCCAGACTATAATGTATCCCTGTACCAAATTTCAGCCAGATCAGTTCAACTGTTCGAGCGTGAAAGAGTCTCACATCCACACTCATAAGCTTTCGCATTTATAATATTTGTATTGTTCCCGTTCCCGCTTCCCGTAAGAACTTATTCCCGGAATAAAAAGTAGCCATGGTTATTACAGATTATAATGTATCCCTGTACCAAATTTCAGCCGGATCCCTTTAACCGTTCGAGCGTGTTAGAGTAATAAACATCCACACTCACAAACTGTCGCATTTATAATATTAGTAAGATTTTACTCGGAACAAACTCGTATCAAAATCATTTTGGTTGTACTATATAGGGTTGCATACATGCATTCAGCAGCGCCCTCATTTAATTTCACGACTTTATAGACAAACTGTATACGGGACCTGTAGTTGGTTAGATCATTGTGTGGTGACTCGCTCGGCAAAGAGGCTGGTAGTGGATGCGAGTGTCAGTTACGATGCTCGGTGGTCTGATCACTATCCACTGATTATAAAATGCAACCTTAAAGCCCTTACTCCAAAATTACTTACAAAAAATTGTAATGCTAATAAATATGTAGAATGGAGTGAGAGGAATGACGAACAAACTGACAGATATACCTTTGAGTGTCATTCTAGGCTTAGACGAATTGACTTTCCTTTGGAATGTGTTAAATGTGCGGATCGATACTGTGAGGTCCGTGGTCACACGCGTATTTTGGACAAGATGTATTCTGACATTGTGTCCGCCCTCCGGGAGGTTGCGATGGCAGGTCGGGAGGGTACACGTGGGCGAGATCGCGGTTAGCATATAATGGGGTGGAATAAACACGTCAGCAAGGCTCACAGGATGGCCAGATCTAAATTTAATGAATGGATGTTGTGTGGTAAACCTAAGACGGGGCCGATCTACACTGAAATGTGTGTCAGTAGAAGAGTGTTTAAAGCTAAGTTAAAATGGTGTCAAAACCATCAGGAGCAACTACAGATGGATGCCTTAGCTGTTGCTCACTCTGGGGGTAACTTCCGCAGTTTCTGGAAGAGCACTAATAAATTAGGGGTGAAATCTGGACTTCCTGCGAGCGTCGAGGGTGTGAACGATCCTAAAGATATAGCTAACATCTTTAAAGAACTTTTTTCAATAGTATCTCCCCTGGGTCCGGCTCGGTCGGTGCTCAAGGTTGATAAAAAGCAATCAATTATCAGCTTTCTTGCAAAAGATGTACGCAATGCCATACGGGCTATCTCGCGTGGCAAGTCGCCGGGGCACGATGGACTCAGCATTGAGCACCTGCTGCATGCCGGACCACATATTTCTAGAGTGCTTGCAATGTTTTACTCCTTATGTGTGAGCCACTCATACCTACCGAAAGATCTTATGAAAACCGTGGTGGTACCTGTAGTGAACAATAAAACTGGTGACCTCACTGACAAGAGTAACTACAGGCCCATATCACTTGCCACTGTTTTAGCTAAAGTATTTGATGGTCTGCTCGAGGCACAGTTGAATAGATATGTAACCATGCACGATAACCAGTTCGGATTTCGACCCCGTCTGTCCACTGAAAGTGCAATACTGAGCCTCAAGCATACCATTAAATATTACACCAACCGTAGTACACCCGTTTACGCTTGCTTTCTCGACCTGTCGAGGGCCTTCGACCTAGTTTCGTATGATCTTCTGTGGGAGAAGTTACTGGCCACTAGTTTACCACAAGAACTAGTCTGTGTGTTCCAGTACTGGTACACACATCAACAAAACAGTGTCAGGTGGGCGGGGGCTGTGTCGGACTCTTATCGGCTTGAGTGCGGGGTGAGGCAGGGGGGATTGACCTCTCCTACCTTATTTAATCTGTGTGTGAACGGACTGATCGAGGCAATAAGTAGGCAACATGTCGGTTGCCACATTGATGACGTTTGTGTTAACAATTTAAGTTACGCGGACGACATGGTGCTTCTTAGTGCGTCGGTATGTGGCCTAAGAAAATTGATAGGCACTTGCGAGAGGTACGCCTGTGACCACGGATTACAATACAATGTAAAAAGAGCCAGTTGATGGTCTTTGAGACCGGCAGTGGACGCACTCAGCATGTACCTGGGGTACTACTAAACTCGGTCCCATTGCAAAGAGTTGATAAATTTAAATATCTGGGACATGTAGTTACTGCTGACCTCAAAGATAATGAAGATATAATGGTAGAGCTTTGTCGATAAGGGCCAACATGATGGCTCGCAGGTTTGCACGGTGTTCTGCTGAAATAAAGATAACTCTCTTTCGAGCATATTGTACAACCCTCTACACGTGCAGCCTGTGGGCTAATTACAACAAAAGGAAATACAGTGACTTGCGGCTCCTGTACAATAATGGGTTTAGGATGTTGTTGGGGCTGCCTCGATTTTGTAGTGCCTCGGGAATGTTCGCGGACGCCCATACCGCTTGTTTTCAAGCCACTATGCGCATGCGGGCAGCGTCTTTGGTAGCTAGGGTGCGAGCCAGCTCCAACAGCGTCCTACAAATGATATCAGCCAGACTTGACTGCCCTTACCTCCGGCATTGCTGTGAGAGACATATTTCTGTGCCACTTCCGGAGAGAAAATACTGACATAAGAATTATTATGACATGAATTACCTATATTTTTTTGTATCTGGAATTTGCGATCATTATCATTATTTTAATTTATTGGCCCATTTTATTTTATTTGTATTCATTTTATTATTAATATTATGTTAATTTATTCTATTTGACATTTGCATTTTAATGACTTTATATTTTAATTCAACGACTCGTATTATGAATTTATTATTATTATATTGACATACCTAATTATCATGTATGTATGACTTTTCAAAAGACATTGAGGTGACGACTTGAAAATTTTATTTGCTATTTGTTATTTGATTTGTGATGCATTTTATGGGTATTGTTAACCTGAAATAAATTGATTTTATTTATTTATTTATTTTACAGTTTATTTCGCTTATCGCCAAGTGATGTATGAGTCGCGCTGCGTCACCTTTAGCGTGTGTTTTCAGATATTGCATTTTTTCTGTATACGATAATGACAAATCTTCGTGAATATTTTTTTTTAAATAAATCTTTGAATGTACACCAAGAGTCGTAGTCTCCATAAAAACAGGTATATTAATCCGGGGTAGTTTGGCTGTCGACTTGCGAAAACTAATTTTTTCGTCCGATTGTTGGAATATTTTCTCCTCTAACAACTCAATCAAAATCTCATAATCTTTTTGTAGGTTTTCGAAGCGGTTTCTTCTAATAATAATTCGATTTGAGATTCTTCGACTTCTTGCCACTGTTTTTGCAATAACTGCATAAGCGATTTTAAGTACCATACCGGTTTATTTTCTGCAATAGCTGTATTTGCTTGTGATAATTTTTTGCCAATTTGTGTCATTCGGAATTGCTAAATAAACATTTTAGACCTACTTGCTACACGTGTGTCAACCTCCTCTCTACGTCATTTGTTGGTTCATAGACACCTTGAACCAGTTGTAACCTTTCCTCGCATTTTTTCAGGTGTGCTAATCCTTCGGTATAGTGTGCTTGTATGTTGCCAAAGTAGTTCGTAGTTATGTATTTATGAGATGTCAACACTTCCTGCTCCTGTAATCGTTCGTGCTTAGTCTGAATCCGCTGGAAAACTTCATTAAGTGGTTTTCTTCTGTCCTCAATATATTTTTGGGTTTTCCTTACCGCAGAGTTCTTTTTTATGTTAGTAATTATCCTCGTGATTTCATAGAAATCTGCTTCCTGGCTCTTGATTATTTTGTTAATGTTCGGTATCTCCATGTTGCTCTTCTTTCTTCCTGCCTAATGTCCCTACCCTAGGAAAGTCCGTACTTGTCACCCCTGCTCTTCTCGTTTTCGTACGTGATGATGCGACTTCTCAATCAATTGATGGAACCCGCTTGTGGGAAATCAATGACCGAACCGCAACGAGATGCTATAGGGTAAACAGGTACAACGTACTTCAGATTTTTGACTAACTGGTGCTTTATGGAGTACACCAGCCGGCAGTCGTCTGAAGGTTAAGTCCGTACCGTCAATTCTTACAGGGGAAGAGACCGCGATTTTATTTTTTATTTTTTTTCTCGAAGGACCAATGTACAGCCGTCACACTAATTGTAACCGACTGTACGCATACAACTATATGGTAAGAACCTACGGAGCCCTACCTAACACTCAAGTCCCTATTGAACCCTAACGTGCCTAATTCGCTAAGGCTCTGTTCTACCCTATAGTGTGATTTTAACCCTAACGTATCTACCTAACACACTAAGTTCCTAACGAACCCTAACGCCCCTAGTACCCTAAGGCCCTAGCCTAGCATATACCTAGTTTGGTGAATATATACACAGATAGATGGTTACGGGATGCCTGCACCATGCGACCTAAGATGGCAGACGGATGGTTGGTAGGATGTCCAGGATGCGGAGAGATTACTCACTGCCAATCGCACAGACTCATACGACTGCTGACTCTGCTGAGGCTAAAGGTGTCTTGGCCACAGTGAGGGGTAGTGGTGGTAGGTGAGGTGGTTGGTTTATTCTTCAGATTCGCCGCTGAACACCATATAGGGATGTGGTATACCCACAATTAAATCAGCACTGAAGAATAGACCGGAGGGAGTGAGTCAAAGTCGGGTGAGACGTAATGACTGATTGATTTACAAAATAATTATTCTTCTATATTAAAATTATCCTAAGTACACAAGTATGGGTGTTTATTAGTGTGCCATCGGTGTAAATTGCCTCTGCAGTAGTTTGAATCTTGGTCAAATATTTTGATGATTACAGCCGACCTATGGAACGTTGATGAGTGATGAGTTGCAAATTTGATTGCATTATGTTCTTAATTGAACAATAGGTATGCATTTAAGACTAAGTATAATGTATTTCGAATTATTTTTAGACTTGTGACTTAACAGATTTGATCTTGTTTAATATTATAATGGGAGATCATTAATAAGGCATTGCGTCAGTAGTGGTATTTATGAGGATTTTGACTCGAAAATGACCATGGTCTTGACTCGTTTTTGTTTTACTCCGTTACGTCTAACCATGGTCATTTTGTAGACAGTTCTGAAAAATATTTCTAAAAACATTTTCAGCAGCAGAAACAAGTATCATTCTTTGCATAAACTTACTCACCTTTAGCGTAAACGTTGAGCTATACTATCCATCGCCATGACACTCACAGCGTTTTCACTTCACAAATAAAATCTTTTTAGCACTACGTTTCAGCCGTAAATTATTACGTGAGTTAAAACGTTCTTTTAACTCACGAGGTCAACAGACTTCAACTATATATAATTCGTATCTGTTACGAGCGTGCCGCACAATCAATGCAACGTGTCGGGAGGATGACTTAGATGTATTCTTCACTAGCATATCTAAATTAAAGAGGGCTTTGTGTGATCACTACTTTGTGGAATAAAATAGTTACCGGCTGCTGTGTATGAATACCAAAAGATAATATTTTATAGTATAACTCAATCGTATGTAGAATTAAGTTGTTGTACATACACTTGTGTTTGGACTGAGTCTCACCTCCTTCTTCTTTTTATTATGTATGACTTTGCAAAAGTCTGAGATACCAATGGAAACTTGTAATTGGCCCTCATTATGATAGATATCTGTTTATTGTCTATATTCAGCTGTAAGTTTTCCTATAGGATTAAAATAAAATAGAAATAAAACATCCAAATCGTGTATTATAATTTTAACAACATGGCGAACACGTCCGGTGTCTTTTTTAATGATATACGATATATTTTCCAAAGATTTAGACAAAGTTTGCTGCTCTTGTTTATTTGCCCGACTCTCCTCACAAGCTTTTGCGGCTACCTTAGCGTACCAGCTCTCTCTATCTTGAGCATAATAAAAAGGATTCGTGATCGGGTTATTATCGTCCATGGAGTTCTGAAATAATGTGAAAATTAGAACAAACATGAATAATGTGCCTACTTAGTACTTGAATAAAAAAAAACTTTTAATGAGTATAAATTGAAAAGCAGATACCTACTAACCTCCCGTTAATTAGCTTGCCATATTAATAGCCATTAAGTTGTCTGGTTGCCTAAACCGCCCAAGACCTTGATGCATATCTAGACCCCGCAGACCGATCCCTTGAGACTTGCCTTACCAAGTAACTGCATAATACATCACAAGGTATAAATATTTAGTTTAGCTCGTAACAGCTCGCATGAGCAGCTATCAAACCCCATTCAAAGGTTGTTACGTCACAAGTTAAACCAAGAAGTTATTTTTGTGATCCACTGTTGGACAACACATATTATGCCATCAAGAGTTGTAGTGGTCGATACTATAAATAATTGCTCGCAGTAAATGTTACTATTGTATTGAGAAGGTTGAATTTTATCACAAAACTTTATACTCATTAATATATCCATTTAAAACAGCTGTTATGAAATTTGTAAAACAACCGCAATCATTACATGTAAAGGAACTTTGCGTTTATTCTCAGGAGACTGGTTTTCGTCATGGCGAATTATTACCTTAATCGGTACGATGCATCATTTGTGGGCCGTCAAATTGCGGAAGAACTAATTTATTAATTAGTCTTCTTATTGACGAAAATGGTTTAAGATTTATAAATGTTTATGTTTATTCGAAAATCCTATAAAACCCCAAGTATGTTTTTTTTAGAAAAAGTCTTGCAACGAGTACCAGGCATGTCATTACAAAAATATCATGAAATTGAGCAAGTACTGAGTGTTCAGGCCGCAAAACCTAATCCTGTAATTGTATTTGATGATGTTGCTTGTGAAAAGCAAAGTTGTGACACAGTGACACAAGTTCATCGATTGTTTTTATCTCAATCAAAAGTACAGTAAATTTTTTAAGCAATTAATAAGAGACAACGCGAACCTAATAATACTTTTTGTCGCGACGATCTGACGATGTGCGAAGTTCTGAAGTTATAACTCCAGGGAGATTCCTACTTGAGGTACAGACTCCATGATAATATCGTCTGTCTATTTGTTTTTTAACTAAATTTGAATATGATTCCGTTTCTAATGTCAAATGGATCATTTTCATTGTACGTTATTTAGTTAAAGCCGAACAACGTATTATGCTGGTCTAATATGATTAATGTACGGGATACGTTCACCCGTACCGTTTGTTAGTTGTAGGAGTTGGCTTATTCCCCAGATTCGCCGCTGAACACCATAAAGGGTAGTGGTCGACCCACAATTATATCAGCACTGGGAAATAAGCCGTAGGTGAATGAATTGAGTGAGATACTCAGATAACATTGATTTTATTACTTGTTGTACACGTATTTATATGGCTAAATTGTACGTGCCGATCCTTCACGCCGGATGAGAGGGGAAATTGACTAATAATTAATATTTAATAAATGTCACGTAAATTGTGTACGTGCTATGGATTACACACTAAGCATAAAACTAAATCTATTAATATCTCCATTTGTTTGTACGTAAAACCGTACATGCTCCCAAGGAAAAAGAGTGTATATTTAGTGGCTAACAGAAAAAATATGCTTAAAGGTAAATATTTTTTTAAATAGTTTCTACTATATACAAAAGTTAAATAAATTACTGGGCACCGATTCTCGCTTCACACGACATGAATGCGTGGACGGAAATCGGCGGGTGACGCGTCGCCTGTCTCATATTTAGGAACGGCGAACTTGAGACGGACGACGTTTTTTCCGTAAATTTGCATCCACGCATTCACGTCGTGTGGTCGAGAATCGGCGCCCTGGACGTCTTTAAAATCGAACGCCTTTTCAGGTTCTAGACTGTTCGGTTTCTTCTTGTCCTGCAGCTCAATATTTTGCGAATAGGTTGCATTAAACAATGGTCTATCGTTTCTCCATGGCTTATTACTGGTTAAAAGTTTTGTTTGACTTCCTTGTAACGCCTCTAACGCCATAAATCTTGTTTCCAGAAACTGTATGAATTCTTCCAAGTCTGAAAGCTCTCTGGGCGCTTTGACAGCCTTCATGTATTCGTTGTATGTGATGCTGTCAAGTTTTTGCACAAGTAGATGGATTACTATAGGATCCCAAGTAGTAATATCAAGAATAAAGTTCTTAAGGCCGTTTAAACACTCCATCATAACGTCATGTAGCTTCCTTATACTGGCGGCACTTGCTTCTTGAATTGTAGGTTGATTCAACAGTGTCTTTATATATGAGTTTAATAGAAGTCTCTTGTTGTTATAGCGATGCGTTAATAATTTCCAGCAAGAATCATAGTTGTCTGCACCGATGCCAAGATGTTGAACTAATTTCTCTGCGTCTCCCTTCAACTTGGCTTTCAAGTGTTGCATTTTTTGAGCCTTTGAAAGTTAAGGGTTGTTATGTATACTTTCAATTTAAAGATCTCTAAAACTCAACCATTGGTTGTAGTTCCCATAAAAATCGTCCAATACGTAACTCATCGTAAAGATTTTCTGCCGCCAAGTATTTTTGCTTGTGTACTGAATCTTCGTCCTGTAAAATATAATCCAATTGCCAGTTAGCCTTTTCAATATACTCAAATTTTGTTTTCAAAGTAGCTAAATACTCTTCTAGTTCCCATTTTTCCATTGGACGTGTTAAGTTTATTTTCTCCGCAAAGCGCTCGAACACTTTGAAATTGCAGTATTGTTACCGCAGGAGATCTTGTTATTTTTCCATGTTATCGTTAGTTTCTCGAGGTGGCACATAGAAGTCTATGAACTCGAAGGAAAATTTTGTAGTTAATTTTCCCTTCTCAGTAGTAGTAGCAGCGGATGCGGACGTCAATTCTGATTTCAGTTTTAGTATGTCCTGTAATACGTCCTCGTACATCCTCTGTGTTGGTAAATATGTCTTCCGTGAAGTATTGAAGATCCGTTACTCCAGACTCTTCAAGTAATTGATGATTGGAGACAAACGTTTCCCAAGTTGCGTTTAGTTGTGAAAGATGGTCTTCCAAGTATTGCAAAGTCTTCCTGCTAGGTCCGTCTTTCTTATAGTTAACACAGATACGTTTCAGTTCCGTGAAAACAGCTTCTTGTAGCTTGCGTAATCCCGTGGCACTCATTGTAAGCAAGTAAGTTGAGTGAGTAAGTTAAGTGTAAGTTAAATTTGAGCTTACCAGTGCGCTCGTTCTTCCTTGAGGGTCCACGTGTCTGGGTTTCTTCCTCAAAGGAACACTTTCTCTAAGGATCAATATCCGTCCCTAAAGTACAGTAAGTTTAGTGAGTAAGTTTAGTTGGCTTACCACAGTGTGCTCGTTGAGCAGTTAAGTTGAGTGAGTAAGTTTTAGTTGGACTTACCACAGTGCGCTCGTTCTTACTCGAGGGACCGCGTTTCTGGGTTACTCCTCAAAGGAACTCTTTCTCGAAGGACCATTATTCTCCTCCAAAGTGTAGTATCCAGCACGAAGAACAGTTTTGTAGTTACGTTCCTAGTAGGACCACTTTTCCTCTCTAAAGTGTAGTATCCGGCATAAAGAACAGTTTTGTAGTTACGTTCCTCGTAGGACCACTTTTCCTCTCTAAAAAGTGTAGTATCCGGCACGAAGAACAGTTTTGTAGTTACGTTCCTCGTAGGACCACTTTTCCTCTCTAAAGTGTAGTATCCAGCACGAAGAATAGTTTTGTGGTTACTTTCCTCGTAGGACCACTTTCTTCTATAAAGTGTAGTATCCAGCACGAAGAACAGTTTTGTAGTTACGTTCCTCGTAGGACCACTTTCTTCTCTAAAGTGTAGTATCCAGCACGAAGAACAGTTTTGTAGTAACGTTCCTCGTAGGACCACTTTCTTCTCTAAAGTGTAGTATCCAGCACGAAGAACAGTTTTGTAGTAACGTTCCTCGTAGGACCACTTTCCAGCAGGAAGTATAGGACCACTATTTCTCGAAGGATCACTTTCCTCTTCCCAGCAGTGAGTATAGCTCAGTTCCGGCTCGAAGGACCACTATGTACGGGATACGTTCACCCGTACCGTTTGTTAGTAGTAGGAGTTGGCTTATTCCCCAGATTCGCCGCTGAACACCATAAAGGGTAGTGGTCGACCCACAATTATATCAGCACTGGGAAATAAGAAGTAGGTGAATGAATCGAGTGAGATACTCAGATAACATTGATTTTATTACTTGTTGTACACGTATTTATATGGCTAAATTGTATACGGAAATTGACTAATAATTAATATTTAATAAATGTCACGTAAATTGTGTACGTGCTATGGATTACACACTAAGCATAAAACTAAATCTATTAATATCTCCTGGCTTGGCTCCAGATATTAATAGATATATAATGTATTTGTTTGTACGTAAAACCGTACAATTAATATTATCAAGACGCAAGGTTTACGTGTACGGTCCGGTTTATTCGTATTAGCGACACGACTTGTTCGTTGGTACAAAGACTCGAAGGCTGGTATTCCTTTTACACGTTATTGCTTATCTGTTATAGCTTAGTAAAATATTATGTGATCATATCTGCGATTCACTAGACCTGTGTGTTATCATGGTGTCACACACGGTGAGGGGACGCAACGCAGTACTTTTGATGTCCTACGGATAGGAGTCAATGTATCACACGGCGGCCTATGCCTGTGTGTCTCATGTGCTGCCACAGGGGGACGGGAATGCAGCCTTCAGTGTGAAATGGACTTCACAGCAGCCAATAGCCGCGATGCATAAATGTTGGATCTAACATATATATGTACTTTACGATATGTTTAGGAATGTCAGCTATTCTCATTAATATGAGAGTAACGTAAATTATTATTGTTACAGGTAAAGTAAGCAAGAACATCTCTGGACGTAAACAGTTATACGAATTATCGGAATTAGTAAGAACTTAACAAAGAAACCCCAATTTCAATATTCTTATTTTCTTTGTCTTTCTTTTTCCGACATGACATGTCAGAAATCAAGCTTCGTTTAATAGCAACACGTACTTAATTCTACAGCCAACGGCCAGGTAGAGTGCGTCTGAGATAAGTCAGATCAACGCCAAGTATAAGCACACTAAAAGGTATGCTAACTGCTTCGAAATAAGAAGCTCGTACGAGGTAGGGTACTCCGTTCATACGTGCAACTCTCTCTCAATTGCACCATGAATTGGGTCACGCAGGCTATTGCCTTAGAACTTTTAATAGGTGAGATTGTTAGGTTTTTAAATTTTTGATAGCGACCAAGTCAACATTTAAATTCAAAAGGTTAATTTTTTAAAAATATACCTAGTGCATATGAATCTGGCTCATAAAAATTAAACATGGCCCTTAGGCTAAGAACTCATGGAGCGGTTTTCACCCGCACCCACCGCGTTTACGGGCCCGCAGCTTCTGTAGAGTGCAGATATATATGTAAAAAATTAAAGCACATTTCACGACGCGTTTTACGGCCGCCGTTTGCGCGTTTGTTTGCGGGGCCCGCTGCACCAGCGGGCAACTAGTAGAATCGCGCGGCCCGCGGTTACCCGCATTCTCGGCGGGTTGCGCCCGCGCGCTCTGCGGCCGGGCGGCGCGGCGCGGCGGGGCGAGGGTACAGAAATCCAACGCCATTTTGCTCCAGTTACTTGCGGCATCGGACGTGTTTTGTGTGCACGTTCAGCAAACATTATAAAATGGAAATCGAGGTCGATCTACTTATTACTTTAGTGGAAGAAAGGCCAGTTCTATGGGATAAGAGCTTAGAAGAATATAAGTAAAAGAATTTAACGTGTCCATGGCAGTTTGGATTTCAACTGATCGTTAACTGCCCGTCTTATGTCTTGCGATTATCACCCGCCACGTTTGCGGGCGATAATCGCAACCACGACGGCTGTGTAACCGCGCAAATAACCGGTCTCGTGAGTTTAGAAATAAAACCGCAGTTCCGCAACCGCGGCGGCCACGGTACAAAATCGCTTCGTGAGTTCTTAGCCTTATACTGCGTTTTTGGGCAACGAAGACGCGATCTTTGTCTGTGCTATTGCCCCAAAAAATTACACACTATACCTAAAAGTTGAACCGACATATCCGAGGTACGCTGTCAGTAGAGTTGCTGTATTCGCTACCTTACCCAATGTCCGCAGTGCGTTTGTAAACTGAGCCAGCTTATTACATATATGATCGATATGATGTTTCCAGTCAATTTATCGTCAATATGCAACCCTAAAAGCCATCCCAACTGGATTTGTTGGGCAATCGGCAACATTCCATCTAATCGGCAGATACCGTCCATTAAAATAGTGGAATAGATATCGGCCCCAAATAAATATCAATAGGCCTACTTTTGTAGAATTCGGGATTTGCAAGTGTTATTTGCTTAAGAGTAGGCCAGAGGCTATTCATTATATACACTTCCGTTTCAAAGATGAAATCGCTAACCAACGACGAACATTTGATGGTAATCATGCCTTTACAGTTATTTTCCTTATTTTCTATTCCAGAGATATAGCCATAACATTGACGTCGGGATAGTTTTAGCAACAGAGCAGCGCTTTCCCTAGTGATGGATGTCTGTGACCCTTGATCTAAAAGCACTCTTGTTTTGTAATATGATACGTCCGCAGCTCGTACTTAATTATTGCTGTGGCAAGCAATATTTCAGAGGGATTATTATGAAGCGATGCAACTGTATTACTTTCTTGCTGCAGGCTATTGTGGCAATGTTGTGACCGTGGCTGCGTTTGATCCAGGTCGATTGGACGTAAAAGATCCATGCAAAATCGTATTGTGTTCTTCATTACATTCTCTGCATCTTATTTTCGAAAAGCATTTTTGCCTTCTTGGTACTGTAAACAATTGAAACAAAGGTTTAAGCAACAGTACTTTTCCGTACATTAGGTTGCAATTCCAGCAATTTCGGACAAGCTTGAATTCAATGTACAAATACGGCATTGTTTGCGATTGCTAAATTTGCGTTTGGACATTGACGATTGCGAATTTTGGTTTACACAATTTGTTTTTGGGTGGTATTCTTTAGAATTGAAACCCTTTGAAAATGACGGTTTGTTATTGTTCCGGAATTAAGATGAGTGTGATTTCTGTGTGAAATTTTCCTGCTTCTTACGCGAAGTTTCCAGCGTCATAAACTTGGTTTCAAGAAAGTTGAGAAAATCGTCCAGGACGGGCAACTCTCGATGCTTGTAGATAATCCTTGTATGTGTCCGAGTCCAACTTTTGAGATAAGGTGCAGACAAGGAAAGGATCCCAAGAAGACACATCCACCCCCAGATTCTTGATAGCATTCACGCTCTCTACGTAGTGTCATGAATGCATTTTATATGATTTGATGACTGTTGCTGGCTTGTAGGGATATTCATGAACAACGGGAGAGAACTCTCCCACCCGAGTTCCGCAGTCGTGTTTTCGCCGAAGACTATCGGCCTCCACGACCGGGGGCCTGAGGACGGTGAGAGGGTTACTCACCGTCCTTACAGAAGCAGGCCCATGACGGCAGCGTGACGTGAGGGATTCACACACCCCCCCCCCCCCCTTAGAAGCGGGATCACACCCGAAACCCCCCAAAGACGCGGGATAACACCCGAACCACCCCCTAGGCGAGGCCGCGGTGGCGGCCGTGGGTCTTTTGGGAGTCCTGGGACATCCTTCCGAGGGCTTACCCGGGACTCCCAACCATAGGCTGTTGGGCGTTACGTGAGGTTTTTTAGTCGGTAGGAGTCCATGAGGCATAGCATCCATGAGGATTTTCCCTTAAGTTAAAAAAAAGCGATATTCATGCGATTAATAAGATAAGAAGTGAATATTTATTTATTATCCACTTTATGGCACGCCAGGTAAAAAACTTAAGATTAGCACTTGTTCAAAAAGCAATACAATGGGCAGCCTTATCGCTAAAAACGATCTCTACCAAGGCAACCTTTGGATGGAGAAAGTTGGTTGTAGGTAATGTGGTAGTGGTAGTTGTTTGGCGTACTTCTAATCCCAGTAATTTAATGCATTTTGTACATCATATGTACCTCCATGCTATACTTAACATATATATAAATACATATAAATACGACATAATTTATAAATATAATACAGGGTGTCCCACAGCTATGCTACATGGAGGGAAAGTACCTTAAATATTGTAGTAAAATGTTCCATACATTTTACTGAAACAAGACATTATTTTAATTTAAAAAACAACTTAAACTGCATTTATAGATTTTTAAAAAATTACATGGTTGAGCCGGAAAACGAACCCGCTACACGAGAAAAAATTATTACACTGTAGCTTTATCATACTGATTGAAAGGCTGCATCATAAGGATTATTTTTTGCTAAGTAACATAGTGTCAGAAATAAAGGGAAGACCATGAATTTTAAATTTTTTTTTACAAAGTTCGATGCTGTTGAATACAAAGTCGCACTCTTTGGATTATTTTACTCCTTGTCGATCTTTTGATCTTGCTGTGGTGGATACTTATAATAATACGTCCAAGTTATGTTTGTAGCTCGTGGACATTTTCATTTCTTGTGAACTACATTTAATGTAGGCCGCGGTGACCACCGGCCTTCTGGTGGGCCGTATGCTTGTTTGCCACCTTAGTGGTATAAAAAAATACATGTCAAGGGCCTGATCCACTGGCGAGCAAGACCGTTGGCTCGCTAGCGAGCCAGCGAGCCAACAGTCTTGCTCGCCAATGGAGCACCGAAAGTCCGCGGACTTTTTGTCCGTTGTGCGTCGAAGTATGCGGACAAAAAGACCGCCAGTGGATCAGTCGAACCGGCGAGCCGACAGTCTTTTTTCGAATTTTATAGCGAGCGCACGCGCTTTAATTGTATATATAATGGATCTACGCTCGTTTCGTCGCGACAATTTAACGACATTTGTACAATGTTTTAAAAATCTAAATGCCTGTGGTTGTATACGTAAAGTACGTGTAAAGATTACAAAAATAAAAGTATGAAAACAAATGGTGAAATTGATTCACGAAATACAGTATCCTCTTTTTCTATTAGAGGTGACACTAAACCCAGCAGCTCTCTAAACACTTTCTCAGCCATCCTCAAATAATTTCTATAGTCATTTGGTTCATTATTAAGCGCTGACAGTAAATTTAAATGTGACAATCTTTGTCTTTCTCGCAACCAACTTTTTACCCAGACTTTATGGCGTCTTTTATTTTTCTTTTTTTCTTTCTCCTGTTGTAACTATATTCCTAAATAACAAAGTAACTCTGTTTGGGAGCACGCCATGTCTCCGTCAACGTTAGGAGCAGACTGTTTAGTCCGCTAGTGGATCATATACGCGAGCCGACGTACCAACTAACCAACGGTAAGTCTCTTGGTTCGTTGGTTCGTCGGCTCGCCCAGTGGATCAGGCGCTTCATAACCCCATAAAAAATCTAACGTTGTTAGATCTGTTGATTTTGGTGGCCATCTTATTTGTTCCGATCCAGGGACGAAAGTCTTCATTGAGATCACCGGCGTTGCCAGCTTTTCATTTTTCTGAACAAAAATTCACATCCTATGTTAAAATACATGGTCTTCCTTTTATTTTTGACATTATGTTACTTGGCAAAAAAATAATCCTTATGATGAAACCTTTCGATCGGTATGATAAAGCTACGGGGTTATTATTTTTTCTCGTGTAGCGGGTTCGATTCCCGGCTCAACCATGTAAGTATTTAAAAATCTATGTCTATCAAAATCTATATATATATATATGATAGTGTATCTAAATTATTTCTTATTTATTCTTTCAGTAAATTGTTCCATCTACAATATTTAAGGTACTTTCCCTCCATGTGGCATAGCCGTGGGACGCTCTGTATATCCATATATACAGGTTGAATTTTTCAAAAGGGATTGGATGGCCAAATCCGAAACTATAAGGAATAGTGAAAAATGCTCAAGGGAGTCACGAGCCCGATTTTGATAAAACTTAAAACCTCATCATTAGATTTTTGAAAAACCAATAAATCTAGCTAGGAATCGAACCCATTGATTTTGAAAAAATAACCACATCCATATTATTACACCATACGTTAGTGTTGCTATTAAGGATCTTATTCTGGGAGAATTTGATCCTGACACAATCGTATGGTGTAATAATAAAGGGTTCGATTCCCAGCTAGGATTATTGGTTTTTCAAAAATCTAATGATGAGGTTTTAAGTTTTATCGAAATCGGGCTCGTGACTCCTTTGAGCATTTTTTGCTATTCCTTATTGTTGAAATGTATAATATTGGAACGCAACCATTTTAGTTCCTAATTCTGACACAGATGGCTCTGCTCCCCTTCCTTCCATAACTCTGAAAATGTATGTGCGCGCTCTCGAAATAAAATTAATATATTTCCAGTTGCATTTGGTATTTTCTCTAATACTACATCCACGCAATATTCCTACATGGTAGCAGAGCGTGGTTGGGGTGTAGTACAGTGGAAATACAGCAATTTGGCGGAATACCGGGCGACTTTGAATGTAAGGTTATACCTACCGGGTCAACGTGGTCCGAGTACAGTTCGCGTGATTTCAATATGAGTTCACATAATATGTTTAGTATTGGAAAACTAAATGGAAGAGAGAATTTTGCCACATGGAAATTCAGTTTGAAGACATATTTACAGCATGAGAACTTATGGTGTTGTATCGAGCCGCCCAACAACGACGCCATTGATACCAACAAGGACATCAAGGCCAAAGCTAAGTTAGTACTACTTCTTAATCCTCAAAATTACGTTCATGTGCAGGAGTGCACAACGGCCAGAGAGGTATGGGATAGCCTACATCAGGCCTTTGATGACAATGGACTTACCCGAAGGGTCGGCCTTCTCAAGGATTTGATCAATACTACTCTGGAATCATGCAACAGTGTTGAGGAATATGTCAGCAAGATTATGAACACTGCTCACAAACTGCGTAGCATTGGATTCGATGTCAATGACGAGTGGCTTGGGACATTAATGCTAGCTGGCCTACGAGATGAATACAAGCCTATGATTATGGGGCTTGAGAGTTCGGGTATCAAAATTAGTTCAGACTCGGTTAAGACAAAGCTCATACAAGAGGTTAACACATCAAAATCATCTGCATTCTTCACAAAGTCAAAGAAAGGTAAAAGTTATGATAATATGATTATTAATCAGTCGAATAAACCGAAGGGACCAAGATGTTACAGTTGTAATAATTATGGGCACTATGCAAAATTTTGTAAGGCAGAAAGTTCAAGTTATGTGGCTGCATTTCCAACAACTATTGGAGAATATGTGAGTAAAAGTTGGCTTATAGACTCCGGTGCATCCATGCGTATGACGAGCAGAGACGACTGGATGTATAATGTCACCGAGCCTACAGTAAAGACTGTGACTGTTGCAAATAGAGAGCCACTGGCTGTAAAAGGAGTTGGAAGTGTTGATATTCACATTAACCAGGATAAAATACAAGTGAAAAATGTACTGTTTGTCCCTGGATTAGCGGCAAACCTTCTTTCAGTTAGTACCATTGTACATAGTGGATACAATGTGACTTTTAACAACAAAGGATGTAATATACTTAATAGTACAGGAGAAGTTGTATGTACTGGAACATTGAGCAATAATTTGTATATTATGAATACAAGTAGTGAAATTGTTCACTTCACATCAAGCACATCTAGCGATACGAGTACATATCTGTGGCATTTGAGAATGGGACACCTGAATAACTCAGATACTGCTCGTTCGCTCTAACTTTGCCGCTCGGCTCCATACTAAAGTCGATTTTTTTATTAGACGAAGTAAATTGACAGCAACTAATGTCACTTCTTCATCCAATGTTGCTTATTTTCTATGACGAAGTGAAATTAGCTACTGTCAATTTACTTCGTCTAATTAAAAAATTGGGTATACGCCTCTACGCCAGCGGCAAAGTTAGAGCGAACGGGTAGTATAAGAAAATTACCGAACTGTGTAGAAGGTGTGGCTTTATCTCCGGAGAAAGGTGTTTCATGTGTACATTGTTTTGAAAGTAAACAAGCCCGGCTGCCATTTAAAAATGTTGGTTCATGAGCAGTAAGACCTCTTGAAATAATACATTCCGATTTATGTGGCCCAATGGAGAACCTGTCATATAGGGTTTGAAATATTTTATAACTTTCACTGATGACTTCACCCGTATGGTTCATGTGTACTTTCTCAAAGATAAAATGAGTGTTTTAGAGACCTTTAAAGATTTTCAGTCTAAAGTAGAGAATCAGTTGAATAATAAGATCAAAATACTTCGAACTGACAATGGTAAAGAATATTGCAATTATAATTTTGATATTTTTTTGTCTAAGCATGGTATTGTTCACCAGACATCTACTCCATACACTCCGGAGCACAACGGCATGGCAGAGCGAATGAACAGGACGCTAGTGGAACGTGCGAGGTGCATCCGTTTTATGCCAACCTGGAGAAAAGACTGTGGGCCGAGGCTTTGGCAACTGCTGCATACATTATCAATCGATCTCCAACCAGGTTGTTGGATGGTAAAACACCCTACGAGTTATGGAAAGGTAAAAAACCCAATTTATCACATATGAAAGTTTTCGGCTCCGAAGCTATGGTACACATAACAAGCCAAAACGCCAAAAATGGGATAAAAAATCTGAGAACATGATTATGGTGGGTTATTGTGAGAATACCAAGGGTTACCGTCTCATGAATCCTATAACACATAAAATAGTAAAGAGTAGAAATGTTGCTTTCTTTGAGAAGTACCATGAGAATGTCAGTGTACCAATACAATATGATGTTGATGTTACAGTGAAAGACAGTCAGTCAGTGGGTGACAACGCTGCTCTGCCTTCTAACAGTGGGACACTAGAGGGCACCTCCTCCACTCCGAATAAAGAAGTACTCACTCAGGAGTCATGTATAAATGAAGACTCAAGCGAGTATGATACAGACTGTGCGGACCTAGATGAAACCTTCAAACCCCCTAATTATGTGGAGAAGACCCATGACACTAATGTGAAGGTGAAATCACTCCGGTCACGCTATAATAAGAATATTCAAGATAAAGAAAGTTATTTGTGCTTCTTTACTGATTTGACTGATCCGCAGACTGCTGAGGAGGCATTGTCGTCACACAAGCCTCTCAATGGAGAACAGCTATGCATGAAGAGTACAGTTCCTTGATAAAAAACAAGACTTGAAGTCTAACAGATCTTCCTCCAAACAAGAAGGCTTTACCCTGCAAGTGGGTATATAAAACTAAAACTGATCACAGCGGAAACATTGTTCGTTATAAAGCACGGCTAGTAATAAAAGGATATGCTCAAAGAAAGAGTGCTGACTATGAGGAAACCTACTCACCAGTTGTGAGATATACAACTATCCGTTACCTATTTGCTCTCGCTGCCAAATATGAGCTTGAAATAGACCAAATGGATGCCGTGTCTGCCTTTCTTCAGGGAGAAATTGATAAGGAAATCTACATGCAACAGCCAGAACAGTACAGGCAAGTATCTCAGGTATGCAAACTTAATAAATCTATTTATGGTCTCAAGCAAGCCAGTAGGTTGTGGAACACTAAACTGAACAATGCCTTGCATGAGTTGGGAATGCGACAGTCAAAAACAGATCCCTGTGTTAACTACAATGCTGAGAAAAATACATTTATAGCTGTCTGGGTTGATGATTTCATGATATTTACTGCACAAAAATCTATGAAAAATTTATTGAAGGAAAAATTAAAACAGCACTTTGAAATGAAAGACATTGGCCCAGCAAGCCAGTGCGTAGGTCTGCATATTACTAGAGATAGAGAGAGGATCATGATAGATCAAGAAAATGATATAAATGAAATATTGACACGGTTCAGAATGTCAGATTGCAAGCCTGTAAAAACACCGTTTGAAGTCGGTATGAAATTTAAGGGATCAGACATAGAAGAAAAGTTTGACTGTCCCTATCAACAAGCCATGGGCTCCTTTCTGTATGTGGCTCAAGGTACTCGACCAGATATATCCTATGCTGTCAATGCACTGAGCAGATTCAACCAAAATCCCAGCTGCGAACACTGGACTGCAGTGAAGAGAATATTTAGATATCTACAGGGTACAAAAGATTTAAAATTAGTTTACACCAAAGATGGTAATGAGGAGATACTTGGCTACTGTGATGGCGACTGGGCCAGTGACTTGCGCGACAGAAAGTCGTGCACAGGTTATGTTTTTATGTTACAGAGTGGCGCTATTTCCTGGCGGTCACACAAACAACAGACCGTCGCCTTGTCGACCGCCGAGGCGGAGTACATGGCGATGTCCTCTGCGGCGCAGGAGGCGCTGTGGCTGCAGCAGCTCCATGGCGAGCTCAGTCACTAGCTGAAGAATCCGCTTCTCATATTTAGTGATAACCAGAGTGCGATTAAGATAACTACTAATGACTGTTACCTACCTAGAACTAAACATATAGACATTCGTTACCACTTTTTAAAGAGCCATGTAAGTAATTTAAAAATCAAGTATTTGTATGTGAAGGGTGACGAAATGATAGCTGATAATTTGACTAAGGGGACTACTGTGGATAAACATTTATATTGTGTCACAAAAATGGGGTTGTGTTCCAGGGGTGGGTGTTTACCATTTTAGTTCCTGTATTGTTTTTTTTTTTAATGTTAGAATGTGTTTGAATTTAATTATTAACTTGTTTTATTTTAATTTAATTTGTTTTATTTTGATTTATTTCAATTTAATTATTCTCATTTAATTTAATTTACTTATTTGTTTATGACATTATTTTAAATTTTCGGGACATTTTTAATTTTATTGAATTTTATTAATTGGTTCGTTTGTATGAGGAATTTTATGGACATTGTCTGAGAATAAATAATTTTTATTTTATTTATTTTATTTATAGATCTCATACTGTTCTATCATGGATCCGCCGTGTTGTTCCAAGTCTGGATTCTTGTGTTACAACTGCACAAAGGTATGTGGATATTTATTTTTAGCCTTAGGATCTAAATCCATTCTCTAGGCTTAGCAATCAATATTGAAATATTTTGAAATACATGCATAAATAAACTATACATAAGTTAACTAAATTAAGGAAAACTGTAACTTCTATATTAAGGTTGCTATATTTTCTGTCATGCAATTTTTGTCCCACTAGAAAACTTCATTTATTTTTTGTACTCCCTCAAAGCAATTTGTACGTATGCAATTTATTTCGTTTATTTTTGTTACTTACTATGATCTTAAATATTAAAAATAGATATAGGTAAGCAAAGAATACCAATGGAGAATGGCGAGTTTTTTTTTTTTTTTTTTTTTTGGTGACGCGGGGAATGCGGTTGGGCACCGTCATCCCAACCGCGGGGGCAACTGGGACGGTGTGTGGGGCTCCCGGTCCCGTAAAGGGACCGTCCTACCCACTAAACCCCGCGGTGTTCCTCCTCACCCTGTAGCTGAATGAGAATGAGAATGGCGAGATATTCCCAACACAAGTATCTAATTACTTACTGGGAAATCTCATCAATGTAACAACTAGATAGAAATTACAGAAATAAAAAACTTTTTATTTTATTATTTTTTTAACTGGCCCTTTGCCAGACGAAGAGTTCAGTGGTTAAAGATAGCAGTGGCCGTAACTTCAAATCTCACCCCCGGCAAAATCAGTGACGAGCACCTTGTTTTGGTCTTCACGTTGGTTATATTTTTCAACAGTTAAAATATTTGTTTTGTTATAGGTTGATCTTTATTTGAAGAAATGTGAAAAGTATTTTCGCAAGATACGTGAGACTCTCGCAAGAAGTTCCGTTCCGTATGAAGCACAAAGAGTCACTTGCAACGTACTTCGGAGTCTTTACGATGATAAAGTGCCAATGGTTCTCAAATATGTGACATGCAGTGAGAATACTAGTTTAAAGTCAATATTCTCATTGATAACTCAATCATTGTTATTTCATGAAAATTGTGGGGAAACTAAAGTTACAGAAGATTACAGTGAATCACATTCTATTTAATGATGATTATTTCTTCTATAACGTCTGTTATGCCAGAATAGAAGTGTTGTTTGTGATTATTTCTTCTGTAACATGTTTCGACAGAATAGAAGTACATATTACATACTTCTATTCGGCTGAAACAACTATTGTTAATATTTTGATAGTTTAATAGAATAAAAGTTTTGCTTGTGTTAAATCTATTATTTTGTGAAACTATTATATTTATATTATTTAAGTAACATGTTTTTATATCACAAAAATGAAGTACCTACATAATTTATTACTAAGTTAACAAATTATGTAGGTACTTCGTTTTTAGTGTTCGTGTAGTAACAGAGGACTCTACACGCTGTTGGAGTGCACGGCGTGGACGCAACAACGCCAGGTCCTCGTGGTGGGTCTGGACGTGGACACTTTCTCGCTCGAGACCATGGTGCGAGCCATGATCTTCAGCGGGAGTAAGTGGGACTGCGACGCGTCTTTCAGCGAGCAGGTTATGCTCGTTAAAGAGAAAGCGCGGTGGGGTGGGAACGGGAGAGAACTCTCCCACCCGAGTTCCGCAGTCGGCGGTCTGGGCACCACCGACGTGCCTTCGCCGAAGACTATCGGACTCCATGTCCGGGGGCCTGAGGACGGTGAGAGGGTTGCTTACCGAAGACGGCAGCGTGACATGAGGGATTCACGCACGCCCCCCCCCCCCCCTTTAGAAGCGGGATCACACCTGAAACCCCCAAAGACCGCCGCCGCGGCGGCCGTGGGTCTGTTGAGAGTCCTGGGATGTCCTTCCAAGGGCTTACCCGGGGCTCCCAACCATAGGCTGTGGTATATTTTTTTTAAATACTAGTTATTATAAGAACTTTGTAAGCCCTAGAATTTACTTCCATATTTCAGAGTTAACTACTAATACTTATTTCTTTTGCTATTCATTTACATTGTACATAATAATAGTCAATTATACATAAATTGAGTATCCCCTACTAGACCAAGACGCCACTATTTAAAGTACTTACTACGAAACTAGAGGCCGTGGCTTCAATTCCCATTCAATGTGATGTGGTGAGCGTGTTGGGTTTGTTTTGTATTTAAATTTAATATTCGATAAGTTTAAAAGATTTTGTTACAGGTCGATCGTTATTTGAAGGATTATGAAAAGTATTTCAGCATATTACGTGAGACAGCCGAAGCGTTTGATGAGTGTCTCGAAACCCTCGCAACGAGCTCTGTTCCGTATTCAGCACATGGAGACATTTGCAATATGCTCCAGAACTTTTAACATGAAAAAACGCCATTTGTCCTCAAATACGTTGTATTCGGTAATGAAAACAGTCTGATATCAATATACTGATTTATAACTAAAGCATTTTTAAATTATAAACATAGTGACGAAATAGAAGTTAGAGGAGAAAGGCTCATCATAGATAACAACGTGATACTCCTGTAACAAGAATAAGACCTATATCGATCCCTCCTACGTATATTGCGGTAATCCACAAAAAGTCGATTTTTGTGGAGATTTTAAAAATAATGTATTTTAGTACTATAGAATCAGTACAAAAAATAATTTTAAAGAAATTCTCAAGGGAAGTCTGTTTTTTAGGCCGTATAATATAGTAATTTCTGAATATATCACTGATCGCGCGCGCATCGTATGTGTTAGTAACGGTTGTTTACGCCGGTCGATACCACAAGTGCAGTGTGTTCGCTCTGATTTCGTGTAACTGTTATTATTCCCACTTAAAATTCTGTGGTAAAATTCATAGTGGTAGTAATTCGAAATATTTCAGAAAAAAATCATCAAGGTTTAAAACTATATATAAATTTAACCATCAAAAGTTCTGATCTCAATGAAGAAAAAGAAAAAAAACCAGGTAAATAATATGTATTTATATAAATTGTTTCTTTTTACTAGATTAGTAAATACATTTTTTCATTATTTTATTCTTATGAGGAACAGAGAACTACATTAACGTATATAAATTGTTAATTTCATTTTCTCCGGTGTGTTTTATCGTAAGAAATACTTACAATAATATGCATCGGGAGTCAGTGTGTTTATTTTGTCATAAGTGATACTTGCTACATTTTACATGGGAATAGTTAAGTAATATTTATATTGTAAAAATACTTACTTTATTTTACGCCGTGAAACATACATAAAAAAAATAGTATGTAATACTTACCATATTTTACGTTGCATCGATAAAAACATACGATACATTACGTGACGTTACATCGTAGATTCTTTATATAATACATTATTTTTTGTTGGTTTCAGAATCTCAGTTACCCCGTGCTGATATAGAGGTGCTGATGTAGAGGCCATAAATAATTTAATGGACATATTTGATGCCTTCGCCAGTTCACCCACTGCTCGTGACTTTGAAGGAGTTAACAGTACAGCACATGTCTACGCTGATACGATAATAATTAACACTTTCGTTCAATCTTCTGACGAATCAATCCCTGAACTTTTGCTAAAAATTGATGTCAAAAATGTTTTTAATTGGGTAAACCGTGACACCCTGCTGTCAGACATTAGAAGCAATGTTCCTGAAATGTATACCATCAAAATTAATGTAACGAATATATACGAAACGAATATAATAATAAATGCAACGAACTTTCTTCTGAAGTCGGTTGCCAGCAGGGATATCCCCTCTCACCAGCCATTTTCAGCCTAGATATTAACCCATCATCCAAATTTAAAGTTTTCACTTTAAATTTAACGTCTGATATTTAGATGACGGGACTCTTGGAGGTGATGCAGTTTCTGTTCTGTCGGATCTTATAGAAATTAAAAAGGAATTTTATTTGATTGGTTTGGAATTAAATTTTAATAACTGTGAATTATATATTCATAACAATCACAACAATTCGGAACTCATTGGAAAATTCAATTCCTTATGTCGGAATATCAAAATTGTTAACAGAGAGAATCTTTACCTCCTAGGGTCCCCTATATTTGAAGATGCTATTCCATAATAATTAGCACAAAAAATTCAAAATTTGAATCCTATGTAGATCGGCTTCTTAATATTCGTTCACATTACGCAGTCACAATTCTAAAATTTTGTATGTTTGTTCCCAAATCTATTAATTTGCTTCGCTGTTGTCCTTTTAGGAAACATCAAAATTATTTATTTTCTATTGATTCGCTTATCAAATTTTCTTTGAAATCGATTCTCAATATACAACTGAGCGAACAATCTTGGTCCTAGGCATATCTTCCGATAAAATATAGTGGGCTAGGGATTTGCATAATTTCTAGTGTGGCTTTGCCAGCCTTTTTGTCATCTGTACACGCCAAGTCGAGTCTCGCAGGTAAATTTCTGACCAATTGTCTTACAGACTATGGGACGACTGGCCTTACAGATGCCGGGAATGCTTGGCTTATAGCTTGTCCGGGACAAAATTTTCCCACCCATCCTAATTTACAACGGAGCTGGAACGACGCTATATCAAAATTAACCTTTGACTCCTTGTTAAACACCAGCTTAGACCCAGGTCAGGCCAGATTATTAGCGCTCAGTAGAAAGGAATCCGGTGATTGGCTGAAAGCTTTCCCTACAGCTAACACCGGAACTTTTTTGGAACCGGACATCCTAAGAATTTCAGTTGGTTGCGTAACGCCAGGTTTCAACCTGGCATCACGCTTTGCGCTCCACATCGATGCCCCTGCGGTTTTGACATTGACACTTTGGGGCATCATGGTCTTTCATGTTTAAAAAGCGCAGGCACGCCACGCTGCCTGCGCTGAATGACATCATTCGCCGTGATCTTGCCACCGCCAATGTGCCTACGCTTCTAGAGCCAAACGGCGTTTTAGGGGACGATGGCGAGAGACCGGATGGTATAACTTTAATACCGTTGGAGATGGGTCGGGTGCTGGTCTGGGATGCAATTTATGAGTTAACACTCATAAATTGCATCCCAGTCCCATCCCATTCCATCTTTCCTAAAACAAAATTAAAAGCCAGCGCAGCAAGCAGCGGATGCGGCTGAAAATATTAAAATTAATAAATTTAAGGGTCTCGACTCATCGTATCGTTTTCATCAAGTCGATGTCGAGACCTGGACCTAGTCCATGGGGTCCCAATGCGCAAAAATGTTTCAAGAATTTGAAAAAAAAAACGCCTTGTGGAGTCGACTGGTGACCCAAGGGCTGGCATTTTTCTCACTCAACGAATAGGTATTGCTATTCAAAGGGGGAATGCTGCTAGTCTTTTGGGCACAATGCCAAGGGGCCTTATTTAGGTTTAGTTTAAATAGTAAAAATGAAAATATATAGATATGTAATAATGATGTTTCTCTGTAATTTTTAACAATAAATATTTTAATTATTATTAATCAGAAAGTCATCAATGGAGTAATAAGGGTATATTACTCTATTGATGACTACTTCCACTAACCAATTACCTAAAGCTGAAATAAATTTGTTTTATGGCACTGTTTTCATGTGTTTTTGCCTAATATTCTTCCAGACCTGTACCATATTTCAGCCCAAATACGTTTAAAAGACTCAAGTATGCCAACGTAAATTATGGTATTGTACTACATACAATTGAAATCAAATGTTAAGTTACGATGAAGAATATATTAAGTGTTACGTACAATACTAAAAGTAGTTTATTTTTCTGCGTATAAAATAGCATGTAGTACTTAGGATAAATTAACTATTTTGGTTTTCTGCGTATAACTATTTTGGAATACGGTGTAAACTGTAGTAACATCAATATCTTAAAAACTGGTAAAATATTCTCATATAGTTTGATATCATAATAAAGTACTTTATTTATCTAGGCACCATAGTCATTTTTAAGTAAATAACTGCGTAATTTAAAATTTTATACAATTTTGTACATTCAAACAGCTCTCCTGTAAAGTTGTCATTTTGGGGTTACCATAGTCTACGTAGGAGGGATCGATATGTCAACCATTTATTTCATGGTAGTTCAATCACTAATATATAAATCCAAAGAAGAACCAAAGTTACAATAAAATTGTACTATTAAGTGTGAAGAAAAACATAATTGTAAATTACAATAACTTAATTACATTTACTGTGTCATTATACCTTAATTGTTATAACAACTATTGTAAATGTATTGTTCTTATGTATTTAAATAAGTACATAATTTATAAAAATAGTAATATGTTTATTAAAGTTTTTAAAGAGGTTTATCATTTGGTCTTAAAATGGATGCGATCCATTTATTTAATGGGCCTTACAAAGAGTGTTACCGACAACTTCGTCCATCTATCTATTGCAACAGCACTTCAGGCATTCCGTTACGAAATACAAGGACAGTTCGTTGTAGTAGTGATAGTTTATTTTCGGCCAATACGACGTGTCTATACCAACAATCTTTTTTTGCCGTATAGGCTTTGAATGAGGAACCATCTGGAAATATTTTTTTTATTAATGTAATTTTTTAAATAAATTTTTAATGGATTTTTTTTAAATTTTTACTTGGCCTTTTGCTTTCTACTTTACTACGTAATTAGTAGACTGGCTGTTTCATTGATACTTGTAATAAAATGTGACGTCACAAAAGATAACAGGGGGCCTAAGTATCGCCACACACAATTGCCCCAAACACTGCCTCGAGAAGCTAAAAGCTGCTAGCGTGTCTTGGGAAGAGTTCCCGTATCTTTATTAGCATTTCCACATAGTATGATTAGATGGTAAAGAGAATATTTGATCACTATGGACACTGTTATCGCACAGAAATTAACTGTAATATAGATTACCATAATATGCGGAAATAGAAAAAGAAATTTACACGGGAGCTATCTAATATAATCCCTCGCCTACTACGCCGGGACGTACCTTTTATTTACCGCATTTCGCCGTGGTACACCCGCAGAAGGAAGAAAAAGGTTCACGTCGTGTTCGACGCCGCCGCCCGATTTGAAGGAAACGAGCATGTTTTAACTCATTCACATCTCACGAGCAGTCAACGTCTGAACTCCACATCAAAAGGAGGTCTGTAACAAAATAGGCAAGCGACGGCGGCATACATCGAGCATTGATTCTTATAGAATAAATAGAAGAATTATTACAACATTAGAATATCGAATTAATTAAGAACAAAGAAAATTGCACTGAAGAATATTGTATAACAGTGAAGAAGCCAGAAATAAATCAATTGGAATATTGTGTGTGTAAATAGTTGTTTCACTGCCTGGAAGCCTCTGCCCTGGACAACACGCATAGTAGACATCTTCAGCCCGGACAACATCGAATCACGTGTCGGTTGGTCAGCGACGAGAGTTACATATAAGTCTTGTTTCACTACCATCTAAAAACAAGAAATGAAGTCGAAATACAGTCCACTAGCTCTTGTCACCGGCCAATGCTACATTTGGGGGTTCTACAACTCACTAAGCCTCCACAATATGGCTGCCTATTAGTTAAACATTTTTATGATAAATAGGTGCTAATTGCATGCGAATGGGTATAGTTTTTTCATAAATACAGAACGGGGAATGCATCTTTATAGTATTCCTGTATTACTGTTCAACAGCGTCGCAACAAGAGTATAGATCTCATACTGTTCTATCATGGATCCGCCGTGTTGTTCCAAGTCTGGATTCTTGTGTTACAACTGCACAAAGGTATGTGGAAATTTATTTTTAGCCTTAGGATCTAAATCCATTCTCTAGGCTTGGCAATCAATATTGAAATATTTTGAAATACATGCATAAATAAACTATCATAAGTTAACTAAATTAAGGAAAACTGTAACTTCTATTAAATTAAGGTTGCTATATTTTCTGTCATGCAATTTTTGTCCCACTAGAGAACTTCATTTGTTTTTTGTACTCCCCCAAAGCAATTTGTACGCATGCAATTTATTTCGTTTAGTTTTGTTACTTACTATGATCTTAAATATTAAAAATAGATATAGGTAAGCAAAGAATACCAATGGGGAATGGCGAGATATTCCCAACACACGTATCTAATTACTTACTGGGAAATCTCAATAATGTAACGACTAGAAAGGACTTATAGAAATAAAAACTTTTTATTTTATTATTTTTTTAACTGGCCTTTTGCCAGACCAAGAGTTCAGTGGTTAAAGATAACAGTGGCCGTAACTTCAAATCTCACCCACGACAAAATTAGTGACGAGCACCTTGTTTTGGTCTTTACGTTGGTTATATTTTTCAACAGTTAAAATATTTGTTTTGTTATAGGTTGATCTTTATTAATGATGAGTGTGAAGAAATGTGAAAAGTATTTCCGCAAGACACGTGAGACATCTGAGGCGTTTGATGAGTGTCGCAAAGCTCTCGCAAGAAGTTCCGTTCCGTATGAAGCACAAAGAGTCACTTGCAAAGTACTTCGGAGTCTTTACGATGATAAAGTGCCAATGGTTCTCAATTATGTGACATTCAGTGAGAATACTAGTCTAAAGTCAATATTCTCATTAATAACTCAATCACTGTTATTTCATGAAAATTTTGGAGAAACTAAAGTTACAGAAGATAATATCTTCTGTAACTTAACAGCAATATGGAAAAAAGTCACAGGTAAATAAAGCTTTAAAATCATTATTATTATTATTATTTATTAATTCTATCATTCTTTCTTTGTTCTCGTTGATTTAAGTCATTTTTCTTTCTAGGATGACAATACCACCAAAGCTCTATTAAAAGATAATACTAACAAGGACCTAACCAAAGAAAATAGTTATACAGAAAAAATAGAACATAATATACAAATAGATATTGAATTTGAGTCGGTATGTAATTAATTATAATACTAGCTTTTACCTACGACTTCATCCGTGTGGAAATAGCATTTCTGATTTATTGTATTTTTTAGACTGGGCTACTGAAGGAGTGTGGAATAAAGGAAACTCGAGTGATATATTTCCACAAAAAGAAAGCTATGATGACGAACTGATATCTAATAATAGAAAAATGAAAACGAAAAAGAACATGAACTTATTTCTACATTAACGGAAGTAATTGCTGAGAGTGAGATGGAATTGCTGAGAAAGTCTCTTGAAGCAGATGAAGATGACATACAAGCAGAGAAAAATAACGATACAAATGATGATCATGACAAATCCAAGAAAAGGAACAAGAGAACCAAAATTAATAAAAGTTATGTCGATTTTCTATCTAAGGAAGAGGACTTCGTATGGGATTCTTCTTCTTGGAAAGAAACTGGGGATGAATCTTCATCAAATGAAAGCAAACAACCTCAAAAAAAGAAAAAAAAAGTAGCATCAGAATACGGAAGGTGAGTCAAGCAGGTTTGAAAAAGAAAAAAAAGAATAAACGCAAAGAAGCAAAAAACTTGCGAGAAAAGGGACAAGAGTATGTGAAAAAAGACGGAAGTATCGTATGTGGAAGATCACTTAAATCTAATCCATGTCTAGGAAAAAACTGTGGCAACGCCTGCAATAATGTTTCTGAAGAGAAAAGAAAAAAATCTTTGATTATTTTTGGGGACTACCATCCCAAAGAAAAAAAGATTGTCTAGTAGGCATGACTGCTAAAACTGACATAAAATGAAAGAGGTCAAAAGACTCTGGTGTGAGGCACAATACATATTTCTACTATATTAATGATAGTGAAGGCCGACGTAAGGTTTGTAAAAAATTTCTAGTAGACACTTTGGGTGTTAGCCCAAAATATGTTAGTTATACTTTAGCCAATGCATCGTCTGGTTTGGCAAAAGAAGAAAGCAGAGGTAAAACTGTTCCTAAGAATAAAACACCTCATTCAGTAAAGGAGTCGGCCATTAATTTTATCAAAAGTTTACCAGCACTACCATCCCATTACTGTCGTAAAGACAGTAACAGATTATATCTCCCCACTGAATTTAAAAACATAAAAAAACCTTTACAGGATTTATAAACAGTCAAAAACATCAGAGGGCGTAGATGTTGTTGGTGAAAAAATATTTCGTGACATTTTCAACAAAGATTTCAATATTGGTTTCCACGTTCCAAAGAAGGATAAATGTGCAAAGTGTTTACGTTTTGAAGGCCAGAATAAAAAGGAAAATCCTGAAATGTTAAATCATTTAAAAGAAAAAAAAGGCATCAAAAGACATCTTATCTTTTCACTGTGAACAGCAAGAAAAATAACGCAATGCTTGATCTACAAAAGGTACTGAACACCCCACATGGGGAGAGTATGCTGCTATTTTATACTAGAAAATATACAGTGTACAACCTTTGTTTTTACGAAAGTGGTACCAGAAATGGATTTTGTTATACGGGGGAGAAACCGAAGGGAAAAGAGGAGGCAACGAAATTGCTACAATCTTACAAAAATATATTGCTGAAGTCGATTCACGTGGGTCTGTAACAAATTTAATTCTTTAGTCAGACTCATGCCCAGGGCAGAATAAAAACAAAATAGTTTTAGCCGCCATACATAGCGCACTGCTTGAAACAAAACACATTGAAACCATACAAATGAATTATCTACTTCCAGGGCATACCGAAATGACTGTCGATAGCATCCATGCCACAATTGAAAATTCTGTTAGAAATACTATAATATGGGCACCATCGCAGTGGTCAACTGTTTTTCAGTTGGCTCGTAAAGATCCCGGCCCATATTACGTAGAAACTCTTACGCACAACGATTTCATGAATTACGAAGAGTTCTCAGAAAAGTATTTCAAAGGCAATTTAAGCGGAAAGATCAGTAAGATTCGTGTGGCGACATTCAAAAAGTCGTCACCCAATGTCAGGACTGTCAAATACAGCATGGATAAAGATGCTGAGACCGATTCTATAGGCATAATTTCAAGACCAAAGGTAGTGCCAGCCACAGTATAAAACACCTGTGCCTATAACTACGGCCAAATACAAAGATCTTAAGAAGCTGTGTCATACAGGAATTATTCCCAAAATTTTTCACCTAGAATACACTAACTTTCTGCACCGCGTTGGTAAAGACGTTCTGATAGATACAGTTATTGAAGATGAGATAGAAGCATAAGGTACTTTCTTTGTCATCGTCAACATTATTTTTTTTATAAATGTTACATTTTCTTTCTTTTTGGTTTTTGATGATAGATAGGTAATGTATCTATATTTGTTTGATTTTTTTTTTCTTATTAAGAATATCGATGTTGTTTTGCTTTTGATTTTGATGATAGAGAATGTTAACTTTTATTGTTTTCTGACGAAATTATTTTTTTTTTCTATTTCTGATTTATCACAATTTACTGAAAAGAGTTTTGTTGAAGTTTTTATTTGTAACATTAATGTTTGACTGATTTTAAATGGTACGTCCATGTCAAAGATTGATTTGAAATAGAAGAAATTATAATTAATAGCAATTTATTTGTTGTTTTACTTATAAAATGATGCTAAAGTACAGTGGTGATACTACTACTTAGGCTTAGGGTAATATACCATCTTATCTAATACCTTGTTCCAAGACACATTGAATCAACATCTTGAATGATTCCTCTACACATTTTTTTTATATTAAAAATACACAGGACACTGTCTAAAATTATAGTGGGATACCAACCTCAAAAATATCTATGGACGTTGCTGAATTATGATGGCCTAAGCGTCAATATCTACTATAATCTAGCTCAAGGGTCCACTTTGTTTCATCCTGATTCAGATTCAGATTCAGATTAATTTATTTACTAGAATGTAGGTGTCGCCACACCGAGAATTACTAATTAAAATCTATTTGATTATAAATAGATTAAAACCATTACAATGAGCAACTTTACTGATACCTTACTATTTTGTGATATAAGGTTCGAATAGAAATAGTTGTAGAATTTATTAACACTGATTTGTATAACTTAATGTAGTGGTGAACTAATTAGGTTACCTAAGTATTATGTGACTATGTAGGTTCGTAAGAACCTACAATAAAAACTATTGTTAAATTCTTATTGACAATTATTACGAATATTGTCGACATTTAAAAATGTTTTTAATCAAAACAGGATTTTTGTTATTCCTATAGTTCCGGCAATGTTCATTTTACTGAGAATGAATTAATCTTTGTATTTTAACGATTTCATTCAATTTATCAGTTTGTTTGACTAATTAAATTAATAACTTTATTTCTCAAAAATAAATTGAACCATATTTCTTTGATTTAAAAAGAAAACATTAAATATCAAGCCACGTGTTTTGTGAGAACAATTTGAGTGGCGGGGATTTATAAATAGACAGTGGTTGTGGCCGAGGGCTCACTTTTGCTGCTGGAATTTGGAGAGAAAACATTGTGAGTAGATTCTATGTTGGTTTTAATTTGGAATAAAAATTATGTTGTAATAACCTACTGTAAGTTAAAAGAGTGGCCGGAGTTTTATTGCCAGGTTCTTTTTTCTCCAGCTCTACCTATTGCGTTGCGAATCTGGCAGTAAATGTAGATTGTGACTTACATGAATAAAGATTTTTCATTTAATTTCATTTTATTTCATTGGTGTTCCATTTGCTTGTTTTTATTACCGTGTTTCTGAAATAAATACCGCCTAAGTATTTATTTCACTGTTATTTAACTAGATATCCATCTATAAGTGTAATAAAGCATAAAGCAGACCCGATGACCTACTCCAGGTCAGCGGGCCTGCGCTTTTAAAAACAGCTGCCGCATGTCTACTCCGACATCAGAAGTGGGATCACTACCTACAAAATACTGTGCGAGACTATTTATTTTTCAGGATCTTTACTACGAAGATTGTGTACCAGTTTACCAACGCGCCGCACGCGGTTACGTGCGCGCCGGCGTGTTCCGCGGCTGTGCGAGATCCTGGTGCTAGTAAGTCTTCCACCAGCACCGTCACACAGCTACAACAGCAAAGGGGTAATGTACCACCTGAATTTTATTTTAATATGATCACAGTGAAGTAATGTATGAGTGATCGCCTGTCGAAACAACAAAAGAAAGTTATGATTAAGTACCGATGTGTTTCTACCCTCATATGACCTAGGCGGTAACGTCGCGTTGGCGACTGCAATTGATGTAATCATGTTGTTTTTTTTTTTGTTTGTTTCAAACGAACTATGTTATCAAGTGACTACGATATACGTATGAAAATAACTAGACTGCTGAAGGGCCGCGCTAACATAGGTTGACAACTGGCTAGTTACCGCGTCCTCGGTGGGGCCACCATAAGCTAGTCTGCCAGCTTAGTGGTTACAAAATTGCGATGCAGTAGCAGCGATGATAGGTTATGTTACCTCTTCTATATTATGTAAGCGTTCAAACGCGAATTGATCACAACCACCACCGAAACTGTTAAAATATTCCATTGATAGTGGAAACGCTTCTTACTGTAATTTTTGTAGTAAGTCCGGTCATACCTCTCGTGAGTGACGTTTTAAAGCTACTACAACAGATTCGGATAAACATACGGTTGAAAGAAACTTGTGTTCCCATGCAACAATAACCCGGCCAACACAACGGTTATACGAACAAACTTATAGTAGGTACTTGAATTTTATTCATTTTGATCAAAAGCCGTTTACACATTTGGTACCTGCTATCGCCGCGAAAAGCACATAACCTATAATATGAACTCTGTTCTTAACTAGTCCAGCTTGAACACAATGCGTGTGAGGATAGGTAAGGTTATTAATAATACCATCTTTGATAGCGGGGTTAAGTGCTTGTTAATTCGTGAGTCAATCTCATACAATTTGCCGGAAAACCGAAAACGTGTGGTCAACAAAATTACTTGGTGGCATAGGTTTCCTGTTGTTTCTACGAGCATCTTAAGTCTGTCTAGATTCTAGATAATAGAATTAACGTAGAAATTGAATGTCACATTTCACAAGATTATTACTTCAGACGTGTTGGTAGGTTCAAATCTATTTTTATTAGATAGCATAAGGTAACCTTGATATCGAAGATGACTTAAAAACACCCAGAAAAATAAAATTACCTCTTTAGTTCAGACAATGACCACAAAGGTAGTATAGCATAGGTTTGTATAGATGACGTTATCAGTACATATTTTTCTGATATCTGTGGTAAATACCATAGGTTTTCTCTCCAAGCTCTGTCATTAAAGCAGTAACTATTTACTAATCTGAGCTTAGTCTTAATATCATTCCGTAAACCAGGATTTCCAATCCTCATAGAATAATGTGTGAGATGTCCGTGAATATTTATTTATTATTTATTTATAATAATGCCTTTTCTGTTAACGGTCAATTGAGTATGCAAAAAATTTAGTACAGAACGGTCAAGTGCGTCCTAGCCCTAAAAAGGTTAAGCCTAAAAACTCTGGTACCGACAAATGCTAAACAAATTCGTCTATTCAGTTGTCGCGCTGAATACTCCCGCTCGTTCATACCAAATATCTCTCCTGCTGTGGCTTCTCTTAATGAAGTGACTATCTAAGGCGCTAAGTGGCAATGGACCCATGTTCATGAGGAAGCATGGCATAGAATATTTCTAGGAAAAGAACCTAGCGAATTGTTTCCTTGGCTGGGCCTTGACTTCGGGTCAATCCTTATTCAAATCAATAGGGGTCGGCAGCACATAGTGGCTTTTTTTTTAGTATGCACACGACCGATGCGATGTAGAAACTAGATAAGTATCACTCGAGCGAACTCGAGATTTTGGTGGTAGTACGAGCGGTCAAACGTTTTAACTATTACTTGTATGGACGCCATTTCAAGATGATTATACGGTATCCCGACTGCGACGCGCTTTAAGCCTCGAAGCACAAGGAAGACTTGCTGTCTCACATCCATAATGGTATATTCGCAAAAATTTGAATTTGAAATAAATACAGGAAGGGCGAGCGGATGCAGCATGCCGATATTGTTAAACTGAAATACCTTTAACAGGCAAAGTCTTGAATAACAGTTTGATTAATGATTATTCATCTGAATAAACAGTAAACAACGTCGAGATGTAGAGACGTACAACGTGCTATCATAGACGGTTTCCATTGAGATGAGACCGTCCAGGGATGTTATCTGCAAGAAAATGTCAAGATAGGTATCGGAAAAGCGAGACCCAATCTTGGGTAGGTACACAACGGTTGACTGTTGTACCTAAATCTTTCCAAAGAAGCTTTAGTAATTAATACCTTAAGACTCTTCATAAAATTATGGAAGTTACTATTTTGAAAAAAATTAGCACCGTTAGTAAAGATTTTTTCACCGTTAAAATTAGGACAATTGCATCGTTTTCAGGACCTCGAATCTTTAGATCAACGCAAGTTCACTTGCGCTCTATTAGCAAACCGACAGTGCCATTCGAAGCTATACCTACACGTCGACTTACCGCGTAAGCCAGGCACTTCAGATGAACAGGAACGTGTAACCTTCACAGTAGACTCCTATGTATATTCCCCCACCGCTAGGTGAGGCAGCAGTGGTAACTGTAGGTCTGTCGGGAGTCCTGGGGTCATCCTTCCGAGAGCTTACCCGGGGCTCCCAACCGTAGGCACATTAGGTAGGAAACGTGTGGTTTTTAGTCGGTAAGAGTCCGGCATGGCATTCATGTAGGATTCCCTCTTTATAAATACTCCTATGCAAAGTAAGTTCTGTTACGCTATACAAACTACAAAGGCAAGCATTGAACCTTGGTGGCCCAAACAAGTATTTCATCTCTTCCTAGCCCCAAAACAAGTGATTATAAACGATGTCCCTGTATAGTAGCCACAGGTATCAGTAGGGCTAATAGTCTTATCATGATAAGGGATTACGAGACTTCAGGCATCAGATAGTCCAAACTGCAGGCGTAGCTCCTCTTATTTCAGTGCCAAAACTGTTTACCAGCGGAATTGCCTAATTTGGTCAACCACTGAAGTACCTAGTTTGAAACTTCTTAAACGGCACGTACAACAACGACACAGACATCTACTAAAGATAAGGCGAGATTTGACAGGAATCGTGCAAAAAAAAAAAAAATTATAGTTTTTACAGAGGCATCTTTGTTTAAGTTTACAGCGTTTTCGACAACGGCCGCTGTCTTCTAAAGGAAGCATTAGGACATCATAGACGGGCGCTAAAGGTCCCCACAATCAACAGCGGGGCGCCCAAAACCTCGTGGTGAGCTACAGCTTAGGTTAGGTCATCTGGCGCATTGGCGCTGACGCGGACGGCACCGCACCCAGCGAGTACTTGATTCTCAGAAACCACAAATTGAAAAATCTGGTGAGGTATTTTCATTTTAGTTTCTTCAGTCTAATCGGTATTAAAATGCTAGCTGAATTATTAGACAAATGATGCTATTGGGACGTGGAGTCACCAAATTAGCTAATAAAATATTTCAATGAAAAGATGCTATTGGGGCGTGGAGTCGCCAATAAGCCACTAATATCCCTATCCTGAATCATATTATTTATTTATTATTTGTATTAAGCCACAAAAAGTGGATATCCCAATCCTGAAAGAATAGTGGTCCCCTGTGTAACACGGCGTACAAGACCGCTTAGGGCACAGCATCGACCTTACCAACATCCCCTAGGGCCCCTGTCTTTGACAGCATCGACCTCTCCCCTACATATCCTTACCCGTATATATAAAAAAAAAAAAAAAAAAAAAAAAAATACTGTTGTCATGTGGAATGAGCAGTAAGAACCACTACGAGTGGATATCCCAATCCTGAAAGAATAATGGTCCCCTGTGTAACAAGGCGTACAAGACCGCTGAGGGCACAGCATCGACCCTACCAACATCCCCTAGGGCCCCTGTCTTTGACAGCATCGACCTCTCCCCTACATCATCCTTACCCGTGTATAAAAAAACTGTTGTCATGTGGAATGAGCAGTAAGAACCACTACGAGTGGATATCCCAATCCTGAAAGAATAATGGTCCCCTGTGTAACAAGGCGTACAAGACCGCTGAGGGCACAGCATCGACCCTACCAACATCCCCTAGGGCCCCTGTCTTTGACAGCATCGACCTCTCCCCTACAAATCCTTACCTGTGTATAAAAAAAAAAATACTGTTGCCATGTATTTACATGTGCGCAGGACCGTGTGTTGTGGCGTCATTTGGGAGAGGCCTACGTCCAGCAGTGGACTGATATAGGCTGATTTGATTCATTGATTGATGTGGAACGAGCAGTAGTAGCATTCAGTGAGCGCATCATAACCAGCTCACCGTCTTCATTAACTATGAGCGGTGACACTCTACATGCTACCACGATGTAAGGTTATGACCAATGGAATTATATTTGCTTAACCAAGTTTTTCTGGTCCCGTGTACTGTAGAACTACCAAGCCTCAGCTTTTAATATTTATTTTGCAGATCTAGACCTTAACACACGATGCAGAGCACGCATCGCCGATCAGTATGGCCGTGTCGCCACACCGAGAATTACTAATTAAAATCTATTTGATTATAAATAGATTAAAACCATTACAATGAGCAACTTTACTGATACCTTACTATTTTGTGATATAAGGTTCGAATAGAAATAGTTGTAGAATTTATTAACACTGATTTGTATAACTTAATGTAGTGGTGAACTAATTAGGTTACCTAAGTATTATGTGACTATGTAGGTTCGTAAGAACCTACAATAAAAACTATTGTTAAATTCTTATTGACAATTATTACGAATATTGTCGACATTTAAAAATGTTTTTAATCAAAACAGGATTTTTGTTATTCCTATAGTTCCGGCAATGTTCATTTTACTGAGAATGAATTAATCTTTGTATTTTAACGATTTCATTCAATTTATCAGTTTGTTTGACTAATTAAATTAATAACTTTATTTCTCAAAAATAAATTGAACCATATTTCTTTGATTTAAAAAGAAAACATTAAATATCAAGCCACGTGTTTTGTGAGAACAATTTGAGTGGCGGGGATTTATAAATAGACAGTGGTTGTGGCCGAGGGCTCACTTTTGCTGCTGGAATTTGGAGAGAAAACATTGTGAGTAGATTCTATGTTGGTTTTAATTTGGAATAAAAATTATGTTGTAATAACCTACTGTAAGTTAAAAGAGTGGCCGGAGTTTTATTGCCAGGTTCTTTTTTCTCCAGCTCTACCTATTGCGTTGCGAATCTGGCAGTAAATGTAGATTGTGACTTACATGAATAAAGATTTTTCATTTAATTTCATTTTATTTCATTGGTGTTCCATTTGCTTGTTTTTATTACCGTGTTTCTGAAATAAATACCGCCTAAGTATTTATTTCACTGTTATTTAACTAGATATCCATCTATAAGTGTAATAAAGCATAAAGCAGACCCGATGACCTACTCCAGGTCAGCGGGCCTGCGCTTTTAAAAACAGCTGCCGCATGTCTACTCCGACATAGGTATTACAATATTTGTGGTCTTATAATTATTATTGTCCCAGGTACATTCTACCACTTTAATGTGGTATGTAAATATTTGATACATTCAGCCATAAGTGTCAATAAAGTTAAATAGCAGTCCTGCAGTCCCTCTTATGGGCATCTATATCAAATTACTTCACTCTAGTGCAACACGTGTTGCTTAGGGTCACTGGGCATATACAACTGTCAGGTTGACTTGGCGCTAAATTCATTTACTCTCGCATTCGTTTATTCTAGATCGAAGCTTGAACCCTATTCCTTTATTTACTTTCCACTATATTTACGGTAGGCATTTGAACCATTTTGCCTTTCTCAAAAAATAACTAAAGTTGACGCATTTTGGGCTAACCTACATAAATTTTCTTAAATATTACAAAATTGTCGACAGTTATAACTTAAAAAACGTCCTTATTAAATAAGGGATATACCGTATTAAAAAAGTAAAAGTCTATCAAGTAGTTGAATTTTTACGATTTTTTTTCCAAAACAAAAAACTTTAATCCGTCCTCCTGCAAGTTTTGCAAAATGTCGCATAGATCAATTAGCCTTGCAACCCTCGATATAATCATCATTGATAAGAATGTGATACACTGTAGCAATAGTAAGACCAATATGTCAACAGTTTATTGCAAGATCTTTCAATCACTTGTTGCCATTACTACAGAAACACCGGACGAATAAACGACGGATGCTTCTTTTTTCATTGCAAATAACTATGGACACTTTATAAGTGTCCATAGTTTTATAATCTGATTTCCTCTATTTTTTCAATGAAAAGAGACGCCTTCGTCGTTTAATCGTTGAAACTGTTGATATCTCGGTCTCGCTATTGTTACAGTGAATCACATTCTATTTAATGATGATTATTTCTTCTATAACGTCTGTTATGCCAGAATAGAAGTGTTGTTTGTGATTATTTCTTCTGTAACATGTTTCGACAGAATAGAAGTACATATTACATACTTCTATTCGGCTGAAACAACTATTGTAAATATTTTGATAGTTTAATAGAATAAAAGTTTTTGCTTGTGTTAAATCTATTATTTTGTGAAACTATTATATTTATATTATTTAAGTAACATGTTTTTATATCACAAAAATGAAGTACCTACATAATTTATTACTAAGTTAACAAATTATGTAGGTACTTCGTTTTTAGTGTTCGTGTAGTAACAGAGGACCGCAGCGATGACAGCGCTCTACACGCTGTTGGAGTGCACGGCGTGGACGCAACAACGCCAGGTCCTCGTGGTGGGTCTGGACGTGGCCACTTTCTCGCTCGAGTCCATGGTGCGGGCCATGATCTTCAGCGGGAGTAAGTGGGACTGCGACGCGTCTTTCAGCGAGCAGGTTATGCTCGTTAAAGAGACAGCGCGGTGGGGCGGGAACGGGAGAGAACTCTCCCACCCGAGTTCCGCAGTCGGCGGTCTGGGCACCGCCGACGTGCCTTCGCCGAAGACTATCGGACTCCATGTCCGGGGGCCTGAGACCGGTGAGAGGGTTGCTTACCGTCCTTGCAGAAGCAGCCCCATGACGGCAGCGTGACATGAGGGATTCACGCCCCCCCCCCCCTTAGAAGCGGGATCACACCTGAAACCCCCCAAAGACGCGGGATAGCACCCGAACCACCCCATAGGCGAGGCCGCAGCTGCGGCCGTGGGTCTGTTGAGAGTCCTGGGATGTCCTTCCGAGGGCTTACCCGGGACCAAAGGCTGTGGTATATTTTTTTAAATACTAGTTATTATAAGAACTTTGTAAGCCCTAGAATTTACTTCCATATTTCAGAGTTAACTACTAATACTTATTTCTTTTGCTATTCATTTACATTGTACATAATAATAGTCAATTATACATAAATTGAGTATCCCCTACTAGAACAAGACGCCACTATTTAAAGTACTTACTACGAAACTAGAGGCCGTGGCTTCAATTCCCATTCAATGTGATGTGGTGAGCGTGTTGGGTTTGTTTTGTATTTAAATTTAATATTCGATTAGTTTAAAAGATTTTGTTACAGGTCGATCGTTATTTGAAGGATTATGAAAAGTATTTCAGCATATTACGTGAGACAGCCGAAGCGTTTGATGAGTGTCTCGAAACCCTTGCAACGAGCTCTGTTCCGTATTCAGCACATGGAGACATTTGCAATATGCTCCAGAACTTTTACCATGAAAAAACGCCATTTGTCCTCAAATACGTTGTATTCGGTAATGAAAACAGTCTGATATCAATATACTCATTTATAACTAAAGCATTTTTTAATTATATTATAAGCATAGTGACGAAATAGAAGTTAGAAGAGAAAGGCTCCATCATAGATAACAACGTGATACACTGTAACAAGAATAAGACCTATATGTCAACCATTTATTTCATGGTAGTCAATCACTTATATCGAAATCCAAAGAAGAACCAAAGTTACAATAAAATTGTACTATTAAGTGTGAAGAAAAACATAATTGTAAATTTACAATTACTTAATTACATTTACTGTGTCATTATACCGAAATTGTTATAACAACTATTGTAAATGTATTGTTCTTATGTATTTAAGAAGTTACATAATTTATAAAAATAGTAATAAATTTATTAAAGTTTTTAAAGAGGTTTATTATTTGATCTTAAAATGGATGCGATCCATTTATTTAATGGGCGTTACAAAGAGTGTTACCAACAACTCCGTCCAACTATCTATTGCAGTGGTTCCCAACCAGTGGTCCGCGGACCACCAGTGGTCCGCAGGAGCGAAAATATGGTCCCTGAAGGATTGTAAATTTATCGGGTGGTGAGCCGTTAGTCGCCGTGCAAAGAGCGAGAAGAGCGCGGGTAGTGGGGGCGGTTGGTACGCCCACCGACTTGGCGAGCAAAGACAACACTAAGTCTGCGATTTGCCCACGATTGAATGTGTTTCCAGGCCGAGCGTGGATCTTTGCTCAAGACCAGTTCCCTAAAGCCTAAAGTGTGAGAACCATAACGCCCATCGGGGTACCGACCGATGTTGTTCCTCGTCGAGGTTCGCTAGCTCTTTGAGCGTATTAAAGAGCGACACTACTTCAGAAGTTAAGTCTTAAAACAGAGTTGGCAACAGCTGCGCTCTCGCGGTTGGTACCCAACATAAGAGTACCCAACGCTCCCTGCAAGAGACCTTCGGGGTCATGCGGAGTATGGCACTATACGGGACCCCTGTATGGGCGGAGGCCCTGACGACCGTCAACGTGGCTAGACTGCATAGCCCGCTAAAGGCGATGGCCGTCAGGAGAGGGTACCGCACGATATCCGTTGAGGCGGCATGTCTCCTAGCCAATGGGATCTGGAAAACAGGGCTCTTGCGTCGTTGTATCAATGGTGCATGAAGGCGCTGGATCGGGACCACAGGCCTGTGCCCAAAGAAATAGAGGCATAGTGATCCCTGTTTCGCCAGAAGCTCATGGAGACGTGGAAGATCCGACTTGGGCTACCAAAGTGAGGACTCACTACTAATGAGACGAGCGCCATGGCAGCCTCACCTACCGAGTGTCACAGATGTTTACCGGGCACGGGTGCTTCGGTAAGTATCTACAGCGGGGACACAACACTACATGGGCATAGCAGCGACAAGACCTCGTTGCGGGCCTGGGCGTGAATATTCTCACGCTGGAGACCATGTTAAGGGCTCTGGTCTCCAACGGGAGAAAGTGTAACGTAACTGTGTCTTTCTGCGAGCAAGTCATGCTCGCGAAGAATGCAGCGGGAGAGAAATCTCCCTTCCGAGTTCCGTAGTCGGTGGCGCGGTCGTCCACCATGACCGTGAGAGCGGCGAGTTGGCTGCTCACCGTTCTTTCACAGAAGCCGGTGTAGACGGTGGCGTGTCTCTTCACCCCTCGAAGAAGTGGAATAGTACCAGCACGGACACTGGTGAAGTTAATGAAGGAATCCAGGAAGAACACAACAAATTCACTTGAGTGGTTTGGTGTTTAAAAGCAATTTCTTATACGAAACTCCGAGAAATCGCCTTTCGCTATTTTATAGTTTTCTCAACGCTAATTTGTGCGAACAAGGTTTTCTGCTTAGTTGGAAATTAAAAACAAGGCTTTTTAAGCTTCAGATTGACTATCACAGTTCGTTTAAATTATGCCTCTATAGTGGTCCCTGTTAACAAGAAAAATATAAAAGTGGTCCCTGACCACGAAAAGGTTGGGAACCCCTGATCTATTGCAACAGCACTTCAGGCATTCCGTTACAAAGTACAGGGGCATTTCGTTGTAGTAGTGATAGTTTATTTTCGGCCCATACGACGTGTCTATACCAAAAATCTTTTTTTGCCGTATAGGCTTTGAATGAGGAACCATCTGGAAATATTTTTTTAATAAATGTAATTTTTAAAAAAAATTAATGGAATACCTAACCAAACTATTGTTTTTTTTTTATTTTTACTTGGCCTTTTGCTTTCTACTTTACTACGTAATTAGTAGACTGGCTGTTTCATTGATACTTCTAATAAAATGTGACGTCACAAAAGATAACAGGGGGCCTAAGTATCGCCACACACGGGCCACACACAATTGCCCCAAACGCTGCCTCGAGAAGCTGAAAGCTGCTAGCGTGTCTTGGGAAGAGTTCCCGTATCTTTATTAGCATTTCCACATAGTATGATCAGATGGTAAAGAGAATATTTGATCACTATGGACACTGTTATCGCACAGAAATTAACTGTAATATAGATTACTATAATATGCGGGAAAAGAAAAAGAAATTCACACGGGAGCTATCTAATATAATCCCTCGCCTACTACGCCGGGACGTACCTTTTATTTACCGCATTTCGCCGTGGTACACCCGCAGAAGGAAGAAAAAGGTTCACGTCGTGTTCGACGCCGCCACCCGATTTGAAGGAAACGAGCATGTTTTAACTCATTCACATCTCACTAGCAGTCAACCTCTGAACGCCACATCGATAGGAGCTCTGGAACAAAATAGGCAAGCGACGGCGGCACACATCGAGCATTGTTATTGAATAAATAGAACATTAGAATATCGAATTAATTAAAAACAAAGTAAATTACACTGAAGAATATTGTATAACAGTGAAGAAGCCAGAAATAAATCCAGTGGAATATTGTGTGTTTAAATAGTTGTTTCACTGCCTGGAAGCCTCTGCCCTGGACAACGCGCATAGTAGACATCTTCAGCCCGGACAACATCGAATCACGTGTAGGTTCGTAAACGACGAGAGTTACATATAAGTCTTGTTTCACTACCATCTAAAAACAAGAAATTAGGTCGAAATACAGTCCAATAGCTCTTGTCACCGGCCAACGCTACATTTAGGGGTTCTACAACTCACTGAGCCCCCACAATATGGCTGCCTACTAGTTAAACATTTTTAATGATAAATAGGTGCCAATTGCATGCTAATGGGTATAGTTCTTTTATAAATACAGAACGGGGAATGCATCTTTATAGTATTCATGTATTACTGTTCAACAGCGTCGCAACAAGAGCATAGATCTCATACTGTTCTATCATGGATCCGCCGTGTTGTTCCAAGTCTGAATTCTTGCGTTACAACTGCACAAAGGTATGTGAATATTTATTTTTAGCCTTAAGATCTAAATCCATTCTCTAGGCTTGGCAATCAATATTGAAATATTTTGAAATACATGCATAAATAAACTATCATAAGTTAACTAAATTAAGGAAAACTGTAACTTCTATACTTCTATATAAAGGTTGCTATATTTTCTGTCATGCAATTTTTGTCCCACTAGAGAACTTCATATGCTTTTTGTACTCCCTAAAAGCAATTTGTACGCATGCAATTTATTTCGTTTAGTTTTGTTACTTACTATGATCTTAAATATTAAAAATAGCAAAGAATACCAATGGGGAATGGCGAGATATTCCCAACACAAGTATTTAATTACTTACTGGGAAATCTCATCAATGTAACAACTAGATAGAACTTACAGAAATAAAAAACTTTTTATTTTATTATTTTTTAACTGGCCCTTTGCCAGACGAAGAGTTCAGTGGTTAAAGATAGCAGTGGCCGTAACTTCAAATCTCACCCACGGCAAAATCAGTGACGAGCACCTTGTTTTGGTCTTCACGTTGGTTATATTTTTCAACAGTTAAAATATTTGTTTTGTTATAGGTTGATCTTTATTTGAAGAAGTGTGAAAAGTATTTTCGCAAGATACGTGAGACTCTCGCAAGAAGTTCCGTTCCGTATGAAGCACAAAGAGTCACTTGCAAAGTACTTCGGAGTCTTTACGATGATAAAGTGCCAATGGTTCTCAATTATGTGACATTCAGTGAGAATACTAGTCTAAAGTCAATATTCTCATTAATAACTCAATCACTGTTATTTCATGAAAATTTTGGAGAAACTAAAGTTACAGAAGATAATATCTTCTGTAACTTAACAGCAATATGGAAAAAAGTCACAGGTAAATAAAGCTTTAAAATCATTATTATTATTATTATTTATTAATTCTATCATTCTTTCTTTGTTCTCGTTGATTTAAGTCATTTTTCTTTCTAGGATGACAATACCACCAAAGCTCTATTAAAAGATAATACTAACAAGCACCTAACCAAAGAAAATAGTTATACAGAAAAAATAGAACATAATATACAAATAGATATTGAATTTGAGTCGGTATGTAATTAATTATAATACTAGCTTTTACCTACGACTTCATCCGTGTGGAAATAGCATTTCTGATTTATTGTATTTTTTAGACTGGGCTACTGAAGGAGTGTGGAATAAAGGAAACTCGAGTGATATATTTCCACAAAAAGAAAGCTATGATGACGAACTGATATCTAATAATAGAAAAATGAAAACGAAAAAGAACATGAACTTATTTCTACATTAACGGAAGTAATTGCTGAGAGTGAGATGGAATTGCTGAGAAAGTCTCTTGAAGCAGATGAAGATGACATACAAGCAGAGAAAAATAACGATACAAATGATGATCATGACAAATCCAAGAAAAGGAACAAGAGAACCAAAATTAATAAAAGTTATGTCGATTTTCTATCTAAGGAAGAGGACTTCGTATGGGATTCTTCTTCTTGGAAAGAAACTGGGGATGAATCTTCATCAAATGAAAGCAAACAACCTCAAAAAAAGAAAAAAAAAGTAGCATCAGAATACGGTAAGGTGAGTGAAGCAGGTTTGAAAAAGAAAAAAAAGAATAAACGCAAAGAAGCAAAAAACTTGCGAGAAAAGGGACAAGAGTATGTGAAAAAAGACGGAAGTATCGTATGTGGAAGATCACTTAAATCTAATCCATGTCTAGGAAAAAACTGTGGCAACGCCTGCAATAATGTTTCTGAAGAGAAAAGAAAAAATATCTTTGATTATTTTTGGGGACTACCATCCCAAAGAAAAAAAGATTGTCTAGTAGGCATGACTGCTAAAACTGACATAAAATGAAAGAGGTCAAAAGACTCTGGTGTGAGGCACAATACATATTTCTACTATATTAATGATAGTGAAGGCCGACGTAAGGTTTGTAAAAAATTTCTAGTAGACACTTTGGGTGTTAGCCCAAAATATGTTAGTTATACTTTAGCCAATGCATCGTCTGGGTTGGCAAAAGAAGAAAGCAGAGGTAAAACTGTTCCTAAGAATAAAACACCTCATTCAGTAAAGGAGTCGGCCATTAATTTTATCAAAAGTTTACCAGCACTACCATCCCATTACTGTCGTAAAGACAGTAACAGATTATATCTCCCCACTGAATTTAAAAACATAAAAAAACCTTTACAGGATTTATAAACAGTCAAAACATCAGAGGGCGTAGATGTTGTTGGTGAAAAAATATTTCGTGACATTTTCAACAAAGATTTCAATATTGGTTTCCACGTTCCAAAGAAGGATAAATGTGCAAAGTGTTTACGTTTTGAAGGCCAGAATAAAAAGGAAAATCCTGAAATGTTAAATCATTTAAAAGAAAAAAAAGGCATCAAAAGACATCTTATCTTTTCACTGTGAACAGCAAGAAAAATAACGCAATGCTTGATCTACAAAAGGTACTGAACACCCCACATGGGGAGAGTATGCTGCTATTTTATACTAGAAAATATACAGTGTACAACCTTTGTTTTTACGAAAGTGGTACCAGAAATGGATTTTGTTATACGGGGGAGAAACCGAAGGGAAAAGAGGAGGCAACGAAATTGCTACAATCTTACAAAAATATATTGCTGAAGTCGATTCACGTGGGTCTGTAACAAATTTAATTCTTTATTCAGACTCATGCCCAGGGCAGAATAAAAACAAAATAGTTTTAGCCGCCATACATAGCGCACTGCTTGAAACAAAACACATTGAAACCATACAAATGAATTATCTACTTCCAGGGCATACCGAAATGACTGTCGATAGCATCCATGCCACAATTGAAAATTCTGTTAGAAATACTATAATATGGGCACCATCGCAGTGGTCAACTGTTTTTCAGTTGGCTCGTAAAGATCCCGGCCCATATTACGTAGAAACTCTTACGCACAACGATTTCATGAATTACGAAGAGTTCTCAGAAAAGTATTTCAAAGGCAATTTAAGCGGAAAGATCAGTAAGATTCGCGTGGCGACATTCAAAAAGTCGTCACCCAATGTCAGGACTGTCAAATACAGCATGGATAAAGATGCTGAGACCGATTCTATAGGCATAATTTCAAGACCAAAGGTAGTGCAGCCACAGTATAAAACACCTGTGCCTATAACTACGGCCAAATACAAAGATCTTAAGAAGCTGTGTCATACAGGAATTATTCCCAAAATTTTTCACCTAGAATACACTAACTTTCTGCACCGCGTTGGTAAAGACGTTCTGATAGATACAGTTATTGAAGATGAGATAGAAGCATAAGGTACTTTATCTACTCTGATACTATAATACAAAGATTATAAAATTGAAATCAATACTATTATGACAAACATTACGCACAGGCCAAAAAAAAAGTTTTATTACGATACAGGTCTTGTATGGACACCTATATCATAATAAAACTTTTTAATCATTACGATACACCATAAACAATCTCCAGCTGAAAAAGAAGTTTGAACCTCTACTTTAAAAAAAAAATGTGTCTCCAGAGTAGCGAAAAATCCTAAATCTATGGTCTCCGCAGCCTAAAAAAAAAAAGAAACACGCATGCGCAATCGATGTTTGCGCCTTGGCGCCAACATTTTACATTTAAATTAAACAAAGTTTGGTTTTGTTTGTAAAATAAATTAGTTTTTGTGTAAAAACATGTCTTAAAGCGAGGATGGTGTTAATTGTACACCACCAGACATTCTGGAAACTGCGTCAAACATGACCATGAACCTGTTACCGGCGAAATCAAGGAGCAACTATATATCACAACAAAATGAAATCAGGTATTATAGTATGAGAGTAGATAAAGTAGTGTATGACACTGTACATAACTTGGTCTTATAACACTCGTGTGATACTATAAAAAAACTCGCCTACGGCTCGTTTTTTTAAAACACACTCGTGTTATAAGAACCCTTATTATGCAACAGTGTCATAAACTACTATTCTTTGTCATCGTCAACATTATTTTTTTTATAATGTTACATTTTCTTTCTTTTTGGTTTTTGATGATAGATAGGTAATGTATCTATATTTGTTTGATTTTTTTTTTCTTATTAAGAATATCGATGTTGTTTTGCTTTTGATTTTGATGATAGAGAATGTTAACTTTTATTGTTTTCTGACGAAATTATTTTTTTTTTCTATTTCTGATTTATCACAATTTACTGAAAAGAGTTTTGTTGAAGTTTTTATTTGTAACATTAATGTTTGACTGATTTTAAATGGTACGTCCATGTCAAAGATTGATTTGAAATAGAAGAAATTATAATTAATAGCAATTTATTTGTTGTTTTACTTATAAAATGATGCTAAAGTACAGTGGTGATACTACTACTTAGGCTTAGGGTAATATACCATCTTATCTAATACCTTGTTCCAAGACACATTGAATCAACATCTTGAATGATTCCTCTACACATTTTTTTTATATTAAAAATACACAGGACACTGTCTAAAATTACAGTGGGATACCAACCTCAAAAATATCTATGGACGTTGCTGAATTATGATGGCCTAAGCGTCAATATCTACTATAATCTAGCTCAAGGGTCCACTTTGTTTCATCCTGATTCAGATTCAGATTCAGATTAATTTATTTACTAGAATGTAGGTATTACAATATTTGTGGTCTTATAATTATTATTGTCCCAGGTACATTCTACCACTTTAATGTGGTATGTAAATATTTGATACATTCAGCCATAAGTGTCAATAAAGTTAAATAGCAGTCCTGCAGTCCCTCTTATGGGCATCTATATCAAATTACTTCACTCTAGTGCAACACGTGTTGCTTAGGGTCACTGGGCATATACAACTGTCAGGTTGACTTGGCGCTAAATTCATTTACTCTCGCATTCGTTTATTCTAGATCGAAGCTTGAACCCTATTCCTTTATTTACTTTCCACTATATTTACGGTAGGCATTTGAACCATTTTGCCTTTCTCAAAAAATAACTAAAGTTGACGCATTTTGGGCTAACCTACATAAATTTTCTTAAATATTACAAAATTGTCGACAGTTATAACTTAAAAAACGTCCTTATTAAATAAGGGATATACCGTATTAAAAAAGTAAAAGTCTATCAAGTAGTTGAATTTTTACGATTTTTTTTCCAAAACAAAAAACTTTAATCCGTCCTCCTGCAAGTTTTGCAAAATGTCGCATAGATCAATTAGCATTGCAACCCTCGATATAATCATCATTGATAAGAATGTGATACACTGTAGCAATAGTAAGACCAATATGTCAACAGTTTATTGCAAGATCTTTCAATCACTTGTTGCCATTACTACAGAAACACCGGACGAATAAACGACGGATGCTTCTTTTTTCATTGCAAATAACTATGGACACTTTATAAGTGTCCATAGTTTTATAATCTGATTTCCTCTATTTTTTCAATGAAAAGAAACGCCTTCGTCGTTTAATCGTTGAAACTGTTGATATCTCGGTCTCGCTATTGTTACAGTGAATCACATTCTATTTAATGATGATTATTTCTTCTATAACGTCTGTTATGCCAGAATAGAAGTGTTGTTTGTGATTATTTCTTCTGTAACATGTTTCGACAGAATAGAAGTACATATTACATACTTCTATTCGGCTGAAACAACTATTGTAAATATTTTGATAGTTTAATAGAATAAAAGTTTTTGCTTGTGTTAAATCTATTATTTTGTGAAACTATTATATTTATATTATTTAAGTAACATGTTTTTATATCACAAAAATGAAGTACCTACATAATTTATTACTAAGTTAACAAATTATGTAGGTACTTCGTTTTTAGTGTTCGTGTAGTAACAGAGGACCGCAGCGATGACAGCGCTCTACACGCTGTTGGAGTGCACGGCGTGGACGCAACAACGCCAGGTCCTCGTGGTGGGTCTGGACGTGGCCACTTTCTCGCTCGAGTCCATGGTGCGAGCCATGATCTTCAGCGGGAGTAAGTGGGACTGCGACGCGTCTTTCAGCGAGCAGGTTATGCTCGTTAAAGAGACAGCGCGGTGGGGCGGGAACGGGAGAGAACTCTCCCACCCGAGTTCCGCAGTCGGCGGTCTGGGCACCGCCGACGTGCCTTCGCCGAAGACTATCGGACTCCATGTCCGGGGGCCTGAGACCGGTGAGAGGGTTGCTTACCGTCCTTGCAGAAGCAGCCCCATGACGGCAGCGTGACATGAGGGATTCACGCCCCCCCCCCCCCCCTTAGAAGCGGGATCACACCTGAAACCCCCCAAAGACGCGGGATAGCACCCGAACCACCCCATAGGCGAGGCCGCAGCTGCGGCCGTGGGTCTGTTGAGAGTCCTGGGATGTCCTTCCGAGGGCTTACCCGGGGCTCCCGACCAAAGGCTGTGGTATATTTTTTTAAATACTAGTTATTATAAGAACTTTGTAAGCCCTAGAATTTACTTCCATATTTCAGAGTTAACTACTAATACTTATTTCTTTTGCTATTCATTTACATTGTACATAATAATAGTCAATTATACATAAATTGAGTATCCCCTACTAGACCAAGACGCCACTATTTAAAGTACTTACTACGAAACTAGAGGCCGTGGCTTCAATTCCCATTCAATGTGATGTGGTGAGCGTGTTGGGTTTGTTTTGTATTTAAATTTAATATTCGATTAGTTTAAAAGATTTTGTTACAGGTCGATCGTTATTTGAAGGATTATGAAAAGTATTTCAGCATATTACGTGAGACAGCCGAAGCGTTTGATGAGTGTCTCGAAACCCTTGCAACGAGCTCTGTTCCGTATTCAGCACATGGAGACATTTGCAATATGCTCCAGAACTTTTACCATGAAAAAACGCCATTTGTCCTCAAATATGTTGTATTCGGTAATAAAAACAGTCTGATATCAATATACTCATTTATAACTAAAGCATTTTTTAATTATATTATAAGCATAGTGACGAAATAGAAGTTAGAAGAGAAAGGCTCCATCATAGATAACAACGTGATACACTGTAACAAGAATAAGACCTATATGTCAACCATTTATTTCATGGTAGTCAATCACTTATATCGAAATCCAAAGAAGAACCAAAGTTACAATAAAATTGTACTATTAAGTGTGAAGAAAAACATAATTGTAAATTACAATTACTTAATTACATTTACTGTGTCATTATACCGAAATTGTTATAACAACTATTGTAAATGTATTGTTCTTATGTATTTAAGAAGTTACATAATTTATAAAAATAGTAATAAATTTATTAAAGTTTTTAAAGAGGTTTATTATTTGATCTTAAAATGGATGCGATCCATTTATTTAATGGGCGTTACAAAGAGTGTTACCAACAACTCCGTCCAACTATCTATTGCAGTGGTTCCCAACCAGTGGTCCGCGGACCACCAGTGGTCCGCAGGAGCGAAAATATGGTCCCTGAAGGATTGTAAATTTATCGGGTGGTGAGCCGTTAGTCGCCGTGCAAAGAGCGAGAAGAGCGCGGGTAGTGGGGGCGGTTGGTACGCCCACCGACTTGGCGAGCAAAGACAACACTAAGTCTGCGATTTGCCCACGATTGAATGTGTTTCCAGGCCGAGCGTGGATCTTTGCTCAAGACCAGTTCCCTCAAGCCTAAAGTGTGAGAACCATAACGCCCATCGGGGTACCGACCGATGTTGTTCCTCGTCGAGGTTCGCTAGCTCTTTGAGCGTATTAAAGAGCGACACTACTTCAGAAGTTAAGTCTTAAAACAGAGTTGGCAACAGCTGCGCTCTCGCGGTTGGTACCCAACATAAGAGTACCCAACGCTCCCTGCAAGAGACCTTCGGGGTCATGCGGAGTATGGCACTATACGGGACCCCTGTATGGGCGGAGGCCCTGACGACCGTCAACGTGGCTAGACTGCATAGCCCGCTAAAGGCGATGGCCGTCAGGAGAGGGTACCGCACGATATCCGTTGAGGCGGCATGTCTCCTAGCCAATGGGATCTGGAAAACAGGGCTCTTGCGTCGTTGTATCAATGGTGCATGAAGGCGCTGGATCGGGACCACAGGCCTGTGCCCAAAGAAATAGAGGCATAGTGATCCCTGTTTCGCCAGAAGCTCATGGAGACATGGAAGATCCGACTTGGGCTACCAAAGTGAGGACTCACTACTAATGAGACGAGCGCCATGGCAGCCTCACCTACCGAGTGTCACAGATGTTTACCGGGCACGGGTGCTTCGGTAAGTATCTACAGCGGGGACACAACACTACATGGGCATAGCAGCGACAAGACCTCGTTGCGGGCCTGGGCGTGAATATTCTCACGCTGGAGACCATGTTAAGGGCTCTGGTCTCCAACGGGAGAAAGTGTAACGTAACTGTGTCTTTCTGCGAGCAAGTCATGCTCGCGAAGAATGCAGCGGGAGAGAAATCTCCCTTCCGAGTTCCGTAGTCGGTGGCGCGGTCGTCCACCATGACCGTGAGAGCGGCGAGTTGGCTGCTCACCGTTCTTTCACAGAAGCCGGTGTAGACGGTGGCGTGTCTCTTCACCCCTCGAAGAAGTGGAATAGTACCAGCACGGACACTGGTGAAGTTAATGAAGGAATCCAGGAAGAACACAACAAATTCACTTGAGTGGTTTGGTGTTTAAAAGCAATTTCTTATACGAAACTCCGAGAAATCGCCTTTCGCTATTTTATAGTTTTCTCAACGCTAATTTGTGCGAACAAGGTTTTCTGCTTAGTTGGAAATTAAAAACAAGGCTTTTTAAGCTTCAGATTGACTATCACAGTTCGTTTAAATTATGCCTCTATAGTGGTCCCTGTTAACAAGAAAAATATAAAAGTGGTCCCTGACCACGAAAAGGTTGGGAACCCCTGATCTATTGCAACAGCACTTCAGGCATTCCGTTACAAAGTACAGGGGCATTTCGTTGTAGTAGTGATAGTTTATTTTCGGCCCATACGACGTGTCTATACCAAAAATCTTTTTTTGCCGTATAGGCTTTGAATGAGGAACCATCTGGAAATATTTTTTTAATAAATGTAATTTTAAAAAAAAATTAATGGAATACCTAACCAAACTATTGTTTTTTTTTTATTTTTACTTGGCCTTTTGCTTTCTACTTTACTACGTAATTAGTAGACTGGCTGTTTCATTGATACTTCTAATAAAATGTGACGTCACAAAAGATAACAGGGGGCCTAAGTATCGCCACACACGGGCCACACACAATTGCCCCAAACGCTGCCTCGAGAAGCTGAAAGCTGCTAGCGTGTCTTGGGAAGAGTTCCCGTATCTTTATTAGCATTTCCACATAGTATGATCAGATGGTAAAGAGAATATTTGATCACTATGGACACTGTTATCGCACAGAAATTAACTGTAATATAGATTACTATAATATGCGGGAAAAGAAAAAGAAATTCACACGGGAGCTATCTAATATAATCCCTCGCCTACTACGCCGGGACGTACCTTTTATTTACCGCATTTCGCCGTGGTACACCCGCAGAAGGAAGAAAAAGGTTCACGTCGTGTTCGACGCCGCCACCCGATTTGAAGGAAACGAGCATGTTTTAACTCATTCACATCTCACTAGCAGTCAACCTCTGAACGCCACATCGATAGGAGCTCTGGAACAAAATAGGCAAGCGACGGCGGCACACATCGAGCATTGTTATTGAATAAATAGAACATTAGAATATCGAATTAATTAAAAACAAAGAAAATTACACTGAAGAATATTGTATAACAGTGAAGAAGCCAGAAATAAATCCAGTGGAATATTGTGTGTTTAAATAGTTGTTTCACTGCCTGGAAGCCTCTGCCCTGGACAACGCGCATAGTAGACATCTTCAGCCCGGACAACATCGAATCACGTGTAGGTTCGTAAACGACGAGAGTTACATATAAGTCTTGTTTCACTACCATCTAAAAACAAGAAATTAGGTCGAAATACAGTCCCCTAGCTCTTGTCACCGGCCAACGCTACATTTCGGGGTTCTACAACTCACTGAGCCCCCACAATATGGCTGCCTATTAGTTAAACATTTTTATAATAAATAGGTGCTAATTGCATTGCAAGGTATAGTTTTTTCATGAATACAGAACGGGGAATGCATCTTTATAGTATTCCTGTATTACTGTTCAACAGCGTCGCAACAAGAGTATAGATCTCATACTGTTCTATCATGAATCCGCCGTGTTGTTCCAAGTCTGGATTTTTGTGTTAAAACTGCACAAAGGTATGTGAATATTTATTTTTAGCTAGGATCTAAATCCATTCTCTAGGCTTGGCAATCATTATTGAAATATTTTGAAACAAATGCATAAATAAACTATACATAAGTTAACTAAATTAAGGACAACTGTAACTTCTATACTTCTATATTAAGGTTGCTATATTTTCTGTCATGCAATTTTTGTCCCACTAGAAAACTTCATTTGTTTTTTGTACTCCCTCAAAGCAATTTGTACGCATGCAATTTATTTCGTTTAGTTTTGTTACTTACTATGATCTTAAATATTAAAAATAGAGATAGGTAAGCAAAGAATACCAATGGGGAATGGCGAGATATTCCCAACACAAGTATTTAATTACTTACTGATATTTAATTAGTACCTCTGATCAAAATGATCATACCGATCAAGTTGATCGGTGTGAGGAGAAGCCAGCCGGCAAGAAGAAATTCAAGCCAACAAACCGTGGCAAAAGGCGCGCTGAAGCGTACCGAGAGCGAAAAGAAGAAACAGAAGGCATGGATGCCATCCAAGCCGAATTACTCAAAACCTTACATCCAGGTTTTGCGACAGTGGCTAATGCATTAAAAGATCTATCTACTTACTGGGAAATCTCATCAATGTAACAACTTGATAGAACTTACAGAAATAAAAAACTTTTTATTTTATAATTTTTTTAACTGGCCTTTTGCCAGACCAAGAGTTCAGTGGTTAAAGATAACAGTGGTCGTATGTTCAAATCTCACCCACGGCATAATCAGTGACGAGCACCTTGTTTTGGTCTTTATGTTGGTTATATAATATGTTTCAACAGTTAAAATATTTGTTTTGTTATAGGTTGATCTTTATTCGAAGAAATGTGACAAGTATTTCTGCAAGATACGTGAGACATCTGAGGCGTTTGATGAGTGTCGCAAAGCTCTCGCAAGAAGTTCCGTTCCGTATGAAGCACAAAGAGTCACTTGCAAAGTACTTCGGAGTCTTTACGATGATAAAGTACCAATGGTTCTCAATTATGTGACATTCAGTGAGAATACTAGTCTAAAGTCAATATTCTCAATGATAACTCAATCACTGTTATTTCATGAAAATTGTGGAGAAACTAAAGTTACGGAAGATATAATCATCATTGATAAGAATGTGATACACTGTAGCAATAGTAAGACCAATATGTCAACAGTTTATTGCAAGATCTTTCAATCACTTGTTGCCATTACTACAGAAACACCGGACGATTAAACGACGAAAGCTTCTTTTTTCATTGCAAATTACTATGGACACTTTATAAGTGTCCATAGTTTTATAATCTGGTTTCCTCGATTTTTTCAATGAAAAGAGACGCCTTCGTCCTTTAATCGTTGAAACTGTTGATATCTGGGTCTCGCTATTGTTACAGTGAATCACATTCTCGCCGAAGACTATCGGGCTCCATGTCCGGGGGCCTGAGGACGGTGAGAGGGTTGCTTACCGTCCTTGCAGAAGCAGCCCCATGACGGCAGCGTGACATGAGGGATTCACGCCCCCCCCCCCCCCTTAGGAGTGGGATCACACCTGAAACCCCCCAAAGACGCGGGATAGCACCCGAACCACCCCCTAGGCGAGGCCGCAGTGGCGGCCGTGGGTCTGTTGGGAGTCCTGGGATGTCTTTCCGAGGGCTTACCCGGGGCTCCCAACCATACGCTGTTGGGCGTTACGTGAGGTTTTTTAGTCGGTAGGAGTCTGGCATAGCATTCATGAGGATTTTCCCTCACCTTAAAATAAAAAGACAGTAACAATGGGTGTTAGTAGTAACTCCCTTCAGGCTTCTCTTACAACAGCACTTTGGGCATTCCGTTTACAAAGTATGAGCAGTTTGATAGTAGTGATAGTTGATCGGTCCAGTGTGTTTAATATCGTAACAAACGATACTTTTTCTAAAATCGTCACAGGATAATACGTGAGTTCTCAATTTCAGCGATACAAATAGACCAGAAGAAATTAAAAATGGACGCGAAGTTTGAGAGATGTGCCACAATAATACCTTGCTCTGCACCTATTGACCTATTAAGTTCTGTCCGTCTTGTCTGCAGACTGTGTTTCATTAACAGTGACAGTAAGACTGTTGGGATTTATACAGACGGTGTTTTATTGTCGCCACTACTACAACAAATACAAAGTCGAAAACATACAATATTTAGGCGCTAGACAGACGACGGGGCGGGCCGGGCGTTTTGCCCGCGACGCAATAAAGACCGCGTCTGCTCTGCCTGTTGATGCCCGCGGCTGCCCGCACCGCGAACACAACACACACGACGCGACGGGCGGAAGCAGCCAGTTTAGTTCACGACGTTCATTCTAGTGAAGAGCGCGTCTGTGAAAATGGAGACCCGGAGAATTCGAGTCATTGCTTATTTCATGTACAAAAAAAAAAAGAGACGCAATCGTAATAGAGAAAACTAGGTACACCCACTAAATTCACAAAGATTTACCAAAGGCTTGTTTCGCATAAAACATACGGACTTAAAATTGTATCCTCTCAAATTCTATAAATTTTATAAAATGTCAATTCACAATTTTCACGTGCTACTATCAATCCTGGAACTTTGTAGTACTCATTGTGATACAATTATGAGGAAGTCCATTCATTCTGAGGAAAGGTTGGCAGTAACTCTAAAGTAAGTAAATAAAAATATCAAAAAAAAGTATAAATTAAAAAAATTAAAATGTAAAAACCCCCGACACAAAAAATCTTAATCAAGTAAACAAAACTATGGCAAAAAAATAGCCACAACCAAGTAGATCCCATAAAAATGATAACGTGAAACCCAATTTTAAAAAATCTAGAAATTAGGACCGTACGTATGAATTTTTAAATTAAATGTTGTCGCTTCAATAATAAAAAAAATAATAATAATAAAAAAATACATACGACAAATATAAAATATTCATTTTTCTCCTAAATATTCATCTTATTCTATACTAGCTGACCCGCGCAACTTCGTTTGCGCCATATAAGAGAGAGTATTACCTGTTCCTGTCGCATTTACTCCCGTCGCGTTGCGTATCCCGTAGCGTCTCGTCGTTAATATTCAATACTACGTGAGAGAGAGAGAGAGAGACAGAAAGGTTTCTCGTCGCGTGTATTCCCGTCGCATTATTTTTAAGAACAATTTCGTTTATGAAAGAGGTATCCCGTGGCATTATTGTAGAAAAATATTGATTGCCATTAAAATGGTTATTGTGCACCAACCCAAAGATAGACACATGCTATCGCGCAATTTTTTTAGAACTTTTTTAAGAGAAACAATTTTGTAGTAAATATTTTTTACATAACTATATATATTTACGCAGCACACGCAACGAAGCTCTCAAAAGGAATAACTTTTCCCCCGTTTTTGAAACATTTACTATTACTGCTCCGCTCCTATTTGTTGTAGCGTGATGCTATATAGCCTCCACAATAACGGAGCTTTCTATTGGTGAAAGAATTTTTAAAATCGGTTTAGTAGATCCCGAGATTACTCCTTACAATTTAACAAACACACAAACTTTACTTCTTTATAATATTAGTATAGACTAGCTGCTCCCCGCGGTTTAGACCGCATAGAAGTCGTTATCGCGTAAAATCATTACCCCCCCTTTTGCGCAGTCAGTTAAAAAGTTCTTCCCTTGGACTTAAACTATCTCTATACCAAAGTGCAATAAAATCGGTTCAGCGGTTTAGGCGTGAAAGCGTAACAGACAGACAGACACACAGAGTTACTTTCGCATTTATAATATTAGTAGGGATTTATTTTATAAAATATTATCCACCATTTTATGGCGGCAGCCATCTTGGATTTGCAATATGATAGTCTACATTATTCTACTAGTCAAGCCCTTTCATTTGACACCCATAAGAGGGAGTTATGAAAAAATAACGAAATTCGCCATTTTGTGATGGTGGCCATCTTGGATTTGCACTTTGTCATAGTACGTTTTTGCATCGGGGTTTAAAAATCTTGTAAATTTTCATTTTTATTGTAATAAGTCTTGAAATAGTTAATAATACCTAATTAAGTAAATATTGTTGGAAATTGTCACACAACATCATCTTAGCCCAAACTAAACTGTAAGCTGATGGGATCTAGACGACTGATAGACATACTTATATTATTTCTAAATACATACAATATTATACTCCTAAAATCGCTTGATTCACATCTGCTATAATAAAGGTCCAACGGTATGACCGACGTAACCCTAAGTTAAGATCTAACACTTTAGTTCCATATGTTCTAATTTCACTGTTATTTGCCGCGTATAGCTTAAAACTAGAGCACTCACCCGATAACTTCACTTTTCGCGAAACTGGTAAAACCGAAACATTCGCACCAGTGTCCACTAAAAATGCGAAACCTTGCTGACGATCGTTTACGCTAAGTCGGTACAACCTCTTCCACCCTTACAGATTGCACCCTTACTCGTTTCCCGATGTTGCTGACGCCTTTTTGCTCCATGCGCACGGCCGTTCACATTCTCTAGCTCTATGCCGATACCTAAAGTGATGCTTGCACAGCCAATCTGGGTCTCCCGGTTTTCTTGACCTTGACATCCGATTTCGTCCACTGTACCCTTGGCCGCGACCTTGATATGGGGTACGACGGTTTCTATTAACCTTTTCTCTCAGAGCGGCCACTTCTAGATTCAACTGTTTCATGGTTGATACTAAATCCGCGGCTGGCATTTGCGCACTTCCGCCTGCGCCTTGGCTGATTTGCGCAACCTCGCCTCCTCGTATGCTCTCTATGACTCTGTCCGCCATGTCCGTGTCCAAAGTATTTACACCAGAATGGGGTTTCTTTTACTCCATTGTGAGTAGTCATTCCGTGTGAGGTCCTAACTGTAAATTTTTCGGGTTGCCAAAACTTTGAAAAATATAAATGTTGAGCATCAGGCGTTATAAATGAACGTTGACTACCTGTGTCAATTAAAACTTTTAATTTTGGATTTTCTGTTTCAAAATATGGGAGATATGATTTAACATCGTTAAATTCTATAATGTTTTGTCTGTTTCGGTATCCTCGCAAAAGTTTTGATTTTCTTGATAGAATTCCTGAGTTTCTTCAGGGGTATAATTACATATAAAAATAATCATCAGGATTTTGGAATTCATTTTCCTCAATTTGATTTGGTTCCTCCTGATGGTAAAATACTTCCTCTACATAATACCTCTGCCTAAATTAATTTGGTTAGGTTTTAATTGAGGGGCGGTTCGCATAGTCACATCGCCTGTATTTAATGTAGGTCTTTGTTGGGGTGATTGCAAATTATTAAATGGTCTATTATTATTTCTATACTGTTGAAATTGTGGATGTGGTGGTCTTTGGAATACGTTATTTACATTTGGTGACCAAGGGTATCTAGTATGAAAAGGAATATTTGGTTTATTTGCTATTGGAGCATTACCTAATTTTTGCTGTTGAGGTTTCAACTTTTGGTTAAAATTTTCATTATTATAATAAATTTGTTTGAAGTGAAGAGTACTTTGCGGTTGCATTTGATTAATTACTCGCGGAGCAGGTAAATAATTTGAAAATTTTTGTTTAATATTATCAAATCTGCCTTCAGCTTCTAATTGTAATATATTGAAAACGACACCAAGGTGTCCTTCCATCTAGACCTTTGAAAATGCTGTAAAGCGAAACCGGTCAGGTCCATAATAATAAATATTGTGGAATAGTAAAAGTGTCGTTTTCAATATGTGCAGCAAGTTCCACCAAGTGCCGTCAATCAACAGTATAAATAATCTAATTGTAATACTTTCGCAACAGTGTCATTAAAATTGCAATTGCTTACATAAATTTGGTCATGAAATGGTAAGCTATTTCTCAGAGTATTTTGAGCCGTATTAATATAGGGTTCCATTATTTCCTCTATCAACTCCTGTTTTGCAAGACCATGCTTATCAGTTAACTTACTTTTTATAAAAAATAATTTCTGCTTAATTTCAAAAATTAAATCCTTATAGCTACTTTTTCATTTTACATTCGCTAACTCTACTAAAAGAGTGTTAAGCTCTCTATTATCAGCACATTCTAATTTTAAAGTACTTTCTATGCAATCCCAATTAAAAGAATGATTAATCATAGAGATAATGACTGCAGCTCTACCTTCTAATTTAGTCAATAACAACATAACATTTTGAGGAGAATTTCCTCCAACCGCTTGCAGCCATTGCCTTGCATTATTTAAATAATTAATAGTCAATGGATCTCCATTATAAGTTGGTACAAAACCTATTAATTTTTTTGGGTCGATTGTAAATTGCACTGGACTAGGATGTACCAGTGGCTGCGACAATGGACCATGTGATACACTAGGTACACTTGAAGGTACGTAGGTTGATTTGCCCTCCATACTAGTAACAGAACTAGGGCCTGGTTCACTACCTAAACTAGTCTTAGGTGTATATACAAACTTCGGGGGTTTTAGGAGCGGAATTTCGAAAGGAATAATGCTACTTGGTACTTACAAAATGCAGATGACGACTGTTCTGAGTATCAGCATTCCCTTCGTTAATCTTGACTTATTTACTTGCAGGTTGCCCAGTATTCAAAGACTTAGAAGTCACGTGCCTTTACCTGGCGAATTTGGAGACTTTTATCTCGAAAATTCTTGAACGAGATAAATACACTTTATTAGCTGGGCCCCACGTTGGGCGCCAGTCAAAATTATTGAAGATTAACCCTTTTAAAAAAAACGAATTTAATTTACTGAAATAATTTAGCACTTTTATTACTTTATAGAGATTACACCAATACTTAAGACTAGTTAACTCTACTGTGAGCGAGCTGGTAGTGACCACTTCTTCCACTGAAGGTGGGCTTTTATACCATAACAGCTGGTAATGGTCTTTTGTCTGGAATATTCTATTCTGTCTTCGTTGTCCAAGGATTATTGGGGATCGATATCAAATCGTCTTTTGTTCGACGACATTCCATAACATTCTTTGTGATACCATTCCTCATATCTTCCTCGAAGTTAGTAATTATGTTTTTAATGTGTTCATTGTTTGGTGAAGCTACTTGACTCACTGTAGCAATAGTAAGACCAATATGTCAACAGTTTATTGCAAGATCTTTCAATCACTTGTTGCCATTACTACTGAAACACCGGACAATTAAACGACGATAGCTTCTATTTTCATTGCAAATAACTATGGACATAATCTGGTTTCCTCTATTTTTCCAATGAAAACAGACGCCTTCGTCGTTTAATCGTTGAAACTGTTGATATCTCGGTCTCGCTATTGTTACAGTGAATCACATTCTATTTAATGATGATTATTTCTTCTATTACGTCTGTTATGCCAGAATAGAAGTGTTATTTGAGATTATTTCTTCTGTAACATGTTTCGACAGAATAGAAGTACATATTACATACTTCTATTGGGCTGGAACAACTATTGTAAATATTTTGATAGTTTAATAGACTAAAAGTTTTGCTTGTGTCAAATCTATTGTTTTGTGAAACTATTATATTTATATTATTTAAGTAACATGTTTTTATATCATAAAATCGAAGTACCTACATAATTTATTACTAAGTTAACAAATTATATAGGTACTTCGTTTTTAGAGTTAGTGTAGTATCAGAGGACCGCAGCGATGAGAGGACCGCAGCGATGACAGCGCTCCACACGCTGTTGGAGTGCACGGCGTGGACGCAACAACGCCAGGTCCTCGTGATGGGTCTGGACGTTGACACTTTCTCGCTCGAGACCATGGTGCGAGCCATGATCTTCAGCGGGAGTAAGCGGGACTGCGACGCCTCTTTCTGCGAGCAATCTCTATGACCGGGGAGCAGGTTATGCTCGTTAAAGAGACAGCGCGCCGGGGCGGGAACGGGAGAGAAGTCTCCCACCCGAGTTCCGCAGACGGCGGATTGGGCACCGCCGACGTGCCTTCGCCGAAGACTATCGGACTCCATGACCGGGGGCCTGAGGACGGTGAGAGGGTTGCTCACCGTCCTTGCAGAAGCAGCCCCATAACGGCAGCGTGACATGAGGGATTCACGTACGCCCCCCCTTAGAAGCGGGATCACATCTGAAAACCCCCAAAGACGCGGGATAGCACCCGAACCACCCCCTAGGCGAGGCCGCAGTGGCGGCCATGAGTCTGTTGGGAGTCCTGGGATGTCCTTCCGAGGGCTTACCCGGGGCTGGTTTCCGCAACTCGACGTCATTTAATGCGCCTATTTTGCATATCCACTGTCTCCTAAGATCAATGCGTTTGGGAAAGGTCTCCACCCACGTTCCCATGTCTGTGTTAAAGAAGAGCATCTCATCACTCTAGCATCGTAAGCAGAACCAGGCCATCTTGCAGAAGCGTAAAAAATGTTCAAGTTTGGCCCGCATACCATCATAGTATTAATTGAATGATTTCCATTTCTGTCTACAAACGCAGATTCATTTTGATAAGGCGCATCTATAGGAATTAACGAACCGTCAACTATACCAGATATTCTAGGTATCCCGTTATGCCTCATGAAAAGTGTTGGTATTCCTTATACCCTTCTTATGCAATGAATTACGGTTGCTTTACTGAGACCATGTGCATCACCAATAACGTGGTACTGCGAACCACAACCTATCCAATGCAAAGCGCATAATATTTGTTATCGGGTGTCAGTGCTAGGTTTCTGCTAGTAGCGTGTTCAAGCCGATTACCAATTTTATCTATTAAATATTCTACGGTAGTTTTACACCTCCGAAATTTTTCTTTAAATCCGAAATCCGTAATTGTGAAAGAGAAATTGATTCTGCTTTTAAATGACCGTCGACGTCGTCTACACGTTTGCATTTGTTCCAAGTATTCATCATCACTACTCTCACTGCTCGATGTAAGTACCATTTCTTGTATTAAACATTCTATAAGCACTTTCTTACACCTTCAATATTCAAAATATGAATCGCGACAGAGGGTAAGGCTCCTGTCAGTATTGTCGGACAATTCTACAAATATGTCATGACAATTTTCTGTTTAATAAAGCAAAATTGATAAGTTTTTCACGACAAATTGTCGCCTGTCACCTGTCGCTCAAAAAGTTTTCTAAAACAGAATTATGTCGGATTGTTGTGTCAACCCGACATATTTGTCAATTTTCCACCATGACAATTTTGTCGCCTGTAAGTTTTATTAAACAGAAATATTGTCGAATTATAACTTTTTGACATATGTCGGATTGTCAGTTTTATTAAACAGGCCACTGGAGACGGTACTTGCATGCGGGCATGCACAACACAGTGGTCTGACTTTCCCAATGGGGCGTCCACCGACACACTGTATTGGGTTAGACACCTCGTCAGCAGTAGGTCCAGCAAGGCAGGTTCCAACCTGTCCGGTATGCGCGGGAACCCGCGTACCACTTGGGTCAGACCATGGGAGAGAGCGAATGCGTGGGCGGCCCTTCCCGCATGATCGCTCTTGCGGGACCCCAGCCACTCGAAACTACCATTTATCTGGTATTTAGTGAAGAATGTACCGAAAATTTACAAGCCACGGCGACTTGTAACTTTGCAGCGTCGTGACGCACATTTTTACGGTACGGCAACGTAAATTCCTACGTCGCCGTCGGGGCAACGCGCCGCACTACGATACCGCACTGTTCCACGGCGACGACGTCGTGCCGTGGTGATGTGGACAGGCCCTTACTATTGAAGAGCTGTAAGACTAACTGTAAAAAAATACTGATACCATTTAATTGATATAAATAAAAATATGTTTCCATGTATGGTTTAAATAAAATGCTGTAAGTTATTAAAAAAGTAAAATAAAATAAAAAGAACAAAAAATGTCAAACCTCTCACAAGAGTTCTTTTTCAATGTCACAACATTGATGTCAAAGACTAAATTCGGAAATCTTTTATGAAAAAAAAAGAACATTTATAACACAAGAGTTCTTTTTCAATGTCACAACATTGATGTCAAAGACTAAATTCGGAAATCTTTTATGAAAAAAAAGAGCATTTATCTTGTTTTTTCATACAAGAATAGAGAAAATTATTCATTTAAAAAAGTAAAATTATACAAAACGAACAAAAAAATACGTCAAACTTCTTCTTACAATGATGACAAAGACTAAATTCGGAAATCTTTTATGAAAATAGAAGATTTATGTTCTCTTTCCATACAAAAAAGGAGAAGATTTCTCATTTAAAAACGTAAAATGAAACATAAAGAACAAAAGAATGACAAACTTCTTCTTACATTTATGACAAAGACTAATGTCAAATTTTTTTTTTAAAAAAAGAGCGAGTCCTGAGTTTAGTCTTCTTTAGCAGTGTCTGCTAAACCATCGACTGTCTTTCGAGTCAAGTAGTATGTAGTAGTCTTTGTTTGTACTTTAAAGTCAAGTATTAGCACCATGGCAAGGTATAATTATATTAACATTTTTTTTTAAGTCGTTATACTTTTGTAAAGAATTTGACAACTTCGCCGGGTATAAACTAAGTTTTGTGTCTCCCGTGTCGCTAAGTTTAATTTCAGTGTGAGGCGCATCAAAATGCTTGTAAATGTAAAGCATTTGCATTGCCCTCGGCTTACTTTTTTGGAATGTTGCGATCCGTATTTACAAATAAGGATCGCAAAATTCTTCTCTCACTTCACTCTTGTCTTCTAGGCATCATTATTTTTTGTATTTTTAAATGTTTGACAAGATTTCCACATGTACTTAAGTTACACATGATTAGTACTCCTTGGTAACCAGTTACGTAGAAGTATTAAAAAATTCTTCATGGTAACCAGTTACGTAGGCGTATTAAAAAACCTTAATGGAAACCAGTTACGAAGCTCCGGTTTCCTGTCCGGCCGAAGCGGTGCATCTACGTAACTGGTTACCATGAAGGATTTTTTAATACTGCTATGTAACTGGTTACCATGAAGGCGTTTTTACTACGTCTACGTAACTGGTTTCCATGGAATAGTCATGAAGTATGGTGGCAACAGAAATGCATTATCAGTTAAAATTACAACTGTCTAGCTTTTACAATTCATGATACTGCCTGGTGGTAGACAGACAGACGCGGTCTGTCACGTCATGGTCGGTCACGGTTTCCTAATTAGTTTAGACTCCTAAACGAACTAATTTGACCTTCTAGTTCATCAGCTCGAATCAGTAAAAAGCAGAGTGCGGGCAACCTCTTTAACGAGACTTTTCTACTTGAATCTCATTTCTCGTTTAGTCAAGTGCCCAAGTATTTGTATTTCGGCACGCTTTCTATATGTTACTCTTATGCTGGATTAATATCGTCTCTTTCAGATATTATCATAATCATATTTCGTTTCTTTTGATGTTTATCTTCAGACCAGACCTTTGATTGCATTCGTTTTGCCTCTCTACCGTTAGTTGCAATTCGGTCACTGTGCATGTTATCAAAACTGTGGCATAGCTGAAATAGTTAACACTAAGGCTGTTTATCTTTACTACGCAATCGAAACCATGTTTAGCTTCTGTTATTGTAGCTTCCGAATACAAATAAAGAGAACCGGTGACAAAATTTAGCTCTGTCTCACACCTTTTTGTACACGAACAACATTGGTTTCTTCTCCTAATACTCTGACTTGCTTTTTCCAGTATACGCTCCGGATATAATGACGATCTTTATCGTCGAGGTCGTTCGAAGCGGTCTTGAAGAAGAAAATTTATTCGAATAATTTGTTAATTGATGCAGAGATTTAACGCGTATCGCAGCATACCTAAAAAAGTTTTATTTTTGTTTTGTCCATAGCACGAATTTCGTTTGCTCCTCGAAACGCGTCAGTTTCAGACCAAATCTTGCTAATACCAAATCAAGTACCACTTTCATAAACCATAAAGTTATAAACAGTGATTTTGCAGCTGTAGTATAAGGACATGTTACTACCATGCGGTGTATTTAAGACTTTCTGCAAGTCGAAACTAGCACAAACTACACTCATGTATTCGGAGGATGACTTTTGATGTATTTTTTATATTGCATAAGCCATGTTCAGATTGTAATTGCTGATATACAGGGTGTGGCGTAAATAGTGGTCCAACCGTCAGGGTGTGATAGACCAGGTGCCCCACTATAACATACTACAATATCATCCAAATTTACCCAAGGGTCTCAGAAAAAAATAACTTTTTTTGAAAAATCGTCCCTTTTTTGTAAAGTTGCCTGTAGATTATAGGAAAACCACTATTTCTGATATCTGTTTTTTCTCTCTTAAAGCTAAATACATAAGCTATCAAAAATAATATTGTTAATAGAATTCCACAACAAACGTTTGAAATAAATATAAGTTCATCTCAATTTTCTCTCTAATTTTCAGGTATCATGAAAATTGTTCAACGTTTTTTATAAAAAACTAGCTGACCCGCGCAACTTCGTTTGCTTCAAATGGGAGTGAGAAAGAGAGAAGTTTAGTGTAGTATAAAAATTTAGTGATATAAAATTTCCCGTCGCATTTACTCCGTCACTTATGTTCATTAGAGCTGACCCACACAACTTCGCTTGCGCGTCACATGAGAGTGAGAAGGAGAGAGGCGTGGTATTAATATGTAAAGTGATATGATGTTTCCCGTCGCATCTACTTCCACCCGTCCTTTTATGGTACGGATCCGACTCGTACTTGACTTTTTTTTTACTTTTTAAGAGGAACAATTTTATAGTACACTATTTTTACGTAACTTTAACCATTTCCACAGTGTACGCAATGGAAGCTCTGAAAAGAAATAAATTTTCCCCGTTCTCAAAACATTATTCATGGCTGCTCCGCCCCTATTCGTCTTAGCGTGATGTTATACTGTCATTAACCATCCTCAATAAATTGACTATTAAACTGTAAAATAATTTTTGAAATGCAACCAGTAATTTCTGAGATCGTAGCACAAACAAACTCTTCCGTTTTAAAATATTGTGAGCGGACCTTAAGAGATAGACAAATTAGGTTATTGTGGGCGAACCTTAAAAGATAGATATATGCTGTCGCGGACTTTTTTTTAGAACTTTTTAAGAGAAACAATTTTGTAATACACAATTTTTACGTAACTTTAACCATTTACGCAGCGTACGCTTCGGAAGCTCTCAGACGGTAAAAAATATTCCCCGTTTTCGAAACATTCTTGATTGCTGCTCCGCTCCTATTTGCCTTAGCGTGATGTTATATAGCCTATAGCCATCCTCAATAGATGGACTATCAAACTGTAAAAGAATTTCCGATATCCAACCAGTAGTTCCTGAGATCCTAGCGTTCAAACAAACAAACAAACAAACAAACTCTTCAGCTTTATAATATTAGTATGGATATGTACTACACTGATGCTACCAAAACGTTTAAAAATATGCTTATGTAATACTGATTGCAAAATGATACCATGTAAGGATTTCGCATAAACAGAAACTAGTAATTTTTACTGTTAAAGTTCTAAACGTGTTAAGAAAAATTACCAAAATCAACTTACATACATCACACTTATAATGTTTTTTTCACAGTAATAGTTCATAGTCGACATTATTATTATTTATTTAAAATCTTATAACCTAGATAGCGCCCGCGGCTCCACCCGCGTGGGATTTTGTAACTGTGATGCGGAGGGTCTCCTTTTGCGACGCCTTGACGGGTGCAGTGCTGCGTTGAGTGACGCTGCTCTGCTTCCTCCCCTTTGTTTGAGCGGCTGTGGGGGTGCTGGCCGTTGCAGCTGCGTAGTCACATGGCTGAGGAGGTGGCAACATGACAGTCGTCGGCATCTTCGCGGGGGAAGAGGTAGCGGCGGGGGCTGCGGGGCGCGCGCTCACGTTCGAGGCACACGCTACGGCCACTGGACACTCGGGCGCATCAAATTGCGCTGACTCAAAACTGCACAACGACGCGTTTTGCGCGCCTCGCCGTACATTGACATTATCGGAGGCTGACCTACTAATTGAATTATTACTACGAAGTAACAATAATTCAGCTTGCAGCCCACTGATAGTTTTATCAGATGCCTCCAATTTAGCCAATACATCGGCAAGGCTAGACTTCAGAAACGTGATGTCCTTGAGAAGTCTTGTCACGTCGACGTGATCGAATCCCACCGGTGGCAGCTTGTGCAGCTCCTTCGCGACGAAATCGGGCACGACGTCAGGGTCGGTTTGTTTCAGCAGGGTGATCATGTCCTGCACACTTCGTGCCCCTCCATCCCTTCGGCGGGACGGCATCTGGGCAGTTTTGCCTACAGCTTGGAATAGCAACGCCTTTCCACTGCAAATCTCCTGCTCCTTGAAGTTCGATTTGCAGATCTGCATGATGCTGATCTCATCCATAGTGTCGATTGCATTCTGGATGAACGCCAGTAGCTCGTTCACGATGACAGCCTTATTGGAAGCCATCGCACGGCGTATGACAGCGGCGCGTGTGCGACGCGTATCGCGAATTAATTATATAAATAAATTAATAACGAGACAGCATTAGTGTGGCGTGAGCGTTTCCGAACGCGCATCACTTCGCACTGCTATATTACTCCATAGACCCCGGGGTCCATGCCGTTGTTAGATTGTATCAAAATTATTGTTTGATAAATATTTTTAATATTATTATAGCCTTGACTCGGCTCTATCACAGTGTCGTGATATTTTTAATATTTTGGGTGAATATTTCACTTCGTGTCTTTGTGAAATGTGCAGAAAATGAAATATTCAACCGTATGATTGATGAATGATAATATGATTTGAGTGATGATTGATGGATTATGAATGATGATTTATGGCTGACTTTTGATGGCCTATGTTTATGTTTTAGGCCTTTGTTTGTCTACGATCTGGCGTACTACTTTCTCGTCCCTATGGTGGATTGCCATCTTTAGATTGTAGTCGATGACTGCTTGGGGATTGGTTTCTATTGCCAGTTTGGTCATTTTCCCCAAGGCGTCCTCCATGTCGTCTTAAAGTCTTGGTGTGACTTGACATTGCGACTACGGCGTGGGGCACGCTGTCGTGGATTTGCAAATGTTTCGAGACCGTGGATTTGCAAATGTTTCGAGACTCTTTTAACAACAACCACATTTTCGTAGCAGAGACCTTGCGCTTCGTGGATGGTCATGGTCGTCGATTCCTCTCCACTGCCGTACCCTTCCTGAATCAGTGCGGATTTCTCTTGCTGTGTGAAGGTCAGGTATAGTGTCTTGGCTTGGTCCTTGGGGATCGGTGTTCCAGTGTAGCTCTTATGCGCTATGGTGTTTGATCTGCTGCTAGATGAGTAGATGCCGTCGTAGATCTCCTTGAGAGCGTATGCCACGTCCATTGGGCACCTGTGCGTACACAGGAGCTCCTGTTTTGTGTCGATCAGGTGTTATGGACGGTGGTATTGGATGGTGAATAGATTATCTCGCTCGATGTACGGGAGTTGGTTGATGTCACCTACCATTAATAGTTCGCTGGCTTTAGTAATCCTCAGTGTCATCACTATTGCGCCGAAGTGGTTCATCAGTGCTTCGTCCACAATTAGACGAGTGCACTCACCCTCATGTGTTGACGGTATTCCATTAGTGAGAACCTATGCCATTGTTCGGATTTTATAGGTGGCGTCTGTCCCTTTTTTCTTCGAAATCTTTTCTCGGAGATCGTTTTTTGCCTCTATGGTTGTTGTTATTACAAGGTCTGTGGTCTCTTCGAAGTTGTTAATAATCCACGTCTTTCCGCATCCCAAGACTCCGTTTACTAGTGTTATTTTTGGCACTGCCCTGTCTTCGTAATTGCTGGCCTCCGACAGTTCCCTGGATCTTATGAGCACACTGTCATCCAGCCAGATCTCGCTACATTGGGCAGTGACCACTATTAGGTCCTCCTTCGGTGCTAGGTAAGTCGCGCGCCCAGTCCTCTCCGTCTCGATGCTGTCGAGTGGACCATTCCGCCTGTGGCACTGTATGCAGCCATATGTGGCTTCATTGCTCTTCCCCGTATTACCTCCGCAGTCTCATTGTTGTAAATCGTTGCCTCAGCTTCATCGATTCTCTCCTTCAGCAGTCTTTCGCTTTGAAGCTGGAGCGCTTCCAGGATCTCTCTGCACTGCTTGTTCTTTAGGATCCTTGCTCCTTCAACTAATGTAGTGTACTCAATAAACGCATAGATCAGATGATCCTTGGGGTCGACGATAGGTCTGAGAACTGGCGGTCGCACAAGCCCCATGTCGGCGTTTGTTCTGATGGGGTGTGGCCCGGTTGGTTTCCGGGGTTTTGTGTTGGGGAAGTTTGCAAGAACCGAGCTTTGAGATTCATTTTTGTTTTGCCTCGATTTGGTTGTCTGTGTCTTGGTTTTGTGAGGAATCCACATTGCTGCCGTGCTAATGCTCAGGATGATCGAGGCTAGGGTGGTGTTAGATTGTGGCCCGTTTTTTTGGCGTTGTGACTTTCCTCAATTTTCTTTTGTAGGCGTTCCGAGCCGCTGGGGGCGCTGGGGCCGGGCTGCAGGTTCGCGCTTGCTAAAGGTGTGTAAGGGGTGGTGTTATGTTTTGATCTCAGGTAACTGAGATCTTCCCCTCGGATTTCGTAGACGACTATCTCGTGAACCTCCGCTGCGCTGACGCTTCGCAGATGGTCACTCACGTTGCCCCTGTAGCGTTGCCCGCTGTCATCACGTCGACACTGATGATGCGTGGAAGGATGTTCTTTTCTTTGCTGGTTTTTGCTATTGAAGTAAGGAGTGAAGAGGCGTTGGCGAATTGTGACACGTTGTAGTCTCCTTTAAGAATGATGACTATCTTGTTCTTTGTTCTTAGGGATCGGCCCTTGAAGCCCGATATCTCAATTTCAGCCATTTCCTCTAACTTTTTCCGCCTAATTGTTGTTCTTGTGGTGCTGCCTTTCATTAATGCTGCTAACCCCTGCGCTATGGCCACGCTGTTTCGGTCCTGCAGCAGAAGCCAGGGGCTTATGTTCCTGCATGAATCTTAAAACATATCACCTGTTCCTACTCCCGTTATTGACACCCTTTTAGAAGACGTTCTTTTCGATGAATTGGATAAAGAAATAATCCTAGATAACATTTCCTCTTATCGTTGCTCTACCTAGCCATGTGTCTAAAGAGTTAGAATAAATCTATTGTATTTATTAATTAAGTAAATAAGTTCTCATTTTTTAGAAGGAGCGCTGCAACAATTCCACTGCAGTATTGTTTGATCCATTATTGTTGGACGGTTGGGGTTGCGATATGTTATCATTATTTGAAGAAGCAGCGTTGGACGGTTGGATATATTTAGATTGAGAAATTGTCTTCAATAAGGCTAAAACCTAATCTTTAATGGAGGGGTTGGAAAACTCCTTGCTATCTATAGGTTTAATGACACAACCATTGGAAGGTGCCGGCATATCATAATAAGCAGTAAGAGTTTTATGAACTTCAACATCATAGCCTCCCGGACGATTTTACTTTAGGCTTTGGCCTTAGAAATACTGTTTTTCTATGTGAGTATGTTTGTGCCTGAGTCTACATTGAAGTTTTTGGGATATGTGGTATTTGGGGCTGGGGTTTGGATGACATTAAAGCATCAGCATATGATATCTTTGAGATTGGAGCATGCTGTTTTGAGGCTTCGAAATAGGATATGCAGCTTTTAGTCATTGTTCCCTTAATTAACTTTTGTCTATGACATTCCAGACATTTCTTACTGGTAGCCATATGAAGACCTCTGCAATGAGCACTATTTATGTTTTCCTCTTCAACATCACAATTGTCACCAGTATGCTCCTGACCACATTTGTAACACCTAGGACGAGACCACGACAACAATGAAAACATTGAATTGTTGGATATATGTACATGTATACATGTTTAGGTAACACTTGACCATCTAAAGTAACTACCACAGACTCAGTTGGTTTTATTTCACTATTACCGTCTACTATTATTTTTCTATTTATTCTCCTGACTTTAATTATCTTACTGCAGCCATGTGGAAGGTTAATGTTATTGACAATTTCATTCTCAGTTTATTCGCTTGGGTTACCTCGAACAAAGCCCATACGGGTTAGAGGAAATAAAAGATATTTTTAATACAGTTGCTCAAAAAGTGGCGTATTACAGGGACGTATAGCGTTCGGGATGTGGGCTATTACACACTCGTGCTTTTTCTTTACCATTCCCGCACTCGTGCGTTTTCTTTCCCAATTGTCAAAATAATGTCTGTGATTCATGCAAATATTTCTAAAAAAAAGATACTAACTTGTTTCAATATCAGATTAAAAGTAATTTTAATTAAAATTTAAGCATAAATTAATAAAAGTATCGGCCAAATTAAATTTATAGTTATAAAAAAATTTGGCTGTATGAAGTGCACTGCCATAGTCTCTGCTTAGGAAGTTATATATTCTTTTACGGTTGGCGCCATTTTGGATATTCATGTTTATTGTGTTTTTATTATTTTATAAATTGCTTAATTTTTTCGCAACTGTATTAAAAATAGTAGTTCAATACAACGTGTGGGACTGTTATTTAAACTCGTTCCGACTGTCTACCCTCGCCTTCGGCTCGGGTCAACACCTGTCGTAACTCGTTGTAATAACAGAAATCCCACACTTGTATCGAAAACTACTATTTAACATCAGGAGAGGCCGACGGTAATATAGACATTTTTAATAATTACGAACTTTTAGGCGGTAAAGTTTACAGAAGAACTAACTATGGTCGTAGATGGGTTGTTTCAAAAGTATGTATTTGGCAAATTATTAAATGCAACCACGACGATTTGAGCAATTTTTCTGTGGACAAATGTGTTGAACGTATAAGTACACATTATTGGTTCGCGCGAATGCGTAATATCGTAAAAAAGTGTATTACAAATTGTTTGAACTGCATATATTTTAAAAGCGTTTCCTCATCAGTGTAATGTAACGTTACAGAGTCGAGCATTACAGCAGTGAGGGAGGAGAACCGAGCATCGATTTTGCGGCTGTAGCATAAAGACATCTTACTACCATGTGGTGTATTTAACACTTTCTGCAAGTTGAAACTAGCTCAAATTACACTCTTTGTCTTTTTCAAAAAGTGCTTGATGAAAAATAAATCTATTTTGAGACTGTTGGTGTAGCTCTCCTGAGGCTCACCTAAACCGATGTTGGGATTACGTCGATCCTTGATAACCACTGCGAGGTCAATGGCAATTCAATCAAAAAGGCAATTTTGCACAATATAGACGTCTAAAAACTGTTTAACGAAATACGTGTTCTTTGTATGCTGTGCTGACTGCAGGGATTCTAGTACACTGGGAGTGACTGCCACTGACCTTTCCCTTCAATAAAAATGCTATTTTCCGTTTATGAGAATTATGAGAAGTATATCCATGTAATTCACTTTTTGGCCAATCAACTCATTTGTTACTGACTGAGCGATTGCCACGTTATTCTGCTGTGGTTTACTCTGATTGTAACCCATTATGTAAAAGTAGCTTGGAACACACTGCGTAAAACTTTAATATAAAAAAAATCAACGTAACTTTAAAAAATATAGAACAATAAGGTGTAAAATGTAAATCACAAACAAATTTAAACAAGAAAGCCGTGAGATCGTTCTCACCAGACTGCCCCTCTCTAACACATTTATTGTAAAAGTTCAATCCGATTTAAGTTGTCATTTCTGTTTTATTTCAAACTTTCAACAGATGATCCGCGTGACCTAGTAACGTAGTTTAATGCAGCAGTCACAGACTACAGACAAAGTCTCGCCATAAGCCCCTCTGCACTCTATTTTATAGAAAGGGGCTAAAACTATAACTAGGTACACAATTTCCATAATATTTTTTTTTATCAGGGTGTATAACCATAAAGTAATCATTTTACTCACACAGACACAAGTAACCTAAACATAATGCTGGATTTTAATATATTTGCATGAAATAATTTCTTTATTAAGATTTGTGAATAATTTAAAATAATCAAAACAATTTACAACATTATAGCGATATTTCAAGGTTTCGTATTCATAACAAGATAAGGTTCAATATACGGCGGTCGTAAGGACTTACGCACGATTTCATTCCTTATGAACACACTTTAACATAAATTTAAATTACTCGGAAGGAATAATGAGCGTGTATTACTATGACTTTTCGGTCGCAGTTTTAATTCGCTAATAGTTTCTATTAACTTTTGAAAATAATCCGAATCATTATTTTTAGAGTTGTCATAAACTTCACATGGCAAACGAATTGTCTTACCATAAGTTAGTTCAGCTGCGCTTCCTCCACTGTCCCATCTAGTAGCGGTACGAGTAACACGGTAGACAATTCGTCTAGCCAATTACTATTGTTGCATTCTAAATAGGCCATCAGAGCCACTTTTAGTGCTCTATGCCACCGTTCGATCATGCCGTTGCTCTGTGGGTGATAAGGGGTTGTGCGCAATTTATGTAACCCTAAATATTTCATTAACTTGCCAAATAAATAGCTTTCAAACTGCCTACCCTGGACGCTTGTGAGCTTCGAAGGGCAACCACATCACGATATTCAGCCATCATTTTCTATTTTTTCCACTGTCGCAGCGGTTATATTTTGAACTGGGTAAGCTTCGGCCCACCCTGTGAAACGATCAATCATCGTAACACAGTATCTAGTCGGCTGAGGTAGGTAAGGGACCTATTATGTCGATAATATATGTAAATGTTGAAAACGTAAGGCTTTTCCAAAGTCTCCTAAACCGGAAACAGGCTCTTGCCCATTTCGCTATATCTCTATCCATGTCCGGCGAAAAAAAACTTTTGTTTCATTAATTGTTTACTAGTTTTTATACCGGTATGACTAAGGTTTGTGTACAGACTGAAAAGCTAACTTTCTAAATTCTTGTGTTTGTAGACATTTTTTTATATTAATATTGAAGACATTTCGCAATAAATATGTTTATTACTATCATATATCTAATAAAAAATAATTGCAAGTTGTCACCAGGTGCACGTAATGCTTTCATGAGGTACTCGTCGCTAGCGTGTTTGTCCGCAAATTTTTGGAAATTAAGTAACGTGGGACAGGTTACAGTTTCAATTCTCAAAAGTGCATCTGCGTTATGGCTACCTTTTATATATGACGGATGTCCGTGCTAAAGTGCTAAAAGTGCACAAATAAAAAAAAATTACGGATTCGGCTAGGGCTTTCTTTATCACTATTTAACTTTCGATCGTATGTAGAATAATTCTTTTCAATATTTGATAACTTCTTCGAAAAATAACCAAGTGGTTGCCAATGACCTTCAACTAGCTGCTATAAAACTGCACCAACACTAGTATTCGCAGCGTCATCAGTGATAAGGGCTGAGTTAGTGCCTGGTGCTGAAATAGCTTTTCTTACACTTCTCGAATGCCTCGCTCGCCTCATTTGATCACTGTATACCTATATGGGTCTTGTCACGTTTCCTAAAATTATGTAAGTAACAAAGCTTGATAATCTACTGCATACGAAATTATGCAAACGGAAAAATAAACCATGCCCAAAAATCTACGTAATTGTTCCACGTTTTTAGGTTTCGGAAAATAGACACACCAAATACACACTTAGACAAATTTAAAGTAATACCAAATTCATTAAATCTTTGGATCACTGCATTTAAGTGCTCTTTATGTAAAATCTCATTTTCACTGGCTTGATGACGGCATCGATGTAATAAAATAAAAAATCGAAACCTTGTAGTACTGCTGTATCCATAAATCTTTGAAACGAATTTGATGCTGAGCGAAGACCAAAATTCATCTTTAAAAATTCCCAAAGACCGAATGGCGTTATAATAGCAGTCTTCGATATCCTGAGGAGACTGAAAATCTTATAAGCGAGCGCAGCCGCCTCTAGGAACACAGGCACATAAGAGCATAATGCACTTATGTGCCCGTGTTCCTAGAGGCGGCTGCGTTGCGTACATTGCATAATGCACGGCGTGCATTCCAGGCACTACATATACATACATAGTTTTTGTTATATCATGCCAAATACGAGTAGAACGAAAAAGACTTTTAAATAGTGAATGGTTTGTTTGCGTATCTATTTTGAACGTAAGTGCCAAAATGGCGGACCATTGTTGCCTCTATCTCAAGTTGGCAACAGAGTTGCTGACGCTCTTGGCATCGGACGAGTTACACTGTCCTGAATAACACAAGAAAAGTATGGCGAGCCATTTTCAACTTAAGCTACAGATGAACACACAGAAAAGAATTTTAAATATAGAAAAAGAATTGGTTTCGAGCAGGATTCGAACCTGAAGGCCTATTCTGTTTCAACGAACAACGAAGTTCGGGCCGAAGTTTCGTATAAAACCTACTACGGTTCCATACGTTCCGCAACTTGCGGACGAAACGAAGTTGTTTGACGTTAAACCTACTCTAATTCACAAATCGTACGAACGAAAATTCAACTTTGACAGATAATTGTTCGGAATATTAACCTAATATTGACGAAACCTAAAGTGTTACCGTTTGATTTTCGTTTTCTTGTATATTTTGTAAGAATTTTAAATAAAATGTCTAGAATGTTACTCATTGAGGCTGCTCTACGTGAGGAACGATTGGAGCGTAGAAGAAATCGTCGTAGACTGGCAAATTAAGTCAATTATATGATTATTTCCGAAGTAGAGTTAATTGCAAACTATAGGCTCAGTCGGCAACTGTTTGAGGAGTTGTGCTAAGAAATAGTTAGCTACGGGAGAGAGCCCTCCCACCCGAGTTCCGCAGTCAGCGGCGGGGGCGCCTTCGCCCAAGACTATCCGCCTCCATGACCGGGGGCCTGAGGATGGTGAGGGGACTGCTCACCGTCCGTGGTAGTCATAGGTCTGTTGGGAGCCCCGGGGTATCCTTTCGAGGGCTTACCGAAAGTTTCCAACCGTAGGCTGTTAGGTAGGATACGTGTAGTTTTTTGTCGGTAGAAGTCCGGCATAGCATCCATGGGGATTTTATCTCACGTTAAGAAAAATAGCCCCCTTGGCATTGGGCCTAAAAGACTGGGAGCATTCCCCTTTGAATAGCGATGCCTATTCTTTGGGAGAAGTAACTGCTAGCCCTTGGGTCACCAGTCGACTCGACCAAAAAGTATGTGCGTTGGATCCCATGCACCGTAGGTCCATGGGGTGCAACGCGGTCTCGACACCAACTGGAAGAAAACTGTAAGACAAGCCGAGACCCTGATACCTACTTAGATTTTTTTTTATTTTCTTCCGCTTCCGGGCTTTTTCTTCTGTACTAGTTCATACTGAAAATAATATATGTTTATTTAGGTAAAATAAAACGAAAACAATTGTCTTGCCCAACTTTTATTAACTGATACAATCTATAAACTATTTGTCTTTAATTCTTTCCTATTATATAGTATCTCCTATCCTATTTGTCTCTAATATCTTGAATCAGTTCCAACAGAGCAGCTTGAATCTGCATCAGTATAATTATTCATGATCCCAGCGAGCTCGGTATTTCTAAGTGTGTCATTCTCTGCACGCACTCCCTCTATATCAAACAATCTCCGTCTCATATCAGAGCCAGAAGATTGTCCCCTCCACCTAGGGGCAGTTGGTACAGAAGCTGCAAAATAAAATAAATTCACATTAAAAATAAGTTACTCAACAAGACATAATATCTCACGTGTGTGTGTGTGTGTGATATTCAATAGAATAAATAACATTCAATTGCACTGTAATATGAATTGTTTACTTACAAAGGTTTTTATGTTTATATGTATAAACGATATAATATGTTTTAGATATAGATTTTAAATAATGATAATTTTAATTTTCATTACATTATTGTTGGTTGACATGAAACAAACGTCAGATACATTTTTTAACGTAAGGTTATGACATTTGCATCTCTAGTTTGTCTATATCTGTCAAACGGACACGTTCGGCTAATTTTGTTTATTCGGTTTTTAAAATAAAGCAAGTGTTAAAGTTGATATTCGTACTTGGAAATTACTTTAAACAGTGTTAGAGGAAGTAAATAACGTTATCCATTGTTTGTGCGCCGGGAATCATTGAATTTACGAACAAGCTTCAATGGTGTTTGCAAACCTACCTACCCTGTTCAACAAAGTAACTTGAATTCAGTAAATGGACATTTTAGTTTGTGTGATAGTGTTGACTACGGAAGCGTAGTCTAGTGAACATTACAAAAAACATTTATTCAATATTGGAAAAAACTGTCATTACAGAATAAATTCCAAAATATTAGAACCTGTGGACAGCGCCATCTAGTTTGCAAGAGACTAACTACCGACAATAACAATGCTGTTTTTGTTCTGAATTTCTTCGAACTTTAATGATTTTTATATAAAGAGAGGAATACTGGGAGAGGGCATTGACGCTGTCGATACCCAGATATTAATACGCTTTTATTACTTTATTTCTCAGCGGCACGTCTCAAGCATTGCCTCGGTTTTCTGTTGTGTGGTTTACTTTGATACTTCAGAGATACTACTTTGCTGCTCAGCTTGTGCGACATTACATACTTTGATAAATAAATATGGCACCTAGTCACGCATGCGCTGGATGCAATACTATAATAAAAACCAAAGAATTTCTGGTATGTTCTCAATGTGCAAAGAGGTTCGACTTACTATGCGCTAACGTCTCCGAAAAACGCTTCAATAATAACATGAATATGGAACAGAGGTGTGCGTGGCGTTGCCCGGAGTGTGTAAGTAGACTGCCCAAACAGGGGAATACCAATACACCCGTTCGTCAAGCTGCTAACCCTACTACCTCGCCCAGCTCGGACGGCTCATACACGGCCATGGCAGCCAATGACTCACCGTCCTGTTCGAACATCACTTTTAGAACAAGTCAACAATCGCTACGCCGCGATGGTAATGTGACTCTTGATAATATCCGGGATGTAATTAAGCAGGAAATGATGTCTATAGTCAAACTTAAAGTCACGGAAGAGCTGAACGTTATTAAGCAACAGTTGTCATCCTATCATGATTCTATATCTTTTATGAACGCAAAGTTTGAGGAGCTGAGGACTTGTATGGAGGAAAAAATATCCACAATATCAAAATTAAAATCTGATAATGAGGTATTGCAGTTAACGGTGAATAACCTTTCTTCTAGACTCGATATAGCAGAGCAGAATTTGCGGGAGAGTAATATTGAGATGAATGGTTTACCGGAGCACAGATCTGAAAACTTATTCAGCGTGGTATCGCAGCTAACACAAACCATAGGCTGTCCAATTTCGGAACAGGATATCTGCAAAGTTACTCGGGTCGCCAAACTATCTAAAGAGAACGAGAGGCCACGCACAGTGATTGTAAAGCTTCGTGACTCGCGTCAACGGGACTCTGTGCTCGCGGGAGTAATTAATTTTAATAAAAAAAACCCCAACGACAAATTGAACTCGCAGCATCTGGGTATGGGCGGCCCACGTGTACCAGTTTACATTTCTGAACACTTAACGCCGACCAATAAGGCCTTGCATGCAGCTGCACGAAAAAAGTCAAAGGAGATGAATTACAAATTCAATTGGGTTCGCAACGGTCGCATCTATGTCCGTAAAGACGAATCAAGTCAAGCAATATTTATTCGTGGCCGCGATAGCCTAAAGCTTATTACTTAGATCGACGGATGTCATTCGTAGCGGTCAGTGTTTCGGTGTATGGTTTATAAATTCAACGGGTTAGAAATATACTACCAGAATGTATGTGGAATTCGCACAAAAACTTTAAATGTCTACGAAAACATCCTTAAGTCTAATTATGATATCATTGTATTCACGGAGTCGTGGCTTAAGTCAAAAATATGTGACAATGAATTTATAGATTCTAGATACATTGTATATCGTAGAGACCGGCTATGTACCTTGGGTTCCAAGAAGGACGGTGGCGGCATAATGATAGCTGTTTCCCGCGACATACCTTCTGTTCGGATGACGAGTTGGGAGTATGATTGTGAAATTGTATGGATCACTGTCAACTTGAGCCATAACAACTCTTTAAAGAAAATTGCTATTTGCGCTGTTTATATGCCGCCACCTAACGGCTTGGACTCCCTCAATAAATTGCTGCATAATGTGAGTGGGGTAATGAATACTGTAGATGATGTAGTAATATTAGGTGATTTTAACCTGCCTTCTATCAAATGGTCAAAAAATCAAAACTTTTCTCATGCTGATCCAATTGAATACAGTAGTTCAGTGGGTTATTCACTTATTGATTTTATGTCTATCAATAATCTTCTCCAATATAATTATTTTCATAATGTAGACGATAGAATGACCAAAATAGAAGAAGTATATCGTTCTAAACCGCGTAAGATGTTATTCGGCGTCCCTCAGGGTAGCGTGTTGGGGCCTTTGTTGTTCTTGCTATATATCAATGACCTACCGAATGCTACAGGAAACCCAATGGCTTTATTCGCGGATGATAGTACAGTAACTGTTAAAGGTAATCATATGGACTCGTATGAATCTGATATTAATACTTCATTAAACGCAATAATTGACTGGATGGATGTAAATAATCTAAGAATAAATGTAGGTAAAACAGTGTTTATGCAATTTAGTCAACGTGCTGCCTCACTTAAAAATTTAAAAATATGTGCTAATACACAGCCTGTACAAGAAGTAGCCTCTGTCAAGTTTCTAGGATTAATAATTGATAACAAAATAACATGGAAACCACATATTGAGCAGCTATGCAAGCGACTCAGTAAGTCGGCATACGCACTTCATGAGCTTGCACAGGTATTGGGTACGGATGCACTCTTGACTGCATACCATGGTTTAGTGGCGTCGGTTCTGAGGTACGGAGTAATTTTTTGGGGAAACTCAGTTGATAAGGAAAAGATCTTTAAGGTACAGAAGCGATGTTTAAGAGCGATGTTCTCGTTAAAAGTAACTGACAGCTGCATGCCCTACTTTAAACAATATAATATAATGACCCTGCCCGCAATCTATATCTTTGAAGTTGCTGTATTCGTTAGGATGAATCCAAAACTATTTGTGCTCGCCTCCGAGGTATCTGGCCGAGCTCAAAGAGACAAGAGTCGTCTATGCATGTACAGAGCAAAGACTACTCTAATGCATAATAGTGTGTTCGCCATGGCTCCTAAAATATATAACAGGCTGCCGGGCGATATTAAGGAATCAAATATGTTAATTTTTAAACAAAGATTGAAAGATTTACTGACAAAAAAATGTTACTACAGTGTGAAAGACTACCTAACAGACTTATTATAATGTATTTTAATGTGGACTTTTTTGTGATTTTAATAATACTCAAAATATTGGTGACCTTAACTACCTGACATAAAGGACTTATTTGATTCATTTGACATTCTGATACATATTTTATTCCCTTTTAATTCTGACATTATAAATTTCCTGACATGATAATACTTATTGAAATATAAATTATTAAGAGTATTAATAGAATATCAATCTGGCCAATAATTGTTTGTCAATGATTGCATGCACAAAAATCTGCTGTTTTGTATGTATAAATTTTTTTTTCTCTTTGCTGTAATTTTTGTAAAGTAATATTGTAATGCTTTATAACATTTGCACGCTCCATTGAAGTTATAGGACAGCGCACAACCTTTTAAAACTTATAACACCTGTACTGTACCTGTTCTATGCAAATAAATTATTTGATTTGATTTGATTTGATTTGATTTGATAGAATTTTAGATCTCATTCTAACTAATTTGTCGCATGTAAAAGTAGAAGAACCCCTGGGTCTTGTGAGCAAATTGGACAGCAAACATCCTGGACTGGTAATTGTTATAACATGTGTCAGTCATGGTCAGTTTCTGAAGTCCGTGAGTAATATTCAGTTTAACTATTTTAAGGCTAAATATAATTTAATATTAACTGATTTGGCCTGTGTAAATTGGAACGAGAGATTTCAGGAGTGTGTCGATGTGAATGCAGCGGTTTCAGTGTTTTATGGTATTGTTAAGGGTTTTATTGAAAAATACGTTCCTAAGCGCAATAGCCTTAAATCAAAGTACCCCTCATGGTTTAGTTATGCATTAATTAATAGATTGAAGGAAAAGGAGAAACTAAGACTAAAATACCGCCGATATAAGAACCCCTTGGACTTAATTGCTTTCCAAAACTTAAGAGAGCACTGCAATAAACTATACCGGTCATGTTACTCGCAATACAAGCACAATATTGAACTTAATATTAAAAAGAACCCGAGAGCTATCTGGAGATATGTAAAGGATAAGAATAAAAACTCGTCCTCAATTCCATCTCAAATGTATAGGGAGGATGAAGTTGCCGATACAGGGGCTGCAATTGCAAATCTATTTGCTTCCCAATTTTCATCCACTTACAGCCTTGAAGATGATATTAGTTTTGACTTGTCCAATCTTGACCTGCCTTCTCATGATGGATGTATTAGCAATATTATTATAACCGAGCGAGATGTAGTGACTAAAATTAAAAAATTGGATATGTTCAAAGGCGCAGGTCCTGATGGTATTCCCACTGTCTTTATCAAGCGCTGCGGGAGGGCTTTGGGTCTACCGCTTTCTTTAATATTCAATCGTTCATTGAGGGAGGGTTGCTTTCCTGATGAATGGAAAAAAGCCAGAATACTACCACTGTATAAAAAGGGTGACCCTGGTAACGCAAAAAATTATCGACCGATAGCCATTCTTTCATGCTTTTCCAAAATTTTTGAATCCATTGTATGTCCATATTTAACTAGTCAAGTAAATGAATTGTTGTCGCCTAATCAACACGGATTTCGTTCTGGCAGTTCAACTGTAACTAACTTATGTTCTTTTGTATCGGATGTGTCAGAGCAGCTCGACGGAGGTCTAGAGGTTGACGCAATATATACCGATTTCTCCAGCGCTTTTGACAAAGTAAATCATAAAATCCTCCTTAAAAAATTAAAACACTTTGGCATAATGGGTACCCTATTGCACTGGTTTCAGTCATACCTGGCAAAAAGACTTCAAATAGTTTCTGTAAACGGCTACCAGTCACAGTCATTTTACGCAGTTTCTGGTGTGCCACAGGGTTCCCATCTTGGACCAATTCTATTCTCCATATTCATAAATGACGTAACTTCTGTCATTCGGAACTGTAAATGTCTACTTTTTGCTGATGACTTGAAGTTGTATAGACCTATTAATTCTGTAAACGACATTGGTCTCATTCAGCATGATTTGGATAGAATGGAGGAATGGTGTGGTCTTAACCATATGGTGCTTAATGTGGATAAATGCTATCACCTTAGATTTTCAAGAAAAAAAGAACCTATGGAATCAGAGTACAAATTTGGTGTAGCTACACTTCAGACAGTATCCGAGACGAGAGATCTGGGAGTGACGATTGATGGGAGACTCAGGTTCACATCGCATATCGATCGGGTCGTTAAGAAGGCGGCACAAATGTTAGGCTTCCTAAAGCGCAACACCAGGGGCTTTAGACACGTGCAGACCAAAATTACATTGTATAATGCTTTGGTTCGTAGCCATTTGGAATATGGATGTGTAGTTTGGAGTCCCTTTTATGACTTACACTCCCAGAGAGTGGAAGGTATTCAGCGTGCTTTTACACGTCACCTGGCCTTCTTCTCCCGGGGTGTCTCGCACAGAAGTGGTTATGAACAGCGGCTGAAGTATTTTAAAATGTCCTCACTATTCAATCGCCGCAAGTTACACGATGTGCTTTTCCTCTACAAAATAGTAAATAATTCCATCAACTCTAGTGACTTGTCCGGCCGCTTAATGCTGGCAGTTCCGCGCAAGCCACCGCGCCATCTTTCTGCCAACTACGGTCAAAAACTAATCTTGGACGAAACTCACCCTTGGTGCGTGCATGTCGCGAGTACAATGTACTGAATAGTAAGGTTGACCAACTGGACATTTTCCATGACTCTCTTAAGGCTCTTAGGGGTAAGATACTGAAATCGTTTGCATGAAATCGATCATTGTGCTATATTTTAGTTCAGTGTATATTTTTTTTTACGTTAGTTTTTTGTTTATTGCCCCAAGCAAAGGATTTATATCTAGTTTTTAATTCGCTACATCTTTTGTTTCTTTTTTTTTAATGTTTGTTTTGGGTTTTGGTTTTTCTTTTGTTTTTGAGTTTTTAGTGTAAGCATTGTTTGCTGTTTGTGTCTTTTTATCAATCGATGACCACTGTGCATGCCTCTTATTGGTCTACATATAAGAACTGTCTTCGAATCAAGCTATAATTTTAATGTTGTATATGTAAACTGTTGGTGTGTCTATAATAAATAAATAAATAAATAAATATATCAAAATGGTTGAAAATATATAATTATATATATAATTCCTTTTTATTCTTATTTTCTGCATACATGTTACAAGAAATGTATTATAAACCACTTGTTACATGTAAATTTTTTAATTAAAACTTACTTGTTTTTAAATTTTAATAAAAGTGAAAACCGTATTTACCGGAATAAGACATCAGCAAATGACCTCCCTATCATTGTCATTCACAAAATGTGTCTATGCATCCGAAGTTCGTGCTCCGATCCGCAATTGATATAGAATAGGGTGAGCCACGAAACTTCGTTTTGTTTTCGTTCGTTAACGAAGTTTCGTTTTCGTAGAAAGAGAGTAGGCATCCAGTATCTTCTTGCATTACGTGCAAGATGCTTAACAACTTAGCCACCGAAACCTACTCGGAACCAACTAAATTTTCCATCTTATATACGTCTTGGGGCGACGTAGGCGCCATCTACCGGTACATTTTTAGAAAGTTACACGGCACGAATGTATAGAATTACATCTATATTCATTCGATTTACGATGAAACCAGCCCGAACATTAAGATTATTTTTGAAAAGCAATTAGTATGCTAACTGATCATAAATTTTAAATATGGAAAAAGAATTGGTTTCGAGCAGGATGCGAACCTAAGTGGTTAAGCATCTTGCACGGAATGCGAGAAGATGCAGGTTCGAATCCTGCTCGAAACCAAATCTTAAAACAGAAAAGAAATTGACGACTCCGAATAAGAAAGGAAGAAGAGTCTCGACACACCGATATTGATGACTTAAATGCTTCCGCAATTCGAAATCATGTATGTGCATACTACAGCCGTGGTGAATATCCCACTTCAAGAAACCTGATCGTGTGACTTTGAATTATTTAAGCGACCCTGTCGTTAAAGGCAGTTTGCCATCATTGGCCACTTTGCTGTACGATATTGGATTTTTTACAAAAAATGCGATAAAAGAAAGCTTATTATGGAGCGTACAGATATTGTGCTGGCACGAATAGAGTGTTTAAGAAAGGATAAAAATATAACAAATTAGGAATCTCTTATTTTTGTTGATGAGACGTGGCTTAATGCCAATCACACCGTGCCGAAAGCATGGACCGATGACACGGCACAGTCTGTTGCAAAAATACCCGAAAGCAAAGACAGCGTCGTATAATTACACATGCAGAAGCGGCAAATGTTTTGTACCTAATTGTTTCTTAGCCTTTTCTTATTAACGTGAGGGAAAATCCTCATGCCGGAGTCCTACCAACTAAAAAACCTCACGTAACGCCCAACAGCCTATGGTTGGGAGCCCCAGGTAAGCCCTCAGAAGGATGTCCCAGGACTCCCAACAAATTCACGGCCGCTACTGCGGCCTCGCCTAGGGGATGGTTCGGGTGCTATCCCGCGTCTTTGCGGGGTTTCGGGTGTGATCCCGCTTCTAAGAGGGGGCGTGCGTGAATCTCTCACGTCACGCTGCCATCATCGGCCTGCTTCTGTAAGAATGGTAAGCAGTTCTCAGGCCCCCGGTCATGGAGGCCGATAGTCTTCTGCGAAGATACGTCGGCGGCACCCAAGCCGCCGACTGCGGAACTCGGGTGGGAGAGTTCTCTCCCGTTCCCCGCCGTCTCTTTCACGAGCATGACCTGCTCGCAGAAAGAGGCGGCGCAGTCCCACTCACTCCCGCTGGAGATCATGGCTCGCACCATGGTCTCGAGCGGGAGTGTCCACATCAGCGAGAGAGTGTCCACATCTTGTTTCTTAGCCTTTAAATCAACAAAAACAAACGAGTATCTCGAAGAAATTACTTTTGAGAAATTCAAAGAGTGGTTTTTGCTGTTACTAGAACATTTACATGAACCTCATATTATAATAATGGATAACGCGCCATACCACTCCGTGCAAAAGGAAAAAGCTCCAACATCAGTCAACAACAAACTGGAATTGATATCCTGGCCCCACAGCAAAGGAGTAGAAGCAAATGAAACAATGTTGAAACAAGAACTGCTCTGTTTAGTAAAAGAAAATAAATCAAAAAAGCCAACATTCATTTTGGACTGGATTGCTGAGCAACGTGGCCATACCAGTTCTCTGATTGCCACCGTATCACTGCCACTACAATGCCATCGAACTGATTTGGGCTAATATCAAAGGTTTTTTTCATTATTATAAAACCTAGCACCTAAATTAGTCCAGTCATTTGGTATTTTTACTTGGAAAGTTTTCCGGGAGTTTTGAAAATTGGTAATTTTATAGATTTTGATATGCTCTTTCCAAATTTCAACTTTGCCACCTCGTATGTTTGCCGCTCGCGCCGCCATATTGAAAAAATGGCGCCCAAAAGCAGTTTTTTGATGATAACTCCTTTCCGACGCATTTTACAGGAAAACATATCTACACAAAATAAAAGTAGAGGAAATTTCCTACAATTTGTCATAATCTTTTTTTCCCTAAAATTAATAGCTTCGGCGTAGGAACGCCGTAAAGTTAATTCAATACGAGTTTCCAATCCTTTTTCCTTCACTTCAATAACTTCACTTTCTTGCAGTATATCACCACAAATAAAGCAGTTTACTTCATTAGAAGCCATGGCTCTGTAAATGCAAACGACACTGTGAAATGATAAACGTATACTGATGACTCAGACTGAATATTTCTATTGAGCTCAGCTGGGGCCAGATATTTCTTAGAAGGGAAAGAAGGGGCCTGACACAGAAGGGGCGCATTTCTTTATACCTGTGGAGACGTGACAGACTATAGTTAGCTAGGTTTTCTCTCTATGGTACAAAATTTAACCTTCGTATAATTTTAATAATTTACAAATCACAGTATGAGCAGTTTAAAGTAAATATTACACGTTGGTGTGGATGTATAATGGTTTACGGCGCTCGTACGCCGAAACTATTGATTTTAGGAAAGAAAAATTTTGACATAAGTTGTAGGAAATTTTCTCTACTTTCATTTTGTATAGATATGTTTTCCTGTAAAATGCGCCAGAAATGAGTTATTATCAAAAAACTGCTTTTGGGCGCCATTTTATCAATATGGCGGCGCGAGCGGCAAACATACGAGGTGGCAAAGTTGAAATTTGGAAAGAGCATATCAAAATCTATAAAATTACCAATTTTCAAAACTCCCGGAAAACTTTCCAGGTAACCTCTATTTTTACGACCAAATGACTGGACTAAAATAGGTAAAATACAAATAATTTATGTTATTATTTATAGTATTTACTAGCTTCTGCCCGCGACTTCGTTCGCGAGGTGATTTTAACTAATAACCAATCGACTTTGACCTGTCTAATGCACAGGTCTTCTATCAAAACATAGGTCAAGCTGTATTATCATTTCCGCTGAACTGATTTTAATGAAACATACAGCCTTATTTAAGTTTAAAAAATACCTACAAAACTCTAATAGTACAGTTATGATCAAGCTACTGCGTAAACACCTTTGAGAGGTATTTTATGGAAATTGCGAATCATAGCGTTTTTGTAGATATAAAATATTTATATTGACGCAACATTGAACATTTGAACACATTTTACGGCACAAAACATAAAATTGATTCTTAGATACAAATAGCACAATCACATCTAACTAAACTTACAAAAGTCGGCATAAACTGTTTGTTGTGTTTGTTATCATTGGTCACTATTGTGTACATGATTTCTCTATTGATCATTATGTTTATTTATGATATTGTTAACTGACAGTAACCGGTTTCTTTTGCACAAATGGACAGACAGAAATGGCGTGGCGTCTCTTGGAAGCGGAAGGTGTAGAAAGTTTATGTTGCCAGCCCTCAATTTTGTTTTTTAGTCTTGGAATGGGCTCCCGACACGATCATGCCTTGAGATTGTCAAGCGCGTTAAATATGAATGGCAGTTGCTTCAGTGTGCGTGATTTCTTTGCACGTTGTGTGCATCGACGTGTACGTGCACATGAAATTGTACGTGCTTGACGGTTGCAGTTTGACCGCGTCGGGACCCCTTAAATGGTGTTGTTATTTTTTTTTCTTTATTTTAATTCATGTGATTGGCGCTGGGTGTTTTTGCCTGTTTCATATTATTATCTTGTTTTAATATCTGTCACAACTTCGCGTCCGGCCGTCACTGAAAACCTGCGCCGTCCTGCATGAATTACATGCAGACAGCATAATGCTGAGAGGCGGCCGTTTATTCCACGGAGTGTGCGGCAAAAAAAATAGAATGTTTTTAGTGTAAATTGTAAGCTATTATTTACTGTTATAGATATTCTGTATGTTTTTGTGTGGAATAAACAATTTTTCTTTCTTTTCTTTCTTTTTCACCGAATTTTGCTCCAACTCCGAACAACAGACACGGAAAAAAAAATATAGATTTGGACTCAGAAGCCCTAAAATAGCGATTACAGTATTTTTTTAAATTTATCTCGAATGTACCGCCACAGCTATTTTTAAAATTTTACAAAAGTAGAGATTTATGTTTTACAGGTCATGCAGCCAACCACAATACTTCTCCACCATTCACTGCTAAGAAAATGCTCACATGTTTGCAAAATGCTGTGACAAAGAAAGCACACACGAAAAAAAATATAGAAGAGGACAGCGATGTTCACTTTGACAACATGTGTGAACAACAAGAATTTATTATTCACCTTGGTGATATAGTTCAAGTAGTGATAAAGAGGATAATGATTTAGGTTGTGCACCCCTAAATAAATTAAAATAGTAATTTAGAATTATTTTATTTCGCTTGATTTCATCTAAGGGCGGTCCCTCAGCAGCGGGGAGATAGCGGGAGAGAAATATCCGTCTTGAGTTCCGCAGTTGGCGGCGGAGTCGTCGAAGGCTACTTTAAGCCAAGGACTACCGGCCTCCACGACCTGAGACAGTTGGGAGAGTTGGCTGCTCGCCGTTCCTGCAGAAGCAGGCAAAAATGGTGGCGTGTCTCTTTGCCCCTCATAGTGGCGGATAGTACCTAACTCTCCTCCCTCTCCCCAAATAGCGAGTAACGCCCGAACTACCTCCACAGACGCGTGTCATCATGTCGTAGTCCTATAGATTATTATATTTCTTTTTAATCACTTCAGAAGGCGTAACTTGTGAGGGATGTTTAAACCTGACTGCTGTAAATGAGAACTTAAATATACAAGGATGTGGCGACGCATCTGACGCAACACGTCCCAGTCGTGCTGATGTATGCTTATTGTGTGGATGTTTAACAGCACGTAGACAAAAATATCCTCTTTTAAGAGAAAACTGTTAGGAAATGTAGCAGTCTGTAGTCGCTGTTATTAGAAGCAGAGTAGAACCACGACAATACCTGTCATGGTTCTAATCGCAAATTGTTCACTGTTTTTACCCGAACTGCCGAAGACAGGAGGGTAATGTTTTTCGAGATAATGTATTTTAAGAAGATTATACAAAATATTGCAATTATTTAAGTGTTATACACTTAAATAATTGCAATATTTTGTATAATCGCACACTATAATTAATATTTTGTTGTCTATTACTAACGGTGACATTAAGGATCTGAAGCATCAATATCCATGAGACCCTAACCATATCATATATTATTATATGGTTCAAATAGATGCTACTGAGATGTAGCATGTCACCCTAACTGTAGTTAGTGATGAATAAAATAATTTAAATTTATTAGCTAAAGTTAACTCAGATCAGTGGGTTTTTTTATATTTAGCTCGCCAAATTGATGTCGCCACCAGCCTGATGGAAAGCCGTGGCGCATTTAGCGATTGGGGGCCACTTCTGACAGTGGTCCTCAAGTTGGCGGCCCTGTGATGTGCCTCTTCACGCTCCTCTTGAAGAACCCGGGATTGTAATTGTGTGAAATGTAAGAACCATGATTGATAACACTGTGATTCATACCACTCCAGTTCTGGCAAAAATGTAACTGAGATTACTCTGGTTTTAACACTGTAATACTATATCACGAAAGTTTACGCATCGACAACTAGAGGGCGCTACCTTAGAATTAGATGGCAGTGTTGACATTCTCCGTTACTGAATAAAACCAGGAGGCTTCTTTTATTTGTTAATCTACTTTTAGGGTTGTCACAGCTTCCGATTTAGGCTTCCACTGCGTGGGACTATTATTGGGACTGGGACATTGTAATAGCTAGGTGACGAGCTACGAGCTAAAGGTATCTTCCACTTTGTGGGACTAACTTTACCCGCCAGATTCCATTATTGTTTAGCTTAGGTATATATTTCTTTAATAAAATTACGTAGCCCTCTTCGCGCCTTAATTTCAGCGTCAAGTCCCGGTAAGACATAACCAGCGTATCCCCAATTATCTTACAACTGTCAATTGAAAGAAATGAAATAGTTTATTAGCCAGATTTTCATCCAATTACTTACTTACAATAAATTATTATTAAAATCAATAATAAAATCAATAAATTAATAGATATAATTCATAAACATTCATAAATTAACAATTATTATTATTTATTTCAGATTAATGCATCTGATCATGTGTGCATGCCTTATTGGCTACGCATTGAAAGGGAAGCACGCTTGAACGCACTATTATACATGATCAGACAAGAAATGATCATACATATGACATGCAGCAGGAGGAGCAGTCATCGGGAAGCATTGACGATTTGCCTGCAGTTAATGTTGCAACAGAAGTTGCTTTACTAGTTGTTGCCATGAACAATATAAGTTACGCCGATGACATGGCGTTGTTGTGTCCCTCGAAAAGTGGTATGAGACGTTTGTTAAAGGCTCACGGTCTTGGGTATAACGCCGGAAAAAGTGAGTTGCTTACATTTATTGTGGGCGCAAAGGATATGTAAATGATGTGCCCCATGTTTCACTGGCGAGCACTCCACTTAAACAAGTAAAAAAGTTTAAGTACCTAGGTCATTGGCTTAATGAGGATCTTTGTGATGATATGGACATAGAGAGGGAGCGCAGACCGCTGTCTGTAAGATGCTGGCGCGCAGATTTTCGCGTTGTACGAGGGAGGTCAAGTTGACGCTCTTTCGAGCATATTGTCAAATCTTTTACACGTGCAGTGTGTGGGTCAGCTATACGCGGAAGGCATACAGCGCCCTGCGTGTCCAGTACAACAATGCTTTCAGGGTGCTGTTGGGGCTTCCGCGGTTCTGTAGCGCTTCTGGAATGTTTGCTGATGCTAGAGTGGATGATTTTTACGCGATTATCCGGAAGCGCAGCGCGTCCATCCTGTACAGGACTCGCGCCAGTTTCCACAGCATGCTGAAGGTATTGTGTAATAGGTGGGACTGTCCTATGCTTGAGAGGTGGATTAAACTCCACACATAAAAACCAGTGGCGTCTACCAAATGAGCACACAATATAATTTGATATTGCTTCCGGCCGTGTACTGACATTTTATCTAATTTATTTTATTGTAATCTCAATTCAATTTAAATTTTAACTTGTATAATAATATTTCTAGTAAATTGACATCTTATTCATTTTGATTATTGTATTGGAACATAATTTTAATTGGTATTTTATTGTGTTGTAATTTAAGTTATTTTTTTTATATTGACTATTTGTAGTTTATTTCCATTTCATAATGCTTATACTTATTTATACTGACATTTTGTTGAATTTTAATTAATTTATTTCATCATTTTAATATTCTAATCAAATTTAATTGTTTTGAAATTGCATGTGTATTTATATTTTCTGTGTTACATATGGACATTATGTCTGAAATAAAGGTTATTATTATTATTTACCTGACTACAGAAGAGCAGTAAATTCCAACAGCCATTGTTTTTTCCAAATTGCCATAGCACCACATTGCATACCATTACGGACAAGCTGCGAGCTTGTGTTCTCAGCAGTCACAAATATTACCTACCACCACTAGCACGTGTGTGTCAAGAACATCTGGTGGGCAATTCTTGGGAGACTCTATAATGCTTCCAATAATAGATTTGAATCTTTTAAACTTCACTACATACAGTATCTATTTTCATTTGTGAATGCAAACTACGACTATGATTTTGAAAATTTGTAAGATAGGTTATTTAAATATTGGTTGGATTTACCAAAACTCAGTTTAGAGCCCTATTGAAGGATGTTCCTTATCTAACAGGGGTGCGTAGAGGTCAATAGGGATTGGCAGCATATCTGTTAAAGATGAGAACAGGCGACTTAGATGAAAGAATATCATTACTAGTTGAAATCCCTGGTAGAATACTAGAGATGTTAATGGATAAGGTTCGAGCAATTCTTATACAAGAATTTGTTCCAAGATACCTGAGCATAAATGTTTTGAGTCGGGAAGACCTTATACAACGAAGTCTCACGATTCCCAAAGGCTTATATGGAGACAATGACATAGTCATATGTGATGGTACATATGTGTATATCAATAAAAGTGCCAACTTTTCATTCCAAAAGAAAACCTATTCCTTACACAAATACAGGCATTTGGTTAAACCATTTTTAATCGTATCTTGTGTTGGCGCTACATTGTAGATTGTTATGTCCATATGAAGCAACTACTTCAGACTATGAAATTATGATTAAATTATTTAAAAATGAGAACAGTGATCTAAGATCATATTTCAGATAAAGCGATAAAGGTATCGCCTCAAATGGACTCACGAAATCCTCTGTCTAAAATGCCTTCATTTTAGACAGAGGATTTCGTGAGTCCATTTGAGGCGATATACATCGATGTTCCGATCTCAAGTCGGTGCGTATTCAACAGTCCTTTAAGGTAAACCTCAGAAATATTATACAGAATCTTATAAGCTCGTCGCTTTCCATAAAAGAACAAGAAGATCACATTGGCATGTCATATACTACTCTGTCAATAAGCAGTGGGGATTTAACTCACGATTGGGCAGAGTTATTCGAAACGGAGCCTACAAAACTAAGTCCGTTGACTGCCTGTTTTGTATTTGCGAGTAACTTTATTCCGGCGATGGTCGTCAAGTCTTACAAGATGTTCTCAGTGAAGACCATATTAAGTCTTGTGAGTGCGCTGAACATCATTGTGGAATGGGAGGCCAGAATACATGGAAAATTGCGCAATTCAAAGCTGATTGTCCCGAAGGGGGAAATACAGTACTTCGACATGAAGGCCAGTCATTTGAAGAAGGGGACAATGGAATGGTGGATGCAGTTATTCAAGCCGATGATAGTCAAAATGGAGGAACCAGACATCAAGTTTCAGTCAAAGCAGGGCAAGTTTTGGATGGCCAACAAAACCGTACAAACGCAGAGCCAAGAAGCGATTGCTCGTACAATAACCGAAATGCGAGCGAGTCGGACCCATTACGGACTTCGCTATACTCGTAACGACGATTTTCATACATGTCCTTCCACCAAAGCGGACATGACATGTATCGAAAATCATCGTTACGAGTATAGCGGAGTCCGTAATGGGTCCGACTCGCTCGCAGTGGAAGGCGGGCATTATACTTCTATGTCAAAACGGTGCTTTCACGGAAGGAGAAGCTATGGGACTATTTGCACGCACAACTCAAGGGATTAACTTCGTCTGCTCCAAGCAGTATTCCGAAAAAAATCAGGTCTTACATCCACTTCGCACTGTGGATCTAAAATCGGGTTTAGAAGACATAGAAACTTAAATTATCATTGGTCACTTTTTGCCTTGAAATGGATTTGTTTAATCAATAATAGGCTACAAAAATAATCTGAGACAATGGGCAGTAAGCACTTTAATAGGTTAAGTAAAAAGAAGAATAATTTGTTCTTTTTGGGTCCGCCGTCAACCGGCAAAACCATGATTATGAATAGTTTAGTTGAATGTCATTTTAATATAAGTAGATTAACTGGTTTAGTGAACTGTTACACACTAATGCGTGTCTTATGGACGAATATAAATTGACAGATAACCAGTTTGAACAGTTTAAAATGTTGGCGTCTGGTTTACCAATGTCCACCGATGTGAAGTATAAGGATAGATGTGATGTAAGAGACGTTGTATTGTATACTTGTAGTAATTACCCAATAGAAATGTATTGTAACGTACCAATGGCGCAAGACGCGGTGAAGTCTAGAACCATATCATACGAGTTGAAGATAAAGTGCCCTTAGTATATTAAGATTAGTCCACATATATGGGAACAATTTTGGGCCGAATATGGTCTGACATTGTAGATTAACTTAGATATAGATTTAAAAAAAATGTAAAATGTAAGTTAAAAAAAATAAAAAATGTAAAAGTAAAAAAAAAATTAGTTAGGTTAAGTTAGGTTAAGTTGCATTTGATAAATAAAATAGGTTAACTGAATTCTTTTGGATTTTTTTTGCCCCCAAGTATTGAAAAAACTTGCAAAAGTAAGGTTAAATGAGGTTAAGTTGAGGATGAGTTACTTTTGTAAGTTAGGTCAAATGAGGTTAAGTTGACTTGGTTAAGGTTAGGTTAGGTTAAGTTGGGGCGGGGCCCCAAGTGTTACTAGAGTACGTCCTCGTCGTCCGCCCTGGCCCCAACTTGACCACCGTAACGGAGTGGCAAGTTGGGTGACTGAATCTCTGTAACGTAACTTGAGTGGCCGAATCGTAAGTGCTTTTTGAGTGCTTCTCTCCTGTCGGTGCTTTGCTGACCCATTCCACTTGGTGCGCGGTAACGCAGTGGCCAGTGGGTGGTGTCTTGTTCATCTACTTAATTGTCTAGACGTCTGTTTTGAATTCCTTTGGCACATAACGACTTTGCTTTGCTTACCGGACTTGATTTGTATTGCTATTTGGTAGCTGTCATTGTTTTGTTGCGGAATCTGCTCTCAGATTCCCCACTCTCAAGACAAAAAAATTCAGTCTCCACCTGATTCAGTTGTGGGCAGTGCCCTCAACTGGACGATGGATTTGGAATCCGCGGATGGATTTGTCTCCGATAGAAAGGAACGCATGCTGCCCCGTTTCAACTAAGCTTCAAGCGTTCGACCCTGGGAAAAAAACGGGATCAGAGTTCCCGTTTGATCACCTCGGGACTTACCGAGGACCCGATTGAGGAAGATTCCCCGCAGAGGAAATCAATAAAGCACTCGGCTAGAGGTAGGGGAACTGTCTATAACGTGGGCAAGTCCCGAGCCTTACGGGAACTCCGTGATGGGGCGTCGGACACCGAGCCGGAGTACTCCACTGTGGAGGAGCCGACGAGGCGCTCTCCAAAGTAGATCATGGGACAGGGTTCTCCGACGCTGCTGGCGGTGGAGGACCTTGTAAATCAAGCAGAAGAGGACGCAGGTACCCTGAATCGGGTGGCCTCCATCTCAAAGAATCTAAAAGGTACCTGCGTAAAGAAGATCAAGCAGCGCACGGCGTCGTTGCTTCAGGCCGTCCAGTCACTGGCTGGACGAAACGAAAATGACGAAATGAGGCGGCTGAGGGCTGACAACAAACGCCTTCGAGGCCAGTTGACGTGGCTGCCCTAAGGCGAGAGTTCTCCGAGGGCAGGCGACGCCGTTCCAGAAGTGCTTCCCCTGTCATGACAGTTCTCGGTTCCAGAGAACCAAATCCAGAAATGCTGCCATCTGATGAGGCCATTTCCATCAAAATCATCGAGGAAATGATGGGTCGCCTCCAACGTGTTCTGATGGACCACGTGGGAGGCGTTATAAGCGCTCGGCTGGAGGGCCCTGAGGTGGATGGCCACCTTCTGCCCGCCCAACCCCAGCTTCACCGGCCTCCGCAGTCAGTGCCATCCCAAGTAAAGAAGACAAAGCGTCCAGAGAATCCAGCAGCACCCACGACCCTCATTCCTCCAGCAAATATGCCGAAAGAGGCCAGACCAAAGAAGGTGGCCAAGCGTGCCGCGGAGCAGGTTGCGGGCCATCTCATATGGAACAGCCCGTCATCCAGGAGGAGACCTGGACAACCGTCCTGAAGAAATGCAGAAAGCCCTACTACCCCACTACTACCTACTTGAAACCTAAAAAGCCCAGGCTCCCCAAGGCGCCTAAAACGTTGGCGGTGGTGGTGTCCTTAAAGCCTGAAGCGGTAGCGGAGGGCTTTACTTATAGGGATGCCATCGCTAAGGCAAAATCTTCTGTCAGCCTGGGTGCGCTCGGTATTGGTGCGGCCAGATTCCGAACCGGCATCACGGGAGCTCGTATTATAGAGCTCCCAAAGGAAACCACGCCATTGCAAGCCGATACTCTGGCGGCCAAGATTGGGGAGGCCCTGGGTAGTGACGCCAAGGTCATTAGGCCAACCAAATCGGCACGCATATGCCTGTCCGGTTTGGACGATGCAGTGTCCGAGGAAGAGCTTCGCCGGGCCTTGGCCGAAAAATCCCGATCATTTTAAGCTTGGCACTATCTCGCCGGGCTTCACGGGAGTGGGCTCGGCCATAATTACCTGTCCGATAGACGCAATCTCCACCCTGGCGAAGGTACAGCGCTTGGAAGTGGGTTGGAGCAGCGCCTCAATTACCATTCTGGAGCTGCGCCCAATGCGGTGCTGTGCCCTCAAAGAAGGATCGTAGTGCCCTGTGCTATCGCTGCGGTCAGGAGAGGCACACTCTCCTCGTGCTCTTTGGCGCCACATTGTGCGATATGCGCCGATCGTGGCCTGCCCTCAAGGCACCGTATGGCAGGCTTGAACTGCAATCCTCCCTCGGTCAGAGGTCGTCTCATGCTACTATCGGGATCCGCTCGCGCCGCGGCCGTTCCGGCCGCCCCTGCAGTCGCGCCTATGGACACTAACAATGTCAGTTAGGTCCATAGGACATGTACTGCAGGCGAACGTGGACCGCTCAGCCGGCGCCCAGGATCTCTTGTGCCAGGCGGCGGCTCGTATATGGAATCTATACCTTCACACAACGCTCATGACGTCAGAGAGCGTGTTGCCGTCGGGTATGTTTTCAAATTCAGAATAAAGAATTAATTCAATAAAGCGTGCCTTTACTTAACATTTGCGACGTCACTGGCCGAGTTGACATTGGGTATAGTTTCAAATTTAAGATTTCGCGCGTAGGTATTTTAAAACATACCCGACCACACCGAAGTAATCGTTCGGTATTCTTTTGTCACGTCTATTTCAATGGGTATACTACGCCAAATCGAATGCCAAATAATCGAACGTTCAAAATATCGAACGTTCAATATACCGAACGTTCAAAATATCGAAGATTACAATATCAATGTTCGATATATTAAACGTTCAATATTTTGAACGTTCGAGTCTTTGGATGTTCGATTATTTGGCATTCGATTTGTCCTATTTCAATCGTTCTTTCCTTTTCGCCCGCTGGCTGACGCAATTTTTTGTTTGTTTACATCATTGTGTCACCACGTGCGAGTAAGTACGGTTTAAATTATGTGATTTCAAATGTTTTTAATAAAAAAAACAGGAAGTGAAGTGCATAGTAGGGTACAAAAAGTATTATAAAGTGATAACTATATAGTTTGTGTTCCTATTATTGTAAAAAGTGTATAAAATGATAGATAAATAAAGCCAGTCTAGAGGGTTTTATAAATGAACATTGTGGACTTATCGAGAATTTGGATTTTGAATCGGGGGAAAAATACTCCACGCAATTTAGATTGCGTGGAGTATTAGAGTGCGGGCATATCGCACGGTCAGCCACGGAGCTGCCTGCGTCCTAGCAGGCACGCTGCCGTGGGATGTTGATGCACTTGTGCTTGCAGAAGTGTATCAACATCGGGTCGACGCCAGAACTCGGGGTGAGCTACCTGGTCTCGAAGAGATCGAGGAGGTTCGCTCACATTCGCGGAGAGAAACCCTTCGTCGGTGGGGCGAGACACTATCTCGCCCGGTCGCTGGCCATCGAACAATCGACGCCATCCGCCCGGTACAGGAAAAGTGGGTCCGACGAGAATGGGGAGACCTGACTTTCCGCCTGGTGCAGGTATTGACCGGACACGGATGTTTCGGTCACTACCTGCATCAGGTGGCACGCCGTGAGGAGTCGCCCACTTGTCATCATTGTGGCGCTCCAGATGCCACCGTGGAGCCGGTGGAGCACACACTTTGGGAGTGCTCTGAATGGCAGACCCAACGCCATCTATTGGGTGCTGCAATTGACGGACGCGGTCTCACGCTGTCGGGCATGGTACGTGCTATGCTCGACAGCGTGGAGGCCTGGGAAATAATCGCCAACTTCGCTGAGGTTGTGATGTCAGCGAAGGAGGCTGCGGAGAGGGAGCGGGAAGAGGATGCTCTAGCCGCTCCCATCCGGCGTAGACGGAGGGGAAGGATAAGGCAAGCGGCTTCGGCCGCAGACCCTCTCTAACCCCTTTGGGTTGGCCAGTGCAATGCACACGATAGTGGCACTCTCGTGTGCATTGCACTGGCCACCACGTCTGGGGATTACCTGGCGCACACCGAGGTAATCCTCCCCTCGGCGCGGTAGCTCAGCCAGGCTGAGCAGCCCTAAGGTGTTTTGGTGAATAAACTGGTCCCAAAACACCTCTGATTGGGCATATCGGTGCCAAGGAGTTTTAGTGAGTATTCCCAGTGCCAACAAGATCAGCAGAGCTATTCGGTAAAATACAGCTTTGAACTCGAATCTCACTCAGGTGATAGAGCCCCCTTCACCACCAAAGGCACTTCGCATGAAGTTAGCATGCTGTAGACATTTGACTCGCACTTGCGAAGTGAAGTGAGCAACTAATCAATGTTTACCTTACTAGAGATGTCATGAGATGTGCTAATGACGCATAGTTAAGTCGTGATTTCTTGCTAATCCGTTTTTTAATTTAATGCGCTTAAACATTATGAATTAGTTTATAATAGTTGAACTTACAACTATAAAATAACAATTCTAATAGATTTTTATATTTATCAGATCTCAAAAAGAGATATTTGAATTTGTCTTGGCTCTATAGGCTGACGACCTTTGTCTGTAACAAAATATTTATGAAACAAATTTTGTTTACATATTAGTACGGTGACAATACAAAGTGAAGTAGTCCCTGTGGAAGATCAAAATAAAGTTTCTCACTGTTTTATTCTTTAAATTGAATATGAGGTAAGTAAATAAATACACATTGAAAGCTATTGTTGGATATATTAAGTTGCCTATACCTTTACTAACATAAAAATATTGTTTCTTGTAGTTCTATACAAAGAGCGTCGCATCCCTCTCGGGTTCAACTTGAAACTCTTATAGAGTTTTTGGAACAAAACCCGAGCTTGGCCAAAGGGTTTTCGAGAATGCCTAGTGCGAGAGATGCTTCAAGAAAACTCTGGGAGCAACTCTCCCCTCAACTAAATAGCTTGGGAGGCTGTGTCAAAAATTGGAAGCAGTGGACAAAGGTTTGTTTATTTGTAGAATTTTCATTTATCTAAATAATTTAACACACCAATGCTTGTTTTAAACGTTTTCAAATTGGTTATGGTATTGGGCGGACAAAAAAAGTGCCGTAAAGAAGAAGGGAGCTTTGCGGTATCGTACAAGAAATAAAACTGGTGGTGGAATGGAGATTGTAGAGCTATCTGACATTGAGGAGCGGATACTGGCTTTAATGGGTGGTGAAGGCTATGCTGTTGGTGATAAGCATTTGGAGATTAACCCATTTGTAGTATGTAACCTTTATTAATTTGTAAATATCAGCAGTTATGTTTGTAGGAGCTACTTATAACATAGTGATATTTCTATTTTAAGGATTCCATGCAAGTTGAATTTGACAACAGCCCCTCCACTCTTGCTAATAATCCCATTGACCAACAAACAGTGTCACAACCTACAATGGTAAGTTGGCATGATTAAACTATCATTTAGTTACTTCTGAATAAAAATTTTGAGTGGTTAACTAAACTAAATACTTGGACGTTTCAGGAGCAGTCTACACCCAGTTTTATTGCTTTGGATTTGTACGACACAAACATCCCTATGAGAGAGGTATGTCATTAGTCATTATTGATATAAAAAAATATGTATAATGTTATAGAGCTATTACAAAGTATTGGATGGAGTCATATTACCATTATTATGTTTCATTCAACCACAACCAACAAGTTCAATACTTATACAAAGCCTGAGTCCCCGTTGTGTCAGCTAGTTATCTATGTGAACCACGCTTAGCCACTTGGTTGCAGCTAGCACTGCGGCACATACTGGCTGGGTTGTGGTACCGGCACAGGCTAGCTGAATGTATGCATGCAGTGTATAAGCAATGTTGTATTAACAACACTGCATCCAGTATGTTTTGTATGTTCATGTACAATCAATGATTTATAATGTATATTATATCTATTTCCAGGAACCACAGCAACTCGTGCAACATATTGAATGTGTTGCTGGGACATCCTATCCCTCTGCACGGCCGAGCGTTGTATGCACAGTATGTAACTTTTATCATGTAATAAGTCAAGAACCTCTGTGTTAAACTAAACATACACTTATTAATCATTTTGGTTTTAGGTGCCTCGAAACCTTCTGTCTAGGACTCAAACTCCTCCAACCACTCCACCAAGGGTTAATGCCGCAAGTCCTGAGATGGTGACTACACCTTCTGCTTCAGGTAGACACCCACAGCGCCAACCGTACCAGTCACATGCTCGTCGTCAGCTGATAACGTCTCCGACGCCAAATCAAGCTCAAGCCAATACAGGTTGTTATTCAGTTAATTGAATTAACATTATATTTGGTATTATTTTAAAAGTATTAATTTGATTAACTTATATCAACATATTAACTATATTTTGCAGCACTTGAAAGCGATCTATTACTCAATTTCAATTTTAAATTGTCTGTTATAGCAACTGCTAGTCGTCTTGGGAGACGTAGGAGACGTTTGTCACCTCCATCACAACGGCAGTCTCATCTCAACAGTCTGGCAGAGAGGTTCCTAAATTTGGAAGAACGGCGAACTGAAATTCTCGACACATATTTGAGCAATAGTGCTGAGAGGGATCGCTGTATGACTCAGGCATTACAAGCCATTGGAGATGGACTTAAGTTGCTGGCAGAGGTTTTAAAAAAATAAAGTCAATATTCTTATAAGTAAAACGACTTTCATTTATAAGGTTTGCATAGGTAATTTAATACAACTAATTCTACTAAAACTACACGCTACATACATCTTAATTAACATTTTTAACACATTCCATCCTATTGTTTAGCCATCTAGCCCAAATCGAACTAGTATTAGCTTGTGTCATGAGATCTAGTGAACAGCAAAATTAACATATAGGTACTTATTATATTTCTAAATAGATACAACTTTAACATTATACATAGAAATACTCAAACTCCAAAACAAACAGTAATTTTGGATGATACAAAACATTTGGTCCGACCTGGGAATCGAACCCGCGACCTTAGCGTGACAGCCAGTATCTCTATCGCCTGCCCCATCGAGGCAGTCGCATTCAATGGACTATGTTTCTTGCACGCCATAAACCATTGATCAAATCTTGTCGACTTGAATGGCCTAGTGCAACTTCACTTGACATATGTTCTGCACTAGACCCTCGAGCATGCATTGCAGTATGGAAACGGGTTTCCTCTTGTTGGTCTCTCGCTTCCAAGATTGGAGCAGGAAGACCTGCACGATTGCAAATATTGTGCAGCACGCAACATGCTATCACTATTTTGGCCACCATGTCAGGATCATAGTGTAGTACTCTGTGCACCAACAAACATCTAAACCTTCCTTTTAGCCTGCCTATCGCTCTTTCCACAGTATTGCGTGCGGTGGCATGTAGTGTATTATAGTACTCTTCTGGTGATCCAGCTTCAGCATTAGGCAATGGTACCATCAAATATGGACGCTGTGCATATCCAGAGTCACCTTTAACAATTAGTAAACATAATTATTAATAATGAAAGTAGAACTTGTAAGTAGGAAGGAATTTCTTGTAAGGAGCACATACATACATACATACAGTCACGCCTTTTATTCCCGACGGGGTAGGCAGAGGCATATTATAGGCCCACATTTCACCTTTTTTAGAATTTGTCCTAAGTAATAGGTGAGACGTATTGCCGTGTTGAGATGGACAGGCGCAAGTTGTAAGCCGCCTGAGGCGACCTTTAACTTGGCTTAACAACTGCCATTTTACTGGCATCCGGGACCACGGAGTTTGGGTGTTTTCTATGTATAATATGTACGTATTTTGAAATATATAAGTATGTCTATCAGTCGTCTATATCCCATAGCACAAGCTTATATTTGCTTAATTTGGGCTAGACGATGTCTGTGAATGTCGACAAATATAGTAAGGAGTGGGTGTACCTATTTGTAATCTATACTAATATTATAAAGAGGAAAGATTTGTTTTTTTGTTTGTTTGTTTGTAACGAATAGGCTCCGCAACTACAGAATAGACTTTTCGCTGTCGGGAAGCTACACTCTTTGCGGTGAACATAAGCTATATTTTATTCCCGTGTTCCCACGGGAACAGGAACTACGCGGGTGAATCCGCGTGACGTCCGCTAGTATTTTATATTGGTTGAAATCAGATAAGTAGCTAGAATGATGATACCTATTTTAGTGTGAATTCCTTGTTTAAAGCTTACCTAACAGATGTACTGTTCCACCAGCATGCACTAAATTTTCAAGATGGGGTTGAATGATGCAGTTGCTAAATATGAAGCTGTCGTGTGTAGCTCCTCCGTATGTTGCATCAATGTGCAGAATATTCAAATCTGCATCTGTGATCTGTGGAAAATAATGTGATGATTATTGTTATTTTTAGGTACCATTCTCAAGGTTACATAAATAATAACAATTATACTGACCAATTGCACATTCCTGGCGTGATTTCCTTTGCGACAGTAATAGCGCTCTTCATTGCTTTTTGGTCGCACCATTGTAATATAAGTGCCATCCACGCATCCTATTACACCAGGAATTTTATATTTCGTAAAGAATCTGTAATTCAAAATTAATATTATTATTGGGGCACTTGGTATAGGTACCTATATATTATAGAGTAGCGTCTGTGCCTTTAAAAACCTTGTATGTTGTGTATTCTCTTATTTACGTTGAACACCCTTACTTTAGTTAGTAGCTACCACTGACTACTTAAACCTTTTAAGTAGTTAGTAGTAGCTACTACCTAGTTCAAGCACACAATAACTAACAGTATTGTTAAAGGTCAAACAGGGAATCGAATACTAACTTTGCCTTTAGCCTGAGCCTTTCTGCTGAGTTTTGAGGAAATCGAATATATTTTTTCACTATGCTTGGATGACAAAGGGCTTCCACAACCTCATGAACACAGCGAGATACCGATGGCTGTGAGACATATGTGTTAATGTTTTTACCGCAGATCCGTTGGTAACTGCCGCTGGCAAGAAACGACAGTGTGCATAAAACCTGAAAGTTAGAACAAATTTAAAGTTAAATATTACCAACTAGTGGAAGGTTTGGTCCCTACTTCTAATAAAAAATTGCAAAAAAAAATAAGTTTTTTGTTTCATTTTAGGGCCCTCTTGACCTGAATCACATCGCATGTGCAACCCAACCACTTAAATGCATTCCATTTGTGTAGGTACCATACCACTGAGTAGGTACTTAGATACCCGACCCGACCCCCCGTCGCTCGAGTGTCGCGGCCACGACCGATGGCGTGGTATACAAGCACAATAACTTCGAGTTAGGAATGCATATTTATAAATTTCTCAGTAACAAAAAGTAAAATACATACCTTTACTTTCACTGACAATCCACGTCGTCGCCGCTGTGGAGATTTCAGGAGATGTTCAATGTCTTTTATTAAATTATTAATTAAATCTTCAGAGAGGCGATAATTTTCGATAAAATCTTTATGTTTACTAAATAATCTTAACTCACGAATATTAGTAGCTTGACGTCTACTTTCCTTCTTCCAATAAGCTTAATAATTCGAAGGAAATAGCCATTGTAGGAGCTTACTTTTTAGTTACGTACGACTTGTTATGTAAACTTAAGAAAGAACTGTCATACGAGTCGAACTACACTGAGTAGGTAGGTACCTTTATAATATTATAGTCTTTTTTTGCTTAAATTGCCTCAATGTTCGTAATTTAAGCTTAAAATGGTTATTACACTTCGTTAAATTTCTATGTAAACACAAATCTCGACCACTTTCACACAACTTTTAAAATGACATTTCAATTCGTTATTTGCCAGCGCTGAATCCGACAATCGGGGCTGGAATCTACCTACAGAATGCCATTCCCATACTTTAAACGTCAACATTATCACACTCGAAGGTTCGTCCTACGGCCGCACCCGAACATGTGGCTCGACCGACGCGGTTTTAAGTAACAGCATGCGAAAACAAAATCTCACCGCAAATTCAGCATTCGAGATAACTGAAAGTCCTTACAGAATAGCTATGCAGGTGCTGGGCGACACTCACCCTGTCACACGCCTCGCCAGCGTGTTTCGTCTGTAAGCGGATCACTCCTTGTAAAAAAAAAAGTTAGGTTAGGTTGTGCCGACACTGCAGTATATAAGCTAATGTTGTACAATATATAAAACAGTATTGTAAAGATCTTAACATTAAACAGACGCATCTATACCTACCATCTTTTATTGCAATACTCCATGGCCATATAAGGAACAGTGGTGACCCGACATCCAAACGTACGCGCGCGCGGCAAAGTGCAACGTACAGACAGAGTATTGTTAACCTGCTAAAGGAAATATACTACAATGTCACGAGAAGACTGCCCGAAATTATAATCAGCATCACTTGGCGGAGCGGAAATAGCTGTTGGATCAGTATCTTCAAGAATTCCTGAATTTTGGATGAACAAGAAAGCACATGCGATGCCCGGAAACAGCAGCGACAATTCTTTTATCCTTGCAGAATTAGCAATACTTAGCCTAAAAGTAAGAGAAATGGAGAATCAGAAATCTCGTGCAAGGTATACCAATCGGTATAGCTCTCGGTCAAGGTCACGATCGCGAGGACGTAAATGAGCCATCGTTCGCCGAGTAGCCCGGACTGGCTCTGTTATTATCATTTTAAATACAGACATAGAGCAAGGAAATGTATAGAGCCGTGTGCATGGAAAAAGAACGAAAATCAGGAAAACTAACAGAGGTACAATCGCGGGCGGAGATTTGTACCATAACACCAGTTCACCGCCTATGTGTTACGGATAGTAAAAGTAGGCTAACATTTTTAGCGGACACGGGTGCCAATATTTCTGTGCTGCCAGTGAAAAATTCTCGTTATTTTAACACAAAGTGCGATGATTATAAACTGTATGCAGCAAACGGTACAGAAATTAAGACGTTTGGCGAAAACCGTCCGTTTGTGTTTAAATAACCAGAAACAGTTCCAAACAAAACCACGAGTAGATACTGTGAGCATTGTGTGGCGTGAACGTAGTCGAGTTAGTGAAATCGAAAGTGAGACCAGTGGTAGTGGTGTAACGCGTAATAAACGACTGCGGAGGAGGGTAGATCGATATGTGTGCTGAGACTTTTGCTTTCAACCGCCAGTGCTTCAGTACCTCCGTGATCATGGTGCTTGTAACAGCGCCGAAATATCGGAAACTCACAACAATAGATGGTAAATATCCCGCTAACTTTAATACTAATGTCAGTGAGTAGTATGTTATTGGGCACGCTAGACCACTTTTTAAGTTCAATTAAATAAAGATACTGCTCAGTGGCAGACTTATCCACTTTCATGAAACGGGTTCACGAATTATTTAATGATTCGGAGCCCGTCTACTACACAGATATGAAACGGATCGGAGTGAACGGAAAGTCATTTTATGTTATTGGGCACGCTAGACCACTTTTGTGACGAAGACGAACGAAAGTGAGTCGTAGGAACGATAAAAAGTGGTCTAGCGTGCCCAATAACATACTACTTCAGTGAATGTACCACATTTTCTGTTGCTATGGTCATAAATTTCGTACAACAAATTCCATTGAAGGGTGGCACCATCGTATTAATGAATTGATTCCAAAGAAACCATCCGTTTATTATTTTTTACAATTATTAAAAAAGGAGGCAAATTTTCAAGATGTAAAATTGAAGAAAAATGACTTGTATGTAAAAGGGAAAAAACGTAGGAAATTCGACTTGGAAAAAGATCAAATGATAGAAAAAATTATCCAATTGACGTTGAATAATGAAGTATCTACTTTAGACTGCTTAGAACGGTTATGTCGTGTAAAAAGGGTTAATTTAATAATTGTAAAAAATAATAAAGGGTGGACTGGGTAATGGTGCACCAGTTGGACTTTCGTTATTGAAGAAGTTGCAGTTAAAGAAGTTCTTTAATTTTAAGGATTCTTTTATTTTAAGTTATGTTTTAATTGTAAATATTTCCCATAATACATAATGTATAGTGTTCGCGCCTACGCCATGGCAAACCCATGGCCACAACTGACAACTGTCAACAGTGTCAACTTTTTTTTGTCTTACTTATCTGTGCTACTACACTCAACAAGTTTTTCAAAATTCACACGAGTCAACAAAGTTTATCTAAATGTAATCTTCCAATATTGAAGAATAAAACGAAGGTTTTGAAGATTCGAGGTTTTAATTAACTTCCATTATGTCCATGTAAACTACGAGACATAAATTCTGGCGACCGCTACAGGACATAACATGCAAAATTTTTGAGAAGTACCTACTTACCTACATACAACTAACAAGTCGAAGAACAAAATCTAAATTACAAATTTCAAGAAAACTGACGACTAAGCCAGCCACGTCGGACCGCAATAGAAAAGCTCCGCGCCCAGCCTTAGCACTTCGTCGAATTTCAAGAAATTCATACAGTTTTCAAGAAATACTTGGTACCTACTGCCATCAAAATATCAAAGCCAGCAACCAATCCATGGTTCCTGAAGCTAGGACTTTTCAGTTAAGTGCCCATTTCCTAATTACACTTGCTCCAAAGCTTCCAAAACTCATATTTTCCTTCAAAAGTTGTTGTAGTGTACTTTTCCAAGTTATTGTCAAAACTCATTCTTTTTTCAAAATTTAGCAAACTTATTCGATTTTAAAACAAGTAAATCTCTATTCCAATAAGATATTTCACATTCTAAAAGATGGTTTTAACATTTTCACATTATAATACCACCCACATTGCTTTCAAATTATAAAAATATAACAGTAGAATTGTCAAAGTTACTAAGTGGATTGTGGTTTATACATATACATTTTCATGACGTATATCTTTACATAATCAATAGTTCTATTTTAGGGTGACAAAGTTACTTGTCACACATACCACTTCTTATAAGTGCTTTATAAAAGATATTCATTATCCAAGCACTATCCTTAGTCGCATCCGAAACCCACAGCTTATGCACATTACATATCACTTTGTGCCGAACATTTCAGCTCATCCTGACAACAACAGCTCACATAATCATCAAGCAGTGAGCCGCTACTACATGCTGGCACCGTGACTGTGTTGGGGGACCAGATGCCACAGAACACCGATGATGTTCAGATAAGATTTTGAATACTTTTATAACTTTATGCCTACATCCTGTTTGCATTGTTGTTTTGTTGTATAGACAATCACTTTCATTTGAACGAAGTATTCATAGCTACTATTAGTTCCTATTATTTTAATCAGATTTACAGTGTACTAAGTACTACAACCTGATCAGTGGATTAAATCAACCGATCCCAAGACACTTGTTCGTTGGGCTGATCAGGTTGGCAATTTACTGTAATTTGTTCTTTTTTGTGTGTACCTATTCTATTTTATAAACATTTCACAATGTCAGTAAGTGAGGATCTTAATGCAAAGCAACAACTTAAAGATTTGTTTGCTAAACGTAGCTCGGTTAAAGGACGTTTAACCAAGTTCAAATAATATTTAGATATTGTGCATTCATCAAAATTGACTAAGTTGCAAGTTCAAGAATTGCAAATTAATGTTGATAAAATACGAGCTATGTCGGGCAAATTTGATGACCTACAGAGTCAGATTGAAGTTCTAAACTGTGATAGGATGGACTCTGAGATGGACGAGCGTGATGAGATTAAACAAATTTTGACTACGCTCCTTGCAAGTGCTCAGCAACTTCTGATAAAACATAACCACACTTGCAATGATTCTGAGGAGCTTAATTCATCGCAGTGTCATAGCGATCGGTCATCTCACTGTCACAATATTGATTTCAAGTTGCCGCAATTACAGATTGCTAAGTTTGGTGGAGAGTATTTCCGCTGGCTTGAATTCCGAGACACTTACTTGTCACTTATTCACAATAATGAACGCATCAAATCAGTGCATTAGACTTGCGTAACTCTGGAGTGAGTCGTTCCGATGAACTGCTCCGATGTAGTGAACGAAAGGAAACAGTTCCACTCTGTGGAGTTAAATCGTTCCATCGTTCCAACTCCGAGTCGGAGTTGATACGCCGAACGCTCGTTCCTATTCATATCGTTCCTACCGGAGCCGTGCTGCCATGCCCCGCGATTCGCTCACCGTTCGCTCCGGCTGTGCCGCGCCAATCACAGCGGTTTATTTGTATACCTCGGTGAGTCCCTTTGGTCAAATGTTGATAGACACTACACAGTGTCTATCGCGCTGTTCTTGGTGAGTAGGCATCCCTTGCTATAATACTTTCGACTTTATCTGTATGGGATGAAGTTTATTTCCGAGTGTGCTATTTGTTTACGTAAGTTTTTTGTTTTCAAACAAGAGTATTATTTTTAGAGTTCCGTACCCAAAGAGTAAAAACGGGATCGTATTACAGAGACTACACTGTCCGTCTGTCTATCTGGCACCAGGCTGTATATCATGAACCGCGATAGCTAGACAGTTAAATTTTAACACATGTCATGATGTATTTCGGTTACTGCTATCACAGCAAATATTTAAAAAAAGAAAAAATATTAAGTGGTCTCCCATACAACAAACGTGATTTTTTACCGTTATTGGTGCCTACGGAACCCGGCGCGCGAGTGTGATTTAAGTTTAAATAAATATAACTCGTAGGTGCTTAAAATCATAAAACATTATTAATATTAAATAGGTACGAACGTTTAAAAACTTTATTTTAATAAGTACTAAACTATTAATAAAGTCGCATTATTAGTAGATCGTTTCTTAGTACATACAACCGAAGATAATATAATAATACTTGCTACAAGTTTGATAAACACTTCGTTCCACTATCCACGGAGATAAAGGAACTGTGGAGCTGGAACGATAGACACATCGTTTACAAATCCATGGAGCTAAAGGAACTGTGGAGTCGGAGTTATAACAGACCGCTCCTCTAGTCCGCGGAGCTAAAGGAACTGGGAGTCGGAACGATTTAGAGGAACTCGTTCCATCTCTCCGGAACGAGCTCTCCTCGAAGAATCGATCCGCTGAACGATTATGTCCAAGCCTACAGTGCATAAATTTCACTATTTGGTATCATACTTGGAGGGTGAAGCTGCACGAGTTATAACTTATTTGGAAATTTCTGATACAAATTATGAAACCGCTTGGCAATTGTTGTGTGATCGTTTTGACAACAAGCGTCAACTGGTCAATCACCATCTTAACTCATTATTGAATATCGGCTCCTTCACACGTAAAACAGACAAAGCACTGAGGTTTCTAGTTGATCACGTGACTAAAAACTTGCGTGCCTTATCTAGCCTAGGTCAACCTGTCCAACACTGGGACACATTAATCATACACATACCATGTTTTTGTACGAGTTGACAAAGTGACAAAACCTTTAACACAGCCATACGAAGGCTCTTTCAAAGTTTTGAATAGAAAGGACAAATATTTTAGAATAATGCAAGCAGATACGCAGAAAATAGTTAGTATCATCAGACTGAAGCCAGCGTTTACACTTAATATGGAATATGCTGACTCGCAAAACAAGGCAGCGTCCGACAACAAGGTGTCAAATGCCTCGAGAGTGTCACGGTACGGGCGGACCATTAAACCCGTAGTACGTTTTAAGCTGTAAATACTGCTCACAACACAACATGTGTCAATCCAAAAATTCTGCATCGAAACAAGAGATCATAATTGCCCAAAATGGTACGCTAACAGTGCTGCCACTGCCGTCAGTGCAACAAAAATAAGTGATAGGTACCTACAGGTACGAACTATACCTATTGTTCATAGTTTTGTGCATTTTGGGTGGAGTACTGTACTTCATCTGGCGAAAGTGCAAGAGAAGATACACATCCTTTTTAAGGCGAGAGATGCAGCAACTGCAACACGTCGAGCCCCGCTGCGGTGAGCTTGGCTCCCGCGGCAGCCCTCCACAGCGAATCGTCGTTTAATCAAAGTTAACCAGTGTTTGTGTTGTGTACTTACTTGTAGCAATGATAAATAATAATAGTGAAAAGTGTAGACAGTGCAGTGACTAACTATCGGACATGAACTGTGACTATTTCATAATGGTATATTATTTTTATTTTTTTATAATGGGATTATACAAGGTTTTAAAAGTTCATTTTATACATAATTAGAAGATTTATATTTACTTGAATTGAATTATAGACAAATATTTTACTGAATTAAAAAAAAGGTTTACTTTTATACACTTTTATTTTGTTTATTTTTTGTACTTAACCATTTGATGCATTGTCTTTTATTTTTTTATAATCTTAATGTGTAACGGTAAAAAAAATTAAAACGAACGAACTGTGCCGACACCCCAGTATATAAGCTAATGTTGTACAATATATAAAACAGTATTGTAAAGATCTTAAATTTAAACAGACGCATCTATACCTACCATCTTCTATTGCAATACTCCATGCCCATATAAGGAACAAGGTTAGGTTACACGTTTCCGTTCTACTACTACTACTACGTGTTCACTAATAAAAAGTAAGAAAACTGACCTTTTCAATCCACCACCGCACCGTACCCAACGACCAACCCGATAACCCCTCCTAGTGGTAGAAGGCTACGATGTTATCGAAGTGATTTTGTGAGTCCATTTCCTTCCTTAATGAATGTGGATATAAGACCTGTATGCCAGATACACTGTTAGAAAGCGAACACCAGTTGACAACAGTTCACGCCGATAGAAGCCGTTGCGTTACTATTTGTAGAGGGTTCTGGAAGCAGTCAATGGCAGTAAAGAGATTTTAATCTTTTCAGGCAGGAGTACTTCCACAGGGCCCTTCCACATCCGATGAAAATCTTAAAAATTGCAGCGGCTTTATTAAATAATCTAGCATACATGGTAGAAACAAGAAATATGAATCGGCGCACTATGGGAAAGCCCCATACAACGCCGTCTCAAAACGCTTTTAAGCTAAAGTCAAGGAATTTAATTAGTCATTTTATATAGTCTAATACATTATCTTGCGATTTGCATAATTTATTTTATTGTAATTGTTAAACATACTATAAAAATCAGCATCAAACCTAACTCACATTCAGAGGCATCACTACGGGTGCAATATATTGCCCCAGTTCAAAGTCACATTACTCGTAAACTTTTGATGGAAGTCTACAAGTATTATACATTTTTGGAATGCTTATAATCTCCTTATTTTAATACGTGAATAATATTTTATATTTGCGTATAACAAAATGAAACTATCGAACATAATTCACGGTGACATACGTTTTTGAGATTTTTTTTTTAACTACAGGTTTAGTTTTTACCGATGCTTGGCGATATTGAGATATTTATTGAATAATAATCTTTATACATTATATTATAATATAAATTTAAAAAAAGTTGCAGCATTTTTGCACTTTTCGAAATATTATCGAAAATGTATGACGAGGTAAAAATTGCGTTTTTCTCCAACTTCGTACAAAACTACTTCCTATCTATTATGGTTAAATTGATAACAAAATAATTACACTGGTAAGTGTTATCAATAGTTTATTATGTGGTTGATATAGTTTTGACCACCTTGCATGATAAAAATGCGGTCTCTTATCGAGTTAGGTCAAAGTTGATTAAGGTTGGTTATAGCGCCGTCCCCGGGGAATAAAATGATAACTGTCAGTATATTGATTTTAATGTTATGTCATTTTTGAGATCTTTGCGTGTTATTACATCTACTTAATTTTTTTTTGTAATTTTATTACAGTTATTTACAGAGTTACAAAAAATTACAATAGTATTCGAAGATTTAAGACAGGCCTAAAAGAACGGGAATAAATGGATAATATAATATTATCAAAACGTATCCTCACTTGTTATTATGACAAATAGTAATATAATTATATTCTCGTAAAAAAACATTCAACTTAATATAATAAATGCATGTTATCATTTTATTCTCGTTCAAAACCGTCCACTCGCTTCGTATAAAGGCATTAAATCAAACGACTTATGAAGTTCGGATCGATAACACATAGTTAAAACATAGAGTGGTGTACACTCCTGTTCAGATGTATCATTATGAACCATCAATCATTATGAACGCGAAGGCGCATGGAAATAAATATGACGTTAAACAGATGATGCAAACAGAGTTTTATAATATGAAGGCATTAATAGACAATAAGAACTGGATAAAAGATGATGAGAGGCAAAAGATATTATGGACTCAAATCATGGAAGTAAATGTCTCAAGTATAACGTTTTTTATCACAACTAGTGTGGCAGACAAACATACGGCCTCACCAGATGTACCGGTGGTCACCGCAGCCTATAGTGACCGCACCAGAGGTGCCACAATCGCGCTGTCGACCCTGTAAAAAACCTTCTAAGTCCCCTTTAGAAGAACCCCATACTATAGGCGTTTGGGAAAACCAAGACAGGGAGGTCATTCCACAACCTAAGCGTACGCGGAAGAAAGCCTCTATCGGATCTCACCGTGCTCGAGCGCTCAGGACGCAACGTGTAAGGATTAACACCCTGTCTGTGACGAGCGGTGCGATGATGGAATGTAGCCGTAGGCATCATATCAAACAATTCTTCAGAGCACAAACCGTTGTACAGGCGGTAGAACACACACAAAGAGGCAAAGTCTCTCCTGTCACTAAGAAGTTCCACACCACCTGCAAGTATGGGATCGTTCACAACTCTCATATCTCGCCTTTGCACCGCGACAAATGGACGAAGCTGGTATTTAGGTGCCCCCGCCCAAAGGTTACAGCAGCACTCCATATGCGGACGCACTTGCGACTTATTGAGAAGCAGTGCTTGCGCCGCAGTAAAGTACCACCGTACCCTGCTGAGCACTCCGCACTTCTTGGACGCCAGCTTGGCCTTGCCCTCCAAGTGACTGCAGAACTGCACGTCACTGGAGATGTCAACAGCAAGGATCCCGTTACTTTCAGAGATGGTGTGAGATGTGCCCTGATATTGCGCCGCCACAGTAAATGGTTTTTTTTGCGGTGAATACACAAACTTGTGTCTTGGTAGGGTTGAATTGGACAAGATTTTTTCCACCTCAATCGAACACTCGTGAGAGTAGCCTCGACTTCAGACACAAGTTGTTCAAGACTTTCTTCCACTGCAACCCGAGAGATACCGGGACGGCCCGTGTAATAAGTGTCACCCGCACTGTCGTCCGCATAACAAAGAATGCCGTCAATAGACAACATGTCATTGATATGCAGCAGAAACAAAGTAGGGGACAACACTGAGCCTTGTGGTACTCCAGCGTTTATGACCATGCAGTCAGAACAGCTGCCGTCTACGACGGCCCTGATACTTCTATCGGCCAAAAAGCTGGACACCCATCCGTATAAACTCTCGGGCCGTCCATAGGAGGGCAATTTCGTAAGAAGACCACGGTGCCAGACCCGGTCAAAGGCTTTCAAGATGTCGAGGCTCACTGCTAGAGCCTCGCCCTTACTCTCGATAGCCGCCGCCCAGCGGTGTGTGAGGTAGACGAGAACGAGAAGATCGCCCGTCGAGCAACCGTGACGGAAACCGTACTCAAGGTACCTCAAAAGCTGTGTATTAATTACACGCTCCATCACCTTAGATAATAGGGAGGTGACGGCTATAGGCCTATAATTGGCCGGGTCGGTCCTGTCACCCTTCTTGGGCACAGGATGCACGTGCGCGACCTTCGACGACGCCTAGGCTTGATTCATGGAGTACGAAAGCATGAAAAGGCGTGTAAATACCGGACACAACACCGGACCACACCGCTTAAGTACCACCGCGAGAATGCCGTCTGGCCCACTGACTCGACTTATGAATATCTAGAGATTGAAGCTCCCGCCTGTGACGTCCCGTTGCTTGAATTTAATTTCAGGCCAATAGATAGTAGATAAATTATGAAAATATCGTTGCTTCTCTTTGTTATTTTGATTGTTTTGAAAGATATTGCTATGAATAAGAGTTTTTAGAATAGAATAGAATAGAATAAACTTTATTGCACACCAAAACAAAAACATACAGAAGAGGGAGACATTACAATTTTATAAATGTACAGAGGGCGGCCTTATCGCTAAAAAGCAATATCTTACAGGCAACCTTTGGATGGAAAATATTGTTAAGAATCACAGGATATGGGTGGTCATTAGTGTGAAGAAATTTCAGATGTGATTTATTAATACACGTCATTTTGAACGTTAAACGTTCCACGTCATCAACACATACATGTCAATAAGTACATAAATAATACATAATATACCTACACAAATACATAAATACACAATAATACATACATAATAATAATATATATATACACACATACGTACGAGTATATTCATAGATACTATAATGCCAAATAATGTTCTTTAACCAGTCTTTTGAAAACATTTAAAGACTGCGCGCGCCTTATGTCTAAAGGTAAAGCATTCCACAACCGTACAGCTTGTACTGCGAAGGATTTGTCATAAAAAGATGTGGAATGTCTAGGAATTTCTAATTCCAGTGACACTGATGACCTCAGAGTTCTCAAATGTGTGTCATTGAGAAACTTAAAACGTTCTTTTAGATAAGCGGGGGTACAGGGGTTAAAGAGAGTTCTATATAGCATAGAAAGAATATGAGTGTTCCGACGAAGGCGAATCGGGAGCCACTCGAGCCGTCTTCGAAACTGAGATACGTGATCATATTTGCGTAACCCAAATATAAATCTAATACAAAAATTTTGAAGTCGCTCAAGTTTGTCTAGCTGCTCCTCAGAGATATCAAGATAGCTGACATCTGCATAGTCGAGTACAGGAAGGAGAAGGGTTTCTGCAAGCGCCCTTTTAGTGGCAGTTGGCAGGAAGTTGCGTAATCTACGCAGTGAACCTGCAGAAGCAAAAAGCTTACGGCTAACCTCTTTCATTTGGGGACGCCAAGATAGTGTTCTATCAATCAAAATACCCAAGTCCCTTACCTCACTGCTAACTTGCAGGGCCACACCATTAAATTCGATGTTCGGAAGGGCCGTCCACTGCACTTTATTAATCATTTGTGAGCTACCAACCAAAATCACTTGAGTCTTATGGTCCAAGATCCCAGAGCCCCCAGACGTCACTCATTTTCTGATAGACAAAATATATACGAGTGATTAGTGGTGGGGTGTACTATGATCATATGACTAGTTGCTACTTTGGACAGACGGCCAATTTTCAGGTAGCAATTAATCAAGGTACATAAAAACACTGCTCACCTCACTTAAATTCTGATAGCTGATTTTAACATATATTTTACACAATATCGTTAAAAATCAGTATTCATTACTCCCAGACACATGCGGTCGGCGGTTTTACCTTACAGACGCTTCAAAGCTCTGAAAAAAAATTATTAGGGTCACTTATTTTATGATGCTTGATTTTTATATATGTTATTCAGACAACTATTTTAAAACGTTTTGCAAACGGACAGACCGATCCAAGGGGCCAAACATTCCCCAGACCCAATTTTAATGTCGCTGAGAGTATGGGCGCGGGCATTATCCGTGCGTATTATGCGTGTATGTAGCATGTCTAATCGAAGTCGGAATTAATATTGAAATGTAAATAAAAATGCATAAGTACCTATTAGTAATTAATGCCTGTCATTTTAAAATTTACTTTTTTGTATTTGTTTTATTATAGAGAATTAAGTTTTAAAGGTAATAATTTGAAAATCACGTTAATAATCAAAGATTAACTTTGAGAAAAGTGCTTGTCCGGTGTGCTTCAAGCTGTAATCCTCACATTTGAAATTTTGACAACGCCAATAAATAGACGTGAAATAGTCGTAAATAGTCGTACATGTGAAAAAAATAGTCATATTATAGTTTCGGCGTTATAGCTATAGGTTAGTGAGGATTATGGCTTGAACGTCAAGCTGTAATCCTCACCTCTGGTGAAAGCAAACGGTAAATTCTATCGAATTGGTTTAGGTTCCAAAAAATAGTCGTGAAATAGTCGTAATGACCTGCCAAATCTCAGAAATAGTCCATAAACGGTTCCCGAGATCTGAAGGTACCCTGGTGAGGATTATGGCTTGAACCTTTGAAAACTTCAAATTTCTCCGGAACGCCTGCGAATTTCTGTTCAAAGTTTGTGCCAAAAAATAGTCATGAAATAGTCGTATGAAGCTATAATAAATTTGAGTTGATTTAATGTGAAAATAAAAACTTTTTATTTTCCCTACATTTCTATTGAGGTAAAGTCGTGTACAAAATTTGTAACTTCCGATGATACTAGAGGAAGTCACGTGGTTTTACCCGCGTAGCTCCCGTTCCCGTGGGAATGCGGGAATAAAATATGGCCTATGTTTACCGGGAAGAGTGTAGCTTCCCAACAGTGAAAGAATTTTTCAAATCGGTTAAGTAGTTTCGGAGCCTATTCGATGCAAACATACAAACAATCAAATCTTCTCTCGTTATAATATTGATACAGAATTAGATTATTGGGAAATATTCCGCTTAATATAATAATATTTCTTTGAATGGACGTTTTCCATGCCAGCAGTTATAAAAATAAAAAACATAATTAACCGATTTGAAAAATTCTTTCACTGTTGGGAAGCTACACTCTTCCCGGTAAACATAGGCTATATTTTATTCCCGCATTCCCACGGGAACGGGAGCTACGCGGGCAAAACCACGTGACTTCCTCTAGTATCATTGGAAGTTACAAATTTTGTACACGACTGTACCTCAATAGAAATGTAGGGAAAATAAAAAGTTTTTATTTTCACATTAAATCAACGTAAATTTTAAAATGACAGGCGTTAATTACTAATAGGTACTTATGCATTTTTATTTACATTTCAATATTAATTCCGACTTCGATTAGACATGCTACATACACGCATAATACGCACGGATAATGCCCGCGCCCATACTCTCAGCGACATTAAAATTGGGTCTGGGCAATGTTTGGCCCCTTGGATCGGTCTGTCCGTTTGCAAAACGTTTTAAAATAGTTGTCTGAATAACATATATAAAAATCAAGCATCAGAAAATAAGTGACCTTAATAATTTTTTTTCAGAGCTTTGAAGCGTCTGTAAGGTAAAACCGCCGACCGCATGTGTCTGGGAGCAATGAATAATGATTTTTAACGATATTGTGTAAAATATATGTTAAAATCAGCTATCAGAATTTAAGTGAGGTGAGCAGTGTTTTTATGTACCTTGATTAATTGCTACCTGAAAATTGGCCGTCTGGCCAAGGTAGCAACTAGTCATACGATCATAGTACACCCCACCACTAATCACTTGTGTATATTTTGTCCATCAGAAAATGAGTGACGTCTGGGGGCTCTGGGATCTTCCTCTATTAAAGGGGTTGACCTCTAAGCCATATTTTGTGCTCCATTGACTGATGTACGCCAAGTCGGTATTTAGTATAATAAATGCTGTCGATAGTTCAGACAATGGGGCTTGATTGTAGATTTGAAGATCATCTGCATAAAGGTGGTAGGAAGAAAATAAATACTTCGAGATAGAATTTATAAAAATAGTGAAAAGCATAGGAGAAAACACGCCACCCTGCGGAACGCCGGCAGAAGTACTACACCAAGAGGAAAAAAAATCTTCAACGCAAACCCGCTGCCGGCGTCCAAACAGGTAATGGTCCAGGAGCCACCGCCTGTGTTTTTTATTGATTAATAACAGGCTGAATCTTTGTGAGTAGTTTCCGTTCGACGAGACGCCCAAGTTTTTCCTCTGTGAAAATTCTCGAAAGAGTAGCTAATAAAGTGCGCAGCTATAAAACATGTCGATTTGATGGAGTGTTGAAATTGTCTGACTAACCGTTTATTTTTTATTACAATGTTTAAATAATTGTATTATAAACTGGGAGGAATAATTGTCCTACAAAACGGATGGTTTGTTTAAGAGCGTCCTCCACTCCGAATATGTCGAAACGACGGGGCCATAAAAATAATTAATAACAAGCTGATTGTTTGTATGCACCTTTGTAAATATTGTTAGAATGGAATGACCGTTTAGTCCTAAAAATTTAGTGGTAGGATTTCTCAGTCCGACACTTCGAAGTTGTCAATTCTATGGTAATATTTTTTTCATTAATAACAGCCTAGTTTAATTTTTTTCCTATCGGGGATAAAGTGTAGAACACTATTTTATCACTGGCCTACAAAAAAAGTAGTATGTATATACAGGGTGAATTTTTCAAAAGGGATTGGATGGCCAAATCTGAAACTATAAGGAATAGCGAAAAATGCTCAAAGGAATCACGAGCCCGATTTTGATGAAACTTAAGACCCCATCATTAGATTTTTGATAAACCAATAATCCTAGCTGGTAATCGAACCTATTGATTTTGAAAAAAAAAACACGCCCTATATTATTACACCATATGATAGAGTTGCTATTAAGGATCTTGTTCTGGGAAGTAATGACATACGGCAAATTAAAGGAAAGTGCTGATCTTTAACAAAATACAATTTATTTTTCATACGTTAACTGATTAATTGTTCAAAATGTAAACCATTGTTTTCAATACATAGCTGGAATCAAGATCTCAAGGATCGTACTGCATAAAATATAATTAATTCTGTTTAGAATATTCTCCAAAGGATGATTCTGAGCATGACACGGAATAGTTGCGATCTATTCTGGGATTTCGAACGAAACAAATTATGATACAAAATTTAGGTAAATTTGGTCCTACTTTGCACCAAAATTTGCTCCAGCTGCTTTATTTACTTCACTAAAATTAAAATGTAACCTAAATTATGACAGTGATGTTTTGTATGAGTAGAGTAATATTGAGAGTTCTAACTCACTTTGGTTCGTTAAAACTCTCAATATTACTGATCTATAACTCAATCAATATTACAGGTGGTGGTGCAATATAGTAAATATTACATAACCTAAGTATAGCAACCTACATAGCACGTATGAAACGATCGTCGCGTCGCTAAGCCTTTGTCGGCACATCACTCCCAGCGAGGTCTCGTTACGCGCGTCGCGCGCGGCTGTCGAGCTTCGCCGAATGCAATATGATAATGATGCAGGTGCATATTTAGGTATGAGAAATGTTATTGTATACAATTCTCATACATAAATGCACCTGCTACTGATCGCTAATAATATTCCATGAATGAAATTACTTGACTAGTTTTACCTACGACTTCACTATTTAATATTTTATCTACGATCAATTTTACATAAAAACATATTTTTATAATAGATATCTACTTATTTTAAGTAAATCTATACGTATAATAAAATGATAGAAAAGTCAAAACTGTACATTGGAAAAATTAAAAAAAAAAATACTTGCTGGGTGTTCAACATAAGATACCGAAGCCGAAAATATAGTTAGAAAAATTTTTGTCTGTCTGTTTGTCTGTTTGCTTTGCTTTGTCCGGAAGGATCTCGAAAAGTACTCAATAGATTTGATTCAAATTTTGCACAAATATTACCTAGGGGTAGGGTGTTAAAATAGGTTACATATTATCACGCTTCATATCCTAGGGGCTAAGCAGAGAGCAATCAAATTGGCATTGTAACAATTTTCACGCGTACGAAGTCGCGGGCAACAGCTAGTAGTTAGATAAAAACTATATTGTAAGACCGTATTATATTCGTATTATATATTAGCACTTTGACTTTATCGAGATCGACTGTTGCCCAACTTTCTACCTTGAAACGAAAACCTGTACTAAACCCTAGCTTGTTATTTAGCGGATGCACTGCCTAGCAGGATCGGATGGCTTGAGGTCCAAAGGTGTTGATGTAGGTCGCGTGTAAGATATTGAACGATCGTGAAGCGCTCGTGGCCCCGCGGACTCAGTGTTCTGTAAACGATCACTGCAGTAAGCAACTTTCACTATGGCCGGTCCATGGATGGGTGACCATTCATGTGATCACTTTGTGACATTTATTTGAGCGTTTCCGTGCTTCGGAAGGCACGATAAGCCGTTGGTCCCGGTTGCCAGTAAAATGGCAGTCGTTAAGCAAAGTTGAAGGCTTTATTTCAACAGCAGGCAGTCACAACCTGCGCCTGTCCATTTAAACACGGCAATACGGCTCACCACCTATTACGTGGGACAAATTATACAAAAAAAGGTGAAATGTGGGCATATTATGCCTCTGCCTACCCCTTCGGGGATAAAGGCGTGACCATATGTATGTATGTATGTATGTATAATTATTATACATATAAACACCCAGACCAATGCAAATAGTCATATTCATGCAAACAAATTATTGCACCGTGCGGGAATCGAATCCATCACGCCATGGAGGCTGACATTTTCCTTGAACAAATTTTAGCCAGATCCGTTTAGCTACACACCTACATATTAAGAAGAATATCTTTAAAAAATTTTTATTTTTAAATATAATAATTAGTGGGATCAAAAATTAAGTTATTCGTTAAAATTATAATAATAATAATACAAATTTATATTAATACAGGATTGTACAAGTTTGCGACTGCCTCTGTGGCGCGGTCGGAAGTGTAACCGACTGACGCGCAGATGGTCTCGGGTTCGAATCCCGGGTCGGACCAAATACTTTGTGTGATCAATCACAAATGTTTGTTTCGGAGTCTGGGTGCCTCGGAGAGCACGTTAAGCCGTCGGTCCCGGTTGCCATACTAACATCTATGGCAGTCGTTACGGTTAGTTGGAGCCCTCAAAAGTCCAACTAGTCTAACTATAGAACTTCGATATCGTCAATTTGGTTGTGGAGGTCAGATGGTACCTAGTCGCTCCACGGAAAAATACCGAATTTCAGCCGCATCATAGTTACGACTAGAAAGCCGACCCCAACTAAAAAAAATGTTGGGAATTGGCTCGGATGATAATGACAGGATTGTACAAGTTGTAGGATTTTTACACGTGGAGTATGTAAATTTACTCAATGTGATTCTTTGAAGTTATGTGGGTCGAAAATGCTTACACGAATTACATTAGGGCTGCCACTATTAGTTAATAATCAATAAATTAAAATTAATACATTTTATTTTTCGATACAATAAAATATTGTATGAAGGATTTAATAGGTATTTACACTGGTGTCAAATAATTAATCGAGATTACCTACTCTTTGAACATAATGAATATTTGAATATTATAATCCAGATAATTTAGTTTTTTAATCAAATACTTACCTCATTTCTGATCACATTTTATATCTAAAAATAAAATAAATTAAATGTTTATATTTTTTATTAATACTGACAGCATTTATTAATGCAATTTTTTATTTCAAATACATCGGGAAAAATGAAATGCTCAAGTAGGACGCGAAACCATGACCTTTCCCTTACAGGGAATGCTCAGCCAACTGAGCTATGGAGCGATTACAATTTGAGTTATTATTAAATAATGAAATTATAAGAAAGACAATTTTTTATATGTATAATGTTAAGTTTAATTTTTATTTCCATTTCCTGTATTTACTGTATACAAACATAATAGGGAAATGTAAATATTAAGTAAACTTTACGTCATACAAAATATTTTCATAAATATTTACATTATTATTAGATATGTATAACTTATTAATACTTTCATGAAGAATTTACATTACTTTTATCTTAATTTGATTATTTCCATTACGTAACGTGACGAGATATTTTTTCCTAAGCGTAGTGACAACCCTAACGTATTTTGCTAAATTATCATTAATTTTCTTATAAAATCCGGAATCATTCAGTCAGTGCTTCATTCTGACTTCGTTATACCGTTGAACGAATCCATTGGAGCAACCACCATCTTGAAGACCTTCCACCTTGAAGACCAAGACCTTTCACCTTGAAGACTAAACACCTGGCTCCAGATTTTTGTGAGTTTAATCGTCATTGTACCTACCTAAAAATGTGAGTTCCTAAGTTATAAAATATTCTATCCCATGTTCTATTGTTTTTAAGTGAGAAATCTTTTTAACCTTTAAACAAATTTGCCAGAACTAAACCTATCGTTATTTTGTGCACGGTGACGATGAGTGATACTAACTAGTGATAGCGTATTAGTCTTGTCAAATTTTATTAGTTTGAGTGACTACCGAATTGTTGCAATTGACAGACTAAACACTTCGTTTTCTGAGTTACTAGTCGCAATTAATAACTATTCTGTTCATAATATTTACAGGTCGGATTCAGAGTACGATAGTGGCAACAGTGCGACGTCGATCGACGCCGCCAAGTCAAATTCGAAGGCAGCTAAGGGGGGTGGAAAGCGCAAATCGTCACCAGCTGTCAAAAGCGTTGCAAGCGATCATATAAGGTACGTCCGTATGTACCAGTACGTACATGTTCATTACTTATCTATACTAATATCATAAAATATGCGAAAGTAACACTTTCTGTCTGTCTGTAACAAGGTAAAGCGTAACAACGCTTTTACGCCTCCTAAACCGCTTTACCTATTGATGAAATTGGATGTGGGGTAGATCAGACCATGTGAAAGACTAAAGCTATGTCGACATCCTCACGGATGTAGCCGCGGGCAAAAGCTGGTTATATTATAATTTACGAGTAAAAAATCTAGTGTTGTTAAAAATAGTTTTTTACGATGAGGAAGTTTTTGTGAAGATAATGTGATAGTTTTCTGAGTAGGTTTCTGTGTATTTATTTACTATTTGTAACTTATAATAGGTATTATGTTTTCAGAGCGGACCAAGAGTTCGATTGTGACAAAGTGGTAAGGAGCGAGGCTGGGACGTTGAAAAAGGCTCCCGTCAAACGCAAGTCATCTGCTAGAAGTACCTCAAGCGAATATTCAAGGTAATTATTACTCATTAGTAGATACTCTTATACCCAGCTGATGTAAAGTGATGATAACATACCAATTACTACCAATTAAAATACGTATAATCAATTACATTACGCAATATATGAGTGAGCGAGGTTACGTGCTAAATAATGGTAGTTTTGCTATTTTTATTAATATAATATTATTATGAGCAATTTATTTATTTTTCTGGCTAAGTAGTAATGAGTGACCGTAGTTGCAAATCCAGAAGTCTAGGGTTCGAGTTCCATTAGTATCAAACTTTGTGTGTCGTTCATGACAATCATCTATTAATCTGTTCACGTAATATTCCTAACTGAAGCAAAACTGATGTTGTCCAGTTCATAACAATCTTATCATAACATAACGATTCATAACATCCAATTCATAATGATCATTTATTATTTATGTAATGAACATTATACTAAGGTACAATATTATAATATAGAAAATTTCCCTGTTTCAGAGCTTCAAAGAAAAAGGCTGCGCAAAAGGGATACGACATCTTCCACCTTGACAGTAAAACTCCCACCGTCAACACCGGCAGAGCTCCATCCACATCGGTGCTTTACAATCGGGTGGCTAACGGTCAAACGAGGCGTACGGTGTCTACCGAGGGTCCCTTCCACATTGAGTTGAAGGTGTACAACTCGGTTGACGTCCAAGAAGGTGGCGACGACCTTTGGAAAAAATCTCTGCTGTGGTTGAAGCTTCGGACTGACGAGGAATCTCCTCACTGGGCTCATCTACAAAAATTTGTTAGGCAAGCCAGCGAGTTGTTCGCAGATTCTGAAGCCACTTTCTTTTCTAATAAAATTAATTTTAAATAAGTCCGTACCTACTAAACTTAATATAATTGTCTATTTGTATGTTATACATAAAAATATTAAATAAATTTGATTAATTCATTGACCATCATAAATTTTAATTAAAAATTCCATCCTAATCTGTCTGTGTGTTTCACCAATTAATATGCCGTTCTGTGATAGCTGTGGTGTTGAGGTAAATGGTAAGAAATGGATAGGACATTTAAGGAGTAAAATACACCGAAAGTCAGATAACGTAATTACTTTAGATCATGGCGTGGAGAAAGTGAACTCTGCTTTTAAAAATCGATTAGCAACATATAGATTACATACTCTTGACACGAACGAACAGACATCTTTACCTGTTTTCTTCAGACACCTTCACAGTAGGGTCAAATCTTTAATTGATCAATCTCTTGCAGCTCACACTTCCCTTAAGGTTAACTTTCATATATACTCAAAGTTTGTACTACTTAAACATAACATACCAGAAGTTAAATCATTTGAAACCAAAAATATTATTATATGTATGAACTATGATTTTACAAAGCTCTTTACAGATGTTGCTAATCAATTACTGAAAAAGATAGACGAATTTGAAGAGCGGGATTCTGGTTGGACTTTCCTTAATAACTGTTACATGGAGGTAAATATAAATAGGTATCAACCGCTCCGTGGTTCAAGATTTATTGATTTACCTCCGATCATTAAAAATAAAAAGGCATGTGTAAATATTCGTAACAATGATGTATATTGTTTCCTGTGGTCGGTCACGGCAGCTCTTTACCCAGCAAATAGGAACATTCAGAGAGTTTCTTCATATCCAAATTTTTTCAATCTGTTTAACATAGAAGGAATGTCATTTCCAGTAACTTTTACCGATATACAAATGTTTGAAAAAAATAATCCAAGATTACGAATAAATGTATATGGCTTAGAAAATAATAGACAGATCATAGGACCTTTATACAAATCTGGGTTTAATAACGATAACAAAAAAACGGTTAATTTACTATTATTAGAAAAGAGCAGATATTCACATTACTGTCTGATCAAAGATTTATCGCGTTTGGTGAGAAAACAAATAACTAACCATAACGGGAAATTATTTTTTTGTGACGAGTGTTTGCTATTTTTTAGATCAAGTATGGAAATTGATTCTCATGTATGTGCCGGTGTAATGACTCAGCTACCGCAAAAAGGTTCAGTGATTGAGTTTAAAAACTACGAAAGGAAACAAAATGTGCCATATGTAATTTACGCAGATTTTGAAGCCATGTTGGTTCCAGTGCAAGGGTGCAACCAGGATCCCTCTGTTGCGAGTACCTCAGTATGTCAGGTACATATACCTATAGCATTCGCTTATTATATAGTTTGTTCGTTTGATGAAAGTAGAAATCGTTTTGTATCTTATCGTGGGGAAGATTGTGTAGATAAATTTGTTGAGAATATTTACAGGGATGTTCAATTGATTAACAACAATCTGTCGAATAGTGTACCAATTATATTTAACAACGAAGATTCTGTTAAATTCAATGAAAGCACTCGTTGTCATATTTGTCAAAACTTACTAATCACAGACCGAGTAAGAGATCACTGTCATATGACAGGTCAATATCGAGGAGCCGCACATAACTACTGTAATTTGATGTATAAACTTCCAAAATTTATACCAATTTTCTTTCATAATCTTTCAGGTTACGATTGCCATTTTTTTATTAAAAAATTAGGAGAAGCTCGCGGTTCACTTAAAATCATAGCTAAAAATAAAGAGTCATATATTTCTTTTACAAAATTTATACAAGTTTCTAGAGATGAATATGTACAACTTCGGTTTGTGGACTCCTTTAAATTTTTATCTACTAGTTTAGACAAATTAGTAAAAAGTTTGAAACCAGAACAGTTTATACACTTAAAAAACAATTTCTCTTGTCCAAAACAATTTAAATTACTTACGCGAAAAGGTGTATATCCTTATGATTATATGATCAACATAAATCGTTATAAGGAGACAGTTCTGCCTGAAAAATGTTATTTTTATAATTCCCTAAATAATCAACATATTTCATTAGCAGATTACCAGCATGCTAAATTGGTATGGTCTGAATTTAAAATAAAAAATCTAGGTGATTATACTGATCTTTACCTCAAAACTGACGTACTTTTGTTGACTGACGTTTTTGAAAACTTTAGAAATACTTCTAAGCGATTTTACCAATTAGATCCAGCTTTTTATGTAACAGCTCCTAGCTTATCATGGGACGCGATGCTTCTCAAAACGGGAATTAAGTTAGAACTTATTGATGATTTAGCAATAATAAGGTTAATACAAGAGGGTATAAGAGGAGGTCTTTGTATGAGTTCCCATCGTTATGTAAAAAGTAATAATAAATATATGGAAGATTATGACCCTCAACAAGATGATATATTTATTGTATACTTAGATTGCAATAATTTATATGGGTATGCTATGTGCCAACCTTTACCTTTATCAAACTTCAGGTTTCTTGATAAAAATGAGATAGAAAATCTAAACATCGAGAATATAAAAGATGACGCAGATTATGGGTTCATATTAGAGGTAGATTTACTTTATCCTAAATATTTACACCGTTTGCATAATGACTTGCCATTTTGTCCTGAGAAATGTGTGCCTCCTGGAGGTAAAATTTCTAAACTTGTCACAACTTTATATGATAAATATAAATACGTAATACATTACGTACATTTGAAAAATTGTATTAAGCATGGATTAATATTAAACAAAGTGCATCGCGTTATAACTTTTAGGCAGAAAGCTTTTTTAAAACAATATATAGACCTCAATACCGAGCATAGACAAAAAGCAGTGACCGAATTTGAACAAGACTTTTTTAAATTGCTTAATAACAGTATATTCGGTAAAACGCTAGAAAATAATGAAAATCGTGTAAAAGTTCATTTAGTAAATCAGTGGAGTGATAGCGATAATAAAACAAAAAAGAGATTAAGTGCAGATACCTTGGTTGCCAGACCTAACTTCCATAGTGCTTCTATATTTTCTGAGAATTTGGTTGCGATTCAAATGAAACCCGAAAAAATTGTTATGGATAAACCCCTATATATAGGTTTCTCTGTATTAGAACTATCAAAAAAACATATGTACGATTTTCACTATTCTATTATGCGCCCACATTATAGAGAACTTATCAAGTTATGCTATACGGATACAGACAGTTTTATTTATAAAATTGAAACTAACGACTTTTACAATGATATGAAAAACTACTTTATTAGTTATTTTGATACTAGTAATTATAGTAAAAGTAATCCGTTTAGTTTACCGATTTTGAATAAAAAGGTGCCAGGTCTATTTAAAGACGAAATGGGAGGTAAAATAATCAGGGAATTCATTGGTCTACGTCCCAAATTATATTGTATTCAATCTGAGCAATGTACTTTAAAAAAAGCTAAAGGTGTTAAGAAAGGCGTAGTGAGAGACTTAGTAAAAGCAGATTATAAAAAAACGTTAACCAATAATGAAATAACTCGTAAACAAAATTTATTATTTAAATCCTTGAAACACGAGTTAGTAACCCGTAGTGTCAACAAAGTTGTATTATCATCCAATGATGATAAGCGGTATATATTAAAGGACAACATTCACACTGTTTCCTGGGGTAATTGCTCAATTTTAGGTTGAATTTTAGGACGTTTAATTGAAATTTATGATGGGTTTTATTTTTTCATAAGTATGACATTGTGATGTTTAAAAATGTATTTAAGTACTTTAAGTTTTTATCTCATAAGAATGTACCTACCTACCTATGTCTTTTACTCTTATTTATAAATAAATGCCTACATAATGTTGTAATCATATTTTCGTTTTATTTTACTTCATTCTCAACTAGTGACATACATTATAGAATACTTTTGCGACACACATAAGTAAAGGGTAAACTGTACCCGAATCAGGTTTGTTAAAATTTTCATGTCTCAACCTGTTCTTGAAACGAAGGGGCATCAACATCCGCACAACCATCTATATAATAATTATTGCAGTAGTGAGGTAACACGTCATAGAATTATTTCTTTTGCTTTGCTATGCACAATACGTGTTTTTACATGATAGGACTTTCATGTTTCAACTTGTACGTCGTAAGTATTTTGTTGTTTAAAGAAATATGTATTAGAAATAGTATCATATTTCAGAAACTGTGGGTATATAATCCCGTTGTTAATTTTATAAGTTCATTGTTTCATTCTGAATTTATCACTAACGGCGAGGACATACATTATACGAGCAACTTTAAATTTATATATTAGTTTACAAATCGACATACAACATGGTAAGATATTTTATTTGATAAACTTATATAATATTGTGTTTATAGAAAAGGTAACACGTCACGTAACGTAGATAACATACTAACGTTTTTTTTATTTTCAGAACACAAATAAGAATATATTCACGATAGAAACCACAGAAGACACTGAAGAAAGAAACGGTTTGCCAAATGGATTGTATTCACCAGAATCGCTTCCAAATGCGCAAGATCCATATGCATTTGACGAAGAAACTGAACGATTATGGATCGCAGCTCAAAGTACACACCGTGAAACGCCTAAAAAAAACACCGAGAGAAAGAAATCCACGCGCAAGTCAGAATCAAAAATAGTGAGTAAAATATTAAAGAAACATAGACAACCTTCATACATCATAAACTGTGAATCAACAAAAGGACGGCGTTTGATCAAAATTGAGATTACGGACCTGGGCGGATCAAGTGAGAGTGAAGAGGAGATAATAAAGGCACAATATATTGTCAAAGATCCAGTTGATGAAATTTCTGATCAAGCCGAAAATTTAATACATAATATATCAAAAAAAATATGCGGCTATTCTTTCCCTAACATTTATTAATAATAGTTCTTGTTTTAAAATATTCCTTACTAGATTAATTTTGTGTAAGTTTGTAAATAAATGTGTTCGTCATTTGTATTGAAATTAATATTTCATAAATAATTTATGTTTTATTATTATTTAGTGTAAAAATGATAATATGCATTAAAAGTTATATTAAGAAATAAAAATTAATGAAGATTTAAAGTTTGTTTTATTGAAATATTTATCAGTAAAATGTACATACATACATATAATCACGCCTTTATCCCCGGAGGGTTAGGCAGAGATGAGTAAACACCCACGTTTCACCGAATATTTGAGCCCTACGTAATAGATGGTGAGCCCATTGCCGCATTTCGGGCTGTCTTTTAGACTCGAGCCACACAAAAATGGTTGAGTCTAGGCTGTATACAGCTTGATGATTATCATTATACCATTTTTTATACAAATTTCAATTGCTGATGTCATATTTATATTTTATTAAAATTTTATTGTGTGTACTGTGAAAATAATGGGTTAAATAATTATAGATAGGTATTTAAAATGTGGGTTAAAAATAAAAACCATTTACTTTAAAAATTTTTTTATTTATTAAAACTGTGTATAGGAAGACAAATTACCTTTCTTGCTCTATTAAATAGTTCTTTATACATAAAACATTTTTAAGTGCACATTGTTTAGTATGATTAATACAATTAAAACTTGTCTCATTATTTGAATATTTGTTATGCAACAGTGATAAATTTGGGCACTTGTCTTCACCAAGATCTATACAAATACAATTCATACAAAGATCTTGAATCCACTTAACTTTTTCTAAGCCCTTTACAAAAATTTCTTTATTTTCTAGATAAGGAACAATTATGCGTCGAAATTCTCTATAGTCGATATAACCTTCATTCCAGTAAATCCCTCTGTTTCTCTCCAACCACGTAACTTGTTTTTTTTCATTCGTAGTTAAGTATTTAAATAAGTATGGGGGCTTTATTAAGAATGTTTGGGTATAAACACAGGTGGCCAGAGCTAATTCTTTGACTATAAAGTTATTACAAGTGTCTTTAAAACCCTGAACATCTACTATAATAGTATTTTTGTTCATGATATCTTTCTCACGGTGCTACTTAACGGCTTATACTCGATTATACAATCGTTCAATATAAGACAATATGCGGAAGTTTGATCTGGTATATTAATATCACTTTCAATTTCCACTCTAACATCCACAACAGGACCTGATTTAAGATTATCTGGTTGTCTAGAACAATCTACGACAAATAACGGAGCAATATTTTTAAATTGTTTCTCACTTAATAACGGTTCACCGCGAAGACCTCCGTAATATGAGTGTTGGAATCTGGTGTATTGTTCATATATTAAAGCAATTCTGCTATTCGAGAAACTTGAATTTAAATTTTCGTAAGGGAAGTAGGTTGAATTTAGGTATACTCTAACATCACGAACGTCATAGTGATCAAACCGAGACATATCCAATTTTGAATTATTTTTTCTATTTGTTTGCAGACCAATAATAACAAATCTTGGTTTCTCTATTTGCGATGATGTTTTTATGGACCAAGTATGTTTAGTAGTTTTTGGTAGAGCCGGATATTCATATAAATCCCAATTCCTGAATATCATCTGGAGTGGTCGATCTTTTTCTAGCAGTTTTAACATATTTATTTTTTCTAGTTTTTAACGGTTCCACCCAAACGTACTTTGAGAAGCAGTCAATAACAATTAAAATATAATTATATCCTTTATTAAAGGTTTTTAGATTTTGCATATCAACTAAATCTGCTTGCCACAAATCATCAACACCTTTTAAAATTACAGATCTTCGAGGAAAATTTTTTCGTGCTGCTTTATGTATTTCATTAACGATTTGTTGTTTCGTCATTTTAACAAACTTTAAGGCCTATATTTTTCGATCTTTTAATATAGATTGAATTGCGTCTTGAATTAGTCTATCAACTGCCTTTCTTGTATAAAATGTATTTTCCAAATGAGTCATTATCTCAGACATTATTGTTTTTAAAGCTTTCTCAATGTGGTTTTGAACACTATTTGGAATAGAACTTTGTAATTTTTGTAAGTCATTCATTAGTACACCTTTCAATTCATCTACATAAGCTTTATTTACTGCATCATCTGCGTCTTGAGGAGGTTTGACGCCTTTTAACCTTGATGTCTTCAAGTCATAATCTCCATTATCAGATTTTATTAATGCGTTATCATTAAAATCAAGTATTTCCGATATACGCATTCGCTTATGAATATAATGACCAAATTTGTCTACATTCATATTATAGGTGTATTATGTTGAACGGTATATAGTAAAATGACACACATATAATATTAGTAGATTTATTTATTTAATGATTTTGCTTTCACGCAGTTCTTCAATGACAGATATTATTTCATTGTCTAGTCCTGTGTTACCAGCATCTCGAGAAGCAATTAATAACTTTAATCTATCAACCAATTCATTGGGATCATCCCAATATACAAAATCTGTATTTTTTTCCACATTTTTGTTAAGGGTAATCCTTTTCCTACTTTCTGTCTACAGCTGGGACTTCTACTTTCTTGATCGAAAAGTGGTTTAATAACTTGCAAATATTTTTGTCCTTTATTACTTTTAATTGGTTTTTTTGAATCGAAATCACGACGATGCGCATTCGTTACAAGTAACATTGCCTTATAATTTTGTTTGTCATGGTCCAGGTTAACCAAGCTCAGATCAATGTCTTTTTTTAACAGTAACTCTCGCAACCCAGGTGTACTTTCGTACTTGTGTCCGGCTACAGTAATAACTTTATCCCCAATTGTTATGTTAGCCGAACCTAACATTAACTTTCCACGTTCTTTTCTTATACCAAATGGTACATCTAATAGTACTTGTGAAGATAACGACCAAGATGATGCATCTGGATTAGTACCGACTAATGACTGAAATGAAGAGTCCGATGAGGGTTCCGATTCATTACTAGCAATACTGCTATCATCTGTTTCTTTCATATCTTGGTCTTGTGGTTCTTGGGGTTCTATTTTTTCCTCCTTTTTTGTTAGAGCTAAGTGGTTATTAGTGTTGGCTATTAAATTGAGAGATTCTGTAACAGGCTTAAAAACTGTATCAAGCACTTGTCTGTTATTTTCTTCAAAATCCTTCATGGTACGTATTTTTTTCCTTACAGCTTGTGTTGCATCTACAATTTGTTTTTTCAATGATTTTTCCATATTCAAAATATAATATTAAATATTCAAATTTTATCTAATTCTACAAAAGTGTCAAACTTTTTTCTATAGCACCCGTTGTTTTTAGGACAGTCTTTATTAATCACAACATAGTCATAAGGCTCTTTCCATATTTGAGAACACATGTTACGAAATTCCAACCACGTCATGTCAGTGTTAACATGTTCTTCATAAACATGTTTCAAATTAATTTCATCTTGCTTAAAAAGCACAATTAAGTTAGCGTTATCTCTTATTAGTTGTTTAGGTATTTTGCTATAAGTTTGATTTAAATAAAAACTGTCAATCAATTTATGTCTTCCCATGGCAAAATAATCACGCATATTACTTTGATTTTCACATGCTACATCGTCAAAAATAATCACTGAATTAGGTTTTGCATCTGAAACTTTCATAACGTCATCATTTGCCTGATATTTCTGAAAACTGACTCCTGGTACTCCTCGTAAAACCTTTTCTAAAAAAATGTACTTTGGTTGATATAGAGTTTTAGAATATACATAAACATTATGAAATGTCAATCCATTTTCGTGCAAAAGGAGACCAATTAACAAATTGGTTTTTCCACAATTTGATGGTCCGCAAATGATGCAACGTACTGTATTCGGCAATAATTCTCCATGGCGTAACTCGATTTTTGGTAAATCATTACAGATTATACTAATCTGTAACGATTGTGCTTGTTTAATGAATTTCATGTTTGATGCAATGCTGACGGGCTGGTTATGAACAGATGTAATGATGACATTATGTATTTATAACCGTAAATAGGTATACCAAAACTGCTTACAGACAACACAATAGGTAAACGTAAGATTGTACTGTTTATGAAATAACTCTATCGCTAACTAACAGAGCATCTTTCTTCACAATTACGACGCAGGGGATCGCAGAGAGCCGATTGAACGGTAGTGTATTGAACAGCATTAAAATGTCGAACGTTGGCTTAGGTAAATGATTTTACAAAGAGTTATTATATTGCACCACCACCTGTAATAACGAAGTGAGTTAGAACTCTCAATCGTGCATGTGCGATTGAGAGTTATAGATCAGTAATATTGAGAGTTCAACGAGCGGAGTGAGTTAGAACTCTCAATATTACTCTACTTGTATGTATAAGTATGTTATTGAAATTTAACCTGGTGTATAGAAAAATATTATATTTGTTGAACAACATTTTTTTTTTATTAATTTCTTTTGGAGCAAAGTAGTTCTTTCCTTGGTGGTTTCTTTGCTCCTTATTATTTGTTATACGTTTCTCGAATATTTTTCAATGGAGCTATGTTTTAATTGTACTTTATTACATTGCTCCAGTAGAACAACTTAATAAAAACAAAAGATGCTACATAATCAACTTTATTTCTATTTTTATCATCTAAAAATCACAATTTGCTTTATGGTAGAAACATTTTTTTTAATTATTATAATATTACAGTAAAAACATTTCGAAAACTCTCATAGTAGGAACAGGTGCTAAGTCTACAAATAATCAACACGATAATCAAAATTATAATAAGTAGGTAACAAAAAGATGGTATCAAGAAGATCTTATTTGCCCCATATTTGGTCCAGTTCAGGTACACTATAAAACTCTCTGCGTCCATGTTTTTTTCTTCCCCTGTTGGTAACAATATTCTGTGTCCATGCGTTTCTTTTTATTTCTAGACTTTGTATAAAAGAATCATTGATTGCTTCAGTGTCAACTGCATGTGGTAGTCGTTCTAGAAGAGGAGTAATATCCAGTGGGTATATTCCGCATTTATCAAATCCAGCTTTCAGATTATTTGCACTATTTGGCGTTATTGTATCAATTAAACGTTTTAACATTTGTGGGAAAATGGCTTTTGGCAGAATTGTATCCTTGTACCCACTTGCACTAGATTTCCAATCGGAAAGAAGGAGCAATGTATCCTCAAAAATTGGCGCAAAGTTTACCCTCATGCTAAAAAAAAAAACAAACATACAATGACTGAGATTACTGTGTAAATATTAGTCGATTCAGTTAGATTATAATATACAATACATATTAAATGGCGATTGTTACAATTTTATTAATAAATTTAGAAGATTTAAGTAGATTTTGTTCACCTTTTAATTATGTCTTTACGCAGTGCTGCAGCTCTTTGACACATAGTAAATCAAAATAGCCGAGCTTGACATCTCTCAACTACAATGTTGCTAGCTGAATAAATATGTTACCAAACAAAATATTGAAATAGACTAAAAACCAAAGTAAGAGTATGTAACATTATGTTCACTCTTTTTTCGATAAGCGGAGCAATGTTACCACCCTAGGAGCAAATTAGGCCCAAGTTACTACATGGAATATGAATTCTATTAAAATTCCAAACTTACCTTAAATTTTTCGTATATCATTACTTCGCAGAATTTGATCCTTATCAGTGACACTATCGTATGGTGTAATAATAAAGGGTGTGTTTTTTTTCTTCAAAATCAATGGGTTCGATTCCCAGCTAGGATTATTGGTTTTTCAAAAACATTTTTAAAAAAAATTTCAACATTCGACATTTTAAAAAATATATCAAATTCCAAGAAGGTTTCTTAGAACTGCACAGCGAGTGCGCTGAATTATCAGAATCAAGCGAAATATTCCGGGTTCTTGAAGAGTACGTGTGCAGACCAATTATGCTCTAAAAACTAAAAATGACGTAAACAAAGGACGGTATGAGTTATTTCAAAAAGGGTACAAATGCAGCAACCAAGAAGAGAAAATTGTCAAGAAAAAAGTTGTCGGATACGATCCCTCAGTTCTACTTAACTAAAAATGACGTAAACAAAGGACGGTATGAGTTATTTCAAAAAGGGTACAAATGCAGCAACCAAGAAGAGAAAATTGTCAAGAAAAAAGTTGTCGGATACGATCCCTCAGTTCTGTCCCACCAACGAAACAAGAGCTGTTGCAGCAGATGAAGCGCACATCATACATTTGCAGCATTTGGTGTAATGCACACATGCGCAGCCCCTCGGATAAAAATCCGGAAAATTGCGGATGGGCATTAATTGATGGAAAGTACCATTATTATTGGTTTGATGGTCCGCACAGTCCATCTCTGGGAGAGTTGACTGCTGAAGTTCAAGGTATTTTATTGGTTTTCATACGTTTGATTATTATACTGTAATTTGTTAATTTTCCGGAATATTTTGTTACAGAATCAGATGACATTTCTTCTGATGACGAGGAAGATGGAGACGACACAGAAGCATCGGATGAAGCGTCGACATCGGAATTCGACGACGATTAATTTTTTTATTCTTCTGTTTCTATGTGTTTTTATTTATTTTAATAATTGTATTTTTTATTTTCATTTTTGAAAAATGTTTTGTTTAAAAATGTATTGATCAAGCTTGCGAATACATGTCTCCAAGCACCAAAACAACAGCAACGAAATAATGTCATATATTTTTTATTTTCTTGTAGGACTAGCGATACATACCCATTTTTTTGTAGGACACTGTTTGATTTAGGCAAAGGATGCCCTAACTCATGATGTGTTGTTTTGTCCTACGGTTATTAATGAAAAAAATATTACCATAGAATTGACAACTTCGAAGTGTCGGACTGAGAAATCCTACCACTAAATTTGTAGGACTAAACGGTCATTGCATTCTAACAATATTTACAAAGGTGCATACAAAAAATCAGTTTGTTATTAATTATTTTTATGGCCCCGTCGTTTCGACGTATTCGGAGTGGAGGACGCTCTCAAACAAACCATCCGTTTTGTAGGACAATTATTCCTCCCAGTTTATAATACAATTATTTAAACATTGTAATAAAAAATAAACGGTTAGTCAGACAATTTCAACACTCCATCAAATCGACATGTTTTATAGCTGCGCACTTTATTAGCTACCTCTATCGAGAATTTTCACAGAGGAAAATCTTGGGCGTCTCGTCGAACGGAAACTACTCACAAAGATTCAGCCTGTTATTAATCAATGAAAAACACAGGCGGTGGCTCCTGGACCATAACTATGAAACCAATCAATCACTGGTGGGGATATGTTAAAGGAGCGTAACATACCAAGCAGGATATGGAAATCTACCGTGTTAAAAGCATTGGAAAAATCCAGTAATGTGAGCACTGTGAGATTTCCAATCTCCATGCCTAGACGAATGTCATCAGTCACCTTAATCAATGCGCTGGTCGTACTGTGGCCTGACCGAAAGCCTGATTGAAAAGGATTTAGGAGGTTGTGTCTATTTAGATACGCATTTAATTGGGTGTGAACAAGCTTTTCTAGGACTTTGGAGAGGAACGGTAATATGGAAATAGGACGATATTCGGAGAAGGATGCTGGGTTCGATTTTTTAGGCAAAGGAATGATATTTGCGTCTTTCCAGGCTTTCGGAAACTCGGAGTAGATGAGAGAGTGGTTTAGAATGTGACATATTATAGACAGAATCTCGTCAATGACAGGCAGTACCATCTTCCGGCTAATGTTGTCACCACCAACCGCATTGGAGCCTACGGACATTATACTCCTTTTAACATCACACGCAGATAATTGATCAAAGTTGAACGGCGAGTGGTCAGGAGTTGGAAGCGATGAAAGAAACTGCAATGTATTGTCCCTATTAGACTGATCTAATGTGGACGAAGATGAGAAATGGTTGTTAAGTAAATCAATATCAAGTGAGTTTGATATCAGATTTTGACGTTGCTTTCCAACTCCTAATGTTCTGAGAAATTTCCAGATCTTGGCAGGATCTCCGTTCTCGACCGAGTTATGAATGTATTGGCGTTGCGCTTTTCTACACACCTTACTGCAGAGATTTCGTAATGTAATCTATTTCTCCTTGTTGAAATTTGTAGGCCGTATATTATATCTGCATTTGGCAGTAGCTTTTTTTGATAGGAGATTTTTTATATCGGCTGTAAGCCAAGGAGATGGACAGTGCTTAACTTTTACTGCCCGTACTGGCGCATGCAAGTCATAAAGCTCTACAATTTTACTGTTGAAGAAGTTAACTTTGGCATCAATCGTTTGTGCTTCAAACAACGGACCCCAGTTGATGTTGCTGGCATCCTCACGCAGTTTGTCAAGATTCATGCCACTAAAGTTGCGCTGCATAAGGAGTTTAGGCTTAGGTTTAGGAGGACGAACTTTATATGAAAGGAATATCAAGTCATGACAAGAAAAAGCGTTGGCTGGATACTGACCGTGTTTAGCAACAAGGTCCGTGGAGGAGACAAGTATTAAATCAAGAAGAGATGGAGGATGACCAGGAGCGTTATGGGTGGCACCAGAAGGCAAGACAGATAGATTACAGGCTTCGACTATGCTTAGAAAAGAAGAAGAGCGGGAGTCTTGCTTTAAAAGACAAGTATTAAAGTCTCCCATAATAATAGTTTGACTATAATTTGGTGAAAGTCGTTCAACTAAATTTTCAAATGAATAGAAAAAGTTAATATGCATTGAGGGGCAATAATATATATACTCCAAGTAATAATTTAATATGGGCGAGTTCAATTTCCAGGAAGAGATGCTCACCAGCGCTTAATGGCGGTGGTTGTGGGGATAGGTCGACAATACTATATGGTATGTTATTACGTAGATAGATCGCAACACCGCCACACTTTGAGCCAGTACGATCATTTCTGATTAAATTGAACTCGGGAAGAGAGTAGCACCTAGAAAGTAAACAAGGTTTAAGAAAGGTTTCAGAGATAAGAATAGCATGGATATTTTTACAGTTAAAGGTCGTCAGCATACTCGGGAAATGGGCGTGAACACTCTGTGCATTTATATGGACTACATTGAAATTCTTTGGCACATCAGCAAACTGGGTCTGAACAACATCAGCTAATGAAGGCATGTGTGAGAAACTATCATTTAGACTACTCGCTGTAGCAAAGCTTTCATTGTCACTATCAATGCTCTCCATCAAAATTATAAAGTTACAAATATATTATAATGAAATGTAATAGAACAATAAATAAAAATAAAAGATATTTTATATAAACCTACCGCGCAGCAATAAAATATGTATAAATAAAATATAATATAATACAAGTACCACAATAGTGCTTCTGATTGTTTTATATATTATATATTCCACCCGCCAGCTGCGTGTTACAATAGGTATCTATGTGTAATTATTTTATTAATTACCGAGACTAACATCATAAAAAAAATAAAAATAAAAAAGCAATAAGTAATAGACAATAGTACCTGCAAACGGCACCAAAGTCACGCAGGCCGGTACCTACAACAATACAATATTAACAAAAATTGTTCCTATTATTGACACCACTATCTAAGCTGTATGGAATATAGTCCTTCGGCTGCAAAAGATTGGTAAAAAGAAGAATAAAAAAAAATGCGTCAAAGTATTTTGACAGCTGACACTTGACAGTAAAAACCAAAACAAGAAAAATATTTCTATGCGGTGTTAGTAAAATAAATATATTTATGTAGTAAAGAGAAGGTATTACTTGAATAGTGAAATTAAAAGAATTAGGGTAGTGAGTTACAAAAACTTCTATAGATAAATACCTGACCTTACGCAACAGTGGTAGAAGTATCAACAAACGTAAACATTACTTTTTCACTACGGCACGTCTGGACTTGGTTGGAACTTTCACCACAGGAGCGGGTGACTTATGACTACTACTGTCAAGCTGATTTAGGTCACTTAAACTTGCTACACGATGACGTGCTCCATCGGCATCCAGGACATAAACATGGCCTTCCCTGGTCCAACATTTGTTGATCCCGAAACGCTCACGTGCTGCCAGGAATACTTCGTGCCGGGCCCGTGTCACGAACTCAGAAAGTGTAAACCCTGTGCCTTTCAACTTTGATTTCGTAAACCACACTTTATTTCGAACATCCAAGTGACGAAACTTCAACAAGATGGGTCGTGGCTTATTGGCACTAGAAGGGCGGCCCATCCTATGGCATCTACTGATGTCATCCGCCGTGAAAGACTGAAGTCCAAGTTGTTCTTTGACTATCTTCACTACTGTATGGGCTGCTTCCTCATTCTTCGGCTCCTGAACGCCATGCAACATGAGCATCTTACGTCGACTCCGTAGCTCAATATTGTCAACCTGACGAGCCAAGAACTCAAACTGTTGGCGGAATGCAGAAAGTGTACCCATCACAAACGTTTTGAATGCATTGTACTCAGCTGTGAGGCCCGCTAGTGTAGGAGTATTTGATGGACCCTTCCCGACACCTTGGAGCTCCAGTTCAAAATTTGCCATACGCTCATCAAGACTTGCCATGGCTGCTGAAAAAGTTTCTCTAAAAGTATCCATCTTCCTTGCCAAACTGATCTCAATACTGTGACACTAAGATGTGATGACAAGTTCTGGTAATTATTGAATGGAGATTTCACACAGCCAGTAAGTGTATTAATAATACATATGTTTCTTCGTAGTTATATGTGCTGAAACGTTTTTACTATTTTTAATAACTTAATAAATATAAGAGCAAAAAAAGACGTGTTATCGTTAACTACCCGCGTTTTATTAGTTTATCAACCAATATAAAGGACCTAGTCTGTTAATTTTAGAATTAACTTACATTAATAGCAAATTGATATGAAGGCTTTTATTGTTTTTATTAATATTGATAAGGATAAGAGTTTTTAGTAATTTATCGATCGATAATGAGGACCTAGTCTATTAATTTTAGAATTATTGCTAGGATGTTGTGTTTTTAAACTTTATTTTGAAACTTTTGAATAAAGCTAATATTGACGATTATCGTAATGAGTTTTTTTGTAAAACTAAATTTATATCCTTTACTAGCTGACCCGCGCAACTTCGTTTGCGTCACATGAGAGTGAGAAAGAGAGAGGTATGGTATTAGACGATTTCGAGTATTATAATATTTCCCGTTGCCTTTATCCACGTCGCGTCGCGTCGCTTGTATTAATTAGTCTGCGGGTACGAAACTTGCGACGGCCGGGGCGATGGCGGGGCGGCGCGACGGCGATGTAATCAAATGCATTAAAAACACTGCGCTGTGTACGAAACGGGCGACGACGAAGCGGCGCGATTGAGCGATGCACGGGCGGCGGTAGAGCGACGGCGGCGCGGAGCGACGAGAACAAACTAGTTTGGTTTCGCCGCTCGCGCGGGTACATAGTGTTGCATTTTCATACATATATCACAGTATTAATATTAAATTAGTTATGGAAATTGACAATGAAGAGTTAATATCTTTTATTTTATCAAAACCGGCTATATGGGACAGTAAAAACGTACACCATAAAAACAAAAGAGTTATAATGAAGTGTTGGGAAGAAATAAAATGCCATTTCGGGAATGTTGAAGGTAAGTGTAATTTTCATGTTACAAATTGTTATTTACAAAATACTCTTTAAATTTTGCCCTTACATTTATTGCTAGATTTCCCGCGTGGTTGTTTCTGCGATGTCGGCGAGTTTGATTCACAGTTGTGGTTATGCTATTTGAGGTTATGTTTGAGTAATGATAATCGTTGGAGCCATCTTGATCAATTATAATATTATGCAATAAGCACGTTGTTTTAATTACTAGGCGAGCGTGTTTGCAATCAGTTTCTATGGCTTTATTTAAAATTCTCCACTTGGCACATAGTATACCGAATGCACATTCAACGCATTTTCTCGCTCTTGATAATCTTTTATTAAATATTTCATTCTGAGGATTCAGTACGCTTTGTGGATATGGTCGCATCAAATATTGTTTTAGAGGATACGCTTCGTCGCCTATTATCACCATAGGCAAAACTATTTCTGTTCCTGGCAATGTCCTTGGGGGAGGTATATTCATTCTATTATTTTCCAATGCTTTGTTAAGATTTGAATAATGAAATGTGCCACCATCACTCTGTCTTCCTCGCCCTCCAACTTCTACGACCAAAAATCTTTTGTCAGCATCAACCAACGCTTGAAGATGCATTGAAAAAAAATGCTTGTAGTTATATTAGGATGAACCCGCATGTGGGGGATTTTTTATTCTACAATGTTTGCCATCAATGGCTCCTACACAATTAGGAAACTGCCATTTATCAAAATATTTATCAGCAACGTTAATTAAAATATCTGTAGTAGGTACTGGCAGATGTGTTTGTTGAAGATTTTCCCAAATCGCATTGCAAGTTGCATACACTATTTTTAGAACAGTTTTATTTCCAAGACGAAAGGAAAACGCTAAACCTCGAAAAGATACTCCCGTTGATAGAAATCTGTAAATAAAATAATTTATATTAAATTTATATAAACTACTATATCCTCCTAAGACCCAAGCAAAAAAACATACATAACTAATTACTAAGCATTGTTCTCACCTGATAGCAGTTGCAACCCAGAACAACAAAGTTGAATAAAATAGAGATAAACAAAAACAAATATACGGGATATTTTTTACACTTAAAATACATGGTAAGGAATGAAGTCCGGCATAGAAAACACATTGAGTTGTAGTTACAAAAGGCTTAACGTGCCTTCCGAAGCACGGAAACGCTCAAATAAATGTAACAAAGTGATCACATGGATGGTCACCCATCCATGGACCGGCCATAGTGAAAGTTGCTTACTGCAGTGATCGTTTACAGAACACCGAGTCCGCGGGGCCACGAGCGCTTAAATGAATAATTATCTGTCGCGTTATTGGTTCATCGATCCAATCGTTAAATCTCGCGCGAGCATTTAATAGCCAATGACGTGCGAGTAAAAAGAGTAAGCCTAACCCCGCGAATTTCCAAATATATGTGTAAGTTGAATATGTCATCAAGTGAGGTCATTGGTCGGGAATTTTAGAGTGACATAATAAAAGCCTGGATTGTAAGTACTACTTCGTTTATGCGATTATATGAGGACACGGGGTCTTACGAGGATATACTACTAGCTACTACTACTACTACTACTAACTACTATTACTACTACTACTACTACTTTATGTATACTACTAGCTGTTTCTTATTCTCCGTACAAATCTTTCATCTTTATAATAATAACTAGCTGTTGCTCGCAGCATCGCACGCGTCTCAGTAAATAAAATTATATTATTTTCGAAAAAGTAGGTACCTACATTTTTTTTACGTGAGATAAAATCCTCAGAGGATGTTATGCCGGACTCTTACCGACTAAAAAACCTAACGTAACGCCCAACAGCCTGTGGTTGGGAGCCCCGGGTAAGCCCTCGGAAGGGTGTCCCGGGACAAAGTAGTTACCTACCTACCTACTCTGTGGTAAAAAAACAAAAATTTTTCAGCTTCATAATATTTGTATAGATAATAAGGATTCATTAATTGGTAATAAATATGTTTTATTTTTTACAGTTGTGATTTTGAAGAAGCGATGGAAGAATTTAAAGGATCAGTATCGAAAAGAATTAAAAAAGCTTCCTACACCTAGATCAGGAGATCCAGGAGACAATATTCAGTCTACGTGGCAGTTTTTCCAACAAATGATTTTTTTGCGATTTGAAATTCTGCCTGATATTTCAGACACAAATTTAACAACGGTTGATAGTGAATTACCGATTACTTCAATGTCTTCACCGTGCATAGAAACAAATTCATCGGAGTCCTTAATTAGAGAATCAGATATTAACCTCTGTACGCCTACAGATTCGGTGAATGCCGAGGAACTGACGTCGGTAGGCGACGATGAAGTACGTACTACAAATACTCCATTGTCAATTAATACCGCTAGTTCTAGTTCTAGATCCCTAAAAAGAAAGACTGCAAATGATATTCGGATAGAAATGTTGGAATTAGAGAAAAAGCGATTAATGTTGTTAGAGAAAGATTTGCAACAAAATTCAAACGCAAATCAATCTGGCGAAAATAAATCAGAAGATTATTATTACTTGATGAGTTTGTTACCACAAATGGAGTCATTTACTCCATTACAAAAATATAATGTTAGGAATAGAATTAATCAAGTAATGATGGAAGAAATACATAATTCATATAGAGGGAATTCTAGTTCTAGCTGGTCTCATGGGTATAGAACTCAAACACCCGAATAGTGAACTTTTGTACCTATCTTGATTATTCAATTAGTAAACAAAAAAATACTACCTACCAACCTATCTACTTTTATTTACCTACTTACCTAAGTGTTAAAAATAGTTTTTGTTCAGGTGAGATTATACGATTTCCGAAAATGTTAGATTCCAGATTACTTCTAATTTTCTGTAAAACATAATCGAATGTCTCTATACTCATTCTTGTGTAATTGTAGAACTTTCTTGAATGACAACGTAACTCGTAATAAAGTGTAGAAAATTCTCCCAAACTGCGTCGTCGTTGATTTATTGGATGAACACCATCTCTAGGTAATAAAAATTCTCTCATTAGGAGACTGGGCTCCAATAGTTCTCTTCGACGTGAATTCATGTTTATCACAACACTACGTCAGCGCGGCTGCGCGGAAGTTTGTTTCGTACACACGCAAGACACCGCTATCTCTTCGCCCCGCGCTGCACCGCACCGCCCCGCCGTCGCTCCGGCCGTCGCAAGTTTCGTACCCGCAGACTTAGAGCTGAGCCGCATATCTTCGTTTGCGTCACATGAGAGTGAGAAGGAAAGAGGTGTTAAAGTGAATGTTTCCCGTCGCTTTTACTTCCACCCATCCGTTTTTCGGTATGGAACTCATTGTGTGCGAGTCCAACTCGCACTTGGCCGGTTTTTATAGTTCAGTTGACTGGCTGCCACTGCGACCAAGTTTACTCCCGGTGCGTCGCTCATACTTTTAAACTTAATAAGAGGGTTATTGTAAGTGAACCTTAAAAGATAGGCATATCCTGTTCAGGACTTTTTTTATAACTTTTTAAGAGAAACAACTTTGTAATACACAATTTTTACGTAACTTTAACTATTTATGCAGCGTCCGCAATGGAAGCTCTCAAAAGAAAGAAATAATCCCCGTTCTCGAAACATTATTTATGGCTGCTCCGCTCCTATTCGTCTTAGCGTGATGTTATATCGCCATTAGCCAGCCTCAATAAATGAACTATTAAACTGTAAAATATTTTTTGAAATGCAACCATTACTTTCTGAGATCCTAGCACTAACAATCTTTTCAGTTTCATTATATCGTGAGCGAACCTTAAGAGAAAGGCAAATTAGGTTATTGTGAGGGAATCTTAAAATATAGACATGCTGTCACGGACTTTTTTTTAGAACTTTTTAAGAGAAACAATTTTGTAATACACAATTTTTACCTAACTGTAACCATTTACGCAGCGTACGCCTCGGAAGCTCTCAGACGGTAACAAATATTCCCCGTTTTCAAAACATTCTTGATTGCTGCACTGCTCCTATTTGTCTTAGCGTGACGTTATATAGCCTATAGCCATCCTCGATTAATGGACTATCAAACTGTAAAAGAATTTTTGGAATCCAACCAGTAGTTCCTGAGATCCTAGCGTTCAAACAAACAAACAAACGAACAAACAAACAAACAAACTCTTCAGCTTTATAATATTAGTATGGATAGAAAAAAAGTTTTGCAGCATTTATGAGAATAAGATGATATTAAAGTATTATCATCATCACTCCCATCCCAAAAACTCGTAGAAGAAAATGATAAGTAACGAGTATCATATTTCTTTCTGATCACGCTGAACGGAGATATAAAATGATAATTGACATTATACAACTTTGAGGATGATTAATTTACACTAACTGTTTATTCTTTAAATATCTTAATTTTGACAGATGTTACACAAATTTGACTAAAACGATTCAAATGAAGAAAAAAATATGTTTTTAAAAACCTAACCTAACCTTGATAGGTGCAAATGATATTTAAATTATTCTCTCTATTTGACATAATTTTAATTAATTGATTGACATTGTTCATGTGACATGATTTTAATGATGACATTGCATTATCTTGGACATTTTAATTTTTAAAATATTTGACATTGTTACAGTAAATTTATCTGCATGATTGATGATTACGTGAGGGTTGAATTTTTCATTTATTATATTATTGTTTGGTAAATTACATTTTAAATCAACATTTGAAAATTTGCACGCCTTCTTTCTTCTGCTGCTGCTTCTGCTGAATATATGGACCTAAGAAAACTATTGTATCAAGACCTTGTATCATACCTGTATTCTTGCAAATAAAATCTTATCTTATCTAACAATCACGCATCTATGTCCAGTATTTCCGGAGTAATCGTTGAAAACATGTTTCTTATTTTTCCTGAAAAGTTGTGTTTTTGCAGTTATCATTTTATTCTCCGGGGACGGCGATAGAAGGATGCATATTGGTTTGTTATCTTTTTACGTAGGTAAAGATCTACCTATTGCATACGCCTCTAGAACATTGAACAAAGCTGAATCGAACTATTCTACTAGTGAACGCGAGCTACTAGCCATAGTTTGGGCTGTCAAACATTTTCGACCATATTTGTTTGGTAGAAAATTCAAAATCGTGACAGACCACTAACCATTGACATGGTTATTTTTAATAAAAGATCCAGGTAGCCGATTGGTTATATATTAAAATACCAGAAATCAAAATGCCTTTACTTAAAATGCATTAGACCAAAATACCCGAATTCGAAATACCTTAACATTCAAAATACCTTATTTCAGTTCACCTTACCTTAAAATGTCTAAACTTAAAATACAAATAATTATTATATCAGAATTCAAAATACAAATTTTCAAATATCCTTAATTTAAAATACCGAAAATAGAATACAATGTGAATATAAAAGTTCGTCCAAGTGAACGTAATCGGATAAGATGTGTTACTCGTTGATCCGTGGTAGAAAAATCAAAAAGTGAGCGAAAAGTGAACAGTTCAAAGTGAAACTTATGTAAAAATAAACAGTAATTTGTGTGCTATCTAACAATATAACATTTATCGTATTTACACGTTAATAACTGTGACAAAACAAGATATTAGTGAAAAATAAAACTGTTAAATTTTAAATCACAAACCGGCACTGTATAATGAACAAAGGATTGGACTTTGATCTCATTAGCGTTGAACAATAACTGACTCATTGAACTACTAGAAGTACATAACGGTGCACCAAATAGAATGGTTTATTTGAACATTGTTCATTAAGTCAACGTGGCTCGATACTGACAACTGTGGTTTCACATTTATTTATGACGGGGTTCAAATCCGAAGATAACATTTTATGAGTTCGACATTCTTTTTGGCATTATTTTTAGACATTCTTCTTGACTTTATTCTTTTTGACATTTTATTTGGAATTTTATTTTGGAGTGACTGTTTTATATTTAATTGAATATAATAATAGAAAAGGAGCAACTTTGTCCAACTTAGTCGAACTCGAAAACGATGGATGAAAATATAACAATTAGAAAACATGCCACCTCTCACACACTGAATAGTACTTTTGACAAAAGCATGTTAGACTCGACAATAAGAAGCCTACCAGACTCTCCAAGAAATGATTTCTATACGATACTGGAATTACAAGAAAGGATTACTCAACTTTCGAGTGAGTTAAAATCCGCTCATCAGGAAGTGGACAATCTCAACTCTGAAAACGGTCAATTAAAACTGGATATTTCGAGATATGTCAAGATTATTGATGCCTATAAGAAAATTAACAGTACGGATATTGTGATGTCGACACCACTGTCAGTACGTAAACAAAAAATCTCACGAACAGCGCCTGTTAAAAAGATGCCGCAACCATTTACAAATAAACAACAAACTATGATAAAAGTACAAGGCACTATTGTTCAAGAATCCATAAGTTGTAATGACCATAAATTATTAAAAGACAGTAAAAAGGAAAGATCAGCACATACACAAGTACCAGAAGGGAGTCAAAATGAGAATCAAACCAGACAGTCAGCAAGGAATCTGAAGAGTTATAATCCAAGAATAGTTATAATAGCTGACCAACAAGGACGACACATTCAAAGAGTATTCCAAAGTTTAATAGGGTCTAAATTTAACGTCACCTGCTTCTGGAAATCCGGCGCGCCTATGTTTGAACTTCTTACGTCGGAGTTTTCGCAGATCAACACACTTACTCAAGATGATTATGTCGTAGTATTAGGAGGAACCAACGACACTAACCCAAAACAACTTGAACTTGATTTGTGTATTTTTTTAAATCGGACAACAAACACTAATGTTATTATTTCAGAAGTTCCGTACAATAGGTCCTTAAATGAGTGTAAAATCAACCATTTATTAAAATTTTTATGTTCATATTATTCCCATACAACATATTTGGATATGAGATATGTTTCACATTTACCAGGCTACAGAGATTTCCCTTTACACATAAGTCAAATGCTGCTCAAAGATGTATTACGAAAGGACTACGAACGAAAATATTTAAGGTATTGTACAGAGCGACTCTCTTATTCCATTGACACTGTTAATAAATGTGTTACCTGTGATCAATACACACAGACAGAAAATATTCAAATGCAGGATGAGCCTTCCACTTCTTCTTCTAATAATTTGCTTTTTCGAGAGTAACCAATTATACTTGCTCCATCAAAATATAGATGGTGTAGTCTCGCACACTAGCAACTTTGCAGGTCCTCCTTCCATGCTGTACGTATACCTAAGAGTACTACAGGTATAATATCAACCCAGTCCTTACCACCATGAGCCATCAGGGCAGCTTTTAGGGTACGGTGTTGTCGTTCTATCATCCCGTTGCAAATTGGGTGGTAAGCGGTTGTCCTGGCCAATTTAATTCCACATAACTTGGCCAGGTTTTTAAACAGATGGGATTCGAACTGCCTTCCCTGATCCGTAACTATTGTTTTTGGACACCCATACCTAGATATCCATTCGGCTACAAAAGCTTTGGCCACTGTTTCGGCCGTTATATTATGAAGAGGTATAATCTCAGGAAATCTGGTGAACCTATCTATGATAGTTAAACAGTATCTGTAACCAGAAGACACTGGCAGTGGTCCTACTAAATCCATATGAATCTCGGCGAAACGCATATCTGGTACACCAAAACTACCTGCTGGTGATACTGTATGTCTTGTTACTTTCGACGTTTGGCAAGGGATACACTCTCTTACCCACGTTCTGACATCCTTTCTAAGAGATGGCCATATAAAACGGTCACTCACCAATTTAATTGAAGCCTTAGCGCCAGGGTGGCTTAAACTATGCAATGTCTCAAACACTCGACGTCTGTGGGCAGCTGTTACATATGGACGAGGTCTATTGGATACGTCACAATAAATAGGTAAATCTGTACCTGAAAATCTCCTTTCTTCTAATTTCAGAGAACTGTTACCCTTTAGTAGACCCCGCAGCTCAGGATCATCTCTCTGGGATAGTGCCAGCTCTGTGATGTCCACCGGAGTCGTGACGGCTTCTATCCTGGACAATGCATCAGCCACCTGATTCTCTTGTCCCTTTATGTGTTGAATGTCCGTTGTATACTGTGAAATATAGTAAAATTGGTTAATCTGCCTTGGAGAACCTTGTTGAGTCTTTTGTTTGAAGGCGAATATTAACGGCTTATGATCAGTGAATATAGTGAAATGCCGTCCTTCTAGCATGTGTCGAAAATGTTTTATAGACTGATATACTGCTAGGAGTTCCCTATCGTAAGCGCTGTACTTCTGCTGTGTAGGACTCATCTTTTTAGAGTAAAAAGCTAGGGGTTGCCATATGTTGTTGACGTTCTGCTGTAATACAGCCCCTATCGAAACATTAGAGGCATCAGTAACTAGGGCCAGCTTCGCATCCGGAACTGGATGTGCTAGTAATACTGCCTCGGACAGACTTTGCTTACATTTCTTAAATATTTCAAGAAGTTCCGGGGTCCATTTCACTGGCTTTGAACCCTTCATATTATGACCACAGAGTAAGTCATTAAGAGGAGCTTGTAAAGCCGCTGTACCTTTAAGAAAACGACGATAAAAATTTATCATACCCAGAAATCTTCTCAGCTCTTTTATAGTTTTTGGTGGTGGGTAGTCTTGAATTACTCGAACTTTCTCCTGCAAAGGTTGTACCCCTTCTGCGGAAACTGTATAACCTAAAAAGGTTACCTGGGACTCTCCAAATTTACACTTGGTCGTATTTACCACGACGCCGTATTCTTGGAACCGTGTAAAAACTGTTCTCAAATGCTCCAAGTGCTCCTGCTTATTTCTGGAAGCAATAAGTATATCATCAATATATGGGAAACAGTAGTCCAAATCTCGCACAATGCCATCTATAAAGCGTTGAAATGATTGTGCACCATTTCTTAATCCATAACACATAAATTTGAAGGAAAATTTTCCGAAGGGGGTAGTTATCGCAGTCTTTTCAATGTCATCAGGATTTACCGGTATCTGTTGATAAGCCTTAACTAAATCGAGTACAGAAAAGATGGTACAACCATTTAATTGCTGTGAAAAATCTTCTATATGGCGTACCGGATACCTATCAGGCACTGTTCTTGCATTCAGTGCTCTGTAGTCTCCGCATGGCCTCCAAGTACCGTCACGCTTGGGAACTAAGTGTAGTGGGGACGCCCATGGTCCACTTGAGTGCTGAATTGTTCCATCCTTTAACATAGCCTCGAACTCCTGTTTTGCTATTTTTAACTTATCCGGTGCCAATCTCCGAGGTCTACAGAATATAGGTGGGCCAGGTGTAATATTTATATAATGGACAGTGGAATGACGTACCTGCCTTGGCGATCCAGGTGGCCGTGTAATCTCGACAAACTCACGTAATAAATCGTGGTACTCCGAATTTCCCACTAGCGCCTTTATGCTAGGTGGGCCTGCGTGTGCCGGTGTTCCTGCTACAGCAAGGTTTGTAACGCCATCCATAAGTCGCTTGTTCCGGCAATCTACCAACAGATTATAAAAAGAAAGAAAATCATATCCAATTATAGGTTTTGACACATCCGCCACTATGAATCGCCATTTAAATTCTCTGCGTAGGCCTAAATTCAGCTGTAAATTAATATATCCGTACGTAGATATAGTGGTATTATTAGCTGCAGTTAAATCATAATTAACCTTTGATCGCCTTTTCGAAAGCATAGTATGGGGGTATACACATAAGTCTGATCCCGTATCCACCAAAAAAGTTTTCTTACTATATCCATCGGTAACAAATAGACGGCCGGGGGTACCGCCACAATCGCTTGCCGTCATTAGCGACTGGCGCTGGAGTTTTCCGAAGTGTAATCGCATGGTTTTACACAACGGTGTGCATTATTTCCATACTTATTATGATAAAAACAGAGGGTACGATTATTAGCAGTAGTAAAAGATCTACCTCTAGAACGGCTCCTCGATCGTGACGATTGTCTATCACGACGTCTGCCAGAACCTCGATTACGTTTATTCTTGTCGAAAAAGTTAGTAAAACTATTTAGTCGACGAGTAAGTTGTGCAATCTCACCCCGTAATACCTCGATCTCGCTTCCTTGTGAAGTACTTGCCACTTGAGCCACAGGACTAACAGGTGCAATTTCTATTACCCGGTCGGCAAGTTCCACCAAATCTTCCATAGGGGCGTTCACCTGTGACGCAATTACCGCTTGCAAATTTGTGGGTAATCGGCTGGTCCAGATTGTTCGTAAAAAATCAGGAGGAATACCTGGACCTGCAAGACTCTGCAGATGCCTGAAGAATGCCGATGGTTTTCGGTCACCCAATTCTTCATGGACCAGGAGTTGACGCACCTTTTTCTCCTGTGAGGCAGACAAACGCTTTATTAATTCAGATTTTAATTTTTCGTATTTATTACTTGCCGGAGGATTGCTAACGATATCTTCCAGTTCCGCCATAACGCTGGTATCTAAATTCCCGACAATTGTGAAATATTTTGTCGAGTCGGAGGTAATGTTAGCTAGCACAAATTGTGCTTCTACTTGCGCAAACCATATTGCCGGTTTTTTCTGCCCAAAATGGTGGCACTCGAACCCTAATCTTCGCGGTTTCCGCTTTTACTAGCGAAGCTGTCAGGGCCTCAGCTAATTCCGCCGGTAATGAGCTTCCCTTATCTTCCAACGGCATCGTTGATTTTTTTCAGCAACTGCGGTACCGGCAAAGACGCGACGCGTATTCAATTTTACTTATAGAACGCGGTTACTACGCTTTTTATTTCTAAGTCGGGTCACCACTTTGTAGTCTCGCGTTCAGAGATGAATATGAACACACTTGACTTTAACATTAAAATTGTATTGGACGAAACAAACATACAATAGGATTAATTAAATTAAATTAAATTCGCGTAAAAGAATAGGATTCGTTAGCGTTGGCGCGACGGTTTATTGGCGGTCAGAGCAGCGTGCGGTCGTGCGGAAGTATTTGGATGCACTGGCCGGCGATGTAGATTGCTCTGCGCTCCGTCGCTCTGCACCGAAGGAGGGGCTTGCTGCATGTCGACGACTTCATCGCATAACGTTGTTAATGCATTCTGCAACAAATTTATTTATTTATTTGTGGGTCACAATATTTGATCCCACAGATGGCTTAATAAATAAGTCAGATGAGTTGATTGTACATCTGCATTCATTAGGTAATAAAAATCAGAATAGCTGTCCTATTGATATACTTTGCATCACAGAACACAACATGACCCAAATAGATACAAAATTATTGATACTTCCTAATTTTATACTTGGCGCATACTATACACGAAAAAATCATCATGGAGGGTCCTGCATACTGGTAAAGTCTACATTTAAATTTAAAAATATACCAGAACCCAAGGCACTGAGTATAACCAATATTTTTGAAGGCTGTGGCATTGAGTTGACGGATCATAAAATTATTATTATATGCATTTATAGATCACCAAGAAACATAAGGGAAAATATTGATTTATTTTTTGAACGACTGGGGTTATTATTATATAAAATAGCATATAAAAACAAAAAAATTATTATCTGCGGTGATTTTAATATAAACAGGACCAATACATGCAACATCTCATGCGAGTTTAAACAGTTACTCAAGTCATTTAATTTAAAATTAGCAATAAATCAACCAACACGGTTGAGTTCTATGAAATGTATAGACAACATAGCTCATAATACACTCGAGAGCAATGAATCCGGGTCACTTAAAGAATCCTAAAAATCTCGGAAACTAAAAATGCTAGGTTAATGCAATAAATTGTATTTAATAGACAATGTAATACTCCTTAAATGAAGGTATTAAAACTTCTTAGTTATTGTAAAGTTATATCATAAAAAAATCAAATTTGAAAAAGGGCCACTTTCGAAGATGGAACTACGAAATTACAGCATTTGGTGTTGCTTTTGTTTGTAATCTGTCATTTATGTGGGTACATAAACCATGTTGATAGTGCTCTATATTCATTAATCAAGCTGAAATTATGTCGCTTACGCCTGAAGAATGCACCAGAATACTTACAATGCTGGAAACCGGCCGGAGTCAGCGCGATACAGCCAGGACTGTCGGTGTGTCGCTGTCAACAGTACAAAGAGTTCTCCGACGTTACGAAGAAACTGGTTCTAACCTACGCAGACCAGGAACGGGCAGAACCAGGTGTACCACAGCACGAGAAGACCGATACTTGGTGAACACCATGCTTCGAAATCGCTTTCTCACAGGAACTGAACTCACCAATCAGTTTCGACGCCTCGGAGGAAGTAACCCAAGTGCATGGACAGTAAGACGTCGGCTTGCTGAATCTAACTTAAAACCCCTTAGACCTGCAAACGGCCCTAAACTGGAGCGTGGGCATCGTATTTCGAGACTAAGGTATGCCCAGAGCCACGTAAATTGGAGTATTGAAGATTGGTCAAAAGTTATGTTCTCCGACGAATCAAAATTTATGCTCTACAAGCACGATGGAAGACACAGAGTGTATCGAAGACCAGGGGAAAGATTCAAGCAAGCATGCATCGAAGAAAAAGTAGCCTACGGTGGTGGGTCTGTACTTGTGTGGGCCGGAATTTCTTCTGAAAGTCGCACAGAGCTGGTGATCATAGAAAACGGCTCTTTAACTAGCGTAAGATATGTGGAAGAAATCCTCAATGATCACGTTGGTCCATTTATGGTCAATTTAGGTGAGGATGCTATATTTATGCATGACAATGCCCGACCTCATACAGGTAGGATTGTGAATGACTACCTTCAAGAGATGAACATTACTCGTATGGAGTGGCCAGCGCGCAGCCCGGATATCAACCCGATCGAGCATGCTTGGGACGAGCTAGGCAGATGCGTAAAACAACGAAACCCTCCCCCAATCACGCTTCGTGAGCTCAAAATTGCTCTCACAGAGGAATGGGAGAATATTCCCCAAAATCGTATAAGGAACTTGGTGTACAGCATGCCAAACCGCGTAAACGCAGTAATGGAAGCACGAGGAGGCAATACGAAGTATTAAAATTCAAGAAAATCGTAATAAAGTTCAAAAATTTCATGTTTCCTATTTTTGTTTTAAGGAGAGATCGGCAGTTTTTTCTTTATGTAATTTTGTGTTAATAAAATGTATGGTGACTCATATTTTTTTTACTTTCATTTAAGGAGTATTACATTGTCTATTAAATACAATTTATTGCATTAACCTATCATTTTTAGTTTCCGAGATTTTTAACATTCTTTAAGTGACCCGGATTCATTGCTCTCGAGTGTATTAGAGGGTCAAAATCATATGTTATAGAGTTGTCTCTTTCGGACCACACTGCCCAGCTATTATCTTGCCCTATACGCGAAAATATTAATGCAGGGCACTGGTTTAAGATGAGGAGGGACTATAGCAATGATAATATTAATAAATTTGTAGACTGTATAAGTAGTCTTACATTTTCTGGGATCTTTACATGTGATGACCCAGATGTAGCATACAATGACTTTTTCGAACTATTTAAATTATTCTATGACTTGTGTTTTCCAATAAAAAAAGTTAAAATTGGCATTGTTAAAAGATCTAAATGGGTCAGTAGGGGAATAAAATTGTGCTCCAAAAGGAAACGCCATATGCTATGGAAAAGTAGACTCTCACCAACCCCAGAAAATATAACTCAATACAAGAATTACACAAAAAGGCTAAAATATGTAATAAATAATACGCAAAAAACACAAAATAATTTCTACATTAATTCAGCAAAAAACAAATGTAAGGCTACATGGCAAATCATTAATAACTATAAAAGCACAACACTAAAAAACGAAATTACAGAAATCAACCACAATGGGCAATTTATTACGTCTCCGGATATTATTGCTGAAACCTTTAATAACTTTTTTATCGACGACATTCAATCGAGTACAAATAAAAATATAAACTGTTATAAAAATATAGTTTATAATAAGTATAATAAGTATAATTCTCTCCCGCGAGCTCTGTCGGTGCATCCTCATCATCGACCACAGGATCAGTAGATGACGGAAGAAAAAAGTGGTCACACAGGGAACTAGAAGAGCTGATGTTCTGCTATTATAGGGCCAAAACCAACGGATCAGGATATATAAAAAGACTAGAAACATTATTCAAAAGTAGAAACGGCAATAACCCTAAATTTAGAAAATACACTGGAAACACACTCGCAACCCAGGTACGCAGCATACTATCACGTAGGTGTATCTCAACTGAGGCACTGGAAGAGATTAAAAGGAGGGCTAATTCTACACCTTTAACACCAGATGGACATCTAACTGAAATACAAGAAACAACTACACAAACAGAAATCACACAATCCATAGACATGATCAACTCAATTACACCACCAGGTCAATCAGTTATCCACACACCGTATTCAAACATTCCGATAGATGACATGTTCACACAGCACACATACGATAACACTCAGCAGACACTCAGCTTTGAACAATCACAAATAACCACACAGCACACAAATATTACACACATTGACGATGTTGAAACACAGGAAGTATTAGCTAATGAAGATCAACATAAAATTGTTACAGACCTACTACAAAACTTATCAGAAACCAGAGAAACACCCGTAGAACAGAGAAAACTATTGCCGAAACCTAATTTCAACAAACACTTCATACAAAACTTAAATACACTCAATAAATATTTGCCAAACCTATTAGAGACAAACGAAACATTGCGTGACATAAACGACATTATATATGCAGCAGCTAAAACACTGATCATTGCAAATCAACAGACTCCATACATGCCATCGAATGTCCGAAAACCGTTATGTGATCCCCCATGGAAAAGAAGAATTAAACAAAAAATAGAACAATTTAGGAAGGAATTAGGTAGATTAGTAGAAATAAAATCGGGATCAAGCAGCAGAAGAATGACAATCATAAAACGTACACTTTACAATAAACACAATATAACAAACGACGAACAACTCAACAGCACAATCGAAATAATAAAACAGAAAGTTAAAGCTTTAGCAGGTAGACTTCGTAGGTACGATGAAATGAATGATAGGAAAACACAAAACAAACTTTTTTCAGAAAATCAACATAAATTCTACACTTCACTAAACAAAGCACAACACAACACCACCCAAATTCCAGCAAAAGAGGACATACAAAACTTCTGGACAAATATTTTATCAAACCCTATTCAATACAACACACAAGCATCTTGGATATTAGAAATAGAAAACGCAGCAACAAACATACAAACACACGAATTTGAAGACATAGACGTAGACAAGGTAAGAACAGCCATTAAGAAAACTCATAGTTGGAAAACCCCCGGAATAGATAAAATTCAAAATTATTACCTTAAATACCTCACAAGCACACACAAATACATAGCAAGACTGTTTGATAGAATAATTAAAAGAACGGAACATATGGATAGTTGGTTTACAACTGGACAGGTCATTCTAATACCAAAAAATGACAACACTCAGGACCCGAAAAATTGGCGTCCCATAGCTTGTCTACCAACTATGTATAAAGTGCTGACGTCCATTATGGCAAACGAATTGTACATACATTGCAATAATAATGACATTTTAGCTCCAGAGCAGAGAGGATGTAGACGCGGAGTGAGAGGATGCAAAGATCACCTCATGATCAATAAAGCTATTTTAGAGGATGCACACAAAAACCAGAAAAATCTCAGTACGGCGTGGGTCGACTATCGCAAAGCTTTTGATAGCATGTCACATGAGTGGATACTCAAAGTACTAGACATCTATAAATGTCCACCAGCTATCAGAAGCTTTTTGGAGATGGTCATGCCAAGCTGGAAAGTAATCATGACAGCCCGAGGCACGAACGCGTCTGTAACCACCGAGCCCATATATATTCGTCGAGGAATTTTCCAAGGCGACTCACTATCACCTTTAGTTTTTTGCTTAGGTATCAACCCACTCTCCCAAGTGCTCAATAAATACGAACATAAAGGATACAAACTAAAAGATGATACTATAATAAACCACTTGCTTTATATGGACGATCTCAAGATTTACTCCAACAACAAAACTAATCTTAGAGTTTTAATTGATAGCACAGAAATATTTACCAGAGATATTGGGATGGAATTCGGACTCGAAAAGTGTAATGTGCTGCACCTTGCGTCTGGCAGGAGAAAGGACCATCACGGAAAAGGACACGTGTTACTGAGCGGGGACGAGTTTAAACAGCTTCAAATAGGTGACACATATAAATATTTAGGTATTAACGAAGCAGGAAAAATAGACCACGGAGAAGTTAGAGAGCATATAAAAAAAGAATACTTCCGAAGAATAAAAAAATTAACAGCATCACACCTCAACTCACGCAACCTTCTAAGGGCGATCAACACATACGCGGTTCCGGTTCTACTATACACATTCGGCATAATCAACTACAAAACCACAGATTTAAAGAAAATTGATATCAAAACTAGAAAACTGTTAGCCATGAACAAAGCACACCATCAAAAAGCAGACGTGGAGAGACTTTATTTGTCAATCGATGAAGGTGGACGAGGTTTGACAAGCTTAGAAACACTACACAAGACACAAATTATAAAATACAGGACATATTTAGAAACAGAACAAGACTACTTACTAAGTGCAATACTAGAACACGACAAAAATAAAGACAAATACTCTATAGTTAGGGACACACAGACAAATTTAGAAGAAATAGGGCTTACACGAAACGAACATTATACCGACATAGAAATAAAACACGCAATAACCAAAACAAGAATAACAAAAGTAAAAGCAAAACCCCTGCACGGACAATTTTACAAGAACGTATTAGAAAAAGAAAACATAGATAGAATGCAATCATTTCGATGGCTCAAAAAACAACCGGTGTCGCCATCATTAGAGTCAGCCGTATTTGCCATTCAAGATCAAGCCATTGTCACCAAACAGCACGAAAGAGATATTTTAAAAAGACCAGTGGATGGTAAATGCCGGTTGTGTTTGGTGAAAGACGAGACCACACAGCACATTATATCGGGATGCGAAAAACTGGCCGGAACTTACTACACTAAACGACACAACAATATTGTCCAATACATCTTCTGGACTCTGGCCAAAAAACACGAAATCCCGGTATCCAACCTGTGGTGGCAAGAACACCTAACGCAACCTCAGGTTAAAGAGAACAATACCGCCAAAATAATGTGGGAGATACCAATACAAACAGACAAAACAATTACACACAATAGACCAGACATCGTATATATAGACAAAACAGAAAACAAAACATACCTCATTGACGTTACAGTACCATCAGATTATAATATTGGGCCTAAAGAAATAGAAAAGTTGAGCAAGTACCACCCACTTAAAAAAGAAATTACCCGGTTATGGAACACACCCACAGTAATAATACCCATAGTAGTAGGAGCCACCGGAGTCATAGCCAAATCATTACACAAATACTGCAATACATTAAATTCACACATAAACACGAACATCATCCAAAAACAAGCAGCCATACATACATCAACAATTCTCAGCAAAGTTTTAGGGGACACAGTTTTCGTAGGGGGGGCAACTGAACCATCCTTTCCCTGAGGGTCTCAGGGCGGGGTTCAGTAATCCGAGCTTAGTGCTCGAGTAGAGAAAAACCTCAAAAAGTAAGTATAATTCACTATTTATGAAACCCACTAACCCAGTTGACATCCATAATATTATAATGAAACTCAATAACTCCAACAGCACAGGATATGATGACATACACACAAAAATAATTAAATTAATACCCCAATACTTGGCACCCGTACTTAGTCACATGATAAATTTAAGCATAGAGCATGGAGTATTTCCAAAAAAATTAAAAATGACTATTATACATCCATTGTTTAAAAAACATGATAAACAAAATGTTAGGTCATACAGACCCATTGCATTAATACCAATATTTGCAAAAATATTTGAAAGGGTCATTTATAATAATATGTACAATTATTTCGAAGAGAATGATATTTTTACAGAGGAACAATTTGGTTTTCGTCGGGGAAAGTCTACTGGTACTGCACTTTACCATTACATACAGCAAGTAATGAAAGGATTAGACCAAAAAAAGACTATTATCTCCCTATTTTTGGATATGACCAAGGCCTTTGACCACGTAGATCACGAAATCCTGTTATTAAAACTGGAAAAGTATGGAGTAAGAGCCAACTCGTTGGCTTTACTAAAATCTTACCTCACTGAACGCCTACAGGTGACTACAGTTAAAAATATAAATAAAAAATCAAAAATTGAAATAAATTATATATCCCATCAAAAAATTGTTAAATATGGCGTCCCACAAGGTAGCATTCTTGGGCCGCTCTTGTTTTTAATATATATAAATGACCTCCCAAAAACTATTAACCAAAACATGATACTATTTGCAGATGACAGTACGGCTATCTTTACTAACAATGACGAAAATATAGACAGTGAAATTGACATAAATAATTCTCTCAAAAATATAATAAAATGGATGACTGAAAATAACTTAAACATAAATTTGGGAAAAACAAATTACATGACATTTACAAACAAAAATTACACTTACAATAATCTATCACTAAGTTATAGAAATGAAATAATAAATGAAGTGAAGGTTACAAAATTTTTAGGTATTTATATTGATTCGGACTTAAATTGGAAAGCCCAGGTGGATCAGATTTGTAATAAATTAAGCTCATTTTCTTATGCTCTGTATATGCTCAGAAAGGTAGCAAATGTAGAAACTCTGTTAACGGCTTATCATGCAAGTGTTGGTTCAATACTCAGATATGGTATCTTGTTTTGGAGTAACTCAGTTCATAAAGACAATGCCTTTAAGGCCCAAAAGAAGTGCATCAGGAGCATATGTGGTCTTAAACAAACTGATTCGTGCAAACCGTCATTCGGTAGATTGAGAATACTTACCTTGCCTTCTATGTATATTTATGAAGCCTTATTAGTTGTTAGACAAAATATAAAGAAATACAAAACGCTATCAAGTGAAAGACATAGAAGTAGATTACACATAGACAGATGTAGGACTCAACAATTTAGAAATAGTGTCTTTGGAATGAGTGCAAAACTATATAATAAACTGCCAGACTATATCAAATCGTCTGAATCTATCAATGTATTCAAAGACAGACTACGAGAACTTTTAATTGTTAAGTCATATTATTCGATTGACGAATACATTAATGATAAGAATTTATGACACTTTAGTACTATTAATAAAATTTCATACCTGTAATGTAATTTAATAATTATGTAATTTGCTTTTTAGATTTTAATACTTATTGACATTTATTTTATTAACTGACATTCTGAAAAAGATACATTGTTTCACGCCAGTAAAGTATGCTAGTGTAATTTGATTTTAGAATAATGTAGGTTATTGACATTTGTATATATATGACATTTTATAAATCTTTCAAATTATTATAATTTTAATGTAATTAACATCAAAATATTTTTGTACGCCAGTAAGGCATGTTACGGAAGGAATCATATATTTTAATTTATAACATCTATGTAACAAACCTGTGACAAACAATAAATAAATAAAATTGAAATTGAAATTGAAATTAAATTAAAAAAAAAAACCATAACCTACCCAGTTTATCGCTATAACCTACTGGGTATTATTAGGTATATATTATGCTATACCAGTTCATTATATAGCGCATAGTTAATAAATGAATGATTTAAGAAATAAAGATTTATTGCCACTCACACGTTTTGTTATTTGACTTTAACTAATTTACAACCCCCCCCCCCCCCCCCCCCACCTAAGTGAAACCGCAGTTGTAGCCGTAGGTCTGTTGGTCCTTGGGTATCCTTCTAAGGGCTTACCCGGGGCTCCCAACTGTAGGCTGTTATGCAGGATACGTGTGGTTTTTAGTCGGTGAGTCCGGCATAGTATCCATGTAGGATTTACCTCATGTTAAAACACTTTGATTCAGAGTTACAAAAGTACTACAGTGGGCTAACGAAAAATTAAAAAAAAAACACGAAGGCTAAGGCGCTCCGCTTCGCTTCGCTCCCGCCTTAGTCTTCTAAGGCGACGTCCTACGTAAGCGTACGCAAAGCGGCGCGGCGCGGCGCGATACCAACAAACAGTTGAAACCTATTGAAGTGTCCTACGTGACCAAAAGCAAGTGCGGTGCGGTGCGGGGCGGCGCGAAATGAAGCGAACGCGATCAGTTGGTTTGATATTTGCGCGCGAACTAGATGCGGTGCCGCCGTGTTTTTTATAATGTTGGAAATAGAAATTTTAATCAATGTAATCCAAGAACGTCGTATTTTATGGGATAAAAGAAGTAAATTTATTATCGTCGATTATGCCTTTCTAAGTATACAATATTAGTCCCACTTCCTCTATATAAGAATACTAGCTGATGCCCGCAGCTTCGCCTGCGTTAAATTTGTTCCCGCGGGAAGCCATTCCCGGGATAAAAGGTAGCCTATGTGTTATTCCAGACTATAATGTATCTCTGTACCAAATTTCAGCCTTTGGACTTTTGGCCTTTTGGAATTTTGGACTTTTGGACTTTTGGACTTTTGTACTTTTGGACTTTTGGACTTTCGGACTTTTGGACTTGGTATATGAAGTGCGAGATACACGAACGTGGCCGAGCGTGGCCGAAGGTAGCCGAGAGTGTGATTTATTTTCGTGACACAATTTCTGGATTCGGTCTCCTCGCAAGGCCCGCGATAGAAGCTATGCAATAGCTTAAAAAGCTACGGTCACAGTCTACTTAACAATCATCTCTTTAATTCAGGTGTCACAGACCCTTTGCAGACGGACGAACTGCCAGTCACATTCTTATGGAATGCCCATAACTGGTAAGGGTACAGGGCTAGACACTTCGGTACACCAAGGTCGCTTCAGGAAGTCTCCGGCAACGTGAAGAGTTTGCTAGACTTATTGGAGGAACTGGGATGGCAATAGCCATACCAAAACCCCCACCAAAATAGGCGCAGAAATGACTTTGATTTGCGGAATTTTTTTTAATCTATAGCAGTTGCATTAGGCTGATGCAAAGTGCCAACTGAACGGCAGCGTCGCCGGTCGGTGGCGGCTGTGCGAGACGATTCGCGTGCACGTAGGACATAGCCGCCGCGTCGCACCGCGTCGCGTTGAATTCGCGTGTCACCGCATCAGAATCGCGTTCGCTTCGAACCGCCTACCTAGGACGTAGCGTAACCTAACCTATCCGAGTCGGGATACTCTGAGTCGGGGTGTTAACCATTCACAGATAAATAGCATCCATGTAGGATTTAAATCATGTTAAAAAAAAGGTATTTTGTGTTTGAACATTTTAAGATAAGGTATTTGATAAATTTATTTTTTGGGTTTCGGTTATTCGACCGTAAGGCATTTTAAATTATTTATATTATAAATATTTGCCTTTTGAATATTGATATTTTGATTTCGGGTATTTTGGGCTCAGGCATTTTAAGTAAAGGCATTATGATTTCTGGTATTATGACGGTATACCAGCCGATTACTTCGATGGCGTTTGAAACTCGAGGAATTCGATTATGAAGTTATTTACAAAGTCGGCAAAAATAACACCAATGCCGACGCTCTTTCAACACCTCCAATTCTCAATACTAATGTCGTAGATCTAACGACTGATGACTCCAACATTTCAAGTTCCCTTCAAGATCCTTCTACATTTCAAGATCCTTCAAATTATCTACAAATAAATTACGAACATTTCGTCGAAACCTCACAATACAGCTTTGACACTCAAAATCTCCAGATTTCTCCTAATCGTCTCTTAGATAGTCGACGTAAAACATTTTCATTCCCATTTCATGTGAACTTTCTGATAAAAACGATCTTTTCAATGAGGCAATTGCCACATGTTCGCAAGTGGACCCATATCTTGACAAGCGAAAAAAAATTTATGACTGTGATTTATTAGTCTCTGACAAAAAACAAAACATAATGTTCTTTTGCTCGAGACCGGCACATTTCGACCCCTGTGACGCTGAAGGCTATTTTAAGGCCCTTCATAATTGTTTGCAGAACAACCATCTGGAAACACTGCATGTCCCTTGTCTAAAAAATGATACCACATGACGACTTATCGGAAACGAACAACTCCACATAACAGCCTACCTTGCCGATGTATATAACTGCAAAATCATAATTTGTGAAAATAAAGTTAAAACTCCAAGCCCCGAACAAATTCCTAATATATTAAAAATGTTTCATGACGATCCTTTGTCAGGACACCGAGGCATTATCGAAACCACACGGAAAATAAAAGACGAATATTTTTGGAAAGGCATGACGAACTCTATTAAAGAATACGTCAACAATTGCCGAATCTGTCAAGGTAATAATAAAATCCAAAGAAAACCTTTCAAAGCTCCAATGGCCATAACTTCTTCCTCCACAGAACCATTTGAAAGGGTTACGATTGACTTAGTTTCATATTCTGATACTACAAACGAGTCAAATAGATACATACTGACCCTACAGGACGACTTGACTCGATTTGTACAAGCATATCCCATTCCAGACAAACAAGCTACTACCATTGCTAAAAATCTTCTAACTTTCTGTCAACACTATGGCGTTCCAAGGAGATTCCATTCCGACCAAGGCACAGAATTTGTCAATAACATCATTAAGCAACTGATGAATTTACTCGGTGCCAATCACACACTTAGTACGGCGTACTATTCTCAAACCAATGGCTCACTAGAACGCTTTCATGCGACGCTTCGTGACCATATAAGAATGTATCACAAAAGAAACAACTCTAATTGGGACCAAATAATACCTTTTGCCGTAATGTGTCATAACACCCCTGTCAACCAGTCTACTGGTCATACTCCTCACGAACTATTATTTGGATTCAAGCCACGCTCTCTTTACTCGCTTAAAGAAAATAATGATTACACGACTCATGACTACTTACGAGACTTAAATGAAAGACTTAAGGTTGCGCGTGACATAGCCCAACGTAACTTTGACAGGATGAAAGAAAAGGCGAAAGAACGCTATGATAATAACATTAAGAATATAGCTAAATTTAGTGTAGGAGATAAGGTTATGCTTAAGATTTCCAATCCCAATAACTTGGACAGTAAATGGGATGGTCTATTTAGTATAGTTAGGTGTGTGCTTGAAGCTGTAATCCTCATATTTGAAATCTCAATAAAAACGAATTTTGACAACGCCAAAAAATAGTCGTGAAATAGCCGTAAATAGTCGTACATGTAAAAAAAATAGTCGTATTATAGTTTCGGCATTATAGCTATAGGTTAGTGAGGATTATGGCTTGAACGTCAAGCTGTAATCCTCACCTCTGGTGCAAGCAAACGGTAAATTCTATCGAATTGGTTTAGGTTCCAAAAAATAGTCGTGAAATAGTCGTAACGATCTGCCAAATCTCAGAAATAGTCCATAAGCGTTTCCCGAGATGTGAAGGTACCCTGGTAAGGATTATGGCTTGAACCTTTGAAAACTTCAAATTTCTCCGGAACGCCTGCGAATTTCGATTCAAACTTTATGCCAAAAAATAGTCATGAAATAGTACTTATTAGATATAAACAAGTTCTTAACAATTATTAGTAATAAAATTTACAAGTAACAATTATTAGTAATAAAATTTATTACTAATAATTGTTACTTGTTTGTATCTAATAAGTGCTATTTTTATACATATATGATAGTAGAACATTGCTGTGATTATACGAATGAAACAACTGTGATAATTATGATTAAAACTTGTTATAAAAGTACTAGACTAGTAATAGAAAGTTTTTAAGACAATGACAGGATATATGGATTGTTTACACTTAAATTGGATAACATCACATATTTTATTCCCGCATTCCCACGGGAACGGGAGCTACGCGAGTAAAATCGCGTGACTTCCTCTAGTATCATTGAAAGTTACAAATTTTGTACTCGACTGTGATAATTATGATCAAAATTTGTTATAAAAGTACTAGACTAGTAGTAGTAAGTTTTGATGATGAGGATACAAATCATGAATGTTTGTTTTTTGTTTAATTATAACTGCTGGCATGGAAAACGTCTCATTCAAAGAAATATTATTATATTAAGCGGAATATTTCCCAATAATCTAATTCTGTCCCAATATTATAACGAGAGAAGATTTGATTGTTTGTATGTTTGCATCGAATAGGCTCCGAAACTACTTAACCGATATGAAAAATTATACATCAATAGAAATGTAGGGAAAATAAAGTTTTTATTTTCATATTAAATCAATTCAAATTTATTATACCTTCATACGACTATTTCATGACTATTTTTTGGCACGAATTTTGAACCGAAATTCTCAGGCGTTCCGGAGAAATTTGAAGTTTTCAAAAGTTCAAGCCATAATCCTCACGGTTCCCGAGATATGAAAATACCGTACCTTCATACCTCGGGAACCGCTTATGGACTATTTCTGAGATTTGGCAGGTCTTTACGACTATTTCACGACTATTTTTTGGAACCTAAACCAATTCGATAGAATTTACCGTTTGCTTGCACCAGAGGTGAGGATTACAGCTTGACGTTCAAGCCATAATCCTCACTAACCTATAGCTATAACGCCGAAACTATAATACGACTATTTTTTTTACATGTACGACTATTTACGACTATTTCACGACTATTTTTTGGCGTTGTCAAAATTCGATTTCATTGAGATTTCAAATGTGAGGATTACAGCTTGAAGCACATAGTTAGGTTGGGTTTTAATGAAAATTATATCATAAAAAAATCTGGGAAAATTCAATTAGTACATGCCAATCGTCTACGGCCAGCGCATGACACTCCAGCTAGCTTTTCCCATCAATAATTATATTATTAAGTTCATTGATTAAATTAGTATATACTTAGGCTAAGGAAATATTTACCAATTCATAAGTAAGTTAGAATTAATTCCATTTCAGGGTGTACGAATCTACGGCACATTCTACTCCAATACCCGATACCAATATTAATTCAAATTTCATTACTCTTATAAATAATCCCTATTTTAGTTTCGTAGTCTGTTCCATTATCAAATTAATATTTTATATAATCTTGTACAAAATGTACATCTATTTTAAAAATCTTTGTAAATCAAATAGTAATCAATAACATTACCCTTTCAGGTACTCCACAACATATCTTGTTGATGGTAATACCGAAATCCTTCCTATCCCTTCCAATTCCGGCCTGTATTTTGAAAATGAAGGCGATATCCTTATTTCCGACAGTTCTTGGAAACTCGTTATCTATCGCGACTTGAAACCCTTATTCCTATCCCGCGATTCACTAAAACGTCTCGTTCTTAAAAGAAAAAAAAAAAAAACCATCGTGCCCGCTCGCTTGTGTGTCCCTGCCTTACCCTCGCGCTTTCACTTAGCGTAGTAACTTGTTTGTGAATTTGATAATATATTGCCGGAAATTACAGTGACCAAATTAACACGCAACCTATCTTGGTTTATCTCTCCTCCTCTTCCAGACGCATACACACAATACCATAAGACCCCCAAAGAGTTTTGAGACGAAACATACGCAACTTTCCCATAGTGCGGCGGTCAGCTAATTTTCAACGACTGACTGCCGATAGTGAATTATATTTCCAAAGTTGGATAAGGACTCTCTCTGTTGAAAGATACCAAATCCGTCAAGCACGCTCATATTATGGTGAGCATGTGCGTTTGTATGGAGGATATGTGGTTGAAGTTTACAGCGACTTACTCGATTCTTCCGAATTTCAATTAAGAAATGTAGCCAATACCAATGTTATAAGAGGGAGAATTAAGTCCAGGCATGTTTCACGTAAGACATATTATGTTTATATTTTAATTCTCAACAATTCATATGGACGAAAAGACGTGGAATATTGTTGTACTCGTAGTTGCTTGATTGGATGCCGCCCTGTAGGCTACTGTGCACATACCATGAACATTGTTTGGTATTTGGGCTGGGCTAGATACCAAGAAAATATATCAGCACCAAAGACTTCTATATAAACTCAGGTTTATATAGAAGTCTTTGATCAGCACCTGCAGAATTTATAGATTCTATTTTTGTAAGTAATGAAGATAATTAAATCAATCATTAAAAATATATGGTTTCATTCTAATAAATTAGTATATTTAATGAGCTTATGGTACGTACAGTTATTTTTTCCTGCAATTTGAGAGATATGCTTTCAAAGGGAGCAGTCACCGTCACCTACTGCTCAATAAGCTCTGAGCCAGATGCCCCCAAAAACTAATACCAGACTAAAAGGCTAATGGGTGCAACTGGCACTACAGCAATTGGGTACCCATCTTACAGTGTAGCTACTTCATCCAATGTCTCCGTAGTGATGCGGTTTGAAACAGTTTAAATACATATACCGTCATGAGTAAGTAAATGATTAACGCTGAGAATAAGTGTAAGTATAGTAGTTATAAAGTTGCTAGTTGATTCGTATAAGAGAGGCTGGTAATTAAATGGCGCGAGTCAAACTGCAGCATAATAATTTGAACTATTGAGATACGAAGTCGATTTACCAATTGGTAAACAGACTACTAGAACTTTCTTTGTAAACATAACCTTAAATAATTCAAACTGCTATATATATTTTTGTAACGTCCATAGCTTGACAGTGTAGTAGAAGAAATGGATCAGGAATAAATACTCAATCGTTTGATATACAGGGTTATTTGTAAAACACCAGCCACCTCCCAGGACTTATTTTTTGTTCACGGTTGCGGGAAATGCCTTTGGGCACTGTCATCTCAGCCGCGGAGGCAGCTGGAACGGTGTGTGGGGCTCCCGATCCCGGAAGGGGACTGTCCTGCCCACTAAACGGCGCGGTGTACCTCCTCACCCTATAGCGGGGTCGAAGGATATCCAAAGATTATTCACACCGACCCGGCCCGGGGCTCACCTCGGGGGAGCAAGATGGGTGGCTCCCCCAGAGCTCCTTAAGGAACTGACACAAAACCCTAGACCGCATAGCACCGCTCTCGAAAGCCTCTCTGCTTGCAGAGAGGGCAGAAATTGGAGTTTGTTAAAAGCATCTCCGGAACACAGGGGGGTGCCTTCCGACTTCCTCATCTTTAAGATGCTATTTATGTGGATTAACGTCAAAAAATTTAAATGACGAGAACAGAGAATACACAGTAGTCGATCCAGATAAAGTAGGCTTTGTGTAATCAACTTTACACGCTCTAATGCAAAGCTTTGAATGTATGTTACATATAAGCTATCGTATAGATATAAACAGTCAGTGCTTAGCGATGCGCGGTCGGAAACGGTCGCGCCTCACTAATGCGGTCTCGTAATTAATTTATTAATAATTAATTCGCGATACGCGTTGCTTACGCGCCGCTGTAATTCCGCCGTGAGATGGCTACCAACAAGACGGTCATCGTTAACGAGTTACTCGCGTTCATCCAGAATGCAGTGGACACCATGGATGAGATCAGCATAATGCAGATCTGCAAATCCAATTTTAAGGAACAGGAGATCTGCAGTGGTAAGGCGTTGCTGTACCAATCAGTCGGCAAAACTGCCCAGATGCCGTCCCGAAGGAGGGATGGAGGGGAACGAAGTGTGCAGGACATCATCACCCTGCTGAAGCAAACGGATCCTGACGACGTGCCGGATTTCGTCGCGAAGGAGCTGCACAAGCTCCCACCGGTGGGATTCGACCACGTTGACGTAACAAGACTGCTTAAGGACATAACATTCCTGAAGTCCAGCCTTGCTGATGTGTTGGCAAAATTAGAGGCCTCCGATAAAACTATCAGTGGTCTGCAGGCTGAATTGTTGTTACTTCGTAGCAACAATTCAATTAGTAGGTCACTCAACGAGGCTTCTAATAATGTCAATGTACGGCGAGGCACGCAAAATGCGTCAATGTGCAGTTTCGCGTCAGCAGAATTTGATTCGCCCGAGTGTCCGGTGGCCGTGGCGTGTACTACGAACGTGAGCTCGCGCCCCGCCGCTCCCGCCGCCACCTCTTCCCCCGCGAAGAAGCCGACTACTGGCACCTTGCCACCTTCTCAGCAACGTGACTACGCAGCTGCAACGGCCAGCACCCCTACAGCCGCTCCAACAAAGGGGAGGAAGCAGAGCAGCGTCACTCAGCGCAGCACTGCACCCGTTAAGGCGCCGCGGAAGGAGCCTTGTGATGCAGAGGGTTTCACGGTAGTGATGAAGAAGAAGAAGAGTAAACCCTCCTGCAAGAACCAGTGCGGTACTGCTTCAAGACCGATAGAGCAGCACTTCCGTGCAGAGGTCCCAACTACGATGGTCTACGTATCCCGGATTCACTACAACGTGAAGGTCGTAGATGTCGTAGACTACCTCCAGAAGAAGACCGGGTTGGGTTTGAGGGTGGAGAAGCTGAACTCTCATCATAATGTGAGCTTCAACTCTTTTGTGGTGAGGGTTCCTACAGACCGCATCACCACCTTCATGGATCCTGACTTCTGGCCGAGAGGGGTGAAGTACAGGCGCTTTAGAGGACGCCTGCCGACACGGGACACCCCGCCTCGCGGCACGTCGACGTCAGTGCGTATCAATTAGGTTAAGTTATATGTATATGTATTTTTAGTATTAAGGTATGTATCTATGAGCCGTAGAGTAAGTAAATAACACCTGTAACTGTCTCTAATGTTGCTTGAAAATAAAGATTTATTATTATTATATTATTATTATAAAAGAAAATGGGAGGCAAGAGCAGCAGACGATAAGGTTTCTGTACGAGTACAACGAAGATCAGCTTTCATTAAACAAGTATTTAGAGAAAAGTTTTTCACTTATTGATAAGCCGAAATGTGGGTACGGTTCTACAAACGACGGAAATATTCCACGTAATTTTTTTTTAAATCCCGAAATCAGTGCAGAAATCACTGGTTTAAATGTCAATCTATTGAAAATTTTTAGTTTATTGCTTAGGGCACTGACATCAGGGTATGATATAAATCTGGAAGCGTTTGAAAAACTGGCTCGTGCAACAAGATCACTATATCTATGTCATTACTCCTGGTACTTCTCGCCTCCTACAGAACACAAAATTTTAGTGCACAGTACCGATATAATAAAGCATTATCGGACAGCTCTCTGAAGAGCCACAAGATGCGAGAAATAAGTATTGTCGCAGATCCGAACACACCACACGCGAAAGTGCTTGCGAACTGCGACGAATAGTGATATGCTCTCTATGTTTATTAATTACATCTGACCCTTTAATTAACAGCCTAAGAGAAATTCCGAAAAAAGAGGCGGATCATTGCCTGCAGAGGCCTTAGGCTAGGTTCAGATGACAAGCGCTCAACGCGCGTTTTGATAACGCGCGTTTACAACTACATACATTTTATTCAAATCGTACACATGCTAACGCGCGTTTGAAAAGAGCGCGCGTCGAACGCTGAGCTAGCGCTCGCTTGTTGTCAACGCGCGTCCGTGCGCGCTTTCAGATCATTGGTGTTCTGTTTCCGTTCAGTTGAACGTTCGCTTTCGAAGCGGATAGGCGTATTTTAGGGTTCATTAAGTTCGTACGGAAATCGTTCAAAATGGAAACCAAAGCTTTTAATTTTAAAATAATGTATTGGTTTTCAGTCAGCCTGTGACAAAATTAGCTGAGCCCAATATCTCCGTATTCTTTCGCGTCGTTTTCGCCGTCGGTATGAAATCACCGTTAAAACTGTTTCTATTGTTATTCTGTTTCCATCTTTGACAAAATAGGTTGATTGAACTTAAACTGAACCAGGGCGGCTACAACAACACGAGTTTAACGCCTGATAAGCGCGCACCATGTGAACACTATACAAAAATTTAACGCGCGTTCAACGCTCGTTGAGCGCTTGTCATCTGAACGTAGCCTTAGAGTTTCTTAAAGTTCAAAGCCCACTTACACGACTCTGCTACCACCCGGCAAAAATAATATGATTCAAATATAGGCTTTAAATATTGCTCTTTAGATATATTTTACATTGCCATCATCAATTAGCACACCACTCGCTTTCAGCGAGCTTACCGCCGTCAGACTGCTCAGGAGTTGACGCCTAGCTGGGCGTGCGTTGTAGACAGCGGTCGGCGCGGTGCCCGCGCGCTCACTGCTAGCAGTCGCCGGACCGGCACCGATCGCGAACTGTGTCTATTGCGAAAGGCGAGAGCGGTCGGCGGGTGGACAGCTGGCCGTCTGCTAGCTGTCGCCGTGTGGACTGCCGGGTGCGTGCTAGCTGTCGCCGCGTAGACTGCGAGCAGTAGTCTTCTTTTAGGGCAGTGTTGGGTGGGAGCGGTGTTGGAGCAGAGTCGTTAAAGTGGGTTATGTCCTTAACACGTTCACTGCCAACGCGGTCTACGTTGGGCGATGCTTGTAGACTCTATCAGGCTAAGTAAAAAACCTATTTTTGAAGTAAACTTCTTTAGGCGCGACTAGGGGTAACTCAGATTTTTTTTCTGACGGAAGTAACGCTTACTATTTAAATTCGAATGAATGATAATAATATAACATTTGATACCGTCAATGGCAAAGAAGTTTTACTTCAATCGCGCGGAAAGGTTACACGCACACACTTTTTGATTTCATTTTACATTATTTTTGACTGCCTCTGTGGCGCAGTCACAGGTTCGCGCGGTCATGTTTCCGCTCATCCGCGTCTCACTCCCGTACATTCGCCCTTTTCGGCTCGTTGCGTTCACACTCCAAGAGACCGATTCTCACTTAATACGGCTACTATCTATCGCAAGAATTCATGTCTGTGGATTGAATTCTGTTAAAATTTGTCGGATGATAAATAAATAAATATTAGTGGACATTCACACACAACATCATCTAGCCCAAATTAAACTAATATAAGCTTGCGCTATGGGATCTAGACGGCTGATATACATACCGCCGAAACGAACATTTGTGGATCACACAAATATTTGTACTGACTCGGAAATCGAACCCAGGACCTCCAGCGCGGCAGGGAGTATCACTACTGACTGCGCCACAGAGGCAGTCAGCACCCCTTCCATGGGACCTGGAAGCGGCAGCCCTTGCGTCATTGTTTAGATGGCGCAAGGAGGCGCTGGAGCGAGGCCAAAGGCCTGCGTCTCGAAATATCGAGGCCCAGCGGCCCCTGCACCATCAGGAAACCGTGGAGACTTGAGCAACCAAAGGTAGAATTCGCCACAATCGCGGCCGTCAGACCGGTCATGGACGAGTGGCTGGAGAGGAGACACAGTGCTCTCTCCTACCGGTTATTACTGAACTTACCGGGCACGGTAGCTTTGGTAGGTATCTGTGGCCACATCCCACTTACTCCCGCTGGAGATCATGGCTCGCACCATGGTCTCGAGCGAGAGAGTGTCCAAGTCCAGAGCCACTACGAGGATCTGGCGCTGTTGCTCCCACGCCGTGCTCTCCACCAGCGTGTGGAGCGCTGTGTCATCGCTGCGGTCCTCGCAGTGTTGACACTCGATCGTGATTTCCCGGTGTCTTCGGTTGGTGGCGAAGCCATGCTCTCCAGTGGGAGTAAGTGGGATTGCGCCGCCTCTTTCTGCGAGCAGGTCATGCTCGTGAAAGAGGAGGCGGGGCGGGAACGGGAGAGAACTCTCCCACCAGACTTCTGCAGTTTTCGCTGAAGACTATCGGCCTCCATGACCGGGGGCCTGGTGAGAGGGCTGCTCACCGTCCCGCAGAAGCAGGCCCATTAAGGCAGCGTGACGTGAGGGATTCACACACGCCCCCCTTTTATTTTGTTTAACGTGAGGGAAAATCCTCATCGATGATAGCCGGACTCCTACCGACTAAAAAACCTCACGTAACGCCCAACAGCCTATGGTTGGGAGCCCCGGGTAAGCCCTCGGAAGGATGTCTTCTGGATTCCAGGAAACCCCATCATAATGAGTTACCAACGTGGATACGACCGTGATTTTCGCCGTCAACCTCCCCCTACCAACAACGACAGCAACAAAATTTTCAATCCTGGCGCGAGCCCAATCGTGAAGAAGATGAGAGGGCGCCCCAGCAAAAAGCAAAGCCTAAACCACTACCACCTAGCCAACGCAAGCGTGATGCCAAGCGGCAGGACAACTTCCGCGAGAACAACCCGAAATCCAAGCATGCATTGCAAGATATTGAAAATAAAATAAACGCACGCCCCCCTTAGAAGCGGGATCACACAACAAAACATTCAAAAATTGATGAGAGGCTTTAATTCTCTTCAAAGAGAAATGCGAAAATTGAAGTGTGAATATCAAGATTTGGTGAAGGAAATTAAGGAAAATGAATCTGAAACTGAAAAACATGCGATAGGACAAGAACCAGAAAATACTCCATGTAAGAAATCAGAAAGTTTTGTCAATGAACATTTAACTAATGTTGCAACACCGGTAAAGGAGACTATAAAAAAAAAGATTTTGGAATACAATGTTCTCACGGATTCTATTCAATCAAATTTTAAAACTTGTCAAAATAAAGATAATAATACATTAAAAGACGTTGTGGATAATCCAATGGTACAAAAATATAAATTGAAAACCTGACTAAGGGCTCGTTTAAGGAGAGGCGGGGCGTTGAGCTTCACGTGCGGCGTGGCTTGCCGCGGCACGTCGAGCGATTCGACCGTTTATAGTGAGGCGGCGTGTAAAGCGGGCCGCGTCGTGTCACGCGCAAATTCATACATATAGAAATGCATATACCCTGCACCTCTTTCAACCCTCTTCCTTGCCGCGTCCTTTGCGGCGACACCCGCCGCATCCTCCGCGGCGTCGCCTGTCGCTTCATTTGCCGCGTCCGACGCGGCGCCACAGGTCGCTTGGGTAGCTACAACTCAAACAAACGCATTCAAAAACGCTTCTCCCTGAACGCTATGAACATTTCCATATGTTTGTGTTTCTAGGCCCGCTTCGCGGACCGCACTGCTCGACGCGTCGCGTCGCCTTAAACAAGCCAGACTCTAGGACTTAAGCACAGTTTAAAAAGACATACAAAAACAAAGATAAAAACAAATAATCTTATAGTAACAATAAGGAAATTTTACGAAAGAGATGACGTGAGTCGTGCAAGTGCAGGTAAAAAAGAGAGCCTGACAAACAAGAAATGTAAAATGCAAATACGATATATGCTAGACAAATTAAAAACCTTACACAAAAAGTACGTTTCTGAAATTGGTTCAATTAGTTACAGCACATTTAAAAAATATCGACCGTTTTACGTTATATCACAGGGTGGAAACTCCATACAAAAATGTTCGTTTTCACCCACACTAATATAGACGAAATGTGATTGCTTAAATCAAGTTTCAATGTGTGTGTGAGTATTCTTGAGTCACTAGCTATGGAAACAAAATAATAATGAACAGAACGCAATCTCATGTATGTAGATACTTTATACTCGCGCACAAACCAGAATAGTAGTAGATTCTACAAGAAATTTAGACAGTTTAAACAAATCAAATATGGCCTTGTCCGACTCGTCAATAGATCAAATTTACAAGGCCCTACGGTTGGTTCCTGAATTCGACGGGAACTCGAACGTGTTAACTCGATTCATAAAACTATGCGATCAATTAGTAGCACAATATGTTAAAAATGACCCTGCTTTCCACCTAACAAATTTAGCGTTATTTAATGGCATATTGAATAAGGTAGTAGGTTCAGCAGCACGGACTATCAACGCTAATGGTATTCCCGAAACCTGGGAAGGCATTAGGAGCGCTTTAGTCAATAATTTCGCCGATCAGCGCGACGATACGTCGGTATATAACGATTTAGCTTTGTTAACTCAGGGTTCCTTAACCCCGCAAGAATTTTACGAACATTGTCAAAATCTTTTTAGTACAATCATGACGTACATCAGTCTGCATGAAACAATAGCGAGTACTATTGAATCGAAACGCTCTCTATATAAGAAGCTCACTTTACAATCGTACTTACGCGGTCTACGGGACCCGCTCGGTTCTCGCATTCGTTGCATGCGGCCTGATACAATCGAAAAAGCCTTAGAGTTCGTGCATGAGGAGATGAACACGCTGTATATGCAGCAACGCAACGAGCATGCCCCGAGCAGGAAACCTCCGGTACATCACCAGGTCAGTCATAGACATAATCAAGATTTTAAGCCTCCCGCTCATTTAGCACCGCCCACATCTCGTCCACCTTATTTCGCGCCACCTATGTCACGTCCATTTAATTTCGTACCTCCACAACCTCATATGCCTCAACAGCAATTAGTCCCGGCATGGAGGAACCAATTCCCTCTACATCGTAGCCCTATGCCCACGCGGACTCAACAAATGTTTAGTTCGCCCCCACCGAACTACAGACCACAAAGTCAGGTATTCAAGATGCCGTACAACCCTAAACCCGCGACTAATAATGCACCCCAGGCTATGAGTGGCGTTAGCCACTACGCAACCAAACCGTTCCCGCCTCGCGCACCTCATGACTGGTCACGTTCTGGTAACCCACCTCCAACTAACTATTTCAAGACCAGAGAAACTAATTTCAACGACTTTAGTGACCATTCGCCCTATGAATACTACAATGACTATTATACTGACAAAGAATATTATCCACAAGAGCAATACGAGTATGCCGAGTACGGATATACTGACGGGTACATCAACAAACCGTCAAGTATGCCATCTCCATACACTGATTCCTCTTACGTTGTCACAGAGGAACCGTGCAACATGCCTTCTTCCCAAAACGAGGATTTTCAGAACACCTCGAAGTCCGACAAGCTAGGATAGAAATTAATATACACAATCAGAGGATATTACCGTATATTAAAATTTCGAATCCCCCAGCCAAATTACTTATTGATACAGGTGCAAATACCTCTTTCATTAGCCCTGCAATTGTTGAAAAATATCTCTCCCACGTGCAACTTAACTATGACCCTTTTGTAATATCTAATATACACGCTTCTACTAAGAATAATTATTCTATAAATCTACCTTGCTTCCAAGAATTTAACGAATCAGATAGCATAAAACTCTTCGTTTACCACTTCCATGATTTCTTCGACGGTATCATTGGTTATGATTTATTAGAAAAATTAGAATCTAATATTGATTTAAAGAACAGATTATTAATCACCCGTAATTCTCGTAACCCTATTGAAACGCTATGGTTTCCAGGAAATTGAAGAGATGAATAAAAAAGTGATATTGAAATTTAAACTGCTGGTTTATTGTAAAATTAACTCGGGGTCGTGGTTCATGATCGGGTAGCAAGGTTTTTTAACGATTTCCGAAGGTCCCTCAGGGTTCGACTTATCTTGGGTTGGCCTTCTTGATGTGACGCCGTCAGCGACGTAGCCGTGCCGTCCACAACTTCGGCTGGCACGGTGTTCTCAACCCGGAGAGTAAATTATTTCCGTAGCCCGTAGGGTGGACCTCTGGAACCCGCAGGTGGACGTTCCTGCTTGGAACCCGTAGGGTGGATCTTGACAACCGGTAGGGTAGATCTCTGGATCCCGTAGGGTGGATCTTGACAACCCGTAGGGTAGATCTCTGGATCCCGTAGGGTGGACCCTGGAATGTTCCATATGACGGGTTAGCTGGAACCCTTTTTCCCGCATTTTCCCCGAAGACAGCCGACTCCTGTTAATCATTTCAGGAGTCGGGGGTCTTACAATGTTTGCTGATATTCTAATTTTACATAGACATTTTTTTCACACCCCTGTGAACTACCCTCCTACAACAGGGTTGACCAACAGCCGTTAATTTTCACTGTTTTAAAATCTAGAATACATTATAAATAATTTAACTCACCCAATTATGGGGTATTTGATGCTTGCAGCTAAACCACTGTTTACTTAGGGAGGATTTCGCTCCCTATAACTTATTCATTATTTCTATTAAATTTATTCACTGACACTCGTACGCCTTCGCGACGACTGTATTTTAATTTCACGAATAATGGTGCTTTGAAATTCGCGCGCGGTCGTATTTATATGTTTGTACAGCGCCTCTGGCGGCAAATCGGGTCCCTACGTCTGACGTCAATAGGTAATGTCAGAGCTGTGTAGATAAGACTAGTTGTCGGTAGATGGCGCTTTCATTTATTTTCATTAAGTTTCAATTTTAATACTCTAATATTAATCAATATCTGCACCCGTTGTTTCACAACGTTACATACTCCCCCTCCCCAGTGAGCGTTTGACGTACTATAACACGTCAAATGCTGCGTTCGTCCTCGAACGCCCCTATCCTAAGACCTACTACTCGTCTATGTGTGTATGTATGTTAGTGTGCTGTGTGAATGAGGTTATGCTGGGTGTAGCGAAGAGTCGGCCTTAACCCTAATGAAACCAACTGGCAGGTTGTATGTAGGTGATTCTGAAGAACTTTTTTTATGGGACAGAGAGAGAAAAGACGTATTTGAGGCTTTGGGTTGAAGGTTCAGTTAATACGCACCGCCTGAAAGTGGGGTGTGTATAATAAGGCTTTTTGCTGAAGGCTGGGATTTATAAAACCGTCCCAGAGAAGAACATCCTACTAGGGCTAGTGTAGCACTTCCGAATCATAGGATGGACTATCCCCCAGGGCAAGCCTCTAGCTTCCGAGTGGTAGGAGTAGCCATATGACGAAAATCACATAAAGGTGATCTACACCTAAGACTGTTAGGGCAAGACAAATGTTGCCAAATAACAGTACCATAATTCTGTTCGGGTAAGCCTCATGCTTCCTCGTAACAGTAACAACTCACAACATAAATCTGTTAGGGCAAGACCATGCTGCCAACTAACAGTTAACGACGAACTCTGTTAGGGATAGACTCATGCTTCCAACTAACAGAAACTCCCAACTAAACCAAGAAACAGAAAAGTGATAGAAAATAATTTACTTGCAGAATCCTTCGTGATGCTAATTAACCCCTATGTCCCCATGACGAACACGGAATGTGTTTGTCACGTTGTTATATGTAGTTATTTGTAAGTCGTGTGTAGTGTGTAGTGTCCCTAACTAATTACTAGGCTATTTAGCCCTTAAACAAAATAACATAAAAAAAAAAACTAAGTGCTTATTCGCAACCTTAGCGGTAATAACAGAAACTAAGTGCTTATTCGCAACCTTAGCAGTAGAATGTTGACTATGACTATTATGTCAACCCTAATGAATGACGAAGATAAATGCATCTTTGGCCATTATGCCAATTATATAAAAAAAAACTGGGACCCTTGTGTGCCCCCATAGTAGTAAAAAGTATATGTGTACTTCATTGCGTATGTATGTATGTATGTATGTATGTACGTATGAAATCAAACTGTGTAAGTTGTGTTTTGCTAGCGCGTCTAATGTTGACGTAATAATGTTGATGTAAACCTGTTACTTATCGTTGCATCTAAGGCTAGTGTCACACTACATTCCATGCTATAATAACCCGTCAGCTTTGGTCGGGAACAAAACTTAGGACATTTGAGTCACCTTCTATAATAACGAATGTGACTCGCCTGTAGCTAGCTTGCCCCCTACTTCCGCCTTTGGGAGTCACACAACATGAAATTCAAGTGTCACTATGTAAACCAACAAAAAAAATTGCTTATTGAGTGTTTGGAATTGTGTGTGAAGATAATTATGATGAATGTGTGATGTCTATTTGCTACCCAAGTAGTATGTAATGTAATTGTAAAACTTCCGTATAAAATGTCCCTAGTTGTATAATGTGAAGAAATGTGGTACCTGATGTGCCACCTAAGTATCAATATTCTATTACAGTGTGCTAACACCCTTATATTTTCCAAAAATAATTAGAAACACTATTGTGTAACTGTACTGATGTACTAAATACGCTATTCGCAAATGCATCTTAATGCAGTGTGTTACGGCCTTTACCGTTATCTGCATTCGTCCACGCTTCGTTGAGGAATGTGAATATTTTTCGACCCACCCACGGAACAACGAAAAAGAATTTGTTCTTTTTAGGGTTCGTTGAACCGAATTATAAATTGAACCTTTGTAAAACTTAGTATTTGCTTTAGTAAATACTTAAGTTTGGAAATGTTACCTTTTAGAGTTCCTTCACTCAAATAATAACTTGGACCCTTCTAGATATTACTTGTCTGTCTTTTTTGTCAGTGTTCGAAGTTGATCTAACCAGAAGTAGTAAGTCGTGAAAATGAAGTGTGTGATGATGGGTTGATGAAATTAACTAAATGTTTTGCAGTTTTAATCGATTAATACAATTTTTGACGCTCTTATTATTTTTATTGAAATGTAACTATTCCCACGAACGTGCTAAGAGTTAATTGTATATTAACTCGTACCAACTATTTTTTTTTTTTTAAATAGTTACTTACTACTACGGAACCCTTAAATATTTCGAATTGTTTGAAAAACCGGTTCGTACTTGGACGATTCTGGACTTATTTTGTATGCGACTGTTGGTGTCCGGAGTGTATTTTATTCACTTCCACCCACAGTTTATATGAAAAAAATTTCCGCTACTATCGAGCTGGTAAATCAACTTATTCATAAACGTTAAGTAAGCAAAATCTGCCGTTGCTCATTCAGACCACGAATCAAAGTTGTTAGTTTCAATTTGTTTTTTTGGCAAGAATGTTTTTGCTGCGTGATCGCCGATTGGAATGTTTTTTCTTACAGTTTTATTTCAGTGTGTCAGAATTCAACGCAATTCGAAAAGTGAAACAATAATAAATCTTTTATTATTTACGTGAAGTGCAATTCGTAAAATATTTGTTCTACCGTTTTACTAAAGTGATATTTCAATAGGGATTGTTACCCAGACGTGTGATTATCGGCTGTTGGTCTCGCTGTAAATTCACATATATGAAATGCAACAAAATAACACAAATTGAGGCGGTTTGACGCCGTGAAAAAATAAAAATTGTGGTGGTGATATCCTTTGACTACTTTTTACGATGAATATATTCTATACAACTCACTTACGAAAATTAATGTAAGCGTTTCAAATTAGAAGCTTTACTTCAGACTTTAACACAGTACTATTTAAAATTGAAAAAAAAAAAAAATTACTTTAAATTTCATTAAAAATTTTCCACCATATAAAAATGACAGCTTGAGGGTGTGAAAAATAAATTGGGGACCGTTAAAATTTGGAAAAATTACAATTTATGTTGAGAAAAAAATTCAAATTTTGCCTTGTTCTTGAGTTTGCCGAAATCTGTCTAAAATTAATAAAAACACACAAAATAAGCCGGAAAGAACAAGTTGGCAGCAGAGGTCAGGAGAGCCTGAGAATTCCTGGGTAGTTGTTAATTTTGAGGGAAACTACCCCGCTAACGGGCACTCTAAAAATTATTTTGCACAACTTAAAATTTCTTATAACTATGACCTCCCGACTCCCGTCGGAAATCGCTTTCTCGCTACCTGAAACCACGATATGGGCGCCACTGAAACGCTATGGTTTCCAGGAAATTGAAGAGATGAATAAAAAAGTGATATTGAAATTTAAACTGCTGCTTTATTGTAAAATTAACTCGGGGTCGTGGTTCATGATCGGGTAGCAAGGTTTTTTAACGATTTCCGAAGGTCCCTCAGGGTTCGACTTATCTTGGGTTGGCCTTCTTGATGTGACGCCGTCAGCGACGTAGCCGTGCCGTCCACAACTTCGGCTGGCACGGTGTTCTCAACCCGGAGAGTAAATTATTTCCGTAGCCCGTAGGGTGGACCTCTGGAACCCGCAGGTGGACGTTCCTGCTTGGAACCCGTAGGGTGGATCTTGACAACCCGTAGGGTAGATCTCTGGATCCCGTAGGGTGGATCTTGACAACCCGTAGGGTAGATCTCTGGATCCCGTAGGGTGGACCCTGGAATGTTCCATATGACGGACGGATAAAAATAAGTTACGCCATGGAGAATTATTACCGAATACAGTACGCTGCATCATATGCGGACCATCAAATTGTGGAAAAACTAACTTATTAATTGGTCTTCTATTGCACGAAAATGGATTGACATTTCAGAATGTTTATGTATATTCTAAAACGCTACTTCAACCAAAGTATATCTTTTTAGAAAAGGTTTTACGACGAGTACCAGGTATCACTCTCCAGACATACCAAGCAAATGATGACGTTTTAAAGGTTGCAGATGCAAAACCTAATTCTGTGATTATTTTTGATGATGTAGCATGTGAAAATCAAAGTAATATGCGTGATTATTTTGCCATGGGAAGACATAAATTAATTGACAGCTTTTATTTAAATCAAACTTACACCAAAATACCTAAACAACTTGTAAGAGATAATGCTAACTTAATTGTGCTTTTTAAGCAAGATGAAGTTAATTTGAAACATGTTTACGAAGAACATGTTAACACCGATATGACATGGTTGAAATTTCGAGAAATGTGTTCCCTAATATGGAAAGAGCCTTTTGATTATGTGGTAATTAATAAAGATTGTTCTAGAAACAACGGTTGCTATAGAAAAACGTTTGACACTTTTGTATTATTAGATGATATTTGAATATTTAAGTAGACTGCAGTCACTTTATTGTTATTCTGTAATTGGTTCTTATTCGATTACCACATATTTTACATAATGGATAAATCATTGAAAAAACAAATTGTTGATGCGACAGAAGCTGTCAAGAAAAAAATACGTAAAATGAAGGATTTTGAAGATAGTAATAAGTATGCTCTTGATACAGTTTTTAAGCCTGTTACAGAATCTCTCAATTTAATAGCCAACACTAATAACCACTTAGCTCTAACAAAAAAGGAGGAAAAAGTAGAACCCCAAGTACCACAAGACCAAGATATGAAAGAAACAGATGATAGCAGTATTGCTAGTAATGAATCGGAACCCTCATCGGACTCTTCATTTCAGTCATTAGTCGGTACTAATCCAGATGCATCATCTTGGTCGTTATCTTCACAAGTACTATCAGATGTACCATTTGGTATAAGAAATGAACGTGGAAAGTTAATGTTGGGTTCCTCTAACATAACTATTGGGGATAAAGTTATTACTGTAGCCGGACGCAAGTACGAAAGTACACCTGGGTTGCGAGAGTTACTGTTAAAAAAGACATTGATCTGAGCTTGGTTAATGAGCATGACAAGCAAAATTATAAGGCAATGTTACTTGTAACGAATGCACATCGTCGTGATTTCGATTCAAAAAAACCAATTAAAAGTAATAAAGGACAAAAATATTTGCAAGTTATTAAACCACTTTTCGATCAAGAAAGTAGAAGTCCAAGTTGTAGACAGAAAGTAGGAAAAGGATTACCTTTAACAAAAATGTGGAAAAAAAACACAGATTTTGTATATTGGGATGATCCCAATGAATTGGTTGATAGATTAAAGTTATTAATTGCTTCTCGAGATGCTGGTAACACAGGACTAGATAATGAAATAATATCTATCATTGAAGAACTACGTGAAAGCAAAATTATTAAATAAATAAATCAACTAATATTATATGTGTGTCATTTTACTATATACCGTTCAACATAACACACCTTTAATATGAATGTAGACAAATTTGGACATTATATTCATAAGCGAATGCGTATATCGGAAATACTTGATTTTAATGATAACGCATTAATAAAATCTGATTATGGAGATTATGACTTGAAGACATCGAGGCTAAAAGGTGTCAAACCTCCTCAAGACGTAGACGATGCAGTAAATAAAGCATATGTAGATGAATTGAAAGGTGTACTAATCAATGACTTACGAAAATTGCAAAGTTCTATTCCAAATAGTGTTCAAAACCACATAGAGAAAGCTTTAAAAACAATAATGTCTGAGATAGAGACTCATTTGGAAAGCAAATTTTACACAAGAATAGCAGTTGATAGACAAGTTAAAGACGCAATTCAATCTATATTAAAAGGTCGAAACACATAGACTTTAAATTTGTTAAAATGACAAAACAACAAATCGTCAATGAAATATACATAAAGCAGCACGAAAAAATTTTCCTCGACGATCTGTAATTTTAAAAGGTATTGATGATTTGTGGCAAGCAGATTTAGCTGATATGCAAAACCTAAAAACCTTTAATAAAGGATATAACTATATTTTAATAGTTATTGACTGCTTCTCAAAGTACGTTTGGGTGGAACCATTAAAAACTAAATCCAAACATGATGTCTCTCATGCATTTGAAAAATTACTTTCTACTAATCACAGGATACCAACTCATCTGCAAACTGATATGGGTACTGAGTTCTATAATTCTACATTTCAAAAGCTTTTACAGAACTATAATATTAATCACTACTCTACATTTTCAACCAAAAAGGCTTCAATTGTAGAACGAGTTATTAAAACGATTAAAAATAAATTGTACAAATACTTTAGCTTGAACGGACACTATAAGTGGATAGATGGCGGCTTGAACGATGTTGTGAAGACATATAACAACACAAAACATCGTACTATTAAATTTGCACCTGTTAATGTCAATAAGTTTAATGAAACGGACATTAAAAATAATATTACGAATTTCATGATAAAGGCAACCCAAAAATCTCGTCCAAAGTTTATAATTGGTGACAAAGTTCGAATTAGTAAGTACAAACATATATTTGAGAAAGGATACACTCCTAACTGGTCAACAGAATTATTTACTATAAAAAAGATAAATAACACTGTACCAATAACGTATCGCATTGAAGATAATCAGAAACAAGTCATATTGGGAACTTTTTACGAACAAGAGCTTCAAAAGTCGTCCTGCCCTGGTGTCTATTTGATAGAAAAAGTATTAAAAAAGAAGGGAAACAAACTGTTTGTAAAATGGTTGGGTTTAAATAACAAAGAGAACAGTTGGATTGATAAGACTGCAATAGTAGAATAAGTTAATTATATAAGTGGTATATAATTTAAAAGTATATTCATTATTCTTTGGACGATGCAAGGTGGTGGACTAATAAACAGTATCATTAATCATTTACCATTCGAACTACACATACCCGGTTATAACTATTGTGGACCAGGAACAAAGCTTTCAAAACGATTACTACGTGGTGATAAAGGTGTAAACAAGTTAGACGAAGCTTGTATGCATCACGATATTGCATATGCAAACTACACAGACCTACCTAACCGTCACAAAGCCGACTTACGTCTTATAGATATGGCTAAACAAAGACTTAAAGCAAAAGATGCTCGAACAGGGGAAAAGATTAGTTCGTGGATAGTAAACAAAGTTATGAAAGCTAAATTGAAGTCTGGTGCTGGTGTTAAGACTTTTAATAACTTTGTTAGAAAAATAAAAAGAAAAATCAAAAAACTCTCACCTAAAGATAATAAGTCATTAATAAATATAGCTTATATGGTTGCCAGAAAATTAGTTCCATGCATTCCAAAAGTTCGAGTACCTCGAATGATACCTATACCAAAAACTGGAGGCATTCTACCTTTAATCCCAATTTTTGCTGGTTTATCTGCTTTAGGAGCATTAGCTGGTGGTGCAGCTGGTATTGCAAAAACTGTGAATGATTATAAACACGGTCAGAAAAAATTACAAGAAACTGAACGTCATAATAAAACTATGGAGGCTATAGCAATAGGTAAAGGTCTATACATTAAACCACATAAGCAAGGTCAGGGATTGTTTATAAATCCATCAAAAAACTAATTGATCAGCTACCTAATCGCGCTTTAACTAATATCGATATTCAGAAGTATGGCTATTGCATTCCCTACTTTCGAGGAGTTTATATGAAGGATCAATTACCAAAAATACCTAAACGAATTGAATGTGCTATAGTTAACCTAGATAATTCGAGAAATGATGGAACGCATTGGGTAGCTTATGTTAAAATAAACAATTATTGTGAATATTTTGATAGCTTAGGTGATTTAAAACCGCCAAGAGAATTAATGCTATATTTTAAGAACTGTGATGTTCATTATAACTATAATAGATATCAACAATTTAACACAATAGTTTGTGGACATATGTGTTTAAGTTATTTGCAAACTTTTTGGAATAAATACTATAAATTTTATATCACTCTTTCATTTCCATCATTTGCAAGATGTCACTCACCTTATCGATAACTGGAAACTCATCAGTATTATCTACCTATTATCCAAACACGTTGCCATTAGTTGGGGAGTATGAATGTGCATTATTACATTTCTCTACATATAATTCTATTCCAAATTTTGATAATACAAACAATAAATTATACTATGGTTCTAAAAATGTTATTGAGATACCTGAAGGAACTTATGAATTGCAAGATATTGGTGACTATTTAAAAACTGAGATAAAAGATGCATCCATAAAACTCCATTGTAATAACAACACCTTAAAAACTATGTTATTTTGTACATCAACTATAGATTTTACTAAAGAAGGTACATTCGGAAGTTTATTGGGATTTAAAAAACAGATCTTGGAAGCAAATAAATATCATGTATCAGAGTTTCCAGTTAACATTTTGCCTACGACTGTCATAAGGATTGAATGTGACATAGTTAGCGGTTCTTATATAAACGGTCAATCCAGTCACATCTTGCACGAATTTGCACTTAATGTTCCACCTGGATACAGGATTATAGAAATTCCTAAAAACGCAATCTACTTTCCAATAAACCAAACCAATATAAGCTGCATACAGATACGGCTGTTAGATATAAATAATAACTTAATAAATTTGCGAGGTGAAGAAGTGCAGTTGTATCTACATATCAGAAGAAAACAATGATAGATTATAATAAATATGTGGTTCGTCCAACTAAAAATAACAGTCCTACTCAAACTATCAAACCAATAAGAGGTCGCTGTAAAAATGTCATAAAATTGAATAACAATAATAAAGCATTTCTTAAAGCGATTGGTTTGTTAAAATGAATATACTAGATGTTTTATCCGCTCCTGCATACAACAACTCTGTGGAAGGAATTAAATTTCACTCTTACAAGCCTTACGTAACAAGTTTCAATAGAAGCGATGAAATCAGGATACCTATTAATCAACAAGACTTGTATATATTACCATCAGCAAGCACTTTGTTTTTGGAAGGAACTGTTGTTGTAAACAAGGGTGGAAATTCGAAAGAGAGAGTCAGTAGCGTTCATTTCACAAACAATAGTTTACTTTACTTGTTTCAAGATATAAGGTATGAGATGAAATGGAGTGGAAATAGATAAAATAAAAAACGCTGGTATAACTACCACAATGAAATCATTAATATCAATGAACGAAAACGAGGCTAAAGTATCTAATGCTTGGGGTTGGAATATCGATGGCATAAATAGTACAAATGGGGGTAACTTTTCTGCTTCTATACCCCTCTGTAACATTCTTGGTTTTGCAGAAGATTTCAAGAAAGTAGTGATAAACAGCAAACATGAATTAATATTGCTGCGAAGTAATACTAATCTGAACGCCCTAAAACTTAACGATGGTGAAACGGTAGAAGATATTATTATAAATAAAATAATATGGCGTGTACCACATGTCAAAGTATCCGATAAAGAAAAAATAAATATGTTAAAACTGTTAGAAAAAGATCGAGCACTCCAGATGATATTCAGGAATTGGGATTTATATGAATATCCAGCTCTACCAAAAACTACTAAACATACTTGGTCCATAAAAACATCATCGCAAATAGAGAAACCAAGATTTGTTATTATTGGTCTGCAAACAAATAGAAAAAATAATTCAAAATTGGATATGTCTCAGTTTGATCACTGTAACGTTCGTGATGTTAGAGTATACCTAAATTCAACCTACTTCCCTTACGAAAATTTAAATTCAAGTTTCTCAAATAACAGAATTGCTTTAATATATGAACAATACACCAGATTCCAACACTCGTATTACGGAGGTCGTCGCGGTGAACCGTTATTAAGTGAGAAACAATTTAAAAATATTGCTCCGTTATTTGTCGTAGATTGTTCTAGACAACCAGATAATCTTAAGTCAGGACCTGTTGTCGATGTCAGAGTGGAAATTGAAAGTGACATTGATATACCAGATCAAACTTCAGCATATTGTCTTATATTGAACGACTGTATAATCGAGTATAAACCGTTAAGTAGCACCGTGAGAAAGATATCATGAACAAAAATACTAACATAGTAGATGTTCAAGGTTTTAAAGATCTTTATAATAACTTCATAGTCAAGGAATTAGCTATAGCTACGTTGGAATATACTCATATATTCTTAATAAAACCTCCTTATCCGTTCTCCTCGCTGACTGATGAAGAAAAAAGACGCATTTGGTGGATTGAAAGGATTGTATGGAAAAAAAAACAATGAATAAAAGTACAATCATACATAATATATTTATAATATTGACTTCGTTAACATGTCGCGACGCGATGTTGGGTGGTATCAATTTCATCCATTTATGGCGACATTCCAACATCTATACTTCTCAAACAAATACACTCGAGAGCAATGAATCCCGGTCACTTAAAGAATCCTAAAAATCTCGGAAACTAAAAATGCTAGGTTAATGCAATAAATTGTATTTAATAGACAATGTAATACTCCTTAAATGAAGGTATTAAAACTTCTTAGTTATTGTAAAGTTATATCATAAAAAAATCAAATTTGAAAAAGGGCCACTTTCGAAGATGGAACTACGAAATTACAGCATTTGGTGTTGCTTTTGTTTGTAATCTGTCATTTATGTGGGTACATAAACCATGTTGATAGTGCTCTATATTCATTAATCAAGCTGAAATTATGTCGCTTACGCCTGAAGAATGCACCAGAATACTTACAATGCTGGAAACCGGCCGGAGTCAGCGCGATACAGCCAGGACTGTCGGTGTGTCGCTGTCAACAGTACAAAGAGTTCTCCGACGTTACGAAGAAACTGGTTCTAACCTACGCAGACCAGGAACGGGCAGAACCAGGTGTACCACAGCACGAGAAGACCGATACTTGGTGAACACCATGCTTCGAAATCGCTTTCTCACAGGAACTGAACTCACCAATCAGTTTCGACGCCTCGGAGGAAGTAACCCAAGTGCATGGACAGTAAGACGGCGGCTTGCTGAATCTAACTTAAAACCCCTTAGACCTGCAAACGGCCCTAAACTGGAGCGTGGGCATCGTATTTCGAGACTAAGGTATGCCCAGAGCCACGTAAATTGGAGTATTGAAGATTGGTCAAAAGTTATGTTCTCCGACGAATCAAAATTTATGCTCTACAAGCACGATGGAAGACACAGAGTGTATCGAAGACCAGGGGAAAGATTCAAGCAAGCATGCATCGAAGAAAAAGTAGCCTACGGTGGTGGGTCTGTACTTGTGTGGGCCGGAATTTCTTCTGAAAGTCGCACAGAGCTGGTGATCATAGAAAACGGCTCTTTAACTAGCGTAAGATATGTGGAAGAAATCCTCAATGATCACGTTGGTCCATTTATGGTCAATTTAGGTGAGGATGCTATATTTATGCATGACAATGCCCGACCTCATACAGGTAGGATTGTGAATGACTACCTTCAAGAGATGAACATTACTCGTATGGAGTGGCCAGCGCGCAGCCCGGATATCAACCCGATCGAGCATGCTTGGGACGAGCTAGGCAGATGCGTAAAACAACGAAACCCTCCCCCAATCACGCTTCGTGAGCTCAAAATTGCTCTCACAGAGGAATGGGAGAATATTCCCCAAAATCGTATAAGGAACTTGGTGTACAGCATGCCAAACCGCGTAAACGCAGTAATGGAAGCACGAGGAGGCAATACGAAGTATTAAAATTCAAGAAAATCGTAATAAAGTTCAAAAATTTCATGTTTCCTATTTTTGTTTTAAGGAGAGATCGGCAGTTTTTTCTTTATGTAATTTTGTGTTAATAAAATGTATGGTGACTCATATTTTTTTTACTTTCATTTAAGGAGTATTACATTGTCTATTAAATACAATTTATTGCATTAACCTATCATTTTTAGTTTCCGAGATTTTTAACATTCTTTAAGTGACCCGGATTCATTGCTCTCGAGTGTATATTGTTATGCTTACATTTAACGTTATTCCATCATTTGCTATAGTCTTGAACAGTGCGTTATAAGTGCAGCATAATGTCGGTAAGTTAAGATATTATCTTTCTTTAATAGATAGTTAAATGTTGGCTAATACCTACAAACCATCCAACAGAAACTGGTAACTGTAGAAAATGGATGCTAGCAATACAAGGGTTGGTAACTCTCACGTTGAAGATGGATCGCTATTAGTGTTTTAAGATTAATAGGTACCAAAATTAGTAGTATTCTAGCGAGATAATCTAAATATTATGTGTTAGAAATAAGTCCAAGCAGGTAGTGTAATTACTGTGATACGAATACGCAAGGTCTTGATCACAAGTCTGACGCCTTAACCGCTAGACGAGTGTGGTAGTAGCCGTAGTATTTCGTATTACAATTGTACATAATCAGATGGTTTTTCAGTACAAGGTAATTTAAGTAAACGTTTCTTTACAGGACAGTGAAGAATTATTCAATTTTATACCAGCCAACCAACCACCACAAAAATCTATGCAAAAAACGTTGGGTCTTACACATAAGAGACCAAATTCGGAGCAGAAAATGTATCAATTTATAAAAAAACCGGTGACACGAGGAATAAAAGTAATAAAAATTGAGATATATGATGTGCACAGTGCCCCCAAATTAGGAGAACTGTTATGTGAGTGTGATGCGGATGTTTGTGCGCAACATGTGGTTAAAACTGTTTTATATGATGATATATACAATTGTGCCAGGCAACTAATAAATAAAATTCAGGACGAAATTGATCCAAAACCATAATAATAAGTACTTACCTACTAATATCTAGTAATTTATTGTTATGGCTTTGGATATATTTGGAGGAAGATTTGTACTTAAATACTAAATAAATATATTTGTACATTCTAATAATCAAGAATTATTAATAATAAACGTTCTATAAAATGTGTCTTTTTATTTCACTCAATATGTGTAGCAACAATGTAACTAAACGCATACTTTAGTACTTATACAGGTATGAAGCTGAGAGAGGTAATCTGAGCGCATGCCATTCTCGATAGTTCAATCACATAATCCATTGAGTTATATCACCTATATTGCTATAGATAACTTAAAGACTAATTTTATCTTCGAAACTTGAAGTGATTTAATGATCGATTTATTCATTAAACGATCTGTTCAATGTTTTTGGCTTTCACATTATTTCAAATAGTAATTGATATTAGAATACTAGGCTGAATGATTGAATGGTAAAGGTTTTACGGTATGGACTCGAATAATTAGAATAGATAATAGTCTAGGTTTTGTAGACCTAACCCGAGCTTGAATGAGAATCATAGAACCCATACATACTGACTGAATAGATGGGATTGGGCGTTGACGGATCCAGAAAGTCTATCATGCATGACAGATAATTATTTGAATACTAGATTGAATAGTTGAATGGTTGGGAATTAGCGAACCCATACATACTGACTGAATAGATGGGATTGGGCGTTGACGGATCCAGAAAGTCTATCATGCATGACAGATAATTATTTGAATACTAGATTGAATAGTTGAATGGTTGGGAATTAGCGGTTTATGGATCTCCTCTGATCCAGAAACCCTAATTCCCAACTACTGAAGTGAAGAAGTCAAACGCAATTTACAGGACAAACACGCTACCCATATAGAACAAAAGCAGTCATTCCGCAATAAACGTTCAGACCGTAAAGAAGAAGCTCAAAAAAATTCATCGTCTACAGTTTGTGCTATATTTGACATGCAGCAAGTCATAACTTTACCCATTAGAAGTGAAAGTGCTGTGTTTTACAAGCGAAGATTATCAGTATACAATTTTACGATTTATGATATGGTTTCACATGACTGCTATTGTCGAAGTCAGCATTGACCGCGTAAAGCCTGCGTACCTCAGCACTGATCCTGAGACGTCAAAGACTATCCCTCCAACACCATCTGTAGCTTCCCCAAATTCCGCTTCTGCAAATCCAGCACCTGCTGATCCAGCACCTGTTGATTCAGCAAGTGCTGATCCAACGCCTTTAAAACCATACACGACGCATTTGGGTCGTAACGTTAAGTTAAACTTCCGACTGATGTTTAAGTAATTTAAATTAACTATGTTTCTTACGTCCTGCACATGTGATACCATTGCCTTAAATTTTATAAATGTATGTCGTGTATGTTAAAAAAATAATAATCCTATTTTCATTAATATTGTCGCGTATTGTGTACATCTACCTATAGAGGTATTTTTTTAAATGTGTGTTGTCATTTTTTTTAGATATGATAAGGTGTAATTTCATCTTGTGTTGTGTATATTTGGTTGATGCCATCTCAAATTGTGTATAATTTATACCATCTTCACGTCATTTCTATCTACAAATTATGTCTTGTGATGTAAACCCCTTCAATTTTTTTCTTTAAATAGCTGGGCTATTATATCCCTTGGGGGTGGTGTGGCGTTCGTGAAGCGAACACCACTTAAATTGCATGGCAACACTGCCACCCGGAAGTAGTTCTATGATCTGTCTTGAGGACTGGGGTTCTCACGAGGAGAGAAACTTAGAGCGAACTTGTAGTAGTTTATTGTTTTCTGCTAACTTCTAAAATAAGTTAAAGATAAGTTTATCCGCACCATTATCAATAAGTCACAACAAGTGTAAACATGTATAACAAGCTAATACAACGGATGTAAATATCATACAGCAAGTGTTTGACTGTCCACCTCCCAGTGAACTCAATGGAGAGTACAAGCCGAACCTCCATAAGTCGATATAAAAAAGATTTTGTTCATGATTCGACTATTAAGAATAACCTTAATTATGTAAGGAAACAAAAATTAGCAGTAATGTTAAAACACAATAGGGCATTAGCAGTTAGAGCTTTGATGGAAAACAAAATTATAGACATAAATGAACCTCCAACATTTCCGAAATGAAGTACTTCGAGGCGCTTAGAACACGAAGTTAAAAGGGGAACTTCAATTTGATAAGAATACAATTCTCTCCATTTGATTCTTTTATTCAAAAAAGGTTTAGTCCCATTTTTTTTATATTTTGGACCCAAGAACAAGGTAAATATTATGATGAAGTACCGGTTTGATTTTTCAAGTTATAGCACCGCCAAATGTTGACGATAATTTAAGAACTAAGGAACCCAAACATACCTTTTTGTATGCCGTTGTGGCATACACTGAAAACACAAGTATACCCTTGCTTACTTGTTATTTATTATTTTGTGCCTGAATAAAATTTCTTTCTTTCTTTCTTTCTTTCTTCTTTCTTTACCCTTGTGTTATATGGCGTCCCAGTCAAATACTAATGAAACCATAGCCACGTGATTAAGCACATGGGCGCGTAACCGTAATACGCCGAATGAAATTATCAGTGATGATTCGTCTGCCTTATTGGGAGCAATACGTCGCAGATTTTTAAACACCGATATAAACAAATATTTGTCTTGTCTTGACTTGAGTCAAGTCATGTATACATACACGTCGATGCACACACACGTGCAAAGAAAGCACGCACTCTGACCTTTAGTTCGCCACCTGTTGTTTGATAACGTTCAAGCCAAGTAACAAGTAATGTAACTCTTTTTATTAGTCACTAGGTACCTACGCCAAATAATTTGCTGGTTTATTCAATACTGCCGTGTCCTGTAGACAGTGCACACTTCAGATGGGTGTCAGTTGCCGAGCGTCTGGCATCCAGTGGTCCGTTTGTGTTTAAATAACGAGAAACAGTTCAAAACAAAACCACGAGTAGATACTGTGAGCATTGTGTGTCGTAAACGTAGTCGAGTTAGTTAAATCGAAAGTGAAACCAGTGGTAATGGTGTAACGCGTAATAAACGACTGCGAAGGAGGGTAGATCGATATATGTGCTGAGACTTTCGCTTTCAACCGCCAGTACTTCGGTTCCTCCGTGATCATGGTGCTTTTAACAGCGCCGAAATATCGGAAACTCAAACTGAAAAAACTTTTATTTTGCATAATCCTAATACATAGGCACTTGCGATACGTCAATTAATACAAAGCAAATAGTGCCAGTTCGGAACGCGGCCCACTTGAGAAGAACTGGTAAGAAACTCGGCGGGCTATTCTTTTTGTGCACTTCATATTTACAATAAGTACTATAAACTAAAACTCCATCAGTAGAGCAAGCAGATCATTTCCAGGCTTCCTATTATTATCTATATTATATAATATAATATTATTTAAAAACAAGAACTGACTGACTGACGATCAACGCACAGCCTAAGCCGCTGGGTCTAGAACCATGAAATTTTGCACAAATGTTCCTTATGTCACGTAGGCGAGCAATAAGAAGGGATTTTTGAAGATTCAGCTCCTAAGGGGGTAAACAAGGGTTGCAAACTTTGTATAGGACAACGTGTTTCCTTGGTCCGATCTTCTTCAAATTTGGCATTAAACATCTTTAACTGAATTGATGAGAGACGTGTTTTGTATTTTTTGAAAATTTCTTTTAACATGCTTAAAATGGAGTTGAAAAATATTTTAGGGGGGATTTGCCTCATAGTTCATATTAATACTCTGTAGTCGGTACTTTTTGAATATTTTTTTTTGACATATTTTGACAGCTCAATACTATTTAAAAAAGATCGTCTCATTTTTTGATGAATGTCAAACAATCACTTAATAATTTTACTAAAACCATCGACATAGACTGTACTTTAGTTATTTATGACTTTCATTATGCAGAATTGCCTTCATATTCGTATTTTATTTGTCTAAATACATTATTTTGTGAGAAGGAAAACCTGTACATGGCTGGCTAGCCAGCCTAGCTAGTTTTTTCATAATTCCTAGTAATTATGAAAAAACAAGTTCTAGGTAAGGGGTCCACGGTTCATCCGTATAAAACGAAGTATTACCATTTCCGCTTACTTGTTTATTTTATACAGGGATAACCTGTAGGACAGTAAGTATATATGGTACCTACGTTACCAATCGTTCGTCGATCCTCTTTGGCAGCCAGGTAAGAAGAATAAGCAGCAGGAAGGAGTAGAAGGAAGCGATTGCAGCACTAAGTATTGAAGATGAGGCGGTGAAGTATGAAGTGAAATAGCACAAGACGAAATGAAGATATTATTTAAGAATTTTTAGGATAGTTTATTTACAGAGAATTTTGTATTGAAGATGAGGCGGTGAAGTATGAAGTGAAATAGCACAAGACGAAATGAAGATATTATTTTAGAATTTTTAGGACAGTTTATTTACTCACTATTAGACAACATTCAAATTAATTATAATATTAGATTTATATAGCACGATTACGAAGTTAATTAACCGAGAACCGTTACCCGAACTTGTAGGATCTGAGCACTGGAATGTTCTAGCATGCAGCTGCCTGCGCCCGCGCAGGTATCGCGGGGGGCGTAAGGCTGCGGTTCCGTAGTCATAACCGGAGCTGTTTAGTGGTGGCGAGTAGATCGCCACATTACTCCTCCGGCCAGACCGTAACTACGGTCGATAATGCTCCGGCAGCTTCACATTTCGGCCGCTTCAGCGGGCCTAAAAAGGCAACATTGTATGTTTCATTATATGAAACATACAATTCATATAATTTGAAATACAGAACATACAAAGCATACCAAACATTTTACGTTTGATAATATGAAACATACAATGTTTCCTTTTTAGGCCCTTTGGTTTTCTTTTATTCCTCATTCCGTGTATCAGTCCCGGTAGCATTGGTGGTTGTAGTAGGAGGATTGGCTTCTTTAACTATGTAGGCTGGCTTCAGTTTATCGACAGAGACGTTAATCGACTTGCCTTTTATCTTGATGTTAAAGTACTTGGCTTGTCTCTGGAGGACTTTGTATGGACCAGCATAGGGAGGTTCGAGTGCACCACGTACATGATCTTGACGCAGAAAAAACATGTGAGGTTGAGTTAAGATCACGTGGTACGGGGGGCGTAAGGCTGCGGTGCCGTAGTCATAAGCGGAGCGGTTTAGTGGCACAAACTATCAGATGAATACAAACGATCAAAGGCATTATAGATAAACATTAGCAGCTGAAATCTACAGTAAATTTCTGGTCACAATAAGAGAAACTGTATAAGCATTATATGTTAATACATATAGTTAATTAATATATATACTTTCTTGTTAATCAGAGATTTGATTTCACTAGTTAGCCACGGAGACGGTAGATGCTTCATTTTTACAGCCCGAACAGGAGCATGTTTATCGTACAGTAGTATGAGGTTTGCAGTGAAAATTTTCACTTGTTCGTCTATGGATCCCGAAGTGACCAACGAAGTCCAATCTATGTTGCTAGCATCTTAACGCAACTCATCAAGATCCATGCCACAAAAATTACGCCGCAGAAGGATTTTAGGCTTAGCCTTAGGTGGACGAATGTTGTATGTAGGAAAGGTATAGTAAGTCATGATACGAGAATTGGTCCGCCGAGTATTGCCCGTGCTTAGTTTTTTTTTTTTTTTTTTTTTTTTTTTTTTTTTTTTTTTTTTTATACCACTAAGGTGGCAGACAAGCGAACAGTTAGTGACTTGAACAGGAGAACAGACCATGATGAGATCTATAAGCGTTGGATTACAATTTGGGAAATGATGAGTTACATCGGTGGATAGAATGAAAAGGTTACATGATGTTGTAATATTGAGAAGAGAGGAGAAACGGGAATCATTTTTGAGTAGACAAGTATTAAAATCCCCCATGATTATGGAATGACTGTAAGAAGGTATGAGATTCACTAAGAGTGTTTCAAAGGAGGAAAAATAATTAATAGTCATTGACGGACAATAATAAACGCCGAGTAGGAGCTTGGTATGGTTGAGTTCAACTTCCAGAAACAGGTATTCAGCGGCATCCGAACGTGGTGGTTGTTGTGACATACTTATGACTGCAAAAGATATATATGAACGAAGGTATATCGCAACACCACCAGCACGGACCTTATTATCCGTCCGATCGTTTCTGATATCTGTCCGATCGTTTCTGATAAGCTGAAACCCAGGAATGGAATATGTAGTGGAAGAATGACAAGTTTTTAGCCATGATTCAGAAACAAGGATAGCATGAATATTCTTACAGTCGAAGGCAGCCAGCATTTCAGGGTGATGAGCAGGAATACTTTGAGCGTTGATATGAACAACATTGAAATGCCGAGAAACATCAGAAAACTGAGACTAAAGGCTTTCCGACAAGGACGGAACACTAATGAAACTGTCTTCAGAGCTACATAATGAATAAAAGCTTTCAGTGTCACTGACATTTTCGGATTCCGACATTAATAATCAGTCCTTATTTGTACAAAATAAATAAGTTTGTGATAAACGCAATTTAATACGTAAACCAGATATATATATTATAAATATATATCAATAATAGAAATAAATAAATAGATAGTATGAATGTAATGAAAATTATAAAACAAAATAATCGAATATACCAAAATATTTCATACCACCTGCCAGTTGTGTCAGCATTAAAATTGAATTTAAAATAATCTAAAGAAATACTATGACCCGGGTATATATCTAAAACATTACATAAACACATAAGTGTTATCTTAAATTATCAAGTTATATAGTTAATATAATTACAGAAAAAAACTAAGCTAGAACTTACTGACAACGACCAACACAGAAAAAATACACTGACCGTGTCTCAAAAGACTAAGTCCCAATTCACTGTTGTCAGTGGTAGTGGTATGTTATTTAAAAATATTTTGTTTATTACCTACAAACAAACACTAAAAGTTATATGAAAACTAAACAATTGATATTAGCAATGCAACGACAATGCAAACATACCTAAAACAAACTATATACCCGGTAGAAGGCTGAGACTAACATGAAATGATCATTTCTTAGGATTGGCACCTCGTCTGGTCTTCACAGTTGTTGGTTTCATAGGCGTGTGCGGCTTTTCTACCACTACAATATCACCAATATTTAGCAACTCGCCCTTACTGACAACTCGATGACGAACTCCTTTATGAATAATGTGAATAAAACCTTCTTTGGTCCAACAATGATTCACACCAAACTGTTGACGAGCAGCCATAAACGCCTGGTGACGCTCCTTCGTCAGAAACTCGGCTTGTGTGATGCCTGTGCCCTTAAGCTTGGTTTTCGCGTACCACAAACCATCGCGTACTGCAACCTTCTCAAACTTGACCACAATAGGCCTCGGCTTATGCTCAGACGAAGGGCGGCCCATTCTATGACAGCGGCGAATATCGTTTGGTGCTATGGTGGACTGTAAATGCTCTTGGAGTTGTTTGATTAGCACATCAGGTGTTTTTTCATTTTGTGCTTCTGGTATCCCATGAAAGAGCTGCATTTTTCTTCGGGATCTCATTTCCATTGCATCTATTGTTCGGGACAATATAGCCACTTGCTGTTGGAGGTTGCTCATGATGTCAGAAACAAACGACTTGAATAGTGTGAACTCTGTTGTCAAACTCACCAGTGATGATGCGGTGTGTGTCTTAGGTAGTTCAGTCTCAAACTCTGCCATTCGTCTGAATAAGGCCTCCTTCATTGTGGCAATGGATTCCTGGACAGACTCCATTTCAAACTGTGTTCACTGATGAAAAGGATTACACAAAGCTGACAGGTATGATTATTTTAGCAACTCAATGTCAACATTCACTATAAACAATGAGTTTTACTATTTTTAATTAAAATTTTAATATGGAGCAATTCAAATTGTGTAAATGAATTTAGATGGAGTAATGGCGTGTTTAGGTGTAAATTGCAAAGGTATAGAGACTTACAAGATAGACGAGTCGAAATTTACTGAAATAGATACAGTTTTGAATGAAAGCGCCACACGTCCCTTTAAAGAAACACTAGCATTACATCAGCTTTTGTGGAATATTGAAAATTCTGATGTCATCCGTGCCAGACAATTAAGTTGTTTGAAGTGCGCAGCCCATGAAAGATGTTCACATTACGACCTCGGACAAATTCTAATACAGTACAAAGTTCCCATGTCTATTCAAGAAGGACCCTCTAATTTCGCAGGACTTTCCGGTCTCGCAAGACCTATCAATCTAGCAGGACCTTCTAATTGCGTCGAAACTCCCTCTAACTCATCACATAGCCCCGAAACTAGTAAACTATGATTACACTGCTTGCCACAAACAGGGTTCATGCTTACACTTTGCGTACAGAGCACGGTTAACTCTCCTCGTAATAGGAGTTTTCTTCTGCATACGATTCCCGAACGTCTACAGCATGAGATCTTTAAAGGGGTCTTAGAAGATTTTTGTAGAATCAGCACCTTGAGCGTTGCACATTTGGCGACGTGATGCCTGCAGGCCTTTCATAGGCTATGGTGACCGCTTTTCATGCGTATGCTTTTCATCAACGTATTCACTCTTACCATGCTGCTACCATCTCCTGCACCACTGTATTCTAGTCTTACGCGTCGGTGCAACAAAATGTTTTAGTGGAAGAAAGCAGTAATTGTTCTTGTATAACTTGCAAGTTATGTTGCTAAATGTTTACAGAAAACTCGATAGATGGCGTTGTGCGTGTTGTCTGAATCCTATTAGCATAACTTGCATCTGGTAATATTATGATAATAAGTTTATGATAAGGCTCGATAGATGGCGCTGTGCGTACTGTTACATCCCTCAACTGTCCCTAAAGAAGCTGACTAGATGCTGACACAGCATCCCTGCCCCTGAGGCTTACAGTCCTAGTCTAGAGTAGTAGAATCGAGCTTCAGTTCGGGTCGGATCACTGAAGAATAAGGACGCTTACCTTATTTCTATACCGTATACTGTATTAACGGTGCTTTTAATTAAAATCCTTTTTTTTAAAAAGTCGTTCATCATTTCCATTCTAACATTTTGGTGGCAGCGGTGGGATTTGTGAAAAGTGAAAATCCCCGGTACGCCTCGCGAGTGCAGTGAGTGCTAGTCCAGTGCATAAGTGTGTGCTTTTAGTGACGTAATTGACGTCGAAGATCAGTGATATATATATATCCGGCCCGGCTCACCCGTTCCAGAAACCGGCTATCGAAAACCGGTCATCCAATCCCGAGTGCGTGGTACACTCGACACAATATCCGGGGCAACATTCAGCCTCATTTAACCGGCAAGGACCAGGCACCCTGTGAGCGGTTTGGAGCAGAGCGCCAAGTAAGCGCCACCCTTGGGAACTCCGTACTTAGCAGACCAGGACCAGCAACTTGTCAGATCCAGTTCCAGAGGAAGTTCCAGTTCATGAAAAATGAAACTAAGTATCGTAATAAAAAAGTGAAATAATTTAACTTTATCCAATTTCATTCTCATTTCAAAGTGTATGTGCTATTTTTAGAACTACAAGTGTCCTAAGTCTAATATAATACTTCTTATTGTTAAGATTACCTATAATACATTGTAGCGCCAGACGAACATCCGTTGTGCCTGCGATAAGCGAGGAATTTCAACCTCGTCCTGTCTAGACTTAAACAAACTCCGTTTGCTTCTCGATAATTATTCTCTCGTGATATATTATTTTGTTCTAACTTGTAATCTTAATATTATTTTATAATGACGGACTCCAGGTCAGCCAAGGAAGAAATTGAAAAGGGTATTTCCCTAAACGTAATTTTAAAATTTATCAAACCCTTCGACGGCAGTCGAGAGCGACTTAATGCCTTCATAAGTAATTGCGATAACGCAATATCGCTATCAAGTTCTTTTCAGAAAGATATTGTTTTTAAATACATTCTTAGCCAATTAGAGAGCAAAGCCGAGTCAGCGTGCTCAATAAAAGATTTCGAGAACTGGAATAGCTTAAAAGAATTTCTAAAAAATCAATTCGGGGAGCGTAAACATTACGCTCACCTATTAACAGAACTCCAAGAGTGTAGGCAGGGACACCAGGAGAACGTCAACCAATTTTCCTTGAGAATCGAAACATGTCTCTCCCGTTTGCTGACCGAAATTTCTGTTGGTAACCATAAAAAGAGCGAGCTCGTCGGCAGAGTAGCCGCCATGGAGGACCTTGCTCTCCATACCTTCACGAGTGGACTTACTCCAAGAATAGCCAACATAGTCAGATGTAGGGATCCAAGAAACCTCAATGAGGCAATTAACCATGCAATTTCCGAAGAAAAAATACAACAATATTCTTACAGGCAAAATATGCTACAGAAACCGAAATCGACTGAACCGATTCGTCGTAATGGGGTTCCTCAGAAACCTTTTAACCAAAACCCTATTATGAGCAGCAAATTTTCTGCTCCACCTGCACAATCTTCTTCTTATTCTTCTGCGTTCTGCAGGTATTGTAAAAAACCCGGTCACGTATTAGAAGTGTGTCAGTTACGGAGATATAATAATAATAAATTCTCTGATAAATCTACAAAACCATTTTCCCCGATTGCTCAACCGAGCACGTCGTCCACGTCACATAGAAGTGAATCAAGATCCCATATTCATTTTATAGAAGAACCTGCAGAAGGTTACGACGAAGTAGATAACCAAGTCGATAACGATTTAAACTAGGCTCTGTCCCCGGTAGGTGTCGCACGGGACAGATCATTTCTAGAATAGACACCCATTCCAAATCAATTATGGCCCATGGACGCGGTAACCAGCCCGAAACTCGTGGTCATCCCGAATCAATTATGGCCCATGGACGCGGTAACCAGCCCGAAACTCGTGGTCATCCCGAATCAATTATGGCCCATGGACGCGGTAACCAGCCCGAAACTCGTGGTCATTCCAAATCAATTATGGCCCATGGACGCGGTAACCAGCCCGAAACTCGTGGTCATCCCGAATCAATTATGGCCCATGGACGCGGTAACCAGCCCGAAACTCGTGGTCATCCCAAATCAATTATGGCCCATGGACGCGGTAACCAGCCCGAAACTCGTGGTCATCCCGAATCAATTATGGCCCATGGACGCGGTAACCAGCCCGAAACTCGAGGCCTGTCCAATCTTCCAAATCTTCTTGCTCCATCTGAAAAAGAAGAAGAAATTATTTGTGAAATACATAATAACCCTTCCAAAATATCCTTACCTCATGTGTTGGTGAAAACCAATGTTTCCGATCGCCCCCTGTCGATGTTGATTGATACGGGAGCCAATCAGGAAATCTGCTATAAAAGAGTTCTCTAACCTGAAATTAAATAACTTATTTTACAATTAAAAGGTATAGGCACTGATAAGAAATTAATACCTACCTTGGGGAATTTCCAGTTAGAATTTAAATTTAACAAAGAAACCTTACCTTTCGAATTCCACGTAGTTGATGATGAAGTAAACTTTCCAGTATACGACGGAATAATAGGTAATAACTTCATGAAACATTACGTTTGCAACATCGATTATAATCGAAATGTCTTGCGGTTTGATCAGAAGTCTCTGCGCTTGAAATTCTCAGACCCGGTTTATAGTATTCCACCCCGGTCAGAAATGACAATAGAATGCTCTGTTGCAAACCCAGAATTAAAAGAAGGTATCATTATCGATGAACGTCTCCCCGATTCTCTCTTAGTCGCAAATTGTATTGTCAGAGTCAAAGACAATAAAAGAGTAAACCTTACCTTAGTAAATACATCTGAAAAGACATTGTCATTCGCTTCTAATAAAGCACTAATTCTAAAACCTATGCATGAAGATTGCATACCTATATTAAACTTTAATCCCGAAATCCCTCAAAATTCTTGCGCCGATAGAACCAAAGAAGTTCTGACGCAACTTAGAACTTCACATCTCAACAGCGAAGAGTGTGAAGCCCTACTAGAAGTATGTTCATTGTATTCTGACATTTTTCATCTTCCCAATGATAAGTTGACGCATACAGAAGCAATGCAGCATAGAATAAAAACCGTTTCCGAACAACCTGTAAATACAAAATCGTATCGTTTTCCAGAAGTCCACAAAAGAGAAGTGGCTTCTCAAATAGATAAAATGCTCGATCAGGGTATTATAGAACCCTCTCTTTCACCATGGTCTTCACCAATATGGATCGTCCCAAAGAAAGTCGACGCATCTGGAAAAAGAAAATGGCGCATCGTGATCGATTACCGAAAGCTTAATGACCTTACTATAGGCGAAAGCTATCCCATACCACAGATAAGTGAGATTCTAGACCAACTAGGTAAAAGCAAGTACTTTTCGACATTAGACTTAGCGTCTGGGTTTCACCAAATACAGGTAACGGCTGAAGACAGACCCAAGACGGCTTTTAGTGTCCCAGAAGGTCATTTTGAGTTCATTAAAATGCCATTTGGACTAAAAAACGCTTCTGCGACGTTCCAGCGCCTCATGAATACCGTCCTTAGTGGTCTCCAGGGTATACAATGTTTTGTGTATCTCGACGACATTGTAATTTATTCATTTGACCTTAATACCCATATCACTAAACTAACTAATATATTTGAGAGACTGCGTAGGTTCAATCTTAAACTCCAGCCCGATAAGTGTGAGTTCCTGAGGAAGGAAGTGACTTACCTCGGACACACTATCAGCGAAGACGGTCTAAAACCAAACCCAGAAAAGATAAAGGCCGTGAGCCTATTTCCTATTCCCAAATGTCCTAAAGATATAAAATCATTTTTAGGCCTAGTATCCTACTATCGTAGATTCATCCAAGATTTTTCAAAAATCGCAAAACCTCTTACCACTCTCTTAAAGAAAGATACGCCATTCATATGGTCACATTCTCAACAACTCGCATTCGAGAATCTGAAAAACAAATTAATCACAGCTCCCATATTAATATATCCTGACTTCACGAAACCTTTCATACTTACCTGTGACGCATCCAATTATGCAATCTCTTCTATACTCTCACAAGGAGAAATAGGAAAAGACCTTCCAATAGCATTCGCGTCCAGAACCCTAAATAAGGCTGAAACCAACTATAGTGTGACAGAAAAAGAATGTCTAGCTATTATATTTGGTACTAAAACATTTCGTCCATATATTTATGGACATAAGTTCACCATTGTGACAGATCATAGACCACTAAAGTGGCTTTTTAATTGTAAGGACCCAGGGTCCAAACTCGTCCGTTGGAGGCTGAAATTAGAAGAGTTTGGTGGTAACTATAATATTGAATATAAACAGGGTAAAATAAATAGCAACGCAGATGCCCTTTCACGTTACCCAATAGATAACGTTCAAAATGACAAACCAATAAATGTACTCAGCGATAATGCCCATCCTGAGACTCAACCCGTAGTTGCCCAACCAGAAGAAAGACCTGTTAGCTTAGAAAGTCCCAGTAGAATACTCGACTCGCCTGAGTTTCTAGAATTACCAGAAGGTCTTGAAATTCCCGATAACTTGGAAGAGCTCGAACTTCCCGAAAACTTCGAAATTCCAACACCTCCTGAAAATCCAGCTTCATCTCCTTCCGAAGCTCCCATTCCATCAACGTCTCGTGCGCCACTTCCAAGTGACGATTCTAATGATTCCTATTCGAGATTTCTTAGAACAATCCAAAATAAATCTATCCAATTTGATACTCAGATTAACGAATATAATCAACCTTTGCTTAAAACAAAATTGAAAACAATAGTTGTACCTACCTCAATCGATCTTGATGAATCGAATCATTATATATCCGAAATTATCGGAAACCTCACAAATTCTGAAGAAATCCTTACCAGAGAGAGAAGTTTACATTCATTCCTGTCTTTTGAAAATAACGGAATAAAATATTACCTTCTGTTTATAAAAGTATATAATTTCAATAATTGTAACTACGAAGATATCTTCAAAAGCTTAAAGAATATAAAATCTGAATTAATTAGCAATAACCATAATGAATTTAGTATCTCAGATTTCCGCAACCCCTTTGATGCTCACAATTTCTTAAAGATATTTAATATGCTCTCTTACATATTTCATGAAACGGCAATTAAAATAAATATATATAAGAATTTAATAATTTACCCTTCTGGTGAAGAAATAAATAGGATACTTAGAGAAAATCATGATATCCCAATTGCCGGTCATCTAGGCTCCAATAGGATGCTCAATAGAATTAAAGAACGCTATTACTGGCGTAATATGCGCAGTGATGTAGAAAGCTATGTTCAGAGATGTGAACAATGCCAAACAAATAAAGCATTGCGAAGAATGAATAGGGCACCTATGCAAATTACGTCAACATCAACGCAACCTTTTGAACGAGTTGCCTTAGACATCGTTGGTCCACTCCCTGAAAGTGGGACCACTAATCATAAATATATACTAACCTTACAAGACGATCTAACCAAATACTCGATCGCGTATCCTATCCCTAACGCTTCAGCAGAAGAGAGTGCTGAATGCCTGTTACACTTCATAACTTTATTCGGTATACCCAAAACAGTACTGACAGACCAAGGAACAAATTTTACAGCAGAATTATTCAAACAAACATGCAGCTTTTTAAAAATTAAACAATTATGGTCTAGCCCCTACCATCCACAAACTCAGGGTGCTCTAGAACGAAGTCACTCTACTTTAAAAGAATATTTAAAATCCTTTGTAGACGAAAACCACAGTAACTGGTCAAGATATGTCTTTACAGCCATGTTTACATACAATACCAGTGTACATTCCACTACTCACTTTACTCCATATGAATTAGTTTTCGGTCATAAACCGATCATACCGACTTCAGTGTATGATACATCCATTGAACCTACTTATAGTAGCTATGTCCGGATGTTACAACAAAGACTGCGTCATTCCAGAGAAAAGGCTGTTGAAAACATGCGTATCTCAAAGACAAGGTCAAAAAATTATTTTGACCAACATACTCGCCCTATTAGGTATAAGGTAGGCGACATGGTATACGTTAAGAACCACCTTAGGCTCCGTAAGGCACTTTCGCCAATTTGGAAAGGGCCTTACAAGGTTCTCAAAATCAATGGTAACAATACGTTAACCATTTTGATAAATCGTCGACATGTAAAATATCATTTCGACGAATTAAAGTTGGCCAATGATAATGATAATAGTAATAGTAGTAATTAAATGATAGATATAGGCTAATCGCTATCAGTATTCTTAGCTATAGTTAGTTATATTACTCTCGTTACTCTCCTTCGTCTTGTAATTCCAGGATAATCTCAACAAACCCATTTCTCGTGGCATCGGACACCTTGGAACCGATTACAGAAAGTCCAGGAATCCACTTCGACCCTGTAGGGACCGTTAGGACATCAGATGACTATCTCTATCGAGCGTCGCTCGAGTGCTTGTTGAGGGCAGACGTGTGCAAGTATATTTCAAATAATTAAAATTTTAGTAACTGTTTAATCAAGTGAAAGTAGACGCTAAAAGTGCAGTGCTAAATCTCATTTCTGTGTAACGTTAGTTGGGTGCTACGGCCCTTTACATCACGAGTGACACGCGCGCATCGCCGGTTGTCGTCTCGAATAAAGTGTGCTGTTGATATTTCTTGTTCGCTCGCACGCGCACTACATCAACAATGAGTCTGCAGAGAACTCCACCGCCTAGTACTACATTCACAAGCGGCAGCGAGAAAGGTAGCGGATCTGTTCCCAATCTATCCGTATATACCGAAGAGGACTATCATACAAACATATCGTATAGAAAGCGGAAGGAACGAACTGAAGAAAATGAGTACAAAAGCGATTTCAAAAACTTTCAGGGCGAAATGATGCAAATTTTAGAAAAGTTTAGTATAACCCAAAACGAAAACTTAAGCCTTATTCAAAAAGAAATGTCAGAAATTAAAAGCGAAGTTAAAATCATAAAATCAACGACAGAAAACTTAAGTCAGCATTTTGAACATTTATACACTGAAATAGAAAACATAAAATCAAAAATTAATACCACAGAGAACAAAATCAAACATTTGGAGGCAGAAATAACTCGAATGAAAGAACAACAAACTCCAGTCATAGCACCAAAATCGCCACTCTTATGTCACGAAAGCCTCCTCCTTGAGATGAAAGACCGATGTGACCGTGAGAGAAACATTGTGATTGTGGGTATATCCGAAAAAAACGATAAAAGTTTTAGTTCGAGGCAAATGTATGATAACGAAGAAGTAATAAAACTGATCTCACCCTTACTAGAAAATTGTCCCAAGCCTATCAAAACCATACGATTAGGTAAATATGTACCAAATAAGGACCGCCCAATAAAAGTTCATTTTGATAACGCAAATACACCAAAGTACCTTTTGCGAAATAAGGCAAAGCTACCTACCGACATGCAAATGTTTTCCGATCAAACCCCAACCCAAAGACGACTGTTTCAATCAATTAAAGAACAGCTGATTAAGCGTACTGCAGACGGGGAAAAGAACCTCACCATCAAATATATAAAAGGTTTACCGACCATAGTTGTAACTGATCAAAAAAACTAGTTAAAGACCTGCAGCAAAACTACAGTGATAAGACCTTCACGCTTAAACACCAAATAGTAAATAAATACAAAGACATTCCGCTTCACCCATCATCACTGAGATTCTTTTACGCTAATTTACGCAGTATTCGTAAGGCTGGAAAATTTGACGAAATAAAATCTATAATACAAACCATACCAAGTACTACACACTTATTAATGTTCTCAGAAACTTGGATCAAATCAAAAACTGATGCGAAATTGTTTCAAATACCGAATTACAATCATGTTTACAATCACAGACGCAATCGTAAAGGGGGTGGTGTATCTATATACGTACACAACAGCATAAAATACGAAATTACCGAGGAGTTATGCGAGAATGGCAACCACTATCTGTGGATCTTTATAGACAAATTAAAACTAAATGTTGGTGCAATTTATAAACCTGGAAAGTCAGACGTGGACAACTTTTTGAGTAATTACTCATCCCAATTGGAGCAACGAAAAAGATCTATCGTATTTGGTGACTTTAATCTTAACCTACGTAAAAAAAAGAAGAGTAAAGTACAAAAATATTTAAATACGGTTCAAGAAACTGGTTATAGATTACTAAACAAAGTCAATAAACAATACAGCACGCGTGTTACAAGTACAACCAATACAATATTGGACCACATATGTACAAATATAGATGGTCATTCGTTCAGCTTTTCGATTATCGAATCCAGCATGTCTGACCATAAGCAGATATTTCTGGAAATAGGCAGTTTAGCCCCGAAAATAAAAAGAAAGACAGAATATATGGCACTTGATTATGAAAAATTGTACCATAATGCTTCAAATGCGAACTACCTGGATGGTGACAATGAATACTGCTATTTAGAGACATTTATTACAAAACAAATAGATGCCAGCAAAGTAACAAAAACCAAAATCCTCAACAAACCACAAGAAGACTGGATAAACAAAGACATTATTAATGCTATTAATTTTCGAAACAAGTTGTGGAAACTAGTCAAGCAAAACCCAAATGACGATAGACTGCGAGCTAACTTTAAGAGTGAACAGCGAAGAGTGAAAACTTTAATACGAACACAGAAGAAAAAATATTACTATGCTTTGTTTCAGAACTGTTACAACCAACCTAAAAAAATGTGGGACGTCATTAACAACTTAGGACTAAATAAATTAAAGGAACAGGTTACTCCTCCCAAACTAATGTCGGATTCTGGACTAATTAGTGAAGGTAATGCAATTTGTGATATTTTTAACTCATATTTCGCATCAATTGGCGCGGACCTAGCTAACAAAATACCTCACACATACCACTCAAACACAGGCAACATACTGATGTATGATCACAACTATATACATGATATTACACTAAATGAGTTAGAACAATGCAATGTCACAGAAATAAATACAATTATTGACGGACTCGACAGCAATACTGGCTCTGGGCTGGACGGTATCAGCACAAAAGCGATAAAATGTCTAAAAAATACAATTAGTAACCACTTATGTAACTGTATAAACAAATGTTTAAAAGAAGGTATTTTCCCCGAATCGCTCAAAATAGCAAAGGTTACCCCTATTTACAAAGCAGGAAGTAGGTCAGATCCAGGTAACTACAGGCCAGTTTCAGTGTTGCCAGTCTTGTCCAAGATATTCGAACGTGTTTTATACAACCGTCTATTCAAGTATCTAAGTCAAAAAAAGTTTTTAATAGCGGAGCAGTATGGCTTTCGACCAAAATCTAGCACTGTGTCAGCAACAATAGATCTTGTCACGAAAATAAGAACCTATGTGGACCAGGGCAACCTTGCTCTGGGTATATTCATCGATTTACGGAGGGCATTTGACACAGTTAGTCATCGTAAGCTGTTACAGAAAATACACAACATAGGTATAACCGGCACAGCTTACAAAATACTGGAATCATATTTAGAAGGTAGACGCCAAGTTGTTAAAATAGATACATATGCTAGCTCAACAAAAAACATCTCATACGGCTGCCCACAAGGTTCTGTATTAAGCTCCTTACTGTTCCTAATTTACATTAACAACATTAATAACATAGGATTATCTGGTCACCTAACACTATATGCTGATGACACATGTCTCTTTTACTTCAATGAATCGATAGACAATATACAGATAGATGCACAAAGAGATTTAAACAACCTTAATGAATGGCTCAAATATAATCTGCTGACAATTAATACATCTAAAACATCATTTATGATCTTTTCGGCTAAAAATAAAAATATACCAAATTTTGCACCACTTACAATCAGTGGCGGCTGGTTGGTCCTCGATCTGGTGGTGCACTTTACCTGCTTTCTTGTTTAAAATTTAGGTAGTAAGCGTTAATTTTATACCTATCAACTTTATTTTGAAAAGTTTTGTATAGTTTTAAGTACTTAGGTACTTAGTTATTGTTTATGCTCATTTTCACACACTCCACACACTTTGCACGCAATATAGAATTGAACTAAGAACAAAATAAAACAAAACAACTTACAATTTAAAAATCAAAACAATCAATCCATATTTAACGCGTCACAGATACAGCGAAACAATACCGGGAGAATTCAAATTTCGTCATCAACAAAACATCGAGGACTCTCGGTAATCTTCGGATTGCCCGAGTGCGTGCGGCGCACGAAAAGCGACTCATTGCCCGTTACATTTTCTATGAACGATGTTTTGTCTCACGCGCCAGGCGTATTAGCTCGTATCTAGTACAAGTTGTATGAGCAGCCCTCGTGCACTCGGGAAAGCGCACGCCGATTTTTGGTTACAGGGAATCTAGGCTTTAGTAATGTAGCAAAGAGCTTAAATTGTTACGTCATAATTAGACATGTTATTAGTTTTGAGTTTTTATATGTTTAAAGAAAAAGTGGTAGGTAAATAGGTACCTAATTGTAAGTAATTTATTAATACATTTTGTTATTTTAAATCCTCTGAGCTGTGTGGTTGTGGTGGTTCACTGCACGAGCGCACTTAAGGTACAGCCGCCACTGCTTACAATAGACAATATTATTATAAATCAATCATACCATGAAAAATATCTTGGGCTGTGGCTGGACGACAAATTAATCTGGAAACTCCACATTGACCACGTTAGAACTAAATTAATGGCATTATTAGGAGCACTGCGAAAGACTGCGAACTGTTTACCGAAGAAAGTAAGAAATGTTATTTATAATTCTTTGATCAAATCGCACTTAGAGTACCTCATTGAAACGTGGGGAACAGCTGCTACCACCAACATAAATCCACTACAAAGAGCCCAAAATAAAATAATCAAAATATTGTTTCATTATGACTATTTTACTCCTACCAAACAGTTATATGAACAAACAGAACTGCTGAACATAAGGCAACTATATATTTACAACACATGCATGCTTATCAAAAACATAGAATTAAATCTAATCCAAACAAATACACAAATACGTAAAAAAACAACATCACACAACTTACGATACAAGAACAAACTAGAACTACCGAGAGTACGTACTAAAATGGGAAAGAAGACGATATTGTTTGAGGGAGTACAACTGTATAACCGTCTACCTAACAACATAAGGTGCTGTGATGATATAACTGTATTCAAAAGTAGACTAAGAAAATATGTTTGTACACAATAGCTTTTAGCGCTTCGAGCTATCTATTAATCTATATTATATAAAACTCTGTATCTCATTTTAAGTGAACTGTAAGTTCTTATGAGAAATAAACTCTTTAAACCTAAACCTATCTCCATGTACTAGTACCAATAGACATTACATATATAGAACCGCATATACAGAATATCAAGAATGTTATAGAAAAGACAAAAGTATTGTGCCTTGAACTAAAGACAATAGAAGACTCCGAGTGTTTTAACATACTACAACCCCTCATGACTCGACTGGCAGACTCTGAAAAAGACTATGAAGCTATTTCCCATTTAACCGCGAATCGCTACAGAAGATCCGCTTGGTTTGCCGGTATCGGTTCCGTTTTTAAACAAATCATAGGCACAATGGATGAAAATGATGCAATAAACTATAATAACGCTATTCAAACATTAGATGGTAAAAATATTAAACTTGCTTCCTTACTTAAAGAAAATATTTTAATGACTAAAACTGCTCTTTTGCGATTTAATGAAACTATAAAGACTATACAATTAAATGAAGAACGGTTGAATAGCGCTGTTGAAAACCTAAGCATAGCTTTTAAAGATGCATCAATTATAAACACTAAGATATTTATTAAGTCAAGACTAAATGAAATTTATAATGAACTGACATCTGGCTTACTTACACTGTCGTTCAAGCTGGATGATATACTTAATTCTATAATGTTTACAAAAAGTCATAGTCTTCATCCATCTGTAATTACTCCAAAACAACTTTACTCTGAATTGTCCGATAGCATTTTAAGCTTGTCTAATTATAAGGAATTACCATTAAGTTTAAATTTGGAGAATATTCATGCTTTAATTGATTTATCTATTCAATCATGTTACTCCACAGGAAACAAAATTGTATATGTCATGCGCATTCCATTGGTTTACAAAACCGAATTTAGTCTTTACAAAGCAATCCCAGTACCAGTACCATACGTTGCACAAAACCCGGATGCCTATATTATGGTTGTGCCTACTTGTAATTATATAGCGTTAAGTAAAGATAAATTATTCTACATATGCCTTTCAGATTTGAATAACTGCCGGAAATCCATCAATCAAATATATATTTGTGACCACACCAATACCCAATCACTTGAAAATGTTCTTAACTGTGAGGGAGAAATATTGTCGAAAATTGTAAAAGAACTCCCAGAACAATGTAAAACTAAATTTATACGTGGTAATTTAGATATTTGGCAGAAACTTCAAGGCAATAGCTGGATTTACGTACAATCAGAACCAACTAGACTCTATATAGAATGCAGAAATGACACCACAGAATTTAAACTATTAGGCACAGGCATTTTGAACTTACAACCCGATTGCATCGGCTATTGTAAGAACCGGGAACTGGTCGCGAAATCAAAATTAACCTTAGAAATAAAACCTTTACATTCCGATTTTAACCTTATTGCAGAAGCTTGTTGTAATTTAAGTAGATTCAACATAATTGTACCAGAATTACCGCCCTTAAGGCTATCTGAAATAAATTTAGAAAATTTACCCAACATTGCTGATAGCAAACTAATAAATCAAATTGACAATGTTATCAACGATTCTGTTCCAGTTTTATATAACTCCCATATTCCAATTTTAACATATTGTCTAATCGTAATTGTACTAATTTTAATCATTTATATCCTTTGTAAAAAATTTGGTAAGTGTCCAAACGCGTTTGAAAGAAATCAAAACGTAGATGTCGAAAATAATGATTCTGGAATCGAAGATATTCCAATGCCGCGAATTAGAATAAATTAAATAACATAACTTCTCTAAAATAGGAGGAAGTTATTCTTAACCGGGGGGCTGTTACATCCCTCAACTGTCCCTAAAGAAGCTGACTAGATGCTGACACAGCATCCCTGCCCCTGAGGCTTACAGTCCTAGTCTAGAGTAGTAGAATCGAGCTTCAGTTCGGGTCGGATCACTGAAGAATAAGGACGCTTACCTTATTTCTATACCGTATACTGTATTAACGGTGCTTTTAATTAAAATCCTTTTTTTTTTAAAGTCGTTCATCATTTCCATTCTAACAGTACATTCCGAATCTCGTTTAGGTTGGTTAAGGGCACGTATATAAATATGGGAAGTAATATATTTTTGTGGTTGAATTATACGCCGTGGAACAGTACGTTTGTTTTCTTTAAAGATTCATCTACCTAGTACACTGTGAAGTTTTGACCCTCCCGTTTGCCTATTGTTGGCTTGAACAAGTTTGTGGTCCTTCTTAGTGGGATATTCCGAAGCGCATTGGCGGTGCGAGTTTTTTTTTGTTCACATTGACTAGGCTACGGGAGTTGTGCTCCAGGACACTGTTATCCAGAGTTCAACCAGTTACGTACGGCTACGAGGTAACAGCAGCTGTACAATCGGGAGTCAGACCTGGTGGTGATACCGGTCAGACTTCGTGTACGAGACATTGACAAGCACATAAGAGGATTGCAGAGCGGAGTGCGGTCGTCGAGACGGGGGACGGCCTTGGATTTAATTAGTTCTTACCTTAGAGATAGAGTACAGAGAGTAGTTATAAATGGTAAACAGTCAAATGGTTCTGCTGTAACAATGGGGGTGCCTCAGGGTTCAATTCTGGGACCTTTTCTATTTTTAGTGTACATAAATGATCTCCCTCACCTTATAAGAGACGATCACGAGGTAGTTTTGTTTGCTGATGACACATCTTTAATATTTAAAGTTGAACGTGGGCAACGCGAACTTGACGAAGTAAACAATGCCCTCTCTAGGGTAGTCCACTGGTTTAGCGCAAATAATTTATTGTTAAATGAAACCAAAACAAAATGTATTAGATTCACCTTGCCAAATGTTAGGCTCGTTAACACCAGTATTAAGATTAGGGATGATCAAGTAGAACTGGTCGATGAAACTGTCTTTCTGGGCATAAAGTTAGACTCCAACTTGCAGTGGGGGCCTCATATCGAGAAAGTCTCGGGCAGACTGAGCTCTGCAGCCTATGCCGTTAAAAAGATTCGACAACTGACAGACATTAGAACAGCGCGTCTTGTCTACTTTAGCTATTTCCACAGTGTCATGACCTATGGCATACTATTATGGGGTAACGCTGCCGACATCGAATGTATCTTTGTGTTGCAGAAAAGGGCTGTCCGGGCTATCTATGATATGGGGTTTCGGGAGTCATTAAGAGAAAAGTTTAAGGATATCAACATTCTTACTGTGTATTCACAGTACATATATAAAAACTTATTATATACTCATAAAAATAACAGTAAATTTATTAAAAATAGTGATATCCATAACCTAAACTTAAGAAATAAGAATAAATTGGCTGTACCTAGATTTAGGCTTAATAAAATAAGCAATTCTTTTGCGGGCAATTGTATTCGAATGTATAATACATTGCCGACAGCCATAACTGGTTTGTCAGTTAATAAATTTAAAAAACTAATAAAACTTAAATTGTGTCAGAAAGCTTATTATAGCATTAAAGACTTTCTAGAAGACAAGACTGCCTGGCAGTGACACGAATTGCTCCTTTCTACATTTAAAAAAAAACTGTATTAGATACTAAGATGAATAAGAGTCTGTAGCATTTCCGAACCCCCGGTAGAGTCACAAAAATTTTGACAAACCTAAATAATTTTTTTAAGAATTTCAAAGGGAATAAATTTTATTTTATTTTATTTATTTTATTTTGAGACACAAAACACTGGCAACACTGGACAGCGGAAATAAGGCGCGGAGCACATTGGAACGAGAACACGTTGTTGGAGTGAGTGAGTGTGAACAAAAAAGAAACTGTAAGTACATTTATTTATCATATTCTGTGAATCAAAAATAATGAAATATCAAATTAAAAGTTTGTGCAGTAACCAAATCAAGATAGTTTTAAAGACTTTAGTAAAATAGTTTGTTGTTTATATTAACTTAGAATAAAAATAGTATTTACTAACTTAGAATAATTTTAACTCAAGAAAAGTGGTTCCGACGGGAAACCTATGCCCAAATTTGGATAGGATTTAAATAGCAAAAACACTTGTAAAATTTTCGAATTAAGTCTTCAACTTAGAATAGTTTGATTAGAAAATAATTGTGACACCATCGTGTTACCTATGCCCAAAGTCACATATTTTAAAAAAGTGAAACACTTGTCAAAAGAGTTTGACATATTGAGTTAAAATATTTATGGCGGTATTTTAGTTCGAAAATTTAAAGTTTTATTTGTGGAAAACTTAGAAATATAGAATAATTACATTGAAAGTAAAAGTAAATTTTATTATTTCAGTGATAGTAAAAGTTAATTGTATTATTTCAGTAATAGTTTACCACAATCATAGTGTTTGTCTAATTGAAACTTATTGTGAATGGCATTGTATTTCTTAATAATTCATAACTTACGCAAAAAAAGCTAAAATGGAGTCCAAGTTATTATTACAAACAGATACCTACAACAACATGGTTAAAGCTTGTAAAAACTATAAGAAATCGCCAAAAGCGAGAATAACGGAAATTTATTTACAAGTGAGGTTAGATAGATTGGAAGAATTGTGGTCAAAGTTTATCTCCACTCATCAATTAGGCAGTACAATGTACATAAAAGAGGATTTGTATGAACAAGCAGAAAACGTTTACATGGAATATAAATGCGATTTAAAAACTAATTTGATAAAGTGCTCCTAAAGCACACACAGAAGACACTAACAAAGGTGAGTCAATTTCATATAACTCCAAAATAGATTTACCAAAGATAGTTATACCTAAATTTTCTGGTCTGTATACTGAGTGGGTAACATTTCGTGATCTTTATAGGTCGTTGGTGCACCAAAATAACAAACTACATAATGTACAGAAAACGCATTATTTAAAATGTTCATTAACTGGGGAAGCAGAACAGCTGCTACGGCAGATCCCAATTGCCGACGCCAATTATGAGCGGTGTTGGACTCTCTTAGCATCTAGGTATGACAATAAGCGCCATATATCACATCAAATTTTGAAAAGATTACTCAGTGTGAAAAATATTACCATTGAATCGGCAAGCAACTTTAAAGAGTCATTGGATACCACCAATGACTGCTTGAGTGGCCTACAGAATATTAATGTAGATATTAAAACTTGGGATATAATGATTATCCATATATTGTGTCTTAAATTGGACTCGGAATCAAGAAAACAATGCGAATTTAAAATTACTCAAGATAATGGTACCGATGAGTTACCAACATTCAGCCAGTTTCAAGAATTTATTACTAATAGATACATAGATCTAGAGTTTCTTGATACCAAGTCACAGAATCATAAATTTGCTAGTAGTCAAAATTCTAATACTAAAATTAAGTCGCTACATGTTGTTAAAAATGTTTGTCCTTTTTGTTCTGAGGAAACACATAAATTGATTATGTATAAATTGATATTTTATAAATTGAGTGTGTGTAAGAAATTTGCTAATGTAAGAAATTTGATAATGAACACATTGACGTTGCCACTATCAGCTGTATTTATTACTAGCCTATCCAATATATAGCTATGTCGTCCATAGCGTGTTGAATTCCTCGATATTCATTCTCGCATTTTATCGCATGATCGCAAACCTTTTTCCACTCATCAGCCCCGATCATGTTTAATTTTTCAGTTAATAATGTCTTTATTGAACTTAAATTCATATCCACGTTTCTCGCGGCTATATAGCCTTTTAGTTGAGACCATATATTTTGTAACCAATTGATCATTTCCGGTTTATTGGTGTTTGAGTTGGGGGGTCTTTCAACATATTTATTGTGATAGGGTGCGTTGTCGATAACCAGAACAGAATCATTAGGTATATTTGGAATTAATTGATTAACCAGCCACTTCTCGTAGTTTTCGTTATTCATTTCGTTGTGATAATCACCTTTAGCGTCCGTGGATTTATACGTTAAAAAGGCTCCTGGTACAAAGCCTTTTTCGTTACCTGCGTGAACAATTATCAAACGTTGACCTTTTGAAATCGGTTTTTTTTACCCCTATTTGCTTATCATCACTCCAAGTTTTTCCTTTAGTGTGGGTTGTATGTATGTAGAACTCATCCATATAGATAATGTTTTTTCCTGCTTCGCGAAATTCGCGTATTTTGTCCAGATATTCAATTTGTTTGAGAGCTACATCGTGCTTTTCCATTAGAACTTTTCTATTGTCTTTTATTTTTGTGAACGCAAATCCCATTTCATAAAGAATTTTTCTCAACGTCTTTTCAGACCCATTTATAATTAATAGCCTCAGATAATTTAGCTTTTAATGTTTTTATTGTAGGCAGTTGTTTGTAACGCAGATGAAAATCGTACACCATTCTTCTAACAACATCATAATCAAAATCGTCCATATCTAAACGAAATTGTTTTTTTGGTCTCCCATTTTTTCGAGAGCTGGATTTTGTTCCACTGGAATGTGTATTATCAGTGCCAGTGCCGACTTCGTTTAATATATTGTTCAAAGTTCTTTTTGAAATTCCAGTGGCATCTGCAACTCTCTGTTGAACCTTCTTAAAATAATTACTTACATTAACATCCTCATGTTTTTTAAATTGGTTGGCTTCAGATAAAAAATATTTATTAACTTTTTTCCCTATAGATGCCATAGTAGGTACTAATTTAATTTTATAGGGGTTTTAGCAGCTCTATATATATATTGGCTTAGATAAGCGACTGCACTCTCTCGCATTTGAACCATGATTGACAAAACAAACTTTTTGGCCCTTTACTGTACTTGCTATGGATAGGTGTACGTTGTTTGTATTCTGTACCACCGTACCTATTCTTTAGAGTTGTAAGTAGTTTTAATTATGTTAAGCTTCTTTAAGTTTTTGTTCATATCATAATTGCTTAATAAGTAGATAATAATATGTTGTTAATGTATAATTAATTGTAAGGACAAACATATGAACCGTTTGTATTTATTTGGGTGTAGAAATAATATCGGATTAAGGTGGAGGAATGTAATGTAGAACGCAATGTAATAAATGTATGTACAAGATGTAGGTAGGTATATAAGGTTTTGGTTAGGAATGATAGTCGGAATAAACCTGCCTAACTGTGAACAGCGTTTCTTATTGTGTCTCCCAAAATCCCTGTCCTCTCGTGGAAGAACACTACACTTTCTTTCTTTCAGTCTCCCAGGATCATTTTTCCCAGGATTTTGAAGCGCTCGTGGTCCCGCGGACTCAGTGTTCTGTAAACGATCACTGCAGTAAGCAACATTTACTATGGCCGGACATGGATGGGTGACCACCACGTGGACCACTTTGTGACATTTATTTACGAGCGTTTCCGTGCTTCGGAAGGCACGATAAGCCGTTGGTCCCGGTTGTCGGTAAAATGACAGTCGTTAAGCCAAGTTGAAGGCCTTACGGGCGGCTTGAAAAATTTCAACTGTGGGTCGTCACAACCTGCGCTAGGGTCGGCAGCGCGTGTGTAACGCCTCTGGTGTTGCTAACGTCTATAGGCTACGGTTACCAACCTTCCGGTGGGCCGTAAGCTTGTCTGCCACCTAAGTAGTATAAAAAAAAAAAAATCAGGAAAGGGCGAGGACGGCATGCAGCGAGAACGACGTCCAGCTCAGGGAGCCATAGCTCAAATTGATGCTAGTCGAGGCTCGGCGAGATGTAAACGGCCACGACAGCTACACCCTCATATTCCGCCGCGACGCAACCCGGGCCCCTAGCGAAGTCCCTAGGTCCCCCCAAAGACAGTCGCCAGGCCGTCCAGATCCACCGGGCTTCCCGGGTGAACCCAGTACGGCTCGGCGACAACAGCAATGTTGATTGACCACTGCCTGATGCTCTTGTACGGAGTTTGTTTGTTTGTTTGTTAGGCTCTTTCTCTCTCTTTATACCTAATAAAAAAAGAGTACCGAAAAACGAGGTTACTTTGAACCCTGGGGTGACTTTGATGATAACTTAATTTCTTTTTTATTATGTTGGTCAGATTGACAGATCAGTCATGGTGTTTCGTAGTGCGTACGTGTGGTTTGTGGTTAGATCTCTATAAATTTTAATGTTAAAATTAAGTGCAAAAATCATTAGAAAAAAGCACCTGAATAACTTCGATTGATCAGGCGTAAGTACCATTTGGTTTAAACTTTTGTGCTATTCTTTTTATACATTTAGCTAAGATTTTTAAAAATATATAGAACCCATTGGGATTGCGCCGCCATTTTTGTATGCATGAGCACGTTTGATGACCGGGGCTAGATTGATAGGATATGCGAGGCTACTTTGATAGAAATCAATTTCACCCCAGTTATTGTTACATTTTCACCCATACGAATAATGTACATATTATCTAAGTAGCCCCTTCTGTTTGTTTTGTTTCAGTTGTACGATGGTTCGCACTTTTAGGAAGACTGTGGGGAATCGCGACTACAAAATTTATACAGAATAGGTTTTGGAAGAATCTATTGAAAAAATAAGTAACAACGAATTTTCTATTAATGCTGCTTCTCTTCAGTGTAAAATACCCTATGGGACACTATATAATAAATATAAAGGGTTACATTGGAGAACGCCTGGTGTTCAACCTGCCTTTTCCCGAACCGAGGAAGCTGCTATATTACATGCTGCGGCTACGTGTGGTGATTGGGGATTTCATCTGACGCTTTCAGACCTGCGTATGTTCGCAAAATCATATTTAGATAAACGGGGCAGGATAGTAGAGAAATTTATAAACAACTTACCTGGTGTTAAGTGGGCTATTAGCGTCCTTAAACATCATAAGAACTCATATGGTCAAAGACTAACAACAAATATGAAAAGGTCTAGAGCGACGAAGTAAAGTGACAGCAACTAATGTCACTTCTTCATACAATGTTGCTTAATTTCTATGAAGAAGTGACATTAGTTGCTGTCACTTTACTTCGTCTTATTAAAAATTCGACTTTACGTCAAAGTCAGTCTTCTCTAGTAAAGCGGTGGGACTTTACTAGAAGTGTCTCTGGAGTTAGTCGAAACACTAACGGCCTGGCCACGGGACAGTCGCTATTGCGAAAATTCTCGCGGCGCGAACGGCGAAGCGTCTTGCGACTCAAACAAATGAATAGAAATGTACTGAGCATGCCACGTGGCACGGCGAACGGCGATGCGACCGACGAAATGTACCGACCGAACGGCTCGGCGACAGGCGGTGCGGCGTGCGAGTGAAACAAATGCATGAATCAGTATGGCGCGAGCCACGGCGCCGAGCGGCAGTCGCGGCGACTAGGCCAGTGATGAAATTACGGGTCGCGGCGGCGAACGCGACTACCCCGTGGCCTGCAAACGATGCCGCACGATTAGTCGCCTCGCCCGCCGCATCGCCGTTCGCACCGCCGCATCGCCGTTCGCACCGCCGATCCCCGTGACCAGGCCGTAAAGAGTCACGTTTCACTGCGTTATACATTGAATTATTATTACTACGTGTAGAGATGCTATGCTTAACAAAAAACGAACGCCTTTTACCACGAATTACAACTAGAGTTCGCTGAAGCGATCAAACAACAAATGAGTCGTCTAATCGTAACATAAATATTCAAGCGGAAGATCGCTTCTTAGGTATGGTTTTTTTACGACCAAAAGGTCATAAGCGCCGGGAATTTCATGGCGCTTACGCGTTTCCTTCAACGTATTCCAAGAACATGTTACTTATAAGCGTGTAATAAATTATGCGTGTTTTATCGAAAAACTTAAACTCTTACGAGTGAAAAGTACTTCCATGACATTATTTTGTTTTCTGGAGTGGTGTTTACAGTATTTAACTACACCCGAAAGCATTTTTCGCAAATCTTTTCACTGATCAAGGTGTCACGTTGTGTTGGGTGGACAAGAGACTAATTGAGTTATGGACCGTGGACCATAACTCTTGGCGCAAAACTTTACTTCGGGCGCCTTCTCTAGACGTAGTAATAATAACTCAATGGCGTTATATCACTTTCCAACACTTGTGCACGTTGTCGAACTTTTAGGTTGAAAAATCCACCACTTTTTACTCATAATACACTAATTTTGGAAAATCTTACAACGGAGTAGTCCGCTTGTCTCCATTTTGCGCGCAAACTGTGTGCGTTCGCGCAGCGGAATGTAGTTGAATTTAAAGATTTTAATTATGCAGATATTTAGTGTATGACGTCGTGTAATTGTGTATGGTAAAAAGAAAATTGTGTATGCAGCCATTGTGGAGAAATTCGCCAAAAACGGATTCCGCTGGGCGAACGTTGTCCTGGCGGAACTCTTTTTTAATCCATGCACTTAGAAGAAAAAAAATGTGTCCAAAAATTAGTGTGTATTTGTTTGTAATTGTGTATGTATGAATAAAATTAGTGTATGCAAAAACTTCGGAGAAATTCAAGTTTCCGCTACGCGAACGTTTGGCCATTAGCTAGTTTTCATATAAAGCGCTTATATAGAGAGCTGTAGATTTTTACATACGTTGTTTTGAATTTGTTTGTATTTGTTTAAAAAACAGATTTAGAAAAAATCGTAGGACTTAAAAGAAAAAAATATAAACGTAAAATACGCTTATTAGGTCGTAGTTCGTAAAGTATGTACTTTGGGGTCTAGATTTTCACGTTTATACAAACAATGTTAGTGCCTGCAACATGTTGTCAAGTTTCAATGATGTTCCGTTAGTAATTAAAGGTTTATAGGACAATTTACCATTAATAAGATCAATGTTTACAAAGGAGTCAAATATCACGACCTCCTAAAGGAATTGCATAGTCAAATGTATTCCAATAATTAGTTTATTAATTCAACTACTCACATGCAAAATTTCACCTCATTAAATTCAGTAATTAAAGAGAAACAATTAAAATACTGACAAAACATCGAAAGCCTACATAACCCGACCAAGTTCGAATGGCTACAAAAAAGCGGCCGTGCCATATATCTAAGTAACGCTCTTAACCTTCCAGTATAGTATTTATTATTGTGGTACAGTTGCTTACACAAGCGTTAGGAAAAAATAAAACAATTGCATTTCTTGAATGAAATTTTTTTTTAATAATAACGCCACTATCCACGGTAAAAATAAATCTTTTCATAACAAGTACTTCTCTAATTAATTTTTTGTAATTATATTTATTTTTTACTAGCTGACCCCGCAACTTCGTTTACGTCACATAAGGCGTATGAAAGGAGAGGTATTTCTTCCATCAGATTCATCAAGCAGCGTGTGAAACTGCCCCGTTTGCTTAATCATAAAAGAGCTTAATGATTAAGACTATTTTAAAACAATTAAGTCCGCGCCGAAAGCGTGGACAAAATTGTTTTGGAGATTAAGCCAACACGCCAGTTTAGATTTACCCATTTTTAGATTCATATGTCTATGTATAATTCTTTAAAGTGATATAACTTTTTTATTTATACACCGATTGACATGAAATAAACACTAAATGTTAAGTAGAGCAAACCTCAACACAATAAAGAAAACCGCATTGCGATGGGTTAAGCGGTTACTGAGATTAGTGTGCACAAACGTATAGACAAACAGATATACAGACATACAGACAAACAGACAAAAATTCTAAAAATCATTGTTTTGGGTTATATTGAATTCATAAAGCCCCCTATATTTTTTTCTTATTTATCTTCCATGTACAGACAGCGACTTGTTACGATTTTATTATATGTATTGATTTCTCGCCACCTGTTACGTAGAAACCCAAAAATGGAGATATGTGTGTGACACAGAAATGTCACACCTCTGCCTACCCCTTCTGGGACAACAGCCGTGAGCATATGAATGAATGAATGAAAATACAGCTCTCAGGTACTAATCGGCACGGCGGAACTTGGCATACAACTCATGTGCGCGCACAGGCGCGTGTATTTTCAGCGTATCGGGAGCGCAGCTGAGGTGCTTGTCATGACTAGTCCCTTGTTCATAAAAACTTAACGTTAACAAACGCTTGATAACCATCCTCTGTCATTGGTTAGAGACAGCAATAGACTTAAAATGTGTTTTAACTAAAAAAAAAAAAATTAACAAAAAAAACCGACTTCTAACAAAAACTAAAAATTGAAAAATAAAATTAACTTAGCACAAAGTAATAGGTAGTAAATTTAGATTTATCGAGATTATTCTTTTTTTTTTTTTTTTTATATTCAGCTCGCCAAATTGACGTCGCCACCAGCCTGATGGTAAGAAAGCAGTGGCGCATCTAGCGATTGGGGGCCACTTCTTACAGTGGTCCTCAAGTTGGCGGCCCTGTGATGTGCCTCTTCACGCTCTTCTTGAAGAACCCGGGATTGTAAGATGAGGGAAAGACGTGTGCGGGCAGGTCGTTCCATGTTTTTATAGTTCGACAGAGGAACGATCTTTTGAAACGCTCGGTTCTGGCGAAGATTCTCTCCACTGTGTATGAGTGGCATCTCTGCCCGGCACGCGTTGTTCGGGATCGGAAAGGAGATGGTGGGATCAGGTTGAAGAGCTCTTCAGAACATTCGCCGTGATACATTCGATAGAAGGCAGCCAAGGACGCTATGGTTCTTCGCTGCGACAAAGGTTCGAGGCCTCCCGTCACCTCAGGACAACCAATTATTCGGATAACACGTCTCTGCATAGCGTCAAGCGCGTCTAACAAGTACCTCGCGGAGTCATCCCAAAGGTGAGAACAGTACTCGACGCAGGGACGAATCTGCGTCTTGTACAGTAAACATCTCTGATGTGGCGTGAAATACCGTCTCACCTTATTCAGGATTCCCAGTTTCCGCGAGGCCAGACCAATACAGCTCTCTATGTAGTTTTTGTGATTGAGCTCACGCCGGACGTCTATACCGAGGATCTCCAGGTTGTCCTTTAGTGGAATTGTAATGCTCTGAAGAGAGGGCAGGGGTAGGAATGGGGACTTCTTAGCTGTAAACGCACACGCCTGTGTTTTTCTGGCATTGAACTCGACCAGGTTGTCTGAACCCCATTGGGCAATGCGGCCCAGGTCCAGATCGAGATCCGCCACGAGTTGTCGTCTCTTCTCATCCACGTCGCCTCGCCCCGCCGCTGGACGGCCAGAATAGCTCCCATGAAGAGTACTGTCATCCGCATAACAATGAATGCACCCAAGGGACAGCATGTCATTGATATGCAGAAGAAAGAGAGTTGGGGACAATACCGATCCCTGTGGTACTCCGGCATTTACCTGAAAAAAACAGGAAGCCTGACCATCACAGAGGACCCAAATCCGTCGCCCGTTCAGGAAGCTGGCCAACGAGCGGCACAACTGATGCGATAAACCATATGACGGCAGCTTGGAAAGAAGCGACGCATGCCATACCCCATCAAAGGCTTTTGCGATGTCTAGGCCAATAGCCAGAGATTCGCCGTGCCTCTCCATAGCCTCACCCCAGGTGTGCGTTATGTACGCTAGGAGGTCACCCGCTGATCGTTTCGGCCTAAAGCCATATTGGCGATCGTTAATTAACGAGTGATCCTCCAGATTGCGCATGAGCTGTTTGTTGATGATTAGCTCGAACACCTTGCAGATGACGGTGGTTACGGCTATGGGGCGATAGTTGGCTGGATCCGACCGATCCCCTTTCTTGGGGATCGGTTGGACATTCGCCTCCTTCCAAACCTCCGGCACTTCTCCCGACGAATACGAAAGGCGATACAGGCGTGTTAGCGTTGGAGACAATTCAGCGGCACAATTCCTCAGCACCACGGCCGGAATGCCATCAGGACCACTGGCTTTCCGCGTGTCGAGTGACCGTAGCACCGCCCGCACATCGCACTGCCGGATTACAATTTCCGGCATCGTGGTTCCACAGTTGGCGATAGTGGGAGGTTGCTTGCCACAGTCATCGACCCGGGAATTAGCCGCAAAGAGCTTGGCCAGCATTTCCGCTTTCTCTTGGGCCTTGTGAGCCAGTGATCCGTCAGGATAGCGCAGCGGCGGCAGCGAGGGCTTGCAAAAGTTGGCCTGCACGGCTTTGGCCAGTTGCCAGTATCCACGGCTGCCCGTCGGATGAGACGTGAGCTCCTGACCAAGCCGCGTGACGCGCTGGGCGTCCACTCTCTTGAAGGCCCTCTTACTGGACCTAGTGGCTCTGTTGTAAGCTGCCTTGAGGCGGGCCACATTCGGGTTGCGCACAGCTCGAGCCCTGATCCAGGCGCGGTAAGCCGCCTGTTTTTGTTGAACAGCTACGGCACACTCACGCCCGAACCAGGGGCGGGCTTTGCGGATGCTGGCGACATCAGTGTATGGAATGTAGTATTCCATACCTAATGTGATTTCACCAGCAACCGCAGAGGCGCTTTCCGATGAAGCCCTCCCTGCAAATCAGCGCTGACTCCACGGGACGGCTGCAAAGTATTCTCGTAGTCCGTCCCAGTCTGCTGACGAGTAGTGCCACAGTCGCCGCGTCACCTCTACTGCCCTTGCAGGGGACGGTACCTGCAGGCGGGCACGCACAATACAGTGGTCGGATGTACCCAGTGGGGCGCTAACCGTCACACTGTACTGTGCTGGATTACTCGTCAGCAGTATGTCCAGCAGGGCAGGTTCATGGTCTGACCTGTCCGGTATGCGCGTAATCCCGCGTACCACCTGGGTTAGACCATGGGAGAGTGCGAACGCGTGGGTGGCCCGTCCCGCAGGATCTGTCTTGAGGGACCCCAACCACTCAATGTGGTGACCATTGAAGTCCCCCAGAAAAACCAACTCGGCGTTCGGGAACCGTACCTGCGCGTCATCAGCCCCCTCGCTGAGGTGCTGATACAGCCTCATCATCTCAGCTGTCCCTGTGTGGGATCGATAGACACACACGTAGATCTGACTCATGGAGCCGTGATCTACGTGCAGCCAAAGGACGGAGAGGGAAGGGTCCTCAAGGCAGCGCAGCCGGCGACAGCAAACATCCGCCCTAACGAACGCGCACACCCCGGCTTTTTCTCGAAATAGTTCCGCGATGATATAGCCGGGGTAACTAAGGTACGACTGATCGGCAGGGCGGAGTATTTACTTACTGTAATACTGAAATCGGCGCCAAGTAAAACTATAGGTTTAGGTAGATATTATTAATCTCTCATAGAAATATTGGTACCGACTTCAGTATTACAGTCAATAATATCTGATAAATCTAAATTTACTACCTATTACTTTGTTATTTTTCAATTTTTAGTTTTTGTTAGAAGTCGGTTTTTTTTTGTTAAATTTTTTTTTTTCATTAAATTTAGTGACGGGTAGACCGAAATTATATCTGTCTAGGGGTAATGTTCTCCCCAATACAAATTAATCAAGCCGAAACAAAAGATAACTGCTGTAAATCGTTAAGGAATTCCCTCGATTCGAGGGATTTCTTCGATTTCTCCAAGATCCCAGCATCAGATTCTGACTTCCTGTATATGGGACCACATGGGAAGCACCAGCTTTCAAAAAAAAAAGAATCATCCAAATCGGATAACTCTTTCAAGTGATTTGCCGTTAACAAACATTAAAAAAAATACAGACGAATTGAGAACCTCCTCCTTTTCTGGAAGTCGGTTAAAAATAGGTTTAATAAACAATTATGAATATGGAGGTAAGGATAATGTGTATTTCGAGCTTCAATAAAAATTTAAATCACTGTTCACATATAAATTACTAGCTGAGCCCGCAACTTCGTTTACGTCACATAAGGTGTATGAAAGGAGAGGTACTTCTTCATCAGACTCATGAAGCAGCGTGTGAAACTGCCATGTTGGCTTAATCATAAAAGAGCTTAAAGATTTACCCCCTTATTCATAATCGTTTATTAAACCTATTTTAGTTAAAACACACTTTAAGTCTATTGCTGTCTCTAACCAATGACAGAGTATGGTTAGAGACAGCAATAGACTTAAAATGTGTTTCAACTAAAATAGGTTTAATAAACGATTATGAATATGGGGGTAAGTCTATTACTAATATAACAATACAGTCCACGCCTTCGCCTGAATTGTTTTTAAATAGCCTTAATCATTAAGCTCTTTTATGATTAAGCCAACAGGGCAGTTTAGATTTACCCACTTTTAGATTCATATGTCTATGTATGATTCTTTAAAGTGATATAATTTTTTATTTATAAACCTTAACACAATAAAGAAAACCGCATTGCAATCGACAGACATACAGACAAACAGACAAAAATTCTAAAAATCATTGTTTTGGGTTCTATTGCGTTCATAAAGCCCCCCTATAATATTTTTTCTTATTTATCTTCCATGTACAGACAGCGACCTGTTACGATTTTATTATATGTATTGATGATGATTGATTGATTTATTGATTAAGCCAACACGCCAGTTTAGATTTACACTCTCATTCAAAGAAACCGCTACAATTAAAATTTTAAACATATCTGATTCTTAAAAGTGTTATAACTTTTTTATTTATAAACCGATTGACATGAAATAAACGCTAAATGTTAAGTGGAGCAAACCTCAACACAATAAAAAATTGGGTTCTATGGCGTTCATAAAGCCCCCCTATAATATTTTTTCTTATTTATCTTCCATGTACAGACAGCGACCTGTTACGATTTTATTATATGTATTGATATCGAAAAAACAATTGTGTTATCACCTGTACCAGTTCAAAACCGGTATTAGACTGTAAATTTTAGAATGTTACCTAAATATATTGCACGGCCGCTTTTTTGTAGCCATTCGAACTTGGTCAGGTTATTTAGGCTTTCGGTGCTCTGTCAGTATTTTGATTGTTTCTCTTTAATTACTGAATTTAATGAGATGAAATTTTGCATGTGAGTAGTTGAATTAATAAACTAATTATTGGAATACATTTTACTATGCAATTCCTTTAGAACGTCGCGTGATATTTAACTGCTTTGTAAACAGTGATCTATTCATGGTAAATTGTCCTATAACCCTTTAATTACTAACGGAACATCATTGATACTTGGCAACATGTTGCAGGCACTTACAAGGTTTGTACAAACGTGAAAATCTAGACCACAAAGTGCATACTTTATGAACTACGACGTAATAAGCGTATTTTACGTTTATATTTTTATCTTTTAAACCCTACGATTTTTTCTAAATCTGTTTTTTAAACAAATATAAACTAATTCAAAACAACGTATGTAAAAATCTACAGCTCTCTATATAAGCGCTTTATATGAAAACTAGCTAATGGCCAAACGTTCGCGTAGCGGAAACTTGAATTTCTCCGAAGTTTATGGATACACTAATTTTATTCATACATACACAATTACACACAAATACACACTAATTGTTGGAAACATTTTTTTTCTTCTAAGTGCATGGATTAAAAAAAAGTTCCGCCAGGACAACGTTCGCCCAGCGGAACCAGTTTTTGGCGAATTTCTCCACAATGGCTGCATACACAATTTTCTTTTTACCGTACACAATTACACGACGTTATATACTAAATATCTGCATAATTAAAATCTTTAAATTCAACAACATTCCGCTGCGCGAACGCACACCGCAAACTCCCATTTTTCCTTGTCTTTAAATTATTTTTTCTTAGTCTTGTTTGTCTTTCTTAAAGTGTTGTAAATCGGTTGTACTCGCTAATTGATTTTAAAAAGAGGTCATCGTCAACGTCGAGGTAGAGGATGTACCAAAAAAGTAAACAATTCACACAGCGTGGAATTTTTATCTGATCTACTGCAAAACGGTACATTCGTTACCGAAAAGACGTTTTGTTCAAAAGTTTTAAATTTTTGACAGTTATTATTTCGTTCAAAGAGCTAAATTCACAAGCGCCTTGGTCTCGTATAAAATGGACTCGCAACACGGTGAATAATATTGAGTCAAGTCCATAGAGTAACGCGAACTGTCTAAGGGGAGACGACAGAGAAGGATTGTTCGGTACATATTTGTCTGTCATATTTTGCGGGTGGCGGAGGGGAATCTTCCTCACCTACACTTTGTTAGACTCGCACTACAATGACAGTCGACTGTCAATACGAAGTCTCTCCCTCTGTAAAGGCGCGCAATGCTCTGTGTAAATATCAGACTTGACCACAGAGCATCGCGCGCCTTTGACATTTTGACGACCGAAAGAGCCTAGTTACATAAAAACTGTTTTTTGAAGATTCTTTCACTAAGTCTAGTTGACAGCGTGAATGGTTGAATTGTCATTTTATAAAAATGATGAAATAATTAGATATTAATACAAAAAGAAATGTGATGAAAGAAATCTAAAGAAAAATGGCATTATCTTTTATAAGTAAGTAATTTTATAACAAGTTATTATTATTTACACCTATTTAAACGTATAGATAATAGTCGTGTTTATTCAGATTTGTTTAACAACTTCGCCGGACGTCACATACAATACATGGATCGGTTGAGCGACTTGGGGTGTTTTGACACAAAATGTATCATGACATGTGTGTGTGAAATTTATGAGTGTATTGTTTAAATTGTATGTATGGTCTTCGTATTGACAGTCGATTGTTATTGTAGTGCGAGTCTAACAAACTGTGGGTAAGGAAAGATTTCTCCCCCGCCACCCGCCAAATATGACAGACAAATATGTACCGAGCAATCGTTCTATGTCATCTCCCCTTAGACAGTTCGCGTTGCTCTATGGATATTTATAAATAAATAAAATAAAATTCATTTATTAAAAATAAATGATTTTTGATGATCACCAGCCAAGATTTTTATTATTGTTAGAATGCTATTTTACATAAAAAAAAACAATAATCTGCTAGTAATAGTATCTACTTCTATCTCAACCATAGATTTAGAATTTTTCGATACTGAATCTATGATCTTAACAACATTGTTGCATGAACTAATTCATTTGAAACGATCTATGATAACTGCTTTTGAGTATAGGGCCCGCACATTGATATTTGTGATTGGCGGCCATCTTTGTCACGTCAGTACCATTCATTTGGTCAGTCCGCGACGCGTAAAAACGATAACAACACAAATTATATCAATGTTTAAACGCCACAAAAAATTTTGATCGAGTGAATTAAAAGATTGTTAAAAAAATATTAAATGATTTATCAATTTACTTAGATAGCCATACATTTTTTATTAAGGTTTTTCAAAAAGAAACTATCCTTGGGCGTTCTCTTTTGTTTCTTTTTTGACACGAACAAATACAAATATATCATTAGGGACGTTAGGAAATCTTTAAAACCACTTCACATACTCGACACAACAAAGTTATCAAGTGTTACTATTATTCTACGTCATCTATTGTGACATAAATAGGCAATTGGAATAAAATTTACTAGGAAATTTGAACAACTGAAATGGTCGGATGAATAATTTTTGTTGTGCTTGGTTTAGTTATTCAAGTTCAAAAAGGGCGGCATTACATCTGAAGATGAAAACTTTCGCGGATGAGATTTTTTTTTTTTTTTTTTTTTTATGTAATGATGAGCTACAACAATAGCATATCATATAAATTACAATCTAGCCATAAGACTAATAAGTAATTAACCTTTAACCTAAACTGCTAATATAGAGTAAATTGTAAGAATGTGTCCATTAACACTTTTCTTAATGTCTCTATTAAGGGGAAGTCACTTAGTTCATATTGTGTTCTTTATTACAAGTTGCACTTATTACACTATGTCACACTGACACTTCACTAAACTAATTCAAAGGGTTTTGTCCTTTTTAGTCTTCTCACTAAATCTGTGTGGTCAAGGAGTTGGATAGCCTCGACATTCACATGATGATGAAGTCTTTTTTGATGAGCTTCGGCGTACTTTTGCACTACATTAGCTACGAGGTCCACTTTAAGGTCCCTATGGAGGTCGTCATTTCTAATGTACCAAGGCGCATTTACGATACCCCTCAGTACTTTATTTTGGAATTTTTGTATAATCTGGATGTTGCTTGATTTGGTACAGCCCCATAGCTGTATTCCATAAGTCCACGCTGGCATAACGACTTGTTTATACAATAGTAATTTGTTTTGCACTGACAGCGAAGAATGTTTGCCTAGAAGCCAGTACATATTTTTGTAGCGAAGCTGTAGCTCGCTGCGTTTCTTTTTAACGTGAGCCTTCCAACGGAGCTTAGCATCTAGAGTCATGCCTAGATACTTGGCTGTATTCTCGTAGGGAATAATCGTATTATTTAAATATACTGCATGATAGTTGGATCTTTTATTTGTGAAGTCTATGTGAACTGATTTAGCTTCATTCAATTTAATTTTCCACTTTTTCGTCCAGTCGTATACGATGTTGACTGCATTTTGAACCTTTTCCACGGCATCTGCATGAGTAACACCTGTGGCCATAATGGCTGTGTCATCTGCAAATGTTGCAATGGTATGGTTTTCTAATACCGGGATATCGCAGGTGTATAATAGGTACAGGACCGGACCTAATACACTTCCCTGGGGCACTCCAGCTTTTATTTCCCTTAAGTCTGAGTATGCATCATCTTGTCGAATTCTGAACATTCTTTGAGTCAAGTAAGACTTTAAGATGACAGTGAATTGTTTTGGGAGCATATGTTCGAGTTTTAGTGTAAGACCTTCATGCCAAACTTTATCGAAAGCTTGAGCTACGTCTAGGAAGACTGTAGAACACACTTTCTTGTCTTCTAATGCTTTCTCAATGATATTAGTGATACGGTGTACTTGGTCGATTGTAGAATGATTTTGTCTAAATCCAAATTGATAGTTGGGGATTAGGTCACGTTCTTCTATAATGGGCTTTAATCGTTTCAGGAACAGCTTTTCAAATAGTTTTGACATTATTGGTAGTAGGGAAATAGGTCTATATGAAGTAGTTTCATGGGGTGGTTTGCCAGGTTTAAGTATCATAATAACTTCGGCCACTTTCCACACATCAGGAACATGTTTTAGTCTAAATGAGGCATTAATAATTGTGGTAAGTTTAATAATCGCTTTACGTGGTAAGTTGCGCATGCGCGGATGAGATGTCACCTAAGTCATAGGCGTCTGTACGGTCGATCGCTCTGCGGCATACGATACCGTGAACATAGGGCGACTTCTCACGAAACTTGGAGCCTCGACTGCAGATGTAAAACTGGTTAAGGTACTGGGGGTACAACCGCCGGTTTCAGGTCCATCTATCTACGGACAAAAGTTGGTGGCGTTGCCTGAAAAACGGGCTCCCCAAGGAAGTCTTCTCGCACCCATTTTGTTCAACATATTCACCAATGACCAAACGATGATTTGGCGCTGGCATCTCAAACCACAACATTCGACAAGCTGAAGAACCGAAGAAAGTATATTGACGGAAACAAAAATAAATAACTGTTTGACCGAACTGATTGACAATGAAATCAGCCTCGGACATTGTTTAGAGAAGTTGTCTTATAATGGAGGGGCTGTAGTGTGTGAGGGCCCATCATTATAATATGATATACCTATCTACGTCTTATTAACTGTAATTGTAACATTTATTGTTTAGTAATAAACGAGACTAAGCTCAAGACAGTCGTATTACTCATCTCCCGAACACACCACATTATATGGCGACCCTGCCATGTACGGGAGTCGACTCGAATTTCAAGGCGCGCGTGAGTTGCAAAGTGAATACAATGACTGATATTTGAGTGCAACACGTGCGATCCACATACAATATTGTCAGTGAAAATGTGTCAAACTGCCGCCCCAAAGGAGGACGTTTTTATAACCCAAAGTGCATCAGGTGGATCCAACTCCGCTTCTGCAGAACAATTTCACCTATCCAATATCAGTGTCGTGCTCTTCATAATTTGTACGCTACTTTACCTTGGTGGACTATATGCTATATACAAACTATATAAAAACTGCCACCACTCATGGATCAGGAACGAGTTTTTATCGCAACGTTTATAGCGTTCCTTTCGGAGATCAGAGTTTCGCGCATGCCACCAGTGCCAGCCCCAGGACGGACGCCCCCAGGAGTCAATTCCGATGCATAATATGCGCACAGACCAATGAAGATGAGGTATCCCAAGCTTACTATAATATGTTCCTCAAGTTTTTTTTTAATGAACTACGCAGTGATCAGTGACTATTATTATTTTATTATGTAGAGATGTATGGCTAGCAAGTTAAAGGAAATATATTGCAAACTCAAATATACTAAAGACACTTTAGTAAAGTTAAGCTACTCTAGAAGGTCAAAATCAACCGCAACGATTTTGATGCTTGTATATTGATTCTAAGAAAACAAATACATAAAAAGTCCTTATCTGGTCAGATTGTAGAAGAAATTCAATCATATTACGATTTAATTAAAGAATTATATTTACAAATAAGAGATATTTGCTCTGAAGTCTACAGCTCCCAGACTTCGGAGTATATTGTCAAAGGGGTAGACACCAAAATTTCCATTATGTCTAATTTCGACTTTAAAACAGCGACGTCGCTGCTCCCTGCTATGAACGGTGATGAGGATGTCACCAAAAACCCAATCGACGCCATAGAGCTGTATAGCTCCGCCCTCAGCGAGGAAGGTAAAGATATGCTTATTAAGTTTGTTCTAAAGACGCGCTTAAACCAAAGTGCGAAACTGAGACTGCCCATTTCATATGATACGTGTGATAATCTTGTTAGCGATATGAAGCCACACTTGCTTACTCAAAAATCCAGTACTTCTATCCATAAGGAGTTAATTAAAATTCGTCAAAATGGTACTTCCATTGACAACTACGGTATTAAAATCGAGCAACTATTTGTTGACTTAACAATTTCTCAAGCCGATGGTGATCAAAACACTTACAAAGTTTTACGACCCATTAATGAAAAGCTTGCCATCAAGAGCTTCAGCGACGGATTACGCAATCGACAGGTAGGCATCATACTTTCGCCGCGTAATTACACGTCCTTAAAGGACGCTATACGAGCAGCTAAGGATGAGGAGGCTTCTTATAGTAACCAGAATTCGGATTCAGCAGTATACTTTGGCTCTATTGGAAAGTATAACGGTAGTAGGGGTTATCTTAATAAAGGTCGAGGACGCTTTTTCAGTCGACCTGGTTCCTTTAATAGCCAATGGTCGCGTGGATCATACCATGCGAATAACCTTAATAATCATACTAACCCTCGAGGTCCTACGAATCAATATTTCCATCGCGGATTCTCAGGTTACAGGCAGAACAGAGGCTTTCGTGGAGGTCAAAATAGAAGGAATAATATACATATTATGGAAGGCGAGTCGGCGAACCCCGTAACCTTGCCTAGTAATAATCAAACTTCGGGCATACACGAAAATGAACCATTAGAATTTTTTCGATCCTAATTTTATATTAGCTTGCGAGTATAATAGTTCAGTAGAAAGTTTTATTCAAGGCACCAAATATGGTTTGCTTTTAGATTCCGGAGCGTCACTATCCGTGTTGAAATACGAAACCGTGAAGTATTGGAATGTACCGATGCACACCGAACGTATCTCCATAAATGGATACCATTTATGTTACCATTTAGGTGGTAACATCCAAACAGTGGGCTATGTTTTCATTACGCTTACCATAAATGGAACTGCATTTATGCATAAGTTTTATGTTATTAAAAACTTACCATGTCCCCATCTGGGTATATTGGGTTGAGATTTTTTGCAAAAATACAAAGCAATATTGAATTTCGAAAATAATAAAATAACATTAAGTACTAATCCCAATACCATTTCGTTATCTATGACTCACGGTTCCTTAGGAACTAGTAGTTTTTTTTAAATGTTCCCCCCGATGTGAAAAAATATTTAGATTAGACAGTAGTATAGGGGATGAATGTATAATTTTACCAGACGAACTGTGTGAAGGAGTGTTTATAGCCGGTAGCATTTGTAAACCGTGTAATGGCAAGATATTTATTCAAATCATGAATACACGGGAAACACAAGTAAATACACTCAAGGACAAATTTAGAGGAACGCAAAAAAAAGGTCGACTACGTTAATTTTTTTATACTTACACACTGGCCACCTATAACAGCATTTGTATTATTTAAAGAAAGACATTATATCGTCTTTTGTTTCAGAATATCATTTGTTTTTTTTTTCTCTACGTAGTAATGTAATAAATGTGTGTCGTAACTTCGTAAGAGATCAATTTAAGAGTTTATTTTCGTATTTGAAAACTTTAGTAAATATTTTTTTTACAAAAATTATTCGTCAGAGTGTTACTTAGAGACTTTTTAAAAAGACTGAAGTGATAATGCCGGATCTCAACAGGTGTCCAAAGCTGTAACTTTAATCGAACAAGGTTACACTTACAATCAAGTGGCTCAAATGTTTCGAGTTTCCAAATCAGTTATCTTTCGCAACGTAAAACGATACCGGCAGACAGGCGAGTACACAAGATGCAGAGGACAAGGGAGAAAAAAGAAGACCACAGCTAGGGACGATAGATTTATCGTAAGCAGTGTGCTAAGAAATTGTACCTCGACGTCTTCTGAGGTAAGAGCAAGGCTCCAAGAAGTCCGAAATGTGGCAGTTAGCACTAAAACGATACGAAGAAGACTTAAAGCAGCCGGAATAGGGGCATTTATACCTGCCAAAGGACCTCTTCTTACCACAGGTCATTGTGTAGCTCGGAGTAACTTTGCTCGCATTCACCGTCACTGGAATGACAATGACTGGGGAAGAGTATTATTCACTGATGAGTCCAGATTTTGCCTTAAGCCAGATGATGTAAGGGTGAAAGTGTGGAGACGACCAGGAGAAAGATATGCACAGTGTAACATTGTCGGAAGAGAACCTTACGGTGGAGGGTCAGTGATGGTATGGGGCGGCATTTCCTTAGGAGGACGTACGGAGCTCCAAGTCTTCGAAAATGGATCTCTGACAGCAGCACGCTACGTAACTAACATTTTAGAAGAAATTGTGATACCATTTGTCCCATACATAGGTGATAATTTTCTACTGATGCATGATAATGCTCGGCCACACACTGCCGCTGTAGTTTCAAGATACCTTCAAGGGTTCGAAATCGATGTTTTGGAATGGCCAGCCCGCTCGCCAGACTTAAACCCGATTGAACATGTCTGGGATAAACTGGGAAGACAAATAAAAAAAAGAATCCCTGCAATAACCAACTTACGACAACTTAAAACGGCGTTGGTAGAAGAATGGGACCAAATGCCACAAAATTTCATAGACGAATTAATAAAAAGTATGCCCAGACGATTGGAGGCAGTTTTAACAGCAAGAGGAGGTAACACCAAATACTGAATGTACCTACGAGTGGTCATGTTAACTTTTACTAGAGAAGAAACCAGACATTCCATAAATTTCATGATAAGATTAAATTTCATTGTTTCCTTAACATTCTCGTTAATAAGCGATAACTTCAATATTTGTCTATTTTTAACAGTAAATTGTACATTTCTGTATTTTAAAAAGTTAAAATAATTAAGAATACTCAAATGAAACTGTATTAAACATAAATAAATCGTTTATTTTATTACTACCTGAACATTTCTTTGCCTTCCCCTAATTTTGTCTATGAGTGTATTAATTATTTTAGACCAAAAATACATAAGTTATCAGATTACAATATTTGCAGTTTTAAGAAAAGCAGTAGCATTGACGGAGATACAGTATGTACTATGTTTTCGCATCTAAATTTAAGTCACTTGAATAGAGAGGAAAGAATTTCAATTCAAAATATTTGTGCTAAGTTTTCGGATGTCTTTCACTTACCTAACGATAAATTAACTGCAACAAATCTTTATGACCAAACTATACAATTAAAACCAAATACAAGTCCGTCTTATACCAAACAGTACCGCCTACCATTTTCACAGCGCCAGGAAGTAAAAAAACAAATTAATAAAATGCTTTCAGATAATATTATAGAACCTTCGAAAAGTGAGTGGTCAAGCCCAATCTTACTGGTACCTAAAAAGTCGAGTGATAATTCGAAAAAATGGAGACTGGTTATAGATTTCCGTAAATTAAATGACCGAATTTTAGATGACAAGTTTCCTCTTCCTAATATCACCGATATTTTGGATTCTTTATCTGGAGCAATGTAATTTTGGCAACTAGATTTACCTCAGGCCTATTATCAAGCAAAATTAAGCCCAGAGTGTAGGAAATATACGGCCTTCACAACTTCATCAGGCCAATATCCTCTGACTTGACTTCTGGTAGGTTTAAAAATTAGTGGAAATGCATTTTCCCGATTGATGTCCGTGGTCGTCAGGACTCACATATGATAAACTATTTATATATTTAGATAACTTAATTTGTTTCGGTCGCAGTCATAAAGTGGTATAAAGCCAGATCCTGAAAAATAAAGACCGTGCAAAATTACCCCACCTTGTTACATCCCTATTTTAGTATTTAGTCGGTTGTGTGTCCCTTCACTAGTTTAGATGTAGAAACGTCACTGGAGGACTGTCCGTGACACGGGCGTATCATCGCCTGCCTATTAGATCTTTGTACAACTGTGTGACTATTGAAATACAAGAATTACTGTTACATCAAGAAGCTTTTATTCCAAGAACCCACATAACATGGTGTCAGAAGTGGGATCACAGCACTGAGGGACGGCACAACACTACACAAAACAGTCGTAAAATGTCTAAATATAGTCATGTCAGTAGGTCTAAGTCTGAGAATATCTTCAAGAGGGAGATATCTCAATGTAATATAAAGCGGAACAGTCATAACATATCTCAATTTAGTCCCAATCATAATGGTCATAATAATTTACACAGTCACAGTAAGTCACACAGTAGTTCAGATAGTCAGTCATTCAGTCAACAACACAGTCATAATATATCTCAATTTAGTCTAAATAAGAACAGTCATAATAATTCACACGACAACTCAAATAGTCAGTCATTTACCAAATACAACACTCACAGTCATCATAACAGTCTCACAGTCTATAATTCCAAACATCCATCCAACAACAGTCACAATCTTAGTCCATTTTGTTCATTTCATAACCTATTCAACTTAGAGTCAATGTCCAATAGTTCAAGTAGTTCAGTGTCAGAGAATAACAAAGTTTATCCGAAAAACTCATGGAACATAAATATTGCAGTGGGTAATCAAACCATAAAATGAATTTTAGATTTAGGTGCAGACGTCAATGTCATGTCAAATCAAACTTTCAAAACACTGAAGTTGTCAAAGTCACTTTCGAAATGTCATGTCAATGTCACAGGTTTTGGTGGAAAAGCAATACCGATTTTAGGCCAAATGGATTTAAATTGCAGTTTGAATATAAATAGTCAAAGTATCATGGAAACAATAGCATTTTTTATTGCAGATTTAACTTGTCCAACAGTCTTAGGACTAGTAAACCTGTGAAAAATTAGGTATAATTAAAAGAGTTTTCTCAGTGTCCAAACCAGAATTCTGTAAACAAATTCTCACACAATATAATGATCTATTCCAGGGTCTTGGGTGTCTACCTCCGGTCTGTCACCTAAAACTCAGACCTGATGGTGTACCATGCGTCGATCCACCCAGGAAAGTTACATTCGCATTATTGGAGAAACTACGTGTTGAGTTGGATCGGATGGAGAAAATGCATGTCATTGAAAAAGTCACAAAGCCCACGGAATGGGTGAATTCTGTAGTTGTCACAGTTAAGAGTTCAGGTCAGTTAAGAATTTGACTAGATCCTAGAAATTTAAACAAATGTATAATGAGGGAACATTATCCACTCAAGTCAATTGATGAAATTAGATCTCAACTCGAGGGTGCGTCATGCTTTTCACACTTAGATGCGTTTTCGGGGTTTTGGATGATACGTCTAGATGAACATAGTTCAAACCTGTGTACTTTTCAAACGCCATTTGGTAGATACAAGTATTTAAGATTGCCGTACGGGATCAATACATCAAGTGAAGTATTTTATAGAGTTATGATGAATTTATTTGGTGATTTAGAAGGTGTATTAATATTCATTGATGATATATTAGTCTATGGTGAAAATGAGTCTATTCACAATTTAAGATTACACAAAGTCATGCAAAGAGCACGTCAGGTCAATTTAAAATTTAACCAGTCAAAATGTAAGTTTTTAGTCTCAGAGGTGTGCTTTTTAGGTTATATTTTCAGTAAAGATGGTGCTAGGGTAGATCCTGAGAAAGTCAAAGCAATACTCGATGCAGTCCGTAAACCATATTTAGTTGGTGGCATTTTGGCTGCTTCGGGTCTGGTAACTGAGCAAACAGCATTCGCTTGTGGGCCACAAAGTTCGCGGTGGACGTGTGCGGGGTCTTGTTTTTTGCCTAAGATTTTCTGGTATAGTATATACGCTGGCTTTTTTGGAGCAAACGCCAGGCGCAAGCGGGCTTGAAATTCGCCCCAGGTGGTGACTTGTATCTTTATATCCTGCCACCAAACTGCATCTTCCTTTTTTAATAATAGTTGGATACCTAGTAACGCTTTAGCATCCGACACATTTTCTATTTTTTTTTAAATAGTTGCTGCTGCTAAAAAGCTTCCATTACCTCCAGATTTCTGGTACAGTCGAATTGTGCTGTGCAGGTGGTGAAGGAACCCTGTCGTCCTGGAGAAAGTTTTGTCTGGAACTGGTCGTTGGTAAGGTTTACAGCCATCCTGTTCAAAGCCTTAGTAACAATTCGGTCAGCGCGCGTGACGTATATTGACTTGACTGTACTTTCGTCGGGCCCACCGTTGGTCGCCAGAGTGTAACCGGGGTTCTTCAAAGGGGTGGTCAGACAAAAATCACGGACTTGATCTTTAGTATTTAATGATTAAAAAAAAACCCTCCCTACTCCCTTTGACCACGATGAGGACGCAAGGGTAACAATGCAGTGCTCCCTTTGACCAAGATAATGAACGCAAGGGGTGACCAATGTATTTGAAGGTCCCAAGAGTTTATTCCAAGTAGGGCATAAACCTTAGATGCAATCAAGAGTTGGATACAGATAGAAATTAATTTTACAGTTTTATAAAGTTGCGGAGAATCTTAATACCGACATGTAAAACTACAGTGGCGCCATCTAGTTCTCTCCAATCTAGTAACAGATAAACTATAAGACAATCGTTTGAGCAAATAGTGATAATATAGATGTGTAACAAAGGTGAATATAATATGCCTTTGCCCAGCCCTGCGGAGATAAAAAGCGGGAGCAAAAGTAACGTTGCATATAAAGATATAACTTGTATTTTCCAGATATAGTTAAAAGCAGCCTCAATACGAGTAAGCATGAATATAAAGATATTTTATACAGCAGTTAAAATATAATGTTTTTCAATAGTGCATTTTTGATTTGAATGATTCATTTCAGATAAGGGGGCAAATCCACACATGTGGACAAAAAATCTGCATAAGTATTAAATAAAATGCAAGAGAAAGTCCTCCGCGCAGTCAAATTGAGAATATAAAACAGCGGCTAGAATATTTAAAATTTAAGAAATTGGTGATGCAAGTTAAAATTAATATATTTTGAAAATGAATTAATGTAACTCATGACATAATTGTAGACATACAACTTTATACTACAGTGTCAGGTGAAGGATTCAATCGTTTGAATTTCGCAGATCCATCTGGTCCGAAAAGTTTTAATTAAAATGGATAAAATATTTCCGAAGTCAATTAATGTAGACGATGAAGACAATATTGAGCAAAACCACGAAACCCATGCTCGTAAATTGCCAAAAAGTAGAAATGAACAAAGAGATGAGCTAATATGGAAATACAACGCGAAAAAGGATTTACAGCTAAGACATCTATCAGCTTTACATAAATGTTGATCCCTATGCTTAAAAAGCTGAATGAAGACCAGAAACATTTTGCTAAAGTAGAAATTATAATAATTAAAATAATTAGTTCATCTGAACGTCTGCCTTCATTTTCTTCAGCAACTCGAGCAACAACTCGACTTAGTCAAGTGAGATGCATGTGACTATGTCGCAGTTTGAATTGACATCATCACCATCATCACATGACAATATCACTGCGTCTGAGATATCACGTCTTTATAGCCCTATTCAAACACCACAACACGAGATATCCATCCACCCGGATTCAGTAAATGACGTATATTTGATTACAACCGTGAGTCGGTAGGAGTCCGACATAGCATCCATAAGGGATTTTCCCTCACGTTAAAAAAAACATCTGGGTGTAGTGAACTTTGCCCTGCAAATTAATTACCGTGCTATGTCTCACTCTACATCCCCATGTGCGACATCTGCACAAACTGGAAAAAAGACAGCAAGCAAACCTTTCCAAATCCATTAGACTTTGAAACGTTCACGCTATTGCCACCTAATTATGTGGCACATATTTTACATAGATGAATGAATTCCTTTTTAAGTTATTTATCAGCTAACACCCAGTTGCACAAAAATAATTTTAAGGCGTTGCACAAAACCGTTAACGAGACATTTAAATTTCGTCGTAATAGAGTCGTTAAGGTCATGTAACGTGCAATTCCGTTACATGGGCACTATGTGAATAAATAAATACATAATTTCGAATTTCGTAGTTTTGTTTATTTTTGTCGTGCATAGACACGCTAAATTTGGACTCATTTTCATTCACTGCTCTAGGCTGTATAGTGCAAGACCTAAACAGTGCGTCTCAGGCCAAATTTTAAAAAGTTTAGTTGTCAAGAAGTCAGCTGTCAGGCGAAAAGGATTCATTCGCCGAGCTATCGTAATGGAGTGATGTCTCCTAATTTTTAATTTGTTTTTATTTCGGCCATCCACGCGCCAAATTTACTGGATGTTGTAAGGGGATGTTCAGCCCTACATCCTGATCACTTTATTGTATAAATTTTGGTAAGTTTTGGTAGTTTTTCGATTGACTTATGGACACATAGCGTCGTGTTCCAAACCTTCATGGATTTTGTGTTTTTTGCAGGTCTTGGAGATTATTTTGGAATATTAATTTATCTGCTTATCCGCCCAGGAGTTTCTATTGTATAATGCGGTACGTAATTTTGTTATTTTGATTGAGGTTCATCATGATTGTAACATGTGCTCCCATACTGATGCGTGTTTTGATGTTCCTTTCAGCTTATTTAGCGCCGTACCCTTGGGGGACAGTGTGTGTCCAGGAATGTGAATCCCATTGTTGGTTTCTTCTCACCGTTGTGGTCGTGGGACCCACGTGCGGAAGGAAAATCGCGTGAGGTAATCTACCGGAACGCAGCAGGTACCTCTGTACACATAATATACCTATTATAAAGTAGCTTACCATTCTAATTACCTGACGACTAGCAGGATGTCGTGATAGTTGTCTCTGTGAAATTTCAATGGGTAGAAACCCTTATAGAATCCTTGTTAAATTTATTGCGGCTAGAACCTAAGCCTAATTCTAAGCCCTTGTTAGTTAAGACTGTATTAAGATCCTTCGCTAGGAATAAAGTTTGGAACTTTCATACAGAGTTTCCATCCTGAATTCCAGCCCCAGGCTTGTGATTAGAAGTTCCGGGGCACTGCTGCTGACTATCTGGCATATTATGGTTGATGGACCTATAACCATCTGGCGCCCGAGTAAATTATCAGGAATTTAGCACTATAAACCCAACATATACCCCTTTTATATTTATTTACATTACAATTGTCGCCAGCGATCAGGGACTTGAGTTGGATCTGAGTACATTCTAACAGCTAATCATGACATCCTGCAACCCCTTAGTTTGTTTGTTAATAGTTTGTTTGATAGGTACAGTAATTTATTAGTTATAGTAGTGACAAACTACAAATTATTGTATTCTTTGTTTTATAGAATCTCAACAATATTTTATAGCTGTCAAGTCTTGCAGTGTTATATCTCAGTCTAGATTGTTATTATATATGTGTATTAAGAAATTCTATGTGAATTAGGGACATATTTGTATCCCATATGTATTGTTAGAAGTTATTTCTTGTGACATAACCTATTTCAACTTTTACATACAAGGTTAATGTTATTCTGTGACCTTGAGATATTTTGATGTTTAATGAGAGATTTCATTACATTCTTGTTATTGGAAGTTAATAAGACAGTTTGTCTGTATGTTTATGAAACATTTAATGATAACATTAGTTATTTTATAGTTATAATTGTGAAAAACATGTAATATTGAGAGACAACTTAGACATTTTTCTAGTAATGATAGTATTGATAAAATAACTTTTGACTTTGCATTATTCGGTTTGCACTTGCTAATGGTACATACAATATTAAAGTTTCATAGCTTTTGAAACTTTTACATGAAAATATTTTGCTTTTGGACATTCATCATTTGAGCGTCAAGCTTGGTTGCACTTCAACGTTCCCGCTATTGACTTGTCAATACTTTTGAATTTTTTGCTTTTGAATGTTTATCGGTGTGATGATATCTTGCTATTGATCATCCTCATCTGAGCGTGTGGTCCGGTTGCATTTGTGCATTTGACTATACTTATACTTGAAGGTTCGCTACTTTTTGAAACTTTTAGCTTTTGTGTGCATATAACTTACCTTTTAGCTTTACATCTTCATCTTGGCGTTAATCCCAGTTGCTTTTGCAACATATTTCTTCTGGTTTTGAATTTGTTTGGTAATTGTTAGCCATGGACAAGAGTGTACAGTTTCCACCTTTGCTGGATGATAAGGAGGAGCGAGTTGCTGATGATACTTTGACTACTATTGATGAGACAGGAGGTGATACTTCTGGATCTTTTCTTAAAAATATGAATGCTACTCATAGCTCTGCTGCGGGTTTGCCTTCTTTGGGTTCTTTGAACATAACGCTAAATGAAAATATTAAAAAACATTTACCTTCGGTTACTAAATTACCTGATTTGAAGCGTAGTAGGATTAATTATGATGGTAAGTCATGTGTTAGAGAATTTATAATTCAGATAGAGGAATATTTTCTATTTAAAAATTTTAATGAACATTTGTTAGTTGCTTCTTTTATTGATCTTTTGTCGGGCATAGCGATCAAGTGGTTCCGTAGTGTTCGCACCCAGATATCTTCTTGGCAGGATTTGAAGGCTGCTTTGTTGAAACGCTTTGATAAAAATGAATATGACTTTCTTTTGGAAAATGAGCTTCGCACTAGGAAACAAAAACATTTTGAGTCTCTTCCAGATTTTATTACTGAGATTATGGACATGAACAATAAGTTGTCAGTTCCTATTTCAGATCATACTTTAATAACAGTTATTAAGCTTAACATGTTAAGTATATATAAACCATTTCTTTTCGGTAAACAGATATCTTCTGTTAGCGAATTTCTTTACCTTAGTCGGGATCTTGAGGATTGTGTTGAACGTAGGTCTACGTCTCATAGAGATGTTAAACCAGTTAAGAGTTTTATTAAGGTGAATGCTGTTAGTAATGATAATGATAAAGCTTTAGTTTGTTTAAAATGTAAAACTCCGGGTCATACTTTCAAAAATTGCATGAAAATCCCTGGAATTATTTGCTTCAAGTGTCACAAATTGGGTGTTACTTCCAAGACTTGCGGTGCTTGCAACTCAGAAAAGAATAATAGTTCAAAAAACTGATTAGGTCTCATCGAGCACAGGTTTGTGAGAAAACTGTTGGTGACTCGATGTTAAAGAAATTTAGTTTTGCTCCTGATGCTGCAACTATTAAAAGTGAACGCAGTCATTGGTTAAATTACTTAAGAGTTTATTTTCAAAATATAAATTCAGCTCCTGTTTTGTTTGTTAAGAATAGGGATACTAGACCTTATTTAGAATTTCTCATACATGACCAAACTTTTTCTGGATTATTAGACAGTGGTTCAACTGTTAGTATTTTGGGTTCTGATAGTCACTTAGATTTTTTGCACTTGGGTTTTCAAATGAAACCAATTGTTGGTTCAGCTAGTACAGCTGATGGAACGCCACATAGGGTCGTTGGATCTATGGTGTTGCCAATTACTTGTGATGATGTAACTAAATATTTTGAATTTTTGATAATACCTTCATTTAAATCTTCTATAATTTTGGGTTTTGACTTCTGGTTAACTTTTAACGTAGCTGGGGACTTGTGGAAAAATATAGTTTATAGACACCAAGAGAAGGTGTGGTGCACTAGTGTAGCTTCTGTTTCTGAACTTTCTCCTTCAGAGAAGTCTGAACTTGATAGGGTTATAACTCTTTTTGAAAATATTTCTTATGAAAAGAAAGGCTTAGGTCTTACTACTTTAGTTCAACATAAAATTAATGTTATTGGTGAACCTTTTAAGCAACGATATTGGCCCCTTAGTCCAGCTAAGCAAAAGGAACTTTATGATGAGGTGGATGTTTTATTGAAAGAAAATATAATAGAACCTTCTAAATCTCCTTGGTGTTCTCCGGTATTGGCCGTTGATAAAAGAGACGGTGGTACTAGATTGTGTTTGGACTCTAGACGTTTAAATTCAATTACAATTAAAGATTCTTATCCTTTGCCTTACCCTTCTAGAATTTTGGATAATCTTAGAGATGCTAAGTATATAACTACTATAGATCTTTCCAAAGCTTTTTTACAAATACCCTTAGAAAAATCTTCTAAAGAGAAGACAGCTTTTGTAGTGCCTGGTAGAGGTTTATTTCATTTTATTCGTATGCCATACGGTTTAACTAACGCGCCCGCAGAGCTACAACGCCTCGTTGATAGATTATTTGGCCCCGAATTTGATAATGTTGCATTTTGTTACTTAGACGATTTAATTTTGGTAAATTCTGACTTTGATAGTCATATAAAATACTTGCATAAAATCTATGTCATCCTTAAAGATGCTGGTTTGACAGTTAATTTAAAGAAATGTAACTTTTGTAAGGATAGATTACGTTATCTTGGTTATATAGTTGATAGAGATGGTCTTCATACGGATCCAGCTAAATTAGAGTCCATTAAAAACTTTCCTCGCCCTGAAACAGTTAAACAACTTAGAAGTTTCCTTGGTTTATGTTCATATTACCGTAGATTTATTGTTAAATTCGCTGATACTGCTTCACCCTTAACTAAATTGACTGGTGGAAGTAAGAATTCTAAAAAACCTCTTGTTTGGAATGACGAGGCAGATTTAGCTTTTGATAGATTAAAACAAGTATTAATTTCTGCTCCTGTTTTGCATTGTCCTAATTTTGAAAAACCATTTTTCCTCCATTGTGATGCTAGTTCTGTTGGAATTGGTAGTGTGCTAAGTCAGGAAGATGAAAATTCTCATCAACACCCTGTAGCTTATTATTCTAGATCTCTTAGTAAATGTGAAAGAAATTATAGTACTACGGAAAGAGAATTGTTATCCATTTTAGATTCAATTGAACACTTCAGACCTTATATTGAAGGTATGAAATTTACAGTTATCACTGATCATGCTAGCTTGACTTGGTTGCTTAAGCTCAGTAATCCTACTGGACGATTGGCACGATGGGCCGCTAGAATTTCTCAATTTACCTTTGATGTTAAATATAAAAAGGGTGCTCTTCATTTAGTACCTGATTGTTTGTCTCGAATTGAAGTTAGTTGTGTTAATGCTACTTCTAGTAATGGTATCATATCTCCAGATGAAGATATTGAAGATCCTTGGTATAAGCGTATTTTTATTGGTTGTCAAAAGTTTCCTACTAAATATAAAAATTACAAAGTAGAGAATCTTACCTTGTATAGATTTTGTAAAGATAAATTTGATCCTTATAATCGTTTGAATTGGAAAATAGTTATTCCTAAAGAACATATTGTTGGTACAATTAGATCTAACCATGATGATCTTAATTCTGCTCATTTGGGTATTCATAAAACTATAAAGAAATTAAAACAACATTATTTTTGGAAAGGAATGTTTAATGATGTAATGAAATACATTAACACTTGTGATGTCTGTAAGGCATATAAATCTTCAACTAATCCACCTCATGGAATTATGGTCAATCCTAAAAAGGTTGATAAACCTATGCTCATGCTTTCTATTGATATAGTGGGTCCTCTTCCCAAGGCTCATTCTGGTCATCGATATATACTTTCTGTTGTAGATGTTTTCACTAAATATTGTTGGTTATTTCCTATGATAAACGCTACTACTAATGTAATTTGTAAGCTTCTGGAGAAGGAGATTTTCCTCAAATTTGGAACTCCTAAAATATTTGTATGTGATAATGGTACTCAGTTTACTGCTAGGCAGTTTATTTCCTTTTTAAATGGTTTTAATATAAATAAAGTTTTTTATAACTCTTTATACACTCCTCAGAATAATCCGGTAGAGAGATATAATAAAACTGTAGAAACTTGCATAGCATGTTTTGTTAGAGATGATCATAGAACTTGGTCAAAGTTTTTACCTCATGTTCAACTGGCTTTGAACAGTAGTGTGAATCTTGCGACAGATTTCACACCCAATTTCTTAATGTTCGGTAGAGAACTTATTTTTGATGCATTCCTGCATCGTATTAGTGCTTCAATTGATAATTTAGATCAAGTTGAAGTAGGTGATAGAAGTTTCTTTGCAACTTCACTTCATACACTTAGTGAAATATTTGTAAGGGTACAAAATAGTTTGTTAAAATCTTATAAACGAAATGCAAAATATTACAATATAGGCCGGCGAATCATTTCTTTTGATGTGGACGATATCGTGTGGAGAAGAAGTTTTGTGCAGTCCAATGCTCCTGCATATTTTTCTGCTAAGCTTGCACCTAAGTTTGTTAAATGTAAAGTCGTTTCTAAAGTTTCACCTAATGTTTACCTTTTGGAGGACCTGAATAAAGGTACCACAGGTCGCTACCACGTTAAGGATATAATTAAGTATTAAATTCTTTTGTTTTGATATTAGACTTCTGTCTTTGTTTTGGTATGGTGGAGGGAAATTTTGCCTTTGTTAGTGTGAAGCATGAAAGGAAATGGCAATTTGAAAGAGATGTATGATAGACTCCCTGTCAACCATTATTCTAATCAAGATATGAATCTTTCTAAAAAAGAACTTAGGATATACCTAATTGATTAAAGATGATCAATTTACCTTTTGGAATTATTGAAATTTGCCTTTTGAATAATTGAAACATAACTTCTTCACATGAATAACTTTCACCCACATCGAAAGATCTTATCTTATTGTTTGTTTGTTGAAACCTTAATTGGTTATTGGAACATTATCATTCTCTACTGATACTATGGAATGATAATATTCTAACTTTGTAGATAATTATCCTTTTTTGGGATATTATTCTTGTCTTGATTTGGTATACTTTTATTGTGTTCTTATGTTAGCCTAATGTTATCTTAGGTATGACTTTTATAATTGCGATAGTAGGTTAGTGGAAGTAGCTGAGCTTCAGCGCTTCTGATCCCGAGACTAGGTCGTAGGGCTAACCTTCGCAAATTATTGTGTTAGGAGTTAGGACTACTTGCTCGGTAGAGCGGAGTACAGAACCTCATTTTTGGTTGTACACTTGTGTTCCCTAGATGGCGGCACAACTGTCTTAACGATTGTAGATATGTATTTGCGTTCCCGTATGGCGGCACAAATATCGTATCATTATATTAATATGCTTTGTGTTCGGAAAGTCGGTAGGGTGGTGCCGGTCACAATAGTCATATTACAGGGTTTGTGTTCGGAAGTTCGGTGGAGTGGGGCCGATCACATTCTTCTGTTTCTGTTTTGTTTTTGAATAAAGCATTATCATCTTTTTGACAGCAAGTTTCTTGAAATGTTTTTAGATGTCACAGTACTATAGAGTTACTGTTTGACAGTTGGTGGTTACGACATATACTGTACTGTACTGTGTGTACTCTACTTTAATATTGTAAGTATTCTGGAATGTAAGGAAAGAAGTCGGTGGCGACGGAGCTCAACCGCATCTTCAGTATATATAAAGGTAAGTTGGTAGATAAGAGTCAGTGGCCAGGTGGCTTAACTGATCTCAAAGGTTCGATAGATTATTGGTTGGATATCTTATAGTTGATATAATTTAATATTCTAGTTGCTTTAATAAGCGGTTTCTTTTTGTTTTTTTGTAGGGAGATAGATAGGTGTTTTTGTGAAAAGAGTCTGTGGCCAGTAAGGCTTAACTGGATCTCTAAATTTGATATGACTGGTTGTCATTGATATAGTTGAACTTGATAATTAAGTTAGTTTTTGTTTAGCATTTTCTTAATTCTTTCAGACCGTTGGTTCGGGTCTGAAGGTTAATAAATACTTTTTGTATGAAGAGTCCGTAGCTAAATAGCTTATGTGATCTCTGGTGATGGGAATTAGGTTAGTTTGTGTTTATATTTGATATTCACAATTTGTATTTGGTATTAAGTATTCTTTTGTCTTGTCGACTCTAGATACTTGTGTTAGTAGAGTGTTGGTTGTGTTATAGAGTCGGTGGCCAAGAGGCTTAACCGCACTTTAGTATATATATTGGAGCTGGTGGAGTTAGTCATAACTCGTGGTTTGTGAATTGGAATGTCTACTTTAAATTCATGTTAGAGTTCGCTCTACATTTTGTTTTTTCTAAATCTTATTGGAAAGATTTACTTCTTTTAAGATTTTATTTCTATTTCATTTTTGGATTAATTTCTGTCTTAGAATTATATTTTTTCTTTAGACATGATTGTTCTAAAAAGAAAGTTCCTTTCTTTTGTTCTGGTTAGGGTGTGATGTAACGTGCAATTCCGTTACATGGGCACTATGTGAATAAATAAATACATAATTTCGAATTTCGTAGTTTTGTTTATTTTTGTCGTGCATAGACACGCTAAATTTGGACTCATTTTCATTCACTGCTCTAGGCTGTATAGTGCAAGACCTAAACAGTGCGTCTCAGGCCAAATTTTAAAAAGTTTAGTTGTCAAGAAGTCAGCTGTCAGGCGAAAAGGATTCATTCGCCGAGCTATCGTAATGGAGTGATGTCTCCTAATTTTTAATTTGTTTTTATTTCGGCCATCCACGCGCCAAATTTACTGGATGTTGTAAGGGGATGTTCAGCCCTACATCCTGATCACTTTATTGTATAAATTTTGGTAAGTTTTGGTAGTTTTTCGATTGACTTATGGACACATAGCGTCGTGTTCCAAACCTTCATGGATTTTGTGTTTTTTGCAGGTCTTGGAGATTATTTTGGAATATTAATTTATCTGCTTATCCGCCCAGGAGTTTCTATTGTATAATGCGGTACGTAATTTTGTTATTTTGATTGAGGTTCATCATGATTGTAACATGTGCTCCCATACTGATGCGTGTTTTGATGTTCCTTTCAGCTTATTTAGCGCCGTACCCTTGGGGGACAGTGTGTGTCCAGGAATGTGAATCCCATTGTTGGTTTCTTCTCACCGTTGTGGTCGTGGGACCCACGTGCGGAAGGAAAATCGCGTTAGGTAATCTACCGGAACGCAGCAGGTACCTCTGTACACATAATATACCTATTATAAAGTAGCTTACCATTCTAATTACCTGACGACTAGCAGGATGTCGTGATAGTTGTCTCTGTGAAATTTCAATGGGTAGAAACCCTTATAGAATCCTTGTTAAATTTATTGCGGCTAGAACCTAAGCCTAATTCTAAGCCCTTGTTAGTTAAGACTGTATTAAGATCCTTCGCTAGGAATAAAGTTTGGAACTTTCATACAGAGTTTCCATCCTGAATTCCAGCCCCAGGCTTGTGATTAGAAGTTCCGGGGCACTGCTGCTGACTATCTGGCATATTATGGTTGATGGACCTATAACCATCTGGCGCCCGAGTAAATTATCAGGAATTTAGCACTATAAACCCAACATATACCCCTTTTATATTTTTTTACATTACAGTCATAGCCCACTTTAACCACCCCGCTCCAACACCGCTCCCACCCAACACTGCCCTAAAAGAAGACTACTGCTCGCAGTCTACGCGGCGACAGCTAGCACGCACCCAGCAGTCCACACGGCGACAGCTAGCAGACGGCCAGTTGTCCACCCGCCGACCGCTCTCGCCTTTCGCAATAGACACGGTTCGCGATCGGTGCCGGTGCGTGCGGCGACTGCTAGCAGTAAGCGCGCGGGCACCGCGCCGACCGCTCGTCTACAACGCTCGCCCAGCGAGGCGTCCACTCCCGAGCAGTCTGACGGCGGTAAGCTCGCTGACAGCGAGCTGTCTGCTAATTGATGATGGCAATGTAAAACATATCTAAAGAGCAATGTTCAAAGCCTATATTTGAATTATATTATTTTTGCCGGGTGGGAGTGGAGTCGTTAAAGTGGGCTTTGACCTTTAAACGACTCAGGCGTCCAGTCTGTCACGATAAACACGCCTCGGGCGCTTAACCCGTCCGCACGTTTTCGGCGGGAATGGCGGTCCCGCGCCGTGCTTCAGAAAATTAATTCTTATTTCTTATATAGGAGTCGTACTACAGAAATACTTACTGATTCATAATGGTGGATAACTGGCGAAAATAATAACACTTAATCAAAGGATACCCGATGTGTAATCCATTTATAATAAGTGGCTGAAAATTATGAAGAAAATGTAGGAGTACTCTCAGATTTTACCTTTTAATTCAAAATAAAACAGTTTTAAGACTTATAATCCTTTATTTACAAAATATACACACTAACACTTTCTCTTTCTCTACAAAAGACCCTTTATTGACGACATTAAACAAAGTGGCAAAAAATGAACGAAGTTAGTGAATAATTTATTGAGTTTCGTTTCTAAGTTTTGAACGTTGCTGTACCAACAAAACATTAACGTTGTGCCTACAAAACGTAAACGTCTAATGTCAGTGTCAGTTGGTCTATAAACAGTTAAAAAAATAACTTGAGTTGAAAACCTCAACAAAGCGTGTGTGTACACGAGTGTTTTGTAGTTTTTTAATTATTTTATTTGAAAATGTCGCAAACTCGTAAGGGTTGAGTCAACTACACTCAAGAAGAAAAAGTGTTGCTGTTAGATTTTTAATACAGTGAGTTTTTGATAATCTTATCACCGGCCCACGTCTTATTTATCTTGAAGGTGTTTATCTCGTGGTGTTACTATACGAAAGAATAGTAGAGTTCAAAAGAACGGGGGGAATATATATTATACAGAAGAAGAAAGAGGCGTGGAATTTTATTACGATTATATATAACAGCAGCTGTACCAGTGGTTCAAGAGACACTGATCAATTAAAAGCCCTGTACGATAACATAATACAAAAATCTCGCAGAGACCTTGGGGAAAGTAATGAAAGATTGCAAACCAATATTTATTATACACCTACAGATTGTTACAACAGTAGTTTTGCTGTTTTGCATTCAACAGTAAATTTGCATTTATCGCAAGTAAAGTTCAATTCATATGTGTACAGAAATTAGTCTACATCAATGCGGAAGAAAACCACATGCAGCAGCAATCTCACATGCTGTCCAAGCTGGAAAAGAAACTAAGGTTTAAGGCATATTCAATGTGGCTTTTTCAAAAATAATAGATTGTAATCAAAGTATTTACAAAAAGTGTATTGCTTCTAGTGTTTCGGCGAACGGTCGGCTATCGGGAGGGTTCGTCACTCGGCTGGCTATTCTCCCCCCCCCGCACCCGCCCCGCGCTGCCTCGCCAGGCGGGCGGCCACTCATCGACCGTTCAGTCAAATCTCGGACGCGGTTCGGACATCTTGTGTGTGCGCCTGTGGTGGATTGCCGGCAACCCATCCACACGTCAGCGCCTCGGTCGACACGGCAACTCGAAAACAACCTCAAGCGAATATCAAGGCCTCGGAGCAACCCTAAGGAAGAGCGGGAAAGAATCCAGGTAAGTGGCGAATCATTCTTGGTGGCGGTCCGATTTTCGAACTTCCTGTGTCGTCTTATGTGCCTGCAGGAACTACCAGAAAGACAGTCCACTAACTACACTGAGTTATCGAACATATTTATGGTCCATTCGAGCGGATTTCAGCCGGATTTCGGTATATTTGTTGGTATTTTTTCAAATCATAAGTCGGTTGTAGATTTAAAAATTGAAATTCCTAACCGCCACTTACAGCTCTGACACAAGTCTCGATTCGGTCGGATACAATTCAAACTAAAGTCGTTAAGTTTGTTTGTCATTTGCGGTTCGGTTATTGTATTATATTGTGCGGTATGCGATATTTGTGAAATTATCCTCAGTTATTAGAACAATTTAATTGATTTATTGTAGGGTTCCGTTATATTTTTTTTTTCTCTTACCCGGGGGTGGGTGCATCACGATTTGGAGTCTTAACGATTTAAAATGGCTAAGGTATCATCAACTAAATTTAAAATTCAAGTCGAATGGCTTAGAAGCACGTTAGAAATGATCGCGGGAAAAACTCAAACCAATGCAGTTATTTCGGCGAGATTGCGTAAACTCGATGAACGATACGCACTTTTGTCGGAACAGTATGAGTTATTGCTGGATAATACGGTAGATTCGGAAATGATTAAAATCTATACGGCTGATTATAATGAGGCGGAGTTAGCTTATAATCAGCTGGAAGCGGTCTCGTCGGCTTACCCGGGTTTGGACGGGGTTCACAGACCGTCCGAGAGTTCAAATACGGCAAGACTTCCCAGAATCGATTTATGCAAATTTGATGGTGACGTTTTTCAGTGGACAAGTTTTATAAGCCTATTCAGTTCGTTAGTACTAACACGGAAAGATATATCAAAGACGGAAAAATTTCATCACTTAGTTTCTCATGTGTTAAATGAACCGCATACCTTAATACGGCATTTACCTATGGTAGACGAATCCCTAGACATAGGCTTAGAAATTCTTAAGGGCAGATATGAAAATATCAGAATGCTGGCAGATAGTCACATTTCTAGAATCCTACAGCTACCTACATTAAATAAACCCTATGATCTGCGTTCTAAAATTCTAAACCCACTGTTGGAGTCCACGCGCGCCTTGAATAATTTAGGCCTTCCTATAGATCAATGGTCTTATATTTTATTATTCATTAGCTTAAATAAAATTCCGTTAGACGTTAAAACTCGGTTTGAACAGAAGTACGGCGGAAATATAATCACCCTACCCACATTCAATCAACTTGTGGAGTTTTTGCAAAATGAATGTCGGCTTATAGACTCGACAACAGCTGACGGCGCGACCTTGAAGGACAATCGTACCCGCCGCACCATACACATTATCGGAAACGAAAGTGAATCTTACAGGAATGAACGAATAATCGCTAGGCGCTGTTTATACTGTGAAATAAGCGGTCACATGATTTCGGAGTGTTTTAAATTTAAAAAATTAACCGCGGGTCAGCGTAAAGACTGGGTGCGAGCTGAAAACTTATGCTTTAAATGTTTTGGTAAGCATTCGGCATCTACGTGCGATAAAAGGACAGCATGTAAACGCTGTGGCCATCGGGGTCACAACGACTTAATATGCATGCACAACTATACTGCGTCTCGCGCTAGCTCGCCTTCGGAGGGACCTGGCTACCGCAGCCACCGTCCGCGTCGTCGCACGCGCACGGCCTCTCCTCGCGAAAGAAGAGAGGTACCGTCGCGCTCATCAGCTGAGCGTGTGGTTCAGGTCAGCTCGCGCAACGGCTATCAGGCATGCGAACGGCGGGAATCGCACGAATCGCGCGGTCAGTCACGTAATAATTCTCAGAAGCAATATTCAGCATAGCAATTAAGGTTACATGATGACTCATCTTCAACGTCTTTGCATCGAAACCCGTATAATGTTGTTCTACCCACAGCTATTATTGAAATTAAGAATAAAAATGGTGAATTCGTTAAAGCACGGGCTCTCTTAGATTTAGGGGCTCAAATGTCGGTAATAAAGGGGGATTTGGTATCTACCCTCGGATTGAAACGGTCTTATAGTAATGTACAAATCACGGGTATCGGTGGCATTCAAGCCAATACATATCAACACGTTGTTGTTATATATTTCAGACCAGAACATTCAGCACACCCAGTACTAGCGGTAACGGCGGCAGTTTTAAGAAGGCTTACGTCTTATTCGGTTAACAGAACGAATTTGGTTTTTAAAGAGTTGAAACTCGCAGATAACGGCTCATTGAATTCTTCAGAGATAGACGTAATTTTTGGATGTGATATACTCGGTCAAATCTTAAATGGGGAAAAGATTACCTTGTGTCAGGGTGGGCCCTACGCGTTGGGCACGGTATTTAATTTCGCGGTATTCGGACCAGTTTCGCCGGAGACGCGGGAGCTGGCCGAATCGTCGGTTAACCAGTTGACACTCAAGGAAACGGTGGAAAGGTTTTGGCGATCTGAGGAACCCCCTCTTAATAAAATTAAAAGTCCCGAGGACTTGGAATGCGAACAATTATTTGTTTCAACGGTATCGCGAGGCCCGGACGGTAAATATATCTCGCGCTTACCTCTTATCTCGGCAGGTGATAGACGTCTGTTAGGAGACTCACGCCAGCCCGCTTATAAGCAATTTATGTCGCTTGAGAGGCGGATGCAACGGAATCCGGAATTTCGGGAGAAATACATTGAATTTATTAATGAATATATTAGGCTGGGACACATGAGTGTATCGCAATTTGATATTAATTCGGGGCAAGAACATTACTTTCTCCCACATCACGGAGTATTTAAAAAATCGGGCGATGTGAATAAAATTCGCGTTGTATTCAATGGCAGTCAGAAAACAAGTTCGGGAGTGTCATTAAACGACTGTCTGTTTTCGGGAGAACGATTGCAAAACGATATCACTAATATTATAATGAAATTTAGGGTTCCACAAATTGTATTTACTACGGATATTAAAATGATGTTTAGGCAGACGTGGATTCACCCGGACGATCGGAGATATCAGTTGATTCTCTGGCGAGCGTCGCCCACGGAGCCCCTACTTACCTATCAATTAAACACAAATACATACGGTTTGAAGTCGAGCTCTTTCATAGCCATACGCTGCTTACACCAGCTCGCCCGGGACGAGGTTGATAAAACCCGTGCCGCTAAGTTACTCATAGACAACACATACGTTGACGATTTGAATGGCGGCGCAGACTCGCTGATTGAGGCGCGTGAGCTTCGCGATGAGTTAATCTCATTGATGAATTCGGCCGGCTATGAGTTACGGAAATGGTCCAGTAATATGCCAGCATTACTGAATGACTTACCCACGGAACACTTGGAGTCACCGCGGCGTTTCGATGATCGCGATTCGGATGGAACGGGTTTTGTCAAGATTTTAGGCATTCAGTGGGACCCCAAATGTGACAATTTCACTTACCATGTAAATCTGCCCACAGATAGTGACGTCACACGTCGTAGTATTCTGTCAATAGTGGCTAGACTTTACGACTCACTTGGGTGGATCTGTCCAGTAGTTTTTAAAATAAAACTTTTATTACAGTCCCTATTGGCGACTTCTGATAACTCAAAGGGGGTAGCTTGGGATGCCCCGGCCCCCATAGATTTAGTGCGACAATGGAGGGATATCATCTCTGACTTGCCGCATCTGCAACGTATCTCCATTCCCCGGTGTGTCAAGTTAGAAGGACCGACTAAATATACTCTTCACGGGTTTTGTGATGGCTCCAGCGTCGGTTACGCTGCAGCAGTCTACTTGCGCGCGGAGGGCGCAGACGGACGGACTCACGTACGCCTACTTATTGCTAAGTCACGTATAACGCCATTAAGGGTTAAGTTAACCATACCGAAACTGGAGTTGAATGGTGCTAAGTTGCTGTCAACGTTGGTTAATCACACGGTCGAGTCAATGGAGGATAAGGTTCGGTTAGACCAAATTGTAGGCTGGTGCGACAGCACTATCGTTTTGGCGTGGTTACGGACACCACCTCATATTGTGTCATTAGAGTATTTATTCTTTGTCATACGTACAAGTACGGGCCTAGCGCCGCCATGGCGCGTAAAATGACAGTAAATGTTCGTTGAAAATAACTATTTTAGATACAAAATCTTTATGAAATACACAATCTGAGAAATAAAAACTGTTCAAAAACTTACCCAGTCATGATTTTTATTCACTTTAATGAAAATGCACAAACCACAAATATATTTTCAACAGTAAACGCAAGCGGTCGCGATCACTCAGCCGTGCGTAATGGCGCGCGATGGATAACAGCCGTGCGTAATGGCGCGCGATGGATAACAGCCGTGCGTAATGGCGCGCGATGGAGAACACTTTTTAAACGAGAATTATGAGGCGTAGCTATCCACTGACGAGCAAAACCGTTGGTTCGCTTGCGAGCCAGCGAGCCAACAGTCTTGCTCGCCAATGGAGCACCAAAAGTTCGCGGACTTTTTCTCGGCTCGCTGGCCGAAGTACGCGAACTACAAGACCGGGGTAGGTATTTTAGAATCAGGTTGACCTTCCAGTGACTCTGCTAAACTCTTTCGTACACGACGTTGGCGAGCGCTTACATTGTCATAAGATTGTGAAATTGTGCCAAAAGTTCCAGGCTTCAGTTCAAATGACACCTCTTGAGACGTTGCAGAATTAGGCTTAAAAACGAGTGTGATATGTGACTTGGAAAAGTGTAACACCTAATAACACGTCCCCGTAAGATCTTACGGGGACGTGTTATTAGGTGATCACGAATTCGAAACACTGAACAACGAATGCACGCTACCACGAAAAACTATACGCCGTACCAATGCGAGTTCGAATAACCAAATCTCTAATAACCTTTTCGAAACACTTAACAACGAATGCACGCTACCTCGAAAAACTTAACGCCGTAGCCATGAGACCTCGAATAACTAAACCTCTAAGTCATCGTAAAAAGTCTTTATTATTTCTTTTTAAATATGGAAAAAGAATTGAACGAGCAGGATTCGAACCTGCCTGTTCTCATACACCATGCGAACGCCTTAATCACTTGGCCACCGAAACCTACTCCAGTGGTTAAGGCGTCCGCATGGTATGCGAAAACTCGCGAAAAATGGCGCGCGATGGATAACAGCCGTGCGTAATGGCGCGCGATGGAGAACACTTTTTAAACGAGAATTATGAGGCGTAGCTATCCACTGGCGAGCAAAACCGTTGGTTCGCTAGCGAGCCAGCTTCCGTCCGGCGGGTCGGCTTCCGTCTCACCACACAGTCATAGATGAAGCTAGCCCCTACGCCTTGTCACTCACTGCTGCAGCAAATGTCACTCCGTCTTCACGTCTCCCTTTCCCAGCAATCATGGCAGTGCAGAAAAGAAAATCGGGTACCACAGCGGCCGCTACTACTCCCAGTAACGTACTGTTTGAGGTGGAGTTCGCTAACATCCGCGGACTCCATGCCAACCTCAACGTCGTCCATCACCATCTAGAGACGGCACGGCCAGCTGTGATGTTCCTAACGGAGACGCAAATACTCCGCCCTGCCGATCAGTCGTACCTTAGTTACCCCGGCTATATCATCGAGGAACTATTTCGAGAAAAAGCCGGTGTGTGCGCGTTCGTTAGGGCGGATGTTTGCTGTCGCCGGCTGCGCTGCCTTGAGGACCCTTCCCTCTCCGTCCTTTGGCTGCACGTAGATCACGGCTCCATGAGTCAGATCTACGTGTGTGTCTATCGATCCCACACAGGGACAGCTGAGATGATGAGGCTGTATCAGCACCTCAGCGAGGGGGCTGATGACGCGCAGGTACGGTTCCCGAACGCCGAGTTGGTTTTTCTGGGGGACTTCAATGGTCACCACATTGAGTGGTTGGGGTCCCTCAAGACAGATCCTGCGGGACGGGCCACCCACGCGTTCGCACTCTCCCATGGTCTGACCCAGGTGGTACGCGGGATTACGCGCATACCGGACAGGTCAGACCATGAACCCGCCCTGCTGGACTTACTGCTGACGAGTAATCCAGCACAGTACAGTGTGACGGTTAGCGCCCCACTGGGTACATCCGACCACTGTATTGTGCGTGCCCGCCTGCAGGTACCGTCCCCTGCAAGGGCAGTAGAGGTGACGCGGCGACTGTGGCACTACTCGTCAGCAGACTGGGACGGACTACGAGAATACTTTGCAGCCGTCCCGTGGAGTCAGCGCTGCTTTGCAGGGAGGGCTTCATCGGAAAGCGCCTCTGCGGTTGCTGGTGAAATCACATTAGGTATGGAATACTACATTCCGTACACTGATGTCGCCAGCATCCGCAAAGCCCGCCCCTGGTTCGGGCGTGAGTGTGCCGTAGCTGTTCAACAAAAACAGGCGGCTTACCGCGCCTGGATCAGGGCTCGAGCTGTGCGCGACCCGAATGTGGCCCGCCTCAAGGCAGCGTACAACAGAGCCACTAGGTCCAGTAAGAGAGCCTTCAAGAGAGCGGACGCCCAGCGCGTCACGCGGCTTGGTCAGGAGCTCACGTCACATCCGACGGGCAGCCGTGGATACTGGCAACTGGCCAAAGCCGTGCAGGCCAACTTTTGCAAGCCCTTGCTGCCGCCGCTGCGCTATCCTGACGGATCACTGGCTCACAAGGCCCAAGAGAAAGCGGAAATGCTGGCCAAGCTCTTTGCGGCTAATTCCCGGGTCGATGACTGTGGCAAGCAACCTCCCACTATCGCCAACTGTGGAACCACGATGCCGGAAATTGTAATCCGGCAGTGCGATGTGCGGGCGGTGCTACGGTCACTCGACACGCGGAAAGCCAGTGGTCCTGATGGCATTCCGGCCGTGGTGCTGAGGAATTGTGCAGCTGAATTGTCTCCAACGCTAACACGCCTGTATCGCCTTTCGTATTCGTCGGGAGAAGTGCCGGAGGCTTGGTAGGAGGCGAATGTCCAACCGATCCCCAAGAAAGGGGATCGGTCGGATCCAGCCAACTATCGCCCCATAGCCGTAACCACCGTCATCTGCAAGGTGTTCGAGCTAATCATCAACAAACAGCTCATGCGCTATCTGGAGGATCACTCGTTAATTAACGATCGCCAATATGGCTTTAGGCCGAAACGATCAACGGGTGACCTCCTAGCGTACATTACGCACACCTGGGGTGAGGCTATGGAGAGGCACGGCGAATCTCTGGCTATTGGCCTAGACATCGCAAAAGCCTTTGATAGGGTATGGCATGCGTCGCTTCTTTCCAAGCTGCCGTCATATGGTTTATCGTATCAGTTGTGCCGCTGGTTGGCCAGCTTCCTGAACGGGCGACGGATTCGGGTCCTCTGTGATGGTCAGGCTTCCTGTTTTTTTTCAGGTAAATGCCGGAGTACCACAGGGATCGGTATTGTCCCCAACTCTCTTTCTTCTGCATATCAATGACATGCTGTCCCTTGGGTGCATTCATTGTTATGCGGATGACAGTACTCTTCATGGGAGCTATTCTGGCCGTCCAGCGGCGGGGCGGGGCGACGTGGATGAGAAGAGACGACAACTCGTGGCGGATCTCGATCTGGACCTGGGCCGCATTGCCCAATGGGGTTCAGACAACCTGGTCGAGTTCAATGCCAGAAAAACACAGGCGTGTGCGTTTACAGCTAAGAAGTCCCCATTCCTACCCCTGCCCTCTCTTCAGAGCATTACAATTCCACTAAAGGACAACCTGGAGATCCTCGGTATAGACGTCCGGCGTGAGCTCAATCACAAAAACTACATAGAGAGCTGTATTGGTCTGGCCTCGCGGAAACTGGGAATCCTGAATAAGGTGAGACGGTATTTCACGCCACATCAGAGATGTTTACTGTACAAGACGCAGATTCGTCCCTGCGTCGAGTACTGTTCTCACCTTTGGGATGACTCCGCGAGGTACTTGTTAGACGCGCTTGACGCTATGCAGAGACGTGCTATCCGAATAATTGGTTGTCCTGAGGTGACGGGAGGCCTCGAACCTTTGTCGCAGCGAAGAACCATAGCGTCCTTGGCTGCCTTCTATCGAATGTACCACGGCGAATGTTCTGAAGAGCTCTTCAACCTGATCCCACCATCTCCTTTCCGATCCCGAACAACGCGTGCCGGGCAGAGATGCCACTCATACACAGTGGAGAGAATCTTCGCCAGAACCGAGCGTTTCAAAAGATCGTTCCTCTGTCGAACTATAAAAACATGGAACGACCTGCCCGCACACGTCTTTCCCTCATCTTACAATCCCGGGTTCTTCAAGAGGAGCGTGAAGAGGCACATCACAGGGCCGCCAACTTGAGGACCACTCTAAGAAGTGGCCCCCAATCGCTAGATGCGCCACTGCTTTCTTACCATCAGGCTGGTGGCGACGTCAATTTGGCGAACTGAATATAAAAAAAAAAAAAAAAAAAAAGACGCAGGTTCGAATCTTAGTCGACACGGTAGTCTTTATTCATATTATTATAACAATAGCAATCAACTAAATAGAGAAAAAAAGTAATAATTATGACTTTTTGTCAATGTACCAAATCAATCATTTGTTCTACAATACAATCAACCAAATCGAACAAGAAAAAAACAAAAAAAAACAGTTAACGTTTAAAATAGCACAAGTATGCAAGACCATCTAGAAATGTGGTAAAGTCCATTGTTTCCTATTTTTCCAAATGTTTTTTAATTTTTTCTTCCCTATTTTCTTTTTTCTTTGCTCTTTTGGTTTCTAAAGACTGTGAATTTAATTTTTTAACTATTAATTCTGTATGTTTTTGTTCCTTGTTCAAATCTTTAACGGTCTTATATAAATTCCATTTCTTTCTGCCCAATGGTGAAATCATGGTACCACCGCGGTGGTACCATGATTTCACCTCAGTTTTGTTACTTGATTGAGAATCTTTAGTTGATTGTCATAATATTATGAATAAAGTTTATAAAGACTTTTTACGATGACTTAGATGTTTAGTTATTCGAGGTCACATGGCTACGGTGTGCAGTTTTTAGTGGTAGCGTGCATTCTTTGATAAGTGTTTCGAATAGGTGAAATTAGAGATTTATTTATTCGAGATCGCATGGCTACGGCGTTAAGTTTTACGAGGTAGCGTGCATTCGTTGTTAAGTGTTTCGAAAAAGTTAATTAGAGATTTAGTTATTCGAAATCGCATTGGTACGGCGTATAGTTTTTCGTGGTAGCGTGCATTCGTTGTTAAGTGTTCCGAATTCGTAATCTTACGGGGACGTGTTATTAGGTGTTACACTTTTCTAAGTCACGTATCACACTCCTTAAAACTTCTGTCTGCTCAGATGTTGATGGTTGATTTGAAGCGTTTTTAACGTCTCATGACATGTAGCAGACTTAGGTGCATAAAACGCCTCTTCATCTGTACATACGTTTTAGGCACCTGAACTTTGCAACTTAGACTTTTATGCACGTGTTGAAGAGTAGGGGAAAGTTACCGAAGACTGTGTCAAACTTCTGTAAGGAATTTCAAAATATGAGCCAAGCGAAACTTTATTTCTTTTTATAACCCGATGCATGTTACGTTTGCTATCATTATAAAGCATGTCGCACTTACTGACAAATGTAATAACTATCCTCCAGATAGCGCATGAGCTGTTTGTTGATGATTAGCTCGAACACCTTGCAGATGACGGTGGTTACGGCTATGGGGCGATAGTTGGCTGGATCCGACCGATCCCCTTTCTTGGGGATCGGTTGGACATTCGCCTCCTACCAAGCCTCCGGCACTTCTCCCGACGAATACGAAAGGCGATACAGGCGTGTTAGCGTTGGAGACAATTCAGCTGCACAATTCCTCAGCACCACGGCCGGAATGCCATCAGGACCACTGGCTTTCCGCGTGTCGACTTAATTTCTTTAATTTAGTTTTTCTAAATTTAATTTTAATTACATAAATAAATATAATGTAAAATATAATATAATATAAAAAAAAATTAAAAACTTTAATTTAGTTCAGCCGAGGATTGTCTGGGGTCCGCAAATTTCACTAATGCATCTCAAATAATAAAAATCCAAAACAGACAAATGTAATTATGAAAAACATCGCGCACAACAAACTTACAGAGCGCACTCACTTGGAGTTGTTTTGTGATAATTGTTTTAGCCAAAACAAAAATCGCTATTTATTCACTTTTCTGGATCAATTATGTGCACATAATGAATTCACTTGGCGGCGCGGTAGCCTACATTGTAACACAGGGGAGCAGCCACCATCTAAGAGTTTATATTCTTGTGCTGTTTAAATATTCAACAGCGAATTCGCTCGTAATCATGGAGTCGGAGAAATCCCATGCTGTACCTCAGCAGACCCTGATCAGCTCAGCCGAAAAATGTGCTTCTGGGCCTTGACCAGAAAGATTAATACAATAGAGTTATGAGGGTGCAAACTCTGATACCGGTCAGCAGTTGGCCGCTTCTAACGATCAAAACATGAATGTGGATCCGATCAAAAGTTACGAAACGGGATATGTATGAAGTTTGAGTGAAACAGGCGCGTTTATATGGTCTATAGACCCTGATTAGCTCAGCCGAAAAATGTGCTTCTGGGCCTTGACCAGAAAGATTAATACAATAGAGTTATGAGGGCGCAAACTCTGATACCGGTCAGCAGTTGGCCGCTTCTAACGATCAAAACATGAATGTGGATCCGATCAAAGTTACGAAACGGGATATGTATGAAGTTTGAGTGAAACAGGCGCGTTTATATGGTCTTCAAAAAAAAAGACCCTTATAGACCTCGACAAAGAAGAACGGACTATGACTGTCTGAAGGATGTTATATCCCACACAAACACTTTTATTAAATAATTTGTATAATAAAATTACTATACACAGTTATTACATTTGTCAGTAAGTGCGACATGCTTTATAATGATAGCAAACGTAACATGCATCGGGTTATAAAAAGAAATAAAGTTTCGCTTGGCTCATATTTTGAAATTCCTTACAGAAGTTTGACACAGTCTTCGGTAACTTTCCCCTACTCTTCAACACGTGCATAAAAGTCTAAGTTGCAAAGTTCAGGTGCCTAAAACGTATGTACAGATGAAGAGGCGTTTTATGCACCTAAGTCTGCTACATGTCATGAGACGTTAAAAACGCTTCAAATCAACCATCAACATCTGAGCAGACAGAAGTTTTAAGGAGTGTGATACGTGACTTAGAAAAGTGTAACACCTAATAACACGTCCCCGTAAGATTACGAATTCGGAACACTTAACAACGAATGCACGCTACCACGAAAAACTATACGCCGTACCAATGCGATTTCGAATAACTAAATCTCTAATTAACTTTTTCGAAACACTTAACAACGAATGCACGCTACCTCGTAAAACTTAACGCCGTAGCCATGCGATCTCGAATAAATAAATCTCTAATTTCACCTATTCGAAACACTTATCAAAGAATGCACGCTACCACTAAAAACTGCACACCGTAGCCATGTGACCTCGAATAACTAAACATCTAAGTCATCGTAAAAAGTCTTTATAAACTTTATTCATAATATTATGACAATCAACTAAAGATTCTCAATCAAGTAACAAAACTGAGGTGAAATCATGGTACCACCGCGGTGGTACCATGATTTCACCATTGGGCAGAAAGAAATGGAATTTATATAAGACCGTTAAAGATTTGAACAAGGAACAAAAACATACAGAATTAATAGTTAAAAAATTAAATTCACAGTCTTTAGAAACCAAAAGAGCAAAGAAAAAAGAAAATAGGGAAGAAAAAATTAAAAAACATTTGGAAAAATAGGAAACAATGGACTTTACCACATTTCTAGATGGTCTTGCATACTTGTGCTATTTTAAACGTTAACTGTTTTTTTTTGTTTTTTTCTTGTTCGATTTGGTTGATTGTATTGTAGAACAAATGATTGATTTGGTACATTGACAAAAAGTCATAATTATTACTTTTTTTCTCTATTTAGTTGATTGCTATTGTTATAATAATATGAATAAAGACTACCGTGTCGACTAAGATTCGAACCTGCGTCTTTTTTTTTTTTTTTTTTTTTTATATTCAGTTCGCCAAATTGACGTCGCCACCAGCCTGATGGTAAGAAAGCAGTGGCGCATCTAGCGATTGGGGGCCACTTCTTAGAGTGGTCCTCAAGTTGGCGGCCCTGTGATGTGCCTCTTCACGCTCCTCTTGAAGAACCCGGGATTGTAAGATGAGGGAAAGACGTGTGCGGGCAGGTCGTTCCATGTTTTTATAGTTCGACAGAGGAACGATCTTTTGAAACGCTCGGTTCTGGCGAAGATTCTCTCCACTGTGTATGAGTGGCATCTCTGCCCGGCACGCGTTGTTCGGGATCGGAAAGGAGATGGTGGGATCAGGTTGAAGAGCTCTTCAGAACATTCGCCGTGGTACATTCGATAGAAGGCAGCCAAGGACGCTATGGTTCTTCGCTGCGACAAAGGTTCGAGGCCTCCCGTCACCTCAGGACAACCAATTATTCGGATAGCACGTCTCTGCATAGCGTCAAGCGCGTCTAACAAGTACCTCGCGGAGTCATCCCAAAGGTGAGAACAGTACTCGACGCAGGGACGAATCTGCGTCTTGTACAGTAAACATCTCTGATGTGGCGTGAAATACCGTCTCACCTTATTCAGGATTCCCAGTTTCCGCGAGGCCAGACCAATACAGCTCTCTATGTAGTTTTTGTGATTGAGCTCACGCCGGACGTCTATACCGAGGATCTCCAGGTTGTCCTTTAGTGGAATTGTAATGCTCTGAAGAGAGGGCAGGGGTAGGAATGGGGACTTCTTAGCTGTAAACGCACACGCCTGTGTTTTTCTGGCATTGAACTCGACCAGGTTGTCTGAACCCCATTGGGCAATGCGGCCCAGGTCCAGATCGAGATCCGCCACGAGTTGTCGTCTCTTCTCATCCACGTCGCCCCGCCCCGCCGCTGGACGGCCAGAATAGCTCCCATGAAGAGTACTGTCATCCGCATAACAATGAATGCACCCAAGGGACAGCATGTCATTGATATGCAGAAGAAAGAGAGTTGGGGACAATACCGATCCCTGTGGTACTCCGGCATTTACCTGAAAAAAAACAGGAAGCCTGACCATCACAGAGGACCCGAATCCGTCGCCCGTTCAGGAAGCTGGCCAACCAGCGGCACAACTGATACGATAAACCATATGACGGCAGCTTGGAAAGAAGCGACGCATGCCATACCCTATCAAAGGCTTTTGCGATGTCTAGGCCAATAGCCAGAGATTCGCCGTGCCTCTCCATAGCCTCACCCCAGGTGTGCGTAATGTACGCTAGGAGGTCACCCGTTGATCGTTTCGGCCTAAAGCCATATTGGCGATCGTTAATTAACGAGTGATCCTCCAGATAGCGCATGAGCTGTTTGTTGATGATTAGCTCGAACACCTTGCAGATGACGGTGGTTACGGCTATGGGGCGATAGTTGGCTGGATCCGACCGATCCCCTTTCTTGGGGATCGGTTGGACATTCGCCTCCTACCAAGCCTCCGGCACTTCTCCCGACGAATACGAAAGGCGATACAGGCGTGTTAGCGTTGGAGACAATTCAGCTGCACAATTCCTCAGCACCACGGCCGGAATGCCATCAGGACCACTGGCTTTCCGCGTGTCGAGTGACCGTAGCACCGCCCGCACATCGCACTGCCGGATTACAATTTCCGGCATCGTGGTTCCACAGTTGGCGATAGTGGGAGGTTGCTTGCCACAGTCATCGACCCGGGAATTAGCCGCAAAGAGCTTGGCCAGCATTTCCGCTTTCTCTTGGGCCTTGTGAGCCAGTGATCCGTCAGGATAGCGCAGCGGCGGCAGCAAGGGCTTGCAAAAGTTGGCCTGCACGGCTTTGGCCAGTTGCCAGTATCCACGGCTGCCCGTCGGATGTGACGTGAGCTCCTGACCAAGCCGCGTGACGCGCTGGGCGTCCGCTCTCTTGAAGGCTCTCTTACTGGACCTAGTGGCTCTGTTGTACGCTGCCTTGAGGCGGGCCACATTCGGGTCGCGCACAGCTCGAGCCCTGATCCAGGCGCGGTAAGCCGCCTGTTTTTGTTGAACAGCTACGGCACACTCACGCCCGAACCAGGGGCGGGCTTTGCGGATGCTGGCGACATCAGTGTACGGAATGTAGTATTCCATACCTAATGTGATTTCACCAGCAACCGCAGAGGCGCTTTCCGATGAAGCCCTCCCTGCAAAGCAGCGCTGACTCCACGGGACGGCTGCAAAGTATTCTCGTAGTCCGTCCCAGTCTGCTGACGAGTAGTGCCACAGTCGCCGCGTCACCTCTACTGCCCTTGCAGGGGACGGTACCTGCAGGCGGGCACGCACAATACAGTGGTCGGATGTACCCAGTGGGGCGCTAACCGTCACACTGTACTGTGCTGGATTACTCGTCAGCAGTAAGTCCAGCAGGGCGGGTTCATGGTCTGACCTGTCCGGTATGCGCGTAATCCCGCGTACCACCTGGGTCAGACCATGGGAGAGTGCGAACGCGTGGGTGGCCCGTCCCGCAGGATCTGTCTTGAGGGACCCCAACCACTCAATGTGGTGACCATTGAAGTCCCCCAGAAAAACCAACTCGGCGTTCGGGAACCGTACCTGCGCGTCATCAGCCCCCTCGCTGAGGTGCTGATACAGCCTCATCATCTCAGCTGTCCCTGTGTGGGATCGATAGACACACACGTAGATCTGACTCATGGAGCCGTGATCTACGTGCAGCCAAAGGACGGAGAGGGAAGGGTCCTCAAGGCAGCGCAGCCGGCGACAGCAAACATCCGCCCTAACGAACGCGCACACACCGGCTTTTTCTCGAAATAGTTCCTCGATGATATAGCCGGGGTAACTAAGGTACGACTGATCGGCAGGGCGGAGTATTTGCGTCTCCGTTAGGAACATCACAGCTGGCCGTGCCGTCTCTAGATGGTGATGGACGACGTTGAGGTTGGCATGGAGTCCGCGGATGTTAGCGAACTCCACCTCAAACAGTACGTTACTGGGAGTAGTAGCGGCCGCTGTGGTACCCGATTTTCTTTTCTGCACTGCCATGATTGCTGGGAAAGGGAGACGTGAAGACGGAGTGACATTTGCTGCAGCAGTGAGTGACAAGGCGTAGGGGCTAGCTTCATCTATGACTGTGTGGTGAGACGGAAGCCGACCCGCCGGACGGAAGCTGGCTCGCTAGCGAACCAACGGTTTTGCTCGCCAGTGGATAGCTACGCCTCATAATTCTCGTTTAAAAAGTGTTCTCCATCGCGCGCCATTACGCACGGCTGTTATCCATCGCGCGCCATTTTTCGCGAGTTTTCGCATACCATGCGGACGCCTTAACCACTGGAGTAGGTTTCGGTGGCCAAGTGATTAAGGCGTTCGCATGGTGTATGAGAACAGGCAGGTTCGAATCCTGCTCGTTCAATTCTTTTTCCATATTTAAAAAGAAATAATAAAGACTTTTTACGATGACTTAGAGGTTTAGTTATTCGAGGTCTCATGGCTACGGCGTTAAGTTTTTCGAGGTAGCGTGCATTCGTTGTTAAGTGTTTCGAAAAGGTTATTAGAGATTTGGTTATTCGAACTCGCATTGGTACGGCGTATAGTTTTTCGTGGTAGCGTGCATTCGTTGTTCAGTGTTTCGAATTCGTGATCACCTAATAACACGTCCCCGTAAGATCTTACGGGGACGTGTTATTAGGTGTTACACTTTTCCAAGTCACATATCACACTCGTTTTTAAGCCTAATTCTGCAACGTCTCAAGAGGTGTCATTTGAACTGAAGCCTGGAACTTTTGGCACAATTTCACAATCTTATGACAATGTAAGCGCTCGCCAACGTCGTGTACGAAAGAGTTTAGCAGAGTCACTGGAAGGTCAACCTGATTCTAAAATACCTACCCCGGTCTTGTAGTTCGCGTACTTCGGCCAGCGAGCCGAGAAAAAGTCCGCGAACTTTTGGTGCTCCATTGGCGAGCAAGACTGTTGGCTCGCTGGCTCGCAAGCGAACCAACGGTTTTGCTCGTCAGTGGATAGCTACGCCTCATAATTCTCGTTTAAAAAGTGTTCTCCATCGCGCGCCATTACGCACGGCTGTTATCCATCGCGCGCCATTACGCACGGCTGTTATCCATCGCGCGCCATTACGCACGGCTGAGTGATCGCGACCGCTTGCGTTTACTGTTGAAAATATATTTGTGGTTTGTGCATTTTCATTAAAGTGAATAAAAATCATGACTGGGTAAGTTTTTGAACAGTTTTTATTTCTCAGATTGTGTATTTCATAAAGATTTTGTATCTAAAATAGTTATTTTCAACGAACATTTACTGTCATTTTACGCGCCATGGCGGCGCTAGGCCCGTACTTGTACGTATGACAAAGAATAAATACTCTAATGATGACAATCTTTTATTATTATTTCAATTGTGTTTACCAGAAACGGCAGACAACAGACCTGTATCTGAGGAACAGCTCGCCCCCAACCAGCTGAAGCCTCTGAACCCCAGAAGCGAAACCGCCGTGGAAAAGGAGCTAAACAGCGCTCTACCGTCAAGTTCGAACAATCGGTGAATTGCAAGCAGATTCAAGAACGACGCGAGGCCGCCCAACGTCGTCTTGGTGTGTTCAACCAAGATGCTGCCCAACTGGAGCAAAGCCTCAAGTCAGTGATGGTGACTAACCAACCACGTGAATTCCGTTGCCTGTGGCGACCCGTGGGATTGGATTCACCAGCGTCGTAGGCTAGTTTGTAGCTGGGATCAGACCACTGTCTATGTAATAATTATGTACAATTCATCAATACTATCGTTTTTCTATGTTTTTATTTGTGTGCAGGATCTTTCATTCACGATACGTTCAACAGAAAGAAGAATCGTTTCATTTGTCAACTCGATTCGTCATGAACGAAGACTATCGTCAAGTCCTTCAGACAGTTAGTCAAGTTCCGATAAGTATATGTAACATCTTAACAGCTGTAGGAGTGGTCGAGGGAGACACTGCGTACCATTTTTACCAGAGGATCAATCTAAACGAGGTAAGGAAGCCGCCCTATATATTAGTCCAACCAACATTCGTGAAGTTATCGAGCGAATAGGTGATGAGGACGCGCCTGAGCATTTTCGCAGAGCATTCTTTAACTTGAACCCGTTACATGGTGCTCGTTGGATGGACGAACTTAGCATTGACCCCATCCTTCGTAATGGTGACACGATGTGGCCAGCTAATTATACCGTCGATATGGTTAGCGCTGATATTTATGCGTATAGTAATTTGTTGACGCGTGCTGAAAATCGTTTGCCACGCAGTTTCTTAGTTACAATCTGTCATTTTTTTTGGTATTTTTATGTATTCTTTTATTGTTATGAATCATTGAATTTAAAATCTATCCTCAAAGATTTTGTGTAAAATTGCAAGAAAGTCAAAGCAGACGTATGCAGCCGAGGTCAGTGACAGTAAATTGACATTTTGTTTGAGTTTTAGTGCAGCGATCGATTAGCTATAGGCATAAGTTTCGTGGACTTGAATTTCTGATTTTAGTTTCTGATTAGTGACGGATTTTTATTTTATTTTTTTTAATTTACCACTAGCTGTGCCCCCCGGCTTCTCCCATGACGAACATTCTCCGTTGAATTGCAATTTCTGATATTTGGTTACAGATTTTTGTTCAATTTACTACTAGCTGTGCCCCCCGGCATCTCCCGTGACATACATTCTCCGTTAAACGTAAAATAGCAATTTCTGAGTTTTGGTGACGGATTTATCAAACATTTTTATTTTCCATTATTAAACATCTTTAGAGTTCCGTACGCACAGGATAAAAACAGGACCCTGTTCATGAGAGTTCGCTGTTCGTCACGAGGTTGTATCTCAGGAAACGTGATAGCTAGAGAACTGAAATTTTCATAGATGATGTATTTCTGTTGCCGCTATAAAAACAACTTCTAAAATCAGAAAAATAATAATTAGGGAGGGAACTCCCTAATTATTCCAATACATATCCAACAAACTTGGTCTATTTTATTTTATAATAATGCTCATTCAAAAATATTTTTGATTTATTATTGAACTCGTGGTGCAAATCCGCCAGTGGCCACTGGACTAGGCGCTGGAGATCCCTCTCTACCCCAAGAGGAGGCGCGTCTGGCAACCGTTAGTAGCTCTGCTGAAACATGTTCTTTGTATACATATACTCTCGTAATAATATTTGTTAGGAATATTTTTGATTTATTATTGAACTCGTGGTGCAAATCCGCCAGTGGCCACTGGACTAGGCGCTGGAGGTCCCTCTCTACCCCAAGAGGAGGCGCGTCTGGCAACCGTTAGTAGCTCTGCTGAAACATGTTCTTTGTATACATATACTCTCGTAATAATATTTGTTAGGATGTTGTAACTGATGTATTTTGAAATGTTATAAAGCGGAAAAACTTAACCAATCTATCAAAAACTCACCTTGCTGAGTACGAGACAATGCTGCCAACATGGTTCGTGCGTGCTACTCAAGTAGCTAAATACACATCCTTAGATTGTGTTGCCCATTCTCTGCAGTTGTCGATCTGAGATGCCATTGTTTGTGGCAGAAGTGGAATTCTCTGATAAAAAAGTAATGTCATTAAGTAGTCGGACATTTGCACAGAAGCGAACTAGCCCGAAAATATTTAAGTACATTTTAAAAAACCCTTGAATTTGACAGAAAAATTCTCTTAACCTGTACCTTATTGAAAGACGAATAATAGAAGAAACAACAACAGTGAAGAATAGAATATTATGAAAGATATAGTCAACGTTTTGCAATGGTTTTTCCAAGCCGCGGTGGATATGATTTTGAACTAAGAATTCCAGAACTTGATTAAGCTTATTCCACATAACAATGCTGCGATTAATACTAACAAAATAAGAAGCAACTTCGATTCGAAATGGGATTAGCTGTAGTGCTAAATGTTGTGTCAGTATATCCACAAGATAGGTGCATCTATAATCTACAAGATGTTTTATTAGGCACAAATTGCCAATATGATGAAGATGGTCGCATTATTTAAAAAAAAATAGCGATCATAGAAAAATTCCAGCGCCACACCTCCGACCATCTCAAAGATTTACTTTCGTTCGTCCTCCAATATTCCGTTTAGATACTAAACAAATTTACAGTATTACTTCTGATAACGGTGCTAACATGATAAAGATGATGAAATTAACTAACGAAGTTAATTCAGATGCTATTATCCCATGCCCAGAAGAAGCAGGCAGCAGCACGATCACTAGTAGAACATAAATTAACATTTTAACCCTATAGACCTGACTATAGGGTTAAAATGTTAATTTATGTTCTGCTAGTGATCGTGTGATCTTCCCAACTTCCAATCTTCCCATTTGCCACCTTCCCACCTATCCATTACCGAATCTATCCTAGTCCGGTGCGCTCACTGTTCAGTGAATCCGTATAATTATAACAGTATTTTGCTGGTACGAGATAATCTCAACACGTGTCGTGTTCAAGCTCATCTCAAGCAATAAATTTGTTTGTTGAAGATTCGGGTTCTGATTCAGAATCTCATCAGAACATGGAAATGGACGGCAATGTAATAGAAAGACTTACAACTAGACTCGCAGAAAATCTAGAGGCTCAATTCCAGAACATCGAAGTTGTGGCACACAAAGGAACGGGGTCCACTACATTAATATGAAAAACTTAATTCCGAAAGTCACAATCACGAATTTCATAATTCCAAATTTTATAATTCCGAATTATTCGAAATCTCGAAAGTAAAAAATTCGATGTTTTGTAAATTTTATTAAACATCTTATAAATACCAACGCCGATTATCAAAAATCCGAAATATCATAAATACGAACTAAAATTATCGAAAATTCTAAAAAAAACATGTTTGTAATTTAAAAGCCTTGTGATTATTCGTACTAATGAAACTAGGAAAAATAAAAAATCGTGCTTATGACTTTCGGATAAATGAATATCGGCTTTTTAAATATTTGGAGCTTTGTTTCTTCGGAATTATAATCTTCGGAATTTTGAACATCGGAATATTGAAAATCGGAAAAACATATTTCGGAATTTTTGGGTGTTCCCGAAGAAAACGGCATATTCTATCGGCCTTGTACAGTGTGCTGCACATACCCTCAAATTGGCGTCTTCTGATTCAATGATAATACCGTTATCCGACGTGGAACACTTGCAGAAATCCACTGCAAGGAGCCTCGTGAAAGAAGTAGCGTCGTTTATTCCCAAAACACGTCTCAGTGGCGGTATAACCGTTACCTTAAAGTTACTAGGTAATTTTGTGGTTTTACGCAATAGGGAGCTACTAGACTAAATGTTGTAACAGTGGCAACACAGAGGGTTTGGAATGGCAACACTTTAATTGGAGTAGCAGAAATAAAGTAACATGGCCGAAGTGCGTAGTGTCTCATTGGTATTTAATTATAAAATCCTATTACAACATGGTGGCAGCGTACTAAGAACCCAGAGAAAAGTCAGTATATATAAGTATCAGTAGGTACATATATAAAGTAATTTTCAATTTTCTGTGTATTTTGAATCACGTCATAGTAAAACAAGACTCGAACCGAACTCGATCGACCAGCAGTGCTATTCTCTAAGAAAACAGCCTTGCGTACAGCGCTGCCACAGCGGCGAGTTATTCGGTTATATTATTATTATTTATTTGATACACTAGCAGCTCTACGAGCTGATACGTGTATATCACCGCACTTGTGTTCTTAATTATTTAAATGTTAAAATATTAAAATACCAGAAATATTTAAAAAAAAAATACATACTTGGCCTTTTGAATATTGGTATTTCGATTTCGGGTATGTTGGGCTAATGCATTTTAAGTAAACGCATTTTGATTTCTGGTATTGTAATATATAACCGAATAACTCGCTGCTGTGGCAGCGCTGTACGCAAGGCTGTTTCCTTAGAGAATAGCACTGCAGTAAGGAAGATCAGTAATTCAGTACATATTATATCTATTTTAATATTAAAGATAAATATTTGATAATGATGACGAAAGAAAAAACGAAACAAGTATTCAAAATTAATTTGCGAGCTCCTGACACGTTCAGCTTTGAACCAAACGCGTGGCCAAAATGGCGGGCGCGTTTTGAAAGATATTTAAATATAAGTGATGGTGAACAACAACTAAAGAAAAAAGATATGCTGTTGTATTATATGGGGGGGAAAGTAGAAGAGATCCTTCTACAGTTTCTCAAATCGGAGATAGCTGAATACGACAAACTTCTCAATAAATTAGATAAATATTTTTGGCCGAAGAAGAACGTTTTCTATAAGAGATATAAGTTTAACACCAAAGTTCAGTTAGAGACGGAAACTATGGATGAATTTATAAAAATATTGTACAATTTAGCAGTAGGTTGTGATTATAAAGAATTAAAAGAAGAATTGATTAGGGATAGAATAATCACAGGAGTAAAGGTTAAAAAACTCAGTGAGAGGTTATTGTTGGAAAGCCAGTTAACACTTAATGACGTAATAATAATCGCAAAGAAAGGCGAAATACAAAAGATGTAGGTATGTGGCTCGAAAAGAGTGCAGTGAGTAGAACGAAGGTTGAAAAAGAAAGAAGAAAAGGTCAGCAGGAGTGCTGGTTTTGCGGAAGAGAAAGGCATTCAAAGGAAAGGTGTCCAGCTGATAAATTTGCTGGTCAGAAGTGTGGCCGAGTAGGTCATTTCTCTAAAATGTGTCGGTCTAAATCGCTGATACAAGTTAAACAAGAGACATCAAATAGTGCAGCATATAAGGTTAGTCTATGTTCAGTACAGAAGACTTTCAAGTGAAAGTTGAGGTGTATCGTGTGAAAATTTTTATTGAAAATTTATTATTCTTAATTGACACAGGAGCCGATGTGACTGCGATTCCTGAGAATAATGTAACCAGAAAATTACTTTTAAAGCAGTGCCAGGGTAAAACTAGGATACCTGATGTTTCAGAGTTAAATGTTATAGAAGTAGTACATTTAAGATTAGTTTATACGGACAGTGCTTATGAAGGTAAAGTTTATGTAATAAGAGGCTTAAAGTATGCGCTATTGGGTAGACCATCCTTCGAAAGTATGAAGGTTTATGTTCTGTATCAACTGTGAAGCAATCAGATCAAAAGTAAATGTAGAAAAAGAATATCCTGAGTTAGTCGCTTATTTAAAAGTGAGTATGAGATAACGATAATTTGGTACCGTATGTTCAAACAGCTAAAAGAAGAACTTGACAGACTGGAGACTTCGGGTATTATAAGCTCAATTGAAGAACCTACAGATTTTGTATCCCCCATAGTAGTAGTTAAAAAAAATTACAAAGTTAGGATTTGCGGTGACTATGCACATGTACACAAGAACATTAAAAAACCACTTTACCCTATTCCAAAAATAGAAAACCTTAGAGTAAACATTAGCTATAGAGCGCTAGCATCACACATTGTCCATTATGCCAAGCGTAAGTAATGTTCTGTAGATACTGTTTTATAGATGTAGTCGAATAGTGATGCACTATGCGCGATCGACGCATCTGTGCGTAAATCTAATTAATTGATAATTTCTGTGATAATAATATGTAAGTATTTATTAACTTTTAGATAGATAGGCTTAGTATATGGTACGTTTTAACAAATCAATAAAATAAATTATGAATTCATGAAACTATGTTTTTTAACCAAATACGGATGTAACAAGTTGACTGCTGACTCACAAACCATAGGTGTTTTGATTTCTCCACGAGTGTGCTGATTCACTCATCCATGTGTGACGAAGAAATTACGCGAAATTACCATACGGCGGTGCTGGACAACAAGCGGGCGTGTGTAATAATGAATCAATACGTCTGTGCTGATGTACACATATGTTTTGATGTTTTTAGGGTTACGTAGCCAAACGGCAAAAACGGAACCCTTATAGATTCGTCATGTCTGTCTGTCTGTCCGTCCGTGTGTCACAGCCACTTTTCTCCGAAACTATAAGCTCTATGCTGTTGAAACTTGGTAAGTAGATGTATTCCGTGAACCGCATTAAGCTTTTTGTATAAAACTAGAAAAAAAGCAGTTAATTTTGGGAGTCCCCATACTTAGAACTGAAACTCAATTTTTTTTTCATCAACCCCGTACGTGTGGGGTATTTATAGATAGGTCTTCAAAAATGCTATTGAGGTGTCTCTATAATTTTTTTCTAAAGTGAATAGTTTGCGCAAGAGTCACTTCCAATGTCGATAAATGTCCACCCCCCCCCCCCCCCTCTAACTTCCAAACTAAGTGAATGATAAATCCTAAGAAATATATATGATGTACATAGCCATAAAATCTACCAACGAAAATTGGTTTGATCTGTAAGCGCTCGTGGCCACACGGACTCAGTGTTCTGTAAACGATCACTGCAGTAAGCAACTTTCACTATGGCCGGTCCATGGATGGGTGACCATCCATGTGATCACTTTGTGACATTTATTTGAGCGTTTCCTTGCTTCGGAAGGCACGTTAAGCCGTTGGTCCCCCGTCCCGGTTGCCAGTAAAATGGCAGTCGTTAAGCAAAGTTGAAGGCTTTATTTTGAACAGCAGGCAGTCACAACCTGCGCCTGTCCATTTAAACACGGCAATACGGCTCACCACCTATTACGTGGGACAAATTATACAAAAGTGAAATGTGGGCATATAATATGCCTCTGCCTACCCCTTCGGGGATAAAGGCGTGACCATATGTATGTACGTATGAAAATTGGTTTGAACGAGATCGAGTTGGTAGTTGTTTTTTTAATACGTCATAAACCGCAATTTTAACCCTAGAGTGGTCGCGCTATGAGCATTTTGCCGTCAGTGTCAAAAAATGATTAATAACTTTTTAATATTTACCTATTCAAGGTTGTGCGTCTCAGTAGCTGCGTGACCACTCCTCCCGCGCCCCTGGTAGTAAATACAAACAAATCAGTGCGCAGGCGACTGCAGGACGAAGTGTTATTTGCGCGGGTGACCCGTGATGCGGCAAATTGCTAAGTGCGCGACCACTTACGTAAGTAAAATTGATATGTTTTTATTTTAGTTTTTAAAGAAATTTCACACTATAATATCGGTAATTATTATTATATTTTGTTTCTTTAGATACCATAAATACATATAACATATTTTTTTATTTATATTTACAGATGTTTTGTATTTTTTCACTTCTCAGATCTATCGAAATGATTGAAGAAAACGCGCAAATTATGTCCCGGTTGGAGAAGTCAAATTTGGAAGAAGCTGCATTGCAAAGCTTAGACGAAAGTATGTCAGAAAGAGATCGAGACAGTGAATGCTTAAACTAAATACTGAGGGGCAAGTGCGAGTTTTTGCGTGAGCTTGTCGACATTCACGGCTCACCAATTCGTTTGGAATCGAGACCCCGCCACCTAGCTGTAAACGCGGGAACTTGTCTCGATCCCATACAAATCGGTGATAATGCGCTCGTTCGTGAATGTCGACAGGCGCTCACCAAAACTCGCACTTGCCCCTCTGATACAGAGCAGTCCGGGGATGACTGTATGGAAATAAGTATCCAGCACTCATTGCCTGCCGCAGCGAGCCGTAGCCGCTGTCGTTCCCCTACAACATTACAGAGAACACCTCCACACCACATAATAATGAAGAGATCTAGCATAAAAACTTTACAGATGCCATTAAGAAGCCAAATTGCTCGCTTTGTATCATCAGAAAATCAAAGCACTGCTGAAAAACGAGGAAATTTGTACGATATGTCCATCTAGGAAAAATCAACGGCCAAAAAAAGGGTGCAATGTATGCTCAAAGTTACTGTGCAACGAACATTGTGTGAACATATGCCAGGGTTGTTTTAGTGAAGCATATGGTCAAGATGACTAAAAAGTTAATTTTTGTTTGATTGTTACGTTTTTTTTTATTTGGTAAGACATTACGTGAAGAAGTTCTAAATTGAGATTTTTTTTTTAGACATATTGTTATTTGATTTTTTCTGAGACTGATTATGAGACTGAATTAAACTGTTTGGTTGTTCCTAAAGCTGATGTTTCATTGGATAGTACAATATCCATAATTTTAGAAAAACATGTAAATTAGGTAAAATATTCACCTATTTGTAAGCGCGGCAAAATGCTACACTCGCGACCACTCACGTTTCACAAAAAGGCGCGACTACTCTAGGGTTAAACATCAATGAAAGTTACAACGAACTACAAGAACTTTTATATTACGTTTCTTGCTACAACGGACCCTTCATGGGCGAGTCCGACTCGCACTTGCCCGGATTTTTATAGAAAATTATTTATTCATCATAATATTTGCCAATATAAAAATGTCAGTATATTTAGTTAAAAATTCGTAACTAGATGGCGCTGTGCCTTTTTTTATAATCGCGGTATGGTTTCGTTACGGTCATATAAGTAAGATTAGTTTTCTGTATGTGGCATGGTTTTTTACTTCTTACGAACTTTGCTCGAATTTTATTTCATGGCCACGCATTCTGAAAGTTTCCTGCAAATACTGCTTGGCACCTCTGGGTGCCGATTCTCGACCACACGATGTGAATGCGTGGACGCAAATTTACGGGTGAAACGTCGTCCGTCTCATGTTCGCCGTTCCTAAATATGAGACAGGCGACGCGTCACCCGCCGATTTCCGTTCACGCATTCATGTCGTGTGAAGCGAGAATTGGTGCCCTGGTGACGTCAAATAGTCGAGTGATGTTTCTATCTCATAATATACAAAATGTGTCGCGTTCATCCCAGCCTGTTTGGAGGACCCACCCTTTGTGTGTTTGAAGAATATTCCCAATAACATCTCCTTTTTTGGGACATGTTGGGAATATTCCTCTAACACACATAAGGCGGTTCCTCCGATCAGGCTAGATGATTGCGCCTCATGGTGGAAGCCCAATGGTTGATAATGGACTGTTGGTTATATTTATTCATCGCTGTGAGAACTTTCTTATCGCGATTTCTTATCTTCTTTGCTATGTATATGGTCGCCACATACCTACGACAACAACCTCGAGCGAATAAACTACTCAAAATGCACGATAGCGAGGTTGCCTTATTCTCGTAATTAATGCGTTCTTGTTTGATTACAAATTAATATACATTTTTGAAAAAATACCAAAACTACATCATTTTACACGAACGAACTAAAATACTGACTGAACTGAACTGACGAATGATCTAAAAATTTCCTTCCTAGCCAAAAAATCTTTAGTTTTTATTTCTTTGCTCGGTTTGTATGAAGAAATCGTAGAAATGGCAGTGTTGCCATTCAATTAAAGTGGTGTTCGCTTCACGAACGCCACAATCTGTATAGTCCGTTCATAGCTAATTTACCTCTAGCTGTGAGGTTGGCTTCCCTGATTTTCGTGTTACCATACTAAGATTTTTTTCTCCCATGTACTCCCATGTACCTTAAGTCGAAACTTATTTTCTTCTTTTGCTGCCGTTTTTTCGGGCGTGGAAATTATTTTTGATGTAGAAGCAGCACCTTTGCCCTCCTTGGTGATGGTGATGAGTGTCTTTTTTGAATTATATATCCATTATATGTAAATAAAAAAAATAAACTTAAGAAAAATCTTATAGTAACAGAACTACGTATTTAGTAATGTTAATTATATTGACTAATGGATATTTACATAAAAAAAACTCAGTCTTAACGGTCCCATCTTATAATCTCTCCTAATATGCGGTAAAATCTCTGAAGCTGGCACTCATAGGGGAACTTTACTGCAATACCAACCTACAGAAAACGATCTGTCAGAGGTAAAAACTGTGAACGGACTATACATACAAAATCTGCGAAAATGAAGCCACAGTGAGTGAGTGAGTGGAATTCTATGAAAGCGGCAAGAATTGACGGAAATCGAAAAGCTTTTAAATCAAATCGACATAAATTGATTATGTCGGGACCCCTTCAGCAATAAATAATGACAGCAATCAACTCGTGATTTCAACTTTTTTTTCATTACATTCACTCGGCAAGCTCCGACACGGTCCAACTGCAATTGTCAAGCACGTAAAATATCATGTGTACATATACGTCGATGCACACACCCATGCAAAGAAATCACGCACACTGAAGCAACTTCCATTCATATTCAACGTGATTGACAATTGCAAGACATGATCATGTCTGGAGCCCATGAATAACTCAATCAGTACCATAACCAATTCTACACATTAATTTATACAGAAAGATGATGTCCTGACATATAGTATTTCTTGATAAAATTCCTTTGAGTTGCTAATGTTAGTGCGATCGAATAGAACATAGAACCACAGATAATATACTATATTCTAAAATAGAATTAACTCATTCGTATCGTGAGAGTAATAACTGCGGTCAGTGTGCTCTAGATGGCGCTGGTAATGCTATCATAGCAATATTATCTTTATTCAGACAAAATAAGGCATATTTATAGGTTTATAACGTAACGTACGGAAAGGTCCTGCTGAGTGTTCTGACAGATACCGTTTTTTTATTATTAATTTGAACACGCTTTGGTTACTTAGACCATATGCCAAGTCTTGTGTCTTTTTTTTATCTTTATTTTACATTTCCTCTTAGTCCCAGTCAAAGTCAAGTACAGTCCTCGGAATCTACCGTTGATACACACAAAACATTTGAAAATACTCTAATTTTGGAAATTTATACAACGGTGCGATAGCCGCCCTTGCCTGCTTCGCGCCAAAAAGTCGAGATGCCGTATTCTACCCTCATAAACAGCAACAAGAAACATAGACCTTATTATATATCGCCATAAAGTTCTTATGAATGTCATCATGTATGCATTCCCGCTTTGCAAAAAAGAAAGGGGGGGGGGCACGGGTCACTTATCAATGTGTTTGCTCCTTATGGTTAGGTGATAACTGCAACACCGCCACCGCCAGCATAGACCCTTTTTGACGATTGATATCAAACCAACAAATAAACCTAGGTACAAGCAACTTTTTGCCACCTTAGTGGTATAAAAATCGGTTATTCGTAATATATACTCGTAATATAGACTCTCTTCAGGGAATTCAACGAGTTCAAGTCCTTTGTTATGGATTCCCTGGGTTACTTGAAGACACAGGCACAGTTGTTTTCAACAGGAGTGGACCGGCTTGAGACATCTATGCGGCGAAAAACTTTGCTGCTACATGGCGTTGCTGAGGAGCCAAATGAGCGATTGCATAATACAGTCATCAACATATTTACCAGCAGAATGCAGCTACCGGACATAAATGATGGCACAATAGAAGTCTGTCATCGCCTTGGAACCCGTCAAGGTAAGCCACGTCCAGTTATAGTGAGATTTCAGAGCACCGTCACTTAGTGTGGGATAACAAAAGCACATTAAAGAGCACTGGATACACTATCTCCGAGTTCCTCACTAGGGTTAGACACCGTGTCTTCATGAATGCGCGCAAACACTTCCAAATGCGGCACGTCTGGACTATGGGTGGCATCATCAATATAATAACTCCGGGAAAAGTGCGCCATAAAATTGAAACAGCAGCTGAGCTCGGTGCACTGATCGTAAAATTTCCTAATAGCTCTGTAACTAATGCATCTGCGGCAATTGCTGAACCAGCGATACCTTCTACTTCCGCGAAAGTTCCGGCAGCGCCTCCAAAGGCGGAATCCAATAAGCCAACAATGAGAAGCCGTCGTCGTTGAAAAGTATGAACTGTCTGCGTTGTGAGCTAGTTTGGCACCGTTCGCTGTTTAATATTTGAACTTTCCCTGTCACAGACGGGACGGTGTGATAATGTTGGCTCGTGTTTACATGTTTCTTTCATTTGGTTTTTATTATTAGGTACCTACATTATGTATTCACTTCACTTTTATTGTTTTTACCGGATGTGGCGTTTGTAAATGTAATGAAAAATGCATTTTGTTTTTGTCTGGTGAATGCTTGTCAGCTTGTATGTTATGACAGTGACAATGACAGACAAAATATTTCAATTCTTTTTTTTTTTGTGTTTTTGTTTGTCATAGGCGTGATAAAGCCGACTAAGGTCAGAGACCATGCTACCTCTGACAAACCGGTTCACAGTGAATCTTGCCATCTAATTTTCTGTTCTATGTTCTATTTCAAATACTTACTCTTTATGTTGTCTCCTACTTACTTATATCTTAATAATATAAATCTCTTTCATTGCTTGCGAGCGGGGTTCATTTAACATTAGTTCGTATATTACTTATTTTTATATTAATATTTTATACACTTGTTATTAAGTATTTATTTATTCGCATTATATATTATATTCGGTTTTATATATTAAGTTTATACATATATATAATAGTATTAGTTATTTTGTTTGCATTGTGGAAGACTCTTTTGTCTCGACCGATGATGACACTTTTTTCTCGTGTTCTCCTTCTAACTTAAGCTGTATTAGTGCGAACAGTAACAACTCTCCAGCCTCAACCTTACGTGATCAGCTATCCTCCCTTTTTTCTGGTTTCCCAAGAAATCTTAATTTGGCCCACATCAATGCCCAGAGTATTCCTTTTCACCACTCTGATATTCTAGCATCCTTTAGCAGTGACTACCTTGATGCACTTCTCGTTTCAGAATCATTTCTGAAATCTTCGCACTCTTCTAAAGTCTATGGCCTTCCCGGATTTGTACTTATTCGTAATGACAGGAATGACAGGCGCTGTGGCGGTGTGGCGTTGTACCTCCGTGAAGATATTCCATACAAAATTATTAGCACCTCTCCACCTATTTATAACGCTTCAGCGGAGTACATGTTCATAGATATTACAGTATGGCACAGCAAAGTCCTTCTTGGAGTGTTTTATAGCCCTGATATGTATGTCAACTACTTTGACACCTTTGATACTTTGCTCAATGAACTTTGCCCTAATTACGAGCATGTAGTTATAATGGGTGATTTTAATACATGTCTCGTCAAGGATGATAATCGTACACATTCCCTGCAATCCATTGTCTCTTCTGTTAACCTGCACATTTTACCTCTCGACGTTACTCATCATGGCCGTAACTGTCGTAAATCTCTTCTGGATTTAATTATTGTCTCCTCTCCAGATCGAGTTGCGACCCACGGTCAACTCCCCGCCAGTTTTTCTTTACATGATTTACTTTATCTGTCTCTTTCTATTCGCAAACCTAAACGTCGATTACATTTCACTGAGCTACGAAACTTCAAGGGCATCGACCTGGGTGCTTTGGAGCGCGATGCAGCTAACATTGACTGGGCGCCTATAATCAACAGTGACAATATTGACGATAAGATTGCCAACTTCAACAGTATTTTAACTGATCTATACGATTGTCATGCGCCTAAACGTCGAGTGAGAGCAAAACATATCCCTGCACCGTGGATTACTGCTGACATAAAAGTGGCAATGGGCAAAAGGGATAAGGCCAAGAAAATGTATAATCGTAATCCTACTGATTCTAATTTTGATCGCTTCAGAATCTTACGGAACGGCTGCGTTCGTCTGTGTAGAGATGCAAAACGTCGCCACTTCCACAAGTCTCTTGACACCCATGACTCCTCCAAAATTTGGAAATTCCTCAAGGCTAATGGTATCGGTAAGTCTCCCACAGTGAACGGTCAAGATCTCGATTTGCATGCTTTAAACAAGCATTTCTCAGTCCCGCCTACTACACTTGACCCACTCACAAAGTCTAGCACCTTGCTAGAACTCTCAATGCTACCGGTACCTGTATGTCCTCCATTCAATTTTAAGATAGTTGACGAGGATGACGTTAAGAAATCACTCCTATCTATAACTTCTTCTGCTGTTGGTAACGATGAATTAGGCTCTAAAATGTTCAATCCCATCCTACCCTCCTTAGTTCCCATCCTAACACATATATTTAACTTTTCGCTGTTCTCTGGTTGCTTCCCTTGTGCTTGGAAGCAAGCACTTATTATTCCACTACCCAAGGTCACGAATCCTACTGTATTGTCACAATATCGACCCATTTCCATTCTTCCTTTCCTGTCCAAAGTCCTTGAGCATTTAGTACATCGTCAACTGTCAAGTTACCTAACACAGAATAACCTACTTAGTTCCTTCCAATCTGGCTTTAGGCCCGGTCACAGTACCGTGACGGCTCTTCTTAAGGTCACGGATGATATCCGCTGGGCCATGGAGAAAAAGTCGCTCACGGTCTTGGTGCTACTGGATTTCAGTAGTGCGTTTAACTCCGTGGATTTTGATATCCTCCTTGGAATCCTAAAATCCCCAAATTTCTCCACGGACACTGTGACCTGGTTTGACTCGTATCTTCGGGGACGCTCGCAGTGTGTTCGACTTAATAAATCTCACTCAGAATGGTGTAACCTCGGTGCGGGCGTACCTCAGGGTGGCGTGTTATCTCCTTTACTCTTCTCAGTTTTCATCAACTCGGCTGTACGAGTTATTTCCTCTAACTTCCATCTCTATGCTGACGACCTGCAGCTGTAGCGTCATTTTGCCTTAAACGAGTACAGGACTGCCATTGCTGCAATGAATCGGGACCTGGGCGCTATTAGTCAGTGGGCAAAATCGTGTGGGTTACAAATAAATCCTAGCAAGTCTCAGGCCATGCTTATCGGTAGTAGACAAATGATTGGAAACCTAGGTACAACATCTTTTCCACCAATTCTGCTAGATGGCTTTTCCATACCATATAGCAGCACTGTGAAAAATCTTGGCATCATATTGGATCAGAATTTGTCCTGGAAGGCACAGGTCGACTCAGTCAGTAAAAAGGTGCATTTTACTTTCCACACGCTCAGGTGTCTCCAGAGTCTTCTGCCTTTGGAGACAAAAATTACGCTGGCTCAAGCCCTAATCCAACCCATCTTGGACTATGCCGACTCCTGCTACTTGGATGCTACTGAGGAGCTCTTAAATAAACTTGAGCGCTTGCAAAATTTGTGCATTCGTTTCATTTTTAATCTACGTAAGTATGATCATGTCTCACAGTTTCGTGCGGAACTCAAGTGGCTCCCAATCCGTCTTCGTAGGAATACTCGGATATTGTGTCTTCTGTTCAATATCCTAAACAATCCCACATATCCTTCTTATCTACGGCAACGTTTCTCTTTTATGAACAAGCCTGGTGCCCTGTGCCGGTCACACCTCACTTTCCGTCTTTCTTGTCCGCCTCACAAGACGGGCTTTTATTCCTACTCCTTTACTGTTCACGCGGTTAGGCTATGGAACTCACTTCCAGCTGAAATTCACAAGTGTCAAACTATTTCTAGTTTCAAAAGAAGAGTGCGAGAACACTACCTTTCTTTACCATAACACAGAATGTAGTATATGTATGTTTATTGTATAATAGTATGTATGCAATTTGGTATCATCTATATAATATATCGATACCTCTGGGCTCAAAGGTCGTAAAGGACAAAATGGGACTTTTCAGGAGAAGCAAAAAACAAAAGAAAAAAAAAAAATTGTACTCTAACTTTTTTGTTTCTTGAGCTATTTTAATAAAACCAAGGAAGAAAGTGCTTAGAATTTATAGTATTTTCTAAGGCAGATTAAAAAAAATACCCTAGTGCTGTATTTACCGAGATAGATTTCCTTTACGACCATAAATTTGAAAATAAAAGTCCTTTACACCCGTCAAATTTCCATCCTAAGATTTCACCGAAGGGTGTAAATCTACTTCACTGCGCAATTCTGAAGAAAATAAGGTAATAATCGACTAGTGTAATAATTTTAAGGTCATAAGGATCACTTGCTAACTCATTTTTAAGGGCTACATTATTAAATAAACTTATATTTTTTAATATTAAGCTCGTCAAATTGACGTCGCCACCACCCTGATGGTAAGCCGTGGTGCATCTAACGATTGGGGGCCAGTCTCACAGTCTGTAAGACTTTCGACAGTGGTTCCTCAAGTTGCCGGCCCTGTGATGTGCCTCTTCACGCTCCTCTTGAAGAACCCGGAATTGTAAGATGAGGGAAAAACGTATGCGGGCAGGTCGTTCCATGTTCTTATAGTTCGACAGATGAACGATCTTTTGAAATGCTTGGTTCAGGCGAAAATTCTCTCCACTGTGTATGAGTGGCATCTCTGTCCCGGCACGCGTTGTTCGGGTTTGGAAAGGAGATGGTAGGATTAGGTTGAATAGAGCTCTTCAGAACATTCACCGTAATACATTCGGTAGAAGGCACCCAAGGACGCTATGGTTCTTCGTTGCGCTAACGGTTCGAGGCCTCCCGTCACCTCAGGACAACCAATTATTCGGATAGCACGTCGCTGCATAGCGTTGACGCTAGTAGGTGTCTTGCGGAGTCATCCCAAATGTGAGAACAGAATTCGACGCAGCGGCGAATCTTCGTCTTGTACAGTAAACATCTCTGATGTGACGTGAAATAGTCTCAGCTTATTCAGGAATTCTAGTTTCCACGAGCCCAGCCCAATACATCTCTCTACGTAGGTTTTGTGATTGAGCTTGCTTTTAGTGGAACCTTAATGTTCCGAAGACAGGGTAGGGATAGGAATGGGGACTTCTTAGCTGTAAACTGTGTGTTTTTCTGGCATTGAACTCGACAAGGTTGTCCGAACCCCATTGGGCAATGCGACCCAGGTCCCGGTGAAGATCCGCCACGAGTTGTCGTCTCTTTCCTTTCACGTCGCCTCGCCCCTCCGCTGGACGGCCAGAATAGCTCCCATGCAGAGTACTATCATCCGCATAACAATGAATGCACCCACGGGACAGCATGTCATTGATATGCAGAAGAAAGAGAGTTGGGGAAAATACCGATCCCTGTGGTACTTTCCCCAACTCTCTTTCTTACCTACCTTATATACCTGCAAAAAGCAGGAAGCCTGACCATCACAGAGGACCCGTGTACATCGCCCGTGCAGGAAGCTGGCCAACCATCGGCACAACTGAGGCGATAGACCTTATGCCGGCAGCTTGGAAAGATGCGATGCATGTCATACCCTATCAAAGGCTTTAGCCATGTCTAGGCCAATAGCCAGAGATTCACCGTGCTTCTCCATAGCCTCACCCCAGGTGTGTGTAATGTACGCTAAGTGGTCACCCGTTGATCGTTTCGGCCTAAAGCCATATTGACAATCGCTAATTAACGAGTGATCCTCCAGATAGCGCATGAGCTGTTTGTTGATAATTAGCTCGAACACTTTGCAGATTACGGTGCGGTGGTTACGGCTATGGTGCGATAGTTGGCCGGATCCGACCGATCCCCTTTCTTGGGGATCGGCTGAACGTTCGCCTCCTACCAAGCCTTCGACTCTTCTCCCGACGAATAGGAAAGACGATACAGGCGTGTTAGCGTTGGACATAATTCAGCTGCACACTTCTTCAGCACCAATGCCGCACTGCCGGATTACAATATCCGGCATCGTGGTCATCGACCCGGGAATTAGCCGCAAAGAGATTGGCCAGCATTTCTGATTTCTCTTGGGCCTTGTGAGCCAGTCATCCGTCAATATAGCGCAGCGGCGCGGCGGCAGCAAGAGCTTGCAAAAGTTGGCCTGCACGGCTTTGGTCAGTTGCCAGTATTCACGTCTGCCCGTCGGATGTTACGTGAGCTCCTGACCAAGCCGCGTGATGCGCTGGGCGTCCACTCTCTTGAAGGCTCTCTTACTGGACCTAGTGGCTCTGTTGTACCCTGCTTTGAGGCGGGTCACTTTCTGGTCCCGCACAGACCGAGCCCTGATCTAGGCGCGGTAAGCCGCCTGTTTTTGTTGAACAGCTACGGCGCACTTACGCCCGAACAAGGGGCGGGCTTTGCGGATGCTGGCGACATCAATGTATGGAATGTAATATCAATTATGAAGCTCTCCCTGCAAAGCAGCGCTGACTCCACGGGACGGCCGACTGACTCAGGAGGACTCAGGGCAAAATAAACGGATTCCAGGTCGTCCGTTGGCGCTGAAGAACGAAGAAATTTAGAAAGAAAAAGAAAGAAAAATCAATTTATTTCTGCCAGCTGCAGTAACAAAAGTGTACATAAAAAAAAAGTATGACTGACTGTGACTGTCAACAGTGTTACATTTATCTTGTCATTGTCACATCAAAAGTTGTCAATATTGTCAACATACGTCACTCAAAATGTAGAGAAATTTGTAGAGTTTTATACATAAGTTTTAAATCTTACCGCCTACATTAAATAATACTCTTACAAGAACATTAATAGGCGTAAATACAGTATCATACTTTACAACAAACCAAGTCGATAGCCACTGCAACTGGTGAAAGCAGGTCGTTTCTCAGCATAATGCTGTGATGCAGAGATTTTCCACACCAAGCGCTGATTTTCATCAACAACCATAGATATCGTGTAAATGGCGTCATCCATCACAAACCCGAGATAAAAAAAGGCTTCCTTACATGAAATGTTTCAAGAGCGGCGTCTTACAATACAAATAACCCGTGAGAGAATACAATAAAGTGCATTGCAGCAGTGATTATTACCTACCTACTTTTGAAAGTTTTATTTTTTGCAAGAAAGAAAAAACAGAGGTAGAGACCCACAATTAACAAAAAAAATATTCTCCACTTATGCACAATATTTAAGTCTTCCAACGAAAACATACCAAGAAAACAATTGCAACCCCATTTCTACTACGCTATTTAGTACATAATTTAAAATTTAAAATGAAAAGTGCATAGAATCCAAAATACCACAACAAACCGTACACTATAATATACTGCTACCCACCCAAACCTAGATATCAAGAAACCAGAAGAAGTCATTCACCGATGCAGTTCAGCCACTGCGCTGTCTCGCTGTGGAACATATCTCCAAATGTAAGTATGTAAAGTGTAATATTATTATTTTTACATTGTTTTTAAGGACTATGTTATTTTTTGTTGTAACATGTAGTAATTTTTAAGTTTAAGAATAAAGTACTTTTTTGATTTCAGGGATCGAAGCGGAGGCGGAATATTATTCCAACAGCGAGTAGCACAGTAAGAGAAGCTTCCTCTGAAGGCACAAGTCCTGTGCCTTGGCACAGACAGTGGAGCAGTTTTAGACCTTATATATCCTGCATAGCCCACTCTCCAATTTAGTCTATCATACAGGTATTTAGGCTTTTTTGATTTTATTATTCCAAATAGCAAACTTGCCAAGTGCACCTGTCTTCTAGCTGCCATTTTTAATATATTTATCTCATTCATATACGGAGTAACATGACTTCTTCTGGGAATACTGACACAGAATCTAGTACATGCATTCTGTATACGCTGTATCAGCCGTACTGTTCGTGCCAGCAAGCATGGCCCATATACAGTATCACAGTAGTTCAATTTTGACATAATCAAACTATCCACCAGTCTTTTCCTTACAGTAATACTAAGATAATCCCTTATCTTATACAATACTTTAAGTCTATAGAAGCAGTTGCGCATTGCATTAGATACATGGGCTTCAAAGTGCAGTTCCGGATCCATTGTTAGTCCCAGGTTACAGGCCAGCTCCACTCGCTCAATTCTTTTTCCTTGGATCTCAATTACTGGATTGGCAGCCAATATTTTGCTAATTTGATCCTTACTTCCAAGCACCATATACTTGGACTTAGCTGGGTTAAGGATCAAGGAGTTACTCTCTGACCACAGTGCCACCCTATTGAGATCATCCTGAATCTGTTTTGTAGCGCTAGTGATGTCCTCAGGTTTAAATGATATGAATACTTGAATATCATCTGCATACATATGATATTTGCAATTTTGGAATGATGACACTATATCAGCACTATACAAAATGTATAAAATAGGTCCCAATATAGAGCCCTGCGGCACCCCTCTCAGGACATATCTAGGAAGAGATTTAAGAGTCAGTCCATCCTCCTGTTGGATCTCAACATACTGCGATCTATTTAATAGGTAACTGTTAAACCACTGAACTGTTTCCCATGCAAATCCGTAGAATGCCAGCTTGGAAAGCAAAAGTGAAGGACTTATGGCATCAAAAGCGCGAGAGAAATCCAGCAGGGCAAGCATAGAGCCCTCCCCCCTATCTCTTGCCTCCAAAATATTCCCAATCACATCGGATAGGGCGGTTGCAGTCCCACGTCCCTTCCTAAAACCAGATTGTAAGTCTGGAAGTATATTGTTACTTTCCAGGTAATCAACCAATTGATTGCATACCACCCTTTCCAATATTTTAGATATGGTAGGAAGTATGCTCACCGGCCTAAGATCTTTGAATGTGGTTGGATTATTGACCTTTGGAATTGGCCGAACACTGGCACACTTCCACAACTCCGGGAAAGTATATGATAAAATAGACCTGTTAACTATATCTGTCAGTGCCCTAAGAGATTCTGGCATAGTTAAAGTGAGCATCTGGGAACTAACTCCATCAACTCCCTGTGCATTGGACTTGAGACTTTTTATAATGTTTAATATTTCATCTTGATTGACTGTCTGCAGTTGAAAAGTAGATTGGGAATACCTATTGAACTCATAGAATGTTAGCTGCGAAATACTAACGCTATTATTACCCGGGACATCCAAAAAGGCCAAGTTGATTTTGTCAGGATCATTAAAATGACTAGGCAAACAGTCATTTTTATTAATATGTGTCACTTCCGTTTTTAAACTTTTCCATAATAATTTAGGATTATCTATATTATTATTAATATTTGCATTAAAATACACTTTTTTTTCGTTTTCAAGCGCTGTTTTTGCCTGTCTCTTCAAAGCTAGATAATAAGACCTACTGCTATCGGTCTGAGACTTCTTGTACCGTTCCCTCGCAGTATCCCTGAGTTTAAACATTAATCTAATATTGCTAGTAATCCAGGGTTTTTAACCAGGATAAATTTCATTATATTTGCGGATTTTCGCACTCCGTTTGACAAAACGATGATGTGTTTTTTAACAAGTTTTCGTCAATAATTACGTAAGGTATTTAATGCTGTCTGTCCTTTGGATGAATTCACATTTGCAACCTTTCATTTCTTTGCAGTAGTGTATTTTGATACCAAGAAATGTGTGGGCCGATCTAGCTGTTTTATGAAAACATACATATTTAGTTTTACTGGCATTCAGTGTCATTAAATTATAACACAACCATGTTGACACTTGTCCCAGGCCCAACTCGGCTTTCGTAAAATTTTCAGCCCAACTTGCACCATCAAATATAACAACAGTGTCATCGGCATAGCATATTATATTATCCATATACATTATAAAAAGCGTTGGGCCAAGCACGCTACCCTGTGGGTCTCCAAAGTCGATTGTATCTAGCTCACTTTTAAAGTTACCCACTTTAACACACTGCTACAAGTAGCAGTATGGATGTAAAGGACATCAGGACAAGTCCTGATGTCCTTTACATCCATATTTTTGAGGTGACTTATAGGGAGTATAGGACCATTTAAATTTTTTATGTGTTTTACACCCAAAATTTTCTTTATATTTTCCTTTACTACCAAAATAATTTCACTCTAGTAGGTAAGTGTTATTTACTTCCATATTTTCACGGTAAACTTGGCTTAAAGTCTCAGATTATGTGGGTCGTAAAGGCATTTTTTTTGCGAATTTCGTGAAACGGAATATACAGATCGATAGGGAATTAAAAATTGAGTAAAACTGTATCAAAAAGTCATTTTCGCCCAAATGTCCTTTACGACCTTTGAGCCCAGAGGTATCGATATGTAGCCATAGTTTATGTAAGTTTATTAACCTACACACACATAATTATATTCTTTTTTTTTTCTTCTCCTATCTCAGGCCTACTGGAAGAGATTTCTATTGAAATAAGTAGTGCCTTTGTACTTTACTCTCTGTTATTTCCATTTCATGTTACATGTGTGTATGTACATAAATAAATAAATAAAAATAAGTAAAATAAATATATTCAGCGGATGGGGGGTTTCAAAGGGGGGTCAAAAATGACATTATTTTTACGATAGCACGCACCGTTTTCGAGATAATAAAAAATAAAATATGTCACTTTTTCTTCATTCATCATCATCAAATATTAGCAACTTCCATTCATTAACGTGCATGACAAGTGCAGTTTGACCGTGTCGCTAGCCCATAGAATGAAACGCATCGCGTGGGCTGTATTGTTTGTATCTGAAGTCTTTTTCTTCATACAGTTTTATTAAAAAGTCAAAAGTTGAAGTTTATAAAAGTTTGTTTTATTGATTAGTTCACGTTCACGAGTAATGAAATATGTAAGTAACTTTACATAATTATTTCGATGTAAGTGTATTATGTATTTGTGTATCGCATAAATTAAAAGTTTAAAGTAAAAATAATTGTTTTATTTTTACAGCGCCGCAAGTTCGTCCGACCGCGGATACTTAATAGAAGATGCCGGCCATATTTTTGCGGTAAGTATTTTAACTATTGTAAAAACCAATGGATATTTTCGAATGATATTACGTATCTATTGAAATGCCTATAAAACGACGGATATTTCACTATATTTTTGTTCTCTACTCGTACATGTACTTCTCTACTCAACTACGGCGTGCTTCTGAATTTCATCGAAGTCTCCACATGTGCTGGTGGTAGACAACATAATGGTGAATATTTAGGTATTCAGGTACAAAGCTAGCGCTGTAACTTGAAATTGAGTTGGAACTCAAAGTTATGGTGCTTGCGCAGTATCTACTTTCGGTGTGGCTTGATAAAGAAACATAATATCACATGTGCATACTTACATAGCTGTAAACTAATATGGGCGTAGTGTGTAAATACTAACTAATTTTCATGACTTGGTGTCTGTGTGGTGTGCGCACTCGTAGCTTTATGCATGCTATTCTAACAGGCACTACTGGCGTTCGAATAAATGCTTTCCTTGTGTTGTTTTTTTGCCACAGATACTCAAAGATTGTCAGCATGTTGATCTCATCACTTTGCTTTATTAATTATTAACCTATTATATTTTGATATTATTATAGATGCATGCAATGGCTGACATGCTGGTAAGATTTTAAATCTTTATATAACGTAAAGCAAATAGTGCATTTTATATAATAAAATGAATATTATCACCTATCGTGTAATGCATGCATGAAGTACTGACCCATTTACCAAATCTTTCTGGCATGAGAAATATAAATAAATAAATATCCACGGACATTTCACACAACGCTATCTGATATATATATTATACATAGAAACATCTAGACTCTCTAGACAAACATTTATGGGTCACAGAAATATTTGTCTCCGGTGGGAATCGAACCCAAGACCTCCAGCGCCGCAGACCGTATCACTACCGACTGTGCCACAGAGGCAGTCAGTATAGAGTATAAATAGTAGCCTGATAGAGTATAGCACAAAGTTATGTTAGCGTTGTGTCAATAATATGACATGATACAGATAGAGTTAAGATTTGTTTTATTTTTTTAGATTAATATAGTAAAATTAGATTACCCTGTCGCATTAGGTTGAGTACTTGTAAAGATAGGATGCATAAATATACATCAATAAATAAAAATGTCCTATAATATTTATTTATTATATTTAAGTATGTCGCTTGGATGCAGTGTGTCTTGGCTGTGTTGGCCTGTCTAATGGACCTCCCTTCAGCTCTACTATGAAGAACACCTATCTTGGATCTTCATTTCTTAGTCTGCAAGTATGGTTCTTGAGTTTCCCATTGTGTTGGCTTCAATAAGCACCTACTTAAATCTGCTTTGCACAATCATGTGTTTTGTACTTAATAATGAACAGCCTTCATTCCACTGCAAGGAGAGAGGGGAAAATGGAACCACCGATAGAAAGGACTGCTGAGGTTGCTTTAAGGCCCCTTTACATCCAGCAACTATCATAAATATAATTTATGCACTTAAAAAATTGAAAAAAAAAAAAATGTTTGCACTGCTATAAGATTGGTACTTTATTACATAGCTCTCGCCCTGCTGAGGAGGGGAAACTGCAGCCCCTTCTGGTGCCGCCCGGTGAGGACGGTTTTGAGGAGGAGGGGGAGCTGCAGGCCCTTCTGGTGCCGCCCGGGGAGGGCGGTTTTGAGGAGGAGGGGGAGCTGCAGGCCCTTTTGGTGCCGCCCGGGGAGGGCGGTTTTGAGGAGGAGGGGGAGCTGCAGCCCCTTCTGGTGCCGCCCGGTGAGGGCGGTGGTGCGATTGTGGTGGTGGCGGAGCAGCAGCCAGAGGCGGCAGCCCAAGGAAGGCTGCCTTCAGGGCCCATTGACTGCCCGCGGCGGCCAAGATTATTTTAATTTTTTTAAAATTAAATTATTATAAGTACCTATATTTTTTTTTTACCCACGACGGAACGGAGACGGTATATGCGTTTGGGTGGTGAGGATGTTTGTGTGTTTGTTTGTGCAAACACATATTGCCATTTTCCCCAAAACTACTGGTCGGATTTTAATACAGTTTTCAGTTATGGGTTCAGGTTTGATTGGTGCATGTTTTTAGGTAGGTGTCACGGTAACAACTCACTAGGGGGCGATGCAAGGAACATTATTTGTGAAAATCAATGTTGCCACCGTTCTCAAAAACTACTAGTTCGATTTTGATTTAGTTTTCAGTTATGGGTTTGGATTTGATTGGTGCATGGTCTTAGATAGGTGTTACAGTGATAACTCACCAGGGGGTGCTGCAGCAAGCATTATTTGTGATAAAAATCAATATTGCCACTTTTCTCCTAAACTACTAGTCCGATTTTAATGCAAATTACGGTTATGGGTTTGGGATTGATTGGTACATGTTCTTAGATAGATGTTACGGTGACAACTTACCAGGGGGCGCTGCAGCTAACATTATTTGTGATGAAAATCGAGTTTGATGCGGTTTTCATTTACGCACGACGAGACGGAGACTGTATAATATGCGTTTTTGTTTGTAGTGAGAGGATGTTTGTTTGTTTACTTGTTTCTGCAAATATATATATTTGCAAATTAAGAATTTCGAAAATGACCCACGACTGTTAAAAGTAATTGAAAAAAGGATAAAATAATTTAAAAACGCCCCCGACTTCAAAATTTAAAAACCCCCGACATAAAAAATTCCCCCATAAAGTTATAATAACGTTGTTGTGTCGGGGGACCTCTAACTTGTAAAGCACTCCCACACATGTTATAGGAACGATTTTGTCGGGGGCTTTTAAATTTTGAAGTCGGGGGCGTTTTTAAATTATTTTATCCTTTTTTCAATTACTTTTAACAGTCGTGGGTCATTTTCAAAATTTTTTATCTTGATTTTTTACTTAAAAATGAAAATGTAGGTCCTTAATTATTTCTCAGTTTCAATTAAATTGGTTCGGTGGAAGATCGCCTTTCAAGAAGTGGTTTGAATACAAACATTCATACATACGTACGTACATACATACATACAACCGAAACTAATATGCGTGTTAAAAAAAGAACTACAAATCGGTTCATAATTGGCGGAGAAATCTATGAACTTACACAAAAAAAACAGATAAACGTATTACTTTATCCTTTTTCGAAGTCGGTTAAATAGGCGTGTTATATGTATGTATTAGTCATTTGTATTCCCAAAATATTCATTTATTGAAGTAAAACTTCTCTTTAGGCGCGACTTAGGGAGTAACTCAGATTTTTTTTCTGACGGAAGTAACGCTTACTATTTGAATTTTGAGTAGCGGAAACGTCCGTTTCCGCTATTCAAAATTTGAGTGAATGATATTAATAAAATAATATAACATTAGATGCCGTCAATGGCAAAGAAGTTTTACTTCAATCGCGCGTAAAGGTTACACGCACACAAACCTTTTTTTAGGCACACACGGTGTATGGGGTCCCAGCACTAGCGTTTCGCTCAGGTTTAACACACAAGTATGTGCCGCAGCCCCCGTGTCACTTCTATTTTATAGAACCATGAGTGTGTGCTTGAAAACACACACAGTGTGATAACTCAGCATAGTGATTGCTTGGTCGAAATGTTCGGCAGCAGTCAAATAACCTCCCGGTTGGATCTAATAAATGCTGTCACCTACTTATATGCCAATTTCACGGCTTTTAAAAAACTGCAATTAAATATTTTAACGGTAATATATTTTTTTAAAGTAGTGTCGTAATTCAAATCAAATATTTTGCTGTAAACATTGATAGGTTTATACATAAAATACAAATGATGTTAATTTGTGATACTTTGATGTATTTATTTATTTTACGAAAGAAATCTTACAAAATATTCGAGTATGCAACGCAGTACAGCACTCGCTCTAAATCGGGGAAGTGTGAAGCGGGAGGCGAGGGAGCGCGTGCCGGTCAACCCACCTGCGCGCCTCTCGCAACACCCTTTCACATCTTGGACAATTTTATTAAAATCAGTGTTTTGCTGTCAAAATGTTCCCGAGATAAACAGCTGCTTGTCTATCTCAAAAAAAAAAAAATCATCCAGACATCCAGAAAACTCACAAAATCCCTCATGGAACGGGAACAGAATTCCAGATAGAAAATAAAATAAAGCGAGAATAGTTACAAAATCCCACGCGGGTGGAGACGCGGCCGCTATCTAGGTTATAAGATTTTAAATAAATAATAATAATGTTGACTATGAACTATTACTATAAACAAAATGTTATAAGTGTGATGTATGTAAGTTGATTACTAGTATACGTACACTAAAATAAATACTTACAAAAAAAAATACTCTCCTTTCTTCGGCAGATCGGGTAATAATGAAAAATTAAAATTACATTAGACATGCCAAAATTTCTACATTAATTTCATTATCATATTAATTCAACATAATTCAATTTACATTAATTATTTTACTACACATTTAAAATACATAACTATACAAATCACATACACACCTCAACAAAGTCTAGGGATATTTTCTTTATTCGTGCCGTATGAGAAGAGAGAGAAGCCCACACCATGATTGTCACGCCTCGGTAAGAGTGGACCTGATGAGGGTGCCGCAGACGGGCAACTCTGCCTGGAGTTCTCCAAACACGAGTTCTTCTTGAATCCGGATGAAATCCAAACCGGGACTCATCAGTGAACAGCACCGAAGATCATTGTTGATCACTCCAAGAAAAACGCTCTCGAGCCCACGAAAGCCGCCCACCGCGATTGACAAGTCGCAGTGCTGGAGCACGTAGTGGTCTTCGAGCATGAAGGTTGACTTCATGCAACCTCCTTCGCACAGTTTGGTCGCTTATCAGCAGCTGGTGGTCCTCCTTGGAGCCTTTGCACAAGTTTCAACGTTGATATTGGGTTGTCTTTTGGCGTTCATTTGGAGGAATCGGTCTTGTCTTTGCATAAAAACCCGTTGTCTACCACGGCAAATAAAAACAAAACAATACCAGAACCCACTGTGACAGATAAGAGCAATGAGTAAGAGTAAACGTCACTGTCAGGTTGTAAAGTTGTCACATTTTGCGCTCCATGCTCCAAGCTCCAAGTTCCAACGCTGTTTATTATATTAAATAAGTTTGTTTTTACCTTAACCCTGGAGCCGCATTTGCGGTTTACCGCGGGCGGTTTCTAACCTCAAAATAAGAATAAGAATAAGAATAAATTTATTTCCAACTAATTTACAAAAATTATACAAAATTTCTTAATCAGTTACATACAAGTACTTAAAATTATTTAATCTCTTATTACACATATAATATGATAATATTGTTAGCAATCACCAGGAATGTTAATAAAAAAAATATACACGGAGATTAACAAAGCAGATTTCTATCACTTTATTTAACAAATTTACTACACCCTGAACGTAATCATTACACAAGTAGCTAATCAGTAAGTAACTTAGAACATTCTTACAATCACGGCGACACAGATATCACATGGATCACACTGATCACCAGGGTGTGTAGTTCTTCACTCTGCAGCGGTCGACCGTCGAAAAAAGGGCCGTCCACTACATTGCACGCCATTTTATATTAGAAAACTAGTCATAGACAAGTCGACTTCTACACGGCCTCTCCTGACCATGCGTCGTCCTCGACTGCATATAAGATGTCTGAACCTGAACACTCATCGGTTCAGATGGACTAGCTTCAGGATTTGAAACACGCTCATCGGCATGAGCTGCGATGCTTCCATCGAGGCGGCTTCTAAAATCAATTAGAAATAACATGACATTACTATGTGCCAATGTAACTCAGAAAGACCTAATTGTTGTATCCATCAACCTTTCAAGGCCTTCTAACGTACAGCCCAAAATACATTGGCTAAGATAAATAGCACACAGCTTATCACACGTCACCACATTCATTCAATTTGATTGCGTTCGCACATTAAATAAGTCAAATTATATGAGGATCGATCTGATTCATACGAGATTTATGATTCATTCAATTTGGATTCAAGTATTTAACATTCATCCTCACTCTACCAATTCATTGTAGGGCAAACATCCCACAGTCTATTTGCCGAAAAAGGAACGTCCCGCAGTCTCTACAAGGGGATTGGCATCCCACAGGCGTACCAATAGGAACGTCCCGCAGTCCGTCCTGTACACCGACATTCATCTTTACACTACCACGTAGGGCAAATATCCCGCAGTCTATTTGCCGAAAGGAACGTCCCGCAGTCCATCCTCTACATGGAGTTGGCATCCCGCAGTCTGCCAATATGAACGTCCCGCAGTCCGTCCTATATACAAAACTAACACCTATACATAAAACTAGTACCAATATATGTACAAAAGTTGTACCCATACAGAACACTGGCACCCAGCATGTCAGCATGGAACATCCCGCAGTCTGCTCCTTCACCAACACTCTGGCTGCGTTCAGATGACACGCACCCGTCAGGCACACGCCACTTAAGTCAGAACCGATAACTCATACATACATACATATGGTCACGCCTTTTATCCTCTAAGGGGTATGTTGTAGAAGCACATTATATGCCCACATTTCACCTAGGTATAGATGTTGTACCACGTAATAGATGCTGTGCTGAGACATATTGCCGTGCTGATATGGACAGGCGCAGGTTGTGACTGCCCACTGTTGAAAAATTTTAAACCGCTCAATAAAAGCCTTCGACTTTACTTAATGATTGCCAATTTACTGGCAACCGGGACCAACGGCTTAATGTGCCTTCCGAAGCACGGAAACGCTCGCAAAATAACAAAGGGGTCACGTGGTGGTTACCCATACAAGAACCTGTCATAGTAAATGTTGTCAATATTACCGTCAACTCGCCACTCGAAGAATGCAGTGCAGGTATCAGGCCATCATTCGTCCTGCCATACCACCATAAACCGGGCCGCACCTAGCCTGGTTCAATTCATGTCATCCGCTCGGCAGCGCTCGCATGACTACGTATGGACCACCATATACCATATCAGGGTCCAACTTGCATTTTTACATTGAACCTGTGAAAACACAAAATTGTTAACATTTAAACACACGAGGTGAACCTCTATTACGATCCACGTGTGAACCTTACTGAACCTAGTTACTCTTCAGTAATCCGGCCGTAGGACCTTCTGCACCTTTTTGTTTTACAGTTTAGTTGCAAACCTCCCAATGGCACATCTCAGACTAGTGACCAAATCACTGTGACGGTAAGTAGTTTAGTTTCTCTTTATGAGACCCAGGGGAAAAAATCAGACGTCCTCCGTTTAAAACCGTTAAGGTCGGCTGTAACTTCCACAAAAATACTTAAACACAAATATTTAAAGAGTTCATCAGCAATTCCTCGACACTAAGACCGCTGTAACGAGCCCCATCTTGGTGCAAATGCAGCATCCCTCTGAGGATGCGGGCATCCCGCAGACTACCCATTAGAGCAGTAAGTTCGACGCTTCCATGTCGCTGAAATACCATTAAAGCAACAGTACGCCAAATTTCAGATCGATCAGTCCTGCGAAGCTTACGAGAAATTCCTTCATCACCTAGAAAGTGATGATGTTCAAAATGTATAGCTAAGACACATTAATCACCTCGGCTCTGAAATAAAAACAAATCGCATCCAAATTGGCCCATCCGTTAGGCAGCTGTGATGCCACAGACAAACACACAGGTTACACCCACAACATCACGTGTTTTCGTCGGGGGTTAATTAATTGACCTCGATTCAGATCATGTTGAGTACAGTTCGAGCGTAAGTGTACCTGTTTGTTTGCGTGGTGCATCTTTGGTGTAACGTAGTACCTAAATCACTGGCCCCATTTCTTTCACGAATTTCACACAACCAGCAGACTCTAACCTTTGACAGTAAAATCAGCGTTGCTGTACAGAAAAGGAACACTACATTTGTCATTGTCCCAAACCGTTCGGCTACATCCTGTCTAGAATTCAATCCAATGCATGCATCCAAGTATAGGTATTACTGACTTCTCAATCAATCATCAATCAAATCAGCCTACAGCAGTCCACTGCTGGATGTAGACCTCTCCCAATTTACACGGTTCTACGCCTTTCGCATCCTTTCCTACGGCCTTGTCCAGGTCGTTGGTTCTACTAAAGATGTGCCAGCCCATGGCCACTATGATGCACTTACTCTGCGAACTATGTTGACTACTCTAGTTCTCTAATAGATAACATTGTTTCGGATGTTATCTCTCAGAGACACCCTAAGTGTAGCTCGCTCTGTTCTAAGTAAAACACATTTACGCAAGTTGATCGAAAAACTCGCTTTGGTACACTACTTCATGTGACAGAATCATGCCCACCTCTGCAGTCTATTCTTTTTGTGTCCAGTTAAGAGGCCTTGATATTTTACTGACCTGACCGATATAATCTCGATTGAGATAATGAGCATGTGGCAGTACAACTCCTTTTCTTTGCTGGAAAGCGGAATCCTGTGTTCGGATCGACCATTGGGCGCCTCTCAGAAAAAAAAAGGAGCAGACCATTTTTATGTTTTGTCAATTTGAGAGTAACCTAATAAAGTAATAACAAAAACGTTGAGGATAACTTAACAAAGTTATAGCAAAAGTGTTATGAAGCCTTTACGACAGCTAACGATTACTTTACCGAATGGAGTATGCTACCACACGCTTCCCATCATCAGCATAGGTCAATACTAGATACTACTAACCTGCGTACATAACTTGCGTCCGTGTGAACCTCCGTGCTGGGTTCACTGGTCACTCTCGTCAGACAATCGTATCAAGCCTTGTCTAATTTGTTATTGATGTGAACTCCAAATAAACTTTTCAGTCAAACCTTGTAGCACGATTCTGGATATGTCTACGAAAATATCCTACAAGATCTAGAATTTGTCGGATCTGTAAGAGTTTTAAGGGAATAGGTGAAAATTATAAGGCCTTTACCTTTTCGTAAGCTTGGCACTTCCTGACCGCAGCTGAGGGCGCGTGCGTGTAGCGCGCACCCGTGCGCATCGCGTAGACGCGCATAACGCGATATCAATGCACGCGCGCGCAGTGCATAACAATGCGCGTCGCGCAGACCAGCGTGCAGCGCGTCGTATGGACTAGCGCGTGCAGCGCACACCAACGCGCATCGCGTAGACTAGCGCGTGCAGCGCGCACCAACGCGCGTCGTGTAGACTAGCGCGTGCAGCGCACACCAACGCGCATCGCGTAGACTAGCGCTTGTAGCGCGCACCAACGCACGTCGTGTAGACTAGCGCGTGCAGCGCACACCAACGCGCATCGCGTAGACTAGCGCTTGTAGCGCACACCAACGCGCATCGCGTAGACTAGCGCGTGCAGCGCACACCAACGCGCATCGCGTAGACTAGCGCTTGTAGCGCGCACCAACGCGCGTCGTGTAGACTAGCGCGTGCAGCGCACACCAACGCGCATCGCGTAGACTAGCGCTTGTAGCGCGCACCAACGCGCGTCGTGTAGACTAGCGCTTGTAGCGCGCACCAACGCGCGTCGTGTAGACTAGCGCGTGCAGCGCACACCAACGCGCATCGCGTAGACTAGCGCTTGTAGCGCGCACCAACGCGCGTCGTGTAGACTAGCCCGTGCAGCGCGCACCAACGCCCATCGCGTAGACTAGAGCTTGTAGCGCGCACCAACGCACGTCGTGTAGACTAGCGCCTGCAGCGCACACCAACGCGCATCGCGTAGACTAGCACTTGTAGCGCGCACCAACGCACGTCGTGTAGACTAGCGCGTGCAGCGCACACCAACGCGCATCGCGTAGACTAGCGCTTGTAGCGGTCATCAACGCGCGTCGTGTAGGCTAGCGCGTAAAGCGCCCATCAGCGCACGTCGCGTACACCAGCTTGCAGTGCGCGTCGTGTAGACTAGCGCGTGCAGCGCACACAAACGCGCATCGCGTCCACTAGTGCTTCTAGCGCTCAACAACGCCCCTCGCGTTGATTTAGAACTCCCGGATCGGCGGACAGGAGGATTATCGCCGTTACTGTATAGGAGAGTGACAAAGGACAGTTTCTAGTCACTTTAACGATTGATTAACTGTGCACAAACCTAATTGCACCACGCGTCAATGCGTGAATTAACGGGTCAAAATTAGAGTCATAAAATACTGCATTCTAAAGGGGTTGAACGCTTGAATCGCGTCCATAATCATTTGTAACGTTTGAAAAGTTCACGGGCTTGCCACTTTCGGGGTACGGGTACTAATTCGCTTCCTAGCAAGTTGTAGAAACATCTCACTTTTAACGATAGCGTGCGGTGCGTGCGTGTAACAACGAACGAGATCGGATCCGAGACCGCGATGGCGGTGTCTAGGATCGCGACGGCTACGAACGGTATTCCCGTAATACCCTTCGTGACCAATTACACGACACGTGGCACTCACGATGGTCCACTCAAATGATCAATCCACTATGCAATTTACGGCTTGAATTATGCGTTTTAGGCATAATTACACGAGAAAACACAAAAAAAATTGCGTAAAACATACACAACTCACTAAAAGAGGGTACTTTGTAATGATTACGTTCCTTATGCTTCATGATACCTCACGTTCGACTCGGTGAGTTGGCGATTAGGTAAGAATCCCACTTCTGATGTTAGCAATCACCAGGAATGTTAATAAAAAAAATATACACGGAGATTAACAAAGCAGATTTCTATCACTTTATTTAACAAATTTACTACACCCTGAACGTAATCATTACACAAGTAGCTAATCAGTAAGTAACTTAGAACATTCTTACAATCACGGCGACACAGATATCACATGGATCACACTGATCACCAGGGTGTGTAGTTCTTCACTCTGCAGCGGTCGACCGTCGAAAAAAGGGCCGTCCACTACATTGCACGCCATTTTATATTAGAAAACTAGTCATAGACAAGTTGACTTCTACAATATAATAATATATATTTATGTCATCAAACTGTGAAAATCAATAAAATAAAGTCAATGTTTTGACATTTTGAGCTTAGAAACCGCCGCCGTAACCGCAAATGCAGCCTCAGCCTAAGCCAAAACTGCAACATGTGCGATGCGATCAGTCCCACACAATCTAACCTACGTAATTATTTCATAAAGTGAACTAGAGACCATGGATACACTACAAAACCTAAGAAAGAAACAGTCCCGAGTGCTAGAATCAAGTTTTAACACACGCCTTTTTGTTTACTGATAAAGAACTACTTATATCTCCTTTCAAACGTGTGTAGTGACTTTACGGCGTATAATGGTGTATTGACTTTACGGCGTATAATAGTGAAAGGTCGTTCCAAATACAACTAGCGCAAAATTTAAAATCTCTTCGATACGCCACCGCGTGGTGTTGTGATTTGGCGTTAGCAATAGGTAAGTAAGCGCTCTTGTCCTGTATGAATTTACATCCCTGGACCAAGCCAACTTTTCATATAAATACTGTGGTCTACCAGTCCTCACTACACTGAACAACAGCGTAGCAAGATGTAACTCGCGCCCGCGCCGTTCCGCCATTTTTATAATATTGCCGCTATTTAGAAAGGGCGTTACATGTGCACGCGGTGGGATTGTAAAGCAAAAGCGAGCGCAAGCATTCGTGATCTCTCTATCATTCTTTCAGTTCTCTTCAGTAGACAACTACCATACACAGTGTCGGCAACGATTCACAGAGCAGTATTCGTATGCTGACACTGATGTATGGGCGTATTCTGTACAGTAATTTTAGTCGATAAAAACAGTTTCTGACTGCATACATTACATGAGTTTCAAAATGAAGCTGCTCGTCAAATTTTACCCCCAGATTGCGTGCTACATACACCCGCTCCATAGGACATTTATTCTCAGATCTCAGATTCTCAGGTCCAATTGATGCTGCAGAATGTGACCTCTTACACATCTCGAACCAATAATAATTTACTTGGACTTCTCTATGTTAAGAACCAGAGAGTTCCTCTGAATCCAGTTTGCAATGTTATTTAAGTCCTTATTTATTTCACTTACAGATTCAAGACAGTCAGAGGCAGAAAATGACAGGTGTAGCTGTAGGTCATCAGCATACATATGGTACTGGCAGTTAACGTCAGTGCTGGTGATATCAGCGCAGTTAAAGATAAAGAGCAGTGGCCCAAGGAACAAGCCCTGAGGAACGCCCCTGGTCACTGGATAATGAGCAGAGTTCACATAGCAACTTACTGGCAACACATTTAAGCGTTCTAAGTACTTCGTAAATTGATTACTGACTACTCTCTCCAGGATCTTAGACAGACAGGGTAGTATGCTAATGGGCCTGAGGTCCATTACCATACTACCTTGCTGAAAATGTTTAAACGGCTTCGGACACTTGGTTATACTTAGCAAATGCATATGCTGATTTAGGTTTGATGCGTCGTCTGATATTGCTAAAGAAATTATTCAGTTTAAAACATTGTTAGTGTAGTTGTCAGTGAAGTGCAACTGACACATCAAAACCTTCAAGCGCGAAGATGAATTTGTAGGAATTATTATGCTTGCTGGATTAACAGATAATTATAGTCCATTGGTGATGAACTTAGAGCACTCTGGACAGAAAATTACCACAGAGCACGTGACATCTTCTTTGCTAAGATAGGGAAAAAGAGGAATCCTCAGAATGGTGGAAGAATCAGTGCAAGTAGCAGTAGTGGAAGCAGTAATAATAGTAGTCTAAAGCACAAAATAAGTGATTTGTTATATATTATACTCGTAACATTCAAAAGATTGTTATATTACATTTAAAACATTTGTTTGCTGTTCAGTTTCAAATAACGATAATTTTAATTATTAATTTTGCAGTCAAAGATCGTTTGATATCTTGATATCCTACGGGGATTTTGGAACGCCAATAGAGATGTTGCTTCGGCCTTCAACCGCTCTCTGCAAGTCAAGGACAACGGAAAAAAAGGTGAAAGATTACAGAGATTTTGACCTCGGAAGGAGGCGGCTACGTATATGTACACATATATATATATATATATATATATATATATATATATATATATTTCTTATCTTTAATTTGAGCATTTATTACATGAACCCCATTTATATATATGTGTGTCGGGAGCCCTAGGATTATTCTTCCAAGGGCTTACGCAGGACTTTTGACCTCATACAGATGGCAAGGTACATAGCGGTTTTAGTCGTTAAAAGTTCGGCATGATTTCCACACGATAAAAAAATACATTATGATTATTTTTCAGACTGGGAAAATTATGAGACCAAGTTAAAAAAGAGAATTGTCGTGGTGCGTGCTTCGATAGACCGGACTAGATGAGGACCATCCAATGAAAAGCCACAGACTGAAATTGAAACTAAATTTATGCAAATACTGGAGGAAGATTGTTAAGGTTTGCCTGGACCTAAATTCTCGGCCACACGGATTGAAAGGGTAGCCAGACAATTTCCGCGACAAATGTCATCTTTCTCTTGACATGCCGTTTTGCCTATTCTCGGACACGTGGGCGACATTGTCAGGTGATTTTAGGTTTAAAGAACTTTATTTCTCATAAGAACAATAGTTCGCTTAAATTTTCACCCGGATAACGTCGCATGGTACATATCACACGTATTTCCAAAGTCGCATGGTATTTTATCTGTAGTCATTAAGAAATATGATAAAAAGAAAGTTGACTGCTGTCATTTGGTGTATTTAGCAGAGTTAAGGTAACAAACTGAGAAACACTTCATGGCATAAAAAAGTTCTAAAAGAAGTATTTGATCATTATAATGGATGAATTTACTGTTAACTACGTTGAAAACGTGTCGGAAGAGGTTAGGAGGATACAGCTTAATAGAGCCATTAGACCAGTGACTCATATTTTATAAAAAAAAAACCTCCGTCTTATCCATCTTACCGAGGACCTTATGAATATGGTCGAACCATACGTTACGCAAAAGAATATCGATTTGAAAACTAAGGCAAGTATTACATAACTATACATTTCATAACAATGTTAGGTTCTACTGTCGTAACAGTCCTTTATTCTTCTTTTTTAGGTGTTGTGTACTTTAAACTTTCTTGGTACTGGTAGCTACCAAACGCTTGTAGGTAATAACTACTTAATGAATTTATCAAGAAGTCTTCAGTGTCAAGGCGCATAGACGAAATATTTAGTGCAATGAATCAGCCTAATTTATTTGGTCAATAGGTGCATTTTCCTGACACATTTAAAGAAATGAATCAAATTATTCGAGATTAAGTCATTAACAGTATAAATTAGTAATTTAACATTGATTTATTTTTCTGTGATATGTCGCCTACGAGTACATAACTTTCCTTTTTTTTAGATTCTACAAAAAGTACCATTTTCCAGGAATTATAGGATGTATAGATTGCACCCATGTAGCAATTGTACCACCAAATATCGCAGACCATGATCAAAGATCCTACGGAAGTTCTATCATTCGATAAACACTCCATTGGTATGTTTCAGATATCAATGAATTAATGATGAAACCCACATGAATAAAATGAACTGTTTCATAGCCATAACATAAGATTTCCAGGAAGCTGCCATGATCAGCATATTTAGAACAGCTCTAGTGTATTAACACTAATGGAGCAATTAGAAGCCTCCGGCCACAGGCAATACCACCTAATTGGTCAGTTATATTTATAACTAGCTGACCCTCGCAACTTCGTTTACGTCACAAAAGGTTTGCGAAAGGAGAGGTACTTCTTCATCCGACTCATCAAGCAGCGTGTGAAACGGCCCTGTTTGCTTAATCATAAAAGAGCTTAATGATTAAGGCTATTGTAAAATAATTCAGTCCGCGCCGTAGGCGGGGACTGAATTATTTTACAATAGCCAGCACGCCCGTTTAGAATTACCCTTACAATCAAAGGAAAATTTGAATTTTAGGTTTTGCGAAAGTTGAGATGCCTCTAATTCCTGAAGTACAAAATCCTCAACATTGAAACTTGTGTGAAACAATCCTTAAAGTACTTAAAGTACTAAAGGAATCGCATCACGCGTTGAGAAATTACATCTGAAAAACCATTTTATCGTTTATCCCCTCTCCCGCAGGAATCACGCAAAATATCGGGATCAAAAGCATCCTAGAACCTTCCTCGGACTATGAGCTCCAAAAGTACCAAGTATCATTTAAATCGGTTCAGTAGTTTCGGCGTGATACTTATTCGGGATACAGACAGACAGACAGACATGAAAAGTTTAAATTACATTTTCGGCTTCAGTATCGATTAGAGAACGCCCTCCAATTAAAATTTTCAAATTATCTTCCATGTCAGACTCTCGACCCTCAACAGTTTTATTATAAGTATAGATTTCACTTTTAAAAACAAATAACTGTAGCTTAGGCGTATCCATTATCTCCTGAAAAAATCAAACATCAGATGTTAGATTTTTTCAGGAGATAATGGATACGCCCTATGGCCATGGTGTCTTACACCTTACGCCCTTAGCACACCTCCGCCGCGAAACCATGATAGCGGAACCGCAGTAATTCCGCCAAGTTCTGTCACATGTAGGAGGAGCGGAACACTAGCGAAACCGCCTGTTCTAATGCATAGATTTAACTATCTTCTATCTCTTTCACCGCACGGTTTCGCCAATCTGCTCTTACGCCAGTCAAACCTCCGCGCTTCGGCCGCCTTGTTATCGCGGTGCCGCGTTGTCTACGCGCCGGTTTGTCAAAATTGACAGAAATACAGAGCGGAACGGCGAAACTAATATTTTTTCAGTAAATGGACGTGAAGTTCACGGAAAAACTTTTTTTTTTTTTTTTTTTTTTTAATTTATTGCTATTTAAGACGATATACAATAATTTAATTAATAAATAGCACGAAAAACCACAAAGGTTTAATGTGTGCTATCATTTGTCTAACAGTGCAATAATGTAGCAATTAAAAATATCTACTTATCTACTACATACAAAACCAGTTAAAAATAAACAAAACAATAAAACAACATCTAGAAAAATCATCACGTCATGCATGGTAATGATCATAAACATTTGGAGAAAAAGTATTGCTTAAGTTTTCGCTGATAGTTAAGCTTTGTAATACCAGTATGAAACTCTGAGGGTAGATCATTTAAAAGTCTAGGGACAATATAGTCGGTAGTTCGTTCGCCATACATATATTATTAGCGCGCTGTGTGAGAAGACGATTCTCGGAAACAGCCCGAGTGCATACAGGATGTTTGATAACTTTTCTGAGGTTTTCGTTAAAAAATTGTTCTTTTAATATTGAAAAATGAACTTGCGTTTGAACTGGCAGGATTTGACAGTGCTTAAAAAGGCCAAGTTCATTTTCATAATATTGGTTCTTTATGTTATTGGAAACTAGTAATTTTAAAATTCTATTTTGAAGTTTATATATGTCATTCAGATAAGTTTTATACGTTCGCCCGTAACTACTAAGACCGTATTGTATATGAGATTCAGCAAGTGCATGATAAAGCATAATCTTCACCTTAAATGGAATGCGGTTTCTGAGAATTGAGATATTAGCCATAAAATGCCTTAATTTACTACAAACTCGTTCGATATGCGGGCCCCAGCTGAACTTTTCATCTATAATCAGTCCGAGATATTTAATATTTGGGACAATATCTATAGACAAACAGTCACAGTTTATAGCTTTAGTGGCATGCAAGCAATGGTGATCATGGGCTATTACCGATTGTATTGGTACTTTTCTAATGTATGGTGATTTTATAATTAATAATTTCGTTTTTCTTGCATTTAACACTAAACCAGCATCATGACACCATTCTACAAGTGCATCGAGATCTGCTTGCAAGCGCTTGCCTGCAATTTGAGGATTTCTATCGGCAATTACAAGACAAGTGTCATCCGCGAACTGATAGCACGTGCTGTTTTTTATACATTTACACATATCATTAACATAGGATAGAAAGTATAGTGGACCTAACACCGAGCCTTGGGCAGTTCCCTTTGTTACAAAAATGGGTTTACTGTAAGTATTATCAATTTTCACAACGAATTTTCGCTTATTAAGATAATTTCCACACCAATTTAACAATGAACCGCGCACTCCACAGTCATCTAGCTTGTCAATTATCTGTTTATGTTCCAGCGTGTCAAAAGCGCGCGAAAAATCTACAAAGAGGGCAAGAACATGCTTTTTCTCGTCTAAGTGCTTGTTTACTTCATCTGTAAACTTGGATAAAAGAGCTGTGGTACTTTTACCAGCCTGAAAGCCGAATTGATAGTGATTAATAATCAAAATTACATCATGCTTTTTGTAGAACTCGTGAATTTGTTGGCATATATATTTTTCAACTATTTTATCTATAGACGAGAGTAAGGTTATGGGGCGGTAGTTACAGTAGTCATTTCGTTTTCCGCTTTTGTGAATCGGCCTTACACATCCCACTTTGAGTTCATCAGGATATAACCCAGTTTCAACACTAAGATTAATTAGGTCAGCAATAGGGTCAGAAATTCTGTCGCTTAACAATTTTAAATCAGAAACCTTGATATTATCGAAACCCGGAGCTTTCCTGAAATTTAGTTTCGTAATTATTTTCTGCACACTAACAGCTGAAGCCTTTTTAAACAAAATACTTGACTCCAGAGGCTTACGTGAATTAATGAAATTTGTGATTTTTTGATTGCAATTTGGGACTATGTCAATTACCGCCTTGTCGAAACAGTTGGCAAAATCGTCGGCAATGTTTTTGGTAGAAATTCCCTGTGCATCAAAGGCTTTATGTATAGCCATATCAATTGATAAAGTAACCCTTCCTAGCATTTGGTTAACAATTTGGTATATATTTTTTATGTTTTTAAAATTATCACTGATTTTTTGCATATAATAATTATTTTTTTTATTTTCTATTACTTTATGGATTTTATTTCGAATTTTATTGTACTCTAATTTAATATTTGAATTATTTAAGTTATTTTTCCACTTACAAAATAATTTATCTCTTTTGAGACACATCCTTGTGACGTTTTCATCGATCCAAGGCAATTTACGTTGGTTTAGGCGTCTTTTTGGTGACGTAAATAATGCATTAGCACTTGCGGTTTTGTTAGCGGAATAAAAAGAATCATAAATAAAATTCAAAATATCATGTGGCGAATTCATGCATTTGGTCTTAGTCCAATCAACATTTTTCAGCTCCCTATAAAAAGTATCATAGTTAATATTTATTTTCGAAACGTCCTGTATACACTCAGGAATGTTGTGCGCCTCGTCGATGCAAGTAAATATAATACCACGGTGGTCGGCCAGTACAATATCTAGCACTGCTGCGTACGGATGTAATGTAGGGAATCGAGCAAAAATGTGATCAATACACGATTTAGTTAAAATATTCTTTTTCGTAGCAATTCTGGTGTAATCTGATATTCCACACATTAATCCGTGTTCGCTAAGTGCTGTCAAGTATGTATCCCTGTATGTCGAAACGGTTTTCAGGTCAATATTGGTATCACCCATCAGAAGAAAGTTGTGTTTTAACTCAAACTTATTTAAATGTGTACGTAGTTCGCTAATGAATAGATTTTTAATTGTAGACGGTGGCCTATAAATTGCACAGACAACTACTTCACCTAGTGAATCTATTTTAATGGTTCCTGTGAGATTCTCAAAAGTATAAGTAAGATGTTCAATTCGTGTGAATTTTATGTGATTTAGAACGTAAACAATTATCCCACCTCCTTTTTTATTCTTTCGCAATTGTGAGTACATTCTATAGCCAGGTAAGTTGTAAAGATTAACTATATCGTCCGATATACCTACCTCTGACAAAATTATGAGGTCTATTGGAACACAAGTACTATAAATGGTTTGCTGAAGATTTGCAAAGTTTTTTTTTAAAGATCTGATGTTAAAGTGTAAACATGACAGATTTATACTTGCTTTAGATGGCATTTGCTTATAAAAATAGTTAATAGAGTAACAATTAGGTATTTCCTGTACTTTTGTGCCCATAATACGATACAAGATTAAGTTATTTAAAAGTTAATACAATTATACATTACCTAACGTTTATACAGACACCACAGTTTGTCTTTTTTCTAATTCAAGTGAACATAACTTTTCTATTTGTTTAATGTCTTGTACTGTGCGGATATAAAAAAATTTGCTGTTACTGGATTTCCTAGCACAGACTTTACCATTTTTACACCACACATACTGACAAAATTTGTTAAGTAGTTGTGTTTTAGCGTTGTACAATAATGATTTTTGGTACTTGGTTAGAGCTTCTCTTATATAAATAGGACGTTCAGCATTTTCTTTGGGAACTTTTGGCATTATATGCCCTAAAGTGAGTCGATGTTCTTTTCCAGCCTGGATCCACTGCTGCTGTAGCTCCGTCGATTTCAGTGCTACGAGAATAGGTCCTGGCTTGTCCTTCGATCCCGGCATTCGTCGTGACGAAAAGTTTTCTTTGTTGTCCACGTTTATTTTAGAGGCTATAGTGTCTACTATTGTTTTTATTTCGTGGTGGGGTATTTCTGGCAGTCCGGCTATTTCCAGTGTTGATGCTAGTGATTGTTGCTCAAACTCTTTACACCCTTGCTCCAAGACACTAACACGTAACTCTAGGTTCTTGTTTTTATTTTGTAAATCGTAATTTTTGTTTTCAAGTTCCTTAATTTTGCTTTCTTGCTTTTTCATTGTTTGTTCCATTGTCGAGAGCTGCTCACTTACAAATTCTAGTGAATTTTCGAGGCCTCTTATTTCTTCGCGAAAGGTCTTCTTCACTTCTCGGCTGATGTCTTGCACCAATTTCTTAGCATCGAAGACTGGAACTTCACACTCATCCTTATCATCATCCTCGTCTTCTTCAGGGATCATAAAAGAGGATCTACGTGAGATATTTTTTAGACACTCTTCACAACTCCATTCTATTCCAGGTGAGTTTTTGAGGGTGTTCAGTTGTTTATTTGACAACTTGGAGCACAAAGGATCAGCGTGTACCATTTTCTCACATCTACTGCACTCAAGTCCAGGTAGTTTTTTAGTAACATTTCTATTACATTTACAACACTTTTTTATAACCATATTACTGACGGTATTTTTTAAACTGATTTGTAGCGTATCCGTTCGCTTAGAGAGCAACCGTTAGACTGACTTCAAGCCATCAGAAATAGACCCTTTATGTATTTATTAAGTCATCCAGATACATACATACATACATACATATACTCACGCCTTTATCCCCGAAGGGGTAGGCAGAGGCCTATACCGGCCCACATTTCACCGTGTACAATTCGGTCCCACGTAACAGGTGGTGAGCCCATCGCCGTGTTGATCCATTTGTCATCCATGTTGTCATCCAGATAATAAAAATAATATGATAAAATTGCGATAGCGTCACATCGACTAACTCGTGTCAGGTTCCGTTGCCCAGTTCCGCTGTTCAATCCACACTTGATCACAGCGGAATTCATTCAGCGGTTCCGCTGTTCTGGTTTCGCGGCGGAGATGTGCTTAGGGCGTTAGCGGGACCCTGAAGAAGGAACTGCAGCATTTCGTTATAATACTACCTTTAAAGAGGCAAGCGTCACTATTGAGCGCTTCAACAGAGTTTTAAAGGACGGTTCCGCTTTCTTATCAAAGACGGAGTGCTGTACCACTCCAAAAGCCACAAAAATTTTATTTATGCTTGCACAGTACATACCTACTGCACAACATGTGCATAAATGCAAAAAAGGAGGACCCACCAACAGACATGACTACTGCTGCAATGCCAGTGGTAAATGATGCCGGTAACAGAGCTAATTATTTGCTTTCCCAGGGTCGTGCTAAAAGACCTCAAATTATTGAACAATATCTTTTATTGTAATTTGCACAATCTTACTATATATCAATACACATATAATAAAATCGTAACTGTCTGTTTGTCTGTACGTTTGTGCACGCTAATCTCAGCAAGCGCTCAACCGATTGCAATGCCGTTTTCTTTATTGTGTTGCGGTGTGCTCCACTTAACATTTAGTGTTTGTTTCATGTCAATCGGTTCATAAATAAAAAATGTTATATCAATTTAAAGAACCACATATAAAATGCACCGTACGAAGTTGCAGGCTAGTATTATTATAAATGCAAAGTTTGTCAGTATAGATGAGTGTTAAACTTTCACTGCGATTTTAGAATCGCTGCAGCTATCATAAATGCATTTTATCGTTGCTACTGACACCAATATCATACATGTTAAAATCAACACCAAACCTAAGTGCGTCTTCACACTAGCGTAGGCGTTCGATGGACGTATGCGCGGCGTATACGTCGCGTGTACGTGTGTCCGTGTGTATATTTTGAACGTTCGAGTAGTTCGATGTTCGATTATTTGGCATTCGATTTGGCGTAGTATACCCATTGAGTGTCCGTTTCGAACAACGTGTCCGAAATATTTGAGGATTCGTAATTGCACAGTCGACGATAATCTCTGCTTAATTTTCAGTTCTTCCGAAATTGAGACATTGGTTCTAAATGCAGTCTAAGAAATTCTCAGCAGTCTCCGCCAGCACCACATTTCAAGTGCGTCAATTTTGCGTTGGTCATTGATTCGTACTGTCCACGTTTCCGCGCCATATAGAAATACTAGCTGACCCGCGCAACTTCGTTTGCGCCACATAAGAGAGAGTATTACTGTAGTGCAGTACTCCCGTAGCGTCTCGTCGTTAATATTCAATACTACGTGAGAGAGGAGAGAGAGAGAGAGAGAGAGAGAGAGAGAGAGAGAGAAAGGTTTCTCGTCGCGTGTATTCCCGTCGCATTATATTTAAAAACAATTTCGTTTATGAAAGAGAAATCCCGTGGCATTTTTTGTAGTAAAAAATTGATTGCCATTAAAATGGTTATTGCGCACCAACCCAAAGACAGACACATGCTATCGCGCAATTTTTTTAGAACTAAGAGAGTAAATTGTGTAGTAGGTACATATTTTTACATAACTATAAATATCACAGAAATCAGAAAAAAGGAGAAATGGCATGCGCGCGTATCGGTGTCCGTCCAATATGACAAAAATGATCAGGTTAGTCGTGAGCGGCGTGTCAGAGTGATCAGTGTTAAGTTGATTGCGACAGTGAAATAGTTCAAAATGCCGCCTTGTTCCGTCACTGAATGCAAAAATCCAAGTAACATAAAAAACTTTACTACCCATGGCATCACTTACCATATGTAAGTACAAGTAATTCATTGTATTTGTTATTAAATTCAATTAAAACAGCAGTCGACACATATTTGTTACTGCTTACTGTGATATAGTAGTATTACCGCAGTAGACGTAGACTCTTATTGTGTTCAAAATACATGTCGTGCTGAGCTGAGTAGTCCTAACTAAGTTCGATACCACATCCCACGACGCAATGGATAGAACGCGGGTTACGCGGGAAAGAATCGTACTTTATTCATGAGTCGATTGATACGCTCGCTGCATGGAGAAGCGAGTTAGAGATGTGCCGGCATGTGGTCATTCAGATCAAATATCGGGGAGTTATCGATAATATTTTTCTAGGAATATTTTATTGTATAGATTGATGAGTGAATGTTCAATATTTTTAAAACATATTTCAATTATATTACAGTGTACCAAAAATGTAAACCACAACAATATAGTGAGTTTATTTGAGATAAAGTGAAGGTTAGTGAGTTAATTACATAGTTAGGAATGTGTTAAGTGCTTTACTGTGCTTGTGTTACCTTTTAATAAATATTCCTTTTCTTCCTATTCTAATGGATTGATGGGTATTTTTTTTTGCACGCTTACACTGTTTTATATGCACATTTATGTATGGCATGAATTCAATATTGGTTTTTAAGCTTTCTATGGGATTACTTCGGAAATTTCTTTCTAATTAAAATAAGGGAAGGCGTTTACAACAAATTATCATCCAAATATGTATATATTAAAAAAAAAGAATTCTAGACCTAATAAAGCGACATTTAAATTAACTATTAACTGGTTTTTGTTACTTTTCTTGTTGCAAATCACCCTCTTTTATGCAAGATCAAAGTAATATGTAACCAATTAAGATTTTCGATTAACAATTAACTATTTTTGGCTTTTGACAGCCTTCGCATGTGAGGTTTAAAAGTAACATTGCAAGATGCTTTAATCAAAAATGTGACTTGCGTTGTCTTTACAGATTTCCAAAAAATCCAACTTTTAAAAAGTAATGGATCGATGCTACAGGGCGGCCAAATAATTGGTTCCCTACAAAACATAGTACAATGTGCTTAATTCATTTTGAGCCTGACATGTTTCAGCCTCTAAAAATAAAGCGTTATATCGTTATCTAACGCGTGCCGGGCAGAGATGCCACTCATATACAGTGGAGAGAATCTTCGCCAGACCGAGCGTTTCAAAAGATCGTTCCTCGGTAGAATTATAAAAACTTGGAACGACCTGCCCGCACAAGTGTGTCCCTCATCTTACAATCCCGGGTTCTTTAGAGAGAGGAGCGCGAAGAGGCAGATCACAGGGCCGCCAACTTGTGGACCACTGTCAGAAGTGGCCCCCAATCGCTAGATGCGCCACAACTTTCCATCAGGCTGGCGGCGACGTCAATTTGGCGAGCTGAGTTTAAAATTTTTTTAGAGTTTCGTACCCAAAGGATAAATCTTAGACCGTGATACCTAGAGAGTTGTAATTATTTCAAATGATGTATTTCTCTTGATCGCCGCTATAACAACAAATACTAAAAAAATTAAATCTAATAATATTCAAGGGAGCACCCATCCTGCAAACCTGATTATTTGCTGATTTTTGGTATGGACTCGCAATTAGTCATTAGACAAGAAATTAGTATGCTTGTCGAGGATATATCAGAATTTTCTTCCCAAGCTATTAGTTATATTGCAGGCTTTGTTGTGCATGCTTTGTCAAAATGTTTAAAATGTGAGACATGCGTTGGTGCCATACTTGCTGATAGTATGAAACCATGTCATAATTTTATTAAATTTAAAGATAAAGGAGGGCTTATGTACCCTTCTAACGACGTAATTATAATCTGTAAGAGGATGGAAAGTACTATAAAATCAGCTTGTCTGACACACAATAGATAATCGATTTCAACTAAACATCTTAAACGAAAACTAATGTCAAAAGCGTTGCCACATTTTGTGGGAATAAATCTGTTTGAACAAATTAAATTTCACCAATTCGAACAATCCCCAATCAATAATCACATTATCTTGTTAATAAAAGCAGTCGTGGAAAAATATTTAAACATAAGACTGCACTATTTAACGAAAAATGTATGCCAAAAAATATCAAAGCGTCATGTCCTTCAGAAGTATCTCCACTTCACAGGTCAGTGAGTACACAGGCCTGAATAAAGTGTTTTTTTTTAAATAACTATTATCTTTTTTTAAATATTATCTCTAATGATATTTATGTCTAAGCCGACTAGTAAAGTACCTATTACAATAGTACATATAAAAACGATACTAGAATATGTGGTTTTTTATTAACGTGAGGAAAATCCTACATGGATGCTATGCCGGACTCCTACCAACTAAAAACCACACATCCTACCTAACAGCCTACGGTTGGGTGCCCCGGCTAAACCCTCGAAAGAATACCCTGGGAATAAGTAGCTATTATACTTTGACTTAATTAAATGGAGCAAAGATATGAAAATAAGTGTATTTTTTGGTCTTCTCTCGTTTTCCATAAATTCATTTGCACTAATATTGTTTGCCATAATCATCCCCGATCATAATATTTACTTGCACTATTATCATTTATACTAATAACGTTTGCCATAACAACTCAACAGTGATAACTATTATTTGCCATGAAATGACTTTCTATAACAACATATATCATAATAATTAGTTTCCATAAGTAACACATCTCATAATCGACTCTTGACATAATGAAAATATGATATAATTTTGAAAATAATACAAATATTGTTAGGTCGAAATTAATTATTGTTAACACCCCGACTCAGTGCAATCCGACTCGGATGGGTTAGGTTAGAAGACTTACGCCTTAGTCTTCGTGGTTTTTTTTAAACCACCCAGAAGTATATTATGGTGAATAAAAGTTATGGAAAATGGCATTATTGAAAACGAAAATTATGGCAAATACATTTATGGATTTAAATTATTATGACACTTGATCGATTATGACCAATGGAATTAGTGAAAGTCATTTTATGTCATGTCACGATTATGGCAACTGAAGCGTTATTTCTAATAAAATTATGGCAAATACCAGTATGGCAAATGAAATTATGGCATTTTAAATTATGGCAAACATTAGTAAACCGTATTTTTTATCTTGATACCCAGGTGTATAATTTATTCTTAATAAATGAAAGTATCAAAATATATTTTGTAAGGGAACGCGAATTGAAAGCATTAACGATTTGTTTTCTGATGTAATGATTTATTAAAGGGTTCTTTTGTCATGTCGCCGTTTTTAAGTAGAAATGAGATTTCTCCAGCAAATCGCGGCCTACCCCTTTTAAATGGTATTATAGGGTTGATAATTACATTTTTTTAAATCTTCAAGTTTGTGTGTTTTAAAATGGTAATATGTGTACACTTAAGTATACATGATTGAAATTCAGAGTATAGTTAATAATCCTACTTCAAAATTTTAAGAGACCTAGATTAGAAACTATTATTCAAAATGTGACCTAGATTAGAAACTTTTATTCAAAATAAAAGGTCCAATGCGTTGCTATAGTTATGTAGCGGATCATAAAAAATGTAACATTATTTATTTTATTTACTTAGTACTAAGATTGTGATTGACTACATGTTAATTAAATGAGTAAACATAGTATTATTTGTTTTTAATTTAAACACGCATAGATACAATACACAATACAGGTCACTATTATAGTTATAAAACATTTAGGTACTTCCCAATAAGTATATCACAAATGTTTTTTCACATACATTATTCTTTAAAACTGTATGCAACTATCGATACTGTACCATTTCTTAAAATATTGCCCCATCACTAGAGCTATTTCATTGGCAGAGAAACCGACTTTCATCGCCAATGATTTTGTTTGTAGCAGCGGAGCTGAGGTGTGATAGGTTTTTACTATTCCGATGATTGGTCGGGTTGATTGTGTTGAGCACGGAGTGGGGCTCAGCTAGCGACACCCGGTTTTAAAACATTTCCTTACTCAACAGCACATCTCCTTTTTTCTGATATCTGTGATAAATATTTACGCAGCACACGCAACGAAGCTCTCAAAAGGAATAACTTTTCCCCCGTTTTTAAAACATTTACTATTACTGCTCCGCTCCTATTCGTTGTAGCGTGATCTATATAGCCTATGACACTCCACAATAACGTAGCTTTCTATTGGTGAAAGAATTTTTAAAATCAGTTCAGTAGATCCCGAGATTACCCCTTACAATTTAACAAATATACAAACACACAAACTTTACTTCTTTATATTATTAGTATAGATGAAAGAGGTATCCCGTGGCATTATTGTAGAAAAAAATTGATTGCCATTAAAATGTTAAAATGGTTATTGCGCACCAGCCCAAAGATAGACACTGCTATCGCTCATTTTTTTTAGAACTTTTTTAAAAGAAACAATTTTGTAGTACATATTTTTTACATAACTATAAATATTTACGCAGCACACGCAACGAAGCTCTCAAAAGGAATAACTTTTCCCCCGTTTTTGAAACATTTACTATTACTGCTCCGCTCCTATTCGTTGTAGCGTGATGCTATATAGCCTATGACACTCCACAATAACGAAGCTTTCTATTGGGGAAAGAATTTTTAAAATCGGTTCAGTAGATCCCGAGATTACCCCTTACAATTTAACAAATATACAAACACACAAACTTTACTTCTTTATAATATTAGTATAGATTGGGAAGACCAAGGATCTCATCAGGCGGACTTTTGTGGCCCTGGTGATATTGCGGTTGCACCAGACTTTCTTCAGTTTATCAACGGCTGATCTTGTGATTGCAACATCAATAATATTGCATGCTTGAAAAATCATTAATATTGCTTAAAAAGTGTGTGTTCGATCAACTTTGTCTACGAATAACATATTAACTACTTCAATAATTTAGGAGATAATAAATTGCCGGAAACATAACCTACAATCTACTTGTCTGTCTCCCTCATTAGCTAAGCTAAGATTTTACGTACTTTTAGTCTGCCAAAATCAAATAAATAACATTGGCGTATAGCTACAATCATACACATAGTGAAAAAGATTCGAAAAAGTAGTGTTAAAGGTGTGGCGTCTACTTTTAAATATATACCTAACTATATGTATTTTCTGTGATGTAATAATATAATAAGTATAAGAACGTAACGACTAGCGAGCTAGGCGCTGCACCCCTGCGTGCGCAGCTAGCATACATTTCGCGCATGCGCAAGACGGCCGCATCGCCTCGCCGCACAGTCGCGCACGCCGCCCCAGTCAGCCGCAGTATTTCGGTACGAGATCACGTCACTCGCTGCCTCCCGCGCCGCTCTATACTTCCGCGATCGCAAACCCACGCATGCCTAGGGCTCTCGCTAGTCGCTGCTATATTTCCCTGTGTGTACCTAACACGTGTTTCATTTAAATAACCTAATAAGCTAAAATTGTGTAGGGGCTTGTTAACAACACTCACAAACCCCTCAGTGGTGACCCCGTAAGAACACAATGAGTACGAATACGGAGCAAAATGCGGCAGGGGACGAGAAAATCAGCGTTCCCGATCCAAGGTCTCACCCGCACGACGTATACCGCGTCGGTGTACGAGTCCCACCATTTTACCCGGAAAAGCCGGCGCTATGGTTCGCGCAGCTGGAGGGCCAGTTCGCGCTGGCGCACATAACCACGGACGTGACAAAATATAATTACACCATTTGATCGTTGGACCCGGTGTATGCAGCGGAAGTTGAAGACATAATCACGGCGCCCGCCGGCCCCGACAAATACGAGAGACTAAAATCAGAACTAGTGAAAAGACTCTCCGCGTCCCGCGAGAAAAAAGTACAACAGTTTTTAACACACGAGGAGCTCGGGGACCGCAAGCCTTCTCAGTTTTTACGGCACCTTCGTCAGTTGGCGGGACCCACGGTACCGGAAGAGTTCATGCGAACGATATGGACCAGTCGACTCCCCGTGGCACGCAAACAATCATCGCTACACAGTTGAAGGCGCCGCTGGATGAGGTAGCAGAATTAGCGGATGCGATTCACGATGTGGCAGGCCCGCAAGTGGCATCCACGTCCACTGTGCATGCGTCATCTTCAACCGGCAGCTCAGATCAAGCGGCGGCGCAACTATGTGAGCTAACGAAACAGGTACAAGCTTTAACTACTAATATGGACAGAATGTCGCGACCCAGACATAGTGGCCACACCCGTAATCGGAACCAGAGTCAGTCACGGGAGCGAGTACCTACCAGACGGTCAGAGTCGAATTATCGCCAGTTCCCGGTTTGTTGGTACCACCATCGATTCGGTGACAAAGCAACCCAATGTAGGAAGCCCTGCGATTTTGCGGGAAAAGGGACCGGCAGTCAGTAATGGCGACTGACGACTGTCGGACTACAGGTCGCTTATTTGTTACCGATAGGGAGACAAAAACGAGATTCCTTATCGACACCGGCAGCGACGTATGTGTGTTCCCTAAATCAGCGGTGAAATTCAAAAACTCAAAGTGCGATTACGAGTTGAGTGCGAGAGGTTACTTTTTTAGGCTACAGCATCTCCTCAAAAAGCACCCAACCACTACCAGCTATGGTTGACGAGATCGCTAACTTCACACCTCCGAAAAACGTTCGTGAGCTTAGTAGGTTCCTAGGGATGATAAACTTTTACAGGCGTTTCATCCCAGGTGCTGCAGAGCACCAAGCACCTCTTAATGCACACTTAGTGGGGTCGGTAAAAGGTTCTCACCCCGTTAATTTTTCACCTAAAGAGACTGACGCGTTCGAGTCTTGCAAGCGAGGCCTCTGCGAGGCGACTATGCTAGCACATCCGGACATAGGCGCAAAGCTCGCCTTAGTAACTGACGCCTCGGATACCGCATTAGGTGCAGTTCTGCAGCAACTAAGGGGCGATGCGTGGGAACCCTTAGCCTTCTTTTCCCGCAAGCCGAGCACTGCACAGCAGAAATACTCGCCGTACGATCGAGAACTGCTGGCAGTTTATGAAGCAATAAAGTACTTCAGACATATGGTCGAGGCTAGAGAGTTTGTGATTTATACAGATCACAAACCCCTCTGCTACGCGTACCACACACGTAAAGAAAATTGCTCACCACGACAATTCAGACATCTGGATTTCATCTCACAATTTACCACCGATATCAGGCATATTTCAGGCAAGGACAACATTGTAGCTGACGCCTTGTCCCGAATTGAGGAGATCGTCCAGCCTATCAACTTAAACGAGTTAGCGAACTCGCAGAGTACTGACTTAGAACTCAAACAGTTGCTGGACGACAGTAGTACCTCACTGCACCTGAAAAAGATATTACTGCCTGGATCCGGGTCTGAATTGTATTGCGATGAGAGCGGCAAGATACCGAGACCATATGTCACGAAAGCGTTTCGACGGCAAGTCTTCGACAGCCTGCATTCCCTTAGCCATCCTGGGGCAAATGCTAGTGCCAAACTTGTCGCTGAACGGTACGTCTGGCTTGAAGTAAGGAAAGACTGTAGGGAGTTTGCGAAAAATTGTATAGCGTGTCAGCAATCTAAAATAACACGGCACGTCTCAGCACCACTTGGTAATTATAAATTACCACGTTCTCGGTTCACGAACGTTCACATTAACCTAATCGGCCCTCTCCCAATATCGCAAGGATACCAGTACTGTCTTACCGCTATTGATCGTTTCTCACGATGGCCGGAGGCAATACCGATTAAGGATATTACGGCTGAAACGGTAGCAAAAGCCCTCCTACACGGATGGATTGCGCCTTTTGGTTGTCCCACACAAATCGTAACAGATCGCAGACGGCAATTTGAGTCTGTGCTCTTCAAAAAGTTGTCTGAGATAGCTGGTTTTGAGCACAGAAAGACAACCGTGTACCATCCCGAGGCAAACAGGATCATCGAACGGTTTCATAGGCAGTTGAAAACAGCTATAAAGTGTCACAGGAACAACAGTTGGGTGGAGGCCCTCCCACTGGTGCTCCTGGGTATACGCAATGCTTACAAAGAAGACATTGAGGCGACGTCTGCAGAATAAGTCTACGGTCAGTCGTTACGACTGCCAGGTGATTTCTTTGAACCTGAAACTTATGACACTACAGACATAACCGAGTTTGTGGATAGGCTACGCATGTTCGCAAGGAACTTGCAACCGTCACAAGCGTCACGCCACTGCAATAACCGTGCCATATTTATATTTAAAGATCTCGCGACGGCATCTCACGTATTTTTAAGGGATAACGCGTCATCCGCATCATTGAAGCCAGCATACACCGGACCACATAAGGTCCTGGAACGCGGGATGACTTACCTATTACACTCCACAATAACACTCATACTCAGATTACACAAGACAGCACACCTACGCCACCACACCGTACACCAATCGCCAAGTCTACACCCGAAGCTGAAGATCCCGGTATCAGAAGAACTGTTCGTTTTCCTGACCATTTTGGCCCTTATTATCGCCCGTAGCCCGGGCTCAAGGGGGGGGGGGGGGGTGATGTGGCGTCTACTTTTAAATATATACCTAACAATATGTATTTTCTGTGATGTAATAATATAATAAGTATAAGAACGTAACGACTAGCGAGCTAGGCGCTGCACCCCTGCGTGCGCAGCTCGCATACATTTCGCGCATGCGCAAGACGGCCGCGTCGCCTCGCCGCACAGTCGCGCACGCCGCCCCAGTCAGCCGCAGTATTTCGGTACGAGACCACGTCACACGCTGTCTCCCGCGCCGCTCTATACTTCCGCGATCGCGAACCCACGCATGCCTAGGACTCTCGCTAGTCGCTAGTAGTGTTAGTGTACCTAACACGTGTTTCATTTCAATAACCTAATAAGCTAAGATTGTGTAGGGGCTTGTTAACAACACTCACAAACCCCTCAAAGGTTTTAGACGATATTTACAATGGATAGGTCAGCTGGGTGAGTATGTATACCTGTTATTCACTTGTACAGATGCCATAATATATTCAATGCTGATATTAGAATTGAATACATTTCCAGAAGTCGGTCATTACTTTTTGGAATCTGATATAGATTTTGGACGCATCGAAAAGGTCTTGCGCAAACATGAGGCAATATAATTATGCTCCTGAGCAATATAGAGAGAAATCATCTCGAAACAATGTTGTTATCGACATGACGGGCCATTTTCGTAAAATAAAAGATTTGCAAAATCAACTCAATTTGATAAATAGAAAAAAAAGATGAAAATAAGCTGAATGTAAATTTCAGGGATGGTATTAAATGGATAAGGGTAGAGGAATTCCGTGCATATTTATACAAAGAAAGTTATGATGAGATGGCGCCGTTTAGAAAAGTAGAAATTAAAAAAAGAGGACAAGTAGAAGACTTTGTAGTGGAGCCGGGTTTAAGAAAAAAATGGTACAATTTCAGAAGAATTTGCATCCAACGTAGATCGGCTACATTCTATTAGTTCACATTACGCAATCACAATTCTGAAATTTTGTATGTTTATTCCCAAATCTATTTATTTGCTTCGCTGTTGTCCTTTTTGGAAACATCAAAGTCATTTATTTTCTATTGATTCGCTAATCAAATCTTCTTTGGAATCAATTCTCAATATACAACTGAGCGAACAATCTTGGACCCAGGCATCTCTTCCCATTAAATATAGTGGGCTAGGGATCCGCAAAATTTCTAGTGTGGCTTTGCCAGCCTTTTTGTCATCTGTACATGCCACGTCGAGTCTCGTAGGTAAAATTCTGACGAATTGTCTTACAGACTATGAGACGACTGGCCTTACAGATGCCAAGAAAGCTTGGCTAATGGCTTGTCCAGGACAAAATTTACCCACCCATCCAAATTTACAACGGAGCTGGGACGACGCTAAATCTAAATCAACCTTTGACTCCTTGCTAAATGCTAGCTTAGGCCCGGATCGGGCCAGATTATTAGCGCTCAGTAGAAAGGAATCCGGTGATTGGTTGAAAGCTTTCCCAACAGCCAACACCGAAACTTTTTTGGAACCGGACATCCTAAGAATTTCAGTTGGTTTGAGACTTGGCGTCACGCTTTGCGCTCCACATCGATGCCCCTGCGGTTTTAACGTTGACACTTTGGGGCATCATGGTCTTTCATGTTTAAAGAGCGCAGGCCGCTTCTCACGCCACGCTGCGCTGAACGACATCATCCGCCGTGCTCTTGCCACCGCCAATGTGCCTGCGCTCTTAAAGCCAAACGGCGTTTTCAGGGACGATGGCAAGAGACCGGATGGTATAACTTTGATACCGTGGGAGATGGGTCGGGTCCTGGTGTGGAATGCAACTTGTGTTGACACTCTAGCCCCGTCCCATCTTCCTAAAACAAAATTAAAAGCCAGTGCAGCAGCGGAAGCGGCTGAAAATATTAAAATTAATAAATATAAGGGTCTCGACTCATCGTATCGTTTTTGTCCAGTCGGTGTCGAGACCCTAGGTCCATGGGGTCCCAATGCGCAAAAATTTTTCAAGAATTCGAAAAAGCGCCTTGTGGAGTCAACTGGTGACCCAAGGGCTGGCAGTTTTCTCGCTCAACGAACAGGTATTGCTATTCAAAGGGGGAATGCTGCTTTTGGGCACAATGCCGCGGGGGCCTTATTTAGGTTTAGTTTAAATAGTAATAATGTAAATATAGATATGTAATAATTATGCTTCTCTGTAATTTTTAACAATATACATTTCAGAAGAAAAGAAAGCTAATATTAAAGAACAGTTAAAATTTGTTAAACCGGGATATCGGTATTATTATGAAAATATTTTAGGGTAAGATTAAGAATTGGCTATGTAGTTGACCCATTCACCTTTTATTTTCGTATGCAACTTCTATTTTAAGAGATGAAAAGGTGTTATGTACGGTTTTTTTTTAATAAATACAAATTCTTACACTTATTTTTAATTTTTTCACTCCATATTAGTAGACGTGTTTATTCACTATATTTTAGGTAAAAAATTTAGTAGATAAATAAAATGAAAAGCGATTTATTTTAATCACAAGCAACGAAATTTGAAACCCTTTTTCTCAAATTTTATTATATCTCCTTCATCCACTCCTGTCTTCAATTATTCCTAAGCAATAAATGTAAATATTAAAGCTAAAATTTTGCGTAACTTTCGAATCAAAATTCTTCACAACCGAACGGCTGTTTGCGAGCAAGGTCAACGGCGCCAAACCGCCATTTTATTTGTAATAAAGTAGGGCCGTGGCTCACTGTTCAGATGGCGCAAGGAGGCGCTGGAGCGGGGCCAACGGCCTTCGTCTCGAGAAATCGAGGCCCAGCGGACCCTGCTCCACCAGGAAACCATGGAGACATGGAAGGCGCGACTTGAGCAACCAAAGGGGGGATTCGCCACAATCGCGGCCGTCAGACCGGTCATGGACGAGTGGCTGGAGAGAAGACACGGTGCTCTCTCCTACCGGTTGACACAGATACGGGCACGGTAGCTTCGGTAGGTATCTGTGGCGAAAACACCGGGAAATCACGGCCGAGTGTCAGCACTGCGAGGACCGCAGCGATGACACGGCGCTCCACACTCTGGTGGAGTGCACGGCGTGGGCATAACAGCGCCAGGTCCTCGTAGTGGGTCTGGGCGTGGACACTCTCTCGCTCGAGGCCAAAAATTTTAGCTCTCTGAAAATATTTTTAAAATAAATTAGTTATTTAGTATTTAAACAATTTTAAACCAATTAAAACCAATATCATCGCATTAATAGTGTCCTAAAATAGTCAGATTAATATAATAAAAGTGTTCTGTCCGTGTATTTTGGTGTGGGAAGTGACGAGTCAGGTACCCGTTTTTTTCGAATGTTAAATGTTTTCTTTTTCACGTAAATACATAATAAATCGACTGTTTCTCGTGAGTAGAATTATTATACTTGTATAAGCGTTTACTCGACGTTGACGACGGTTGGTGTATTTGCGTAAGTACATAAAAATATTAAGTATAATTTATTGCCGGTACATAACCTTGTTACTTCTTACCATAAACTGTACAAGGAGCTCCATCATATAATTCGCGTTTAATTGCACTTACTTATTAATAATATGAATACCCGTAGTCGCAGAGCTCTCGGCCGCCAGCAGGAAGAGCCCAAACTTCAGTTGGTGTTGCTGGAGCTTAAATCTAAAACGGAGCTCTGTGTACAGTTGGAAAAGGAAAGAGAGGAAAATGAAAATCTATTGATAAACGCTCTGAATGACACAAAAAAATTAAAATGCGAATTATCAAGACTTCATGTTAGTTATGATGACATTGTTGCGGAGCGGGACCACCTTCAGTCAATTGTAGATAGGTTCCAAGAGTGCAGTGACGAGTATGAGAAAACCTTGAGGAGGACTACCTTTCTGGAACAGGAGCTAAGGGATGCCCAGGGACAGATCTCACACCTGGAAGAAGCTGCTGAGAAAGTTACTGCCCACCAAACGGATAATCTTTTTAGTGAGTTAATGAGTGGTATCCCGCAGTTTATTCCTTCTGCAAATTCTCAAAACCTGGACTTGACTACTATAGATCTTACAGGTGACAGTCCATATCAACAGGACAAGTCGGTTTTGTTTTGCAGCAGAAATAAACTAAAAAAATATCTAAAAATTAAAAAGTTCATACAAAAATCAAAAAAGCAATTAAAATTCCATAAAATGTTAATCAGGAAGTGTAAAAATATAGGTTCTTGTTTAAAATTTAGAGAACAAGCTAAATTGTCAATGTTAGAACTAGAAAAAAGCCATTTAAAATATTGCACTGACACAAAAAAATTAGAGTCAAAAATACAAAGTTTGCAATTTGAGCTACAATATATGACTAAAAAATATGAATGGTCCCTTAAGGACTTTACTAAATGTTCTTTAACAATAGACAAGGTACTCAAAACATCAAATGATAACACTGAGCGCCTTAATTGTTTCCTAAATGACCACTTATGCAATATTAACTGCCCTAAAGCAATTGAGCCGGTGGAGGCCCAGGGCGAACCGGTTACCGCTGAGCCCCTAGCTCCCATTACCACATGCTCGCCCAGTACATCAGTGGATATATTGTGTGACAGTGTAAATAATAGTAATAGTTGTACTAAATTAATTGTATTTAGTGATGATATTGGTACCAATCTAAGTTCATTTTTAAAACAAAACTCAAATTCAAGTTATTACTCGGTTATTAATAATTGCTATCCGGGTGCTTCATTAAGTGGTATTATGCAAAAGATATTAGAATATAAATTTGAAGCTAACAGTAAAATAATAATTTTCTGTGCAAACAGGGGGAAAATTAGCAATGATAATTTGTCCCTATACATGAATTACATCTTAAACTTAAATGTCATACAAGTTGTAATGTTCACACTTCCATTTATAAAAGGTGTGCCAGATTCGGAAAATTCATTTAGATATAAGATGAATTTACGTTTAAATTTAATAAGTCAGTATAATAATAAATTTAATATAATTGACTTTAATTCTGTATTTAACACAAATTTGTCACATAGCAAGTTTATTGTCTATAATAATCACAAGGGTAGGTACTGTCTACCCAAATATTATAAAAGACAAATAGCAAGTTTGCTATTTAATTATTTTTATTCTGTAGCCAAAAACTTGGCTGACAAAACTGCTTTATTTGAGCAGAGTAGATTTAGGACTTTGGAATCTGTTCCAAGTAATTTAAATTAACTGCTGGGACAACAGAGGAATTACCCTCTAGCCAAAATTGTAAATTAATAGAGTTAAATTTAATTGCAAACCGTAATTTTATCCGAAACTGTCCTCCGAACAAAACTAAATTAAAAAATGTAAATTACATCAGCCTGGTGCATTATAATATTGCAACATTAACACAGGTCAAAGAGTTTGAATTGGAGCTGTTCATGAGCTCAGAAAATATTGAAATTGTTTGTCTTACAGAACATATGCGTAAGGAGTATGAGCTCATGTTCAGTTTCAGTAGTCACCGGGTTGGTAGTGCGTTCTGCAGGGCCAACACAACACGGGGGGGGTTCGTTGATTTTATTAAATAAGAAATTAAAATATAAGGAACGGAAAGATGTTGTGTCCCTCTCTGTAGAGTGTACAGTTGAAATATCGTGCGTAGAATTGGAGCAATTCATAGTAGTATGCGTATATAAACCTGGAGTCTCACCCTTTTGTGAGTTTGAGGAAGTAATGGATAAAGTGCTATTTAAACTTGGAAAAACTAATAAACACCTAATAGTGTGCGGTGATTTTAATGTTAATATACTTATAAATACGCGTCAGACCAATGATATCTTAAATTTATTTAAATCACACAATCTCATTAATTTATTTTTAGAGCCTACTAGATATTGTGATACAACAGCTACTTGTCTGGACAATATATACAGTGATATGTTGCCAGAAAGTAAGAGTATTATAAATAAGATAAAATCAGATCATACTGGGCAAATAGCATCTTTCAAGATCACAAGAGAAAAAGTTAAAAGACGTAAAATATTATGTAGACCAGTAACTAGTGACCGCTTGGAACGTATGCGAGTTGGACTTTGCAATAAACTTCCATTTTTAGACACTGGCTTAGATCCAAATGTAATGTGTAAGTTATTTTTTGATTCCTTTTACAATGAGTTCAACTCCGTATTCAAGTCTAAGGAAGTCACAATCGGTGATAGGCCAGCCTTCAGTGAATGGGCCACTGAGGATATACATAAAAGTAGACAAAAACTGTATGAACTATACTCAGAAAGACAGCTTAATAGAACAGATGAATTTCTAAATTATGTTAAAACTTATTCAAAAAAGTTTAAAGCAGACTGCTTAGCAGCCAAAAGAAAGTATATAAGTAATAAAATTCTCAATAGTGTAGACAAAGTTAAATCTCCTTGGAAAATAATTAACGCAGAAAGAGGCCAAGCAAAATCGAATGATAATAGTTTTAAACTTAAAGTAAATGGTAACATAATTACAACAGATGCCGAAGTCGCTAACGAATTTGAACAATTTTTTTCTCGAATTCCAGTAGATTTGACCAGAGCCCTAGGTTCTTCTACCCCAATAGCAGAATCCTTGTTAAAAGCAAATGTTCCTTGCTGTAATGAAATATTCAAATTCAGTAAAATTAGTATACACACTGTCATAAAAACTTTTAAATCTTTAAATATTAAGAAAACTGCTGACCTCTGGGGAATTTCTGTACATTTAGTTAATTCGTTAATTGAAATGGTTGCCCCTGAATTATCAATAATATTTAATAATTGTGTTGATAGTGGTGTGTTTCCTGACTTAATGAAGTTTAGTAAAATAACTCCTTTGTTTAAATCGGGTAGCACCTCAGATCCGTCCAATTTTCGTCCTATTTCTGTACTACCCACGTTTAGTAAAATCTTTGAAAAGGTAATGCTTAATCAAATGCAAAATCATTTTAATACAAATAAACTATTCCATACTAAACAATTCGGTTTCACGCGCGGTCGGTCTACCACGGATGCTGGAATCAAATTGTTAGAGTGTATATATGAGGCCTGGGAGGAGTCGTATGATGCTTATGGTGTATTCTGCGACTTATCTAAGGCCTTCGATTGCGTCCAGCATCAGACTTTAATTAAAAAACTTGATCATTATGGAATCCGGGGGACGGCCTTGGATTTAATTAGTTCTTACCTTAGAGATAGAGTACAGAGAGTAGTTATAAATGGTAAACAGTCAAATGGTTCTGCTGTAACAATGGGGGTGCCTCAGGGTTCAATTCTGGGACCTTTTCTATTTTTAGTGTACATAAATGATCTCCCTCACCTTATAAGAGACGATCATGAGGTAGTTTTGTTTGCTGATGACACATCTTTAATATTTAAAGTTGAACGTGGACAACGCGATCTTGACGAAGTAAACAATGCCCTCTCTAGGGTAGTCCACTGGTTTAACGCTAATAATTTATTGTTAAACGAAACTAAAACAAAATGTATTAGATTCACCTTGCCAAATGTTAGGCTCGTTAACACCAGTATTAGGATTAGGGATGATCAAGTAGAATTGGTCGATGAAACTGTCTTTCTGGGCATAAAGTTAGACTCCAACTTGCAGTGGGGGCCTCATATCGGGAAAGTCTCGGGCAGACTGAGCTCTGCAGCCTATGCCGTTAAAAAGATCCGACAACTGACAGACATTAGAACAGCGCGTCTTGTCTACTTTAGCAATTTCCACAGTGTCATGACCTATGGCATACTATTATGGGGTAACGCTGCCGACATCGAATGTATCTTTGTGTTGCAGAAAAGGGCTGTCCGGGCTATCTATGGTATGGGGTTTCGGGAGTCATTAAGAGAAAAGTTTAAGGATATCAACATCCTTACTGTGTATTCACAGTACATATATGAAAACTTATTATATACTCATAAAAATAACAGTAAATTTATTAAAAATTGTGATATCCATAACCTAAACTTAAGAAATAAGAATAAATTGGCTGTACCTAGATTTAGGCTTAATAAAATAAGCAATTCTTTTGCGGGCAATTGTATTCGAATGTACAATACATTGCCGACAGCCATAACAGGTTTGTCAGTTAATAAATTTAAAAAACTAGTAAAACTTAAATTGTGCCAGAAAGCTTATTATAGCATTAAAGACTTTCTAAAGGACAAGACTGCCTGGCAGTGACACGAATTGCTCCTTTCTACATTTAAAAAAAAACTGTATTAGATACTAAGATGAATAAGAGGGACCGGACTGAGTTTCTTGGGGTGTTCTTCTCAGTCTGTAGCATTTCCGAACCCCCGGTAGAGTCACAAAAATTTTGACAAACCTAAATAATTTTTTAAAAATTTCAAAGGGAATAAATTTTATTTTATTTTATTTTATTTTATGGCCATGCTCTCCAACGGGAGTAAGTGGGACTGCGCCGCCTCTTTCTGCGAGCAGGTCATGCTCGCGAAGGAGGCGGCGGGCCGGGTGCGGGAGAGAACTCTCCCACCCGAGTTCCGCAGTCGGCGCCCTGGGCGCCGCCGACGTGTCTTCGCCGAGGACTATCGGCCTCCATGACCGGGGGTCTGAGGACGGTGAGAGGGCCGCTCACCGTCCTTACAGAAGCAGGCCATGACGGCAGCGTGACGTGAGCAACTCACGCACGCCCCGCGAGCATGACCCCTTAGAAGCGGGGTCACACCCGAAATCCCCCATAGACGCGGAATTGCACCCGAACCACCCCCTGGGCGAGGCCGCATTGGCGGCCGTAGGTCTGTTGGGAGTCACGGGACATCCTTCCTGAGGGCTCACCCGGGGCTCTCAACCATAGGCTGTTAGGCGTGGCGTGAGGTTTTTTAGTCGGTAAGAGTCCGGCATAACATCCTATGAGGATTTTCCCTCACGTTAAACAAAAAAAAAAAAATGTAGGGCCGTGGACGTGTATGGATTCGTGAACTTGAATTCCAACGATTTTTTTTTGTTTTTTTTTATTACCACGAGCTGTGCCTCCCGGCTACGCCCACGAAATGATTTTGATAAACCTCAAACCTATTTTAACTAGATGCACCCCCGGCTTCGCCCGTGACATTAATTATGAGACTTCGCTGTCTGTCTGTCCGTATGTGTCCGTCCGTTACGAGGCTGTATCTCAGGAACCGTGATAGCTGGAAAGCTTAAATTTTCAGAGATATGATCTATTTCTGTTGCCGCTATAACAACAAATACTATAAATCAGAAAAAGAGGGGGATTAAGAGGGCTCATAGACAATAAACGTGATTTTTTGCTGTTTCTTCAGCCGTGATGTATGTAGGTACCTATTTGTTTTTTGTTTTTTGACGTGACAACGTCTTATAATTCGATGGAGCCGGCTGCACGAACGAAAAATGTTGACGCAATACGTCGTTACCTCGCTCTGAGGCGTTCCATTTATTTTAGTGATGTTTTCTACAGATGGCACTATAATCAATTGATGTGTTTTTATATTTCTTTTTTTTTTGTTTTTTATTTTTATAGTTTATTTAATTACAACTTATAAATCTATATATATAAAAATCAATGCCACTTTTCGTTGTAATTTTATAACTCAATAACGGGTTCTCCTATCCAAACCAAATGTTTAGGCTTTGTTCGGACTATTTAGTAGATGGTTTATGTGAAGTTTGCACAAAATCGGTCGAGCGGTTCCTCATTTATCACGCAAACGAAGTTGCGCGGGTCAGCTAGTATTACATACAAAAATGTCAAAATACCATCCTCGTCTTATTTCTTTTTGTTTTGTAATGTTAATTTTATTTGTATTTGTATTTTTTTTTCTTATGACGGTGTCACGTTAAACCAATCGTTAGTAAACCGACTTTACAGACAACCGATTTTTAGGGGTAAACCGGAAGTGGTTGTAAATTGCAAAATAACCACTAAGCTTCAGAAGCGGAATGAGACGTGGTGGCAAGCGAGGTGGTGGCGTGCGACGTGGGCGAGGTGCCGCAGGCGGAAGGGCAAGCAGGGTGGTGGGCATCTTCGCACGAAGAGTAATGTTTGCCATAAATGTTAATTATTTGTTTTTTGAAAAGCTTTTATTTAGGTACTATTATTTGTTTCAATAAAAACAAAAAAACCGTAGGTCATCGAAAAAAAAAATCTTTTACAAATAGTTCTTTTGTTTAACAAGAGTTCAAACTCTCTGTTTTTTTTATAAATTACTGTACTGAGCAAAATTCTCGGAGTTTACATAAAAAAAATTCTTCAACCCTTTAGCTATACAAATCAGTCAATAGTTTTACAAATAAATTGGTCATAAAAATAGATTGGTCATAAATTCAGTTTTATTACGGTCTTGTGCGCCATTGTGCGGTAGCATCCGATAACTTTATTTCTTGAGCACTTTGGACGTGTTTTTTTTTTCAAAACGCAGGCACGTGAGTGGATAATTTTTAAAATGAAATGACATTATGTGTCAGATTTCAAGAAGTAGTCGGTCCGAAAATATTAAAATAAAAATCTAAGATTATATTTATATCGATATAAACGAATCGTATAATGACCAATTTGGTAGAACAAAGAGCTCGAATTGTAGTGCTTAGTGAGCAAGGTTACGGCGTTAGAGAAATATCACGTGAGTTAAATATAAGTCGTAACACGGTCAGAACCTGGATCAGACGGCACGCTGAAGAGGCTATCCTTGAAGACCGACGACGACATAATCATGAGGTTTATCGAATCACAAACCAACAGAGAACGGAAATGCAACACCATTACGAAGAACATCCTTTTACTCATACCCGCTATTTTGCAGCACGTTACGACGTTTGTCTAGAAACAATTAGAAATAATTTGCACCACACTGGGCTGCATTACAGACATCATGCTAAGAAAGCTCATTTAACGAATGCATACAAAACTGCGAGATTAAATTTTGCACGTAATTATTTAGATTTCGACTGGACAAACACCATCTTTACAGACGAAAAATCATTTAGCTCTTCTCAACATGGTCGCTTAACTTTGTGGCGTTACGATAACACGCGATACACAGAGGACCACTTAGTGCTCAACCAATCATCTGGTCGTATTTCAGCTAACATGTGGGCTTGGATGGATGCTGGAAACATTGGCGAACTTGTTCCTATTTCTCCTCGTCATAACGCTATCAACTATGTCGATTTTTTGGAAGAATCAATGTTACCGACTTTACGAACAGTTTACCCCCGTGAAGATGTGCCAGTATTCTTCTATGTTCATGATAACTGTCGAGTGCATACTGCCAGAATTGTCTCGGATTGGTTTACGGAGCATGAAGATTAATTTACTCTCATTCCATGGCCGTCTAGGTCACCAGACCTTAACCCAATAGAAAATTTATAGGGTTTGATGGTTCAAATGTGGGATAACAGGAACGAGAGGACTAAAGAAGCAATCGAGCTGCATTGTAACGAAATCTGGGATTACATGAGGGGAAGTGACATTTGCAGTCGTCTAAAGGGTGCGTAATCGATTATTAGACGTTATTGAAAAAACCATGGCGCTTACACTCGGTTTTAGGTTTTACCAGTAATCCTACAGACCCAAACCATTTCAACCATTATAACCCTTCAAATTAACTATTTTCTTTTTTTATTCGCTTTACGAAGTGAATGCCATTTTTTTAAATTTAATAACATGAAATAAACAAAATAAAGTTTATAAGTCTCTAATTTTACTGTTTTATATTGTTATACTAGCTGTCTCGACAGACTTCGTTCTGTCAAATGTTCTAAATCTACCCTTCGCTACCTCTACACTACCCATTATTCGAAATAAAGTCAATCCTTTGTCTCAAACAAACTGATGATCAAATCTTTCCTAATATATAGATAACGACGTTTACTGGCTAACAAACTTTTTCGTGCAATACTTATTTTACTCCATAGTATACGTCTATGGCATGGCTTTGTCAGTGTCTAGTAGAATGATAACAAGTTCTTTAGGGCGAGGCCGCATCTGCGGTTGCGGTTGTGGCTGACAACCGCAGAACCGCTGATGACAGCACAGATAACTAATAGTACTAACGTAATGACAGTGTGACCGAATTAAGTATTTTAATATTTTTCTGGTAATTTTATTGACTATTACGAATATAGATAAATATGACTACGGTGACCACAATTCATCAGGTAGGGCCGTAAGCTTGTCTGTTATCTTAAACCTGAAACACATCCACTGATTTAGTATGAGTGGACCATGGATTCAGTGCAGTGGTTCCGGATTTAGTATGAGTGGACCATGGATTTGGTGCAGTGGTTCCGGGCCATATCAAACAGTCTGTAGAGCAATCCAGAGGAGATCATTAGTATTATGTAATAGAAGACCGTCGTGGTCTGCTTGTTTGCACATTGAATGTGGTCTGCTCTGCACCAAATCCGAACACGTGGCCGGCTGGGCCGGACCAACTGACCGATCAAGATACGCCACTAGAAACCGACTTTCTCGTTGCCGTATTTTTTTCTGATTTGATTTGATACTTACGATCGAACTACTTGGATTTTCTTTTTCGGATATTTTTGTCGTCTGATTTGACTGGACTATTTATTTGGCTGTCAAATCACAGAGCGATGTCACATTGTCGTTTGCAGATAATTTAAAACATGGACTTCATGAGAACAGCTTGTGCGGTTGCTCTAATAATAAGAAATAGAAAAAAGAGACGCCAACGTCGCAAACACTGGGTACATCCACTCACGGACCAAAGATTTATCATAGGTTTCTTTTACAAAAAAATACCGTGATTTACGGGCACTTCCTCAACTTTTCTTTGAATACTACAGAATATCAGTCACGAGCTTTGATAAAATATTGCAAATACTGCGACCATTCATTACCTTCCAGGACACAAAATTTCGCAAATGTATATCACCAGAGGAGCGCCTGTCAGTTACAGTGAGGTAAGTAAATGAATTTATACTAGTCTGGTACAAAATTATGTAAGTAATTTATTTATTTTTAGGGTTCCGTACCTAATAGGAAAAACTGAATACTTATAACATAAATGTGCGTCTCAAGAGTCTGGGTGTTTCGATGTAAAATATGTATGTATTTAAAAAGTATACCTACATAAGTATATATCTGTGGTCTGATATCCATAACACAAGCAGGTTATTCCTAGCTTACTTTGGGATCAGATAGCGTTGTGTAAAATGTTCGTGAATAGGATAGGATCGCTTCGTTTTTCGCCCGTTCGTCCGTCCGTTTATCTGTCAGGACCCTGTATCTCATGAACGTGTGAAGATATCGAGTTATAAGAGTACCATAATACATATCAAGGTCTATTGTCCCTTGATGCTGTAAAAAATCAAACTTATAAATTAACGATAATTTTGAAAAGCAATTAGTATGCTGACTCAATCACAAATTTAATGTGAAAAAATTTTTGGCCTCGAGCAGGATTTGAACCCGCGTCTTCTGGTTTGCCGGACCAGACGCCTTACCAAGTGTCTCAGTAGCCTAGTTGGTAAGGCGTCTGGTCCGGCAAACCAGAAGACGCGGGTTCAAATCCTGCTCGAGGCCAAAAATTTTTTCACATTAAATTTATAAATTAACGCAGAAAAAAGAGATACGGCCGTTTAAATCGTCGAAAACGTGTATTTCGTGTCTAAAATTAATATGGTTTGCCACCAATATACTTGTAAGCGTGAAAATGATGCAATAATATACACACAGATTTATATTGTTCTCTGCCTAGCCCCTAAAATATTTAGCGTAATAACATGTAGCCTGTGTGTAAAACCTATACAGGGTGAATTTTTGAAAAGGGATTGGATGGCCAAATCCGAAACTATAAGGAATAGCGAAAAATGCTCAAAGGAGTTACGAGCCCGATTTTGATGAAACTTAAAACCTCATCATTAGATTTTTGAAAAACCACTAATAGTAGCCGGGAATCGAACCTGTTCTTTTGAAAAAAAAAAACACACCCTATATTATGTCACCATACGATAGTGTCGCTGTTTAGGAACAAATTCTGCGAAGTAATGATATACGACAAATTTAAGGAAAATTTGGAATTTTAATAAAATTCATATTTCATGTAGGTACCTACCTAAATTTTGTATCATAATTTGTTTCGTTCGAAATCCCAGAAAAGATTATCACTATTCCGTGCTTCAAATTATGCTCAGAATGCTTTTGGTAGGCTGGTAAAATTTAAAAGTAGAACAATATCCCGCTTTTAATTTCGTTCTAATTTCTTTTTTTTTTAATGTAAATTGAAATTACACGTAAAAACTTGTAATTGGCCTTCTTGTACCTATGATTCTTTTAACTTTGATGTATTAGCTGTAAGTTTTTTTTAAAAGAATAAAATAAAATAAAATAGAATGATATACATATTGGCGCCAATAATTTAGATTCTGTTCGATTCTGTTCTTACTTCTAAAAGAAATATTTCTTAATATAAATTCTGTGATTTGAAGATGAATTTTACAAATGATGAACGATTTGATTTAATGGAAGCATATTTTATCAATGGAAGAAGTGCCACACGCGCGTTGGTTTGGTACAGAAACAAATATCGTCATCGTAATTTCCCCACTCTTAAGCGCTTTCAAATAATGGTTAATAACCTTAAACAAGGAGGTAGCTATCGCAAAACTAAATTATTAAGGCCACGAATTTGTGACGAAGATTTAGAAATAGCTATTTTGACCTATTTTGAGTCATTCCCCGCTAATTCCACCAGAAACGCAGCTGAAACCATTCAAGTGTCTCAGGCTACGATATGTAAAGTTTTAAAAAAATACAAATACAAATGTTACCGCTCCGGACGCATTGTGCAAAAGTTGCATCCAGGCGACAATTTAAGACGGCTTGATTTTTGCAATTGGTTAAGTTGGAAACTCGACAACGACAGAAATTTCCTATCCAATATTTTATTCTCTGATGAAACAAATTTTTCGAATAATGGGATGTATAATAGATATAACAATCATTACTGGTCTCAAGCTAATCCTTTGCGGGCAACCGAAGCGCATCGCCAGGTGCGATTTTCATTTAATTGCTGGTGCAGTATTTTAAAGGATAGAATATTTTATTTTAAAATTTATGACGGAACGTTGACTACTATGAAATACGTTGAAATTTTAAATGAACTGTTTGAAGAACTGGAGAATTTGCCATTGGACCAGATCAACCAATTATTTTTTCAACAAGATGGAGCTCCAGCCCATAATAGCCGTATAGTAAAAGAGATTTTAATTCAGCAGTTTGGCGACAATTTTATTGCAACGCATGGTCCTGTGTCTTGGCCAGCGAGATCCCCGGATCTTACCCCGTTAGATTACTTTCTCTGGGGGTATGTAAAAAACGAAATTTATAAAGACACGTATGATACAGTTGATGATTTGAAACATTCTTTGGAGAATATTCTAAATGGAATCAATAACATAGTAATATTGAATGCAGTACGATCCTTGAGGTCTCGAATCCAGTTATGTATTGAAAACAATGGTCTACATTTTGAACAATTAGTCAGTTAACGTAAGAAAAATAAAAAGTATTTTGTTAAAAATGAGCTCTTTCCTTTAGTTTACCGTATGTCATTATTTCCCAGAATAAGATCCTTAATAGCAACACAATCTTATGGTGTAATAATATAGGGTGTGTTTTTTTCTTCAAAATCAATGGGTACGATTCCCAGCTAGGATAATTGGTTTTTAAAAAATCTAATGCTGAGGTTTTAAGTTTCATCAAAATCGGGCTCGTGACTCCTTTGAGCATTTTTCGCTATTCCTTATAGTTTCGGATTTGGCCATCCAATCCCTTTTGAAAAATTCACCCTGTATATATCATTAGTTCTGTCCAGTGTTTTTATTTTTGTCGACGCGGGGAATGCGTTTACGTGCCGTCATCCCAGCCGCGGGGGACAGCTGGGACTGTGTGTTTGGGCTCTGGCTCTGGAAAGCAACCGTCCTGCCCACTAAACCCCGCGGTGTTCCACCTCACTCTATAGCCGGGTCGAAAGAATCAAAAGGATCATTCACGTCGACCTAGTTAGAGGCACCCTGCAAATTTGGGGGAGACAGATGGGTAGCTCCTCAGAGCTCCAATGTAGGCACATATTATATGCTCACATTTCACCTTTAGATATTGTCTCACGTAACGGCTGGTGATTCGACGCGTATTGCCGTGTTGGATTGGACAGGCACAGGTTGTGACTGCCCTCTGTTGAAATATTTGAAGCCGCCTAACTTAAAGGCAAAGGCTAAACTTGGCTTAAAAATTCCATTTTATTGGCAACCGGGACCAACGGCTTAACGTGCCTTGCAAAGCACAGAAACATACCGCGTTAGTATTGTTTGATACATAATATTGTGTTATTTTTATAAGGCAACACTGACGGCTAATGTCAACTGTCATCTGTCAAAACTTCTGTCTGTTCGAATAAAAATGCAGCATGTTCACCATTTTCAACTCTGGCGTTATTATTTCTAATATTAAAAACTCCTTCGTGTGTTCCTTCGTAAACATGAATTTGGACCTTCGAGCAATGGTCGTCAGTTGGTGAGCTGTATTTTTAAGCCTGCGGCATTGCTGCAGCATATTTTTTCAACGTTGTAACTGAGTGCGCCACGTGCCTAGTCTCAAGAACGAAGGGCGTCGTGTTTTCAGCACTTGCTTCATTGAATGCGAGTAACTTTATTCTGCACTGCCCTTGGTTACGTCAGAATAAGTTCCAGTGTACAGCGAGATTATTTTTGTACTTGGTGTGAAGATTGAGGGATAAGCGGCTCCTACCAGTGCGGGCATTGTTCGCACTATTTTACCAAGCCAGGAATTTCCTCACCACGCATTTATTGAATGGAATTCAATCTCAAACCACAAACGTTGTTTGTACTTATTTATCATCCCGAAGACTTTTGACGCGCAGTTATTACCAACGCAAGAAATTAGCGGTGGGCCGAGGTTCTGTCCGTCATTGACTACAGCAAGAAAAAACGGTACCTATATCCCTGTGTTTTATGCGTATTGTGTATTTTTATTGTGTTCTGTGCGTTCAAGATAGGTTCGGGACAATTTCCTTTTTTTCAGCCATTGGTATCAATTGTTTACAGTAAAACATAATTTTATCGTGTCATTGACCATAAACAAGTATTTTTCTGTCTTTCTTATCAAGGTTGTTGTAAGACAATAATTTTGATTTGCATTGCTTTCATATTCGCCATAAAACAAGCATTGTACATCAAAAAGTTTCCTGTGACAACTTAATAGTAGAATTGTCTGTTATCAATTATAATATAGGTCGCTTGTACATTTAAATTTCAAATTGCATTGACTGCAATTGATTGCATTAAAACCATACTTTACAGGCATTCTACGATGAATTATTGAAACTTATAAAAAGGCAATCTATAAGAGTTGGAATTATTTAAGATGTGGTTTTTTCCTTGAAATGCTTTGATACTCTTATTGTTTCTTGTGGATATGAAGTGAAAATTCACAAATATTGGTAAGAAATTTTTATATAACTTTACCTGAAAAACAGTTAGTTAAAGTCTTTAGTAGTCTTTGTGTAGTAGTCTTTGTGTTTGAAGTCTTGTTCCTATTTTCCAGCCACAATGGCGGAAAAAATCAAGAAGCTTATAAATTCACGAGCACAATGTAAATCATACTTGACTCGAACAGTAACACTTATGGAAACTCCTGATTTACAAATAGAAATAGAAAACCTTAAATCAAGGAGGGAAGTTTTAATCACAAATTACAGCAAATATATTCAACTTACAACAGAAATAACAACTTTAGATGAAAAAGATGCGGAGGATGTAGGTGCCTTTGAGCTAAAATACTTTGCAACTTTGGGAAAAATTAACACAACGATTTCCAAGTACACCAATGACGATAAGTCAAAAACATCAGCCCAAACAAAGCTTCCTAAAATTCAAATACCTACTTTTAATGGGTCAAAAACAAGCTCATATTACACTTTTATCGAGCTTTTTCTTTCTGTCATTGACAGAGCATCTGACTTGTCAGATATACAGAAATTATACTACTTAAGGACACATTTGGAAGGTGAGCCATTAGATATTGTTGTTAATTTGCCATTAGTATCTTCAAGCTACAAGGAAGCGTTAGCCTTATTAAAATCAAGATATGACAATAAATTTAAAGTTGTGACTGAATATATAAATGCTTTATTAGAAATTCCCTGTATTACGAAGTGCACAGCCCTTACCCTGCGATCCTTTGTTTCACAGGTTAGGCAACAAGTTTCAGCGCTCAAAAATTTAAATTAGCAACCTATTGAGCAGTGGAGCATTATTCTTATAACAATTCTTATGAAAAAACTTGATCAGTTCACTGTTAAAGAATTCAACATGGAGAGAAATAACAATGAATTGCCAAAAATAGAGGATTTCCTTTGTTTCCTAGAAAAGAAAGCTAAAGCACTGGAATCCTGTGTTGAAAAAACTTCACCTTCAGATGTGTTCCCTCAGAAAAAGGCTGTAATGAATCCTGCCATTGTAAAGGACATGCAGACCTGCTCTCTATGTAAGTCAAATCACAAATTATTTAAATGTGCCAAGTTCAAGCTGTTAGCTATTCATGAAAAAATTAATTATATTACCCACCATAAATTATGCAATTTGTGCTTAAATTCTCACAAGGGTACGCCTTGTACATTTAAATTTAAATGTGCTATTTGTAAAGGGTCTCACAACACAATGATTCATGAAAATTTTAAGGCCATTGAGCCAAAGGTTTCTTTGAAGAGCCGGACATTGCCTGGTTCACAAACTGTATTGCTGCCGACTGCCCAAGTAAAACTCATAGATTTTAATGGGAATGGGAAAGGAAAAAAAATCTTGTAATATACTGAATGAATCATCTAGCGCTTTAGGGGATACAATTCAAAAATTCTGGGAGAATGAACAGGTGCCGCAAACATTTATAGAATGTTCCTCAGAGGAACAATTAACAGAAAAAATATTTAATGAAACTGTAAAGTTAAATAAAAATAAATTTGAAGTTCAATTACCGCTTAAAGTTAAATTGAATGAAATAAATTCATTACTGGGTGATTCATTTACTGCTGCATTAAAGCGATTCTTAAATCTTGAAAAGCGTTTACAAAGGGATAGTGCATTGCACAAACAATATACTGCTTTCATAAATGAATATATAAGTATGGGTCATGCTGAGTACATTGATATTGAAAGATATAATCTCGCTATTGATCCGGTTTATTTTATGGCACATCATCCAGTATTGCGCCAGGAGTCAAAAACCACACCTTGCCGTGTTGTTTTTGATGGTTCAATGAAAACTGTGGATAAAAAATTATCATTGAATGATTTTTTATTGAATGGTCCTGTCGTTCAGAATCAATTATTTAATATTCTGTTATTGTTTCGCTTGCAAAGATATGTCTTAATGACTGACATTGCTAAAATGTTTCGTTGCTGTCTTGTTGAAAAGAGTTTTCGTCCATTACAAAATATATTGTGGAGGGAAACTCCTGAAGAGCCAATCAGATGCATTCAACTTAAAACAATTACATATGGGCTAAAGAGCTCATCGTACCTAGCAACAAAATGTTTAATAGAGCTTGCAAATAGGCATGGTGATAAATATGAGCTTGCCAAGTCAGTTTTATTAAAAAATACTTATGTTGATGACGTTTTATGCACAAGTGACAGCATTGAGCAGTTGATAACTTTAAAGAATCAATTGATTGAGCTTTTAGCAATTGGCGGCTTCTCTCTGCATAAGTGGGCATCAAACTGCCCTGAAGCTATCAAAGATATTCCATTGGAAAATCAAATTTTTAACGAGAAAGACTTTGACAAAGATAGTATTTACACAAAAACTCTTGGTTTAAAATATGATGTTAAAAATGACAGTTTTAACCTTTCTTGTTCTGAACGATATGACCAATCAAAACTTTATACAAAGCGTGAAGTTTATAGTTTCATTTCAAAATTTTTTGACCCTTTGGGAATTGCTGGCCCAATTTTTGTGACAGCAAAAATATTAATGAATAAACTATGGCAAACCAACATTGATTGGGACTCGCCATTACCTGATAATTTAGCCCAGGAATGGGAGAATTTTGCAATGTCATTGACCAGCATGGCTCCTATTTCTGCTAAAAGACTCGTTGAGGTCTCAAATACTAAGTCTGTCCAGCTTATTGGATTTTGCGACGGTTCAGAAAAAGCGTATGGTTGTTGTTTGTATTTGCGAACTATTAGCAATGATGATAAAGTTTCAATGAATCTTTTGTGCTCTAAATCAAGAATAGTGGCAAAAGGAAAAATTTTGACCACACCAAGAATTGAGTTAAATAGTGCATTGCTATTAGCAACTTTAATTAATAAAGTCTATGATGTTTTGAAGGACGAATGCAAAATACAAGTGTTTTTATTCAGTGACTCAAAAATTGTACTATCATGGCTTTCATTAGATCCCGCAAAACTTAATACCTACGTGGCCAACCGCATCAAACAAGTTAACCAGTTATTACCGACTGTTCATTGGAATTATATACCCAGTGAGGAAAATCCTGCTGATGTTTTGTCGCGAGGAATTCAGCCCACTGAATTACAAAATCACAAACTGTGGTGGAACGGCCCGGGCTCTCTTCTTGAACCTGATTGGTCTATTGAAGAAATTGTCCTTGACAATAATATAACTCTTCCGGAGCTAAAACGTGAAGTAAAACAAGTTTGTTTAACTTCTACTCAATCCTTTGATTTTATTAATCTTGATAATTATTCTAATCTGAACAAGTTAGTCAGAGTGGTAGCTTACACTAGACGTGCCTTGCACAATTTTAAAAATTACAAAAACAGAACTATTGGTTTTTTAACAACTGATGAGCTTAATAATGCTTTGTTATTAATTATTAATAAGGAACAAATAAACCATTTCCAAAAGGAAATAGTTTCATTAAAAACTAGTGTTCCAATTAAAAATGGTCCCCTGCGCTCTTTATGTCCATTTTTAGATGATAATGACATTTTAAGAGTGGGTGGACGTCTACAAAACTCAAACCTGTCTTTTGACAAAAAGCATCCCATTATATTGCCAAAGAATTCAAAACTTACCAGTCTCATTATTAAAAATGAACATATTAAGCTTTTGCACGCTGGTAATAAATTAGTTCTTGCTAATCTTACTCAAAAATTTTGGTTGCTAAACGGTGTCAGGGAAGTAAAAAAGGTGCTTCACAGATGTGTCAAGTGTTTTAGATTTAAAGCCAAAACTTGTGAACAACTAATGGGATCTTTACCGTCTCAGCGAGTTACTATGAGTAGACCTTTTCAAGTTGTTGGTATTGATTATGCTGGACCGTTTAATGTTAAACAGGCCAGGATTAGAAATCCTTTAATATCAAAAGGCTATGTCCTTATTTTTGTTTGCTTTGTCACCAAAGCTATTCATATAGAATTAGCATCTGACCTCACAACAAATTGTTTTTTAGCCTGCTTAAAAAGATTCATTTCAAGGAGAAATCTACCAAGTGATATTTATTGCGATAATGCAGCAACCTTTAAGGGAGCGAACCATGAGCTTAACTCGTTGTATTTGCTGCAGTCTTCCACAGACCACCAACAGGCAATTTTGAATAACGCAAGCAGTCTAGGAATTAAATTCCACTTCATTCCCAGTTATTCCCCTGTTTTTGGGGGGTTGTGGGAGGCTGGGGTAAAAAGTATCAAGTATTTTTTACGCCGTATTGTTGGCAATTTAATTCTGACCTATGAGGAGTTATTAACTACTCTTGTGCAAATTGAAGGAATTGTTAATTCCAGGCCATTAACGCCCTTATCTAATGATGTCAATGACATGACATATCTTACTCCAGCACATTTTTTGACTGGTGAAACTTTGACTTCCTATCCGGAACCAAATTTAACGGATATACCTACAAATAGGTTGACTTTCTGGCAACATTGTGCGAAATTAAAGCATCAATTTTGGAATTCATGGTCCAAACAATATTTGAATTTGTTGCAAAACCGTCCTAAATGGCGGCAAGAGATTCCGAATGTTAAAAAAGATGCTTTAGTTCTTGTAAAGTGTGCATCTTCACCTTTGTCTTGGCCCATGGGTCGCATTGTTGAAACAATCAATGGTCCGGATGGAAAAGTCAGAGCTTTAGATCTTAAGTTGCCTAATGGCTCTATAATAAGAACTTCTTTAAGAAAAATATGTCCATTACCAATTGATAATTGTTAATATTAAACTAGTGTAAGTGTGTAAAAGAAACGATTTTAGTGCATTTACTTTATTTTAAGTAAGCAAAATGTTATGCGTACTTAATTTTATTTAAAAGTTAAACCTATGTTTTCATTTCAAGATACAGTCCACTTAATTTGCTCTCACTAGCTAGAAGCATAGTAAAAAACTATGTTCCTATTTTTAAGACTTAATATGTAACCTGTGTAACCTTTGTAACATTGTTATTGCTGTTTTACATCACATATTAATGTGTAACCTTTGTAACATTGCTATTGCTGTTTTACATCACATATTAATGTGTAACCTTTGTAACATTGTTATTGCTGTTTTACATCAAATATTAATGTGTAACCTTTGTAACATTGCTATTGCTGTTTTACATCACATATTAATGTGTAACCTTTGTAACATTGCTATTGCTGTTTTACATCACATATTAATGTGTAATCTTTGTAACATTGTTATTGCTGTTTTTCATACATTTTCTGCCAGGTGCGGAGTTATGTTTGATACATAATATTGTGTTATTTTTATAAGGCAACACTGACGGCTAATGTCAACTGTCATCTGTCAAAACTTCTGTCTGTTCGAATAAAAATGCAGCATGTTCACCATTTTCAACTCTGGCGTTATTATTTCTAATATTAAAAACTCCTTCGTGTGTTCCTTCGTAAACAAGTATAATTACGTTCCCATTGAATAAAGTAACTAAAGTACTCGTAATACTAAGAAACAGAGCTAGTGGTAATAATTGAAAGACCAGCAATGTATTAAAGTATTATCTTATGAGTCACAGAACTAATGGGAACAAAAATTATCAGTAGTCCTGCCAACAGAACTAGTTAACAGAACAGTTGATGGGAATAGTTCACGAAAGCCAGGTGTAAAGCCTAGTTTTATAAGTCACAGAACTAATGGGTATACAGAATATATAAACTAATAACAACCAGACTAGTCAACAGAACAGGTGGGAGTAGACAGACAAAATAAAATAAAAATAAAATAAAATAAAATAAAATTTATTCCCTTTGAAATTTTTAAAAAATTATTTAGGTTTGTCAAAATTTTTGTGACTCTACCGGGGGTTCGGAAATGCTACAGACTGAGAAGAACACCCCAAGAAACTCAGTCCGGTCCCTCTTATTCATCTTAGTATCTAATACAGTTTTTTTTTAAATGTAGAAAGGAGCAATTCGTGTCACTGCCAGGCAGTCTTGTCTTCTAGAAAGTCTTTAATGCTATAATAAGCTTTCTGGCACAATTTAAGCTTTACTAGTTTTTTAAATTTATTAACTGACAAACCTGTTATGGCTGTCGGCAACGTATTGTACATTCGAATACAATTACCCGCAAAAGAATTGCTTATTTTATTAAGCCTAAATCTAGGTACAGCCAATTTATTCTTATTTCTTAAGTTTAGGTTATGGATATCACTATTTTTAATAAATTTACTGTTATTTTTATGAGTATATAATAAGTTTTCATATATGTACTGTGAATACACAGTAAGGATGTTGATATCCTTAAACTTTTCTCTTAATGACTCCCGAAACCCCATACCATAGATAGCCCGGACAGCCCTTTTCTGCAACACAAAGATACATTCGATGTCGGCAGCGTTACCCCATAATAGTATGCCATAGGTCATGACACTGTGGAAGTAGCTAAAGTAGACAAGACGCGCTGTTCTAATGTCTGTCAGTTGTCGGATCTTTTTAACGGCATAGGCTGCAGAGCTCAGTCTGCCCGAGACTTTCTCGATATGAGGCCCCCACTGCAAGTTGGAGTCTAACTTTATGCCCAGAAAGACAGTTTCATCGACCAATTCTACTGGATCATCCCTAATCCTAATACTGGTGTTAACGAGCCTAACATTTGGCAAGGTGAATCTTATACATTTTGTTTTAGTTTCGTTTAACAATAAATTATTAGCGTTAAACCAGTGGACTACCCTAGAGAGGGCATTGTTTACTTCGTCAAGATCGCGTTGTCCACGTTCAACTTTAAATATTAAAGATGTGTCATCAGCAAACAAAACTACCTCGTGATCGTCTCTTATAAGGTGAGGGAGATCATTTATGTACACTAAAAATAGAAAAGGTCCCAGAATTGAACCCTGAGGCACCCCCATTGTTACAGCAGAACCATTTGACTGTTTACCATTTATAACTACTCTCTGTACTCTATCTCTAAGGTAAGAACTAATTAAATCCAAGGCCGTCCCCCGGATTCCATAATGATCAAGTTTTTGAATTAAAGTCTGATGCTGGACACAATCGAAGGCCTTAGATAAGTCGCAGAATACACCATAAGCATCATACGACTCCTCCCAGGCCTCATATATACACTCTAACAATTTGATGCCAGCATCCGTGGTAGACCGACCTCGCGTGAAACCGAATTGTTTAGTATGGAATAGTTTATTTGTATTAAAATGATTTTGCATTTGATTAAGCATTACCTTTTCAAAGATTTTACTAAACGTGGGTAGTACAGAAATAGGACGAAAATTGGACGGATCTGAGGTGCTACCCGATTTAAACAGAGGAGTTATTTTACTAAACTTCATTAAGTCCGGAAACACACCACTATCAACACAATTATTAAATATTATTGATAATTCAGGGGCAACCATTTCAATTAACGAATTAACTAAATGTACAGAAATTCCCCAGAGGTCAGCAGTTTTCTTAATATTTAAAGATTTAAAAGTTTTTATGACAGTGTGTATACTAATTTTACTGAATTTAAATATTTCATTACAGCAAGGAACATTTGCTTTTAACAAGGATTCTGCTATTGAGGTAGAAGAACCTAGGGCTCTGGTCAAATCTACTGGAATTCGAGAAAAAAATTGTTCAAATTCGTTAGCGACTTCGGCATCTGTTGTAATTATGTTACCATTTACTTTAAGTTTAAAATTATTATCATTCGATTTTGCTTGGCCTCTTTCTGCGTTAATTATTTTCCAAGTAGATTTAACTTTGTCTACACTATTGAGAATTTTATTACTTATATACTTTCTTTTGGCTGCTAAGCAGTCTGCTTTAAACTTTTTTCATCACAGAGAACCCGTATACGTCGCCCGTGCCGGAAGCTGGCCAACCAGCGGCTAACTTAGTTATGGGACTCCAAAATAATATACGTACTAAACTAAGCCATTACAAAAATTAAGTATAATCATTAATATGGTGTATTCTATTCTATTCTAAATACTTGGTAGAAACTAAAAAACACGTTGTCGCAGACTTACTATATGCAGCAGACGCAGCTTAAGTTGGTTTAAGTACTCTGTGGTAAGCGGTTTAGAAATCAGCCGCGGTTAAAAACCGCAAGTGCGGCCGCTTGTACAGGGTTTCATAGGTTTTAAATTTTTGAGGTTAGAAACCGCCGCGGAAAAACGCAAATGCGGCCTCGCACTTACTTAGAAAATGTATGTTCAAGCTAATTTCAACCTAATTGTATAGAATAATTGTAGGAAAATGACCTTAAGGTAGGTCATGATTCCATTTGGTCGACTGTATCTTCATTATAAAATGAAGGTACCTATATAATATTACGTAGTAAAGGTGCCTACCTACTTTTTTGTTCACCTGGTAGGTAAAATTGATCGTGATTGTGAAATTTTCCGTTCAGGAAATGGTTTCATAACATGTTTTTCAAGTGCAAAAGCACTATCCCCAAAAATACATAATTATGGTACAGATATATCTGTCCCTGGTAGCAAATAGGATTCAGGTAAATGCAATTGGTTGTTAGTAAGCTTAGCATAAATGTCTCCTTGAATATGCCTCCATCAGACTGGCTCCCGTTTGAGCCTGTATGGAAGTAAATAAATTCGTAATTTGCATTTACGATGGCGTATAAAACTACGCTAAATATGCCCTTATGGCTAAAGAAAAGAGATCCACTTTCAGGTGGTTTTTGTATTAAAATGTGTTTTCCGTCCAGACAACCAACACAATTATTGAAGTGCCACTGTGTTTCAAATAACTTTGCAGACATTTTCCATTCTTCCTCCGTTGACGGGAGCTGTAATGAAATAAAATATAAATAATATCTTTTGTAGTTTTCTTACGATAACACGTACATTTTGGTTTCAGGAATAACAAATAGGCGGAACGAAACGAAAAAAGTTGACAAGAGAACGCAACATCGAAATTAAAAAAGAAAAACTGATAGAGGCAGCAAATAATCTATTAACCAGCACAACGGAAACTAACGCATTCGGAGTGGGAATATGTGGGCAAGAAAAGGGATGAAATACCCCTTGGTCAGCAGCGAGATCTGGCTGAGAAACTAATGTCAGAGATCATGTTTCTTGCCAAGACGAACCATTTGACTTTTGACACAAGAATTGAAATTCCACCAAGAACACATCACTCCGCTCAATCATACTTCCTACACTCACCTCCTTCGATTTCCTCTAACAGCTATCTGTATATACAAACTGAATCAAATCCTTCTCCTCCCCCTCTTACACAACATTGTTCTCCGTCGCCTGCTTCATCTCATTCTTACATAATCTCTCAACCTATAAATTCACCATCCCCAAATAGTCCTATTCCCATTCAATCACCCACTTGTCCTATTCCCATTCAATCACCCACTTCTCCTTCCTCACATACACAACATCCGCCGCCTGCTTCATCTCAATCTTACATAATCTCTCAACCAGTAAAGTCACCATCCCCAAATTTTCCTATTCAATCACCCACTTCTCCTCCGTCTCATACACAACATCCGTCGCCTGCTTCATCTCATTCTTACATAATCTCTCAACCAGTAAATTCACCATCCCCAAATTGTCCTATTCCTATTCAATCACCCACTTCTCCTCTCTCTCATACACAACATCCGTCGCCTGCTTTATCTCATTCTTACGTAATCTCGCAACCAGTATATGCACCATCCCCAAATTGTCCTATTCCTATTCAATCACCCACTTCTCCTCTCTCTCATACACAACATCCGTCGCCTGCTTTATCTCATTCTTACGTAATCTCGCAACCAGTATATGCACCATCCCCAAATTGTCCTATTTAAATCGCCCACTTCTCCTTCCTCTATTACACAACATTATTCTCCGTCACCTACTTCATGTCATTCTTACCAAAACTTTCCAAATTCCTCACAAATTACACATCCAAATTCTACACTATCGTCACATAACGCTGTCAACGTGAGAAAGCAGTGTTGTATACAGAGGGTCCGGTGGGAGAAATATTGAAAGAACTGTTAGTTTTCAAAAAACACAAATAAATTTTATAAATTACTTACATTGATTATTTTTTTCAAAACTATTATATAACTGAAATTGATGAGGTATTATCGAGCTATATTTCAAATCCTTATAGTCTCTTCCAGTGGCTAGAAATCTTAGTGTGAGTATAAGTCTTTCTTCAACAGATATAGCTGGTCTCATGTTTGTGTCTTTTTTACTTATAAATGGCCTCACCTTGGACAAAAATTCGTAAAAACTTTTTTTATCCATTCTTAGAAAGTTATATATGTCATCAAAGTCCAGTAGGTTAATTAAGTTCATATGACTAACCCCCATATTCATAATCGTTTATTAAATCTATTTTAGTTAAAACACATTTTAAGTCTATTGCTGTCTCTAACCATACTCTGTTATTGGTTAGAGACAGCAATAGACTTAAAGTGTGTTTTAACTAAAATAGGTTTAATAAACGATTATGAATATGAGGGTAAGGGTTAATCTCTCCTTTAACCATCGCTTCATCCATATTCTTTTTTTTTTCTTTCATTTTTTTCTTTAATTGCACACAAAAGAGCAAGACACACCCCATCTTTATGTTCTATAGATAGGTAAGGTGCCATGACACTGTTGTATTGAATATACGGTGCGAGCGTAGAGACGTCCTATTCACGCAATGTTCCATAAAACACTGATGGTTTTAAACACGTTTTAAACCGTGTAGCCAGCAAAGCGAAAATCAGTATTTTCTGTTTCAAACCGCCGCGGCGCCGTTTAAAACCGTGTAGCACATGCTTAAAGAAACATAATATCACATAAGTACTTACATAGCTGTAAACTAATATGGGCATAGTGTGTAAATACTAACAAATTTTATGACTTGGTGTCTGTGTGGTGTGCGCACTCGTATTAAGCATGCTATTTTAACAGGCACTACTGGCGTTCGAATAAATGCTTTCCTTGTGTTGTTTTTTCGCCACATATACTGAAACATTGTCAGCACGTTAATCTCATCACTTTGCTTTATTAATTACTAGCGACCCGCCCCGGCTTCGCACGGGTGCAATGCTGATACTAAATACACTACAGAAAAACTGTGAACTTTGAAGCATTGTGGACCCCAAAACCCCAGAATACGAAGAAAATGTTCACGTTGTCGTACTAAAGACCATAGTTGCTTATATGAATAGGTGAGACCTACATACTTTGATACTGAACTGAGAAATTGCACCAAATAAATTTTCCCCCAAACATTTTTTATTTTCATTCCTTTTTAGGCATGAATGAGTCATTTTATGGAAAAGTTGTGGTACTAAATGTTAATTAGCACTATATTTCTTATTCAAACGTAGACATCTTAGATCATATGTCCACCACCTATTTTAAAATCCGGACCAGTGTGCGGCCGGCTAGTAGGTACCGCCACAAATGCTGCGTCCCGCAATTTTTTTATCTGTAATATCTTCGAAAATATTCATTTAAATCATTATGCTGTAAAGGGCCATATACATCTATATTAAATAAACAATTTATTTAAGGTATTTAATTGGATAAGGATTCATTCTGTACCTATCGGTTAAAATCGCTTCGAAAATTAGCTATTATTTGTCGTAAAAAGTAAATGACAAAAAAATGTTATTGTGGGATATCTATAAGAGATAGACATATACCATAGCGGAGTTTTCTGGGCGCCTACCATAAACTTTTACGAAACCTGCCAAGCGCAGAGCAGCTCAAGTTGACACATAACCTGGCAGGTTTTTCTTTTGTACCATGAGCCTTTTCGATTGAGCTGCAATGTTTCGAATTCTGACATGCGTAATTCTCTCTGGTCGGTTTGGTAGCAACTCGCCGGCTCTAATGTCATAAAATCAAACGTTCTAAAACAATTCTCGTAATCTTAACGGTTTTCCGGTTTCATGAACCAAGAATATAATATTTCAACTAGTATAGTGTAAGGTTTCATTGTTTTGCCTGGATTTTTGCAATGGCAATGAAGGTAGATTGAGAATTCAACTGGTGGGGATTGTTAATAAAAAGCGACAACGCCATTTTGTGGGACTCAGTCGTAAACTACACGTCGCTAGATAGAAACGTAAAAGTGTAACTGGGCAATGGGGAGCATTGTTGGCAGTGGAAGGTGAGCGTTTATGCGCATTGTAAGGTGGCCACCTCAAACCTACAATTTGGGTCGCAAGTCCCAGACACTGGTTGCAATGTTCGTCCTTGTGCCACGCGGTGTATAAGGTATAAGTTGTGGTTACTTAGCTATGTGAAATAAAGAAGGAGTGATGATATCTGTGTTTTCTTCTGAGGTTTTACATCTCAGAAGTGGCACTGTGATCCACGCCATGTAAGTACACGCATAATTTTGTATGAAATGGTTACTTTGGTTAGTAGGATAAAACTATGTATCCGTGCCTATAATATATGTATATGTATGCCTTGCCATAACATGGGTTTAGTAAGAAGGAAAGGTATTGCTGGTTAAGATTTAATAATGAAGGATAGAAAATGCTGGTTAAGGTTTAGTAAGGCGATAGATATTGCTGGTTAATTCAATTAGTACTTTTCATCTAACAATATGCTGAGTTTTGCTAAGTGATGGGAAAATGGGCTGTCAGGTTTTACCTACATGGTAGCACAGATTTCATAGACATGAGGTCCAAGGATTTTCAAAGTTGTTTCGATACTGGTTTGTGCGCGAGTGCGCGTAGGCGAGGGTAGGTTTGAAAAAGGAAGTAAACGGTACATACATGAGTTTGCGTTTTGTACCTTGTTGTTTTATGCTAATAGTTAAAAAAAAATTGTCGCGATTCTGTTAATAAAAGAAAAGTGGAGTAAGTGGGTAGAAAATCTTGCAAGTTTGGTGGTTAGGTACACTGTGTTTGTGTAGATTCGGTATTTGAAGTTGAATACATTATCAAGTCATTTTATTGTGAATATTTAGATCGTTAATCGGTTCATGGATGGAGTTTCGTGTAGGTGTACCTACTTGTTTGGTGTTTCGTGCAAAAGTTAGGTTCTGCAATGGATTTCGCAATTAACATTATCTCATTGCAATGCGCTGGTCGCGTAGTACTAGTACCCTAGGTACTTGGTTTAAGATTAGGTCTACGAATATCAAGCGCCTAGTGTCGAGGATGAGTGTGAAAAGACTTGGGTACTGCTTTGAGAGGCTAACAAATACGTCTATTAATGATATTGTGATTGATTAAAAGTAGGCATCCACCCTATTAAGGCGGCCAAGTGCAGCTTTGCTTATCTAGGCTAAAAGTCATACCAAGGTCCAGGGAGGCAGCCAGCCTCGTGATGTGACCACATTGAGAGACTCTTCTTGTACAGTACGATACGGGGTACATGGGTGAACCTGGTTAGCTAGCGCCGTGTTATTGGATGGTCGTATAGTGAGGAAGGCAACGGCGTCCGAGGGTTTCCTATTTCGTTATATTCAGGTTCTATTGTAGTTAATGTTTCTGGTGTGACTGTTAAGGTGAGCACCTACGTGTTTATAGTTTTCATTGTGGTGTTTCATTGGACTGTTTGTTTGGGTGGTTGACAAGATGTGGCTATGACAAGATAAATAGTTCCCTAATGAGATTTTTCTAGTTGTACTAAGTATGATGACTTTGTCACACCTATTGGAATACTGTTGGTAGTGTGGTGGTTTGGAAAGATTTGCAATATATAAGAAGGGTTAGCTAATCGGTATGAATGCTTATAAGGGAAAGTGCAACAAACATTGGAAGCTGTGTCACAGGTTATTTATATCTATGTGATAAGCAGATCACCTAACCATAGGGTTTTTTTTTAGTGGGTTAGATACTATACCTAGCCATTTAGGCCCTTGATTTCTTTTAGATTTTTTTGTTGTTTAACGAATATTGTGGAAAAGTAAGTGAAGTTTTCCAATATCACGGTTACAGATGTTAACCAAGAACTAAGTTTTTGTACAAGTTTGATAATCGTATTTAATCGAAAATAATTAGAATTAGAATGATCTTACAAGATCGTTCAAGTGTTCTAGAACGGGTGCATTCAAGTCAGCGTTTTAATAAAACGTGTAGTTTTGTAAAAGGTTTAGAGATCCGCAGGTCTGGATGTATGGTTCGGTTAATGGTTTTGGTTAAGAGAATATATATCTACCTACGTATTTTAGGTTGGGATATGAAAAGGTCCGTTAGTTACCCTGTACACTGATGTGAAAGTGGTTTTGGTTGTGTCCGCTTAAACGTTTTCAGGTTCAAACGATCAGGAGGTAATTCGATGCGATAACTAAACTTGGCTGTGATGAGTGTTTGTGTGTGATCATATTTTGTGAGAGTTGTTGAATTTCAGTTAAGTTGGAAGTAAAAGTGAATTGTTAAAATGTAACTACTGACGGATTATTTGTCGATACCTGCGTTGCTACCTTTACGTTGGGTGGCGCCTTCGATGGTTAGAATCACAGTCTCAGCCCGGCGGATGGTGCTGCAGTCGGTATTTAGGTTGTTTATTAATGTAGACGAGGTTGACCAGGTCAACTAGAGTTTTCTAATTTTTCAAGCAAAAAGCCCAAATGATGATTTGTGGGTTACATTTTTATTGACTGAACGTGATTGGGATGGACTCCAGAATGCCTAACTGATGTTATCTGATCGTATTTCCTTAGAAAATTAATGTAATTCATTTGGTTAGAAGATATCAGACTAAGTAGTGATTCGAATTGTAACGTCGTTGGACGTTACCGGCTACAGGATGGTTAAATGGTTGCCCAAGGGGGGGGGGTCTTGTTGACCAGGAGTGATGCAAAATGTTGGGTATAGATATGAAATGTAGGTATGAGCCACCGTCACTTAATTCATGGACGGGATTAATCTGGTCAGGGAATGGTGTGGCCACTGCCATGCCATTCCCCATAACGTTTTTGCGGAAGACCTGTACAGTAACTGGCTACCGGTGTACTTTAACTCTAAATTTTGTTAATTTTCATGTGACGAGTTCTGAAAAAAAATGAACCGGAGACCGCCGTAGCCTCGAGAACCTCTACGATGATCGGTTGCGCTCTGGGTGCCCGGCGTCGTCGGCGCAGTGGAGAGTCCGCAGTCAGGGGTCACCAGCAGCGTGTGTACCAGCGTGCGTACAAGCAGCGAGCATGCAAGCGGCGTGCGTATGAGCAGCATGCGCGCGAGCAGTGACCACAATCGGCTCGCATTGCACCGAGCGGAACTACGGGAGGCGCGTAGTTATGAAGATCGAAGTGTATAAGTTGGCGTTTATAAGTTTTGAAAGCCAATAAGTTGGCATTTATAAATTTTGAAAGCCTATAAGTCGGCGTTTATAGGTTTTGAAAGCCTATAAGTTGGCGTTTATAAGTTTTGATTTTCAATAAGTTTTGAAAGCCTAAGTTGGCGTTTCTAAGTTTTGAAAGCCTTAAGTTGGCGTTTAGAAGTTTTGAAAGCCTATAAGTTGGCGTTTATAGGTTTTGGAGGCCTATGGGTTGGCGTTTATAGGTTTTGGAAGCCTATAGGTTGGCGTTTATGGGTTTTGGAGGCCTATAAGTTGGCGTTTATGGATTTTGAAGGCCTATAAGTTGGCGTTTATGGGTCTTGAAAGCCTATAGGTTGGCGTTTATAAGTTTTGGAAGCCTATGGATTGGCATTTATAGGTTTTGAAATCCTATAAGTTGGCGTTTATAAGTTTTGAGCTATACGTATCGTTCCTGAAAAGTGCTAAGTATACATATATATATATGTAACCTGAGCTGAGCAATAAATAAGTTTGAAAAGTCTACCGCGTTACACGCCATTGTTCAGATAGATAGTTTACTGTTTAAGCGAAGGTTAAAAGATTTGCAACTGTTCAAATACAGTTTGTTATTGTATTAACTAAAGCTATAAGATTTTCCGGTGTTCAGATAGTTTGTTATTGTTTAAGCGAAAGTTAAAAGATTTCCCATTATTTAGGTATACCGTTGGTTACTATTCAAGTGAAAGTTAAAAGACTTGTTCAGGTATAAGCCACTTCTAGTAAGCGAAACTTGAAAGGACTTCCTATTGGCGGTGACTTTTGACGATTGAAAGTGGAGAAAGTTCATTTCTTTATTGATGAAGTTAGTTACATAAATTTTTTTTTAATTTAGTTAGTTAATAAAATGCTTTTATACCACGCTCGGGAGGCGGCTGAAAGACTCGGGTGGAAGTATGTATGGATTAAGCATGGTAGGGTACTGGCTAGGCAGGCTGAGGGTAAGCAGCGCTACAGTATTCGCTCGGAGTCTGATCTGCGGCGGGTTTTTCATGTTCAGGTGCCGCTTGACCCCACTAGTTAAATATACAAGGAAGTATTTGGGAAGGTACAATGTTACGCAAGTAATTAAACATACTCAACTTAATAGTATTAAAAATTTAATAATAAAAGAATATTATGATCCGATTTTGATTAATTTATATAATGCTGCATTTTTAATAAATTTTCAACAATTTTATATGATTCTTATGATTAATAATGACATTTCTTATTCTGATACATGTTATTATATTAATGGTATACCAATATTAATAAATAAAAAAATTAATAATTTACAGATTGAATCAGGATTACCAAATTATACACTATTTAGAAATTTTATAGTTGTTTATAGTACTGTAAGGCGTTGTATTCTACGATTAAGGCTTGTGTTGTTGTATAGAGCCCATGATAATGGGCCCATTCTTGTGGAGTCTCAGCATGTGTATGTGGTCGCTGGTGCAGTTACTTGTAGATACGGTTTTTCGATGGTTGACAGTGCCAATGCTTGCTGTAAATGTATAGTAATAATTTGTAATCATATTAAGAGTAATAATAATGTTAATGTTTCTAAACTGGTAATGTGTATATTACTAGGGCATAAAAATGCATAGTAAACGGGAAAAACGTTTGAAACTCGGATTATTCAATGCGGGGTCGCTGGGGACAAAGCATGAGGAGTTCATCGTCGCTATGGGTGACCTTAATGTCGACATCATGGCAATCAATGAGACGTGGATTAAGGTGGACACAGGCGACGGTCGCGCACCTCAGGTGCCCAACTATAGGCTTCGTCACACCCCGCGTCCTACCTACATATGTGATGGCTGTGGCGGTGGGGTTGGTTTTTACGTGCGACGGGGGATACATGTTCGGGCTGAGCCGTTTCCCGCTGCAGCAAATGTCGAGCAGATGTGGCTGAGGCTAAGCAGGAGCGGACAGTCTGTTATAATTGGCACAGCTTATAGACCCCCTTGGCTCAATGCAAACACGTTTGTGGATGCGATAGCCGACACCATTGCTTCCTTTTCTAAAGCTGACAAGGTGATTCTACTGGGTGACTTGAATATTAATCTACTGGACAGGGAGGATTATAAGACGAAGTTACTTGACTCCTTTCTGGTGGGCATGAGTATGGTAAATCTGGTCACAAAGCCCACTCATTTCACAGATCACAGTGCAACTTTGATTGATTTAATATGTACAGATGCTGAGGCAAGTGGAATATCGGTGAGGCATATCCCTGAGCTTGGTCGGCATGCCATGATCTCGGCCGAGTTTAAATTTAGAATAGAGAAACCAACACCCAGATGGATTACATACAGGCCCTTACGGGACATATTAATGGATAGGTTTGAGGCGGATCTGGGCAGCATAGATTGGCACTCAATCGTAGATTTGGGTCATGTTGACGAAATGGTTCAGGCATTGAGCGCTTCTATCATTTCATTATTTGACTTGCATGCACCTGTCAAAAGAACTCTAGTTAGAGAGAAATCCTACCCATGGATTACCAATACTGTTAAAGATATGATGCACCTTCGTGACAAATATTATCAAAAGTTTAAAGTCTCTAATCAAGAGTCACATAGAAAAGCTTATTTGGAACTCAAATATCTGGTACGAAATGCCATTGAGAGTGAAAAACAGGCTTACTTTAAAACATATATCAACAGCAGTATTGGTAATCCAAGGAGACTCTGGAATCAGCTTAAGTCAAGTATTGCAATAAGTGGTAGGAGTGTTCCTGAGTTACCTGATTTCTGTAGTAACCCTGATGTTCTGTGCCAACATTTTTTAAAGGTGCCTGGCAGTGATGCGGTGTCCATTTCTGACCTTACTTTCTTCGAATGGAACCGTTTTAATTGCAATGCCTTTCAGCTGGAGCTGGTAACAGAGGAAGAGGTTGGAAAAATTATTAAGAAGCTGAAGTCCAACGCCATGGGTTTGGACGGGGTTACACTAGATATGCTGATAATGACCCTTCCTCAGACTCTCAGTATCATAACACATATTGTCAATGTGTCCATAACCACATCAACATTCCCAACCTCTTGGAAGACAGCGAGGGTGAAACCAATACCCAAAGTGTCATGCCCTGCTGGACCAAAGGATCTAAGACCTATTAGCATACTGCCTTGTCTATCTAAGATCCTGGAACGCGTGGTCAGTAATCAGCTAACTAAATACTTGGAACTTACAAATGTGTTGCCGGTTAGGCAGTCTGGTTTTCGCAAAGGACACAGCACAGCGACGGCCCTATTAGATGTTGTGGACGACATCTTGAAAGCTCAGGATCAGGGCATGGGTACAGTCCTGACTCTCCTGGACTTCAGCCGCGCCTTTGATGGGATAAGTGTGGCGCTGCTTCTCTCTAAACTTGCATACTATGGTTGCTCTAGAGGGGTTGTCAATTGGTTTAATAGTTACCTGAGTAATAGATTCCAATTTGTGCAAATAATGGATGGCAGTACTGGTTATGTCATGGAATCTGCTCATTACCCCGTGACCAGGGGCGTTCCTCAGGGTTCGATCCTCGGACCGCTTCTCTTTGTCCTCTATTGTTGTGACATCACTAGCGCTGTCACTAATTGTGGGTACCATCTGTATGCCGATGACATGCAGCTGCACTTGTCGTTTTTGGACTCTGATAGTTTGGAATCTGTAAACAGGATAAATGAAGATTTGGCTAGCATTGCAGACTGGGCCCGTAGGAACGCTTTGGTACTTAACCCAGAGAAGTCGAAGTTTATGGTTTTGGGTACTAGACATGTGAGAGGCCAGATTCTCCAATATCAATTGGACGTGAGGATTGATAATTGCCCCGTGGAACGGGTGTCTGTGGCTCGCAATCTGGGTATGATATTTGACGAGCAGCTTCGTTTTGAGACTCATATCATGTATGCAGTCAAAAATTGTTTCTACCGGTTAAGATTGCTGTACAGAATACGCCCATACATCAGTGTCAGCATAAGAATACTGCTTTGTGAGTCACTGATTCTTTCTAAACTCAACTATGCTGACACTGTGTATGGAAGTTGTCTTCTGAAGAGAACTGAGCGACTGATACAGAGGGTCCAGAATGCTTGCGCTCGCTTTTGTTTTGTAATCCCACCGCACTCACATGTAACACCCTTCCTGAACAATGGCAATATGATGAAAATGGTGGAACGGCGTAAGTTGCATTTTGCCACACTCCTATTCGGAGTGGTGAAGACGAGTAGACCCAAATACTTGTACGATAAGCTATCCTGGTCGAGAGACATAAATACACACATAACAAGAGCGTCTGCTTACCTTATGTTGATACCGAGGCATTCGACCACTCTCTATCGCGGAAGCTATAAATTCATGGCAAGCCATATTTGGAACGACCTGCCACCACCATTTTACGCCCTAACTTCAGTTCACACATTTAGAAGAAAATATAAGTTTCTGCTGCTAAATAGACAACAATCCGAATAGTATCCATGTTTTTAGTCACTTTCACTTCGAAAATCTTTTGTTTGGTTACTGACGCCATGATTTAAAATTAGCTTGAGTTTGGGTTTAGGTTATTATTGTTAATATACGTATGCACTCAAATAAAATTGATAGTATACACACATAATCACACGTAAACACGTTGTTTGTGATGAGCCGGTTGTGCTTGTCGCTTGTGCCTGACAACTCAGTGACAGCTGACTGCTTAATGACAGCTGACAATTAGTAGTAAACGAAAAGAATCTGTTTATATATGTTGAAGTCGTGAGAACGTAATAAAAAAAAAAAGAATTTTTAGTGAGTAATTTGGTTAAGTGTTCAATATGTCATTTTGCTATGTTTTAATTATTTTAATATATTATATCTGTTTAAATCAGTACAAATTAATTTATTAAAGTTCAGTTTTAGGTTAGTATGTATTATTTTATTTACGCGAATGGTAGGTAATTTTAATGCTTTTATTTTTATAATTTGTAATTTATTGATATTATGATGATTATTTATGATGTACATGATGGATTGTTAATAATAATTTATTTAATTAATGGATTATAAATGTATTGTTATTGTTTATTATAATCATGTGTAATCTACTTGCTAAGTTTGTATTGCATAATAGGTATGTTAGTTGGATAATGTGTAAATTAATAATTAGCTGTTTTTATTTCATTTTTTTTTTTTTAAATTGTTCGTGATGTCACATAACTTATGAGTAGGGGCCATCTGAAAATCAGCGCTGCATACCTTTCAATATTTGGAATGGTATGTAGCTATTGGCTGAGATGGCTTCCTTTTCGGGTGCATGATTATTGTTATTATTTATTATTTTTCTTTTTCTAATTGTTTGTGCCTGAATAAATTTCTTTCTTTCTTTCTTTCTTTACATAGAAATTCTTGAAGAGAAAATATTTAAATCGTGATGGGTTATCTTTCACTACAGACTAACTGATGTTCTAATTTGTAAATGTATTAGATATTATAAAGTATCAGATAAATGAAAGTTTCTGAAATTATGTAAAATTGTGTCAAACACGACACATGGAAAACTAGAACATGGTAAAAATGTTTTTTTTTTATATATATCATTGATAGATTGTATTGAGTTACATTGGATTGGTTAAGTTGATCTAATTTATTTAGAATTTTATTACCAGCTCAGTTGAATGTTCAATTTGTTTATCGATTTGCCATTGCATTAAAGGGTATTCTGTAACATTAATCTTGACGGGCAGAGTGTAAGGTTTCACCAGATGCGTGTATGAGGACATACACGTCGTCAGGATGGACGAGTGTAAGGTTTCATTGTTTTGCCTGGATTTTTGCAATGGCAATGAAGGTAGATTGAGAATTCAACTGGTGGGGATTGTTAATAAAAAGCGACAACGCCATTTTGTGGGACTCAGTCGTAAACTACACGTCGCTAGATAGAAACGTAAAAGTGTAATTGGGCAATGGGGAGCATTGTTGGCAGTGGAAGGTGAGCGTTTATGCGCATTGTAAGGTGGCCACCTCAAACCTACAATTTGGGTCGCAAGTCCCAGACACTGGTTGCAATGTTCTTCCTTGTGCCACGCGGTGTATAAGGTATAAGTTGTGGTTACTTAGCTATGTGAAATAAAGAAGGAGTAATGATATCTGTGTTTTCTTCTGAGGTTTTACAATAGCTAAATATCAAGTTCTCCTAAACAATTATATTTTTTAGACCCGAACAAAAATAAATATATCATTTGAGACGTTAGGGACTCTTTAAAACCACTTCATAAACTCGACCCATAAGTTATCGAGTTATTTATTTTTGAACGACATTTTTTGTGACGTAAGTATGTTGACAATTGAAATGAAATTTACGAGGGAATTTGAAAAACATAAGTGGACGGATGAAATATTTTAGTTATGTCTTGGTTTTAAGTCCTCTAGTTTACAATCACTATCGTCTAAGCGTTTGTCCTGTCACACCCGTGCTAAATATTGCGTGTACAAAGAATAAATTCATTGCAACTATGAGTTCTAGGAGAGTTTCTTTTGAGCAATTGGAAGTGATGTGGGAGTTTTTAAACGCTCACAAAGATATTGCTGTGGGCTATAACAAAAGCGCTCAAGCTCGCGCAACGTCCCGGAGGATGTGGACGGAGTTAGCCGAATCGTTAAATGCCGTAGTCGGCGGTGCTATTAAAGACTGGAAAAATTGGTCAAATGTGAGTTTTTATGTTTTCAATTGCATTTACTCAATTCGAACATTTGATTATTTAGAGTGTAAATAATCAAAGCGTCAAATGATAACAATATGTACTTACCAAAGTGTTAATTGTTCAAAACCTTACCCTTTCAGTATTGGGTAGATTACAAGGGGAAATTGAAACGTAAGTGTGCCAATTTAAGAGCATCCCACTCACGCACTGGAGGTGGACCCTCTACAGTACCCGAATTGTCAGAAATCGAATTAAAATTTCTATCAATTCTTGGTGATGACCTTGGCTCGGGTCTCCCAGGGATTCAAGTAGCACTGAATATAACTTCTTATGTAAGTAATATATTTTAAATATAAATACTCAGATGTAAAGTTATCATTATAATTGTTTCATTTAAGTATTTTTAGTAAGTATTTATGTAGTAGGGTTGTTATACTTAATCTATTTATTAGATATAATTTTAATATAGTTAATTATACACAGCACATGGATAAGTTTTTATCAAATTTATACATATTATCACCATTGAAATACCTAGGACAAGATCAATACTTTTGACTTGTTTACTTAAACTAATGTATTTTGCAGGCTACATCAAATGAACCTATGGCACATTCAATGGATACTGAAATTTTCCCACCAATGGCAGTTACTCCCGACCTAGAAACAGATGCTGGCCCATCCTTAATCCCCCTTCAGGATCAGCCACCCACTCAACTGAATACATCACAACCAATAACCTAACCCACTGAACCTATCTCCCAACCCAATGTGACAGTTGAAAGAATTGTGTCTAGACAACCTGAGACGGCGTAATAGGCCTACACCAATGTCGCAGGAGGCAGCTAGAAGAATTCTGGCTGAGACAAGTCGTGTGCGAGCAGAGGCAACACAAGTTTTGCCAACAGATTAAAAAATATAGAAAGTTGTCTTTTGAGCATATCAGATACGTTGGCCAATATGTACCAAAGGTAATAACAAAAAGCCTTTATTTCAAAAATTATTGCATGCATTATTAACACCATATTACCAGTACTAGTACTGTCAGTGTTGAAGGCTAAGTACCAGAGGTAATCAGCCTTCAATACTGACAGTCATATATCCCGCTAACTTTAATACTAATAATCTATTCTTAATTAGGGTTCCGTACATTAAACAAAAAAACAGAACCCTTACAGTGGGCGCACACTAGGCGTCTTGTCGCGACGACATGTCGCGGCGACAAGCTGCGGGCGCCAAATTACATACATTTTGTTCTAAGCTCCGCACACTAGGCGACATGTCGCCGCGACTCCGCGACAGGCAAGGGGAGTCGCCGCGTCTGTCGCGCTATTGTCGCGGCGACACGGCGACAGTCGCCCAGCGACAGCTTTTGGAACGAAGTACCTTATCGCGCGTTGCGAAGACCACAGCGACAGTCGCGGCGACATGTCGCGGCGTCAAGTCGCCCGATGCAGGCGCACACTGCGCGACAAGTCGCCGCGACATGTCGCCGCGACTGTCGCCTAGTGTGCGCCCACTGTTATAGGATCACTTTGCTGTTATAAGTTGAAATTAATACCATATATCTAGGTCTATGGTCCCATGATAATGCATATGCATTGATGCTAGATCTTATTTTCTGAACTGTTATTTAGTCTGAAGAGTAACTTTATTATTGTATTTTATAATACTAGCTACTAACTAGTAATCCATACAATTTGAGTTTGATTTCTATGAATGTTTTAAGTTGATAATTCAAATCATATCAAAGATTAATCATAAAAGAGCTTTATTGTGGTACAAAGTGATACTTTTCGAATAGAAGGGATGCAAAAAAATATACATATCTAATTAAATCATAAAAACCGGCCAAGTGCGAGTTAGACTCGCCCATGAAGGGTTTCGTAGCAGCAAGTAACATAATATAAAAGTTCTTATAGTTCGTTGTAACTTTGACTGATGTTTGGAAATTGCGGTTTATGACGTATTAAAAAAAACTACCAGCTCTATCTCGTTCAAACTAATTTTCGTTGGTAGTTTTTATGGCAATGTACATCATATATTTTTTTTAGATTTATTTTTCTCTTAGTTTAGAAGTTAGAGGGGGGGGGGGGACACACATTTTTGCACTTTGGAAGTGTCTCTTGCGCAAACTATTCACTTTAGAAAAAAAATATGTTAGAAACCTCCATAGCATTTTTAAAGACCTATCTATAGATACCCCACACGTATGGGTTTGATAAAAAAAAAAATTTTGTGTTTCAGTTCTGAGTATGGGAACCCCCAAAATTTACTGCTTTTTTCTAGTTTTGTATTAGAATCTTAATGCGGTTTACAGAATACATCTAGCTACCAAGTTTCAATAGCATAGACCGTATAGTTTCGGAGAAAAGTGGCTGTGACACACGGACGGACAGACAGACGGACAGACAGACAGACATGACGAATCTATAAGGGTTCCGTTTTTGCCATTTGGCTACGAAACCCTAAAAATGGTAAACATTATCAAAACTCTGAGATTCGATTTCTTAGTTTCTTGTTACTTGCAACTCCGAGATTCGATTTACTTTAATTTCTCGTTTCTCAGACAATTAAATAGAACAAATGTATAGTTTGTATAGACGGAGGGACTGATGGATGTATGGAACTCTCGGTGGGCGTGTCCGACTCACACTTGTCCGGTTTTTTTTCAGGTTATTCGGCTTGCCCACAAATGACCAATGAGTTGTCTTCTTGTAGCTATGCCTGACTGCAGTTCCATGTTTTGACTCCCAGATGAATGCTGCTCTACAATGTTGCCAGAGTGAGTAGAAGGTTGTGATTGCGATTCTCTTAACACTTCTTCAGATGTCATCTCATGCACGGGAATATTAGCACAAGCATTTACAATAGATGCTGCTACAATAGGTTCATAATGTAGAACTCTATGTACAAGAAGACATCTAAAGCGTGTTTTGAGAAGCCCAATAGTTCGTTCTATCACGTTGCGAGTTTTTACATGTTGTTCCGTGTAGTAAGCCTCCGGTGTGTTAGGAGCCGCATCAACAATGGGAGTCATCATGGATTTTCTTAAAGGGTAGCCGGAATCACCTATAAGAAAAAAAATCTAATGATTCTTAATATCCTCGTACATATCTACAAAATATATCAGACATCTTAACCATTGGGGTAGGCAGAAATTTATTTAAATATTATGTAATTTGGCAGTCAAATTTTTGTAACTAATATTTTGCCAAGTCAGTACAAAATATAATCAAATGAGAATAAACAAACCTAAAAGCCATGTGTTATTTAAATCTTCCATCAGAGCTCTTAATGGATGGTTACCCCATATGAAGGCATCATGGGTTGCCCCACCATGACTAGCATCCACACTAATAATTTGCATGTCAGCATCGCATACCTAAAAAATATCTGTGTGTTGGTAACCCAACATTAAAATTGTATAATTGGGTAAAATTAATGTGGTAACAAAAAACTAATGTGGGTAGTCGTTACAAATAAACAAATATTTTTGAGCTCCTATAATTATTTTAAACATAAAATCATTTAATTAATTTATTACAAAAGTTTTTGGTTCAATCAAATGTTGATATAATACACTCACCAGCTGTGTGTTATCTCCATCCAACTTATCCTATTTAAAAAGATATTCACAGTTGATAAATCACTAGCACAGAAACACAGTACAAACATGGAGGCATTTAAGGATTTTGCATCCACCATGAGCGGAATTGAGGAAAGGCTGGCTGGATTTGAGTCTGATCTTCAACGCAGCAATAAAGCCCCAAATTCTCCAAACTTGGTAAGTTTAACTACCGAATTTTCCAAGTTCAAAACCTTTGTGCTCACTACTATATCTGCTTTCCGTGCTCAAATGGAATACTTGGCACGTGAATTGGACAATGTCGAGATGAGGAGCCGCCGTAAAATACTCTTGCTGCATGGCATTCCCGAGGAGCAGGCTGAACAAACTTCACAAGTTGTGGCAAAAGTGATTTCTGATAGTTTGAAGCTGTCTGAAGTTTCGGTTAATGATATCAGGCGATGCCAAAGGATGGGAAGACCTTCAGGTGCCAACAAGCCCAGACCTATCCTTGTCAAGTTTCAACAGGTGGTGGTCCGTGACAAGGTGTGGTTCACTAAAACCAAATTTAAAGGCACAGGAATCACTCTGTCGGAGTTTCTGACCCGCACCAGACATGAAGCATTTATGGCTGCACGTGAGCGGTTTGGCGTATCCAGGAGCTGGACGCGAGGAGGTCATGTTTTCGTCCAAGGTTCGGATGGTTCTCGCCATCGTATAGCATCTGTGAGCGAGCTAAACCGGGTTGATTGTGATGTCCAGAAAGCAGCGCCCGTCGAGAAGGGTACGGCAAAGACCAGGCGAGCCGTAAATAAAAAATAAATTAACACAAGCTCCACCTTCATCAGCGTGAACCAGATCCTCGATCATTGCGTTGTGTACTCTCTGAATCTCTTCCATTAATTACTTCTTTACTTAATTATTTACAGTGTAACATTATTGTATTGCATTTAAATATGAATAATTTTCTCATTAACTTTGTCTACATATACATAATTTATTCTATACCTAGTTGATTGGTCTACAATTTGTTTTGGTTATAGATATTACTGTAATAAAAAAGCACAGAGTACACAACGTCGTTGCAATGTCGTGACAATTGACACGGTTGACACTTGACAGACAGGAGATTTTTTCTTCTAGCAGTCGTCTATTGAGCGGTCAATGGGCATGGTCCATGCAGCCTAGCCTGATAAATTTCATGTTTTGTGTTTTAAATAACTTGTTGTTGAATTTTTGTCGTGTTTTGTGAATATTTTTAAATTATTTTATTTTCAGCACAACTGGCGGGTGGACAGATAGAGTGCAGAAAGTTATTCTCATTCTTGTTATTTGGTGTCTGTTTATTGTACTTATAAAATAATTTTATATTTTATCTATTATTATTTTTATTTTATTAGTATTATTTTTTATTTATTTTTTACTTTTTATAAATAATCTATTGTATTGAATATTTATCTATTTTAAATTGGTAAGTATAATAATTATGTTAGATGCATATAATTTGAGTACTTGTAACGATAGTTTTACTACAGCAAGTAACAGTAATAGTAATGCTACCATTGTGGGTCTACCGTCTTTGTCTCAAAGCATTGAGGCCCAGTTTTCCGATGTACCCAAGAATTTTAATGTAGTCCATTTTAATGCACAGAGTATTCACGCCCATTTCCCAGAGATGCTGACTACTTTTAATTGCAAGAATATCCACGCCATTCTGGTTTCGGAAACGTGGCTAAATCCCTGTCTTCCTTCTATTTCTTATACTTTACCTCACTTTCATCTTATCCGTAACGATCGCCGTACCAGGGGTGGCGGTGTTGCCATCTACTTACGAGATCACATTAACTTCAACATTTTGGAAATGTCTCCTCAGCCACCGCCTTCAAATGCTGGGGAATCAATATTCATTGAGGTGGACCTTTGTCACTCAAAGGTGCTACTCGGTGTGTATTATTCCTCTTCATCTGAAATTAATTTCTTTTCTTCTTTTGAAAATATTCTAGAACGTCTCTCACCCTTATACAGTCATACTATTATACTCGGCGATTTTAATACTTGTCTTAAAAAAACTGATTCTCGCTCGCTTGCTCGCGCCTCTACTTTCAAAAGCATTGTAAATTCCTGTAATTTGTCTATCCTACCTTTAAATGTCACTCATCACTTTCCTGGTTGCGCTCCATCCCTCATTGATCTCATCCTTGTTTCTTCTACTGAATTAGTTGTTAAGCATGGTCAAAGCACAGCTGTTCAATTTTCGTATCATGACTTACTCTATCTCTCTTATAACCTTCGTCCTCCTAAATCTAAACCCAAGATCCTTATGCAGCGCAATTTTGGTGGCATGGATATTGATAGACTACGCGACGATGCATCAAATATAGACTGGGATTCATTGGTAGCCACGAACTGTATGGATGAGAAAGTTAGGATTTTAACCAGCAAGCTAACGGATCTCTATGATCTACATGCTCCAATTCGTGCAGTGAGGGTGCGACACTTGCCGGCGCCGTGGCTTACAGCTGACATCAAATCCCTTATAGCTAAAAAAGCTGCAGCTAAATGTAAGTTCCAGCGTCGGGCGACACCTGAAAATCATGCAAAATACATAGCCTTGAGGAATCACTGTAGCAGGGTGTGTAGGAAAGCACAACGCCAACATATTCATAAATCGGTCCAGAACGGTGACCCAGCAAAGGTATGGAAGTTTCTAAAAACTATAGGGGTTGGAAAACCTAAACAGCAAGACATTCCTAGAAACCTTGACATTGATTCACTAAATCAACATTTCTGCTCGTCGCCGTGTTATGATCAATCTAGCAAGGCAAATACTTTACAACATCTTTCATCACTTCCAACTCCTTCTTTCCCACCGTTTCGTTTTGATCAACTATCTGCTTGTGATGTTAAGAGGTGCATAGTATCGCTTAGTTCGAACGCGGTAGGTACTGACTGCTTAAGTCGTAACATGGTCGTGCCTATTCTGGATGAAATTCTTCCTATATTGTGTCACGTCTTTAACCACTCTATATCTAGCAGTGTATTTCCAACGGCGTGGAAAGAGGCACAAATTGTCCTCATTCCCAAAAAACCTAACCCTACATCCTTTGCCGAGTATCGTCCCATTTCCATATTGCCTTTCCTTTCTAAAGTCCTAGAACGGCTTGTTCATACCCAATTAAGTACATTCCTAAACAGAAACCTTCTTCTTAACCCTTACCAATCAGGCTTTCGTCCAGGATATAGCACGGCTAGTGCGTTGATCAGTATTACTGATGATATTAGGCTGGGCATGGAAAATGGGAATATCACTGTACTATCCTTACTTGATTTCAGCAACGCTTTTAATACAGTGGATTTCCAAGTACTGCTCGGTATACTGCACTCGATTAACATATCTCCAACAGTTATTGATTGGTTTCACAGTTACCTGTTTGGACGGCGGCAGCGTGTACGCATTGAAGAATCATTTTCTTCTTGGTGCGACACGACTGCGGGCGTACCACAGGGTGGCGTTCTATCTCCATTACTATTCTCCATCTTTATAAATTCCATCTCTAAATCTTTATTATCATCCTACCACCTTTATGCAGATGATCTACAGATCTATATGCAAGCTCCAGTCGATGAAATTACCGAAGCAATATCTATAATAAACTCGGATTTAAGGCGGATATGTAAGTGGAGTAGGCAATACGGACTAAGCGTGAACCCATCCAAAACCCAAGCAACCGTTATCGGCAGTCCGATTATGGTGTCACGTATAGACCGCTCTAAATTGCCTGACATCATGTTTAACGGTGTTGTAATACCTATTAGTGCAACTGTTAAAAATCTGGGAATCCTGGTTGATGATAAGTTGTCCTGGTCTCCCCAACTACAGGAAGTCAGCCGGAAACTGTTTGCATCCGCAGGATCCTTGCGTAGACTACGTAATTTCTTACCAACGACCACTAAAATTGCTCTTGCTCAATCTCTCCTTCTTCCTATTCTAGATTACGCCGATGTCAGTTATCTCGATATCACAGAAGAGCAACTTGATAAACTTGAGCGCCTTCAAAACTTCTGTATAAGATTTATATTTGGATTACGCAAATATGATCATGTAACCGAATATCGCAAACAGCTCGAGTGGCTCCCAATTCGCCTTCGACGGAATGCTCATATCCTCTCTATGCTTTACAGTATTCTGTTCAATCCACGTTCCCCAACTTATCTCAAAGAACGATTCATGTTCCTTAATGACACACATTCAAGATCCTTGAGGTCGTCGGAAAATTTGACACTGGCTATGCCTACTCACTCTACTGGTTTTTACGATAAATCATTCGCCATACAGGCTGTGCGGGTGTGGAATGCGCTGCCTGAAACTATTAGGAAGGCCCAGTCTTTGGCTGTCTTTAAGCGTTTGGTGAAGGAACACTATTTGACCCGGTAGGATGTTCCTTAGCATAATAATTGTTTTCATGTATATGTATACCTATATGTATGTGTATATGTATGTATATAAATATTTATTTATTATGTATGTATGTATATTGGTATGTACCTGTATATGTATTGTATTTATGCCTGGATGTATATATATATATATATAGTATGTACGTCTATATTCATTTACATACCAACTGGTATGTATGTATTGTTTTGTAGCTTCATATTTCTACACCTAACTACCCATCTGTCTTCAATATCTTTTTCTGTCCATCCCAAGGTTGCCTGTAAGAAATTGCTTTTTAGCGATAAGGCCGCCCTTTGTACAATATCTTACGATTATTGGTTTTTTTCTGTAAACTATAACTTGGTGTACAAATAAAGTTATATTCTATTCTATTCTATTCTAAAATTGAAGTTTATGTATGGCAACTCTGTACTTTTCTCTTCTTACTTGCACCGTTGCAATAAACGACACGTTTAAGTACGCTCGTGGATTTTCATTTTTCACCAGCTTCCAATTTACAGTCCACTCAGTTTCATTCAATTTCTAACATGGTCCTCTCGCCATAGATGAAAGTTCCGCGTGTGATTTGGTGTAGGAGTGATGTTGCAGTAAAATTCTTGCGTGAGAGATTAACCTATGCTCAGCGCGGGAAGACGCCATTACATGCCACCAAAGATTCGTCGTGTGGAACAACGGTGCAAATGAGGATTGCATACAGCCAGGTTGTACAAGCCAACCTGGTATAGATGACGTAGTGGTCGGCAATCCACGCGTCTACAAAGATTATACAGCAAGTTTTTTTTGCATTCCATTTTTGGTTTTGGTTGGTACGCCATTTTTTCTTTCAAATTTTACATTTACTGAGCGCCAGCCAACCAACATTCAGCGCGCGTGCTGACGCGTGATACGTCAGCGCATCCTATTGGTGCGTTTGCGTTCAAAAGTTGGCGAGTTTGCTGCCAGACGGCGCTGGCGTGTACGTTCGGGCCGATTTGTGTACGCCGCCATGTTGTTAATGTTTCATTGTTGTCAAATGTCAACACTCAACAGTTTGTGATCGAAAAATTTTAAAATAAAACTTCAATTGTAAGTTGTAATAACTGCGTAATTTTATATAATACAGTGTGTGTGTTGCGTAAGTACGATTGTGCATAGTCAGTGCGTAAATAAAAGTTCAGTGAAGCGTCTATAAACCGTTCACAACAAAGTCTAAAGACGAGTTCGTATCTGCGGAGTCCGTTGACTTAGCATCATTAAAACGTAAACGTGCGGCATTAAAAGGCGTTCTTACAAAGATGCACAATGCGTTAACCGATCTCGGTGCCTCTGAATTCGACCAGCAGGCATTGCGTGTAAGGGAGGAGCGTCTGCGATCATCTTTTAACAAGTGGGAAGATCTTAACTTGGAAATCGTAGCCATAGATCCTGGAAGCACCACCGAGGACGAGGTTGAAAGTACGTACATTAACGCGTTGGCACGTATTGGTAGACTTATAACACAGTGTAAAGAGTCGTCTTCATCGCAATCACAGTTGTCAAAACATAAAATTAAGTTACCTTATGTAGTTATTCCTATTTTTAATGGGAAATACAAAGATTACTCGGCATTTATGGGACTTTTCGATGCACTTATTCATAAAAATAGTAACCTTGAGAGTATTGAAAAGCTATTTTATTTACAAACCTATTTACAAGATGAGCCTCGGGATCTCATTAAAAACCTTCCTTTGTGTAAGGAAAGTTATGAGGAAGCTCGAAAGATCCTAAATGACCGGTATAATAATAAATATAAGATCACAAACGACCATATAAATGTTTTGTTAGATATAAGTCCTATGATAAAATCTACAGCATCTAATATAAGAGGTTTTTTGTCAGTAGTTAAGCAACAGTTACCGGCATTGAGGAACTTAGGACACACTGTGGATCAGTGGGACCCTATAACACTTTGTATTTAGACAAGAAAGTTAGATATGATTTGTAATAGGGAATTTGAACTTGGTAGGCAGCATGAACCTAGTGTTACAAGTCTTATTGAATTTCTAGAAAGACGGGCACTAGCGCTTGAGAATGTGGAACGGGATAAGGTTTCATCTACTCCGAAGGCGGTCCATGTTGCTACGGTCAAGAGTACACGGCCCACCAACACTCCACAGAAAAGATGTTCACTATGTAAGTCCAATCACAAACTTTTTATTTGTCCTAAATTCAAATTAATGTCTGTAAATGAGAGAATTAAATTTGATACAGACAATAATCTATGCAGGTCATGTTTAAATAACCACAAAAATCCGTGCAGGTACAATTTTAGTTGTAAAATCTGTAAAGATACACTTCATAATAGCCTTCTCCATGAGGATGCGGTGTCTTCGCCTGTCACACTGGTGGCGGGATCTGCAACTGAGCAAGTTCTGTTGCCTACAGCACAAGTGAAACTCCTAGCGAGCAACGGAACTGAAGTTCCTCCTTATTTTGTGAAGCATGTACTTCTAGTTTAAATCAAACTCTTTCTGAATTTTGGCAATGTGAAAAAGTTCCTGAAACATTTTCAGAAATCAATGAACACGAATTGTGTAAAAACATATTCTTAGAAAATATTCAACGGGACACAGAAAACAATAAATTACAAGTTGTCTTGCCTTTAAAGCAACCTTTACATTCCATTAATCAATCTTTGGGGGATTCCTTTCATTTAGCCTTAAAGAGATTTTATAATTTAGAAGCTAGACTTGCAAAAGATAATAAACTTTAAACATTATATGCAGACTTCATTCATGAATACATTAAACTAGGTCATGGTACAGTCATTGACATCGGTCTATACAATTTAACAACTGATCCAGTGTACTTTTTACCACACCATCCAGTACTTAATTTACAAAAGAAAACGACAAAATGTCGCGTGGTAATGGATGGTTCTATGCAGACCTGTAACAAGATTTCTTTAAATAATTTATTACTAAATGGGCCTGTAGTACAGAAGGAACTTGTAGATGTTTTGTTACTATTCAGATTAGATAAATACTTCTTCATAACAGACATCAAGAACATGTTTCGCAACATATTATTGCATCCAGATTACAGGTCCTTACAGAACATTCTGTGGAGAGATAATCCCAGTCAAAGTGTTCAATGCATTCAATTAAACACAATAACCTATGGTATAAAAAGCTCATCATACTTAGCAACCAGATGTCTAAAATGGTTAGCCGAGCAATACAAGGATGAGCTCCCATTGGCTGCTTTCATTATAAACAATTCAACGTATGTTGATGATATACTTTATTCAGAGAGTTCCTCAGAGAAGCTCATAGAAGCTCGGGATCAGTTATACAAGCTGTTAAGCTTAGGTAGTTTTCAGTTACACAAGTGGGTGTCCAACTCCAAAGAATTATTACAGGATATACCACAAGATAGACAACACTTTGATGAGGTTGATCTAAAAACAAATAATCATTCATTAAAGACTTTAGGTATGAGTTATGATACTCAGTCAGATTCATTTATAGTTTCGAGTCCAAAAGCCATGGCTACCGAGCCTCGGTCCAAGCGTGAGATCCTCAGCTTTATAAGTCAGTTTTTTGACCCCTTAGGCCTTAGTAGTAAACGCAAAGGTCATTATGCAACAACTGTGGAAGGCACGACTGGACTGGGATTCGTTACCTGAAAGGGAGTTGCTTGTGGCATGGCATGAGTTTTACATTAGCTTAATTGCTATGAAACCGTTGTCTATACAACGATACATACGTTTGCACAATACAAGTTTTACACAAATCATCGGGTTTGCCGATGCTTCTAGCACCACTGCTTATGGCTGTTGTGTATACTTAAGATCTGTTAATGAAGCTGGCAAGATGAAGGTATCCTTGCTATGCTCAAAATCGCGCATAAATCCTGCTTCACAAAGCCTGTTCCAAGGTTGGAGCTTAATGCTGCGCTACTGCTCGCTAAATTAGCTAGCAGGATTCATGACACACTGTCGGTCAAAATAAATATTCAAAATGTGGTTTTATATTCAGACTCGCAAATCGTTTTAGCTTGGCTTAAAACTAATATAAATACATTAAAAGCATATGTCGCTAATCGTGTGAAGGTCATACAGCAACTAACACAGGTTCATACTTGGTCTTATGTTAGCTCGCAAGTTAATCCAGCTGATTGTCTCAGCCGAGGAGTGACACCGCACGAGTTACCCGAACATCCCCTTTGGTGGACGGGGCCAACATTCATACATTCAAGTGAGTACAGACCCAATTCAAAATTTACAATGCCGGATGAGTTGCCTGAGGTCAAGGATCCTTCCACATGCTTAAGCGCTATGTTCTGTACTTCCAATGCTTCGGAAACACTATGTCTTGATTTTCTTGATAAGTTTTCAGATATAAATAAAATGCAAAGAGTGTTAGCATACGTCTTGCGCTTCTGTCAGAATGCAAAGTCAAAGGGTATTAGAAATAAGCTTAATTATATAACTAGTAAGGAGCTTGATATTTCTCTGTCAATTATTGTATTGTATGAACAACAAAAGTTTCTAAAGGAAGATATTCATTCTTTGAAATGTGGTAAAGCAATTCATAAAGGAAATTTAAAACCCCTTTGTCCGTTTATCGATGACGGGGGTTTACTCTGTGTTGGAGGTAGATTGCACAATGCTGATATACCATATTCACAGAAACATCCAATCATTCTACCACGAGACTCGCGTGTAACCAATTTAATAATTCGTAGTGTTCACTTTACAAATCTTCATGCAGGGCCTAAGCTGACTCTGTCGTCACTAAGGCAAAGATTTTGGATAATTCACGGTCTTAGAGAAGTTAAAAAAGTTTTACATAGATGTACCATTTGTTTTAGATTAAAAGCTGAGGCTTCTAAGCAATTGATGGGCTCGTTGCCTCCTGCCAGGGTGAAAGCATGTCGCGCATTTCAAAAAGTTGGCTTAGATTACACTGGAGCAATTTCATTGAAAATGGCTCGAGTTAGAAAGCCTATAATCACAAAGGGATATGTCTGCATGTTTGTATGTTTTCTGACAAAAGCAATTCATTTGGAGCTTGCTTCCGATTTGAGAACTGAGACATTTATTACATGTTTAAACAGGTTTATTGCTCGTAGAGGCTTGCCTACTGACATATACAGCGACAATGCTTCCACTTTCAAGTGTGCAGGGAAACAGTTGGATGATATGTACTTAATGCATAACTCACCAGAACATCAAAAGCTAGTTGGTCAATTCACAGCTCAAAAAAAGAATTAATTTTCATTTCCTGCCATGCTATTCACCGATATTTGCTGGTTTAGCCGAGAGCGGGGTAAAAAGTTGTAAAAATCTATTAAAAAGAGTGTTACAAAAGTCAATTCTAACATATGAAGAATTATATACTGTTTTATGTCAAATAGAAGCTATTTTAAATAGTAGACCCTTAATGCCACTAACTGATGACATAACTGACTATTCATGTATTACTCCAGGTCACTTTTTGATAGGTAGTGCATTAAATACCTACCCAGATGCAAATGTTACTATGATAACCAGGTCCCAGTTTTGGAAAATATGTAATGAGATGAAGTTGTCCTTCTGGAATAAGTGGAGTAAGCATTATTTGAACCTTTTACAATGTAGGCCAAAATGGCAGACTTCCATACCAAATGTTAAAATAGGATCAATGGTAATACTTAAAGACGATAATTTGTCACCAATGTACTGGCCCTTAGCCAGAGTAATAAATACTTATCCAGGGGATGATGGAAAGGTTCGTGTGGTTGAAGTTAGGACTTCTAACGGCCACACACATAGAAGAGCGGTAATGAAAGTATGCGTCTTGCCGCTAGATGTAGAAGATAATAGCAGCTGTGCCTAGTGGTATTCAATACTGATCCCAAGATATTTTGTCGTAGGGCAGGGCACAGCACCTTTCTTTATATTTAATTTGTGTTATTTAGTAATATAAGTAGATACTTACCTACTGTAAGTGTATAATGTGGTGTAATATATCACCTCTTTCCATATTTAGTGCTTGTTAAGTCGTTAAAAAGCCGCCCACTCTATAATGTGGGGTTATTCAGCAATTTTCTGTTTGCATTTAAATTTAGTTGCACTTCTCTTTAATGTGTGGTGTATTCTATATAATACAGGTATTTCTATGAATGCCATTGCAATTCTATAATTGTGTAATACAGCAAATCTATATTTGCAATTAATACAGGTATTTCATACCATTGCAAATTTATAATTGTGTAATACAGCAAATCTATATTTGCACTTAATACAGGTATTTCATACCATTGCAATTCTATAATTGTGTAATACAGCAAATCTATATTTGCACTGAATACAGGTATTTCTATAAATACCACTGCAATTGTATAATTTTAGTGCAATTAAACAGCAAATCTATATTTGCACTTAATACAGGTATTTCTATAAATACCATTACAATTTTATAATTGTTTAATACAGCAAAAATCTACATTTGCATTTAACTTTATATTCATTTCTCTATAGTGTTGTGATCTATAATACAGGTATTTCGATAAGTACCATTGCAGTGTAATTCAGCAAATCTATCTATATTTGCATTTAACTGAAGGTTCACTTCTCTTTAATGTTGTGTAATCTGTTTATAATTTTAAGTATAATTTCAAGTATTTCTATAAATACCGTTACAGCTATAAGAATTTAGTGTTCTTACAAAATACAAATAAGCATGTGTGTTATGATAAGAGTAATAACATAGGTTTTAAATCCGTAGTGTATATTTTCTAAAATTTTAAAGTTCATTTACATTTACTACCTGTCTCAGGTACCTACTTTACTTGTTTTGATGTACAATAGGATAAAGCACAGAAATATATTTTTTTTACTGTGACACATTTTCATAACTCATGTAGCATACAATAATTTACAATTTAGCAATAGAATAGATTGATACAGAACTTTTGTATAGTAATTCTGCAAAACTTTGCCATACAATATTTTCAGGTTAAAAGTGTTTACTAGCTGTCTTAGCATTGTATTCATAATTATCTAAATTTTGTATATCTTCTTCTTTTGCCCCGGCAATATGTTGGCAACCCAACATTAAAATTGTATAATTGGGTAAAATTGAAGTTTACGTATGGCAACTCTGTAGTTTTCTCTTCTTACTTGCACCGTTGCAATAAACGACACGTTTAAGTACGTTCGTGGATTTTCATTTTTTACCAGTTTCCAATTTACAGTCCACTCAGTTTCATTCAGTTTCTAACACTGTGTTATATATTATACACATACCATAAATGTTCTTTTTTGTTTCAGGAACAACACTGTGTGACAATAGCAATAACTATTTGAAGGTTTTGTCTACCTCGGTGGCGCAGTTCATGGTATGCAACTGCCATGTTGAGGCCTCATGTTCGAATCCCGGGCCAGATCAGATAGTTTTAGTGAGGTATACTAATTGGAACGAAGTTCCTTATCGCGCGTTGCGAAAGGGGGCTAGACGGAAAAAAATATCACCAAAAGTTGGCACGACACTTTTGGTTGTTGTAGTGGTAGTGATAGTAGTAGTGCTAGCCAGGGGACGAACATGAAATCTACGAGCAACACCAAAGCAAATAGGAGTTTCGCTCTGAAAAGTTTTTTATAGAAGTAAAAATTCTTTGGGCGCGACTAGGGAGTAACACAAATTTTTGAAGTAAAACTTCTTTAGGCGCGACTACGGAGTAACTCAGATTTTTGAAGTAAAACTTCTTTAGGCGCGACTAGGGAGTAACTCGGATTTTTGAAGTAAAACTCCTTTAGGCGCGACTAGGGAGTTACTTAGATTTTTGAAGTAAACTACTTTAGGCGCGACTAGGGAGTAACTCAGGTTTCTGAAGTAAAACTTCTGTTAGTATGTGTATCAAAATTGTACTACTAGCGCCATCTAGTGTAAGTTATGCTTACTAAGGTACTAGGTACTTTATAAAATAAAGTCAGTCTGTTGCGAACTCTAAACGTGTTTCAATAGGTTATGGGCATATCCCAAGTTTATCTGTTATTTTTGTGGTGAAAAATAGATAAATTGATGCACGTTATTTCGCGGAAACATGAACTCGAACTATATAAACAGTGTGCCAAAATTAAATGGCAGGGAGAATTACGATGAGTGGTGTTTTGCGGCTGAGAGCTTACTAGTTCTGGATGGAATGGACAAGTACATCAAACCACCTGCAGATTTTGAACTTAAGCCAGGGGAAGATGCAAAAACTAAGGCAAAGTTAATATTGACCAGCGGTCCTACATTATATGTGCACATCAAGAATACCAAGAGCTCAGCAGAATTATGGAATAAACTGAAGACCATGTATGACTCTGGTTTCTCGAGGAAAATAACCTTGCTTCGACTTTTAATATCCATTAGACTAGCTAACTGTGATTCAATGGCTACATATGTTACACAAATTGTCGAAACAGCCTAAAGATTAGATGGCACAGGATTAATAATAACCGATGAGTGGGTAGTATCGTTATTATTAGCAGGTTTGTCTGACCGCTATTCTCCGATGATTATGGCCATAGAGCATTCGGGTATTCCAATAATTGCCGACGTCATAAAGTCGAAATTACTTGACATGGAAATTACCAATGATGAAATTGGTGAAACAGCATTTGCCGCGAGAAATAAATATTCCTCTGGCAACACTAAGCCAAAAAAGGATGGCGTTTCCGGTTCCGTAATGTCAATGTCAAACAGGTCAAATAATGCTTCAAGTAAAAAAATGGCGAACGATGCTACGAAAGAAATGATTTGTTATAAATGTAAAAATAGTGGACATTACCGGAATCAGTGCCCCTTGATAAAGAAAAACGCTAGCGTTAGAATTTAAAAATAGCCAGTATGAACCATGTTTGTTTGTAAAAACTAATGGTAATGTTAGGATAATTATTGGACTGTATGTAGATGATTTTTTGATATTTTCTAATAGTGAGACAGAAACTGAATTATTGAAAAATGTATTAGGCTCAGAGTTCAAATTAAAAGATTTAGGCCCTGTAAGGCAATACTTGGTTAGTAAGTTTCAGATGTCTGATTGTAAACCGCAGAGTACTCCTATTGAACCTAAGTAAAATATTGAAAAATCTACAGAATCTTTACCTAATATACCTTACCAAGAACTTATTGGCAGTTTAATGTGCAGTATTAACAAGGCCTGACATTGCTTATGCTGTTAGTTACCTCAGTCAATTTAATAATTGCTATAATGTAACCTGTTATAACTATGCAAAACGAATATTAAGATATTTACAATGTACTAAAAGTTATTGTTTGAAGTATACTAAGAATGATATGAATTTACAAGGTTTTGTTGATAGTGATTGGGCCTGTGATGCCATAGACAGGAAATCATAATTATACAGGATTCTGTTTTGTTATGTCAGGGTCAGCGGTTTCTTGGCAGAGTAGAAAACAGAGATCAGTTAGTCTGTCTAGTACAGAGTCAGAGTACACTACTATGTCAGAAGCTTCTCGAGAGGCTGTTTATTTAAGAAATTTATTGTATGAGATTACTGGAAAATTGTGTGTAATAAATTTGCATTGTGATAAAGTGCAATGAAATTAGCTTCTAGTCACCAGAGTCATAGTAGGTCTAAACATATAGACGTACGTTATAATTATATCAGAGATGTTGTCAAAGACAAGTGTATTATAATTAAATATATTACTACTGAGGAAATGCCTGCTGATCTGCTGACTAATAATGTGCTGAGTAATGTTTAATATAACACAGGCCTTTGCCTGTGTTATATTAAACATTATAAGTCTAAGAATAAGGGGTCTAAGAAGGTTTTTACAGGGTCGGCGAGTGTGACGCCACTGGTGTTGCAAACGTTCATAGGCTGCGGTGACCACCAGTCCTCCTGGTGGGCCGTATGCTTGGAATTGTTCCTATGTAATTTTTAAATAATGTTTTGGTTATTTTGATAAGTGGGGGTGTTAGTATGTGTATCAAAATTGTACTACTAGCGCCATCTAGTGTAAGTTATGCTTACTAATGTACTAGGTACTTTATAAAATAAAGTCAGTCTGTTGCGAACTCTAAACGTATTTCAATAACTTCTTTAGGCGCGACTAGGGAGTAACTCAGATTTTTAAAGTAAAACTTCTTTAGGCGCGACTAGGGAGTAACTCAGATTTTTGAAGTTTAACTTCTTTAGGCGCGACTAGGGAGTAACTCAAATTTTTGAAGTGAAACTTCTTTAGGCGCGACTAGGGAGTAAGTAAGTGGTAGTAAGTGGTAGTAAGAGGTAGTATGTGGTAGTAAGTGGTAGGAAGTTGTAGGAAGTTTTAATAAGCGGTAGTAAGCTGTAGGAAGTGGTAGTAAGTGGCTTTAAGTGGTAGTAAGTGGTAGTAAGCGGTAGCAAGTGGCAGTAAGCGGTAGTAAGCTGTAGGAAGTGGTAGTAAGTGGTAGTATGTCGTATTAAGTTTAAGTAAGTTGTAGGAAGTGGTAGTAAGTGGTATTAAGCGGTAGTAAGCTGTAGGAAGTGGTAGTAAGTGGTAGAAATTGGTTTGGTGGTAGTGGTTTAAGATCGCCGTTCAAGAAGTGGTTTACATACAAACATACATACATACATACGTACGTACATACATACATACATACATACGACCGAAACTTATATGCGTGTTAAAAAAAGAACTACAAATCGGTTCATAATTGGCGGAGAAATCTATGAACGTACACAATAAAAAACAGATAAACGTATTACTTTCTCCTTTTTCGAAGTCGGTTAAATAGGCGTGTTATATGTATGTATTAGTCATTTGTATTCCCAAAATATTCATTAATAATAATAATAATAAATCATTTATTGCATGAAACACGGTGTTTACAAAAGATCTTACATGGTTATAATGTCCAAGCATGTTTCGCAGATTTATCTGCATGCAAAATTTCAAATTTTAAATTGAATTCATAACATTAATTATACATTATCAAAAATCATTCCAGAATAATATACAACCATTTTAATACCTGGGATCATATGAGATTGAAATTATAGATGCACCAATAAGTCAAATTAATACAATTCATTAAAATTCACAATTAGTTAATTATTATTATATAAATTTTATTTATTAAATCATTTATTGAAGTAAGACTTCTTTAGGCGCGACTTAGGGAGTAACTCCGATTTTTTTCCTGCGTAAGTAACGCTTACTATTGGAAATTTGAATAGCGGAAACTACACGTGTGTGCTGAAAACACACCCAGTGTGAATAACTCAGCATAGTGATTGCTTGGTCGAAGTGTTCGGCAGCAGTCAACGTGTTGCAGAGCTTTTCCGAACACCCCGATTCCTCCTGAATCGAGGCAGGAGAAGTTCTCAGTGATCAATGTCGGCCCGACAACTCCTAATACCGACCCATAAGACATATTTATTGACATTTGGGATTGGTAAGTAATGGAGCACATCGTCTCGGAGATGAACAAATTTGCTCAGCAGGTGGCACTCCAGCTTTTGATAACCAGTAATCTCCATCCCAATAGCCGCATCGGCAAGTGGCGGGACACCACGGTCGATGAGTTGTATGTCTGTTTTGGTATAATTTTGGCGATGGGGATTGTTGTGAAATCGAGGTTGGAGGAATACTGGAGTGCCACCCCTGACACATTTTACACGTCTCATCTCATAATGTCCTTTTCTCGAAATGTCCTTTCTCATAATGTCCTTTTCTCGAAATGTCCATTCTCATAATGTCCTTTCGCAGATTGTCCTTTTCTCGAAATGTCCTTTTCTCGAAATGTTCTTTTCTCAAAATGTCCTTTTCTCGAAATGTTCTTTTCTCAAAATGTCCTTTTCTTGAAATGTACTTTTCTCAAAATGTCCCTTTCTCAAAATATGTACACTACAGGATTAACCCCGCTCAATCCGACTTGGATAGGTTAGGTTAGAAGGCTAAGGCATTAGCCTTCGTGATTTTTTTTTTTATAACCACCAAGTTACCACCAGTCACTTGGTAAATTTGATGTTATTTTTTTAAAACCACCTAAACAAAACTTAGGTGGTTATAAAAAAAAAACCACGAAGGCTAATGCGGAAGCTCCGCTGCGCTCCGCTCCCGCCTTAGCCTTCTAACCTAACCTATCCAAGTCGGATTGAGCGGAGTTAATCCTGAGTGTACACATTTTGAGAAAAGGACATTTCGAGAAAAGGACATTTTGAGAAAAGAACATTTCGAGAAAAGGACATTTTGAGAAAAGAACATTTCGAGAAAAGGACATTTCGAGAAAAGGACAATCTGCGAAAGGACATTATGAGAATGGACATTTCGAGAAAAGGACATTATGAGATGAGACCATTTTACACTCTCGGGTTTAGCGCACATTTGTCCATCGATCGTTTTATCATCCTTAGCAAGTGCCTGCACTTCAACGACAACGAGGACGTATGTGCTAAACCTGGAAGTCTCCGAGGCAAAACTACATAAAATCAACCCAATATTGGTACAGGCAACAGGAAATTTAAGGAACTGTATGTTCCGGCGCAGGACATTGCCGTGGACGAGCTGCTAATTTCAGTTTTCCACGAAAAATATATCAGGATCATTTTGTTCGTGATGGTCCACCAGACTGCATTAAAAAAGCTAATCCAAGCGGATGGGTCACCGGCAAAGAGTTTTATTGCTTCATTCAACATTTTATCCGCCATGTAAGACCTTCGAAAGATACTTCAATTCTTCTCCTACGTGACAACCATTCGTCGCATTTGCGTGTGAAAACACTTGATCTGGCTAAGGAAAATGACGTAATTATGTTATCTTTTCACCCTCATTGCTCACACAAATTACAGCCCCTTGACGTGTCTGTATTTGGTCCATTCAAGATTTACTTATTTGGAGCTCAAGATTTTTGGATAAATAATAATCCAAGAAAGACCATAACAATCTACGATATACCATCACTTGCGCGCACTGCATTACCATTAGCTCTCTCACTTGTAAACATTGTTAAGAGATTTCAGGCCTCAGGGATATCTCCGTTTGATCGGGAAATATTCACAGATGCTGACTATGCCCCGAGTAATGTTACAGACCGTCCCATTGCTACTGATAACACCGAGAATACACCAGCACTTTTTAATGAGCTTGAGACAAATCAGTCGGTACAAACGCAACAACCAAGATCAATATCTCCTCAACCGTCTACATCAAAAGTGGTATTTTCTCGTGAAGTTGTTCGACCTGTACCAAAAGCTGCACCTCGTAAAACATTGAACACCAGAAAACGCCGCAAAACTTCTATTTTAACTGACACGCCTGAAAAAAATGAGTTCGAGAAAGAACAAGAAAAAAGTAAAATGAGGTAAGCTAAAGTATCTGAAATAAACAAAAAAAAAATACAGTAAAGAAGAAAATTCTTAAAGAGAAGAGTCCATCATCTTCTTCTGATGAAGAATATTTGTGTCTAACATGTAGCGGGTCTTTTATTTTTTTTGTTTAACGTGAGGGACAATGCTCATGGATGTTATGCCGGACTCCTATCGACTAAAAAACCTCACGTCACGCCCAACAGCCTGTGGTTGGGAGCCCGGGGGAAGCCCTCGGAAGGATGTTCCAGAATATACAGAAAGTAAGTCAGGTGAGCAGTGGATTCAAAGCTCAATATGCAAAGGTTTAACGTTAACTGTGATAGCAATAGGGATTAATTAAAATAAAACTAAATAATATAGACGATTGCGATATAAAACTATAGGTTTTTGTTATTTAATTAAAGTCATATTAATATTTATTAAATAATTGCTATTTTGTTAGTAATAAGGGATGTTATGTTTAAAACAATTGATATTTTGTTTAAAATAATTGATCTCTTGTTATTAATTATAAATAGATTTTTTTAAAGTTGATTTTTATAAAATTAAAAGGTGTTGATTATAAAATAAAGATTTTAATTAACCATATTGGTCATAAGTATCTAATGCATGGGTTATTTGAATGAATGGACTTTTTGCCCCAAGCCTAGGACTTTTTACCCCGCTAGGTCAATGTACCGTCCCCAGAGCCCATAAGTTTTATACGTCGTCCTCACGTTTAGTGACAACTTTAAGAAAAAATCGATTTTAAAGTAAAGAACATTTTCGTAGTGAAACTAGTTCATTTTATGATCTAATCATAGTTGGTAGCTACAATAATACTTGTTGGTGGCTAAATTATACTTATATACAAGTGATTGTTATGAAATATGGCTGCACCGTATTTTTTGCGTGGAGGATGCTTGCTGCTGCGACGGCATTAGACGATCGGGATTCCAGCACTAAAATGCAGGCAAGAGTTAGAGCTTCTTTCAACCCGATAATACATCTCTCGGAAAACCAATTTAACAAACCGTTACCGCCTTTCTAAGAGTGCGTTAAAGTTTTTGTGCATCGAGCTAAGGCGGTTAACGAATATAAGGTCCACTCAACGTGTGTTTTCAGAACATAAAGTATGTATAAAATCTGTATACTGTTCTATATGTTCCGGGGAATACGACGCACATAGACCTATAGCTATTCATTTTGGTTGCAGGTGCTCGTAGCTCTATTTTTTATGCCTCTGTGTACTACCAAAAACCAGTCGGAGTAGCCAAGCATATATCGCAAAAAATGTGCAGCATATACATTGATCAAGTGACAGAAGCACTAAAGTCTTTTAATATCCTTTCGTCTGTGTCACTCCCCAATAGTCCCCTCCCGCGCGGAACCCGTGTCTGTGTACCCTACTCCAGAAGCGTTCGCGTTGTCGGCGCGGCGTCGGCTGATGTTCTTAAAATGGCGATTTCTCATAACTTTTCTATGGCAGCCATATAAAATACTTACCTCACTGGAATCGTTATGAAACAAGCTAATGATAAAATGATAGATAAGACCAGTTTTGCCTTGTAATGTATTACTAATTTCTATTAGAAATAAGAATTTGTAATTTTTCACCAGTTTTCTCTACAAAAGTTGTTAAAAAAAAAAGTATTGTAAAATTCCAATTTTTTTGTAATTTATTTTATTAAATACATCCTATTTCACAATATAAAAAAATAAAAAATATCAAAAAATACAACTCGTCATACATTTTTTTTCAATTTACGAGCTTCTCAAAATACGACTCATTTCGGCGACCCGACCGCCGACCGCCAAAAAAAGGTTAAGTTCATGCCATGATTCTGATAAAACTGTGCTTCAAGTGGCTTAGATTCTTTTTTCATTCGTAAGTATGATCCTTAAACTTTTTTTACACAGAGTTTTGGTTGACAAAAGTGTTTAGTTTATTAGAAATTGAACAATGAACCAAGCACTTAAAAAAAGGTCCAAAAAAAGGTACTCGTAAACTTTTTTATTTTTTGAATTTTTTTTATGTATTTTTTTTTCATAAAAGAATTACAATCTACAGCTACATGACTTTTCATAATCGATAAACACAAAAAAAAGGTATGCTGGCATACAAATATATTTCAGAAATGAACAAAGAAAGTGAACGATTTCGATCCAAAAATGATAGAGAATTTCGACCAAGTTTTACACAAAATTATTGAAATAATTTTACATTCAATGCTTGAAAACAATAAAAGAATACGTAAAAATACATAAAATAACAATAGATTGTCATCATTACAGTATTTATTCTTTGTAATTCATCCAAATGTATGGGCTTGGCGCCGCGCCGCCGTGTCGCCGACGGCGCGTAAAATTACAATGAATGTTCGTTGAAAATAACTATATTTTAGGTACAAAATCTTTATGAAATACACAATCTACGAATAAAAACTGTTCAAACACTCACCCAGTCATGATTTTGATAACGTTTGCCACTAAAAACCACTAAAAACCACCAAACACAAAAGAATTTTCACTCAACACACTCCCGGTCGCTGTCACGTAGCCGCGCGAACTGGCGCGCGATGGAGAGCACTTTTTAAACGAGAATTATGAGCTGCAGCTATTATTTAGAGACAGACATTGTACTATATACTTGTCCCGTTTCTTTCTATGAACGCTCCCTGCAAGTATGAGCCGGATAGAGAGAGTACAGTTCGCGCTACAAGAGCGCAAACTGTTTGAAGGCGAAAAATCTCCAGGAGATACCGGCACAGAAGTGCGCCATAGTGATCGATTACTCTAGGAGATATTTGCACAGTTTAATTATAAATAGATTTTTTTAAAGTTGATTTTTATAAAATTAAAAGGTGTTGATTATAAAATAAAGATTTTAATTAACCATATTGGTCATAAGTATCTAATGCATGGGTTATTTGAATGAATGGACTTTTTGCCCCAAGCCTAGGACTTTTTACCCCGCTAGGTCAATGTACCGTCCCCAGAGCCCATAAGTTTTATACGTCGTCCTCACGTTTAGTGACAACTTTAAGAAAAAATCGATTTTAAAGTAAAGAACATTTTCGTAGTGAAACTAGTTCATTTTATGATCTAATCATAGTTGGTAGCTACAATAATACTTGTTGGTGGCTAAATTATACTTATATACAAGTGATTGTTATGAAATATGGCTGCACCGTATTTTTTGCGTGGAGGATGCTTGCTGCTGCGACGGCATTAGACGATCGGGATTCCAGCACTAAAATGCAGGCAAGAGTTAGAGCTTCTTTCAACCCGATAATACATCTCTCGGAAAACCAATTTAACAAACCGTTACCGCCTTTCTAAGAGTGCGTTAAAGTTTTTGTGCATCGAGCTAAGGCGGTTAACGAATATAAGGTCCACTCAACGTGTGTTTTCAGAACATAAAGTATGTATAAAATCGGTATACTGTTCTATATGTTCCGGGGAATACGACGCACATAGACCTATAGCTATTCATTTTGGTTGCAGGTGCTCGTAGCTCTATTTTTTATGCCTCTGTGTACTACCAAAAACCAGTCGGAGTAGCCAAGCATATATCGCAAAAAATGTGCAGCATATACATTGATCAAGTGACAGAAGCACTAAAGTCTTTTAATATTATTAGAAAGTAATATAAAGTTTCCCGCTACTGAAGCAGCCAGGCAAGAATTTATTAAAAGGGATTATTAAATATACCAAATTAATGTCAAATTTTAAGTGTAGATGGAGGAATTTTAAGTGGACTGGAGTCATTGGCTGCATAGATGGAAGCCATTTTAAAATAGTTGTCCCAGAAGAAGGAAGAACACATAAATATATTACAGCCGTAAACATTATCATTCAGTTGAAATCAGAAAATCATGTAGTTGAAATAAAATTACCGGAACAGCAACAATAACTGGTTTTTATTTTAGGTCTGTGATGATGAATACAGAATTTTAAATGTTAATCCCAAATTTGAGATGCTAACCATGACTCATTTATATGGGAAAATAGTTCTTTGAAAATATACATGCAACATTTGCACCAAAATGAAGAGATGCCGGCTGTTGGGTAAAGTACCTATAATTTGAATAACTAAATAAACAAGGTACTTTCATAAAATACTTCCTGAAAAGTATTCCTGCATTCAATAAACTATTTATTTCTGTTCTAAGAGACTGGATATCCCCAACGCCCTGGGCTAATGACACCTGTAACAGATCCTACTCCTGGTTTATTGGGTGCCTTGGAAAATGACAAAATAACAAGCACATGAAAGCCAGGGTAGTAATTGAAAATACATTTTCAAGGTTAAAAAATCGCTGGCGTTATCTCCATTAAGACCGAGTTCTACGGGGCGGGGCCCCAAGTGTTGTGTGAATACGTCCTCGTCGTCCGCCCTGGACCCCAACTTGACCACCATAACGGAGTGGCAAGTTGGGTGACCGAATTTCCACATCTGGACTTGAGGCCATAAAAATTCTGAATCTATAGCAGCATGGATGCGAATATAAAAAATACGAATGAGAGTGACGCGAAAGTGTCGAGGCCCGGGACTCCAACCCCGGCCGAGAAGGAGCTGCGGGTGTCGCTGTCGCGCTGCGATACGACCCCGCAGGCTTCTGGTAGCATCAAATGCGACTGGCAGCGGCTGTCGGACTCCGATAGCAGCTGCCAGTCGATGATGACGGTTTCTTCCCGTCCCTCCCCGACTCCCAGGTTGTGGCAGCGCAAGCGCTGCAGCAGTAAAAGCCCTGGGGAGTCGGGGAGCGACGGTGAGGAGTCGGCTGGCCCCAGCACCATCAGGGGCCAGCCCGTAAAAAGAGGGCGTGGGCGCCCGCCCACAACAGGTAAATATGTTGGCCCAAGCCAGGGCCAACTACATCGCGGCCCAGGAGCGCGAGCTCGAACTCCAGGCGGAGGAAGAGCTCGCGCGGGCCGCATACCGAAAGAAAGAGGAGAAACGTCTGCGGCAGGAGGAGACGCGACGTTCCTTCCTCCGAAAATCCCCGACGCTGGAGGAGGCGTCGACGTCGGCAGCTGCTCCGGTTCTCAGGTGCGAGCAGCTGTCGAAGGCGGTAGAGGAGGCGGTGAAGGCGATCGATACGATCGCCTTCAAATCCTCCCGCCTGAAGGGCCAGAGCGTCCAGGGCCTGCGGAGTGCCACCGGGTCGATACTGGAGCACATGAGGGAGATGGCCTCCCTCAAGTGCAATGACGAAATCATGCGCCTTAAGGGAGAGCTCGCGGCCGTGCGTGGCCAGATGGAGGAAATGAGGCGCCAGTTGAGCGCCGCTCCAACACCGTCGGCGGGGCTGCCGCGTGATGAGGTGCTGTACCTCATCGACGCGCGCCGCGCCGGCTTTGAGGATCGGCTGCTCCCGGCGCCTCGGTTGCGTCCTCCCCTCGCGGCGGACGCGCGCAGTGATGCCCGCATGGCCAGTGCTCCAGCACCCGGCGGTGCACCTGTCGCCCCCTCAAAGGGCCCTTCCGTCGGCGCTTCGGCGCCCACGCGCTCAAAGCGCAAGGCCGCTGGCGCCTCTGCCGCCGCGCCTCTACCTGCCGTCCCCTCCACATCTGTGGTGGAGGTGACGGACTCTGTCGCGGCCGTTCCGTCGGCCTCTTCCTCTTCTCCCCCAACTCAGGGGAAGAAGGGGAACAGAAAGAAGAGGAGCGCTGCGGCGCGTGAGGTGGAGGCGACGCGCAGAGAGCGCCAATCGGCCTTAACCCAACCGGCCCCGGTTTCCACGTCTCAGTCCCAAACTGAGACGTGGAACAACGTCGTAAAGCGGCCTAAGACAAAGGCGAAATCGACGCCCGCTAATGCGTCCGCTGGGGCGCCCGCGAAGCCAGGCGCAAGGAGGAGCGCCCCGAATCTCCGCGCACCGCGAACCGCAGCGGTGGTTATTACGCTGCAGCGGGAAGCGGAGGTGCGGGGCGTTACTTACGCCGAAAAACTTGCCGAGGCTGAGAGGTCAATTGACCTTTTTTTTATTATTTATTAACCAAAGAACAGTACTACATAGGTATACATATCTAAATATATTCGCCAAACTGCATGGCAGTTTGTTGGCGATTATATAATCACTCTTAACACATTGTACTCATCATATACCTAAAGTTACATCTATTGGTACCATAATATCCACCACCCTAACACAACTTATTGCTATATTCATTTATGAAAAACGCTTTTAATTTTAATTTTACTACTCGCTTACTTAACTTTGGTTCATTTCTTAGGAAATCTACACTATTAAATATTTTTGGTACTAAATAGTTTGTACATCTTTTGCCATAATAATTAATCACTTTTGGCACTACTAGCTTACCCTTCTTTACACTTCTCGTCTCAAATCTATTGCTTACTTTTATTTTAAATTCATCCCTACAATATTGTTCCACTGATATCAAGTATTTTACTTTTATATCTACAGGCAAAGTTTTGCAAACTACAAACAGCTTATCATATTCTCCTTTACACTTCATTTTCTCTTTCTTACTTACAAGGTACTTTAACAATCTAATTTGAAGATTTTTAATATCTTTAATATATGTAATAAAGGTGCGTCCATACACATGGAGACCATAATTTATCAAAGAGTCAGCCAGTCCATAATATACTATAAAAAGTGTCTTTCTGTCTAATATGTATTTTAAATGATAAAACTTTCCTAATATTCTTCTTAATTTGCTACAAATTTCCGTTACTTGTGTTCTCCAATTAAAATTTCTATCTACTGTTAATCCTAAATATCTAAATGTACTAACAAATTCCAACTTTAAACATTTACAATTTTTCTTCCCATCATGCAAGCAGTCATAGCTGTGCCCGGTAATATACATATCACAAGGTTGTAACAATTTTGCCCTAGCATTGTATGGTGAATGTATGTGCATGCACTTCGTTTTAGCCATATTAATAATTATGCCGTTGTCATGAGCCCATTTTGTTACATTATCTAAGTCTGTTTGTATACTGTTCTGCAACTCAGCCACAATTTTTGATGCGAATATTAAGCACATATCGTCTGCATACATGTACATCTCACAATTTTTTATCACATTGTTTACGCTATTTACATGCATGATATAGCCGACCGGACCATACACGGACCCGGTCGGTACCCCTAGAGTGACACTAGCCTCTTCTCCCACCACTCCGCTGACCGACGTTCGTATTGTTCTGTTTGCCAAGTAACTCCTGAAAAACTCATTGGTCGGACCTCGAATTCCACACTCCTCCTTAGCCTGTAGCAATGTATCGTGATCCAATGTATCATATGCCTTTTTATAGTCTATAAATAACGCTAAGACCTGTCTCCCGTTATCTAAGTGTCTGTTTATAGTGTCAGAAAATAAGCTGAGTGCCGTTAGAGTACTTCTATTCGTCCTGAACCCGTGCTGTGCACCGGACAGTAAGTTATGCTGCTCTAAGAAATTATTTATTTGTGGAACAATGGACTTTTCTACAATTTTATTTATGACGGAGAGTATAGCTATCGGTCTATAGTTTGAGTACTCAAGATGACTACCGTGCTTGAAAATTGGTCGAATTACAGCCTTTTTCAATAAATCGGGATACGTTCCGCTTTTAAGGCACATATTTACAAAATTAGCCAATATCGGACTTAAACTATCCTTTAAGTACTTTACATCTTGCACCCTTATCATATCTATGCCTGGCGCCTTGCGCAGTTGTAAGTTATCAATAATCTTTTCTATATCCTCAGCACATACACACTTATACCTAAATGATAAATTCACCTCTTTTACATATGTACTTCTGTCTAGAAACTTATAATTACACCTGTGTTTAATATCCTGTATTTCTTTTGTAAAGGTGTACGAAAACTTTGTGCAAATATTAGACAGACTATCTCTTTTACCTAAATATCTCTTAATTACACTATCTACATCACCTCCCCCTCTTCCTATCCATTTATTTATGCATGACCATATTTTACGATAGTCCCCATTGCACTCCTTTATTTCACTTATTCTGAACTTATTCTTAGCTACATTTATGTGTTTATTTACCTTATTTCTATATTTTGTGTACTCCAGACGCTTGTTCATATTACTAGGCGTACACTTCCACTTTCTAAACAACACATCTCGCCTCTCAATCATAGCTATTATTTGTTTATTTATCCATGGTTGAGAAGTTCTTTTCCCTGAAACTTTCACACTTACTTTGCTATTTACATAAGCTTCACTAAACACATCACACAAAGACCGATATAATTTTACGGGACAATTTATTGTTGACATTTTACTCCAGTCGCACTTTTTTAGATTTTTTTGAACTAATTTATCACTGATAACCTGTTTCATTACTACCTTTCCGCACTTGTTTGTTGTCTAATTAAGTGCAGTTAGTGCAAAATCAAAATCAAAATCAAAAATATATTTATTTCACATAGGCATTATACAGATGCGCTTGCAAAACGTCCAGAATACAAAACAAAAACTCTACCACCAGTTCACAACGCGACCCACCTGAGAAGAACTGGCAAGAAACTCAGCGGGTTGTTCTTTTTTTGCTCTATTTACAATTTTAAAGAATCTAAAAACTAGGCATTTTAACAATTTTTTTGAGAATCCAGCAGAGCAGGTCATTTCCAGGCTTCCTTATCCAACAAATAATCATTGATTGTATAGTAGCCCCTGCAGTTCAAATGCAGACGCCTATCATGTGATGATCCGATATCCTGCTCTCGATCACATGCGCAGTCGCATCGCTCGTTCTCATTCGCACCCATACATGATCGATGCACGATTGCTCGAGGTGGCCGCAAACTACCGCTTCGCGCGTTACTTCTGACGTAGGTATCACACAATACAGGCCGTGTCCACACAGGGCGCTTTTATATAATGTAATTACGTTATCACTTTTATCATTCAGTAAGTCGATGTTGATATCACCCAGTACAATGCAGTCTTCTCTTGGTGGTATTCGATCCTTAATAACGCCCTCAATCTCTAAAATACATTGTTTTTTGTTTTTGATGGGCGGCTTATATAGTCCTACTATATTCAGTACTCTATTGTCTATTATAAGTCTACCATAGATCAGTTGCATAGTGCTAGTGTTCAGTGATACTGCTGTAAGATTCAAAGCTTCCTTCACATAGAATAAAACACCCCCACCCTTAGTGGCCTCTCTAGTGTTTGCATATGTTGAATATCCGGATATATTGTAAAGGCATAGGTCTTCTTCTTTAATATTTATTTCAGCGAGGATTATTATATCAAAACTATAGTTGACTTGTTTTAATACTGTCAACAATTCATTAAAGTGCTTCCGAAGCGATGAAATATTATAATATATAATCTGTAGAGCATGCTTTGACGCAGCTTCCTTCCAACTACTTACATTTTTATATCTAACATACTTGAATTCATCTGGGATATCATTTAATGTATTGAATGTTAGTGTTAAGAAATCACATAGTGTGTACTCACGGCCTAGCTGCCTAGTTGTGGGATTTACCCATAAGTTTATTTATGTCATTCTCTGTACGAATTTTAAGGATCCGATCTCTCGCACTTTTCCTGGCTAAGATATTTGAGTTTTGTACCCAAATAAATTCAAAACCACAAGGTTTTAGCTTATCCTTAGCCTCCCAAAACAGACGGCGTTTAAACCGCGGAAGGTCCTCACACACGTAAATTCGACGGTCATTTCCATTCCTTAACACCATCTCATTTGTAAGATTAACTTTCCTAGCAGCAATCCATTGATCCCGCGCCTCCTTTGTTTTCAGGGTAACCACAATAGGCAGCGGTTTTGTGGTATCTGGTTTTTGCTTTCCTACTCTCTTCACGTCTACGATCTCCTCAGATTTTACATTTAACTTTTGTGATACTGCTTTAACTATTTGTAAGATATTTTCGTTTTCTGTACTCTGGACTCCTAACAACTCCACGTTCCTTTCTTTCTCCTTCTGCTCCAGGTCTTGAACTCTTTCTTCCAGCGCTTTATTGCATTTTTCTAGATAAATGTTCTTTTGTTCAAGAGCAACTAACTTCCCCTCGCTATGGTTCTTGAATTCTAACATCTTTTGATATTGTTCTGCATAGAAGTCAATCAAGTTCACTGCTTCTTCTAACTTTTTTTCCATTTGATAAATAACTTCCAGCTTTTTATTTACCTGCGCCAGAATCGAATCCATGGGTTGATTGCTATTAACCATCGGCGACAGTGGTACCGCTGAAACCCCTTCCTTATCTGTCTTCATACACTCGTCACACTGAACGAATGCTTTCCGCACGCACTTCTTATGGAAGACACTTTCACATGCGCCTTTACACTTAATAACATCATCCTTGCTCATGGAAACAAACAACTTACACTTCTTACACTGTACCATTTTTACACACGGTTCTTGACGGTACGTAAACAAATAACACGTCCGTACGCTGAGTGAGCGCGTACGGCTATGGCTACCTCAAAAGCCTCGGCATCGACGGCCTGCGCTTCCGCACTGCAGCCACCGGGGGACGTATCCTCGAGGTGGCTGGTGCGGAGAGGAGCGCCAAAGCGGACGCATTGGCGGAAAAATTAAGGGCGTCCCTTCGGCGACGACGTTCGTGTCGCCAGGCCGGAGAAGTGCGCGGAGCTGCGCATCTCCGGACTCGGCGACGCCGCTACCAAAGAGGTCGTGGCGCGGGTGGTGGCAGAAGTTGGCGGTTGTGCCGCCACCAGCGTCACCGTCGGAGAAATTACCCGGCAGGCGAGCAAGGAGGGCACGGCGTGGGTCAAGTGCCCGGTCGCGGCGGCCGAACTTTTAACGGATGGCCGCGCCCTTGTCATCGGTTGAACCCGCGTCCGTGCGGTCCTTTTGGATCCCAGTCCGCAGCGGTGCTTCCGCTGCCTGGATGTGGGGCATGTGGGGGCCAGGTGTGCTGCGGGACTTGACCGCAGCACCCTGTGCTTCCGCTGCGGGCAGCCAGGTCACAAAGCGGCCGGCTGCGCCGCGGATCCGCACTGCCCCGTGTGTGCGGCGGCGGGAGAGGCCGCTGCGCACCGCCTGGGCGCCAAGGCTTGCCTGGCGGCGTCTAAGAAGCGGCGTCGTCGCCGAGGAGGAGTCGGTGGGAGGCGGGTCGGGCCGGTCGCGGACCCCGCTCCCACCCAATCTGACGAGGTTATGGACACCACCCAATCTTAAATGTCCACATTCTCGGTCCTGCAGGCCAACGTCAGGCACTGCGCTGCGGCCCAGGATGTTTTGATCCAGTCCGTAGCGCAGTGGAAGACGACCGTGGTTGTAGTCGCCGAACCGTACGCGGTTCGTGCCCGTGATGATTGGGCCAGCGACCGCGACGGTGGAGTGGCTATCGTCTCCCAGCGGGGCGCCTTTGATAAGGTGTCCAAAGGACGAATGTGCGTCCTCGCGCTGCTGGGAGACGCTGCAGTGATCGGGGTGTACTGTCCGCCCAGGAAGACCCGTGCTCAATTTGAGCAGTTACTCGTTGAGCTCGGGGCTCTTGTGGCGGAAGCACACCCCACCCCGCTCATCGTCGTCGGGGACTTCAACGCCCACTCTACGGCGTGGGGATCTCCGGCGACGGACTTGCGGGGGGAGTTGTTGGAGGATTGGGCGGTGTCCATGGATCTGGTGCTGCTAAATCAGGGGACGGTCCCCACGTACGTGGGGGAGAACGGGAACACGTCCATCGTGGACGTGTCCTTCGCCAGTTCTGGCCTGGCGAACCACGTACGTGGCTGGAGGGTGGTAACGGAGGTGGAGACGATGTCGGACCACCGGTATGTCCGGTATGTATGGTATGAAAATAAGAACAGATGATGCAAATGAGCGACTTTCAATGTTGTTGAATGTTCCTCGGACTACTTTAGGGGGGGCGTATACATTAAAAGAGTTCGTACGATATTGACCCGAGATTTGGTGCCTCCAAACCTAGGCATATATCTCGAGACCAAATATCGTCATACGGGATCATAATGGTATTTTTGGAGGAGTATGTATATATGGAATAATTTGAATAGAAGGCGAACACAATTCATGAACTTGCAAGCCAGTTTGGATAATGTAAGATTTACAAGATTAACTTATAGTGAACTGGTTTTGTTAGCCTACATACCACATAAAACAGGTAAGATCATATTATGGAGAACATATAAGAAATGATGGTGTGCACGGAAATTGAATAGCAGACAGAGCCAGCAACATTTTGAAGAATTTTCCTTTGGCCGACAATTGCCCATTATTAAGGGTAAGAATACAAAGCAGATAAATAAGTAAAAGGACTTACTTTGTATACGAAGTCTATGAGAATAACATTGGCAGCTTAGATAACATAAAATATTATTATTGTAATTTGCATTGTAGGCCGAAGGTTGCTGTGCTTATGTCATGTCATTGATCTGGTATTTAAGTTGGGCAAGTGATGAAGAAATGATACTCCAATGATGTACATAGCCATTTATTCTTCTGCTCTTCGTATAATAGATACTACTCGTATATTTCCACTTAATGGTTTGATAAAATAAATAACAATCCAATGATTGTAGATTCGTTACATTTTTATTTTCACAATTTATCTAATACTTGCACAACTAACTATTAATTAATACAAATATTCTACTTTAACTAATTAGCACTTTACTGAACTCGATCTGGAAACAGAATGTGTTCTTTTTCCAGAATATTCACTTTTTATCGCCTTTCAACAAATCCCACCTCATACTGAACATTAATGTCAACTCAACTACCCACTATTTTCGAATAATCAATAAATGTTTTATGTACAGGCTAATCATTCTACTATGAGGCGGTGTTGACATCACAAAAATAACTTATTACTACCTAAAACTGAATGGTTTTAGCAAAATCACAACATTCGGCCATCAGACAGCGTGCTATCTCCGGAGCACGCAGTAATCACAACATTCGGACCTGTATATTGAACTAATCACATTTTTATACATAACGTACATAACAATAATACCTTTATGCGGCTTTTTATAATATGCTAAATCAAAATCTTAAAGTTAAATTAAACCTAAACCTTCTCTATATCTTCTATCTACTTTGTCTATAGTCTATAGGCTTATAATATTAACTCAATCATTATTTAGTTTGTAAAACTATAAGTGAGAACTTGAGTCTGGCGAAACGTCAAGAATACAAAACAAAGGCAACAAGTAACCAGTTCACAGAGCAGACCGCCTGCTGAAACTATTTACAAATGTAAAATCTAAAAAGTGATCTATTTTTTTAAAACCCAGCAGAGTCTGCAGATCACTTCCAGGTTTCCTTTTCCAGCAAAAGAAATCATTACATGTGTCAGCAATTAGTGTAAAATATATTTAATAGTGGAATACAACTAGTAAAAGCGAGTGATTTTTCATAAAAAAATTCATTAGGTATCTAATATTACCATCATAATAATATTACTTAAATAATATTTGTAAATTAAATTGTTAATCTCATTTTAAGCGAACTACTGTCCTTATGAGAAATAGAGTTCTTTTAACCTTAATAATCGTCTAGTTTCAGGCAACGTGATGAAGCCACAATATACCTATATACCTTAACCCTAAGGACACATAAATATAGTATTTAAGGCAGCTCTTGTGGCATTCTCGAAGTTACTTTTTTTTATATCAACATCTATCCTTACAGGTTTCCCTAATTCGATAATGTTACAATGTGTTTATCATTGCCGACAATTTTAATTAATGAATTGTAACTTAGGGCATAAATACATCGATAGACTAAATTCCGATACTGTAAACTAACTTTACTAAATTGTCATGCAAATAATAATGACTTTAGATAATCATTTTAAATATTAATAAAAATCTCAGATGATAATTGGTGTCTTATAATGTAATAATAGTTTCATTCGTGTAATAATGACAATAATTAATAATTAATAATTTCATATCATACTATAATAAATTGTGTCAAACGTTTGCAAACATAAATCTGAAATAGGTAGGTACGAATTATGTCAAATAATAATAATAATATAAAATAATCATGATATGCGCATAAAATGTGTCAATGCAAAATGTATAAGCATTCTTAAGTCAATCACTGAGATACTCTGATTAATCTAACCATACCAATACCTTCAAATTCGGTTGGTAGCCTGTCGCAAGAGCGTATACCTACCACTGTTTAACTGGGTAACTACCCATAAAGTGTCATTGACCTTATGCAGTCTACTATGATAACAAGAAAGACTTTTTTTTTTTGGTTGATGTACATGTTATAAATTCGCAAGATTTATTGGGAACTTTTTGGTTAGTAAAACCTTCCTATTTCACAAATACAGGATAAAAACTAGACATATAATTATTAGACTACTATTTACTTAGAAATAGTATGGTATTACTTTAGAAATGGTATTTGAATAAAAGAAACTGCAAGGTACGATACCTATATTTCTTGTGTGGTGCAGCCACAAGATTCTGATGAATTTCTTATTCTCATAATGTTATGTACCTACTCCAGAGAGACTCTTGGACGTAATCTAAATTATAGAATATCGCTTTTATGGATATTTTGTAAGATACAAGATTAGGTACTCCGCAGGAGGATACAGGTTAAATTTGAATACACTGTTAAAGTAACTCAAATTTACAATTCCATCTACATCTGTTAATGCCTCATCTTTTGCACAGCAAAAGCTGGTGAACTTAACCTTTAGCTAGTTTTAAATTGAATCAAATTATCTAAAATAACTACTAGGAGCGGCTAACCCCACAAGTTCCAACTCTCGACCATTTAGTTAAGCATTGGTTTCTATGTGTTACAATAGTCACGGTAAATTTAAGACTTTAGAAGGTTTTCTTTTCCATTTTTATAAGAATAAGAATATTAACGATATTTGTTAAAAAATATGAAAAAGAAAACTCCTAGTCGAGTCGACTGGCAGACTGCAGTCATCTATCTAAACCAATGGCTATAACTATTTAAAGGGGAAATGCTGCCAGTCTTTGGGTACAATGTCATTATTTAGATTTAGGTTAGTTTAGATAGTTATAATGTAAATAGATAATGTTACATTGGATTATTTTGGTAAATAAATATGTAGCAAGTCTCATTCTGTCAGATGCTACAATACTTTCTAGGCAGCAGTCCCACGATCTGATAAAATTCTACAAGGAACTCTGATAACGTAAGCTGTTCAGGGTTCTTTTTTTCATTTTGCGAACCAGTCAACTTTTGTTAGAATATAGGATATACATTTAATTCTAGCCTTTACCTCTAACAAAATGGCCCTAAGTGGTCTAAGTGCATAAATATACTGTTAAAAGGCAGTTTTACCTTCTCTTCAGTCTTAGCGGAATTATAAATATTGCATTAGTAAACCAGTAAGACTGAATCTGTTCTAGCGTAACCATAATAAGCATCAGAATTATACTTAGTTTACTTGGTCCTAAATTATCCCTATAGGGCATTATGTCTTAGTATACTCATTTGACTGGACACTAGTCCATGTTGAAGCGGGCTTAAAAGAAATCAACAACCTGACGCTATTTGTGGTACCTACTAAATCCCTCCTTGTCATAGTGGTACTACAGTATTAGGACTGCTGGTACGAAGTATGTTACAGCCGGTGTACAGCGTAAAATTAAGGCCTAATAGACACCTACGTGCCCTTTTTTTTTAACAGTTTACAGGGCGTTCTTGTAGTGTAGTTTGTCGACTGAAATACGCAACTAGTATAATCTGATAAACTAAACTAGTCAGAGAATACCACCTAACCCTGGTGAACTGCAACCGTATGCACTTCGGTCAGGCTTCTGAAACTCGCCTACACCTACAGCAATAATTAACGCCCGAACGGAGACTTCTAAACCGCGTATGGCGGCACGCAAAATGTTTCTATCTTTACTTAAATTTCTCTGTATATATATATATTTTTGCGATTTGTAGGTGTGTTTAGAAATACCTATAAGATTAGCACTAGCTTTAATCAAGATCAAGGAAGTAAAACTTGTGTACGTACTACTAAAAGTTATTCCGTTCCTCAGTGTTTCAATCAGGATTATCTATATTAATATTATAAGAAGGAAAGATTCGATTGCCTGTATGGTTGTTTCTTTGCGTTGAATAGTCTCCAAAACCACTGAATCAATTTGAAAAACTCTTCCACTACTGCGAAGGCACACCCTCCCCGAGTAACGTTCCCGTATCTCCACAGGAATGGGACTACGCAGGGAAAACCATGCGGCAACCGCTAGTATTGTCTTCGACCAGTAGAGGTCCGTCAACTAGGTCTTTTTACAAGGATCCAAGTGTAATATTTAGCTTAATAACTCATACAGTCCACTGCCGTTGTATAGCTCTTTCAATAAAAAAAGGTCTTTATAATAGATATTGCTAGCTGTCTCACAAAGTCTTTTCACAAAACGTCGAAATTAGATAAGAAATCCTAAAATTGTCTACCCATGTGCATTGCACGGTATCTCCCGGGATATTTTGAACACCTGATATGATATGATATGATTTGGTACAATTGGTCAAAAAGGTCACCGTCTATTACAATTAGAAATTATATTATATTCCCCAATAATAGAGTCCATGCCTAAAATGGTCGCCAGGGATTTTTAATGTGCGCGACACACTAAAAACACAACGCGAGTATGTGTAGATAGAATGTGCTGCGTATGGTGGCGCATTGGATATTGATAGTGTGACTCTGGTCATAGAAAACAACACAAATTGATTCTACTTAACACGCGTTGCGTCGCGTTTTAACAATGTGTTTCCGCCTCAAACTTCCGACGTGTATTTGACACGGATAACTCTTGAGGAAACCCACACTATAACACATATAGATTGTTATGAAGTTAAAAAGTTCAACTAATCCTCAGCCATATCACATTTTTAAAACGTGATACATTATATCTATATCTATATAATTATAATTCCATAAATAATGCACTATGAGTTCTTATCAATAAGGTACAACTAAAATAAGTTATAAAAGACCACAATTCCTTGTCTGGAGGACTCGTGTCGCGGTTGCTCAAGGTCGTTAGCAATTATCCGAATCAAAGTCTTAATTTCACCTATTGCTCGGCCCGATCCTCACCATTGCCTTCAGTATTGCCGCCACTGGTTAGATTCCGCCTTCTGGCGGTCACACCGCGCCGCCGCGCCGCACTGTATTCCGACACGACAGTTCACCTGTCTTTCTGCTTGGGCGTGAATCTTTCACTTCAGTCACCTGGAATTGTCATTTTAAACGCAGTTACTGCTCTTTCAAGCAAACAATTTCCCATCTATTATCTCATCTAAGGCGTTTATTACGTCAAAGGCGCTTATATCTCGCCTGCTTGGCGTCCCCAAAAAAATCTCTATGCCTTACTATGCATACGGCTAGTTATGAAAAGGGTACAGTTTGTGCAGTAATCTTTCTTGAGCGATTCCGTGATTGGGAAAGCTCACTAAGCCCCTGGTATGGAATCTAAATAACACTATAGGCATAAACAAGACTGAAGGTGTTAAGTAAATCAAAAATATCAATACTGTTTCACATACGCTCCATTTACTATTGGGCAACAAAATTTGTTATGCATTTATGTGTGTGTAATCTAAACGCTCCACACATACCAATCCAAGTAAGCCTAATGTCAGTCTAAATCATTGAAAAAACTTCTATATTGTTATGATCGCCACCATAATAGCAGCACAACAATATGACTGCATAAAGCACAGATGATAATGTGAATCATTCTCCATATACTCGCCTGGTTGAAATTGACAGCACACCTATTCGGTTGCATACTGGCTGCACACTAACACGGCTGCATGTAGCATCGCTTCATGACTAAACAGATCAATCTCAACATACTTACATGGTTGTGCACTGGCAGTCTTACATACTGGCAGACATAGCTTATAGAAATCATTTGCTGCACCTACATGATTGCACTTCAGCAGCACACCTACATGGCTATGAAACTAACTCTCAACCTACCTGCATGGTTGCGCTTTTACAGCTCACCTACATGACTGCAGACAGCACTCCTGCACGGCTATGGACATAACTCACATCATACCTGCATGGTTGCGCTTCTACAGAGCACCTACACGACTGTAAACAGCACACCTGCACGGCTATAGAAATAACTCGCATCATACCTGCATGGTTGCGCTTCTGCAGCACACCTACATGACTGCAGACAGCACACCTGCACGGCTATGGCACTGACTCACATCATACCTGCATGGTTGCGCTTCTACAGCACACCTACATGGCTGTAAACAGCACACCTGCACGGCTATGGAAATAACTCACATCATACCTGCATGGTTGCGCTTCTACAGCACACCTACACGACTGTAGACAGCACACCTGCACGGCTATGGAAATAACTCGCATCATACCTGCATGGTTGCGCTTCTACAGCACACCTACACGACTGTAGACAGCACACCTGCACGGCTATGGAAATAACTCACATCATACCTGCATGGTTGCGCTTTTGCAGCACACCTACATGACTGCAGACAGCACACCTGCACGGCTATGGCACTAACTCACATCATACCTGCATGGTTGCGCTTCTACAGCACACCTACACGACTGTAGACAGCACACCTGCACGGCTATGGAAATAACTCACATCATACCTGCATGGTTGCGCTTCTGCAGTACACCTACATGACTGCAGACAGCACACCTACACGGCTATGGAAATAACTCACAAAATACCTGCATGGTTGCGCTTCTACAGCACACCTACATGGCTGTAAACAGCACACCTGCTCGGCTATGGAAATAACTCACATCATATCTGCATGGTTGTGCTTCTACAGCGCACCCACATGGCTGCAAACAGCACACCTGTACGGCTAATGGAACTGAGTCTCAACATACCTGCATGGTTTCACCTTACAGCTCACCTGAATGGCTGCCAACAACACACCTTGCACGGCTATGGGACTAACACACATAATACCTGCATGGTTGGACAATCACTTGCAACGCTCAGGGTTGCACAGCAGCATTCATACTTAAATTAATAAAATAATGTCTAAATTTGTCATAGTACGTCTCGTTGATTGGAGATCCACGCACTAAATACAGTCTTTGCCTTTGAGAAGTCGTTAAGTATCTTAACCACATACTTTTAAAAATAAATAGCAAAGACTGCAAGTCTAGTCGGTCTTAACACAAAATATTATATTACACATAATTGATCTATGTAACTGCAATAAGAACGGTGCGTACCTATCATATTTGGTCACATTTATTTGTCCTATGTAAAAATAAATTTATTCACCGTACCGGTAGAGGGTATTCACAAAATAAATTAAAATAACTAACTGTAGTTATGTCCAAAATGTCTAATAGGACGTCTTATTAACTGAGGATCCACGAATTAAAATGAAGTCCTAGCCCTTGAGAAGTGGCTATGTAACTTAAATATGTACCTACTTTTTGTTTCAAGGTAACTAATAGGTACATATGGGCATAATAGTGGGTATTACCACAATAAAAATATAGCTCTATGCAACTACAATAAAACGATAAGGACCTTTTTGTCACATTTCTGTGTTCAATCTAAAACAAATGTATTCACTGTTCCGGTAGAGAATATTTCCTAAAACCCTTACCGGTGTTAAAAAAAAAACTTCGTTAAATGGACACCGCAGTCAATAGAGTTATGTAACCCCAGTTTGCAGCAATTCGTTAAAGTCAAATACTTTCTTGACTACAGTAGAAAATGCTACGAATATAATACACGCTAATAGGAATAATCACGAACCATGATTAGAATTCGAATAAACTTTTACTTACAGTTTTAACTTGTCACGGCTTGGCTCGCAGGTTATCACACTTCTGAATTGATGAAGAAATGATACTCCAATGATGTACATAGCCATTTATTCTTCTGCTCTTCGTATAATAGATACTACTCGTATATTTCCACTTAATGGTTTGATAAAATAAATAACAATCCAATGATTGTAGATTCGTTACATTTTTATTTTCACAATTTATCTAATACTTGCACAACTAACTATTAATTAATACAAATATTCTACTTTAACTAATTAGCACTTTACTGAACTCGATCTGGAAACAGAATGTGTTCTTTTTCCAGAATATTCACTTTTTATCGCCTTTCAACAAATCCCACCTCATACTGAACATTAATGTCAACTCAACTACCCACTATTTTCGAATAATCAATAAATGTTTTATGTACAGGCTAATCATTCTACTATGAGGCGGTGTTGACATCACAAAAATAACTTATTACTACCTAAAACTGAATGGTTTTAGCAAAATCACAACACAAGGTATGATATAAGTATTACTTCTCGAACTCAGCTCCTAGACAATGTTTTACTGACATATGAAGGCGATGACGAGTGGAAAATAAAATGCGATAAAAAATTCAGTTTTTTTTTTCAGAGCTCTGACTACTCAGCCAACTATATCACGGGTGGTCTACATTTGACCTCAACCTCAGCTACCTGATAACAGTATTTTTATTGGGGCATTAAAATGTCCGCATCTAGGCCAAAGTCCCATACAAAGTTATCACTGTCCTTTCCGCATCCGATTGGTCCCATCCCTCCTATTCCGCCACTCTTCCCCTAATATTCCCTTTCCTAACACCTCCGGGAGAGTGAGATCAGAGGTCGAATCAGATAGGTTAGATTGTTAAAAGTGTAGAAAAGTACATTCGTTATAAAATATACTAAGTGCCATCGATCAGCAGTAATTTATACAGTTATGGTATGAGTAAGAACTCGAACGCAAGCAGCATTGTAGTCGCTGCAAGCAAAGTCGAACACAAAGAGACCCTAATAGAAAAGCTGTAAGCCCCAGAAAACTTCACCTTGGTGCAAGCACCAAATTTAAAGTAGCTTCAGTCTTGTCAGAATCTGCAAAAAATAGAGATAACACCTAAAGCAGGCCCAATACCAACTGGGTACTGAAAGGCGACTACTGTTCTCGATTCTGGAGACAGGTTTGTTGATATTTTTCTTTGTATCGATTGCGTCGTCACTCTGCACTGTTGCGGACCCTCATTGGCGAAACTAAAAACAGAAATTAGCTAAAAACCTACAGACAAACAGACATAAATAGCTTATAACAGTTAAAAATACCTAGTTTCTTTCACCTAAAACTCAAGTTTTTCCCAAAAAGTTTCAAATTTTATATCAAAATTAATTGATTGTCACTTCCACAGTGTCGAAATAACACCAGCAGCGCGACACGGGAGAGGCGCGAGACACACTCCTGAAGGTACAACTTGCTTCCTCCTGGAGTATTTTAATTTTCGTGGCGGGTAGGTACTTACATACCTACCTACAACATTACACTGCTCTGTACACCCGGGAGGGGCGGCACAGGGGGAAGTCTTCAGGAGCATAGTTTCTACGCTGTTATACGAAATTTCATTAATTACATACATATTGTGGCTGCTTACCGCTAAGTAAAATTCAAATAGGTATTCGTTTGTTGTTGATAGACGCCGCGCCAAGCCGGCGCCGCATTCATTCTTTCTTTTGGTTCGTGTAGACAGCGATCTACCGCTATTGTTTTCATCCAGAACTGGTCGAGTTGTCTTCCTGCTGCGTTGTACGGCTACTCGTTTCTGGTCTTGAAACAGAATAACAACATTTTATTAATATTAATTAAATTTAAAATTAAACAGTTAAATTCATTTAAAGTATCATTTTTTCCAAATTTTTATAGCCTGTCATACGCCGGTAGGTGCGCAGTCCCGACCCCGAATCGGGAGTGCCTAGTGGTGTTGACAGGTTATCACCATTATAAAATTAATCCAATAGAACACTCCAAATTTTGCAAATTTTTCACTTTTTTTTCCCGTTCTCATTACGAACGGTACACCTGTTTCCCGACCAGGAGCGAGCGCCTTCGCGCACCCTACCTGGCGATACCTCAATCATGAGGCCAGTGGTTCGCAAGAAACGTTCGAAGAAAGTTTTTTGCATCTTAACAGAACTTGGGACAATATCCCGCAGCGAGACTTTGATAACTTAATTCAAAGCATGAAAAACCGTTTCAGGACCGTGGTTAACGTCATGGGTGGTTTTACTGACTACTGATTTTTCCTATCAGTGCAAAAAATTGAAAAGAAATTACTTCTTTTTTTATTTTTTCGTAAATGACACATTCATCTTTAGTTGCACCATTTTTTTATTTTTTCGTAAATGACACATTCATCTTTAGTTGCACCATTTTTTTACTTTTTGTTTTCATTTTAATAAAATTTTATATAAGTCGAAAATATATTTTTATTTGCATAAATATGTATAGTCTAAAAAATGGGCTTCCTAAGAATATAACATTGTTGCATATTATTCCTAACAGATTTTCTGAAAATTGAGAAAATGTGAAATATCCCTAGACGGTGTTGATGTGTGTATTTTTAAGACAATTAGTATATAGGACGTAGCTGGACTACAGCGAGTAGGTGAAAAGAGGCAACTCTAGATAGAGTTGAGCAAATTGACCTCGACTTTTAATATTTTTATTAAAAAAATTCTTCTCTATTGTATCTCTTATTTTATTTTACTTTGATTTCTTTATCGTCTTTTGTATTGCTGTATAACTCTGTTAGACAGAAGCTCTATTGGCTCCAAATCGACTGCACAGAGTTGAGACATCGGCCATTCGCCGCAACTGGAGATAGGACCTATGCAGGCATCACACGCACATAATAACACATACAGGCCTTACACACATTTACACGCACAAACAGGCAGTACACACACACACAAACATACACACGTCAAACAGAACACACCACTGTCACACATCTGAAGGGTACCCTTTACATACCCTACAGAAAACCACACTAACCACACGCGGACTGGGGTACCTTTACATACCCCACAAGCACACAAGCTAAGAGACCGGACAACCCCCTGATAGAAGATGTTCGCAACACAACGTACGCCCGTAAAAAGCGCGGAGAAGGACAGCGCTCGCACATCATCACCGTCAAAAACAGTGACCAAAAAATCTATTGTGCGCAAAAGTTTGGAAGCGTTTGAGATCAAGGCAGGAACATCGAAAGCCCCCACAGACCAAACAACCTCTGACGGACGGAAATCCACTGCGAGCCTCTAAACAACTAGAGTATAGCCCACCGAGGAGGAGTAAGAGTCAAAGCCCACTTTAACGACTCCGCTCCCACCCGGCAAAAACATTATAATTCAAATATAGGCTTTAAATATTGCTCTTTAGATATATTTTACATTGCCATCATCAATAAGCAGACAGCTCGCTTCAGCGAGCTTACCGCCGTTACCGCCGCAGAGGACGCCTCGCTGGCCGTGCGTTGTAGACGAGCGGTCGGCGCGGTGCCCGCGCGCTCACTGCTAGCAGTCGCCTCACCGGCTCGCTACTACGAGTTGCTTTAATGGAAACCGATCGCGAACTGTGTCTATTGCGAAAAGCGATTGCGGTCGGCGGGTGGACAGCTGGCCGTCTGCTAGCTGTCGCCGCGTGGACTGCTGGGTGCGTGCTAGCTGTCGCCGCGTAGACTGCGAGCAGTAGTCTTCTTTTAGGTCTGTGTTGGGTGGGAGCGGTGTTGAAGCGGAGTCGTTTAAGTGGGCTTTGACCTTAAGACCACCTTAGATGCTCCTCAACACCCGGAAGTCTCAAAAAAGGCTAAGACGATCCAGCCCATAGAGCACAGCCCAACTACCGGGAAGTCGTACCCCAACAGGACAGCTGAGGCAAGGGACGCCGCCAAAAAAGCGAAATACTCGCTCGGCTTGGCGAAGAATCTCAAGTCCGAGATAAAAAGTGACGTCACGCAGTGGATCGACAGACTGGTGGAGATAGTAAGAGACGCGAAGACTGGGGAGAAAGGAGAGGAGACAGTGCAGGCTCACCCACCCACTCAAACGATAAACATCGATACCCTCGCAGAAAAAATCAAAGAGCATACTGACCTACTAGCGAGGTCCAATAGGTAGAGGTACTTTTTTTTTTTTTTACGTGAAGGAAAATCCTCATGGATGTTATGCCGGACTCCTACCGACTAAAAAACCTCACGTAACGCCCAACAGCCTATGGTTGAGAGCCCCGGGTAAGCCCTCGGAAGGATGTCCCAGGACTCCCAACAGACCTACAGCCGCCACTGCGGCCTCGCCCAGGGGGAGGTTCGGGTGCTAGCCGCGTCTTTGTGGGGGGAGGGTTTAGGGTGTGATCCCGCTTCTAAGGGGGGGGGGGGGGCGTGAGGTCCTCACGTCACGCTGCCGTCATGGGCCTGCTTCTGTAAGGACGGTGAGCGACCCTCTCACCGTCCCCAGACCCCAGGTCATGGAGGCCGATAGTTCTCGGCGAAGACACGTCGGCGGCGCTCAGGCCGCCGACTGCGGAACTCGGGTGGGAGAGTTCTCTCCCGTACCCGCCCCGCCGCCTCCTTCACGAGCATGATCTGCTCGCAGAAAGCGCAGTCCCACTTACTCCCGCTGTCCACGTCCAGACCCACTACGAGGACCTGGCGCTGTTGCGCCCACGCCGTGCACTCCACTAGCGTATGGAGCGCTGTGTCATCGCTGCGGTCCTCGCAGTGCTGACATTCAGCCGTGGTTTCCCGGTGTCTTCGCCACAGATACCTACCGAAGCTACCGTGCCCGGTAAGTATCTGCGACAACCGGTAGGAGAGAGCACCGTGTCTTCTCTCCAGCCACTCGTCCATGACCGGTCTGACGGCCGCGATTGTGGCGAATCCCCCCTTTGGTTGCTCAAGTCGCACCTTCCATGTCTCCACGGTTTCCTGGTGGAGCAAGGACCGCTGGGCCTGGATTTCTCGAGACGCAGGCCTTTGGTCCCGATCCAGCGCCTCCTTGCGCCATCTGAACACTGACGCAAGGGCTCTCGCTTCCAGGTCCCATGAAGGGGTTCCGGCTAGGAGACATGCCGCCTCACCGGAGATCGTGCGGTATCCTCTTATCACCCTGACGGCCATCGCTCTCTGCGGGCTCAGCAATTTAGCCACATTGCTGGCCGTCAGGGTCAGGTAGACGTACTACTAGAGAGGAGGACCAATAGGTCCATACATTAGCAAGCTGAAGAGCATTGCGGCTAATCCTGGGTTTGGGAAATTGATTATGGGAGGGGATGGGAACGCTTGGAACAGGTGGTGGGGCAGTGAGAGTGCGGACAGCCGAGGAAAGGACATGCTCCAGATGATTGACGAGATGGGCCTCCAGGTGCTCAACACGGGAAACACTCCAACATTCGACACCTACCGAGACGGGCGAAGATTCAAGAGCCACGTGGACATAACCTTCTGCACCACGAACATGCTAGACTTGGTGGTGAACTGGAGGGTAGAGGAGAATTTGACCAGCTCGGACCACAACGGGATAGCATTTGGCATTTAACTCCAACGGTCGAGGGGAATGGCAATAAACAGAACAACGCGGAAATTTAACACACGCAAGGCAAAATGGGATGAGTTTGGGGAGGAGTTAATCAGGAACAAGCGTGGGAACCAACTCACCACAGACCAAATCCATAATATAACTACGGCGCCGCAAAGCGACGAATTTGTGGGTAAATTTACCGAAGCCATTGCCAAAGCGTGTAGCACAGCCATCCCCGAAAAGGCCAAATGCCAAAGGTTGTCCGTCCCGTGGTGGAGTGAGGAGCTCGCTCAAAAGAAGAAGGAGGTCACCACCAAGAGGCGTCGCATTAGGTGTGCCGCACCGGTCCGTAGGGCGAGTGTCGTGGCTGAGTACCTGGAGAGCAAGGAAAGGAATGAACTGGCCATCAAGCAAGCACAGGTCGCGTCCTGGAAGGATTTCTGCTGTAAACAGACCAGAGAGGGGATGTGGGAGGGCATTTACAGGGTTATTGCACGAACCGCGGGTAGAGCTTAGGACGTGCTCCTGGAGGTGAATGGCGTGGCCCAGAACGAGGAAGGATCAGCGCGACTACTGGCTGAGACGTTTTACCCAGGAGACCCGTAAATAGGAGATACGGATGAACAAAGGTGAGTGAGAGAAAAATCGGAGGTGGTGGCCGGGGGGGGGGGGCGTGCTGTGAACAGCACGACCCACCGTTCACCCCATTCGAGCTTGATAACGCAATACGCTCCTTCAACCCTAAAAAAGCGCCGGGAGCAGACGGATTACGGACCAGTTTATATTTACCCTTACATTCAAAGGAACTCGTGAATTCTAAGTTTTGCGAAAGTTGAGATGTTTCTACTTCCTGAACTACAAAATCCTCAACATTGAAACTTGTGTGAAACAATTCTTTACGTACTTCCTTTATGAAACTGAAAAAAAAATTGGAATGGGACCACGCATTGAGAAGTCACAACTAATAAACCATTGGTCTTTCATCCCCTCTCCCAAAGGAACCGCGCAAAATAACTAGCTGGCCCTCGCAACTTTGTTTACGCCACATAAGGTGTATGAAAGGACAGGTATTTTTTCTTCAGACTCATGGGAGCGTATGAAACTGCCCTGTTTGCTTAATCATAAAAGAGCTTTTATGATTAAGCCAACACGCCACACAAACGTTGTTTATAATGAACATCCTTTAAAATACAACTTTACTGGAAAATGTTGAGCTTTGGCTACAGTGACATAGGTACATAAATTAAATCACCTTAAACATAATAAGTACATGCATACGGTCACGCCTTTGTTGCCATGTTTACCTTTTTATAATTCGTCCCACGTGACGTAATAGGTGGTGAGCCGCATTGCCGTGTTGAAATGGACAGGCGTAGGTACTGATTACTTTTGAAAATTATTAAATCTTAAGGCTACCGTTAGCGTTAGTGTTATCGTCTCAACTCTTCCGGTTATGCTTAAAGTTTTCAGTCTGTGGCCCTAATCTAACAAACGTTTCGTATTCGCGCTTCACCATACAACTTACTCTTTTTATTATTAAAAGGGCTAATCAATAAACACGTACGTCATACCGGCCTTGGACCCACTAAACTCATGAGGTCTCTTTCTACCCATCTAGCGCAGTCCTGGGGTATCCTTTAGAGGGCTTACCCGGGGCTCCCAACCGTAGGCTGTTAGGTAGGATACGTGTGGTTTTTAGTCAGTAGGAGTCATAGTACATTCATGTGGGATTTTCCTTACGTTAAAAAAAACCATCTAGCGCATAACTCCCCGGGTAAGTTGGAGGATGTCCTAAATTTGTTCCCACATTTTGGTTACGACTTATCCTAGAGGCTCGATAGAATACGGTTCAAACTGTGCTTATAACATAATTTCCAGGCGGACGAAGTCGCGGGTAACAGCTAGTTAGAAAAAAAAAGTAATCATATATGGAATACTGTAAGATAAAAAGATAAAAAATGTAAAAAAGGAAAGGAGGTGGAGTTAATTAATTACTTACCTGTAGATTAAGAATAATATAACAATATAAATAAAGAAAAGTAGAACCGAGACTAGCAGGCGTCCCACCTGGTAAAGAGTAAAAGGGATGAATGACAGAAAGAAATAGTATGCGGAATGAAAGTGCACACTCAAATGCGAGAACTGTAATGGAAAAGATAAGCTTAGGAATGTCCCTGAAAAATGAACATCAGGGGGTAGTCAGGTACACACCCAGCTATCCATGGTAGCTGGGCAATAAAAAAGAAAGAAAAAAAATACCAATTGGGCCTGGGTGTGGCGGGCTTTGTTAATATCATTAAAGATATAATACATGCCCAACCAAATATGGACAAACTACAAATTTTAAAAAGAATTTCTGAAATCAGTCAGATCCTGCTTGACTTGCACCATAAAAAAACATTTAATAGACGTAAATAATTAGTGCCAATACTTGGCAAAAACTTGTGGAGCATTGTAATAAGTGTAAAACGGGACGAGTTTCTATTTGGTAGTAAGTTAGGAGAGAATATAAAAATACTAAGGACATAGAAAATTTTTGTAAAGAATGTTTCAGTTTCGATGTACAATTACTATTTATTTAATATTTATGCACACAAATAACAACAATAAAAGAATTAACATTAAAAGAAAAGAAGAGTAGGTAAAACGGTTACTTTGCAGGTACTATGTTACTTTGCAGGTTTACTCACGCTTACTGGATTGTATAACATAAGACATTGCATTGCCAACATATAGAAAAAGCCATCTTACTAATTAAAAATACACCACCAGCAAATACCTCTGCGAAGCGTCGTTCTGGTTTCCAGCAGGGAAACGCCCAAGGTTCTCCATCAAGTAGTGGACGGATGAATAATTTTTGTTATGTCTTGGTTTGATGAGATGGCGCTGCTGTCATAGTGTCAACATCGTGTCCGTATAAATTGTGTTATAAAAAATAAAAATACCGATTAAACTGTTCAAAAATAGTGCAAAGAAGTGAACAAGTGTAAGAATTGTGGACAGAAATATACAAATTCATTGAAATATACGTGAAAATGCTGTAAAACACTATTACTTGTAACGGCAACTAGGCAAGTATATTCATTCAAAAAGTGCAAAATAACGTAAAGAACTGGTATCGCCATATGGAACTAAGTGTAAAACAAAAGACTATGTGAATTATAAAGTCATTAGTGAAGAAATAACTTTTATCTGCAAAAACATAACCTCAATAAATATTTTCGTCAAAATTCTACCAAGTCATCCAGCAGGACATACCGCACAGCGACATCTGTGGTGGAATAGTCGTACTACATGCTGTGCGAAAGTGCACTTACTGTTGAACTATATTACCAATCGATATCTAAGTGGTTCACTGCAAAAATTACTAGAGGGCGTTAATATTAAGTTCATAAGTTCCACAAATTTAAAAAAGAGGGCGCAAGCAGTACGAAATGGAACAAATCACAGAAATATTAAAGTCTCTGCAGGATAAATTGGCTGAACAATCGAATGAACTGAAAGAAATAAAAGAAAACATACCAAATAGCATAAACAAAAATATAGATGAGAAATTCCTTATACTTGATTCTAGACAACAACAACTACAAAAAATTACCGAAGAACAAAGTAAAAAAATCCAGATATTTGAAAGTATTATAAAAAGAAGGAATTTGATATTTTTTGGTGTTGAAGAGACTGAAAGCTCCTATTTCAGTCTACAAAAGAAAATTATAAATATTATACTGAACGACATGAAAATAGACTGTCAAAAAGGAGACATAGAATATATATCAAGAATGGGGAAGAAGTCTGGAAAAACAAGGCCAGTTATTGTCACCCTTACTACTATGGGAAAAAAGATAGAAATACTCAAAAACAAAAAAATGTTACAAAGTACCTCATACTACATTCAACCGGATTATCCACGAGACATTCTAGAGCAAAGAAAAAACTTAGCCATTCAACTTCAACGAGAAAAAGATCAAGGAAAGAAAGGTTATATAAAATATAACAAATTAATAATTCTACCGGACAAAGAAAATGCTGAACAAAATTTAGAATATCAGAGCCGTCAAAAAAGGTTTTTATCACAATCACCTGAAACACAAAATGGCAATAATGGCCAGCAAAAGAAGGTAGCAAAATATCCCTTAAAGAAAAATAATATGGATAAATATTTATTGAAAACTAATACAGAGAATAGATCTCCTTCACGTAAGGACATGACAGATACCTTAACATCCGGCAAATGACACAAGACAGCAGCCTCTCTACGTCCCCCAATACGGCCGGTCACCGCGGGGGTCACAGACTACAACCCTCCACTCCACATATGCACATACAATGCTCGATCCTTACTGTCACACGAAAGGCTACTCGATTTTAAGCAAGCACTATCAACTATTAACTATGATATAATTGGTCTAGCGGAGATCAGGCGTTTAGGATATAACATTATGGAAGATGAAGATCACATATTCTGTTACTACGGCGAAACTAAGGGTCAATATGGTGTGGGTTTTCTTATAAAAAATTACCTCAAAGAATACATAGAAAGTTTTTGTGCAGTATCTGAAAGAATCTGTACCTTACACATGACCTTTGAAACAACAAGCTTATCTCTTATACAAGTTCATGCCCCCACTTCCAATGCAAGTGAACTGGAAATACAGGAGTTCTACAGTCAACTACAGAAATCTCTTCTGAATTGTAGTAAAAGTCTTATTATTATGGGCGATTTCAATGCCAGAGTTGGCCGTAAATTAAAAGATGAGGACAACATACTTGGAAATTCATGCTTTGGGAAAAGGGATGAAAGAGGTGAATTATTGCTGCAATTTTGCTGGGAGAATAATTTGTTTGTAATAAATAGCTTATTTCAGAAAAACCCCAAGAACCTGTGGACTTGGCTTTCGCCTAAGAACAAAAGAAGCCAAATTGACTACATCTTATCTAACATAAAAGAAAAATTCATGAACTGTGAAGTATTGCACAAATTTACCTATCCCAGCGATCATAGATTTCTGAGAAGCACAATTGCACTGAAAACACATAAAAAATCCAGAGCCAAATATAAAAACAAAAACTATGCCCTGTTAACCGCCGACCAGCACCAACACTTTAAAGAAGCACTAAAAATACAATGTTCCTGCATACAACCAGAAGACATAGATGACATAGAAATATCTTATGGAAAAATCAAAAGAGCCATTGAAGAGAGCCTAAAGTCAACATTAAAAAATTATACCAAAGTAAGAAGAGGACCTATTATTTCGGAAGACACAAAATTACTTATAAAGAGAAGAAATGAGCTAACAAATAAAAAACAGTTAACACTTGAAGAAAAGCATGAAAAATCCCACTTATACAAAAACATTCATAAAATTATTAAGAAAGAATATCAAGACTTTAGAATATCCACTATTGAGAGACATTTAGATCTGTCAAGAAGCATGAAAAAAGGCCAGAAGGAATTAAAGACGAGTAAAAGATGGATCCCTTGTTTACAACAGAACTCTACAAATAGTAAAAGTACCTACTCCAGGTCGGAGATAATAAAAATAGCAACTGAGTTTTATAAAGATTTGTACTCATTCAAGACACCATCGCACAAAAAGACACAAATTGAAAATCAAAATGTAATGGCCCTACAAAGATTCACATCCCAGGAAATCTCTACAAAAATTAAAACTTTGAAGAATGGTAAAAGTAACGGGCCAGATGGTATACCAAACGAAGCAATCAAAACAGGTAGAGAAATGTTGGTGCCATTCTTGACCAAGCTATTCAATAAGATACTAGACAGGAAATCTATTCCTGTAGAATGGGCAAAATCTAATATAATTCTCTTGTATAAGAAGGGAAACCCGGCTGATATAGGAAATTACAGGCCAATCAGTTTACAACCTAATATCTACAAACTATTTGCCTCTTGTGTGGAAGATCGTCTCGCGGCGTATACTGAAAAAGAGCAGCCGGTAGAGCAGGCCGGTTTCAGAAGAAACTACTCAACGATAGACCACATCCACTCTCTAGAACTCGTTATAGAGAAGTACAAAGAAATGAACCGCCCGCTCTACCTAGCGTTTATAGACTACGCCAAAGCATTTGACTCTATCTCGCATAACAGTATTTGGAGAGCTTTACAAGAGTGCGATGTACCTTCAGAAACTATAGAACTTATTCAAGATATATATAAGAAAAGTAAAAGTAGAGTTGTATTGGAAAAGCCAGGATCTGAAATAGATATATGTAGAGGCGTCCGGCAGGGTGACCCACTCTCACCCAGAATTTTTATAACCGTGCTCCAAAGTATCATGAAGAATCTAAAATGGGAGAGTAAAGGTATATACATCAATGGCAAATATCTTAGTAACCTCAGATTTGCTGATGACATAGTTCTCTTTGCGGAAACTGGACCACAGCTTGAAAAGATGGTAAGAGAAATATACAATGTCAGCTGCGAAATTGGTCTACAGTTAAACACAAGCAAAATCAAGATTATGACTAATAGAAAAAAAGTTCCTATAGTTGTTGCAAATGTTCCAATAGAATATGTCCATGAGTATATATATCTAGGTAAACAAATATCATTCAAAAAATCGAGACATCAAGATGAGCTGAATAGACGAGTAAAAATGGCCTGGAATAAATTTTGGAGCCTAAAAGAAGTTCTAAAATCAAATCTTCCAGTGAGACTAAAGAAACAAGTCCTGGACTCTTGTATTCTACCATCTCTATCTTATGCATCGCAAACATGGATATTTAACAAATTGACAAGTAACAAAATATTAACAACCCAAAGAGCCATGGAACGGAGCACTCTCAAATTAAAATTAAAACATAAAAGAACAAATAGAGATATAAGAAATACAACAAAAGTCATAGACGCTCTACAACACTGCAAAAAACTAAAGTGGAAATGGGCCGGTCATGTTTCACGTATGGACGATGACAGATGGACAAAGAGGATTACCACGTGGAACGGTCCATTGGGAAAGCGAAATAGAGGCAGACCAATGGAAAGATGGTTGGATGAAGTTTTGGAGATAGCGGGAAATAAATGGACAAAAAAGGCGATAGACAGAGACCAGTGGAGAAAAATGGAGGAGGCCTTTACTCAGTAGAGAGGTCCTTAATAATAGTAAATAATAGATAACATAGTACAATTTAATATAATGAAAATATATGCTAATTATTGTAAAATAATAAAATATTTTTTTTCAAATTGGATATTGATATTGAAATTGAAATTGAATTTTATGTTACTTTTATGGTTTTGTTTTTATTTTATGTTATGGAAATAAATTTTATATTAAATTAAAAATGCATGATATGATAATTAAATGTAATTTGAAATTGAAAAAATAACATTAAATAATAAATAACATAAATACAATTTAAATAAATAGAAATATATGCTAATTATTGTAAAAAAAATTATGTTAATTTATATTTTTATTTTATGTTATGGTAATAAATTAAGCAAATAAATTTTATATTAAAGTAAAATTGCATGGAATGAAAAATTAAATGTCAGTTAAACTGAAATGAAACTATAGATGTAAGTTTGTATTTTATTGTAATTGTATTTTATTAAGGAAATAAACAAGGCTGTATTATTATTATTATTATGTCTTGGTTTGGTTATTTAAAATAGTGCCTCTAGTGTAAAATGTGTCCCTGTGTACAACCAATATCATCTATGTGTTTGTCCCAGTCATATCCGTGCTAAATATTGCGTGCACAATGCGGAATTAAATAAATACTTTGCAACTATGAGTCTAGAAGAGTGTCGTTTGAGCAATTAGAAGTAATGTGGGAGTTTCTAAACGCTCACAAAGACATTGCTGTGGGCTATAATAAAAGCGTTCAAGCTCGCGCAACGTCCAGGAGGATGTAGACGGAGTTAGCCGAATCTTTAAATTCCACAGTCGGCGGTGCTGTTGTGTTCACGTCGAACGTTTAATTATTTAGAGTGCAAATAATCAAAACGTCCAATGATAATAATTATATACTTACCTAAGTGTTAATTGTTTAAAACCTTACCCTTTTAGTATTAGCTGGATAGCCAGTTTAAGAACATCCACTTACGCACTGGAGGTGGACCCTCTACAGTACGCGACTTAAAAGAATTGAATTTAAACTTTTATCAATTCTTGGTGATGACCTTAAAACATATTTACTTGATCTTACTTTAATTTAAGATACTATGTTGTTCAAAGAAAATGTTCCTTATTAAAGACTCTTTCTGTTGGTATCATAAAATACAGGTTGTTTTTTTTTTTCACATCTCCCAGGTTCCAGTCCCGGCTCAAACATGTGATTTTTCAAAAATCTTTAAATGCAGTTTTACTTACTTTTGAAAATAAAGGAATGTGTCATTTCAGCAAAACTTGCCATTATCAATATTAAGGGTACTTTACCTCCAACTACCGTCTTTAAATTCCATTCTCTATATTCGCAATTGGTCAATCACTTAATCAAAACAAGGACGGTAGAATAAGTCACTTCAGCAATTATCTAATGAAGTGACTTATGCAGCAAGAGAAAATAAAAAGAAAAAACTGTGTGAGCAAGTATCTCTTCTTTGCTAGTTTTAGTCCGCAAACGTCTGGTAATACTAAAGCTTCATAAATTATAATTATTAAAGATGTTATAAATTCCGCTGTCAATTAATGTAGACGACATTGAGCAAAACTATAAAACCCATGCTCGTAAATTACCAAAACATGAACAAAAAGATGAGCAAATGTGGAAATTCTACGGAAAAAAAACTTACGATGAAGACATCAGCTTTACAGAAATATTGATCCTTATGTTAAAAAAGCTGAATGAAGACAAGAAAATTTTGCCTTAGTAGAGACATTTTAAATATTTTAAACAAAGTTAAACGCTACAACTGCTCGCCACATAATTATTTCAGACTGATTAAAAGTTGAAATGAACAAAAAGATACTTAAGATGACTTTACAGAAATGTTGATCCCTATGTTTAAAAACCGGCCAAGTGCGAGTTGAACTCGCCCATGAAGGGTTCCGTAGCAACAAGTACCTAATATAACATAAAAGTTCTTGTAGTTCATTGTAACTTTTATTGATGTTTTAACACGTTCGCAGTGGTAGTGATTTTTCTCGGCGAAAATTGCGGCTTATGACGTATTAAAAAAAACTACCGACTCGATTTCGTTCAAACCAATTTTCGTTGGTAGATTTTATGGAAATATACATAATATATTTTTTTTAGATTTATCATTGTCTTAGTTTAGAACAGTCTTTCCCAAAGTGGGCGATAACGCCCCCTTGTGGGCGCTGCAGGTCTCAAGGGGGGCGGTAAGAGACCCAGAAGAAAATGGGGGCGTTGTGTAGAGGCGGGCGGGCGGGGGGTGATTTGTAACTTTATTTAGCTAAGAGGCCTCTTAAACAACAACTGCAGGAGCTCTCGACTCTCAACAACAACTTGTGAACATCAACTAATATGAATTAAAAGATTGCTCAAACTCGGTTCTATATTTCTCTTCGCGTAGTTCATATATCTGTCCTATTTTATTTATAGAAAAAATTAATAGTTATTAGTACTCGTAGATATCTATCATGTTTTAACAAGTTTTTGTTAAATAACCCGAATTGTGCATTCCTGTATCAGTCGGCTGGTTCATTGAATGCTTGTTCGGACTTGTTGAGTACGATTGAGCGTCGAATGAGATAAACGAGTTTATGCATGTTTGTTTTATTCCTGTCGGTGCGTGCTGCTTAAGTCTATCATGTTTTAACAAGTTTTTGTTAAATAACCCGAATTGTGCATTCCTGTATCAGTCGGCTGGTTCATTGAATGCTTGTTCAGACTTGTTGAGTACGATTGAGCGTCGAATGAGATAAACGGGTTTATGCATGTTTGTTTTATTCCTGTCGGTGCGTGCTGCTTAAGCATTCCTATATAAACAATGTAATATTTATTTTATTTTCATTTGTGGTCTCGCGCGCAATAGATGAGCAGTACTTACGCCTCCTCTACTCGCGAAGTTGAACGTATTTCTCAAAGCAAAACAATGTCAGAAGTAAAAAAGAAGAGACGACAATACTCTGCGGAATATATTAAATTCGGATTTATTGAAAATCCCACAAACCGATCGTCGCCTTTGTGTCTTCTATGTCTAAAAACATCTTCAAATAAAGCAATGAAGCCTTCAAGGCTGCAAGATCATTTGAATAAAATGCATCCAGATAAGAAAGACAAGAATGTAGCATATTTTCAAGACCTAGAGAAGAAGCATAATACTCAGCCAAGTGTAGTAAAACTATTTTCGGCGGCTGCTAAGCAAGATGACGACGGACTTCGAGCTTCGTACAATATTTCTTTGTTAATTGCTCAAAAAGGCAAACCACATAACATCGGAGAAGAGTTAATATTGCCAGCAATAAATGAAGTAATAACTACTGTGCTTCATAATCCGGCCGCAGATATTATCCGAAAAATTCCTTTGAGTAATAATTCTGTGCAAAGACGAATTGATGAAATGGCTGAAAACATTGAAGAATCATTGTGCGATCACCTGAGGACAAGTCAATTCTCAATTCAGCTCGATGAGTCCACTTTACCAACTAATGAAGCATTGTTGTTGTCTTACGTGAGGTTTATTAAAGATGAGAAAATATGTGAAGAACTATTATTTGCTAGAAATTTAGAGACCGATACAAAAGGTGAAACCATATTCAATACATTGGAAAAGTTTTGCGATGAGAAAGAGATTCCTTTGAAAAATATTATTTCAGTTGCTACGGATGGCGCTCCGGCTATGACAGGGTGCCATAAAGGCTTCATAGCGTACTTAAAAAATAAAATTCCAGATGTTCTTGGTGTACATTGCGTTATTCATAGACAACATTTAGTTGCTAGAAACTTAAGTGAAAAACTATTTCAATCACTGCAATATGTCATCAAAGCAGATTGGCGGGGATTATTTATCAGAAGTTAGTGAAATACGAGATTTGGGTGTTACTGTAGATACCAGGCTAACCTTTGTAAAGCATATAGACAATATTGTCACCAAAGCTGCCCAAATGCTTGGTTTTCTGAGAAGAAATACAGTAGGATTTAAGAAACAGGATACAAAACTACTTCTGTACAATTCTCTCGTCCGCAGCCATCTCGAATACGCAAGTACAGTGTGGTCACCTTTTTACGCTGTCCAATCTCAAAGGATTGAAAGCCTGCAGCGAGCCTTTACTCGAAACATTGCGTACTTTTGTAGCGGCTTTTCTCATAGGAGCCCTTATTACCAACGCTTATCTAAATTTAACATGATCAGTCTATCTAATCGCCGACGCCTATTAGACCTTTGTTTTCTCCATAAATTACTGAATAATAAAATACAGTGTAATTATCTACTAGAAAAAATTCCTCTGGCCATTCCACACTCCTATCCTAGATTTAAAATTACTAAACTTTTCTTTATTAATTTTTGTAGAACAAATTTAGGCAGACAATCACCTGTAAACAGAATTCTTGATTTGTGCAATCATGACATTGACATTTTTCAACTTTCATTCGATAAATTTAAAATTAAAGTAGTGAACACATTTAGCATAACTTGAATTCCAAGTCCTTTCTTTTTTATTTCAATTTATAACCAATTTTGTTAAAATTAAAATAAACCACTACTTATATTTATCTACCTATGCCTAGTTAGTATTAAATATTACTCACTTTACATAAAACAATGTAATATTTTTATGGTGAATGCTATGTACACCGTAATTGTCATTCATATCAGATGTAATACCATGTGCTCATTATTGTTAATGTTTAAATATGTATGATGTGGTTGTACTATTATAATAAATAAATAAATAAATAAATAAAGCAGTCAATAAAATCCGCAACAGCTCTTTGAATGATAGATTATTTCATCAGCTTTGTGTTACTAATGACGAGGATTTCAACCGTTTGTTGTTTCATACTGAAGTTCGTTGGCTATCACGAGGCAATTGTCTGACTCGATTTTACAACCTGTTTGACTCTGTTATAGAGTTCTTGGAAACTAAAGATACAGAATTGCACGACAAGCTCATAACATCAAAGAATGATATAGCTTACATGACAGACCTGTATAAATTGTTCAACGACATGAATCTCCAACTGCAAGGCGATAAACTAAATTTAATTAAAACAAAAAACGTCGTTGCTGCTTTCGCAGCCAAACTGATTCTACAACAAAAAGAATCTGGGCAGACGTGAGTTTCACAATTTTCCAAATTTATCAGTATCATGCAGTAACGACGAATTGTTTGCCTACTGCCAACATTTGGAAAACCTCCACATTGACTTCACCGAACGATACCAGGACGTTTTGAACTTGGAAATACCAGACTGGGTGTTGGATCCGTTTTCAAATGTCAACACAGCAATGTCACCTCAGCTGGAAGAAGAACATATAGAATTGACAACAAACGATTAAATAAAAATCAAGTTCAAAAATGGTTACCAAGAATTTTGGCTTCAAAAACCGATCCCTCAATTGTACCCTGGATTGTGGTCAATCGTTCAACGATTCTTGATAGCATTCCCATCGTCATATTTGTGTGAACGTGGATTTAGTGCTGTGACAACACTGCTTACTAAAAAGAGAAATCGTTTGCTTGTTACCGAACGTGGCGACTTGCGACTGTTCTTGATAAAATTGGAACCTGACATCAACAAACTTATTAAACAGCATCAGATTCATCCTTCACATTAGTTTTTATATAAGGATTGATTATTTTAGTTATATTTTTAATAAAAGATACTCTGTTTTAATACTATAAAGTTGCGTTTCAATAATCATTCTTATTGGCAGGTGGAGCCCGTAAGAGTTAACTTGAGACCTAAGCGCCGTTGTATGTTACCTACTGCGCTCAGGTTTCAAGTTGCGGGTTATAGTAAAAGTTTCGTTAAGAATTCTCTGTTAATATACATAATATACATTTATTTTTTACACAACATCACATATATAGGTCACAATAATTAATTAATTTAATTTGAAGTTATAGTGGTTCTTAAATAGGTGAAATAATGGGGGCGCTAAAAAAATATTTATTCTCAAAGTGGGCAGTAGACAAAATAAGTTTGGGAACCACTGGTTTAGAAGTTAGGGGGCGGGGGACACATTTTTCCACTTAGGAAGTGTCTCTTGCGCAATATATTCACTTTAGAAAAAAATGATGTTAGAAACCCCAATAGCATTTTTGAAGACTTATCTATAGATAAGTCTAGGTTTGATAAAAAAAAATGAGTTTCAGTTCTGAGTATGGGGACCCACAAAATTAACTGTTTTTTTTAGTTTTATATAAAAATCTTAATGCGGTTTACAGAATACATCTACTTACCAAGTATCAACAGCATAGGCCTTATAGTTTCGGAGAAAAGTGGCTGTGCACACGGACGGACGTCTGTCCGTACGTGTGTCACAGCCACACGACAGACAGACATGACGAATCTATAAGGGTTCCATTTTTGCCATTTGGCTACGGAACCCTAAAAAGCTGAATGAAGACAAGAAACATTTTGCCAAAGTAGACATTTTGAATATTTTCAACAAAGTTAAATGCTACAACTGCTCGCCACATATTTCAGACTGATTAAAAGTTTTTTTTTATTAATACATAACCTTTTTTTGACTCAAGAATTGATTTTATTTATTTTGATTCTTTCTAAGAAATAATAGTAGGTACGTCTGGTAGGTATACTGATAATTATATCCGGCTAATAAAATCAAAAATGACATTATACAAATCTTTATCATCATCAACCCTATTCAATCACCACAATCCGAGACATTCATCCACTCGAATTCAGTGAACGATGTAGAATATTTGATTCCAAAAAGCCAACAGAGTGTAGTGAACTCTGCTCTGCAAATTAATTGCCGTGCTATGACTCACACTACATCCTCATGTGCGACATTTGAACGAACTGGAAGAAAGACAACAAGCAAAAACTTCCCAAATCCAATATACTTTGAAACGTCCACGTTATTAACACATATTATGTAACACATGGGCATAATTACATAGATTAATGATTTCTGTTTTAAACCTAAGTAATTCATCAGCTTAGTTTATAAATACCTGAATTAATGATTCTGTCAAAGAATAAGTTTTACAACCGATATATAGGATGGAAATTAAAGACCCTGGTTGGACGAAAAATACCTACCCTTAATATTGATGATGGCAAGTTTTGCTGAAATGAAACATTCCTTCATTTTTAAAAGTAATTAAACTTCCATTTAAAGATTTTTGAAAATTTTTCTGTTTGAGCCGGGATTCGAACCTGTGAGAAAGTACTCTTAATACTGGCGTATTAAGAGTACTCTTTAATTTCCACCTTCTATTATGATCATATCCTACAAAAACTTGTTCGCTGCCGAGTCCGCTCATTTTATTTGGATTAAGAAGCGCCTTAAAGGGGTGCTGCGTGCAACGGTTCTGGAAGACGACCACACTGGCAATTAAATAGCGGAAAAAATCCCAAATCTTAGAACTATTTATTAAAAACTCACCTTGCCGTACGACACAATGCTGCCAACTTGACTTGAGTGGTACGAACCATTCGTACTACTCAAGTATCTGAATACACATATTTTGGTTGTGTTGCTCATACTCTGCAGTTTACGATCTAAAATGCCATTGTTTTAGTCGCAGAAGTGGAATACTCTGCTAAAAAATGTCATTAAGCAGTCGGACATTTTCACTGAAGTGAACAAGCCGGAAGATATTTGATTACATTTCAAAAAACCTTGAATTTGCTGAAGTATGCACTTTTTTAAAACATTCAAACTCGGTGGAATAGTACGTAATTAACAATGGAAGGATTGTTTGAACGTTTTAAAGGAAAGTTTTATTTTATATTGTGGACGTTTTACAAGCGCATCTATATAATGCCTAAATGAAATAAATAAAATTTTGATTTGATTTTGGTCATGAATAGTGCAGACCCATTCGTATATAATTTTATCTTAATTTGACAAGAAACGGATACCCCTTATCGCATTGTTTAACACAGTTTAATACAGTTAGCTTGCCCTAAGAGCGGGTCTATTTGACACTGTCGTGATAGCGCAATATTTATTCGTGCGTGTAACTTTGTCGAAATCGGTATTCATATTTTTAATTACGATGGCAGCAAACATACGAGAAAATAAAACGAAGCAGTGTCAAGACCTATCGGATATGGAGCCAGAGCCCATTGACGTGCCCATGGACATCATTCTGTAATTTACGAAATTTCTTAAATTTGAAGACTATCGAAATTTTACACGGTCTATTTGGCCCGATGGAGACGAGAGCAGCATTATTCGGAAGAAATTATGGCAGATGTCGACGCACTCACTCGAAGCGCTATTCTTCAACGGAAAGCGATTGAGAGTTGTGTACAACTTCGATGCGGCGAGAGAAAAAGACAATCGCGAGCTCATCGATTTGGAATCCTTGGCACCGCTATTCGGTGACATTGTGCCTCTAGAGAGTGACCGATTCAAAAGCATATTGGAGCTACAGAAGTTTGTCGCAATTCATGTTCACGTGAACTTGTGCTCGGAAGGTCGCCACGCGTGCTGTGCGTGTCATCTGATGTACGACGAAGACGACGATGCTTACGATAATTTCGTAAAGCCTCTGGTGCACGAGTGCGAAGAAGGGCACTTTCAGGATTACTGCCCGCAACACGTTATTTTGTGGCTGGACCTCTCTATCTATGGCCTTTGATTCTAATGAGACGAAAATCGAAAGACTTGTTCAACGAGAACATAGCCAAGCTGTACAAGAGTACAGCTTCAAACAAAGAGTTTTGAAGAGGACATAGCATACTTCCAAACAGGCAAGCGCGCAACCCCGGAGTTCTTGCTCAAGACTGCTCTAGATATCGACGAAGCCATCTACGAAAGCAACGACGAATAGATTTACGACGGCGCAAGTGGTTCCGACGATCGACGACTTTCGGTGTGTGTTTGATGCAAACGATAATCAAGTTTTGAATATTAATTATACAGCATGTCCATTTTTTTTTGTTTATTGTTATAAATTTTACAAAATATCGTGTCTTTACTATAGGTATGGACTTAGAAAACTACGCGACTCATGCTCTAACTAAACCATTGTTTGCCAATGGCAAATATCGGTGAAAACAATGGGGAATACACAGTCGTAAAGTTTATGAAGTTAGGTGACGTTCTTTCTAATAAAAGTTTCAGGCACCATAGCTCAGTGAACAACAGACACCATGCCCAAGTTTCAATTAAATTTTAAAACATTGAGACTGTTTACTTTTTATAATCTACTTGAAAACACGAGTATTCGTCTCGATACCGAAGCGGCCTTGGCAACGCCGTTCTTAAACCGATAAGCAGTTCATATGAATAAAAGACACTCGGCTAGCGCATAATCTGTTAGTGACGACCTAAGGAACCGACCTTTGATAATGCGGTTAATGATTCCTGACACTTGATAACCCTTCAATGATTTCTCGAACGTGCGGAGAGCCCCGACTCAATGAAGCCAATCAATGACTCGTACGTAACGAGTACCGCGGTAACTGAAACCGACTACCGTGTTAGCAGTATAGATGAGCTTATATGATTGTAGATTATAAAGTGTATAGATGAGCTTATCTGCAACGCTAACACGGTGAATGCGAATTTTCCTTGTCCCATTTACTAATGTAAGCTACTTTCGCTTTCATAAATTCATAATTTTGTAAGACCTCGGAGAGGCAATTTATAATTATGGCTAACTATCATCAAGATCAAGGTTATTATGGTTATCAAAACTATGCGCCTAATCCCTACTCTGGACGTGGTGGAGCACAGTGGGGTAGAGGAGGTTACAATGTGAACCCTCGACCCGAGCTGGAAGCGCCGCGTAGAGGCAGAGGAGGTTTCCCTCGTCAACAGCAACCGCCGACTGAACAGCCGGCTGCTGCTGCCGCTGAGGCGCCACCAACAGGTGTTCCGCAACCCAAGCACCTTTCGAAGACGTCTTCGCCGCTTACCAACGACCCGCTCTATTTGGAGAGTTACATGAACGAGTTGGGTACTGAGATGCGAATGGCACCGATTGCTAACGAAGTACATCTAGGGCATTTTGGTTTCGCCCAGATTGTTGAAGAGGATTATAAGTCAGTGACGGCCCGCTCTCATATATATGCGAAGAATGTTTCTCAGTCTATGCATTCATATTATGTCGGAATGCACGTTTACGCCCGTATGTTGGAAGTTCACCGCCAATGCGGAGCAGTTGTAACACCCGATGAATCCGATTTTATTACTCAAATTGATGTCGGAAATTATGCTCTGACTAAATTAGTTGAACAATACACCGCGCAGGCTTTGGAAATACTACTATTCCAGGGTCTCCTGAGTGTGATTTTGTATTTGATAAACCGGCTCTACAGCCCGGTGAAAATATTATAGGGTTTTTCGGCCCCATTGCCGACAATGCAGTTGATTATGCCACATACGTATGCCCTGGGGTTCTCGCCCAACGTATCGTTGAGGAGGCGGGGCCCCAAGTGTCGTTAGCATACGTCTACGTCGTCCGCCCTGGACCCCAACTTGACCAACGTAACGGAGTGGCAAGTTGGGTGACCGAATTGCAACGACTGTACTTGTGGCCATAAAAATTGCTAAATATCGTTGTTCCAACATGGATTATAAATTGAAGAATGATGATGAGGGTGACACGAGAGTGTCGAGGCCCGGGACTCCAACCCCGGGCGGGAGGGAATTGCGGGTGTCGCTGTCGCGCTGCGACACCCGCAATTCGCTCTCGGGAAGCGCTAGTTGAAGCATCAAATGCGACTGGCAGCGGCTGTCGGACTCCGATAGCAGCTGCCAGTCGATGATAACCGTTTCCTCCCGTCCCTCCCCGACCCACAGGTTGTGGCAGCGCAAGCGCTGCAACAGTAAAAGCCCTGGGGCAGCCCTGGTCGGGCAGCGACGGTGAGGAGTCGGCTGGCCCCAGCACCATCAGGGGCCAGCCCGTAAAGAGGGCGTGGGCGCCCTCCAACAACGGGCCAGTATGTTGGCCTGGCCTAAGCCAGGGCCAACTATATTGCGGCCCAGGAGCGCGAGCTCGAACTCCAAGCGGAGGAAGAGCTCGCGCAGCTCCGCACACGAAGCGTCGGAGGAGCGTCGGCGGCGAGAGGAGACGCGACGTTCCTTCCTCCGAGAATCCCCGACGTTGGAGGAGGCGTCGACGTCGGCAGCTGCTCCGGTATTGCGGTGCGAGCAGCTGTCGAAGGCGGTAAAGGGAGGCGGTAAAGGCGATCGATACGATCGCCTACAAATCCTCCCGCCTGAAGGGCCAGAGCGTCCAGGGCCTGCGGAGTGCCGCCGGGTCAATACTGGAGCATATGAGGGAGATGGCCTCCCTCAAGTGCAATGACGAGATAATGCGCCTAAAGGGAGAGCTCGCGGCCGTGCGGGGCCAGATGGAGCGCCGCTCCAACACCGTTGGCGGGGCTGTCGCGTGATGAGGTGCTGTACCTCATCGACGCGCGCCGCGCCGGCTTCGAGGATCGGCTGCTCCCGGCGCCTCGGTTGCATCCTCCCCTCGCGGCGGACGCGCGCAATGATGCCCGCATGGCCAGTGCTCCAGCACCCGGCGGTGCACCTGTCGCCCCCACAAAGGGCCCTTCCGTCGGCGCTTCGGCGCCCACGCGCTCAAAGCGCAAGGCCGCTGGCGCCTCTGCCTCCACATCTGTGGTGGAGGTGACGGATTCTGTCGCGGCCGTTCCGTCGGCCTCTTCTTCTCTCCCAACAAGCGCAAGGCCGCTGGCGCCTCTGCCTCCACATCTGTGGTGGAGGTGACGGATTCTGTCGCGGCCGTTCCGTCGGCCTCTTCTTCTCTTCCAACCCAAGGGGAGAAGAAGAACAGGAAGAAAAAGAAGAGCGCTGCGGCGAGTGAGGTGGAGGCGACGCGCCGGGAGCGCCAGCCGGCCTCAACCGAAGTACCGGCCTCCACGTCTCAGTCCCAAACTGAGACGTGGAATGAAGTTGTAAAACGGCCGAAGAAGAAGAAGGCGGCATCGACGCCTGCCAATGCGCCCGCTAAGGCGCCCTCGAAATCTGGCGGCAGGAGCGCCCCGAACCTTCGCGCACCGCGAACTGCAGCGGTGGTTATCACGCTGCAGCGAGAAGCGGAGGGGCGGGGCGTAACTTATGCGAAGAAGCTTGCCGAGGCTGAGAGGTCAATCGACCTCGGCATCGAGCATCTGCATTTCCGCACCGCAGTCACCGGGGGACGCATCCTCGAGGTGGCGGGTGCGGATAGGGGCGCCAAGGCGGACGCATTGGCGGCCAAATTAAGGGAATCCCTCGGCGACGACGTTCGCGTCGCCAGGCCGGGGAAGTGCGCGGAGTTGCGCATCTCCGGCCTCGGTGACGCCGCAACAAAAGAGGTAGTGGCGCGGGTGGTGGCAGAAGTTGGAGGTTGCGCCGCCACCAGCGTCACGGTTGGCGAAATTACCCACCAGGCAACAAGGGAGGGCACGGCGTGGGTCAAGTGCCCGGTCGCAGCGGCCAAATTAATCACAGATGGCCGCGCCCTCGTCATTGGCTGGACCCGCGTCTGTGCGGTCCTTTTGTACTCCAGGCCACAGCGGTGCTTCCGCTGCCTGGATGTGGGGCATGAGGGAGCCAGGTGTGCTGCGGGAGTTGACCGCAGCGCCCTGTGCTTCCGCTGCGGGCAGCCCGGCCACAAAGCGGCCGGCTGCAACGCGGATCCGCATTGCCCCGTGTGTGCGGCGGCGGAAGAGGCCGCTGCGCACCGCCTGGGCGCCAAGGCTTGCCTGGCGGCGTCAAAAAAGCGGCGTCGTCGCCGAGGAGGAGTCGGTGGGAAGCGGGTCGGGCCGCCGCGACCGGCCCGCTTCCACCCAATCTGAGGAGGTTATGGACACCACCCAATCTTAAATGTCCACATTCTCGGTCCTGCAGGCTAACGTCAGGCACTGCGCTGCGGCCCAGGATGTTTTGATCCAGTCCGTAGCGCAGTGGCAGACGACCGTGGCTGTAGTCGCCGAACCGTACGCGGTTCGTGCCCGTGATGATTGGGCCAGCGACCGCGACGGTGAAGTGGCTATCGTCTCCCAGCGGGGCGCCTTTGATAAGGTGTCCAAAGGACGAATGTGCGTCCTCGCGCTGCTCGGAGACGCTGCAGTGATCGGGGTGTACTGTCCGCCCAGGAAGACCCGTGCTCAATTTGAGCAGTTACTCGTTGAGCTCGGGGCTCTTGTGGCGGAAGCACACCCCACCCCGCTCATCGTCGTCGGGGACTTCAACGCCCACTCTACGGCGTGGGGATCTCCGGCGACGGACTTGCGGGGGGAGTTGTTGGAGGATTGGGCGGTGTCCATGGATCTGGTGCTGCTAAATCAGGGGACGGACCCCACGTACGTGGGGGAGAACGGGAACAGGTCCATCGTGGACCTGTCCTTCGCCAGTTCTGGTCTGGCGAACCACGTACGTGGCTGGAGGGTGGTAACGGAAGTGGAGACGATGTCGAACCACCGGTATGTCCGGTTCGACATCGTCTCCCTCGCCCTGAGGACTCAGGATCGTCCCCTGGCCGGTGAGGGCCCACGGTGGCGATTGAAAACGCTTAACCGGGAGCTGGCGGAAGAGGCGGCCATCGTCAAGCGATGGGCCGCGTTCGGCGGAAGTCCGGACGTAGACGCGAGGTCGGAGCGGTTATCGGAGGCTCTGACTCGCGTCTGCGATGCGGCGATGCGGAGGGCAGGGTCTGTCCACCCGCGGCGGCGGGTGTACTGGTGGAACGATGAGCTGGAAGGGCTGCGTGCCGCTAGTCACGCAGCCCAACGAAGGTACACCCGCTACCGCGGTCGTAGGGCCAGGAACCCTGTCCTCGAAGAAGAACTGCGCGCCGCATACCGGGACGCCCGAGCGGCCCTTCGCTCGGCGATAGTAACCGCGAAGGATGAGTCGTGGAAGGTGTGGCTCGAGACGTTGAATGGAGATCCGTGGGGGCGCCCGTATAAGGCCGTGAGCGACAAACTCCGGCCTTATGCGCCCCCGCTTACCAGGTCTCTCGAGCCCACCCGAGGTCGTCAGCTCCCTCTTCCCTGCGCGGGAAGAGTGGGTCCCACCGAGTATGGCAGCACTAGAGGGAACGCCGGCTGACACGGAGACGATCCCGCCCGTGTCCGTTGCCGAGTTGGGGGCGGCGGTTTGAGGGGGCGGGGCCCAATCTCGACGGCGGCCAGTACGAGTTCCGTCGCGGGCGGTCTACCCTGGACGCCATCTCCCGACTCAGGGACAGCGTCCAGGAGGCGGTCGGTCGGGGGGAGGTGTTGTTGGCGGTGTCGCTGGACATCGCGAACGCCTTCAACACCATCCCCTGGCAGACCATCGCCGAGGCGCCCTGGTGCGGAAAAATGGAGGTAGGCCTGCTCGCGACGATCTCTTCCAGAAGTGGGCCAGTAGGTTGGAGTGTCCCTCCGCGAGCGTGCGGCTCGTGGGGGCTGTCCGGCCCGTTCTTCGGCCTTGGGTAGAGAGGGCGCACGGTGCGCCGACGTACCACCTCACTCAGCTCCTCACAGGACATGGCTGTTTCGCCAAGTACCTGTGGGAGGTGGTGGGTGTGGAGTCGGACCCCGTGTGCCGTCACTGCCCAAGTGGCGCCTCAGACTCGGCAGAGCACACACTCGCCGAGTGCGCGGCGTGGGACGGGCCGCGTGTCGCCCTCACGGGCCGTATTGGGTTCGATTTGTCGCTGCCGGCTGTGGTGAGAGCCATGGCCGGCAGCCAAGAGTGCTGGGCCGCCAAAAGTGCTGGGCCGCCGTCACCTCATTTGCTTGTGAGGTGATGGCGGCAAGAGAGAGGAGCTGCGGGTGCGGGAGCGTGCAGGTCAAACGCTCCCGCCTCACCGTCCGGTTCGGGGGCGCCGCATGGCAGCTTTCGTGCGCGCCCCCGACTAGTGTTGTTCCGGTGGGTGGTGGTCGGGGGACCTCACCCACCGATGATCGTTTGGCGGAAGGCACCTCCCCGTGTTCCGGAGGTGCCTTAGTGCCCGCCCGCATTGCCGCATTCCCCGCGTCAACAAAAAAAAAACGTATCGTTGAGGATGTTGCCCGGACTGCCGTTCCTGCCGCTGAAGATCCAGGAGATAATTGGCAGCTTGAGATCGACCTACCAGATCCAGCAGTTGAAAACGCCCCACCTGCACCGCAGCCTAATGCTGGCTGTATTGGCTGGGCTCCGCGCGAACGCTTGCGCCATGAGATGGCCTTGTCGATAGCACAGCTAGTTTGTAATCTAAAATAAATATTTGCTGGGAACCAACTTCGCAAATTTACTAAATAATTGTTTTATTTAGGTTACGATGGAGATAAAAATTATTTTGAGCGAATAAGAATATGTAAAATCGGCTACTGGTGTTGTTGCGCTCCCGCCGAAAACTTGTCATACATTAACATAACGTTTCGCGCTTTTGTACCCAAAATGAACCCAAATAAACGTAAATCGTCTGCGGCCGTGATTTCCTCACCGACTATGACACCGAAGAGAATTGCCTTACCAGTGGAATTAGTACTCCAGATGGCCACGTTTCTGAGCTTTGCTGACTTCCGGAATTTTGTCCGATCGGTATGGCCTGACAGAAACGAACGTGACGACGTTCCTCGACGGCTCTCAGACCGAAATTGAATACAACTACGACGACTCGAGAAGACCAGGACGGCAACTTCTTTTCAACGTGGAGGACTTGTTGCCTGTCTTCGGTGGGGTCTATCCTCCGAACCTGAAGCTCTTCGCAAGCTACTCCCAGCTACAAGACTTCATCGACGTCCACTTGAACATGAACATGAACAGGCGGCAAACATGCCTCCTGCCAGTGTCACCTGGTCAACGATACCAGCTACGGTTGTGAGAAATTCGTGAAGCCGCTCGCAAACACCTGTTAGCAACGTCATCTCCATCATTATTGCTGCAATCACGTCAACGGTTGGTTGCACATTCTCCAGGAGGTTTTGATTGTCCGGGAACAAGAGGGACCGAATTACAGCGGAAACGTCTCGTCGAGAACACGTCACTTTGTCTAGACGACATTATTTATGTTCAAGGAGAACGTATGCGTCGTCAAGGTCCCCTGCTGTATAAATTTTGCCCACTTTGACATTTAATTTTTAAGATAACTCACTAGTGAGATAATGATAAGAGACGCACGTGTCCGCAACTGCTTGAAATTTAACTGAATGATGTGGCAAGCTCATACATTGTAATGAATTGGTATTTTCAGATATCCATACTTTTATTTGCTCCTTAAATCCTTCTTCATCGATAGCTGTGACGTCACGTCAGCCTAAGCGCCGCCGGCGCGCGCGCACTGTTACACCCCCTCGCCAACTCCTCGCCCTTTATAAGGATCTGCAAGCGGTCGCGGGCCCTCTCACTACCACGGCTGCTCTTCAGGTGATGTACCTACTTCAACTATGCGACACCTCGGCTGGATCTGGTGGTCTAAGGATACTCAAGAACCCTCCCCAACTTGCTCTCTAACTAACTGTACCTACTTGTACACATATGTTCTATAAACTGATCTTTCAATAAACGCAGGATCAACTGCTGTATTGTATCTACTAAAGATTGTTCTCAATTATCTCTCCTTGGTAATCCTCTCTTGGTAATCAGTACATTTAGACCTGATACGGTGGCTGACCCACCTATCGTGTGACATAGTGAACAAAGTTTGAACCCATGTAGCTTCTTAGTTCTGTAAACCACATGGGCATACCGTCCCGAGGTTGTCGTCTCGAGCAACAGGTGGCAAACAAACGTTGTTTATGTAAGCATGCACCTTGGTGCAGGTCTTTAAGCATCTATAGGACTAAGAATGTGCTAAAAGTATACAGCTCTAACTTACAAAACTTCTTCATAGCACCTTTCGTAATTGGTTCAGCAAAGTTTGTTATCGTCTACAGAGCAGTGCCAAACGTCAGCGCTTAGTAAACTTTATTTTCGCAATCAATGTGGGGTAATGCCGCAGATATAAATTCAATTTTTGTTTTACAAAAACGGGTCATAAGAGCCATTATAGATTAGGACCAAGGGTCTCTCTGCGCGAAAAATTCAGAGAAGTAAATATTCTGACTGTAGCGTCACAATATACACTCGAGAGCAATGAATCCGGGTCACTTAAAGAATCCTAAAAATCTCGGAAACTAAAAATGCTAGGTTAATGCAATAAATTGTATTTAATAGACAATGTAATACTCCTTAAATGAAGGTATTAAAACTTCTTAGTTATTGTAAAGTTATATCATAAAAAAATCAAATTTGAAAAAGGGCCACTTTCGAAGATGGAACTACGAAATTACAGCATTTGGTGTTGCTTTTGTTTGTAATCTGTCATTTATGTGGGTACATAAACCATGTTGATAGTGCTCTATATTCATTAATCAAGCTGAAATTATGTCGCTTACGCCTGAAGAATGCACCAGAATACTTACAATGCTGGAAACCGGCCGGAGTCAGCGCGATACAGCCAGGACTGTCGGTGTGTCGCTGTCAACAGTACAAAGAGTTCTCCGACGTTACGAAGAAACTGGTTCTAACCTACGCAGACCAGGAACGGGCAGAACCAGGTGTACCACAGCACGAGAAGACCGATACTTGGTGAACACCATGCTTCGAAATCGCTTTCTCACAGGAACTGAACTCACCAATCAGTTTCGACGCCTCGGAGGAAGTAACCCAAGTGCATGGACAGTAAGACGTCGGCTTGCTGAATCTAACTTAAAACCCCTTAGACCTGCAAACGGCCCTAAACTGGAGCGTGGGCATCGTATTTCGAGACTAAGGTATGCCCAGAGCCACGTAAATTGGAGTATTGAAGATTGGTCAAAAGTTATGTTCTCCGACGAATCAAAATTTATGCTCTACAAGCACGATGGAAGACACATAGTGTATCGAAGACCAGGGGAAAGATTCAAGCAAGCATGCATCGAAGAAAAAGTAGCCTACGGTGGTGGGTCTGTACTTGTGTGGGCCGGAATTTCTTCTGAAAGTCGCACAGAGCTGGTGATCATAGAAAACGGCTCTTTAACTAGCGTAAGATATGTGGAAGAAATCCTCAATGATCACGTTGGTCCATTTATGGTCAATTTAGGTGAGGATGCTATATTTATGCATGACAATGCCCGACCTCATACAGGTAGGATTGTGAATGACTACCTTCAAGAGATGAACATTACTCGTATGGAGTGGCCAGCGCGCAGCCCGGATATCAACCCGATCGAGCATGCTTGGGACGAGCTAGGCAGATGCGTAAAACAACGAAACCCTCCCCCAATCACGCTTCGTGAGCTCAAAATTGCTCTCACAGAGGAATGGGAGAATATTCCCCAAAATCGTATAAGGAACTTGGTGTACAGCATGCCAAACCGCGTAAACGCAGTAATGGAAGCACGAGGAGGCAATACGAAGTATTAAAATTCAAGAAAATCGTAATAAAGTTCAAAAATTTCATGTTTCCTATTTTTGTTTTAAGGAGAGATCAGCAGTTTTTTCTTTATGTAATTTTGTGTTAATAAAATGTATGGTGACTCATATTTTTTTTACTTTCATTTAAGGAGTATTACATTGTCTATTAAATACAATTTATTGCATTAACCTATCATTTTTAGTTTCCGAGATTTTTAACATTCTTTAAGTGACCCGGATTCATTGCTCTCGAGTGTATTTTTGAAAATTTTATGTTTATGCAAAATAATCTAACTAGTTTCGTTTAGCCAAGCGATAAACACAGTGTAAATACCAGACATAAAGATAACCTTGCAGGTCATCAGTGTAGACTAAAAAAAGTCAGTAATTCCTTCCTGGTTAACTGTATACGTTTTTACAACAGGCTTCCAAATGAAATTAAAAGTATGCCCTTAAATAAGTTTAAAAAGTGTATAAAACTAATTATACTGCAAGGGCTACTATACAATTGACGATTATTTGCTTGACAAGGAAGCCTGGAAATGATCTGCTTGCTCCACTGCATTCTCAAGCAATAGTTTGTGATTTTTAGTTTAAGTTTTGTAAACAGAGCACAAAAAGAAAAGCCCGCCGAGTTTCTTGCCGGCTTTTCTCAAACGGGCCGCGTTCCGAACTGGTGGTAGAGACTTTGCTTTGTATTCATTGACGTGTCGCAAGTGCCTATGTATTAGGATTATGCGAAATAAATGTTTTTTTTTAGTTTGAGTTTGAGACTGAAGAACAATAGCAAGAAATTGTCTGATAATTTAAAAACCGCCCATAAATATCAGTTACGCCAAAGTTATTTATTGTTTATTTTGCGATTTTACTAATATCTAAATGTTCCAATAAAAGCCGGCGTTAAATCTACATTTTAAAAGATTTTCAACGATTATTTACAGCCGTAAGGCGCGTGAGCCAACCAATCACAGATCAGATCACACACAGTTAATGAAACCGTGCGTTACAACCTTGTCATAGGGGTGTCCACTTCAAAAGAAGATCGATTTTATATCGGAAGTGTGTGTCGATTTTAGATATATCGGTTAGAAACATATTTATTTTTATACAGAACAGGGTTTCACCTATCGTCGTCCCGAGGCGACTCTCCTCGTGGGTAACCTTGTCGAAACGTCGAGGAAAGTAAAGGTACTGAAACCTTTAATTAATAATAGAAAAGTGCCACGCGAAATCCCGTTTTATATAAAAATATGTGTTCAACGCGTGTTAGTTTAAAACAAATGATAGATTTTTTTTCTGAAAATCAATTATTTTTCCTAACATTATTATTACACCCCACAAAGTCCTCACCTAGTCAGCTCTCCGACACTTTTAAGCTTTAGCAACGAAGTTAAATATGAATATGCTATTTTTAACTAATATTATATTTAAATCAGAAATGTTGCTGTGCAGTGTTATTCTTACAAAAAATATTAATAAACTAAAAATCATCTTAATTAATACACTAAAAATCATCGTGTACTTAATTTTATTATTGTCTTATTGTTCTTTTGATAGACTTTGCAAAAAAAGTAGTGTATTTATTTGGTTCTCTTGAGTACCGCCGCTTTACTGGAGTAGGATTTTAGACATCCATCAATTCGCTAAGAATGAAAACATGAAAAAGATTCATTTTTTGATTTCGAATTTACTTACGACTTTGGCATACTCTCAGGCAGAGAAAGCCAAAGAACAAGAGAATAAAATCTGGCTGCCTTCTTTTATCAAGGTCTATAAAATGAGCTCCAGAGACGATCAATACGATTTGACAAGGGGCTTACCACATGTGACCGAAATTCATTTGATCATTTGACGTGTGATTTATAAAACATTAGGCCATTCTACTAATGATCGAATGAACAATTGACCAAAAGAGTTTTTATCGAACAAACATTTGGTATTTTTACAACTGGTCGAAGGAACGATTGGTCGAAAAACAATTATTTTAACAAACAAACTAAAGAGACTAAAGAATATTTTAACAAACAAAAGCGAAATAAGTAGAATTCGGTTCTGGCAATCGCCGGCCGCTGCCGCGGCACGACCGCTACGCTCGCTCGGCTCGTGAGTTATGGTCGCATTTCTAACCTGACCTAGCCATTTTGATTCAGCCCCTGTTAAAACATTCTTTAATCAACTGTTTTTCGAACAAACTTTGATAGCATATTTAAGGCCTAGAAAAATGTATAAGGGCTATATGTAAATTGAAAACTACTGACAGCTGACAGTGGTAGATCCAGTATTATTAGACTACAAATTTTGACATTGCCCTCCATCTATATTTTGGAAACGGTATTGTTTGTGAGGAAAAACAGGCATTTATTTAGACATCTTAATAGTAGAAGACATCACATGAAAATATCTAGTCCGGTAAATAACACAGCATACGTTAACAAGAGCATATTCTGCATGGCTCCTACGCTTTACAATCGGATACCACGTTCCATTTTGCAAATAATTAAAGTAAACAAGTTTAAGAGCAAAATCACGCAACTATTATTGCAAAATGTTACTATCATGTTGACGAGTATATTAATGACAAATCAATAAAATAATTTATAATATATATTTTGAATTGTGTAATTATGAAATCCGTTGTAAATGATGTACCTACATATATTGTTTGAATTTGGATTGGTTTATTAATTGCTGACATAATTTGTAATATTAATATAAACTTACATTTACTATTATTATGTCTCTTCTTTTCTCGGGTATCTTCTTTTTTTTTTATTGAAGATACCCGGTCTTTTGGTAGGCTTACATGGGGACATATTGGTCCAACACGCAGAGGCCCTTTGAGATTTTTAATGTATTGGGCAATGGGACCCCCACTGCAGACAATTCACAACCGCCTTTGTAACGGGTGTTTTTTTTAGAGGTATAGAACTTTAAGTTGGCACAACTTTTTTAACTGGCGGTAATTTTGTTAACTGCCAAGTGATTTATGTTTAGTTTGGTTTGGCATTTGAACATGAATAGACTGACGCCGGAACAACGCTTCCAAATTGTGCAAATTTATTTTGAAAATCATGGTTCTGCCCGAAAAACGTATCGCAATTTTCATAAGCAAATTTTGTTTAGCGATGAAGCCCTCTTTTGGTTGAATGGATACGTCAATAAACAAAATTGCCGTGTTTGGTGTGATGATAATCCTGAAGCGTATGTTGAGACACCGTTACATCCAGAAAAACTGACTGTGTGGTGTGCTTTATGGGCTGGTGAAACAATTGGTCCGTACTTCTTTAAAAACGATGCTGACCGGAACGTTACAGTCAATGGTGACCGCTATAGAGCGATGATAACTGACTTTTTCATCCATCAATTGAACAACTATGATGTGCAAGAGTTGTGGTTTTAACAAGACGGTGCAACATGTCACACAGTTCGTGTCACAATTGATTTATTGAAGGAAACGTTTGGTAACCGCATAGTTTCACCTTTTGGTACCGTGGATTGGCCTACAGGATCGTGCGATTTAACGCCACTTGACTATTTTCTGTGGGGATATGTGAAGTCGCTAGTCTACGCCGATAAGCCCGAAACGATTGACCACTTGAAGGACAACATTCGGCGCGCTATTGCCGATATACGGCCACAAATGTTGAAAAAAGTCATCGAAAATTGGACCTCTGGATTAGACTACGTCTGAGCTAGCCGTGGCGGTCATGTGCCAGAAATCACATTTAAATTATAATGCCAGAAAATTGTCTTTCGAATAAAGTCAATTTCATATCAAGAAAAATAATCCCATTTGTTTAATTCAATTTCAAAGTTCTATACCTCTAAAAAAAACACCCTTTAGAAGAACGGCAATGGACTGCCTACAATGGGAGCTAAACTATTGTAAAATATGCTAAACTACAAAATGGGCTATTGAATTGGGGGTTAAAATGGACTGGGTGATTTGATCTATAGATGAAGACGGCGTCTGCCATTTCAATATCTTATTATTAAAACATTGGCAGACGGTGACTCGCCACTTCACTAGATGGGCCCCCTATACAATCGCCATAGGCCCGTAGGCCTGTAAGGCGACAGAGGGCAACACCGGTGTGAGAGGCTAGGGGTGTCGAGCGGTGCGGCGCCGGTTTCGCCATCGCGGGTTAGACCCGTAGCGGGTTTCCCCGTAGTTATGCCCTTGAAAATGACACTTCCACCCCCGAGCATATAGCTCTGGCTTCCTCCCTCTGACCAGCCAATTAAGGCAAGCCAGAGTTGAGATTTGCTGCACTCCCGGGAGTACCGTCTCCCGTTAGCCCATTAAATGCTAACTGGTCGAGGAGCGCATCAAAACTCTGAGGAATCGGGACCGATGTGTAGCCACGCACATTCAGCTCGCCACAAGCTGCCCTGCGGATGTGTGATTTATTATCATTATGATGATAACAATAAATTTTATTTATTGTTATCATCCAAATAAAATTGTAATTGTTTTAGTGCTTGACAAAAATTGTAATTGTTGCATGCCGGAAGGCCAAATGTAGTGATTGATACTTTACATTTGTAACGAACATGTACCAGCCTTCTACCTACATTTGCAAAATGAATAAATAAATAAATTTTATTTCCGTATTCCTACGGGAAGAAAATATAGGGGTGGAACCGCGTGACGTTTGCCAGGATCTAATATAGTCAATTATGTCTTTGTAGGTAACCGACAATGATCGGCTATGCCATGCTTGTTGGACCCGGGTGCGAAGAGAAGCTTGTCGCAGGAGAACTGCAGATGATGCCAGGCACCAGCCAAATATACAATAACAGGAGTCACAAGCATCTCAATCATCACCCCATATGAGCCTCAAATATCTCCACTTGTATCACAACAGGAGCCTCAAGAGCTCCTCCGCTTGAAGAAACTCCTCCGCTTGAATCCAGAGAGGGACCAATAGCTTCAAATGATTCAATAACATTACCTGACTACAGAAGATCAGCAAATACAAATCATCACTGTGTCTTTCCTAATTGTGGAAGCACGTCATTGCTTAGCATAAGCGATAGACTGAGAGCTATAGTATTGAGCAATCATAAATATTACATTTCAAAAGAAGCTCGTATTTGCCAAGAGCATTTAATGGGCAATATGTGGGAAACATTATTTGACTCCCAAAACAGCTACACCCCATTTACAGGTCAGCAAGTACAACATATTTTTTCTTCTGTTTATGTTAACCAAACATTAGATTTTGAAAATATTGAAGAGATGGATGAAAGAATATTTCAATGTTGGATAGGTCGTACTAAAGAAAGTGTGAATATGTTGTTGGAGGAAGTACCTCGAATAAGGGAAATTCGGAGAGGCCCAATTGGGGCTTCTCGTGTTTTTATTAAAACTAAGGACAGGTGATTCTGATGAAAGAATTTCTTCTTTATGTTAATGTGCCCAGAAGAACTTAAGAAGTCCCCATGGATAAAATAAGAGAAGTTCTTTTACAAGAATTTGTTCCAGCACACCTTAGAATTAGCCATATTTCCAGGGAACAAATAACCAATCATACCTTGCTAATACCTAATGGGCTGTATGGTAATGGGCATAATAGCATAGTCATCTGCGATGGCACATATATTTATATCAATAAAAGTGCAAACTATATGTTTCAAAAACAAATACAGAAACCTTTTAAAACCTTTCATGATTGTAGCTGGTGATGAATATATTGTTGATTGTTATTGCCCATATAATGCAACAACTTCAGATGCCGTTATTATGAAATAATTGTTCCGTGTTGGGTCCGCTTAAGAGCATATTTTCAAGAAGGTGATGTGTTCATACTCGATAGAGGATTGGGCGCTTGCACACTGCCACGATAACCGTAACGACACGATATCGTACGATATCGTAGGAGCGGTGTTTTGATACAATTACTACTACACGCTTTCACACTGCCACGATATCGTCACGATATCGCACGATATCGTGGACGATATTTACTGTCGTGACAATATACAGATACTTACAACAGTAGAGTAACTTCATAGAAATGTGCGAAACAGCTCACTCACACAGACGTGCGCATCTACTGACCCGTGACATTCCTGGAGCATGACTTGTAGTGAGCTACAAGTCATGCTCCAGGTATCGTTTTAGGGGTTTTTTTGGTATGCTGAGTATGAATCACGTGATAATTTTGCAATCCAATATGGCTGCCGCGCCGTAATCACGAAATTTTATGATGGGTATCGTTAAAGGGGTTTTTTGGTATGCTGAGTACGAATCACGTGATAATTTTGCAATCCAATATGGCCGCCGTGCCGTAATCACAAAATTTCATGATGGGTATCGTTTAAGGGGTTTTTTGGTATGCTGAGTACGAATCACGTGATAATTTTGCAATCCAATATGGTCGCCGCGCCGTAATCACGAAGTTTTATGATGGGTATCGTTAAAGGGGTTTTTTGGTATGCTGAGTAGGAATCACGTGATAATTTTGCAATCCAATATGGCCGCCGCGCCGTAATCACAAAATTCCATAATGGGTATCGTTAAAGGGTTTTTTCGTATGCTACGTACCAATTTAATGTAATTGGCCTTAATTTTACAATAAAAATCTTTTGTCATAGTATTTTCGCATTGCTAGTTCAGAATGCCTAAACTTAACAAGCAAATCTTTTTAGTTTACTACTGTAAATAGCTTAGGCGGCCATATTGGATTGCAAAATTATCACGTAATTCGTACTCAGCATTCGAAAAAACCCCTTAAATGATATCCATCACGAAATTTTGTGATTACGGCGCGGCGCCCATATTGGATTGCAAAATTATCACGTGATTCGTACTAAGCATACCAAAAACCCCTAAAACGATACCCATCATGAAATTTTGTGATTACGGCGCTATGGGGGGCGTGCGTGAGCTCCTCACGTCACGCTGCCGTCATGTGCCTGCTTCTGCTGCCTTCTTCTGCCTTATGGCGATTTGTTTGTCCAGGTTATTTTTTCCCAATGTGATAACCTGCCCAAGGTAGGTATACTCCTGAACAACCTCCAGCCTCGATCAGTCGACGTATAGTATCCCCGGCGCGGTCATTGAATATGACCTTGGTTTTTTCTAAGTCCATGCACAGACCAACACGTCGAGACGCTCTGTTGAGGTTGTGCAGCGGAGACACTGGAACAGGTAAGCGGAACTTATCTGTTCCAGCGTCTCCGATACTATAACGATGTCGTCGGCAAACCGAAGGTGCAAGATTCGCGTGCCATTGATGTTCACGCCACACCCTTCCCAGTCCAGCGTCTTAAAGATGTCCTCAAGTGCATTCATGAAGAGATTCGGCGATATCACATCACCTTGTCTAATACTAACATTCCCCGCTAACATTTACCGCGGTGGTATTGCCATCCGGAAGTTAGTGTCTTGTTTTTTAAAAACCTCCAACAAATGACACAGTATGAACTCGAAAGTGTACTGGGTCATTCGAAAAAAAAAATTAAACATTTCACTTCGCGCACACAGTCTATCGAAGAGAAGGTAATAAGTTTCCTCTAAATATCGCACTTGTAGAAGAGGATCAACCCAAAATGTTCTTCTACAGTATCGTTTTTTTTCTCCGTAAATATAAAAGATAAAGTAAACGTAACTTGTTCACTGCTGCCATTATTGCTTCTAATATTTTAATTAGCTTTAAGAATCGCGCGGTTACTGGCGCAAAGCTACTAACCGAATAACAAGCTGTGGGATATACTGTGTCATTTCGTTCGGTTATATCGTTGCACGATATCGTACGATATCGTGGAACGATGTCGTACAATATCGTGAAACGATATCGTACGATATCGTGGACGATATCGTGCCACGATATCGTGCAATGTGCAAGCGCCCATTCAGGGAAAGTACAAGTCTTTTAGAGGAATGTGGATATAAAACATGTATGCCAGAATCAAACATGATGCAAAACTTTCAAATAGCAGCAGCTTTATTACACAGGTTTGGTGTTCGCTTTGAAAACAATATTTATGCAACCCAGATTCTAGAGACAATAAGAGAACGAATATTATTAGAAAATAATCTGGCAAACATGACACATACCCTGAACATGAACAGACGCTCATCTAATTTTATCAACATATGTGCTGATCAAAACAATCTGACTTGTTTTCCTACCTTAGAATACAGAGATTTAATTTTATTCTCCTTGGGTTCGTACAAAATAAGGCAAGCTCGGTCAAACTATGGGGAGCATGTACGTCTCCATGGTGGATACAATATAGAGGTAAACAGAGGTGAACCCATCAATGAAAATATGTTGGTTTTAACCTTAGAGCAGGCAGTGGACCAATGACATTAATCCGGGGGAAAATAAAATCCCGTCACGTATCACGACGGGATTTTATTTTTCCTAATTATATACCTGGCCGATCTGGTATTCTTGAATATTGTTGTGATTGCCTAGTCGATCGGCGTACTGTAGGTTATTGCGTCATGACCCTTGTTTGGTATTTAGGATGGGCCAGACATCAAGAATGTATTACAGCACCAGCAGGGTATCTTGATGAAATTGCCGTCAGAGATGATGAAGAATAAAAGAAGTAAAAAAATGTGGTTTTATTTTTCTTCATGATATGACTATTGACAACAAATCTATACCCTACTCCCTGTGTCGGGAGCCCTGGGATTATCCTCCGGACACAGTCAAATAACCATCAATAACTTAACGTCAATAAATCTATACAAATATCATAAAGAGGAAAGATTTGATTGTTTGCATCGAATAGGCCCCGAAACTACTGGACCGATTTCAAAAATTCTTTCACTGTTGGAAAGCTACAGTCTTCCCGGTGAACATAGGCTATATTTTATTCCCGTATTCCCACGGGAAAGGAAGCTACGCTGGTGAAACCGCGTGACGTCCGCTAGTGTGTACATATACACGGAAGCTACTACTTCATCAACACTAAAACAGAATTCACTAAATATGAGTGACCGTGTCCGGAGACCAAAATATATTATGTTTTTTTGCAGCGACTTTAAAACCGGGTCCGCTGCTACTTGTTTTTGTGATGTTTTCGCTGATTTTGTCGTATAGTGACGGATGCGGATATGGTTGTACTTGAGTTTTAAATGTGTAATTGTTTATTTTTTATTCGTTTTCTTTTTCATTTTGGTTACCAAAATTAATAGCGAACTCTGTATACCTAATTAACTGTAATACTTACCTAAAGGGCGTGCTATTAATATTAAATCTGATTGTATTGTATGTAGTAAGTCAGTTAAATGCATTTTGTGGTTACAATGTATAGAAGGAAAGTACTGTGCTGAAGCTTCAGTCAGGATGAAAAGTAGGACATTTGGTGAATCGTCTAAATGCACGATTCCAGTGTTCACATACACGGGAGACACAAGCATCGTGCTACCACGTCGTGTGTGTCGTACTGCAGTATGTGTACACTCACCCTTATACGTGTACGTACTACTTACTGTATTTTACCACTTACCGATACCAATAAAGGACAGTTTACCATCAGCTATCGTGGTATCATTTACTCTACCTGATCCCGTCAGTACATGGAGACTATTGGAGACCGTGACATTTATGTGATGCGTGCGCGTTACTTAAAATTGCTGATTTGAAATATGTTTGCACTCAACGACAACACGATGTGTGTGGTCTTGGACAATTGATGTGGGTGGTCTTGAGCAATAGAATCATGGATATCGGTACATTGCTCATCGTCGCTGAATAAAAATGTGCAACTCTAAACCACAGCATGAGGAAGTGATTATCGCCGAAAATGCTGCAGCCGGAGCAAATAGTGCACAAGTTGAACAACTACAATTTCATGCCGCTACCACTAACATCATTTTGTTGATTATCTTGTTAGTTTTCGCGTTGTTGGCCTTGACCGGTTGCTATCACCTCTACAAAAGATGTCACAAGAGGCAAATCCATCGAGAGCTAGAAAGATCTGGAGTAGACATCGCAAATAGAAAGCGAGTTTCGCGGTGTTATCACAGACCCCTTGGATTTGATCGCGTTCGTTTTGAGGTCCCAAGCACTGAGACAGCAGAAGAATAGGTGAAATAGAAATCACAAGGGCTCTCTGTAATATTGTCGTCCCGTCGTCGTGGAATTCTAAATAGTCCCGAAAAAAAAATAGTTAATAAACAAAAAAAATTGTGAATCGCGGAGTGAAAAGTTGTTTTGTCATCGTGTGTGTTAGTCTTTAGGTACAATAATTACAGCTCCTTGAAAGATGTTATTAGAGCAGCCAAGGACGAGAAGTTGTCGGAGACACCCTCCACTTCAGATGGACCGCCAGCCTTGCTGATGAGGAGAGGAAGAAAGAGTCGAGGTATGACCGGCCATCGTCGCGGATTTCCCATGTATAGAGGTAGGTTCAATTTTATTATAATAATGAACGGGTAGGTGGTGCAACATCATTCCAAAATCAACCTCGGGGCAATGGCCAGCACCGGGGCGGTTAGGGATACTTTCGCGGTAGGTATCCTCGCGGTGGAAACAATGGGAATGGTCAAAATGTCAGTGTAATTTCCCCCAATGACAATGAACCGTCAGATCAAAACGATGGCAATCGCAATCAACCTTGTAATCCAGACGATAACGAAATCGGTAACATGAATCATTTTTTTCATGCATAACTTTGTTTGTGTAGCTAAAATATTGACAACCGCCGAACAGGATCTGAATTTCAAAGGATCAAAACAACATTGGAGCGTATCCTAAAATATAAGTTGGGATACCGGTTCAAAAAGTGTCGTCAAAACAGAAGCATCCTAAAAGAAAGTGAAAACATAAAGGCTTGGCGTATATGCTATTTAAGACGAATAAGACAAAATGTCGCACTGGGGGCTAATAAGAAACCTGTAATATTTATGGATGAGTCGTGGATTCATGCCCACTAAACTATAAGTGTTGGCAAAGCTCTAAAGATAAAAAATATAGCCCAGGCCAAAGCTGGGTAATGTTGCACGCTGGTGGTAAAAATGGGTTCGTTAAAGTCGCCGATCTGCTATTTAAAGCAAAATCAAAAATGGCGATTATCATGATGAGATGGACGAAAACAATTTTATCAAATATTTAAAGAAAAATCTTATATCTAATCTGCCGACAGAGAGTATCTTAGTTATGCATAACGCGTCATACCTCAGTAGGCAAAATAAAAAAGCGCCAACATCAGCCACCCGAAAGGAGTAAATAAAAAAAAATATGTTGGAGAATAATATTACATATGAAGAAAAGTGGACAAAATCAGAGTCATTAACTGAAATGAAGAAAAAACTGCCTGAAAAACGATACGTGGTTGACGAATTATTGAAATGATAATAAAAGGAGGGGAGGGGAGAAGAGAAACCCGCCTCACGCCCTCGATTCGTCAATCCTAACTTACAACCGTTACGGATAACCCCAACTAATTGTAAGGGAGGAATGACGAACCAAACTCATCAGGAAAGGAATTTTGGATGTGGGATAGCAAAAATGACCTTTATTATCAAGCAGTCCTGAAGAGCCTCGTCTGTAGGCGAAATACGTGTTGACAAATTAGTCACATTGTTAAGCGGAGTAGTGCAATTACCAACAATCTGGAGAGTACAGGTAAGTTTTCCTATACCACATCCAAAATTCCTTTCCTGTGGAGTTCGGTTCGTCATTCCTCCCATACAATTAGTTGGGGTTATCCTTAACGGTTGTAAGTTAGGATTGACAAATCGAGGGTGTGAGGCGGGTTCCTCTTCCCCGCTCCACTCCTTTTATTATCATTTAAGGATGGATTTCCGCCATGTAACGCCTGATTCCATTAGAATTATTGAAATCTCCTGGATGTGAAGTCTTAAGATTGCCACCTTAAAATTGCGATTTAAATCCTATAGAGCACGTTTGAAAAGTGCCCCCACCCCCTTTTTAAAACTGTGACTAGTTCTATTAATTATATTCGAGTCCTCGGAGAGGCATGTGATATCATTATTTTATTAAGACGGCTAGTTACAATGACTACAACCAAGGTTATTACTATAATAATAACAACAATTTCTACAACCAGTACAACGCTGGTCATGGAGGTGTGCAATGGGGACGTGGAGGCAATAACCGTCAACCAGCACCAGTTATGGAGTATTTTAGTTTCCGCCGCGGCAGACGGGGAGGTTTTAGGTCTGGAGCTCCAATTCGCCATCCTGTCTCTAACCCAGCTCCTCTTGCTGCCCCACCGGTCCAGATTCCCCCATCTAATCCCGGTCCTATACCGGGTCTGAAACATTTGTCAAAGCATCGCCGCGGCATCGTCACGGCATCGCCGCTTACGAATGATCCTTAATACTTTGAAAGTTTTTTAGACCAACCAGGAACGGAACTACGCCGTTTACCTTATCTGAACGAGCATCATCCTACGGCTACAACCCTTCCCATAGGTTGTTGAAGAAGACTACAAAGCGCTCTGCGCTAAATCCATTCCTTTTCCAAAGAACGTTTCCTTATCTATGTGCAAATATTACTGTTCACTACAGGTTTATTATAGATTGCTTGATTGACACGGACAAATCGTTTGCCTACTTACATACGGAGAGAGTCAGTTCATGGACCAAATGAGTCTTAACCTCTATAACATCACCAAGACCATGGAGTTATATATTGCGGGCTTCGGGAATACAGCTATTCCTGGATCAGCTGAGAGTACCTTCGCGTTCACTAAACCTGACCTCGTTGAGGCAGGTGGATTGACCGGCTTCTTTGGCCCTCTGCTGGGGAACCCACAATCCTATCATTCATGTCCAAGCTCAGGCGTTGCAGCCCAGCGTCTTATGGAAGATCTACGCGTCTCAGCGGCTCCCGCTGAAGAAAATCATAAATTTGTAATTTTATTTGTATAATTATATTTTTCAGATATGTTAAGTGTCATCCACAAGGATCACTCATATTATAAGGCCTTACGGGCGGCTTGAAAAATTTCAACTATGGGTCGTCACAACCTGCGCCCGGGTCGGCAGCGCGTGTGTAGCGCCTCTGGTCTTGCAAACGTCTATAGGCTACGGTTATCAACCTTCCGGTGGGCCGTAAGCTTGTCTGCCACCTAAGTAGTATAAAAAAAAATATTCCTTGAACCATGTATATATATGTATGTAATCATAATCATAATATTTCACAAATAAATTATTATGATTATGATTATGAAACCAGGCCAATCTAAAACATCACCTACGCGTAGAACTGCAAGTAAGTCCTCATTTTATATGTTTTTTACATCACATAATGTTGACGCCTTTTATCCCCAGGTATATTATAGGCCCATAATAAAATTACCTTTACTATTTTTTTGCCAATACCTTAAAATTTTGGGCCACGTGAGGTGGTGAGCCGTATTGCAGCGTTGTTATGAATGCCCGCTGTTGAAAATTTTCAAGTCGCCCATAAAGGCTTTAACTTGGCTCCACGACTGCCATGTTACTGACTACCGGGACCAACAGCTTAACGTGCCTTCCAAAGCATGAAAACGCTAGCAAATAGATGCCACAAAACAGTCACCCATTCAAGGACCGGCTATAGTAAATGTTGCTTACTGCAGTAGTCGTTGACAAGAACAAATTAAAATTTACTTTAAACTAACTGCATGTATTCTTTTCAGTTGTAAGATGGAAGTCACATCGATTTCCTACAGAAATGGAAAGCGAAGTACATAATTTAAGGAAGGAAATATGTAGGCAAAGTAAAAGAAATCAAAATTACAAGACAAGATTGGCTAGTGCTATGAAATTGTCTGATGACAGAGCATTTTCAAGAGTAACAGACAAAATGTCTGCCTGCAAAACTCTTTACCAGAATGCAGTTCCGCGAAAGCAATAAGAAACCAAAAGGTTTTATCATTGTATAAACGAAGCCCAAAATGTTACGCTCTTCTCTCTAAATGTTTTACGTCACCGTCTTCAAAGTCATTAAAAACCCTACTCAGCAACATCAAGCTATCACCAGGTATCAACCAGATAGTATTTAATAAAATAAAATCTACCGTGGGACAAATGAATGCTGAAGATCGCCTTTGTATACTTTTATTCAACGAAATGTCAATGAATCCACAACTGCATTACAATGCAGCTCAAGATGAGTTAAAAGGCTTTACAACTGTGAGTAAACAAAACATAGCTGATCATGTACTGACGTTCATGATAAGAGGCATTAAAAAAAATTAAGCAGCCGTCGCCTATTATTTTACAAGCTGTTTAAATAAAATTGAGCAAAAAAACTGTATTAAAGAAGTAGTCCAATGTGTGCATTCCACTGGCCTAAAAATATTTAAGGAAAGGGCAATGTTTTTTTATGGTATCACTTTAAACGAAGTAGTACTTCAAATCGAAAATTATGTTAATTTCTGTAAATGTCTTTTACGATTTAATTTAACAATAAAACATTCGTAGTACTAGGGCAAACACAAAAGTATTTAAACAGTTTCTAATGCATTTTCCGCCCTGACAGCCATCAAATATATCATGGCGGCTGTTGACTTAAGGGAAGAGCAGATCTATTCTAAAATGATTCAATTTATATGAATCGATTAAAACCAATGATCGACTGCTTTGATTATTTATTTATATTTACGACTGGCTGACCCGCGCAACTTCATTTGTGTCACCATAAGAGTGAGAAAGAGGTATGGTATTAATATTTTAAGTAATATAATGTTTCCCGTCGCATTTACTCCCGTCGCTTACTTGAGTTAGAACTGATCCCCAAAACTTCGTTTGCGTCACTTGAGAGTGGGAAAGAGATAGGTGTGGTATTAGTAATTCAAAATGACGTTTCCCGTCGCATTTACTCCCATCACGTGTACTTGCGTCGCGGAGCTAATATTTTAAAACTTATTTAGAAGGTAAGAGAATCAATTTAGTAACACTCAATTTTTTACTTAACTTCAATCATTTACGCAGCGGACGTAACGGAAGCTCTCAAAATAAATATTTTTGTCCTGTTTTCAAAACATTATTCGTTGCTGCTCCGCTCCTATTTATCTAAGCGTGATGTTATATAGCCATTAGCCATCTTCAACAAATGGACTATAAAACTGTAAAAAAAAAATTGAAATGCAACCAGTAGCTACTGAGATCCTAGTACAAACAAACTATTCAGCTTTATAAGTTTTTTTTTTATATACAGTACGCCAAATTGACATCACCACCAGCCTGATGGAAAGCCGTGGCGCATTTAGCGATTGGGGGCCACTTTTGACAGTGGTCCTCAAGTTAGCGGCCCTGTGATGTGCCTCTTCACGCTCCTCTTTAGGAACCCGGGATTGTAAGATGAGGGAAATACGTGTGCGGGCAGGTCGTGCCAAGTTTTTACAGTTTGACAGAGGAACGATCTTTTGAAATGCCCGGCGGGCAGGCGGGCAAAAGTTGGCCTGCACGGCTTTGGCCAGTTGCCAATATCCACGGCTGCCCATAGGATGTGATGTAATCTCATCAGGTTGCTGGCGCTTTCCGATGAAGCCCTCCCTGCAAAGCAGCGCTGACTCCACGGGACGGCTGCAAAGTATTCTCGTAGTTCGTCCCAGTCTGCTGACGAGTAGTGCCACAATCGCCGCGTCACTTCTGCTGCCCTTGCAGGAGATGACACCTGCAGGCGGGCACGCACAACACAGTGGTCGGATTGACCCAGTGGGGCGCTAACCGACAAACTGTACTCTGCTGGATAACTCGTCAGCAGTAAGTCCAGCAGGGCGGGTTCATGGTCTGACCTGTCCGGTATGCGCGTAATCCCGCGTACCACCTGGGTCAGACCATGGGAGAGAGCGAACGCGGGAGCGTCCCGTCCCGCAGGATCGGTCCTGCGGGACCCCAGCCACTCAGTGTGGTGACCGTTGAAGTCCCCCAGAAAAACCAATTCAGCGTTCGGAAACCGCACCTGCGCGGCATCAGCCCCCTCGCTGAGGTGCTGATACAGCCTCGTTATCTCAGCTGTCCCTGAGTGGGGTCGATAGACACACACACGTAGATCTGACTCATGGAGCCGTGATCTACGTGCAGCCAAAGGACGGAGAAGGAAGGGTTCTCAGGGCAGCGCAGCCGGCGACAGCAAATATCCGCCCTAACAAACGCGCACACCCCGGCTTTATCTCGAAATTGTTCCTCGATGATATAGCCAGGGTAGCATAAGTACGACTGATCAGCAGGGCGGCGTATTTGCGTCTCCGTTAGGAACATCACAGCTGGCCGTGCCGTGCAGCTCCAGATGGTGATGGAAGAAGACAGATGGCATGGAGTTCGCTGATGTTAGCGAACTCCACCTCAAACAGTAAGTTACTGGGAGTAGTAGCGGCCGTTGTGGTACCTTGTTTTCTTTTTTTGCACTGCCATGATTGTTCAGAAATGAAGGGAGACGTGAAGACGGAGCGACATTTGCTGCAGCTGTGAGTGACAAGGCGTAGGGGCTAGCTTCATCTATGATTGTGTGGTGAGATGAAAGCCGACCCGCTGGACGGAAGGGCCCCCGTACCCCCCCGAGTGTGGTCGCCGGTATAATATTGTGAGCGAAACCTAAAAAATAGACAAATTAGGGTATTGTAAGCGAACCTTTAATGTCGCCGCCTTTTTTTTACTTTTTAAAAGGAATAATTTTGTAATATTCAATTTTTACGCAACTTTAACCATTTACGCAGCGTACGGCTCGGAAGCTCTTACAAGGTAAAAAAAACGCTGTTTTCGAAACATTAATCGTTACTGCTCCGCTTTTATTCGTGTTAGCGTGATGTTATATAGCCTATAGCAATTTTCAATAAATGGACTATCAAACCATTAAAGAATTTTTGAAATCTAAATAGTAGTTTCTGAGATCCTAGAGTTCAAACAAAACAAGTTCAAAAAAAAAACAACAAACAAACAAACTCTCCAGCTTTATAATATTAGTATAGTATTACCACCGATTATATAATATATTCTATAGTATTACTATAGATTCATTAAAGTAATTACGTAATAAACTAATTCAACAGTATATAAAGGTGAAATCCTGATTTAAAATAGGTATCGATTTATATGAAGAGAAGTATCGATTGATTTAACGATTAGTTGTTGTCCAAAACTGTCAGCACTATTTGTCAAAGCCGGCCATGCTTGCCATAGATCGGTTTATTTTCTTTTATTGGTTGTTTCAAAACATCTTTTTAATAGTAAAATAAGTTCGAATTTAATGCAAGGAGTGTGAAAAAAGTGTACTTTAACGTTTTCTAACTTTTGCATTAGGTTATATTGAATATTCGTCGATGTTTCTTTTGTTCGGTTCAATTGTTACATCGCCGGTGGCAGTCATTACATGAAAATAATGACCTAAATCAACACTGACTGCTATATCCACAGGGGTTTCGCCAACGTTGGTAAGTGTATGTTATTATTAATACCAACACATGAACTGAACACATATAACCTATGAATAATGTGACCGACAGTTAGGTTATAATATGAGCGGTGTTTTCTATTCTTCACTTGCCAAAGCCCTAATGCGGTCCCTAGACGATGTAGTAGCAATCCTAGAAATCTTTTTTTGCCAAATCACATTATCTAATGATAAGGGACAAACTACCAAAACTGTGAACGTGATAAGTGCTGAATTTACTGCAGTTTTCAGCAACAGATAGTGATTCAAGGGGAAGGTTAACTACGTATAGTACATACAATACACTATTGTACAAAATAGCCAAGCTAAAAGGGTAACATTGTTGCGCGGGTCAGGTGGTTTAATAAATAAATAAACACAAGTTCAATGATCTGATCCCAAGATTTGCTAGTGCATTATAGCATAATAATTAAAAATTGTTTATGTTACAGATATCACATGACAATACACTGTGCATAGAATATACTGTGAATTATTGCAATCTGTTCTTCAAACTGGAAGGAAGTGGCCCCATTATTTGGACGTAGATTTAATGACTACAGCTATGACTAATTGTTTTATTGTGAAGAAAAGAACATAATTATGACTTACCAGGATATCTCCACACTTGGTATGTATTTAATTACAGTTATTTTGGTATAATCATCTGAACATCAGTTTTAGTTATTTCTAAAGTACTCACAATAAATATCTTTTTTATTAATTTTATATTATGAATGACTAGTGGACGTCACATGGTTTCACCCATGTAGCTTCCGTTCCTGTAGGAATACGGGAATAAAATCTATGTTACCCGGGGATAGTGTTGCTTCCCAACAGTGAAAGAATTTTTCAAATTCGAATTTTTTTTTTTTTTCAATTTTTTTCGTGGGTTCGATTCCCACCGGAGACAAATATTTGTGTGACCCATAAATGTTTGTCTCAAGAGTCTGGGTGTTTCTATGTATAATATGTATGTATTTAAAAGTATATAAGTATTAATATCCGTGGTCTGATACCCATAACACAAGCAGGTTATTCCTAGCTTACTTTGGGATCAGATAGCGATGTGTGAGATGTCCGTGAATATTTATTTATTTATTTATTTATTTAATTATTACTATTCGATACAAATAAACAATCTAATCTTTCCTCTTTATAATATTAGTATAAATGGTATAGACTAAGTGATATTGTAATGAGATCAAATTACAGTAATGTTTTTATTAACATTGTTAAATGCTCTAGTCGACATAGCTCGCTGTATAAGTAGGTACATTAAAGTGACAGTGGGCTGACCATATCTGCAGAAGAACCGACTGTTGATGGAGCGACTGAGTTCTAGAGTGGAAACTGGCATTCTAGAGTAGGACATCCACCCGCCAGATGGACCAACAAACTAGAAAAGGTTGCAAGCTGCGACTGGATGCGGAAGGTGATTCTATTAGTTATTTAAACAGTCTATCTAATGTTGTATATATTTTTCTATTCAAGGTCCTCACCTGGAGAAAGTATGCACAGCTATTAAAGGTGGGCTAGAATGGCAGTACAACAGCATTCACTTCATAATTCCAACCCATTGGTCCATGCAGAGCATCTATATACAAGACAATGCAGCTCTACCATCATTTTTACCACCAGAAGGTACCAGCCACAAGTTAGGCACAAGGAACCAAACATATACAAACTTGTAGCTATACAATGACTGTTGGAAGGATTAGCACTAAAAAGCCAGACTTTAGTAATGTTCATAAAGTTCAAAAATCTGTGCCACTATTGACTAGGAATAAGTGCTACTCAGTTCTATGATCTATTGAATATTATACATTTAGCACTTAGTATCTATATGCCTTCATTTAAATTAAGGACTGGTGACAGTAGTAACGAAAGGTTGACTGGGTTATTTAATATATCCAGGACTACACGTTATTGCTACATGAATAAAGCTAGAGATATTTGGACTGAACAACCGCCGCCCTCTCTTGTGCTCTGCGCGCTCTAGCATCACTTGCCGCTCGCCGCGCCGCGGACATCCAGTTTGAGGCCTTATTTAAGATAGTAGTAGCTAAACACTTACCTACTGAACCCTGAAACATTTTCTACCTAAAAGAATAGTCACGGAATGGAATAAGCTGCCTGAGCATGTTGTGGGTGTACCCAGTGTTGATGCATTCAAAAACCGTCTGGACAAAGTCTACAGATCTATCGATTAGATACACACACACATCAGCTCACTGAGCTGCTGGTGTGCTTAGTTAATATTATAATAATACTGTAAATTCAATAGTCAGTTTCTTCAGGAGTTCAATTTGCCATTCCTAACGGACACGGTCATCGAAATGTTATTTTTGTCACTTGTTTTATAATATGCTCACATAATTATAGTAGTACATACTGTAAAAGGTTTGTTAAACATATTACCTTTTATAATACTATTGCCTTTTCTATCAGGAGTTTGCTGTGAGTGTCACAGAATAACTGTTCTGTCACAGTCCTATTAAATATTTACATACTTGCCTATGAAAATGTATATTATGTAGCAATACCGCCATCAATAGTAGGTTCTCAGCGCACCATAGGTTGTTATTTACAAATAAATGATTCATATTGTACAGTATTGTATTATTTATTACTAATAATTTCCATTCTCATTAAAGCTGTGGTACTGTAACTTTTGAGAGTGCAATCAACTCCAGAGTAACTCACTTGCAATTGATATGCTTTCGCTGTATGCTGTTTTTATTAGCATTAGTTATTAATATCCTTTTTAGTGCCTGTGTTACGCTTTTGTTGATGATGGAGAATCTAGAATCCCACCTTACATGAACATCTGCACCAAAGCCTCCGCTGGTCAGCAAGTTCACCACTTGCAGTTGACGTTGACCCAAAAAATGTCAGGAACAACGCTCGGATGATGATAATTAATTATCACAAGCATAACTAATAATTAGCTTCGACTATCCATTTATCATTTGGAACTCAATAGGTAATCAAAAAGGTATTATTGAACTCTTTGTGCCCAATAGTACAGAAAATCAAGGCATTCCACACCTAATCTAATGTACGATTTGCCATGAAATCCGGAGTCTCACAAAATAATTTATTTTTATTTCTTAAAATACACGATAATACCATCACGACGCAGGTTTTTTTTCCTTGGTACCTCAAACTTCAAAGTGATACGAGCTTCCATAGTCGTGTAAACATCGCCCTTTGGAATTTTAATAGAATTCATATTTCATGTACCTAAATTTTGTATCATAATTTGTTTCGTTCGAAATCCCAGAATAGATCGTAACTATTCCGTGTTTTAAATCATGCTCAGAATGATTCTTTGGATAATATTCTAAACGGAATCAATAAAATTGAATGCAGTACGATCCTTGAGGTCTCGAATCTAGCTATGTATTGGAAACAATGATCTACATTTTGAACAATTAATCAGTTAATGTAAGAAAAATAAGTTGTATTTTGTTAAAGATGAGCACTTTCCTTTAGTTTGCCGTATGACATTACTTTACAGAATATGATCCTAAATAGCAACACAATAGTATGGTGTAATAATATAGAGTGTGTTTTTTTTTCCAAAATCATTGGGTTCGATTCCCAGCTAGGATGATTGGTTTTTCAAAAATCTAATGATGAGGTTTTAAGTTTCATCAAAATCCGGCTCGTGACTCCTTTGAGCATTTTTCGCTGTTCCTTATACACTCGAGAGCAATGAATCCGGGTCACTTAAAGAATCCTAAAAATCTCGGAAACTAAAAATGCTAGGTTAATGCAATAAATTGTATTTAATAGACAATGTAATACTCCTTAAATGAAGGTATTAAAACTTCTTAGTTATTGTAAAGTTATATCATAAAAAAATCAAATTTGAAAAAGGGCCACTTGCGAAGATGGAACTACGAAATTACAGCATTTGGTGTTGCTTTTGTTTGTAATCTGTCATTTATGTGGGTACATAAACCATGTTGATAGTGCTCTATATTCATTAATCAAGCTGAAATTATGTCGCTTACGCCTGAAGAATGCACCAGAATACTTACAATGCTGGAAACCGGCCGGAGTCAGCGCGATACAGCCAGGACTGTCGGTGTGTCGCTGTCAACAGTCCAAAGAGTTCTCCGACGTTACGAAGAAACTGGTTCTAACCTACGCAGACCAGGAACGGGCAGAACCAGGTGTACCACAGCACGAGAAGACCGATACTTGGTGAACACCATGCTTCGAAATCGCTTTCTCACAGGAACTGAACTCACCAATCAGTTTCGACGCCTCGGAGGAAGTAACCCAAGTGCATGGACAGTAAGACGTCGGCTTGCTGAATCTAACTTAAAACCCCTTAGACCTGCAAACGGCCCTAAACTGGAGCGTGGGCATCGTATTTCGAGACTAAGGTATGCCCAGAGCCACGTAAATTGGAGTATTGAAGATTGGTCAAAAGTTATGTTCTCCGACGAATCAAAATTTATGCTCTACAAGCACGATGGAAGACACAGAGTGTATCGAAGACCAGGGGAAAGATTCAAGCAAGCATGCATCGAAGAAAAAGTAGCCTACGGTGGTGGGTCTGTACTTGTGTGGGCCGGAATTTCTTCTGAAAGTCGCACAGAGCTGGTGATCATAGAAAACGGCTCTTTAACTAGCGTAAGATATGTGGAAGAAATCCTCAATGATCACGTTGGTCCATTTATGGTCAATTTAGGTGAGGATGCTGTATTTATGCATGACAATGCCCGACCTCATACAGGTAGGATTGTGAATGACTACCTTCAAGAGATGAACATTACTCGTATGGAGTGGCCAGCGCGCAGCCCGGATATCAACCCGATCGAGCATGCTTGGGACGAGCTAGGCAGATGCGTAAAACAACGAAACCCTCCCCCAATCACGCTTCGTGAGCTCAAAATTGCTCTCACAGAGGAATGGGAGAATATTCCCCAAAATCGTATAAGGAACTTGGTGTACAGCATGCCAAACCGCGTAAACGCAGTAATGGAAGCACGAGGAGGCAATACGAAGTATTAAAATTCAAGAAAATCGTAATAAAGTTCAAAAATTTCATGTTTCCTATTTTTGTTTTAAGGAGAGATCGGCAGTTTTTTCTTTATGTAATTTTGTGTTAATAAAATGTATGGTGACTCATATTTTTTTTACTTTCATTTAAGGAGTATTACATTGTCTATTAAATACAATTTATTGCATTAACCTATCATTTTTAGTTTCCGAGATTTTTAACATTCTTTAAGTGACCCGGATTCATTGCTCTCGAGTGTAGTTTCGGATCCCTTTTGAAAAATTCACCCTGTATTGTTAATAGAGAAGAGTAAAATTATACCTCTCTTTGACACACCACACCTTATTAAAGGAATAAGAATCAATCTTTTAACCAAAGACCTTGTATATGTTGATTGTGAAGATGGAAAGAAAAAGCTTGTAAAATGGGAACATTTCCAGAAATTATATGAAGCAGATAAATCATTATGGAGAACTAAAATTACTACAGAAATTGACAGAGGAACATGTGAACCCTCAGAAAATAAATAAAATGCCGGTAAAAACGGCTACACAAATGTTTAGTCGCAGTGTAGCGTTTGCTGTGAAACATCTAGTCGATAATGGAAAATTAGAACCGGCGTGTGCACCAATTACACCATTTGTGTTTTTCATGGATAAATAATTATTCCATAGTTTAAATTGTAACACGTTTCAACCTGTAAATGGTAAAATATATAGGGCTGGAGTTAAGGTTAATTCACCCCATCACAAACTCTGGCAGGAAAATCTAGTATTTATAAAAAATATGAAATTCGTGGAAAGAAAGATACAAGGCGATAAAGTTCGGTTAATAGAAAAGGTAGTCCCATCCATTAAAAAAATTATTAAAACTTTGGAGGGAATGCAAGTTTTATGGAAATTATTAAATGTGAAATATGGCTTTGACATAATGCTTCGCAGAAAGGAGACCTACCTCAAAAAATTCGTCTATTTTGTGTTATAATTTTGTTTAGACCTCATTAAAATCAGCAATCGCCAAGTGCGACAAAAGTTTTAAAATGTGTTTTGATTATAATCAACAAGCTTTGTAAACGTTGAATGTATTTATTTATTATTTTTTATACTAATCCGATCTTCGTAAATGCGCTATGATTATGATTACTATATCGATTGGATTACGAAACCAAATCAATAACTAAGTAGTAACTATTAATTTAATTTGTCAATTCGTGGTTTTATAATTTAAATGATTTCAAAATATCTTTGTAGCATCTTTACTTTCGATATTCAGTTAACTTATCAGAAAGACACCGTCCACTCTCTTTCATAATCATAATGGAAATCAAAATATCGATACATAAATAATCGATTTTAAAGAATTCATAGTTATCTGTAACGTCAAACGTCAGAATGTCATTTTCACTCCTGTCATTGTAAATGTCAACAATTCCACATAGCTTTCCTTCGGCTCTCAGTGATCGTTGTGTTTTGCTGTTTTTACTGTGAATTGTATATGATTTTCGAACTAATTGACCCTTGCTTGTTTACCGGACACCGTTATTGGCTAAATTTGTTGACCTTGGCTTTAAAACTGGACCAGACTTTACCACGTCCGTCGACTGAAAGTTATCACAATGAGTCTCTGTGTGAATTGTGGAATCGCTACCGATCGGTGCAATATTATAGGTAGACATTTATTGAACGATGAAGCGATACTAGCCTGTATACGTGAATGGGTTGCACCACAAATAGTAAGTACCTAGGTATTTGTTATTTTTCGCCTTTTTGAAATTGTTATTATTATTAACATATAAACAAGCCGTGTGATAGCTCCTATAGAATAGAAAACTACGATTCTATGTCATCCTGTGGATAATTATATCTACTTTTGTATATGACAATGCATTTTGACTGATATGTGTAACGTTCATGAAGAACTAGCCTATATGACTAATAGAATATTCAGTGCTTATAACATAATCTCTGTTTTAGGTGAATGCAAATGACATCATTTGTGAATCATGCTGGGTTCAGGCTCAATGTGCATGTATGGAGGAGAACAGACCAGCACAATCAACAGCGGGGCGCACAGACGGGTGTGTATTCTGTGTCGACGTTCTCTTCTGCGACGAATTAGATGCCATAAACTGAGAAATGTAACAGAACAAGAACGCAAGATATTTCAAGTTATAAGAGAGTGAATACTACCGCGCGTGGTGTCCTGATTCATGTTTGGTATGTCATCCCTGCTGGATGCGAGCCAACAGAGACTCCCGTCATTTTGTGTCTGGACCATCATCGCCTACAGCATCTTCATCAGGTGCAAATGTCGATGAATTACACTGCCCAACTGCTCCTGAAGAATCTCAATCACTCCCAGATCAAGAAACTCCATTACAACAAGTTCAAGAACCTCCATCACACCAAGATCGGGTTAGTTTACCACGGGTGTCCACAATAGGTTCTCTAATAGTTTTACCAGACTATTTTAGATCGATTGAAACAGAAAGTAGATGCTTTGTAGATGGTTGTCGAAGAACGGAAAGAAACAGGGCACCCTTACGATGCGAAAGCAACTGCTGAAAATGTATAAGTATTACATACCACCTTCAAATCGTGTCTGTGATGTACATTTAAGATGTACATCATGGGACTTTCTCAGTGATACAACTGGAAATATAATCAACACATTTAAAGCAAATCACATTCAAGATATTTTGTCATTAAATGACACTGAACCAAACTTTTTGAATTTTCAGGACATTGATACAATGGAAGATCATTTATTTTATCACTGGTAGGTTTTAATAAAGAACAATTTAGACAGATTTTAAATGAAGTACCTCAGTTTCAGAATCTTAAAAGAAGCTCTACAACATTGGCTATTTATTTAATTAAGCTTAGAACTGAAGATTCAGACGATAGGTTATCATCTCTACTTCAAATTCCGAGGACTACTTTAGAAACATTATTAATTAAAGCAAGAACTCTTATGTATGATCATTTTGTACCGCATCATCTAGGGCTTAATCATATTAATAAGCAGCAAATAATTGATAGGAATCTTATCATACCAAATGCATTGTTTGGTTTAGATAATGGTGTAACAAAACCAATCGTAATTTTAGATGACACATATATCTATGTCCAAAAAAGTGCTAACTATAAATACCAAAAAGCACATACAGTTTACACAAATATCAAAACCTTATAAAACCGTTTTTAATTATTTGTACAGACGGATATACACTCGAGAGCAATGAATCCGGGTCACTTAAAGAATGTTAAAAATCTCGGAAACTAAAAATGATAGGTTAATGCAATAAATTGTATTTAATAGACAATGTAATACTCCTTAAATGAAAGTAAAAAAAATATGAGTCACCATACATTTTATTAACACAAAATTACATAAAGAAAAAACTGCCGATCTCTCCTTAAAACAAAAATAGGAAACATGAAATTTTTGAACTTTATTACGATTTTCTTGAATTTTAATACTTCGTATTGCCTCCTCGTGCTTCCATTACTGCGTTTACGCGGTTTGGCATGCTGTACACCAAGTTCCTTATACGATTTTGGGGAATATTCTCCCATTCCTCTGTGAGAGCAATTTTGAGCTCACGAAGCGTGATTGGGGGAGGGTTTCGTTGTTTTACGCATCTGCCTAGCTCGTCCCAAGCATGCTCGATCGGGTTGATATCCGGGCTGCGCGCTGGCCACTCCATACGAGTAATGTTCATCTCTTGAAGGTAGTCATTCACAATCCTACCTGTATGAGGTCGGGCATTGTCATGCATAAATATAGCATCCTCACCTAAATTGACCATAAATGGACCAACGTGATCATTGAGGATTTCTTCCACATATCTTACGCTAGTTAAAGAGCCGTTTTCTATGATCACCAGCTCTGTGCGACTTTCAGAAGAAATTCCGGCCCACACAAGTACAGACCCACCACCGTAGGCTACTTTTTCTTCGATGCATGCTTGCTTGAATCTTTCCCCTGGTCTTCGATACACTCTGTGTCTTCCATCGTGCTTGTAGAGCATAAATTTTGATTCGTCGGAGAACATAACTTTTGACCAATCTTCAATACTCCAATTTACGTGGCTCTGGGCATACCTTAGTCTCGAAATACGATGCCCACGCTCCAGTTTAGGGCCGTTTGCAGGTCTAAGGGGTTTTAAGTTAGATTCAGCAAGCCGACGTCTTACTGTCCATGCACTTGGGTTACTTCCTCCGAGGCGTCGAAACTGATTGGTGAGTTCAGTTCCTGTGAGAAAGCGATTTCGAAGCATGGTGTTCACCAAGTATCGGTCTTCTCGTGCTGTGGTACACCTGGTTCTGCCCGTTCCTGGTCTGCGTAGGTTAGAACCAGTTTCTTCGTAACGTCGGAGAACTCTTTGTACTGTTGACAGCGACACACCGACAGTCCTGGCTGTATCGCGCTGACTCCGGCCGGTTTCCAGCATTGTAAGTATTCTGGTGCATTCTTCAGGCGTAAGCGACATAATTTCAGCTTGATTAATGAATATAGAGCACTATCAACATGGTTTATGTACCCACATAAATGACAGATTACAAACAAAAGCAACACCAAATGCTGTAATTTCGTAGTTCCATCTTCGAAAGTGGCCCTTTTTCAAATTTGATTTTTTTATGATATAACTTTACAATAACTAAGAAGTTTTAATACCTTCATTTAAGGAGTATTACATTGTCTATTAAATACAATTTATTGCATTAACCTAGCATTTTTAGTTTCCGAGATTTTTAGGATTCTTTAAGTGACCCGGATTCATTGCTCTCGAGTGTATAATTGATGTGTTAGGCCCCTATCCAGCTACAACATCTGATGCTGAAATAATTAATAAAGAATTTACAGATGAATCTGATTTAAAACAATATTTCGAAGCAGGAGATGCATTCATACTGGATAGAGGCTTTCGGGATGCATTGCCCTTACTAAATGACTGTGGCTATAGGATATTTGTGCCTTCATTACAAGAGGGTGAATCACAGCTGTCGACAATTCATGCAAATCAATCAAGAACTGTTACCATGTGCAGATGGGTGGTGGAAGCAGTTAATGGCAGGTTTAAACGGGATTTTAAAATATTCCGTCAGGACTATTTTAATAAGGCCTCGGAATATTTACGGAATATTTTAATTTCTATTATATAGCTCTTTCTAAACCATTGATTTTTAAAATTAATTTTAAAATAAGTTTAATCAATTAGAGTTTTATAAAGAGTTTTACAAACAAATGATGTATAAATGTGAGTGCCATAATGAGTTAACCAAAGATCGTGATGTTTATTTGTTTAGTTCATTGGCTCTCGCATGTATACATCATTTGTAAAACTATCGTTTGTTTATAAATTTCTTTCTAAATGATTAAAATTATTTTGAAATTAATTTAACAAAACAATGGTTATTTATAAAAGAGATTAATTCAGTATACTTCATTTTATAAGGTTAAACGAGTACATTTCATAGTAAGAGTCGAATTTTTAATTAGACGAAGTCAACTGACAGCAACTTATATCAAAGTGACATTAGCCGCTGTCAATTGACTTCGTCTAATTAAAAATTCAACTTTTTCCTTTTTTAGTTGACTGTACGACAGATGTACATAGTTATAGCTAGGTAAATATAGACCGGTTCCAGAGGGCTCTTAAACCGGTATTACTTTACTCTATAGAGCTTCATTACTTATAATTAATTGTAATTACATTGTTGGCCGAATGTTTTTAGTCTAGTATTTAAATTGGACAAGGTATTTAAATACTAGACTAAAAACAGGATTCCACAACTGGCAACATTAGCGAACTGTCATAATTTTGTAAGCTCCGTGAAATTTTATTTTAAATTAATCTTATTTATTGTAAAAACCCTAATTAAAATTAGTTAAATCATTGAAATAAATATACTAGTGCATAATTAGTGTTCAAAGTGTTAAAATACGTAATTCTAAAGATCTGTTCTTAATTTTATGTAATGAGTAACGATTGAGTCATCATAACCGTTAAAAGAAAGTGATATTGACGTAAATTTTCAGAATTTATTGACTGTTTCCTCGGTGCTGCATCATTATAATAGTAAAAGTGTTAAATCGACTTTGTATACCGATAATATACTTGCGTTATTACTTAAATAACAACGATCAGCTGTTAAATTGCCGGCAACATAACCTATAGTCTACTTGTAAGTAGGTTAGTAAAACTGCAAATATTGACGTGTATCACATATTGGAAGTTATAAAACTAGTAAGTATATATTTAGTGTAGCTAGTAACAGACCATTTCACTTCGAATAATTTAATGAATAACACATAGATTCGCAAAAGGAGTGTTAAAAATTTTACAAGTTACCCAGTGGATAGGTGTGCCGGTGAGTTTGTTTACCTGTTGTTCACTTGTATATATGTCATAATATTTTCAATGCTGAAATCTGAAAGGTAATTCAATCGCATCCCACCTCTCGCTTTGAAATTAATAGGTACAGTAAGTGTGTCCACCTGTTGTTCACTAGTAATATATCTAATAGTATATTCTATGTTGAAAACTTACAGGTATCACACTCATACGAATAGGTACTTTTTTGCAATAAACATATCTATCTATCCGTAGCTTCAGAGGCTGCTCCTTGTTTTTAATATAGAGTAGCTATTATTGTTTAATACTACAAAATAATGACTCGAAGAGGTCTGGCCCGTCAGGAACAGTCAAAACTTCAACTGGTCTTAGAAGAACTGAAATCTGCCAAGGAGCAGGTTGTCCAGCTCAGTAATGAGCGTGAGGACAATGAGACAGAGCTTGTCTCTGTTGTAGAACACAACGGCAAAGTAAAACAGCAGTTGTCCTTGCTAAGCGTACGGTTAGATGAAGTGACTGGGGAACGGGATGAACTCCTAAAAATAGTAAATAATTTTGATAAGTGCAGTGCAGAGTATGAACGTGCTTTAAAACGGATAGCTGATCTAGAACATGAGCTTAGGGACTCCCACCAACAAATAACTCAGCTAGAAGAAGCGTCTCTGCAAGTTAGTACTCAACAAAACCAAACATTGTTCGACGAACTCATGGATAGGTCCCCAAGGTTAGTTACTGCTGCAAAACCTAAACAGACTGACATTATAGACCTTACAAATAATACTCCTAAACACCCTGCAGTGTCGGCCAAAGTAGGTTTAGGTCATTGTAGCAACAAAAAGTTAAAACATTATATAAAAATAAATAAGTTGATAAGAAAAAATCAAAATTTGCTTAATAATAATAAAAACTTCACCAAAAATATTAAGAATTGCCGAAATAGATTGGATATATTACATGAACTAAAGGACCATGAGCAAATTGGGCTCAGTGTCCAACAGAGTTATATCATATGCCGTTTGTAAGGATTTTGTTTGTACTAAAATTGTTACTACCGGCACCACCTTCAATTCCATTGCAGAAAAAAGATATGCACCTAAATAAGTTTTGCGTAAAAAGCTAATTATTAGTCATAAAACTTATTGTAACAATATACTCATGCTTTAAAATAGTGGTAAACAATAGATGCGCATGCGCCCGTGTGATTTACAACACTCCATCCCTTTCACACCCCCCCGGACGCCTGCGCGGGCGCCCGTGTAGTCCGTGTACTCTCAATCAGTCGACTCGTGATTCTCACGTTGTTAGCTGTGTGTTTCCGTGTATCCTCTCTTGTTCTGTGATTTACCGACCCCAGCCTGTTGTTTTGGACTCTTTTTATGCTTACGTATTGGTGTGCTTAGTGATTTAATTATTTTATCAAACCTGTTAACTTGACCTGGACTGTTTATGGACACTGATTTACCTACCTGTTTTTGAAATGGCTACCGAAGGACGGCGTTGTGTGTTGTGCCCACGTTCTGTTTTGCGACAACGACGCCATATTTTAGATGAATACTTACCAGAAAGACAACCCCGGCATGCCGAATATATTCAACAAAATGCGCTCACTGAGGTAAGTGTACACATTACCTGTATACCCATTACAAACCTGTAAGAAAGTCTATCTGTCATTCTATCTGCTCATATTTTGAGAACTACTGAACCAATCTTAATATAGTTTGTTTCATTATTAATTATAGGCTACTTACCATCACGCTAAGTTATCAAAGGGGAAAGCAGAGAGGTTAAATATGAGAGAAGTCAGGGAAAAACGGTGGTATAATTAGAAATCCCATTCGCTATAAAAGTGGGACCTAAAAAATCCTTCATTTACGCGACCTGTGCTGCGGGCACAGCTATAGACTATAAAAATCCCAAGGAAATGATCATAAAGTCTACGCGGACGGAGTCGTGAGCAAAAGCTAGTAAAAAATATACCCAATAGTATGCCGCAGAAAGTATTTTATTTATTGATTATTATTTTCAAAGACCCTTTACTTTTTTTTAGGTTGCGTTTAATAACATCCAAGCCACATGCCATCGGTGTTGGCAAGTAGTGCAAAATGCAGTTCGACAACAAGAACCAGAAATGCCACTACGACAGGATGTCCAACCGGAAAGCTCACAAGATCCTCAACCCCCACAAGAACCTCAACCCCCACAAGTACCTCAACCCCCACAAGAACCTCAACCCCCACAAGAACCTCAACCCCAACAAGAACCGCAAGGCCCACAAGAGCCGGGAATACCACCAGAAGCAGAAGATCTACAACTAGTCGTTATTCCTGATTATGTGAGAGCGCCCAATGTTGCTTACCGTTGTATTTTTAATGGCTGCCCTAACGCAGAACGTCTTAGAATCCCAGTTACGATTAAAGTACATATTCTTTGTGAGCACCGCTTGTATATACCTGAAAGTGCAAGAGTTTGCCAAGAACATTTGATGGGTAACGACAGTTGGAACTTGTTGATTGACAATTGTAATGTTACGCATAACTTTGATGTACGTCAGATCACAGATATGACTAATATGCTGGTAAGAACCATTACCCAAGGCCAGAGATTTGATTTTGAATTAGAAGCTGCATTAACGGATAATGACTTATATTTTTGGACTGGACTAAACTTGCAACAATTCAATAGGATTTTGGAAGAGACTCCTTCTCTAGCACAAAGAAGTAATTGTCCACGGACTGTCCTCGGTATCTATATGGCAAAACTAAGAACAGGAGAGTCAAACGAGAGATTGTCAACATTGTTCAATACATCTCGCCGATCACTGGAACGAAAACTTGCAATAGCCAGAGAATGTTTAATGAATGACTTTGTTAACAGACACCTCGGTATTGGCCATATTTCGCGAGAAAATATATTGCAAAGAAACCTGCTATTACCAAAAGGCTTGTTTGGCAACGAAGAAAATACAAAAGCCATTGTTATAGCTGACGGTACCTATATGTACATCGAAAAAAGCTCTAACTTTTTATTTCAGAGAAGAACTTACAGCTTGCATAAGTATCAAAACCTTTTGAAACCTTTTCTGATGGTATGTAGTGACGGCTACATTTTTGAAGTTTATGGTCCGTATGCGGCTACTGATTCTGATGCATCTATAATGAACAATATATTAAACGACGAGGAAAATCTGTTCCACTGGATGTTTCACCGGAATGATGTGTTTATCTTAGACAGGGGCTTTCGAGATAGCGTAGAAAACTTACAGGCATTGGGATATGAGGCATACATCCCACCGACAAAAGACAGATTCGAAACTCAATTGACCACAGTTCAAGCAAACAAATCAAGATTCATAACACTGTGTCGGTGGGTTGTAGAAGCTGTAAATGGGAAGTTTAAAAATAGATTTAAACTACTGCGGCAGGATTATTTTAATAGAGCCTTGCCACATTTATTTGTTGACTTTAAAATTGCAGCCGCTCTTATTAACGCATTTTACAAGGTAGCTGTTGATAATGAACATGCAAATGAAATATTAAGAATAGCCATTGAAAGGCTCCATACACCTAATCTTTTGAACGACTATGTACAACTGAGGAACCTGAATAGACAAAGAGCTTCATTTATTACAATGGAAGCAAATCAGTTGGAAGACTTCCCTCGGCTAACAATAAATGAGATTTTCATGATATCGCTTGGATCATATCAAATCGAACTTGCTAAGTCATATTGCAGCGAACATGTACGGAATGGTTTATATACGATAGAAGTATGCCGTGAAAATGAATTAAATAATTTAGCAGCATGCAATATTAATCATCATAATGTGTGGCTATTAAGAGGAAGGATACAGTCAAGACATGTTCGTGCACGTATATATTACGTATACATTCTGGTTAACAGAAATGAAACAGGTCGAGATGCCATCGCTCAATATTACTGCTCGTGTCTAACAGGTAGACGCACAGTAGGAAGTTGTGCTCATACCATTTCAATAATATGGTATCTAGGGTTAGGCAGGCACATACAATTTAATCCACCGGCAGGACATTTAGACGATATTATTATTGATATTGATTGAAATATTAATAAAAATGATTTTAACTGTTAGGAGCTGTTTTATTTTTTATATATACATTAAACCTGGAAAACCTACAATGCCATAACAGCACTACTTTTTAGTTTATTTATGGTCGGAGAAAAATGTTTATAGCAAAATAACCCCATGGATTATTCGCAAAAATGAGTTTAAATCTTTATATTTAGTGCTTTACAAGTATATTCAAAGTGATCTCATCTCTGTTGGTGGGTGAGCCCAGGCTTCATACATTTTTGCCCATGGTCCTTTATGCACTGAAAAGTTAGAAAGTAGTCAAAAACAGCATGCTGCAGATACACAGGAATTCAGTTATATGTTACAACGGCTTCAAGATTCCCTGGAGTCTGTTAAGACAATGTATGATAAATCGCAGCTGATTATAAAAGAATATTCTTTGGCCATGGATAAACTCTTAAATTCAACATCTAATTATGCTGACCGTTTTAACTCCTTAGCAGATAAAACACAATGTGACTGCAGCCCACCTGAGCCAGGGAGTACACTTGCCCTATCTGGTGACCAGATGCATAGCACACTAAAACAAATCAATCAAGGTTTTAAAAAAGATAACAGTGAAGGTAGTCGTTGGATTATGTTCAGTGATGAAATTGGGAGAGACATGGGGTCAAAATTAAACTTTTGTTCACAGGGGCAGTCCTTTATAAATCACTGCATGCCTTCTACATCCTATACCCAATTAATGAAGGCCGTATGTAGTTATAAATTTCATCAGAGAGATAATCTGGTTATTTTCATAGGAAACAGGACTGATATACCCAAACAAAAACTTATTAAATATTATAATAAATTAAACTCATTAGATTTAAATAATATTATAATTTACACACTGCCCTGCTGTAAGCATATGCTAGTTGTAGAAAATAGGATTAGGTACTATTTAAATTTGTCATTGGACACATTAACACTTCATAATAAAAAAATTACTATAATTGATACTAACACTATTGTTAGGAAAAATTATTATTTCTATATGACTAAAGGAAAGCATAAGCTTCTGGATTATTTCAAAAGACAGGTAGCAATTTCGCTACATTATTTTATAGATACTTTAGCCAAAAATCTGGCTATCAAACCTGCTCCTTTTGAGCAGAAAAATGACATTGATATTAGAACTCTGGATAGTTGTTTATATCCAAGTAATTTAAATTAGATTATAGGACAAAAGAGCAACGTTCTTGCACTAAGCTTGACACAATGTATAAATCAATTAATGTTAAATCTAGCCATTTAGTTCTACATCAGTCACAGCATCATTTTGTATCTGATTGCTCTCAGGCCGTTGAATCTATTAATCTTAAAAATAATGCTTTACACCTGGTGCACCAAAATGTTGAAGGCCTGATTGGTGGAAAAGAATTGGAATTGTACATGAACTTGAATGGCATTGATATTTTTTGTGTTACAGAACATTGGTTAATGCCTTATCAGGTCATGTTCAATTTCAAAAATCACCAGGTTGCTAGCTCGTTCTGTAGAATGAAATATAAGCGAGGAGGCTCTTTAATTATTATTAATAAGTCAATAAAGTGTAAAGAACGTAAAGACATAGTAGCCCTCTCTCTGTTGAACGAGTTATTGAGATAGCCAGTATAGTGTTTGAGCGGTTCATTGTACTAAGCGTATACAGTCCCCCAGATGCTCCATATGTACAGTTCGAAGAAAAACTTGAAGAAGCATCGTTTAAATGCCAAAGTACTAAAAAAACGGTCCTATTTTGTGGGGATCTCAATGTAGATGTTTTAGAAACTGCACGGGAACCTTTACAGAGAGAGAAAATGTTAAATTTGTTCAAGTCATTTGGTTTGTATAATATATTTTTGGAACCTACTCGTATAACTGCCACTAGTGCTACTTGTATTGATAATATTTATCATCATCATCAATACATATAATAAAATCGTAACAGGTCGCTGTCTGTACATGGAAGATAAATAAGAAAAAATATTATAGGGTGGCTTTATGAACGCAATAGAACCCAAAACAATGATTTTTAGAATTTTTGTCTGTTTGTCTGTATGTCTGTATGTCTGTATATCTGTTTGTCTGTACGGTTGTGCACGCTAATCTCAGTAACCGCTCAACCGATTGCAATGCGGTTTTTCGTATTGTGTTGAGGTTTGCTCCAGTTAACATTTAGCGTTTGTTTTATGTAAATCGGTTTAGAAATAAAAGAGTTATAACACTTTTAAGAATCAGATATTTTGAAAATTTTAATTGTAGGGGTTTCTTTGAATGTGAGTGAACCTAAACTGGCGTGTTGGCTTAATCATAAAAGAGCTTAATGATTAAGACTAATTTTAAACAATTCACCATTTCAACCTTCGGCGCGGACTGAATTGTTTGACCCTGTAAAATCAGATCATCGCGGTCAGTTTGTTTCTTATCTGAGAAATAGTAGGGAAAATAAGAAGATAATTAGTTTTGTCCCAGTCCAAACACATCGCTTGGAAACATTCAGAAGAAACTTAGTCAAGAAAATAACAGAATTGCCCAATTACACTAGTGTAGAAGAATCCTACTCTGATTTATTTAATTTGATACATGATGTGTTTGGGAAAATCTTTACCCCGAAAACTTTATCAATCGGAGGCAGCTCTGCTTTCAGTGACTGGGCAACACCCGGAATTTATAAAAGTCGCCATAAACTATATGAACTGTATTCTGAAAAATCGCAAAATTTCAACCCAGAGTTTCAGCAATATGTTAAAAAATATTTTTATTTATTATTATTTATTTATTATTTATTATTAAAATCCCCTTACAACCATTCTTACAGGCTAGCCTAATACAATGGTAGCAGAACTTATTTAATCTTAAATTATGTTACAAATTCATATATTATAATAAAGTGAAATATCCATTTAAACAATTTTGTCAATTTTACAAATAACTACCCAGTTTAATGTCAACTTAACAATGTCAGGTGAAAATGTCATAGTCTTAGAGATGTCCATATCATAGAACTGCACAATAAATTCAGATATACCATTTAAAATACACATTAAAAGTTCTAACCTATCATAATATTCAGTCATATTTCATGAATAATCTTCTAATCTTAATCGACCGTGTCATAGAAATATAAATAAGAATCAAATATGTACAATAAATCATAAATTAGTAACAACAACAATATCATAAAATTAGATTCCAAAATAAAATTCGAGACATACCTACACTATGTTTAAATATTCCATAAAATAAAATCGAATAGAAAAAAACATATTTTTATATATATATATACACACACACACACATACATACATACATATATATATACACATACATATACATATACACATATACATACACACATATATATACACATACACATACACATATATATACATATACATACATACACATACACACACATACACATATATATACATATACACACATATCTATATTACAGAGTCGAAAACAATCTATAAATAGATAAAATTCATTCAAATTAAATATTATATCTACAATACAATTAACCATGCTCTAAAAATTTTAAAAATAAATACAAAGATCATAAAAAATCCAATATTCTTATTTAATAATGTCATTCCTCAATTAATTCAATTAAATTGTTAATTATTTCCTCAATACAGTAAATCTCAACCTGACCATTTGAGACAACTACTAACTATGATTAAAGCCACATTACAGCTTTATCATACATACTGTTGAGAATACATGGCCCTTGTGAACTCACTCAGTGTACACGCGAACAAATCAATCCTCTGGGATATCCCGTTCAGCGCACGCAACGTCCGCGTCAACGGCGCAAGCTGCAGTAGGTTTGTACGCGCCCTTGGAATGTCGAATAAGGGCGGCTGCCTCCGGCGGCCCCTGTACTTGTCCGGAACATACAGACAGACCGTTTGCAGAACAGCCTGATTATTTATGTCCCCTCTTAATACTTTAAAGATGTACGTGGCTAATGCTACTTCTCGTCTTAACTCAAGCCTACTGTAACCCACCATACCGAGGACAAACAACGTAGGATACAGTACCGGATATCCCGGGTATACCCCATACCGCTTCATATACAGGAACCTGATAAATTTGTTCTGTATACGTTCGAGCATTAATTTATACTTCTCTTCCTGCGGCGACCAGACAACCGAGTTGCTCTCCAGATGACTTCTCACCAGTGCCTCAAATAGTGCTTTCAATGCTGCAATGTTTGTAAATTGATTTGCTTGCCGTAACACAAATCCTAAATTACGATACGCTTTTTTACAAACATTAGTTATGTGCTGGCGGAATTTGAGATCAGCCACAAATTGAACCCCGAGATCCCTCACTTCACTGACCCGCTGCAACGGAATTCCCTCTATGTAGTACTGGTGCTGAGGCGGATCACGAGCGCGAGTAAATGTCAGCACGGAGCACTTGTCTATATTAAAATAGAGCTTATTTTCGTGACTCCATTGCACAACCCTATTTATATCCCGCTGCAGTACGCTATGATCTTCGTCCTGTTCTACCTTACGTATCAATTTTAAATCGTCAGCGAATAACAAGGGTGTTGATTCGCTAACCACGCTCGGCAAGTCATTGATCATTAAGATGAAGAGAAGAGGGCCTAGGTTGCTGCCCTGACTTACCCCTGACCAAGTAAAATAAGGTTCCGAAAAGCTACCCCTGCAGTCCACGTACTGGCATCTATCCCGCAGGTAACTTGCAAAGAATGTCAGAGTACGCGGAGTGCATCCGGCATTAGCCAGCTTTACCAGAAGTACGTCGTTATCGACCGTGTCAAAAGCCTTCCGAAAATCAAGGTAAGCTACATCCACCCCCGAACCGGCATCCACCGCAGGCACCAGGTGGGTCATTAAATGCAGCAAATTCCCACCCGTCCCCCGAGCAGGTCGGAATCCGTACTGCGCGTCCGATAAATGGGCAGATACCTGCTTGTACAATGCGCTGTGGATGGCCGCCTCAAATACTTTGGCAGGAGTGCTTAGTATTGCCACCGGTCGGTAGTCGCTTGGCGCTGTTCCTCCACTACCCTTCGGCACTGGCACAACTCGTGTAAGTTTCCAGCAATCCGGAAAAACTGCTGTCTCAATACAGGTATTAAATATGCTTAATAAAGGCCCCCCCAATACCATGCGACAGTCTCTGAAAAGAAACGAGGGTACACCGTCAGGTCCCATCGAGCACTTAGACAGCAAGCGCCTCAGAGCACACTGAACGTCAGCGGGGCGCAGCGGCGCCAAGTGCGCCCAAGTCCCCGGCGTCGTCGCAGCACTCGCCGCCTGAACATCCAGTACAGCCGGATTGGCACTGTAAACTGAGCGAAAAAAACGCGCGAACTCGCCTGCAGATTCAGCATCAGATAAAACTCGGCCTTCCGACATCAATATCGCTTTACTAGGGTCAGTTCTCCTGGATCTCATGTAATTCCAGAATGCTTGTGGATCAGTCTGCAGATGCTTTTGCACGTAATCCCTATACAGGTCAAGCGCGCGAGATGTTTCAGCCTTTACCCGTGCCCTTCACTGCGAGAAGGCTACGTAATCACTCCGTAACTTACTCGATTTGTACCTTTTATGTAGAAAATATTTCAGTTTTATATCTCTGACAATTTCAGATGTATACCACGCAGGATAACTATACTTACCATTGTTAGTAACTGTCAATTTCGGTGGAACGCAGGCATCAAATACGGCATATAGTTTATGGTAAAATAAGTTTAACATTTCGTTGGGATCTAATAAAGATAGCATATCTGTATAGTCTATGTTTGTTATCATTTCATATAATCGAAAAAAGTTAGCCTTGCGAAAGTTCCACTGTCTACGTGTTGTTTTGTGAGAAGTGTGAGTGCGTGAGCGCGACGCATCCGAAAAAGACGCTCGGGGCGTCGCGGACGGAGCCCCCACCTCGAGACGCACGGCGAGCGGCGGGTGATACGGGTCCACCGGCTCCATACACTCGTCGGCCGCGCTCACCGTCACCCCAGCGCGCGCGCTAAGCACGAGATCTAGCTGTCGGTTGTTACAGTTAGGTATACTATTACACTGAGTGAACTCACAGAAAGCAACAAAGTACTCATAATAATTAGTAACATTTTTATTGCAGGAATGTAAATTAAAATCTCCTAATACAACTAACTTACAACTATATTTTAAACAAAGCTTTTCTAAAATACTAAACATTATCATGTATTGTTCCTCATCGACGCCAGGTGGTATGTACACAACGCAACATACGAACAGAAATCGCTTCCCTAAATATACAGTAGCACAAATTAATTCGAACTCGTGAGTGTCTATGTCAATATCGTCCGGTATCGACACTCGATGCAGCTCGTACCGCGGTGTTGCCACCAAAAATACGCCGCCCTGCTTACGACCGTCCGCCCTATCGCATCTTAATATATGATAACCCGGTAGCGCAACCTCTGCATTGTGCATGCTTACATTAAGTCCGGTTTCCGTGAAGGCGAATAAGTCTGATTCCGACGATTGTAACAATGCTAAAACTTGTCCTGTCTTAGTTCGAAGTCCTTTAACGTTCTGATATAAAATGTTCAGGTACCTGTTTTGTTTGTTATATAGTTGGTCTGATTGTGGGACGAAACCAAACCCACTCACTAAACTCCACGTTTAATGGCCACATAGATGCATCACATAACTTTATAAAGTCACTTTCTACCACTCCCACTTTAAACGACGCGTAATCCCTCTCCGTTTTGGGCTTTATTTTTTCTACGATGAAGTCATGCTCAGAGGCCAGTATTGATTTGATGTAGTCTTTCAGGTTCTCTTCAGTTGTAGTTTTGTCCAATCTCCATACATGTAGATATTTCTTTCTCTGAACGGCTTTTAGGGACATAATTGAAGCATTTCCACCTCTTAGAATTGGAGCCTTCCGCTTCTTGCTTCTAACCTCTGTCCAATTTTCAGCCGACTCCACAGTCTTGATCTCTGTGTTTTCATCAGTCACCATAGCATAACTAACCTTCGGTTTGTGCGACAACGCCCGCGACGAACAGAGTTGGCTCCCACAGTCATCAACAATGGTGGAAGCGCCCTGTGGCTCCAATGATAATGATGGTGGCGATGGCGTCGGCAACGGCGACGTCGGCGCCGACGCTCGTGCGGCACCCGCCGTACCGCCCAACACTGTACCACCGGTTCCCGCCGATTTATTGCTGCTGTCGGGGGGGCCGTTACAGTGAACACTTTTAAAACTTTTCTGTTTTTCCGATTTTAATACTTTTATTTCCTGCTCGTATCTAACACACCTGAAGGTAGCTTCTTGTAAATCCTGTCTTAATTTACTGTTCTCAAGCGCTAGAACCCCGACGGTGGCCTTGATTTCCTCTAAAATATTTTTTTCGAACGTGTTCAATTTTGCCAATATCACTCCGTTAACTTGTTCCATTATTCCTGATAAACAATCCGTGTGATCCGATGTCAATGATCTCTGAAAAATTTCCTTTGCCGGGCTATGCATTTCTCCCTCTAGAAGTTCGGCAGTGGCGGCTCGAGATCCTCGTACTGGAGTGTCGTCAGTGACTCGTATACGCTGTGTCACATTACAACATGAATCACATTTAAAGGAGCGCCTCAGCTGTGACTGCCCCTCCACAAATTCTTTTTTACTAATATTCAAACACCTGTAATGGTATACCGCTTTACATCCATTGCACTTCAATAGTTCCACAATATCCACCTTTTTATTACATCCACTGCAACTCATTGTTTATCTATTCACAAATTCACAATTCGAGCGAACGCGACTTGTCGGAGCGTTACCGCACCGTCCGCTCAACTAATGTTTTATCAGTTCAACACAAATACCACAATTTTGAAACTGTTTTGCACTTTCGAGTGTCGTATTTTAATTAAAACTCCATAGAAAACACATTTTTTCGAACAATTAGTACTAATAACTCAAATTAGAAATTTTATAACCGGGAGCAGCGATATTTGCGCTGCGCGCTGCAACTACCCACACACTTAGAGATATTTAAGCAAGCCTGTACCTTGGCCAAGTCTAATTTCATTAGAAATAAAATTTTAGACTCTGCGAATGTCATTAAAACTACTTGGAACATTATAAATGCGGAATGTGGTAGGTGTACAGCGAATGAAAGAAAGTTTCATTTAAAGATAGACAATCGCCACGTTTCGGGGGATATGGAAGTGGCGACCGAGTTCGAATTTTTTTTCAGTAATGTACCTATAGAGATTACTAACACTCTCCAGTCGTCTTCCACCTCCGCCGAGCTTTTATTAGCAGAATCTGTAGCTGCCTGTGAGGGCGCGTTCGAATTTACGGTTGTCAACTGCAACGACATCTTTAAAGCATTTAAATCTATTAATGTTAAAAAAACCGCTGACTTAGTGGGCTATCAGTAAAATCCGTATCAAGTATTATAGATGTCATTGCCCCCCACTTGGCAACTGTGTTTAACCATTGCGTCTCAAGTGGTGTATTTCCTGATTTGATGAAACACAGTAAAGTTATACCACTGTTCAAGGCTGGCAGTACTTCAGATCCGGGTAATTTCAGACCTATCTCGGTGTTGCCGACCTTCAGCAAGATATTTGAAAAACTAATACTAGAGCAGATGCTGATCTATTTTAATAGTCACAAATTGTTTCATGAGAAACAATTTGGCTTCACTAAAGGACGCTCCACTACCGATGCTGGTGTAGAGTTATTGAAATGTATTTACGAGGCCTGGGAGAATAAACAAGATGCAATTGGTGTGTTTTGCGATTTGTCTAAGGCATTTGATTGCGTCCAACATGAAACATTAATCAGGAAATTACACCATTATGGCATAAGAAGCAAGGCTCTCGATCTTCTGACTTCATATTTGAACAATAGAATTCAGAGGGTTGATGTTTATGGTACACGCTCAGAGGGCTCTGTAGTTACTATGGGCGTCCCACAGGGTTCAATACTCGGACCATTTTTATTCCTTATATATTTTAATGACCTACCCTTTTACTTGGGGGACAACAACAGGACTGTTTTGTTTGCAGATGATACTTCTTTGATTTTCAAAGTTAAAAGACAAATAGATAACTATGACGATGTCAACAACGCAATCTTGAAAGTGGTTCATTGGTTTAACACTAACAATCTTAGACTGAATGATAATAAAACTAAATGCATAAAATTTACCTTGCCTAATGTAACACAGTCAGAAACCAATGTTCAACTTAATGGTCGGGTGTTGAAACTTGTGGAATCAACGACGTTCCTAGGGTTAACGGTCGATGCTGGTTTACAATGGGGTCCACATATTGTTAAACTAGCAAATAGATTAAGTTCAGCAGCATTTGCTGTACAAAAGATAAGGCACTTGACGGATGTAGATACGGCTAGAATAGTCTATTTCAGCTACTTTCATAGCATAATGTCTTACGGTATTCTACTGTGGGGCAATGCTGCAGATATAGATAAAATTTTTATTTTACAAAAGCGGGCCACAAGAGCTATATATATATTAGGTCCAAGGGTCTCTCTGCGCGAAAAATTCAAAGAGGTTAAAATTCTTACAGTAGCATCACAATACATTTTTGAGAATCTTATGTACGTACAAAGAAATTTACATAGTTTCGCTAAGTTAAGTGATAGACACAATGTCAACACTAGAAATAAAAGTAACCTTGCTGTTCATCATAGCAGATTGCACAAAATCAGCAATTCTTTCATGGGTAACTGTATACGCTTTTACAACAGGCTACCAGACGAAATTAAAAGTATGTCCCCTTAATAAATTTAAAAAGGTTGTAAAAAGTAAATTGTACTGCAGGGGCTACTATACAATTGGTGATTATTTGTTGGATGGAGAAGCCTGGAAATGACCTGCTCTACTGGATTCTGCATATTAAAATGCATAGTTTTTAGATTCATTTTGTAAATAGAGCTCTGAAAAGAATAATCCGTTGAGTTTCTTGCCAGTTCTTCTCAGGTGTGTCGCGTTGTGAACTGGTGGTAGATTTTGATTTATATTCTGGACGTTTTACAAGAGCATCTGTAAATGCCTATGTGAAATAAATTTCTTTTTTTTTTCTTCTTCTTTCTTCTTCTATGAAACCAGTAGTCCTCTTTCAGCTTAGTTTCTGTTATAGCACTATTTTTTGTAACTAGTTGTGTCTGTATATATATGTTTAGCTGTATACTATAAATCAGAAAAAGAGAGGGCTGTTTCTTCAGCCGTGCTATGGGTAACTATGTTTTATTAGTTTTTTATTACCACAAGCTGTGCCTCCCGGCTACACCCACGAAATTACTTTGATAACCCTCAAACCTAAACTAGCAGCGCCCCCGGCTTCGCCCGTGACATACTTTATAAACGTTATCTCCCAAACGGCTTAGGATGAAGATATATTATAGACTAGCTGAACCCGCAACTTCGTTTACGTCACATAAGATGTATGAAAGGAGAGGTATTTCTTCAGCAGACTCATCAACCAGTGTGTGAAACTGCCCTGTTTGCTTAATCATAAAAGTGCTTAAAGATTAAGGCTATTCTAAAACAATTCAGTCCACAGACTGATTATTTTACAACAGCCTTAATAATTAAGCTCTTTAATGATTAAGCCAACACCCCGTTTAGTTTTACCCACTCATTCAAAGGAACCCTTGAATTGTAGGTTTGGCGAAAGTTGAGATGCCTCTAATTTCTGAACTACAAACCCCTCAATCTTGAAACTTGGGTCGAAAAATCCTTAAAATACTCTCTTTCCAATACTAAAAAAATATTTGAAATCGCATCACGCGTTGAGAAATTACAACTGAAAAACCATTTTATCTTTCATCCCCTCTCCCGCAGGAACCACGCAAAACTACGGGATCAAAAGTATTCTAGAACCTTCCTCGGACTATAAGCTGGAAATGTACCAAGTATCATTCAAATCGGTTCTGTAGTTACGGCGTGATACTTATTCGGGATACAGACAGACAGACAGACATGAAAAGTTCAAATTACATTTTCGGCTTCAGTATCGATTAGAGAACACCCTCCAATTAAAATTTTCAAAATATCTTCTATGTACAGACTCTCGACCCCCTACAGTTTTATTATGAGTATAGATTTGGACGTGGACTGAGTTGTTTTTGAAAGCCAACACGCCAGTTTAATTTACGAATTTTTTGATTAAAATAATGTCTATGTACGATTCTTTAAAGTGATATAACTTTTTTATTTATAAACCGATTGACATGAAATAAACACTAAATGTTAAGTGGAGCAAACCTCAACACAATAAAGAAAACCGCAGTGCAATCGGTTAAGCGGTTACTGAGATTAGCGTGCACAAACGTACAGACAAACAGATATACAGACATACAGACAAACAGACAAAAATTCAAAAAATCATTTTTTGGGTTCTATTGTGTTCATAATCCTAATATTTTTTCTTATTTATCTTCCATGTACAGACAGCGACTTGTTAAGATTTTATTATATGTATTGATTGATTGATGATGGGACATGTTTGAATAAGATTAATTGCCATTTCCGGTTGACCTGGGTAAACCGGAAGTGGTTGTAAATTGCAAAATATCCACTAATGTATGTTTGTATCTGCATGTGCTTTAGAAGCGGAATGAGACGTGGTGGCAAGCGAGGTGATGGCGCGCGACGTGGGCGAGGTGCCGCAGGTGGCAGGTCAAGAAGGGTGGTGGGGTGCGAGACCCGGGCCATATTCATTCAAAGAGTAATGTTTGCCATAAATGTTTATTATTTGATTTTTGAAAAGCTTTTATTAAAAGTTTTTTTTTTCTGTTTGATTTAGGCTCATTGTCTTAGAAGCCGAATCGCAGGACGAATGTCAGCCCCTGGCCAAGCCCCTCCATCGAAGAAGGAGGAGCGCCTGGCAGCCGTAAGTAGCTCTGCTGGAATATGTTTCTCTCTTGTTATAATAATTGCTAGCAAGTTGTTACTGTGTTGTTTTAAATGTCTATCTAGAGCTAATCGCGCTGCACCGCCACCAGCAGCAGCGTCACCACCGCCATCACCAGCGGCATCACCACCGCCACCACCAGAGGCTTCACTACCACCAGCGGCGCCGTCAATGTAAGCTGCTTAACTCATCTATTTTTCTGAAAAATATTATGGAAGACAAGCTGATACCCGTGGGTTAGCCAGCGTGAAATTCTGTTCCCATTCCCGCATTTCTTGAGATATTTCAGACTTTAATCTATTTGTGTATAAAATTTCAGCCAGAGTCGTCCAACCGTTACAGCGTGATTAAGTAACAAACTTCCAAACATCTTCAGAAACTTTCACATTTATAAAAATACTACTTTTGTTTCAAGTATATGGAACTAGGGCCCTTGGCACCGCCATCGCCGTTACCGTCTACAAGCTCGCTCCCGTCGCCAGCAATGTAAGCTGCTTTGCAAACGCATATATTTACCTGTAAAGATTATGAAATACTAACTGATGTCCGTGGCTTTCATCGCGTGGAAAAAGCGTGATCGAGTAACAAACTTCCAAACATTTTCAGAAACTTTCACATTTATAAAAATACTACTTTTGTTTCAGGGTGGAAGTACAGCATCCACCTCCTCGTTGTCGTCGCTCTCTCTTGAGGGAGGATGAAATTGACTACCTTCTGAATTACGGTGCGTATTTTCAAATTTTTTTGTTGTCTAGGACAATGGCTACTTACTGGTTCCATCACATTTGAACGCAATCTATCATTTGCTACAGGAAGCGAATCCGATTCGTCCGATTCAGAAGGTGACGACGATGTGGAGCGTAGCGTAAGTCTGCTGTATTCCTCGGTCGCTAGGTCAGTCTGTAGTCTGATGGATACGCCTATGGACCGGGATACAGCACATTTAGAGGATGTTGCCAACGAGGAGGAGCCCGCCGACGAGGACGACTAAATTACGCTAGAGGAGGCTGTCGAAGTCCCTTCGTCTTCGACGGAAAAGCCCCACGGGCTCTTTGAATTTGAATGGAGAGCATTTCCGAGCACCCCGATTCGTCGTGAATCGAGGCGGGAGGTGTTCTCTCAGAGCAATGTCGGCCCGACAACTCCTAGTACCGACCCATATGACATATTTATTGACATTTGGGATCGGCAAATAATGCACCAACAATCTCCATCCCCGTAGCCGCATCGCGTGTTGGCGGGATACCACCGTCGATGAACTTTTTGTGTACCTAGGTATAACTATGGCGATGGGGATTGTGGTGAAATCCAGATTGGAGGAATACTGGTGTGCCACCCCTGATATATTTCTCATTCTAAGCAAGTGCTTGCATTTCAGCGATAACGATGACATGTGTGCGCTAAACCTGGGTGTCTCCGAGGCAAAATTATATAAGATCAACCCGATATTGGTACATTTGAACCAAAAATTTCAGGAACTGTATGTTCCGGCGCAGGACATTGCCTTGGACGAGAGTTTGATGATGTGGAAGGGCTGGCTGGCAATCGGCCAGCTCATTCCAAATAAAACCGCACGCCGTGGCATAAAAACTTACGAGGTGTGTGAATCTCAAACCGGCTACTTATGGCGGTTTGAGGTTCACACAAATAAGAAATCTCCACCGCAGCATATTAACGATCCTAAAATATCATGTAAATATTACAGTTTTTTTGTGGTAAAACATTACCAATTTTAGACTGATTTCAATGAAATATTAACGTAAAATGTGTTTTTTTAATTGTTCAACAGTTTTAGGTCTCTCAACTTGTGAAAAATTAGGCATAATTAAAAGAGATTTATTCAGTGTCAAAACCAGTATCTTAGTAAAAAATATCGCGCACAATATAAAGATTTATTCCAGGGTCTTGGGTGTTTACCTCCGATCTGTCACCTTAAGCTGAAACCTGATGCTGTAGCATGCGTGGATTCACCCAGGAAAGTTCCATTTGCGTTACTTCAAAAACTACTCGTTGAGTTGAATCGAATGGAGAAAATAGGAGTCATACAAAAAAAATAACAAAGCCTACGGAATGGGTGAATGTTGTAGTTCTCACAGTTAAAAGTTCAGCAACCTTACTCTTAATTTTAATTCAGATCGATCGCCATTGGAATTGTCATGTTTCGTTCTCTTGAATTCAATACTAGCGCCTATTATTATAGAATTGCGTGGCCATATTGGAATCTAAATGGGATTAGAATTGCTCAATCGCCACCTATTTCGCTGTCGCCCCAGAACCACCAAACATGTAACTTACACCATAATTATTTATCTATTTAACTAAATTAGAGGCAAATAGCTGTATCAAACGGACACGGATTTTTCAAAATTTATAAATAAGAGTTATGTTGCGATTTTTACTTAACTCTCGCCATTTTCAACCAACCAAAGTCAGTCAATGTGCAAGCAAGTAGCAGCCTGTCATAGTCTTTACCTTGATATTTGTCCGTTACTTCGATTCGATAGTTCGTTGTGTATTACTTGATTTGAATTTTATTGCTGTTTTCTACGGATAATTTGGATATTTTACTACTTGTAATATTTAAATCCAAATGTAAACCAAGTGATTATCACGATTCTATGAATTTCGTTAATTTTAGTAAATGGATTAATGAAAAGCTCATGCCTAATATACCACCAAATTTGGTCATAGTATTGGATAATGCAGCTTATCATTCAGTTCTTGAAGAGAAAAAGCCGACTATGGCTTCTACCGAGTCAGCTATGCAAGATTGGCTACGACGGCATGACGTTCTTTTTGATGGGAAACTTAGAAAGGATGACTTGTTTAAAATAATTAAAAGCCATTTCACAGAAGAAATTTGCAAAATTGACGAGTTATTGAAAAGTAACGGACATGTGCTGCGCTTGACTCCATACCACCCAAACTTGAATCCCATTGAGTTGATCTGGGGTGATATTAAAGGACAGTTAGCACAAAAAAGTATCAACTCGAATTTGGTCCAAAAAATGTTGGAGGAATTAGGGGAAGGCCGGGGAAACACGAACACTGGGTAATCGCGAACGCAGCTATTACACTATGTTAGAAAGAGACAACATTTTTTTACTCATCGCCATCTTAAAAATCACGCCATTACTAGTGCCAAGCGATCAGCGGAACGTAACGGGTGCACGTCACATTCAAGGTAAAATTTATTCAAATATTTACTTATTTTCGTTACAATTTTTATATAAATAATATATGGTGTAACTTACATACATACATACATACATATACTCACGCCTTTATCCCCGAAGGGGTAGGCAGAGGCCTATACCGGCCCACATTTCACCGTGTACACCGTGTGTGTGTTGGTGTAACTTATCAAGTAATAATAGTTCTAACATGACATTTATATGCATAAATAAATTGGTAATTGCAGATTCTATTATGACTTTTACACGCGGCCAGGCAAATATAACCTAAAATTATAAAATATTTTTTTGTTTTATTACCTTAGAGGGCATTGGCGAACGAATTGAGTGGGTCAATTACGAATGTTCGGCATTGCCCCATCCTAGAATAAAAATATCGGTTCTTTCATTTATTAAGTTAGTTTCGTTTCTTTTTCATTAAAATTATCGGACATTCTCTATTTTACGTGTTGTTTGTTTTAGATGCCGCGGAATTACAAAAGGAAAACGGAAACGAAATATAATGTTGAAAATCTTAAAAGAGCCATTGATGATGTTAAGAATAAAAAGTTAAGCTTAGGCAAAGCGTCTACTTTGTATTCGGTACCTAAAACTACAATATTTGACCATATGAAAAAGACAGTCATAAAACAACCAAGGTGTGGTAGAAAATCTGTTTTCTCTGACGCTCAAGAATTGGAATTAGAAAAGCATATAATCAATTGTAGCAAATTGTTTTACGGATTAACAATACACATGGTTCGTAAAATTGCATTTGAGTTTGCAGAGCGAAATAATCTTCAACATTCTTTTAACAGAACAAAGAAAATGGCAGGAAAAGATTGGTACAGAGGTTTTATGCAGAGGCATTCTAGAATTTCTTTAAGAAAACCTGAAGTTACTTCACTAAATCGCATAAATTCGTTTAATGCCTCAGAAGTACAATTATTTTATGACAATTTGTTAACACTACAAAATAAACACAACTTTCTTAATAAAGAATAGGCTACCCAAAAGCTTTCTCGTCACATTCGAGTGGAACAGTTATGGCTCCAAATCATGTGCCACCTGTATGTATTCGACACCATCAAGATTACAAGCTCAATTTGTACGAAGAGTTTTGCTAAAATAAAATTAAAATTGCATTTGAGTTTGCAGAGCGAAAAAATCTTCAACATTCTTTTAACAGAACAAAGAAAATGGCAGGAAAAGATTGGTACAGAGGTTTTATGCAGAGGCATTCTAGAATTTCTTTAAGAAAACCTGAAGTTACTTCACTAAATCGCATAAATTCGTTTAATGCCTCAGAAGTACAATTATTTTATGACAATTTGTTAACACTACAAAATAAACACAACTTTCTTAATAAAGAATAGGCTACCCAAAAGCTTTCTCGTCACATTCGAGTGGAACAGTTATGGCTCCAAATCATGTGCCACCTGTATGTATTCGACACCATCAAGATTACAAGCTCAATTTGTACGAAGAGTTTTGCTAAAATAAAATTAAAATTGCATTTGAGTTTGCAGAGCGAAATAATCTTCAACATTCTTTTAACAGAACAAAGAAAATGGCAGGAAAAGATTGGTACAGAGGTTTTATGCAGAGGCATTCTAGAATTTCTTTAAGAAAACCTGAAGTTACTTCACTAAATCGCATAAATTCGTTTAATGCCTCAGAAGTACAATTATTTTATGACAATTTGTTAACACTACAAAATAAACACAACTTTCTTAATAAAGAATAGGCTACCCAAAAGCTTTCTCGTCACATTCGAGTGGAACAGTTATGGCTCCAAATCATGTGCCACCTGTATGTATTCGACACCATCAAGATTACAAGCTCAATTTGTACGAAGAGTTTTGCTAAAATAAAATTAAAATTGCATTTGAGTTTGCAGAGCGAAATAATCTTCAACATTCTTTTAACAGAACAAAGAAAATGGCAGGAAAAGATTGGTACAGAGGTTTTACGCAGAGGCATTCTAGAATTTCTTTAAGAAAACCTGAAGTTACTTCACTAAATCGCATAAATTCGTTTAATGCCTCAGAAGTACAATTATTTTATGACAATTTGTTAACACTACAAAATAAACACAACTTTCTTAATAAAGAATAGGCTACCCAAAAGCTTTCTCGTCACATTCGAGTGGAACAGTTATGGCTCCAAATCATGTGCCACCTGTATGTATTCGACACCATCAAGATTACAAGCTCAATTTGTACGAAGAGTTTTGCTGATCATCGAGGAATATGAGGTTAGAAATGCCTGGCCACTTGACTAATTTTATGGATAAATCATTTACTGTTCAAGCGGTCCGCTTTTGGAATGCACTGCCAGTGACAATCCGACTTGCACAATCGTCACACAGTTTCAAGACATTAGTTCGGGATTATTATCTCCGTGCTAATGAATGCATGTAAATTGAATGTCTCCTAAAATACCATAGTATTATAATTATTTCAGTATTTATTACTAATATTATAAATATTTTATGATGACAAGCTTATTTATGTATGTTCCAAATTATATAAATGTGTGTATTATAGTATATGTTATTTATTTAGAGTATATGTTATGTATGATAGGTATATGTAGGTATATATATATATATATATATTATATGACTGTATATAGAGAGAAATTTAGTTGTATGTACTAAAATGTACACCAAACTGCCCTACAATCCACAATATTCCCAACACAGACTCCATCCTAGGTTGCCTGTAAGAGATTGCCTTGTGCGATAAGGCCGCCAATTGTCATACCAGTATGTTTAATTATATGTAAATTCAAATGTATTTCTGGTGTACAATAAAGAATTTTAAATTTTTGTAACTTTCAACCAGATAAAATGTTTAATGTTGACGAAACTGGTATCACAAATGTGCAAAGGAATGCCAAAATTTTGGCACCGAAAGGCCAAAAACAAATAGGACATGCGACAAGTGGTGAGAGAGGATCTACCACAACTGTAGTATGTGCTTTTAGTGCAGCTGGACAGTATATCCCTCCATTTTTCATTTTTAAAAGAAAATGCATGAATGCGCAGTTGCTAAGAGGAGGTAATGCCAATATGATTGCTGCTGTTTCAGAGTCGGGATGGATTAATGAAAATCTTTTTGTTGAATGGCTCCACCACTTTATTTCTTACGCAAAACCTACTATGGATGATCCAATACTCCTGGTCCTAGACAACCATGATAGCCATATCACCCTTGATGCTTACATGTTGTGCCGAGGCAATGGTATTATTTTATTGACTCTGCCCCCACATACGTCCCACCGGCTACAACCTTTGGACTTAACATTCTATGGACCTATCAAGACTGCTTACAATCGGGAATGCCAATATTACATGGCAGAAAATCCTGGACGTGCAATTACACAATACGAAGTTGTAGAACTGTTCACCAGAGCTTACAATCGATGCAGTAATCTCGAAAAGGCCGCAAATGGTTTTAGAGCTGCCGGAATATATCCCTTGCGGCCAGTCATATTCGAAAACGATGAACTTCAACCATCAGAATCCCAAAATACTGATGCACAAGAACTAACAAACCAGCCTGCTGAGCAAGCTCCATTACAAGCTTTTTCAACACATGTTCCTGTTGCACAAACCCCTCTAGCACAAAATTTTATAGTACCCGTTTCTGATCTTCAAGCTGCCGTATCAAACGCTCTTGTACCTGCTCTGGACGCATCAGCTCTTCAACCAGCTAATGAGATACAAGCTCTTGTTACTGATATTGATGCACCATCTTTTTACCTGTAATTAGCACACAGGCTGTTGAAATACCTGATTTCGACGCAACGAGTTCTGAAAAACTAGGGGATATTGTAAGTGATCCTTCAGTATCATTACCTGACATTGCACCCGTTTTTGATCTACAACCTACCGAATCACACGCTCTTGTACCTGCTCTTGAGGCGTCAGCTCTTGAACCAGCTAATGACATCCATGCTTTTGTACTAGATAATGATGCACCAACCTTTGTACCTACTAATAGCACACAAGATGTTGAAGTACGTGTTTTTGACGCACAACTTCCTGAAAAACTAGAGGCACATAATTCTTCAATACCATTATCTGACATTGTTAATTTACCTGTTATTACCCCTAAGATTAACAAGCGCAACACCAAAAAGAAACGTTCAATTATTTTAACTAGTACACCCCTCAAAGATGAACTTGAAAAAAAGTACAATAAAAAAATAGAAAAACAAAAGAAAGACGCTGAGGAAAAGAATTAAAAAAGAAAGTCATTGAAAAAACGAAAAACTGAAAAAGATGAAGAAGCAAAACAAAGTAAAGAACCTGAGCAAACACTCACTATGACAAAGAGACTGAGAACTAATAAAAGAGCTGTGAAAAATTTTAAAAACATTTTAGAATTTAGATCTAACAGTGATGATGAGAAGAAAGGAATGACCAAAAAGAGGACGAACGAAAATGAAGACTATTATTGCATTTTTTGCAATGAAAAATACGACGATAGCCCATCTGGTTAGAAATGGATCCAGTGTTACGTTTGTGAAAATTGGGCCCATGATAAGTGTACAGACGGACAATCGTCTTCGCTGGGATATCGTTGTGACCTTTGCCGTTAAATTTAAATTTAATCGTGACTAATCTGTCGTACGTGATCTCATTCTTAGGCTAGTCTGGGTTAATTACGAACGATCGTAATTGCCCCACTAGGTGTCCGTGATTGCCCGACTAGTGTCGGGTAAACACGAACACTAAGGGTTTTGTTTTTCTTATAAAAGTTGATTATATAAAGACAAATTAATATTGTTGTTTGTATGAGTCTAAAGTGTGATAATTTATCTTTCAGAAGAAGCTATTAAAGTTACCCTACTTATAATATCTTTCGATTTATTTCAAAACTCCCTTAGGTGTTCTTAATTACCCTGCCTTCCCCTATTTGCTGGATATTCCATAGGAAAGTGGGAGTACTGTATTAATGATATAATTAAGATTGAGGACAAATACTGCAAGCATGAGGGTCTCCTACATGATGTAGTTGATTTTATTATTAACGTGCAGGACGATTCTGATAATGGCTGCTTCAAAAGTGAACAATCAAGCTCCAGTGATATTGATATGGATATATTAACTTATAATTTTAATAAATTTTGATTAATAAACAGTTCGTAAGTTTATTACCTAAATGCCACTCTGACGTCACATATCTTAAGAACTGTCTATTGCACTTTCGCGTTATGTGTACCACGTTGAGCGCACACCGTCCGCACCTCTCGCGGTCTCCGTTCTCGTCTTATACCGCCCCTCTTGTACCCCGCAGGTGAGGACTCAACTCAGTTATGCGGTTTACCTATAGGTTTACAACATATGACTAGGCAAGAAGTGGCTTCAGATAATCTTTATATACCAGAATCATTATTTGGCAATCCTGGAAGTTCTCTAGAAGAAAGAAAAGCAGTAATGGCCATAATAGATGGCACATATATTTACATCCAAAGAAGTACCAATTATTCCTATAAAAAAAAACATATTCCCTTCATAAATATAGGAATCTTGTCAAACCGTTCATGGTAGTTTGTTGCAATGGGTATATTATTGAAGTTATTAAATCAGATGCTGAAATTATTATATATGAATTTAGTGACAAAACAAAACCTATGCGTGATTTTTTTAGAAATGGTGATGTGTCTTCGATGTGTCAGTCAATCGATGTAATTGAGCAATTTTTAAGGAGGCATCCCAGATGGTTTCTCATGAGTGGGAGAGAAAAGGAATTTCTCATGTTACATATAATGCTATGCATGTTGATCTGTAACAAAGAAAAAGTAGGGAAAGAAGACAAAAAATCACTGAAAAGAAAAGCTAAACAAACCCATGAATCGACCGTTTCAAAGGTTCAGAAAACTACCGAGCAAGAACCCTCCACGTCCAAGTCAACAGCACACTTATCGATGGATACAACCTCCTCATATATAGCTCTGGAACAACATCTAGTAGTGTGACTACAGAAGACGACGTTTGCCTAGAAGATGCAATTGGAGAGGAGGAAAGTGACTACAGGTTTATAATGCTAAATCACCTGCCTATGAAAGATGCCACAATGAGGGAACTCTGTACCTCTTGGGGAATCCGATATTAGATCGAGGCTTTCGCGACTATATCTCCCTACTGAAAAGTTTAAACTACTCTACACTGCTACACATTATCCTCTCTCATTAGAACCAGGTGAACACCAATTAAACACAGAATGAGCTAATGAATCACGCAAAGTAACCATATGCCGGTGGGTAGTAGAGGTAGTGAATGGCCATTTAAGCGAGATTTTAAACTGCTGCGCCAAGAATATTGTAACAGAGCTTCAAAAGATTTGATGGATGATTTTAGGGTCGCAGCAGCGTTAATAAAGAAGTTTCACCCGGCTTTAGAAGACAGAGAGGATGCAAGGGTTATAATCTCGATTGTACAAGAAAAAGTAATAATTCACTTGCTGATTTTGTGGAGCATAATAATTTAAACAGAAGACTTGTTTGAGAGCATAACAGTGAGTAGTGAAAACCTAACTGATTTTCTACTAATGGAATATAATGATTTAATTTTAATACCACTGGGAGTCTTATCAACTTAAACAGGCTCGTTCATACTACGATTTGCACGTAAGGCAAGCAAGACGGCTCCTATCGGTGGCGAAGGGTCCATATAAGCCGATTCCTTGTGGCTCTCCTTTTCAGATCTGGTACTGACATGTAATATTTACTCATAACTAATAAACACAATAATGTATTCACGAACACTTATTTAAATATAAAAATATTTGCAAATTTACATGGTAAGTCGGCATTTTCGTCTCAACCCCTGCTGCAAAAGTCATAGCAATCAATTTGCGTCTAAAAGTTCAAAGACCCTATCTCTGACATACACACGGTAAGCCCGGCTTTCTGATCATTTTGCGTCTCTTTCGTTAGTACTATGCAAATATATATTGGGTGTAACAAAATTACCTATCCAAATTTCGTCACGTGACGTGGCATCAGTCAAGAAACATTACAAAAATGAAGAAAAAAAAGTCACATGAATACTTTAACCGTAAAGCCGTTTTAAAGGTCCTATTTTATCCTATTTTCACCCTTTCTATCGCTACTGAGCGGCAGTAGAATACGACAACGACAGCCAGACGGGTGCTCTGTTTTTTTTGCCACGGCGACCATGTTACCTCGAATTGCCGCGGTTAAAAATGAATTCTTAATGTGCGACAAAAAAATTTAAAAAAAATGAAAAAAATTACCCCCCTTTTTATTAAATATTTGTATTTGATTTCCGATGCTAAGTCATCTCATGAAATTTGGAGAGGTAATTTTGTTACACCCAGTATATGCGTCCTTTTCTCTCATATTTTTTGAAGATTTAATTCGCGGATTTACGCGTAGAGCAAGCCGACCAACTCGTTGCTTATAAGCGAGACAGTCATATTAATAGAAAAGGACAACGTATTTCTTTGTTTTGATTGTCCTTGCCAAGGCCAAGGACTCCTGGGCCTTGACAACTCAACCAATTTAAATGCACCTAACGCACGTCGAAACGTTTTCCAGCAAATTGTGTTTTTAATTTGATGGGTTGTTATTACTTCATTGCACATGCGTTTCGCGTGAATAATAATCAAACATAGTTTCAATTAGCATCATAAAGTATTGTGCTGTTTTTTAGTTAATTATAAATAATTATTCTTCAATTATACTTCAAGTATTAAATACATCGTGAAAGTGTGTGAAATTGTGTTTGGTGGTAACAAGTACATTATAAATACTTTGTTGTGATTTCCGTACACATGATTTAATTGTTGTTTTGGAGTCACATACAATGCTCACTGAAACGAATCTTATTCTCCTGGAATCCTCAACAAGTGGCATTATCATTTTACGCAACTGGGACTTATCAAGGACTTGTTGGAGGCACATATGGTACACTGATGTCGCAGCAATCTGCCTATCGTGCCATCAACGAGGTTACAGCAGCTCTCAATCGGTCACAAGTACATTGTAAATACTTTGTTGTGATTTCCGTACACATGATTTAATTGTCGTTTTGGAGTCACATACAATGCTCACTGAAACGAATCTTATTCTCCTGGAATCCTCAACAAGTGGCATAGTCATTTACGCAACTGGGACTTACCAAGGACTTGTTGGAGGCACATATGGTACACTGATGTCGCAGCAATCTGTGTATCGTGCCATCAACGAGGTTACAGCAGCTCTTAATCGCCATATAACTAAGGCACGATGGATTAGATTTGCTCAAACACGTCAAGAAAGGATGCTATTAGCAAAAAAGTTGAAGATAAATATAAAAATGACAATGCTAAATTATACAAAATATGCGAAATCCTACCAGTTACGTTAAAACACAAATACCAAGTTCTGATAAATAATCACGACAGTCGAGAGAGTAACCTAACGAGAGTGACCAACGATAACAACACTCGCTCGATGACCGCCGGTAGATATGTTGTTCCAAGGGTTTACAATTATTATGGTGACAGAACTCTAAAAAAGAGATTACCCTATTACCTGAATAGTTCGCCGCAGGATATTAGAGAAGAGCCAGACAAAGTCTTATTTAAGAAAAAATTTAAAAAAATATATGTTGACATTAGAATAAGTTAATTATGATATTTTGTTATTGCTTTATTAATATGTTTAATATTTACGGAGACTAGATTCTCCAGTCAAACCATTAACTCGGTTTTGGGGGACTATGTACCTATTACCTATGTCCAAACGTAATTTTACTAAATAAATAAATAATAAAATAATTAAAATGAGGTACTGTGAACGTTCTACCGTACATTTTATCATTGTAGTAGCTTTTTTATGACAATAATTAAAACACGGTTTGTTTCAGAGGTTTTAGGATGTATTGACGCCACTCATGTAGCCATAATTAAACCAAATGAACATGAAGAGAGATTTTTTAACATTTCCTCTCAAGAAATGTTATGCTTATACGAGTAGCACAGTTCCAAACTATTTAGTTCCTGAAAAATTAGTTACTTCTTATAATTTATATATTTTCTGATTTGTGATGCAGATTTAAAAATACTGTCATTTGGAGGAGCGTCTCATGACAATTTTGTCTGGAATCAGAATCCAGTAAAACAGCATTTAATAAATTTAAACAGTTATGGTTGGTTATAAAAACCAAATATAACATATTTAGTTTGTAAAAATATTAAATTACTGTTAATTAACATTTTTAAGTGATTCTGGATATGCACAAATTGATGACACCATTTAAATATGCTGCTGTGGGCTCCCCGGAAGAGTATTACACCAAGTGCACTGTTCAGCACATAATACTGTGGAGCGTACTATTGGTTGATTGAAGGATAGGTATCGGTGCTTATTAGACCATAGAGTACTTCACTACAATCAGGACATAGCAGCAAAAATAATAAATGCATGTTGTGTTTTGCATAACATTTGCCTCAATAGGAACATTGATCTTGATGACAACATGAAAGCGTTTAGTCATGATTTTCTACATGTTCGTCCGCAGCAATCATCCACAGCACATCAGCTGGTGAACTAAGAAAAATCATAGAAAAGGGAGCTGTTTTAGTTCGCCAGCTGTGGGCGAACAGAATTTAGTTTGTTCGGAAGAAATTAAAAAAACAATATGACTATAGTAAAAAAATTACTCTATGACTATGTAACTATAACTTTCTCTACCTTCTATTTCTTATTTGTTCCATTAAAATGGCAAATAACAGTGAAGAGTGTGTTAGTGTTTATTTTTCAACATCCTTAGAAGAGAAAAAAAAGTGTACAAAACAGTGAATCTAAACCAACAGTTCATCAAAGTAGTAACATGGAAATAAGTGAACTTTCAGATTCTACTTATGATGCTGAATTATATGATCTTTGTGCAGTGACTGAAACAAGTAAGATGTTTAATACTTCAGATGATGATATCTTATATGATCACTGTGCCTTGGTTGAAGAAACGTGTCAACTCGGAAAAGGTATGAAGAGGATGAACCTACAAAAATTGCCGATCGTCAACGAAAAACCAAACATGGAAGAAGTGTCTACATCTAAAGGAGTCTCTGATCGGAACAGGGAAACTATATAAAAAAAATTCGCTGCCATACTTGGAGCTGTATCCAACACAGAGGGTGGTAGTGATGTAAAAAGACTTGAAAAAGTTTTTACAACCGCAAACACCAGTGGATGTACTGGTGATGAAATTAAATGTATGATTTGTTATGTTTTCATCATAAAAAAGATACATAGCAAATCATTTAAGAAGCAATGCTCACAAGAATCGTATTTTAAATTTACATAAATTCTTTCTTCATTATTTCCAAATGTGAGCTGTCTTGAATCCGCCTTTGGCAAGAGAATTTTAACATTCACTGAATACTGGAGTCATATAATAGGTACTTTATTGATGTTTATATGTTTACTTGTTCCAAGTTTGAATTTAGATGTAACATAGTTGGCGTCCTGTCCCATTGACTATTCAATGATGCCTAGATTGTAGATATTGATAAGTCTACTTTAGTTCATAAAATTATAATCATATTTTTTAAAAAAAAATTAAGTTTTAAATTGGAGTATTATAATATGTAATTTATTATAATATGTAATCTGTGTAGTTATGTATTTATTATTATTAAGTATGTAAAGTAATTAGTTGTATTGCAACTCTTGTGGCAACCACTGTTTTCTAAAATTTGTGTTAATCCGTGGATAATGCAGTGGGCTACAGCATTATACAATGTTAGGATTATTTATTCAATATATTAACATTATTTTCAAATAATATGTAATGCATGTAATGTTTATACTGTAGCCGTTTTTTATCCCTTAAATAAATAAAATAAAAAAACATATAGAATCAAATGTAGAGTGGATAATTCAACATTGCTGCATTTTGAAACTCCTGAAGTATTTTTAAGTTCTCTTCAATATGATATTGTATATTTAATCGAAGAACGCATCAGTCAACATACAATTTTCAAAGTAACCTTCATTTCGCATGCCAATTTTGTCCAACCTAGTTAAGATATTCACGATTCATTCGATTTTCAAATATTTTATTATATTATTTGTCGCGGTGTTGACTTAAATATTTTCTTTTCATCGTTAACTGATACGTTGATTAACAAAATAAGTATATTCGAAAAGAAAGTCATAGACATGAGTATTAAAAAATTCAACCCATTGCGCGGTACTTCATATTTAGAACTTCAACATGCTATAAGATTTAAAAAAGCTATTATAAAGGTTAAGAACATGGATTGTGGTTGTTCTAAATGGGCATTAATTTCAGCTTTATATCTCGTGAACAAAATCGCTGATCGAGTATCATCTTATGCTGTACAAGTAAATAAACCTAAATTTAATGGCATTTACTTCCCTGTTAAAATGTGTGATATAGCAAAAGTAGAAAAACTAAATGATATCAGCATAAATGTGTTTGGTTAAGAATATAGTACAAACTACGTAATTCGGTAGTAGGTCCATTATTTTTTTACAAAATATCACAATGCTCAAGCTTTTCTAATGGTACAAATAGTCATTACTGTTACATTAAAAGTTTATCGCGGTTAGTTGGTAATCAAATTTTCAGGAATTGTCGTGCTATGTTTATTTGTGATGGATATTTCGAGAGTCTGTCAAAAACCATATTGAATTACCAAATACTGGAATATTAAAAAAGAATTGGTTTGGTCATCCGAGCCAAATTATTATAAAAAAAAATAATAGTTTTGAAAAGAAATTCAAAATACCTTTCGTAGTTTATGCTGATTTCGAAGCATTTTTGAAACTATTAAAAACATGTTCTAACGATTCATCCAAACCATCCAAAACAAATGATGTTCAGAAGCATGAGGTGTTTAGTTTTGGTTTTTATGTAAAATGTTCATATGCTGATAAAAGAAATTATCAAAATATGTAACATATAGTGGATCCAACTGTGCACAAGTGTTTATGAACAGTTTATATAATTGTTTAAAAGAAACAAAACAAAATAGTTTTCAAAATTATAATGTTCCACTGTCAAATAAAGATAAAATTCTATATGAAAATACAAAGACCTGTCATATATGTGAATATAAGTTAGCGGAACGTAAGCGTGTAGGAAATTTGGTTTTGATGGTTGATCCTAGCAACCCTAGGAGTATGTGGCCGAAAGGCGTGGTTCATTCGGTTTTCCCCGGCAAGGATAGTCGGATTAGAATGGTAGAAGTAAAGACTAAATCGGGCATGATTTTTAAAAGGTCTGTGGCACGCATCGTTATGTAGTCGAATTTATGTAGTTTATTAAATTAAAGAACATGAAACACAATGTATTCTGCTTATTTCAGATATCGTGTTTCATAGTAACATTTACTCCTTACGACCTACAGTCGATCATTCGATATTCAAATAGAAATATTATCGGTCTTATTACAAAAAACGGAATAAAGTCTGGTTTAGTCCCGAACTATAAAGTCTAGGCTTAATCTCAAGACCATGGTTTAAACTTCTTCATATTACAAGAACTGAGAAACTAGATCACTTAGTACCATGGTTTAAACCTTGGCTTCAATAACAACCACAGATAACTACAAGTATTGTTCGTTCATTATGACACCATTCGATCGCAACGTTCCGTATCCTCCGAAAGCAGAAGTTTTCTGAAGTCATTGATAAATAATACTTACTAAGAGTAGTTACAAATATATTAACAACATAATATTTTCATTAAATTCAACTTCATGGATAATAGTGGACGTAGTTAAGCAGAAAGGACTCAATCCACATAAATGTCAAAATTGAGTTAAGTGTACCACCATTCTCCTAAAGATCGACTCTATCATTTAGTGAAAACCCGATTTTGAATACGTACACAGAAACCAGTTTTCTCACTATCCCGACTCAACCCACAATATGAAGAACACACATAAAATATTTGCAGAATGAACCTAGTCCGCTTGAATTGTTTCTCAGTAATTTAATGTCTATGAGTATGTTTATAAGTTTGTTAGACCAGAATAAACTCAAACATTTTGGATCCTTTCTAAGAATTTAGTTTATATTGCAAATAGCATTTTATCTCAATTAACTAAAACGACTTAAACAGGTTGGGTTGTTTCTGTGTTTTAGTTTTAGTTAAACAAAATATTTATTTTTATTTATCAGAAACGACTCAAAACACTTGAGATATTTCAGAAAAAACGGCTTTCGATGAACAGCATATCTACACTCGAGAGCAATGAATCCGGGTCACTTAAAGAATCCTAAAAATCTCGGAAACAAAATGCTAGGTTAATGCAATAAATTGTATTTAATAGACAATGTAATACTCCTTAAATGAAGGTATTAAAACTTCTTAGTTATTGTAAAGTTATATCATAAAAAAATCAAATTTGAAAAAGGGCCACTTTCGAAGATGGAACTACGAAATTACAGCATTTGGTGTTGCTTTTGTTTGTAATCTGTCATTTATGTGGGTACATAAACCATGTTGATAGTGCTCTATATTCATTAATCAAGCTGAAATTATGTCGCTTACGCCTGAAGAATGCACCAGAATACTTACAATGCTGGAAACCGGCCGGAGTCAGCGCGATACAGCCAGGACTGTCGGTGTGTCGCTGTCAACAGTACAAAGAGTTCTCCGACGTTACGAAGAAACTGGTTCTAACCTACGCAGACCAGGAACGGGCAGAACCAGGTGTACCACAGCACGAGAAGACCGATACTTGGTGAACACCATGCTTCGAAATCGCTTTCTCACAGGAACTGAACTCACCAATCAGTTTCGACGCCTCGGAGGAAGTAACCCAAGTGCATGGACAGTAAGACGTCGGCTTGCTGAATCTAACTTAAAACCCCTTAGACCTGCAAACGGCCCTAAACTGGAGCGTGGGCATCGTATTTCGAGACTAAGGTATGCCCAGAGCCACGTAAATTGGAGTATTGAAGATTGGTCAAAAGTTATGTTCTCCGACGAATCAAAATTTATGCTCTACAAGCACGATGGAAGACACAGAGTGTATCGAAGACCAGGGGAAAGATTCAAGCAAGCATGCATCGAAGAAAAAGTAGCCTACGGTGGTGGGTCTGTACTTGTGTGGGCCGGAATTTCTTCTGAAAGTCGCACAGAGCTGGTGATCATAGAAAACGGCTCTTTAACTAGCGTAAGATATGTGGAAGAAATCCTCAATGATCACGTTGGTCCATTTATGGTCAATTTAGGTGAGGATGCTATATTTATGCATGACAATGCCCGACCTCATACAGGTAGGATTGTGAATGACTACCTTCAAGAGATGAACATTACTCGTATGGAGTGGCCAGCGCGCAGCCCGGATATCAACCCGATCGAGCATGCTTGGGACGAGCTAGGCAGATGCGTAAAACAACGAAACCCTCCCCCAATCACGCTTCGTGAGCTCAAAATTGCTCTCACAGAGGAATGGGAGAATATTCCCCAAAATCGTATAAGGAACTTGGTGTACAGCATGCCAAACCGCGTAAACGCAGTAATGGAAGCACGAGGAGGCAATACGAAGTATTAAAATTCAAGAAAATCGTAATAAAGTTCAAAAATTTCATGTTTCCTATTTTTGTTTTAAGGAGAGATCGGCAGTTTTTTCTTTATGTAATTTTGTGTTAATAAAATGTATGGTGACTCATATTTTTTTTACTTTCATTTAAGGAGTATTACATTGTCTATTAAATACAATTTATTGCATTAACCTATCATTTTTAGTTTCCGAGATTTTTAACATTCTTTAAGTGACCCGGATTCATTGCTCTCGAGTGTACTATCAAATAAACTAGATCGACTCAAACAGGTTGAGTTGTTTGTAAGCGATAGAAGTAATGACTGATAGAAATACTTTGAATTTTACTAAAGCGACTTAAAAAGTTATTACTTGCCAGATATTTTTTTATAGTGACAAGATTTTGTTAGTAAATTTCTTTCAAAAACTGGCAACTCTGCCTTTTCCTCGCACACAGACTGGTGAAATGTATTATGTGTTTTATTTTAATTCGTGTTGTAAAACAGAACAAGTGAATTTAAGATGCGACGAATTGATCGAATCTTATTTAGTGCCTTGGAACATGGGATTAACGAAAATACTGAGTTTTCAGATGGTAAGTGCTTAATATTTTTTACCAGGTTCATATAACCTCAAATTCTATTTTGCTTTTTCGTATACAGATTCCTACGTAAATAATGGAGATAAGGAAGATAATGTAAAGATTCCTCATTATATATTTTTTATTGTTATCATAACTTAGACCGTTTTTAACTGTAGCTAACCTATTACACTCAACAAGGAACGACTTTGAAGAGATTTCTGCAATGGCGACGCCGACGCCGGCGCCGCCGGTGCAATCACCTACAAAAGATGACGTAATTCCATCAGGTACATAGTTACAATACTTATTTTTTATTTTTATACTACAAAGTTAACTAATATTTTTAAGGTTACATATCCAAAGGGACCTTATTATTGTCCGCAGAGATAACTATGTTTTTCATAGACTTTCTATGAAGTACAAACTTAATTTTACTGTCGATAATGAATTTATATGTTATCAAAAATGTTTAAAGTAGGTAATCTATACATCTATACATATAATAAAATGATAGAAAAGTCAAAACTGTACATTGGAAATATTTTAAAAAAATTACTCGCTGGGTGTTCAGCATAAGATAGCGAAGCCGAAAATATAGTTAGAAAATTTTTTGTCTGTTTGTCTGTTTATCTGTTTGTCTGTTTGTCTGTTTGCTTTGCTTTGTCCGGAAGGATCTCGAAAAGTACTCAATAGATTTGATTCAAATTTTGCACAAACATTACCTAGGGGTAGGGTCTTAAAATAGGCTATATATTATCACGCTACATATCCTAGGGGCTAAGCAGAGAGCAATCAAATTGGCATTGTAACAATTTTCACGCGTACGAAGTCGCGGGCAACCGCTAGTAATATAATAAAATGATAGAAAAGTCAAAACTGTACATTAGAAATATAAAAAAAAAAATATTCGCTGGGTGTTCAACGTAAGATACCGAAGCCGAAAGTATAGTTAGAAAATTTTTTGTCTGTTTGTCTGTTTGCTTTGCTTTGTCCGGAAGGATCTCGAAAAGTAATCAATAGATTTGATTCAAATTTTGCACAAATATTAACTAGGGGTAGGGTCTTCAAATAGGCTATACATTATTACGCTACATATCCTAGGGGCTAAGCAGAGAGCAGTCAAATTGGCATTATAACATAATTTTCACGCGTACGAAGTCGCGGGCAACAGCTAGTATGATATAATATGACTGCGCGAATAGCGCAGTGATTTAAGTGACAGCCTCGCCATTCACACTGTGACGGGTGTTTGTAGGTTTGATTCCCGCACGGGACAACACTTTGTGATACCCAAAATTGTTGTTTAGAGTCTGGGTGTTCTTTAAGTTGTTACCATGTTTGTAAAGTCCCCCGCGACACAGAAATGTATTATTCTTAGGAGTTGTCTTTTTATATATATTTTTAAATATGAAACATTTTTTCCAGCTGTCAACTGACATGACGATCAATCGACATAGGTACAATGTCAATATATTCACAATCTAACTGTGTAAGAACTTTATTATTAGTGATGCATTATTAGTCCATTGTTTGTTGCACATTTTAATGAGCTTATTACACTTTTCACCTTTGGTTTGTGGGGTTGATGATAATTATTTATCTCTTTTTATTACCTATTGCTTATTTTTTTTATCAAAAAAGCAAAAAGCATGATCTAACAGTAAGGGCACAGGGTTAGGGATGCAAACGATATATCGATATATTTAAAATATCGATATATCGGTTATAAATATCGATATTTTAGTATCGATATCGGAATCAAAAATATCGACGATATATCGTTCTTCATGAGCGAAATATCGATATTTTAATATCCATATTGAAACCCAAAATTTGGACGATTTATTCTTGAGCGTGAGATGATTTCACTCAATCAAAAATTATAATTAATTGAATATTTTAAATAAAAGATTTTGGTATTTATCTTGATATATAACCACTTAGGTTTTGGTAAATGAAACTGAGTTAAGATGAAATTAATTTCATGTGTTATTTACAAGTGTATTGTGGCGTAAATTTGGAAAGGCCTACAACAAGATTTGATTGATAAATTGTTTTATTTTAGATATCTAATTTGAATAACCAAAACTAATAAAATGTTAAAATATAAACTTAACACTAGGCTATATGGCTGCCACTGCCACGGTGTGGCGGAGTGATACTGCATGCGACTGCTACGCTGAGATATTTGGCCGATTGTTTTAATTGAGTTCGATTCCCGGGTAAGACAATCGGCCAAATACATTTTTCAAAGTTTGAGTGTTTTCGGTTTATACTATTCGTATTATTAAAGTGTAAAGTGGTCGTGTCTGTACAATGGAGATACTTAAAAAATAATACTTGGATTATAATATCTTAACGAACGATACTGCACACAACGTTTTTATTAACCCTTGTCTGTTGGTCCTTATGCCTATTTGTTCGCTATGGACGCAAATACTACTGAACGCAACTTGATGCGTATTTTAATAGAGAGATCTAGTTAAGCTTAAATCTGAGCTTTGTTCCATGGCAATCGGTTGAAAAAAGGTGGAGTTATGAACAAAAGTAGAATAATCAAGGTTATTCCCGTCCGATCATTATTCTTAAAAAAAACAATAAGAGCAGCAAAAAAATCAATAGATCGATATATCGTTCGTCAATATCGATATATCGTTTATAAACATCGATATTTTCAATATCGATATTTTATTTCGAAAAATATCGATATTCTAATATCGATATTTTTTATGAACGATATTGCATCCCTACACAGGGTTTCAGTTTGTTGCATTTTGCTGCTTTGGTCACGTGTTTTGATTTTGTTACATTTTTTCTTCATGTCTAATTTTATTGCACCTACGTACCTTTGGTTACGTATGACTAATATCCCACCTTAGTTATGTATCACGTATACCCATAACCCTATTTACTTAATATACACTCGAGAGCAATGAATCCGGGTCACTTAAAGAATCCTAAAAATCTCGGAAACTAAAAATGCTAGGTTAATGCAATAAATTGTATTTAATAGACAATGTAATACTCCTTAAATGAAGGTATTAAAACTTCTTAGTTATTGTAAAGTTATATCATAAAAAAATCAAATTTGAAAAAGGGCCACTTTCGAAGATGGAACTACGAAATTACAGCATTTGGTGTTGCTTTTGTTTGTAATCTGTCATTTATGTGGGTACATAAACCATGTTGATAGTGCTCTATATTCATTAATCAAGCTGAAATTATGTCGCTTACGCCTGAAGAATGCACCAGAATACTTACAATGCTGGAAACCGGCCGGAGTCAGCGCGATACAGCCAGGACTGTCGGTGTGTCGCTGTCAACAGTACAAAGAGTTCTCCGACGTTACGAAGAAACTGGTTCTAACCTACGCAGACCAGGAACGGGCAGAACCAGGTGTACCACAGCACGAGAAGACCGATACTTGGTGAACACCATGCTTCGAAATCGCTTTCTCACAGGAACTGAACTCACCAATCAGTTTCGACGCCTCGGAGGAAGTAACCCAAGTGCATGGACAGTAAGACGTCGGCTTGCTGAATCTAACTTAAAACCCCTTAGACCTGCAAACGGCCCTAAACTGGAGCGTGGGCATCGTATTTCGAGACTAAGGTATGCCCAGAGCCACGTAAATTGGAGTATTGAAGATTGGTCAAAAGTTATGTTCTCCGACGAATCAAAATTTATGCTCTACAAGCACGATGGAAGACACAGAGTGTATCGAAGACCAGGGGAAAGATTCAAGCAAGCATGCATCGAAGAAAAAGTAGCCTACGGTGGTGGGTCTGTACTTGTGTGGGCCGGAATTTCTTCTGAAAGTCGCACAGAGCTGGTGATCATAGAAAACGGCTCTTTAACTAGCGTAAGATATGTGGAAGAAATCCTCAATGATCACGTTGGTCCATTTATGGTCAATTTAGGTGAGGATGCTATATTTATGCATGACAATGCCCGACCTCATACAGGTAGGATTGTGAATGACTACCTTCAAGAGATGAACATTACTCGTATGGAGTGGCCAGCGCGCAGCCCGGATATCAACCCGATCGAGCATGCTTGGGACGAGCTAGGCAGATGCGTAAAACAACGAAACCCTCCCCCAATCACGCTTCGTGAGCTCAAAATTGCTCTCACAGAGGAATGGGAGAATATTCCCCAAAATCGTATAAGGAACTTGGTGTACAGCATGCCAAACCGCGTAAACGCAGTAATGGAAGCACGAGGAGGCAATACGAAGTATTAAAATTCAAGAAAATCGTAATAAAGTTCAAAAATTTAATGTTTCCTATTTTTGTTTTAAGGAGAGATCGGCAGTTTTTTCTTTATGTAATTTTGTGTTAATAAAATGTATGGTGACTCATATTTTTTTTACCTTCATTTAAGGAGTATTACATTGTCTATTAAATACAATTTATTGCATTAACCTATCATTTTTAGTTTCCGAGATTTTTAACATTCTTTAAGTGACCCGGATTCATTGCTCTCGAGTGTATATTATTTTATATGAAATGTACCTGAAGCTTCTTCAGAATTTGAAGCAGATGCGTCCAATGATATTCACTGCGAAGACAGTTGAAAAAAAAAGATTAAAAAATTATTTAGAAACCTAATTTAATGACAGACCTGAGTAAGTGGTACTTTTTTCCCCTCATTTCAGAGGTTAGCAATCCGTTTCAAGAGACTAGTAATCCTTTGAGCTCTTCAGCGGTTTCGGCTGTAATAACACTAAAACAAGTTGTCGGGACAGGTTGGTATACCACTTTTAACACTACCAACCCCAATTACAATCTTATACTATATAATCTTGTAATTGGGGTAATGTGCTTAAGAAATGAACTTACATTTCTTTATCTCTTAACCTTCTTTTTTCTATTTCCAGATGTAAAGTCTCCAGCTACTCCTGTGTACTCTCCACTGACTACGCTAAAAACCATATCGGAAACTGGTGGTAAGTCGGAAAAGACTGATTCCTATTATTTTATATTCTTAATTACTCAAACATGTAAGGAAATAGTCAGGCTAAGGTATTCATAACTGCTATTCTTGTTCTATCCAGGTGTTGACGAATCACCAGCTGCCCCTGCATTTTCCCCTCTAACTCCTCTTGCTACACGCAATGAAGCTAAAAACAATTATTCACCATTGCCACCAATGTCACCGAGTACGTTGGAGCTATTCGAAACCCTTAGCCGAGATGTTTCTATAGTGGAGCATGATTATAATGATTTTTCAAAAAGACGTCATGCTGTTAGTCGAAGCGAACTTAAACAAGATGGAGACTATGACGACGATACAGATTCTGATTATGTACCTGATAGTGGAGAAGAAACTGATGATTTGCTTTCATCTGTAAAGCAAAAAAAAAGGAATAACTTTCAAGTTCCTGAGAGCGACAGTTCGAGGGATGAAACCACGCTAGAGGGCTTGGTTCAAACTCATGTTGCTATTGTGCACGATAACCAAACTGGAACTGACAAAACCATGAATATAAGACACAATGAAAGCCCAGTCATATATACAAATACTACTTACAACGACACGACGGTTGGTGAACCAATTTCAATGTGCCAAGGCTCTGAAACTGAAGCTATTCATCCCCAAGCTGAAGTTGTTCCTCCCACTACTGAAAACAAACTGAAATCTATGGGCCGCCCCAAAACTGGACGCAAAAGAAAACACCCACAATATTGTCTTTCTGAGAAGAGAAATAGGAAATACATGAATTTACCATATCATGTCAAAGACAAACTAGTAAAATCGAAAGTATTCGATGATTATGCGTGCGCCTGCAAGCAACGATGTTTCTCTGTTGTCCCAACAGAAATACGAAAACAAGAATTTTATAAGTTTATAACATTGGGATCATACGAAGCTCAGCTGTTATACATTTTAAATAATGTCAAAGAATCTGAAAAAGCTCGATCATATACCTACACCAAAACCAAAAGCGGTAAGAATAAACCTAGACAATACAAAAGAAATTATTATATTAGCGAGAAAGTCGTTTGTAAGCAAATGTTTTTAAATAATTTTCAAATATCTTCTAAAAGAGTTGACTTGTGTTTGGCCAAACAGCGTACAGAGCAAACTTATAAAGACAAGAGGGGTCTAAAACAAGGTGGTTGGAATAAGACCCCTGAAGAAGACATTGACTTTGTGAAAAATGTAATTAATTCCCTTCCAAAATACGAATCCCACTACAGAAGAGAACGAAACAATGACACACAATATTTAAAACTGGGTATGACGATCCAAAAAATTTATGACATCTATCTTACAGAATTTAAAAAAGTATACGGCAGTGAGAAGAAATACGTGTCTTTTGCTATTTTGAAGCGCATATTCTATAAGCATTTCAATCTCCGCTGTAAATCTTTAAAGAAAGATACTTGCAAGAAATGCGATTCATTAGCCCTTGAGATAAAAAACTGTAATAAACCGGAAGATAAAGACCTTTTAATTCAGCAAAGAGATGTTCATCAAATGAGAGCGGAAGATCTTCGCAAACAAATGTCTCAAGATTTGGCGCGAGCTAAAACAGATCCCAAATTTGAATGTGTTACCTACGATCTCGAAAAAACTCTTCCATTGCCTCGTATACCTACTAACATAGTGTTTTATAAACGTCAATTATGGATTTATAACGCTGGTATCCACGTTGGCTCCAACGATCAAGGACTATGCAATGTCTGGGTTGAAGGGGAAGCCGGAAGAGGCGCCCAAGAAGTTGGCTCATGCCTGATTCATTTTATTAAATACAATCTGAGGGATGGCGTAGAGAATTTGGTTCTTTGGAGCGACTGCTGCGGAGGCCAAAATAGGAATATTAAAATAATCCTTATGTTAAAAACTATACTTAATAGCCACTCAAATCTTAAGACGATAACATTTAAATATTTAGAGTCCGGAAATTCTTTTTTGCCTAATGATACTGATTTCAGTAAAATTGAATGTGAGCTTAAGCGTCACGAACGAATTTACCCCATAGAAGAATACATGAACATAATGAAAATCTCTAAAAAGAAAAACCCCTTTCGAGTTACAAGAATGAAAACGCAAGATTTTTTAAGTACAAAAAGAATAGAAAAAAAAATAGTTAACCGCAAAACTTGTAAAATAAACTGGTAAAAACTAAACAGATTTTATTGAATAAAGAAGATGAAAGCTTAATTACTATGATATCAGAGAGTGGAGACATTCAAAAACTGGATTTGTCAAAAAGAAACAAAGGTATTCTAATTAAATTTTCAGAAGAAGATTTTGAAGTTCTCTGGCCCCAGGGAAAACTCATTCCTCAAGCAAAGCTTGATGATCTCAAATCTATGTATAATTTAATACCTGAAGATTGTCACGCATTTTATAACAACCTGAAGGGAAACAGTAATGTCAGAGAGGATGTCGATGGATACGGGCCAACTCTTGATTTTGAGTTGGATGATGAGACGTAACGTAATATGTATACACCCTCATTTTTGTTGTTTTTCTATTTTTTTAATATTTTATACCTATATATACAATATGAACTTTTGTATAGTGCAAACCTGAAAACACTTTGCTCAGAATCAGTAACATTATCCAATAGACCCGGTTTTAACCTATGTTAATTTTTTTCAAAACTTCACGAAAAATTTAACGCATTCAACACTAGTATCGTAAAGTGCATAACATAGAAATTGAAAATAACATCACTACCCGTGATCAAAAGCGATCCGCAACCACCCGATGCCGTACCCTCGCTCAGCCACCAACCCCGCCCCCCTGCGCAAGCGCCCGGCAGTCAGTGACCGACAACACGAGCGCGACGTCATACGTGTCGCTTTTCTGCATCCCGTGTCGCTGTGCAAAATACGCGATCGTGTAATAACATGTCTTTTATTAAACTTGTTTATACTACTAAGGTGACACACAAGCTTACGGCATACTTGATCGTTGCTAACCTTAGCCTATGGACGTTTGCAACACCAGACACATGGGCTGCGATATCAATATCGAAAGGCAGAAGAAATTAACGAAGGTGACAAAGTGCAACGGGTGAACTTTAGTGTGTGGTGGTTAAAAAAATAACAGTGTAAGTGTTTTGTGTACTTTTACGCGTAGAGGATTACACAATACTGATAACGCACCCAATTGGCGCCATACAAATCCTCATTTACCCCGTCAGAACTCTTTCTGACACCGCTTGTCCATTAATGTGTGTGCAGGCATTATGAAAAGTCACGTAATCGCATTGACTTATCACTCGTACATGCCAGTATGGACTACATACTTGCAGTTCTAGGGTTCCGTACTCAATAGGTAACAGCTAGAAAAAAAGATTTTTTTATTCAGCCCTTGAACACCTACCTACTTAACTTCATAGGCTTTACAGCTGGACCCTTTTACTAAGACTCCGATGCTAGTGAACCTTAGCATCGGAGAGGTAAAAATGGGACCTTATTACTAAGACTCCACTGTCCCTTTGACACCAAGCTGTATCTCACTAACCATTATTATAGCTAGATAGTTGAAAATTTCACAGACAGTGTATTTCTGTTGCCGCTATAATAATAAATACAGGCCAAGTGCGTAATACTAAAAGTTGTATAGGAGTCCCCTTTAATCGACCAGTTTAATCTGATTTTAGTATCTGTAACAATTCAGCTCCAACTATCACGGTTCCGATAGAGTCTCGTGACGCACAGACAGACGGACAACGAAGTCTCATGAATAGGGTCCGTTTTTACCCTTGGGGTACAGAATCCTAAAAACAGGTCAAAATAACATTTAAGTGGGCTCCCATACAATTGACGTGATTTTTGCCGTATTTTGGTACAGAACCCTACATGCGCGGGTCCGACTCACACTTGACTGGTTTCTGTCTAAGACACTGTTCCATAATTACCACTTATGAAAATGGTTAGTTGTTATTATCAGTACCACACGAATAGTGACTAACTGCCTTGCGTATAATAGCTACACCTACGCTGGTCGCCGAGAAAATAGTGCAATTATAAACGAAGGCTTATAACTTGGTCAGTTTTCGTTAGTTTCATTTAATTTTTTTTATACTGTGTATTGAAGTGAAACTCTAGTTGGGGTGTCTGAGCTTTGCACTATACAAAAGTTCACGTTGTATATGACGATTTTATGATATTTTTAAGGGTTTGTGTTTCAGGTTAATAAATGTATAATTTTTCAATGGTATAATTGTTTTATTTCTTTAAACAAATCGTTTTCTAGTCGAAAGGATAGTTATGAGTCCATTCGGAGAAATAAAAAAAAAGTATGTGTCTTTATAAAATTAAGTTTAATGGTAAGGACTCAACCCACATTTAACTTAATATCTCGAAATCTATTGCAAATTATATCACTAATTTGATGGACAGATACAATATAAACTATTATTTTACAAAAAAGAGACAAGTCAAAAATAAAAAAGAACTTTGTTGCAGAGTAATGACAGCTCAAACTTCAAACGTCCATAACTCAAAAGTGACTTTGTGTGGATTGAGTCCTTTCTCCTTAACTACGTCCAGTTAATCTTTATTTTAGTAACAAATATCATTATCATGCGTTTATTTAGCAATAATTGTTTTAAAATACTAGAAGATCGGATGTTAAACGGAACGAAGTTTTCGCGCGTTGTTCGAAACAAATTATGAAACTTTATAGGTACCTAATGTAAGTTGAATGTATAAAAGGGTTATTATTGAAATTAAATACGTTAATATTATAAAAAAATGGAACAACAAAGGAAAAGAAGAGCTGAAAATTGGAGTTTCGAAGAAAAAGTAAGTCAAAATATGACTTGTATTGCAAAGACTCAGAATACAGTTTGTTTTTTCTGTATTCTAAGTGCATAGCATAGAATCCGATTTTCCTTTTACTAGTTTAAACCCAATTTTAATCGTTTTAGGAAATATTACGCCAGTTCATCACACAATCCCGAAATATCATTGAAGATAAAAGTAACAAAACTTCGGCGAACCTACAAAAAGCCAAAGAATGGAAGATTATTGCTTCAAAGTAAGAATTCATTGCACTTTTTATCGTGATGTTAACCTAATTACTATCTACATCTTAGTCAACTGTACCTACTTGTGCAATATGTTTTAGATTCAATGAAATCACGGGCAAAACTAGAATTGATGGCGAATTAAAATTGGCATGGAAGAGGATGAAGCTTGCGGCCAAAGCAAACTTATCTGCCCATAGGCAACAGCAGATGCAGACAGGTGGTGAAGAAAAACCCAAGTCACCTTCTCAAGAAGACCTAGCCGTTATGGAAATAGCTCCACATGATTCTATTAAAGAATTTAATGACTATGACAGTGACGCAGTTCCAGTAATGGTATGCCTACTTCTATAAAATATAGTTAGGTGTTATGGTAATAAAATAAAAGCTTAATCTATATGTAAATTTAATATTTTTAGACCGAATCAAAAGCTCACAATATTGAAATTGTCGCTGGGCCTAGTACTAGTGCATCACTTAATGTGATACAGCCTGAACAAATCTGTGAGACTGAAGTTATTCCGGACCAAGGTAATCAAATCATTTAGCTTATTTGGGATTAAATAATTTCTTATACTAATACTTAAACAAACATATACTTAGGTATGTATGTACAAAAGAGTAAACATTTCTAAAAAATGCACTTTCAGATAGCTCACCGATACATATGGTCAAAAGGGGAACAATAAAAAAAGGGATGATCTTTAAAAAAAAAACAAGGCTCTCAAAATACGTAAGTGATCAGAATGTAATATGAACTAGCAGACGTCACGCGGTTTCACCCGCGTAGTTCCCGTTCCAGTGGGAATACGGGAATAAAATATAGCCTATGTTCACCGCAGAGTGTAGATTCCCAACAGTGAAAGAATTTTTCAAATCGGTCCAGTAGTTCCAGAGCTTATTCGTTACAAACAAACAAACAAATAAACAAAAAACAAAAAAAACTAATCTTACCTCTTTATAATATTAGTATACATTAATACATTGTATTGTTACAATATAATGTGATATAATTTTAAAATGAAAATTTTACTTCACAGAAAGGAAGTAATGCAACAAAGCATTGTTGATAATAACATAGAATTTAAGAAGCGACATTTAGAAATGTTAGAGGAGGAGCATGATCTTAATATACAAATAGCAAAATTAAAAATTAAAAAACTGGAGTTACAAATTCGTTTGTTAGAAAAAGAGAAAACAAAGACTAACGATAATTAACTAAGCTAGCAAGTAAGTACTGTAAAATATGTATGTTTTTATAAAAATATGTGTGTTTCTGTTTATTCACACTCTAGAACCCATAACACTTGCTAGTTAAGTTATGCTTACCTTGGATCCAGATAGTGCTGTGTAGAATGTTATAGAATATTTATTTATTACTATCTGTTGCCCGCAGCTTCGCCCGCGTAAAATTTGTTCTCGTTCCCGCTTCACGTAGGAACTTATTCCCGGGATAAAAAGTAGCCTATGTTATTGCAGACTATAATGTATCCCTGTACCAAATTTCAGCCAGATCCGTTCAGCGGTTCGAGTGTGAAAGAGTAACATCCATCCATTCATCCAAAGTAAGACTATTCATTTACTTTTACAGAACTGTAGGGGATGGGCAGTCAAACCAGTAGTTGGTAAAATCAGCTGCCATATGAAGAATAATATGCCTTTCCAAATCTGGTCTACAAGCTGCCAAGCTGCAGTCAACAGACTTCATCAAAGGTTTCCTGTATGATTTATAGTGGCAATAGTATTGGGTTGATTGTGCACATAAAACTTCAAAGTGCCATTAATAGTTATTTTCTTGTTTGCAAAAAATAGATATAAGACTATCCTAGTAATATTTAAATTCCGCCAAATTTAAGTTTAATCTAATAAGCTACTAATTAAAAGTGTGCTTCAATGAACTGCCTTCGTATTATATTGCCACGTACACTTTCCACTGGCAAAACTATTGGCCTATGTGGGTGAGAATTAACTTCACTGTTCAAGACAATATCGCCTGGAAATAAGCTTTCCTTCATGTCAATTACAATATTATGCAATACTGCACATGCCACAATAGTTATTCTTGTAGTCTCAATATTGCCATACATACCCCTTAATAAGCAACGGAACCTTTGCTTCCACAAACCAAAACATCTTTCCACTGTATTTCTAGTACAAATATGAGCACTATTATACTGTTCTTCTTGGTGAGTTACAGGGTTCAGTAATGGTGTAAGTAGATAGGGGGTGCAAGGATAACCACTGTCACCTAACAGTATGCCTGCGAATGCACCAGCCTCAAAGCGCTGTTTCAAACGACTTTCACGAAATATTCGCGAGTCGTGAACACTGCCACGCCATCTTACAACAATGTCCATAATTTTCAAATCAGCGTTGCAAACCACCTAAAACAAAAATTAAAATTTACTTTTCTTATAATTTTATAACTCATCGATCTAAATGAATGAATGAGTAATGACTTTAGATTAATTATTTCGTAGCTTTCATTTTACATACACACTGTGTTAATAAATTCAAAAGTAACCATGTTTGCCAGTTATGTTTTCATAATAATGATTTTTATGAAACTTTGTACTCATGAGCTTTGAGCCATGAAGAAAGATGTTAAAAACAAGTATTAATAATAAACTGTTACAAGCATTTCTTTTAGAAAATTACCTGAACATTAATTGATGCAAATCCTTTCCTGTTAATATACAGCTGACCATCATCTGCATAGAGTTTTTTTTTATTCTTATGTGAGTGCAAACAATTGCACCTATGACGGTCGGAAAGTTTGCAATGGCACGGAACTTTCGCATTGATTCTTCCTGTGCTTCCAATGTCGCTGGCATCTTTAGGAATCTATGAGATATTCGCGCCAACACTCCAGCAATTTTTTTACATATTTTACTTATAAACGGTTGTGAAACACCATGTAAGTCTGCTGTGTCATCTTGGATCTAAAACAACCAATATTGATAAGCACAAAATTCAGTAAAAATAGTAATGTAACATTGTTATTGGGCTCAGTTTTCCTTTAACTGCCGTCGAGTTGGGGGCTGGTAATTTTTTTACAGAAAGGTAACGTTAATATAAGCACACACGTAAAGTCACAACATGCGGAGATGCGTAGTTTTTGAGAAAAAAAAATTGAAATTTCATATTAATTGTAAACAAACAACACCATTTTGAGTGCACCTGTCAAACTGTGATCGTATTATTGGTCGAAATAGTGCATAGATAAAAGACGTCAAGAAATTTGAAGCAAAAAAAAAACTATTGAAATCGCGTGTTGTTTGTTTTGCCGGGACGCCATTTTGTAATGTCAGTCATCGTTTGACTACTTACCATGGCGTCTCTGAAGCCCCAGGTTTCGTGTTCTGCCGTGTCCGAAGACGCGAGTGTCGTGCAAGTGTTGGACTCTTGTGAGCCACTTGTGGCGAGCGTGTCTGAGGAATCCAGTGTCGTGCAAGTGATGGACTCGAATGAGCCGCTTGTGGCGAGCGTATCTGCAGGTCCGAGTGTCGGTCAAGTGATGGACTCAAATGAGCCACTTGTGGCGAGCGTATCTGCAGATCATAGTGTAGTGCAAGTGTTGGACTCTAATGAGCCACTTGTGGCTACCTCTCCGGCGTCGTCTGAGAGCAGCGTGGACGACGACCAACCCCGGGCCTCTGGGTCATCAGGCCGCAGAGTCCATTTATACTCCGGGGAAGTAAGGTTGGTTCACTGTTTTTTGTTATATAGCTCTAGTAAACTACACAGAAAAACCTGACCACTATAGTAGTAGAAATTAAATTAAATAAGAGTATTTTCTCTTGTTTTAGATCACACTGGAATATTTTCAGAGTAATGACCTTGCTCAACACCCCAGCTCAGTGCATTTCATTTGCGGAAGAGCGTAGGCTTCTTCCTACAGAGAAAATGTGCACATACCACAGAAGATCTATGTCACTGAGTTTTAATAGTCGTAGTGGGTCATTGGGCATTTATAGATGCAGAAAAAGCAACTGTCGCTCTAGGGCAGTGAGCCGGGCAGCAGGAACATGGTTCGACAATGCAAGGCTGTCCATTGAAATTCAGTTTCTCCTAATGTACATGTTCTGTCAGAAGTTCACCTACGCTCAAGTGAAATTGGAAACAGCTCGAGAAGACAGAGAAACAGTATTGTCAACTAGAACAATCGCCGACTGGTTTTCATACTGTCGAGAAACCATAATTATATATGAGTCGGAGCACCAACAACACACAGGGAAAATAGGAGGTCGAAGTAAAATTGTCCAGATAGATGAGTCGAAGTTTGGAAAACGAAAATATAACAGAGGCAGACACATCGAAGGCCATTGGGTTCTGGGCATGATCGAGAATGGAAAAGATGACCTACGATTAGAAGTGTGTCCCAATAATGATAGGTCTTCAGAAATATTGGTGCCACTTATACAGAGGCATGTTGAGATAGGCACTGAAATCCATACTGATTTTTGGAGAGCATATGATTGCCTATCTCAGCATGGATATATACATAAAAAAGTTAATCACAGCGATCCAATAAATAGATTTGTGGCACCAGACGGGACACACACCCAGAGAATAGAAAGTCATTGGCAAAATTTGAAAATAATGTTTGGTACAGATGGATTTAAAGGAGAGTTTGCCGACTGGTTGATAGAGTATTCTTGGAGAAGAAAAATTCAAATAGCCCACCTAGATATCTTTGAAGAGCTATTGAAAGTAATAGAATATGTTTATAACATAAACGAATAAAGTATCAACCAGTATTTAATTTGTTTTATTTTAACAGAACCTATTAGGGCAGATACAAATATGATAAATTAGGTCGACTTGGGTCAAAGAACCGAATTGATGTACCCCGACTCCACCTGGTACGAGTTTGGCCTAACCCTAGAGTGTTTTATAGAACCGGAGGCTAGGGCGTAGAGGCTGCTCGCCCCGCAGCGCCGGAGATGTGGCAGAGTCAACATAGATACTTAAATTCATGTGAATCAGTCCCCCTATTTTTTTGATGAAGGGGGGCTTACCCCCATTCCCTCCATGGGCATCTTTCCTTATTTTTTGCATCTACTATCGATTATATCGCTTAAAATTACGATTTTTTTTTCCAATTTAAAATTGAAATATCTCGAAAAAGAGGGGGGGGGGGTTCCGCAACTTTTCCTTTTAAGGGGGTCAGTAGGCACCCCCCCCTCCCCCCACCCCTTCCCCCCCAAATCGACAGCAGTTAAAGGAAAGTCGTGCCCAAACCACTTGCATTTCAGGAGATACCGGGTATCCCCGGGGATCTTGAGCCAATTCATCCCTAATTAAATCAACAACTCTCATAGCATAACGTTTGGAAAATCTATACTTCTGCCTAAAAGCTGCCTCAGATAGCTCCACAAAGGGGTTCACTCTAATGCGATGACTGTTAGGTAAGCGTGGTATGTCCAGTATCTCTACGATATTAATATCTTCGATATCCATTTCATCAACTGCGTTAATATCCATTACGAGCAAAAATACGTACGAGTATCGAAATAACTTGTTTAATGAAATTCACAGAAATTCTTAAATGACGTATGTGATGACACTTTTAAACTAACGTTAGGTCACGCAGGTTTATCTTTAGACCAAAGACAATCTATGGTTTACTGTTAAAACGCTTTTTGTAATAGGATTTTATTTAGACCATGGTCTAAAGGCGGTTTAAACCTGGTTTTACAATTAGAACGTGTTTTGTAATAAGACCGTATTCTCCGTTGAAAGGGTTGTAGAAATTTAATGTGTTGAATTAGAGCGATTCATTGTATTAAATATGTATAAACCTCCGTGCGCCCCATTTGATGCTTCTTTAGAGATTATGGAGTGCGCTCTTATTAAAGTATATAATTGTTATAAAACTACTATTGTATGGAAAGACCATTACAGTTTTAAGAGACTAACAAAAATATTTTGGTGAAGTCTTCGCAAAGTTAAACCTTCTGAATCTATTAAAATCGTTTAATTTTTATAACAATTTTATGGAACCGACCAGAATAACGGCCACAACTGCAAAATGCATAGATAACATATGTGGGCGAAGCCGCGAGCATCATCTAGTTCATACATAAATCTATAATCCAAACAGGTTCGCTCGGATCACACAGGACAGTTGATCTCATTCTGCATTTCTGAAAAAATCCAAAAGAGACAAATAAATGTGATAACATTCAGTGAAAGTAGTTTACATAATTTCAAATGCAATATTACACAAAAGTTACGTGCGTTAGTGCGAATCACTTGTATAACTTATTATATTATCATTACTCTTCAAGGACGATGTGCCCTGGTGCAACAAATACCAGACCTTAAGGGTGACAAATCAACATCGAGCTATGCTGCGCTGTGCTACGTTTGGTCAACTCGCTCGTCTAATATTTTCATGAGGATACAAACAAACCATGCTGTGCTGCGCTGTGTGAGGCTACGCTCTGTTCAAAAACGCAGCAGTCTAGAGCGAGGCGCGCTACCCGCCGTGCTGAGTCGCGCTGCACCGAACTGTGCTATATTTTTTACAGAGCTCTGTCATGCTGCGCTGTGTCGAGCTGTGCTATGTATTTCAAACATGGAGCACACGCTGCGTGTCCCTCCATTGCCCTCAGATGTCTCTCTCACTCTCGTACTCCCATCTCGCTCGCACTAAAGTATGCGCGCACAAACAAATAAGAACGAACGAGTGTCATTCGGTCATTCAAACAGGTCAGGTAACACGTGTTGTGTCGAAATGTGTTCATCGAGGGCAGTGGTCAGTTTAAATAATGGAGATTTTTAGATTTTACTAGCTGACCCGCGCAACTTCGTTTGCGTGATAAATGAAGAACCACTCGACCGATTTTGTGCAAACTTCACATAAACCATCTACTAAATAGTCCTAACAAAGCCTAAACATTTGGTTTGGATAGGTCAGTCCGTTCTTGAGTTATAAAATTACAACGAAAAGTGGCATTGATTTTTATATATATAGATTATTAAATTATAATATACCTACTTATTATTTTTCAGGGTCACACTGATGTTGGAAAGAAATATAGACCAGTGCAGATAGCTTTTAAAATATAAAAAAAATAGTAGTAGAATGAAACCTATTGCAAAAGGAAGAGAATGTGATAAAAATAACAGGAAACATAATTTACGGGCGATCTGAGGTCGGGAAGTAAAAAAAATGGGGTTTTAAGGGGGAGAAAAGGGGTTATCTCGATTTCCGACAAAACTACAAGTCCTATGAAAAACTGTTTAATGGCAAAGTTGTAGGAAATAAAAAAAATGTACAACATTTGGATTCACACTTTTTTGACATAACCTCAAAAAGTATGTCAAAAACTCAAAAAACCCAGATTTTGGGGTTTTGATTTTTTCTTTTACAAAAGTTTTTGTTTTTTTGAAATGTTCGTGGAGGTCTAGGGAAGGCTTTAAAGGTGAGAAAGATTCGAATAATTGCCGAGAAAACCCTAAAAACAGCCCTTTCCTTTTTCCATACAAACGTTTTCTAAATAAAATGTAGAGACAATTTGAACTTTATTGCTATTCAATATAGGTCATTTTAAATTATAATCATTCACTGATATCTAAGAAATTTAGATGTGTGGCAGTTTTTGAAGTTAGGAACTTCAAAAACTGCCAGAGTTTTAAACAAAAATCAAAATCGCTCATGAATTTCTAAAGCATTGTGTGTATGGCGGAGTTCGTTGTTGGATGTACTCTGTAGAATGGCAAAGGATTGCCACATGCGCAAATTTCAATCTGGTTAGTGGACAAAACAATCTAGATGAGATTGATTCCATAATTTCAGCTGAAATTCCAGATGAAACAGTTGACCCAAAATTGCATGCATGTTACCAAACTCATGATACATGGACCTTGCGAACTTTTTAACTACAATTCACCCTGTATGGTCGACGGCATGTGTACGGGCTAATGACCGTACATTTGCTCGGTCAGCACACAGCAATAATGCAGACTTTATTAACATTTATTAATTTACGTAACTAAGTTCAGTTCACGTCTAGCAGCAAGGCGACGTACTCATTAGCAATAAATCATATTTTATAGATTAATTAATTACTTAGCAATAAATGATAGTTACCTTTACAATTCAATTAGTAGTATCATTTTAGTAGTTATTAATCTAGTAGCATAACTGTACGGAACCCGTACATTTTGGTCCTTCGAGCTATAAACCTATCGCGCGGTTTGGTTATCAGCAAGGATCAGTCGCGTGTGTAGTCGAATCAGTGACTATCAAGGAGTTGCAGTACCAGTGCACTAAGCCAGCAAGAGCGCTACGTGTCGGAGCTTCAGCAGCCACCAAGCAGGTGTTGTACGAGCAATTCAAGTAAGATCTTTCCAATTATTTATATATATAAAATGGAAGATTTACTAGCAAATCAGGAGCAGACCGGTCGGGCCATGGAGCAGCTTCTGTCTTCTTTCAAGAAGACTGCTCGTGACCGTAGAACGGCCGATTGCATCAAGCGTAAGTTAGATACGCTAGAATCATATTGGAAAGATTTCCAAATCAATCATTCGCGTTTGTGTGAGATCGGGGATGAGAGTGATGCGTATTTTCAGGATAATCATTTTAAGCAAGCGTCGGAATTTTACAACGATGCTAAAAACCATCTTCTACAATCTCTGCCGAGGCCTACAACCCCGAGCAGAGCTCCAGAAGAACAAAAGATGACTTTCTCAGTAGGTACAAGCAAACCGGGGTCGTCTATGGCAGCAATGAATCCTGAAAAACGGTCGCAAGCAACGGACAGTAAAACAGATGAGATGCTGAAAAAACAGGCTAGCAATTTTAAGGCATTTTCGCGGACAGTGAACAATATAGACTTGGAGGCGGTGACCGAAAAGTGGGAGTTCGAAGACATCTTAAAAGAGCTTCAAGCGCGATGGTCAGCTATCGATACTCTCCACTGGCAGTTAGATAGTGAACTGGATGGTGAGAATGCAGAGTACGAAGAAACGTTTACTACTAACGAAAAAACGTACAATTTTATGAAAAAAGCCATCAACAGCAAACTATGGTCTAATTCTCACAGGGAGAAAACAACCCCTAAAATTGAGATACCGGCTTTCCATGGCAATTACTATAATTGGGTGTCCTTCAGAGATCTGTTTAATGAGACGATCCACAAAAACCCGTTACTCTCAAATGCTCAAAAGATGCAATTCTTAAAGAGCAAAGTAACGGGTGAAGCAGGAAAGTTGTTACAGCATCTCTCAATTAGTTCTGATAATTATCAAGCATGCTGGGATATTTTAAATCACAGATATCAGAATAATAGGCTTATCTTTTCCTCTCATGCTAATACAATGTTAAACCTGTCAGTTATTCAGCAAGCAAATGCATCCCAGATTAAACGCCTGCATGATGCAACAAATGAGTGCCTAAACTCAATCAAAAATCTCGGTGTGGACATAACCACTTGGGATCCGTTACTGGTCCATATACTTTCGCAAAAGTTGGACCCGGATTCGCTTAGAGACTACATGGAGTCTCTAAAGCAGCCGAGGGAGCTTCCTACGTTGAAAGAGTTTTTAGAGTTCCTGGAAAACAAATTCACAACCATGGAGTCCTCAGGAGTACGTAGGAAGCATGAAAATCAATACAAATCCAAGAGTGGAAGCTCTGAAGCATCAGAAGCACAGCATCAGCATAAATCCTCTCAATTTAAGGCTTTTGCAACTAACAAAGCCACATCAGAATCGGTCCATCATAACAAAAAGAAATTTAGGTTTACTAAAAACTCGCATAAAGCATGTCCAATTTGCGGTGATGACCACGGCGTTTATTACTGTCAGCAGTTTTTAAGTATGCCAGCGGACGTGAAGCGACAAACAATTTCGAAACATAACTTGTGCAATAATTGCTTATTTGAACACAAAAATAAGTCTTGCTTCTCAAACAAAAAATGCAAACAATGCGATGGGCAGCATAATACAATTTTGCACGAGGCATTCGCAGCTGACACAGTTTCCTCTCAATCAAATCAGCAAAACTGTACGTATGTTTCCAAGCACGAAGATCACTCCATGTCCGAAATATTAATAACTACCGCTATGGTCCAGGTTCAAGCAGGGGACAGCTCGTATCACGAAATGCGAGCTTTAGTCGATCAGTGTTCTCAAATCACGTTGATCACTGAAAAAGCTGCACAGCGTTTAAAATTACCGAAAAAAAGGTGTACAAGCTTTGTATCAGGTGTCGGCGAAAAAGAGAACAGTAGCAAGGGTATTGTCACCATATCATGCGCATCCCTATACAATCCGAAGTTTATATTTACTGTCGATGCTTATATCATGAATAAGCTTGTAAAAGATCTTCCTGGCGCCACATTCAAGAAGCAACATTGGCCGCACTTGGAAGGTATACAATTAGCAGACAGAAACTTCAATATCAGTAGATCAGTGGACATGATATTAGGCTCAGACATCTACCCAGAACTTATATTAGATGGTCTTCGAAAAGGTGACAGCCCTACTATGCCCATAGCTCAACTAACAGAGCTCGGGTGGATCATTTGTGGAAGCACCGAGTCCTCGACCGCGCCAATACGTCATTGTTATGTCGTCAATCATACGGACGACATTAAGCGGTTTTGGGAGATAGAAAGCGTTACGGAAGAAAGTTCAACATCCACAGAAGAGCAACGCTGTATTGATTACTTTCAAGAAACAACCGTACGTCAAGAAGATGGTCGGTATGAAGTCCGCTTACCATTCCAACCTGAGTACAAGCAACGTTTAGGGTCATCGAAACCATCATCAATAGCCCAGTTTCGTCAATCAGAAAAAAGATTTTCTAAAAATAGCCAGTTGGAACGGGACTATAAACAATTCATCAATGAGTATATACAGTTACGTCACATGAAACCGTCAATGGAGAACTCGACACCGGGGTATTATTTACCGCATCACTCGGTTACTCGCGCTGATTCAACTACTACTAAGTTACGCGTAGTATTCAATGCCTCGACTCGGACATCGACTGGAATTAGCTTGAATGACGTCATGTATAAAGGTCCAAATTTGCAAAAGGACTTGCAGCAAATCATTTTGAACTGGAGACAGTTCAGATTCGCGTACACTGCGGATATTGAAAAAATGTACCGGCAAATATTGGTACATAAGGAGGATCAGGCATATCAGCAAATTGTTTGGCGGGCAACAACAACAAGATGGCATCTTATATCGAAATTATTTGAAGATCTCTGGAAAAGGTGGAAGACCGAGTACTTGACCCAATTGTCTATTCGAACAAAGTGGAAAACACCACAAGAAAACATACGGTTGGGTGATTTAGTCACCATTCAAGACGAGAACCTACCAGCTGGCAAATGGTTGATGGGCAGGGTGATAAATCTTCATCATGGACACGATAATCTGGTCAGATTCGTGTCGTTGAAAACAAAGAACGGCACACTTCAGAGGCCTATAGTTAAACTGTCAGTTCTACCCGTTCATACTGACAGCAACAAAAGCAACGCTTACTGTACTGCTCCTCAGGAGAAACAGACACAAAATGACACCCCAAAGAGAAAAATTAGCAAACCAGGGGCATTCACGTCATTAGCAATTTCATTAATTTTTTTCTTGTCTCTTTTAATGCCGTCATATGGAGCATTTAATATTACCAAATTTCCTAGCAACAAGTCATTGTACTTCGACTCCGTTTCTGATATGCGAATCATTCGTGACAAATGGACACTTGTTGTCTACTACGACATGTCCCCATATTGGGAAGGGAACACAGCAGTTTCGAAGACATTAGATCATTCAGAAAAAATATGTGGAATGTTGGCAAACACAGTTCAATGCTCTACAATACTACTACAATTACAGCATGAATACCGGGAACTACAACACTGCAATCAATTGTTATTGGATCAGCAGTTTAACGCGCACGCCAGACGGCGCGGCGTCGCGGGCTTATCAACGGTATAGGATATGTTGCTAATAGCCTTTTCGGAGTATTAGATGAGCGCTTCGCAGAACAGTACAGAAAAGATATCGAGCTGATACGACGGAACGAGCATCATTTAACAAACCTATTAAGGAATCAAACATCCATCGTTGAAGCCGAGTATAATCTGTTGAAAAGAACTGAAAACATCATGTCCATTCAGCACAAAGCCATAAACAAACATCTCAATGCATTGGAAGCAGCGGCAAACTCCGCCTCACAAAGGATGATGAGCATTAGTGAGGCACAGGACTTCACATTATCGGCCATGACCACAAGTAACCTTATTCAAAACTTAAAAGGGATTCAAGATACTCTGTTGGACACAGTCACCGATATTTATCACGGGAAGTTTAATACTCACTTATTGTCACCCGATCAATTACGTAGTGAGCTACAGGTTATTGCCAGCCAGTTAACAAAAGATACTACGCTGCCCATCGAAAACATACAGTCAGATCTCAGATACATTTATGCCCTGTTGAGAATTAAAGCAAGGATATTAAAAGATTATTTCATTTTTGAAATAACGTTCCCGCTCACCAGCCGGGAATCATATAGCATTCACAAAACTATCCCAATTCCTCATCAGACAACAAATGGCATGATCACTGTCCGCCCAATTAATGAATACATTGCCGTTAATTTGGGTAAAGATGCATTCGTAACATTATCCGCGTCCGAGCTACAAGCTTGCTTACATAACGAACGATCATATTTGTGTCATATCAACACGCCTGTTCACTATCTGTCCGTCGACGAAAATTTCTGTGAAACATATGCCAACAAGAATCAGTGCAGTGTCAGCATATCCACTTGCAATCAGGTGTGGATTGAGTTAAATGACCCGTCCAAGTACTTTTATTTTTGTTGTGATTCGTACATAACACGAATAATATGTCAAGATCAAATTACAGTACAACAGCTGACTGGAGCCGGCATTATAAGCCTTGACTCAAATTGCATTATAAAAGGAAAGGACTTTGCACTATATTCTCGGTCAATGCCAGTTCACACCATGAATTTGAAACCGGAAATCGTCACGCCTAGCATCTTCGATCTCAATCACATGGTTAACATATCTCTGAGTCACTACGTGGAGCCTCGAGATGAGCAAATAAACCAAACGCTGAATGATTTGGGGAAACAGATAGAGCAGCTAAAGTCGGCGACAAACGGAGACTCCTCATACGATCCAATATCAACACATGATATTCATCAATACGTTATCACATACGTATTGTTGGGAGCTGGAGTGATAGCAGTTGCAGTGTACCTGTGGAAGAGGCGACGAGCCAACACAAGAGTGGGATGTTCACCGGCTCCAGAGCAAAGTGTTGTGTTTACGCGCAATTTAAATACGGCTGACCGGCAGCCTAGTGATGTGCCTACAGACTCGACAAATGAGAACAATCTAAAGGACCAATCAACTTCTCCCATCCCAAAAAAGAGTGTGTTTTCAAAGAACTTGCCATAGGATCGCGCTTTTTTGGGCCCGGGAGGATGTACGGGCTAATGACCGTACATTTGCTCGGTCAGCACACAGCAATAATGCAGACTTTATTAACATTTATTAATTTACGTAACTAAGTTCAGTTCACGTCTAGCAGCAAGGCGACGTACTCATTAGCAATAAATCATATTTTATAGATTAATTAATTACTTAGCAATAAATGATAGTTACCTTTACAATTCAATTAGTAGTATCATTTTAGTAGTTATTAATCTAGTAGCATAACTGTACGGAACCCGTACAGCATGTGTTCCAAGCGATACCCAAGAGCTTTCTCAAACCATAACGGGAAATGATGGATACCTATTGTATCAAAATTAAACCAACATGGAGTTTCCCAACAGGGAAACTCCATATTGGTTTAATTTTGTCCCTGCGCGAATCATCGCGCAGGAACATATACGTCGCGTGTTCGCGCGTCGGAAAACGGTCTGCTCTGTTTATTTGCGCACCACAAAACAAAACAAAAAAGTTTATGAGAAAGCTATAAATTGCTTAACAGACTATCATAACAGCGTGTGTCTGTCAATATCAAATTTAAACCTTATATATAGCCAGTATTTCAGGAAAACTCTGTTTTGTAAGTAAGCTAAAGAAAAGAAAAGATAAAGAAAAGAAAAGTTGTGTGGGTAGGCGATTAATAAATACTACAATTAGTGAGCTCCCAGTAATTAATAATTTAATAATAGTATTCTTACTATTGCTTATATGATTTATGTGTTAATTTATTGCTGAACTCACCTCCACTCGCTACAAACTTAATTATCCTGTTACATTGATCACTGCAAGAGTTACACTGAAATCCCAATATGGACAGCAGATTTGAGGAGAGTCTCAAGAAATTGGAAAACCTCTTCACCAGCCGTCTTCGTATGCATGAGGAGAATTTGCGTAAGGCCCTGGACGCCACTGGCCCAATTCACACTGATATTACAGCTCTCTCTAAGGACTTCGTGGAGTTCAAATCATTTGTGATGGATTCTTTGGGGCATTTGAAGACTCAAGCCCAGCTGTACTCACAAGGTATGGACCGCATTGAGACAACAATGCGTAGGAAGGTTCTCCTGCTGCATGGTGTCCCTGAAAAGCCAAACGAAAAGGTACACAACACTGTTCTTGGCATATTAACCGACAAGATGCAGTTGCCCGACATGAATACCAACATTGTTGAGGTGTGCCATCGCCTGGGGTCTATTCAAGGAAAAGCACGCCCCATTGTCATCAGATTGCGCGACATGGAGCACCGTCACTTTATTTGGGATCACAAATCCTCATTGAAAGGCACTGGATACACTTTGTCAGAGTTTCTCACAAGAGGTAGGCACCAGGTCTTCACAGCGGCTCGCGCACATTTTAACATGAAGAACGTCTGGACTACTGGAGGCATCATTAATATAATATGCCCAGATAAAAAGCGCCATAAGATCGAGTCAGCGTCGGAATTGTCAGCATTGATCACAAAATTCCCCAGTAACATCCATGGGGAGATTAGAGTGGGTCCTGTGATTGCGTCTTCGTCATCGAGTGCACCCACGGCGCCTTCTAATTCTAATCCAGATTCCAAGACCACGAGGAGCCGCCGGCGATAGTGGGTTTGACTGCTTTGTTGTTGTGTTTGTCTCGTTGCACGCGTTATGGTCACAATATTTGGCCGCGTTATATTGTAATAGTACATCAGAGGGTGACAGCAGGGAGACGGTACAATATTAATTTATTTTATTTAGTTACCCAGCACTGGCTGATATTAATTTTATTTGTAAATAGTGTTCGTTTTATGCCGGTGAATTAATATAATTTTCTGTTTTGTTTTGTTAAACTTCACTCACTGTTCATTTCATCAGCTGACAGCTGTCTTTTCTTTTTTTTTTATTTATTTGCTCGCTTCACAAGGAACAGGCTACAGACAGAGACCATGCGGCCTAGTCACCCGTTAAATTTCTATAAATTTTGTTTCAGCTGAAGAAATGGAGAAAAAAAAAACCGGCAATTACTTTCATGTGAGTGTAAATATTATTGGGTATTTTTATAGTGCTATTACTTGTTTATGCATATTGTCATTATTTTCTATTTTGTAATTCTTATGAAATTTCTTCGTATGTTTGCGAGTGGGTGAGTTCGGTATTTTGATATAAAAAGCTCTTCTTTTTGTTCTTAGTATATATTATTAGTATTTTATAGGTATTTATTGTGTATTTTTTTTTTATCTATTTTATCTATGATATATTATGAATGATTCTAGTAATGACACTTTCTGCTCATGTTCTCTTTTAGGATCAAGTTTTAATAGTTCTGATGGCAATGGTTTTGCATCCCTTGCTTTGCGTGATCAGCTTTCTTCTATCTTTTCTAAATTTCCCAAAAACTTTAACATAGTTCACATCAATGCCCAGAGTATTCCGTTCCATCATTCTGATCTTCTGGCATCCTTTAGCAGTGACCAAATTGATGCTGTACTGGTTTCTGAATCGTTTCTCAAACCTTCTCATTCAACGAGACTTTTTGGGCTACCTGGATATGTGCTTATACGCAATGACAGGACTGGCAAAGGTCGTGGCGGAGTGGCTGTATATTTAAGAGAGGACATACCTTTTAAAATTGTCAGTGCTTCGCCATCGGATTACAGTTATTCGGCGGAGTACCTCTTTTTGGAGATTATTGTTCGGCATAGCAAAATGCTACTAGGAGTTTTCTACAGTCCCGATTACCACGTAAATTACTTTGAGTCATTCGATGCCCTGCTTAATGAACTGTGTCTTATTTACAACCACGTAGTCATATGTGGGGATTTCAATACATGTTTGATCAAAAATAATAATCGTACTCACTCTTTGGAATCTATCGTATCCTCACTTAATCTTCAAATTCTTCCCCTATCTACTACGCATCATTTTCCTAACTGCCGTCCTTCTCTACTTGATTTAATTATAGTTTCCTCTCCTGATCTAGTTGCCACACATGGTCAACTACCTGCATGTTTCTCTCACCATGACTTACTTTATTTATCTCTGTCTGTTCGTCCTTCTAAGTGTAAGTCACAGTTTTCTGTGCTTCGTAACTTCAAGGGCATCAAACTGGAGGTATTGAGGCGGGACGCAGAGGACATTGACTGGTCACCTGTAGTTGGTGTCGATGCCATTGACGAAAAAGTGTTAAACTTTAACAAAATCATTACTGCGCTGTACGATCGACATGCTCCTAAACGACGAGTTAAAGTGAAACACATGCCTGCACCCTGGATTACACCTGATATTAGGGATGCTATGACTAGAAGAGATCGAGCTAATCGAAGGTACAAACGTAGTCCTAATGATATTAATTTTGAGAGGTTCAAATCCTGGCGTAATAGGTGTAATCGTCTGTGTCGTGATGCTAAACGTCGCCACTTTCATCAATCTCTTGAGACCCGTAACTCCTCCGATATCTGGAAATTTCTTAAAGCTAACGGTATTGGCAAGTCTCCCCATATCGATTGTCACGATATTAACTTAAGTGCTCTTAACAAACATTTCTCGCTTCCACCTGTATCTCTTGACCCGATTGTTAAGGCCAGCACCATGCTAGATCTCTCTCTTATGCCTTTACCACAATGTCCTTTATTCAGGCTTAATGCAGTTGATGAGCTTGAAGTGAAAAAATCGATCATGTCGATTACTTCTTCTGCGGTAGGTAATGATGAGTTATGCTCAAAAATGTTCACTCCCATACTTTCCAGCGTGATTCCCATCCTCACTTACATATTCAATTGCTCTATAAGCACATGCTGCTTTCCTAGTGCTTGGAAACAAGCACTGATTATTCCTTTACCTAAGACCACAAATCCTACACTGCTGTCCCAGTTCCGTCCTATATCCATTCTTCCTTTTCTCTCAAAAGTTCTTGAGCATTTAGTGCATCGACAGCTATCTTGTTACCTTACCCAGAATAAACTTCTCAATCCTATGCAATCTGGCTTCCGTCCAGGTCACAGCACTGTGACGGCTCTGCTGAAGGTGACGGATGATATTCGTCTGGCCATGGAGAACAAATCCCTTACCGTACTTGTTCTGCTGGACTTCAGTAGCGCATTCAACTCAGTGGATCTAGATATTCTTCTAGGCATTCTTAATTCCCTTAATTTCTCCACTGAGACTGTGGCTTGGTTTGACTCTTATCTTCGGGGGCGCTCGCAGTGTGTTCGCCTTAACGAGTCTTTCTCGGATTGGCGTAACCTCATTGCTGGAGTGCCTCAAGGTGGCGTACTTTCTCCTCTACTCTTTTCCATTTTCATCAACTCTTCTGTTCGAGTTATTTCTTCCAACTTCCATCTGTATGCAGACGATTTGCAGCTGTATCGTCATTTTAAGTTGAATGAGTATAGAAGCGCCATAGCCGATATGAATCGTGACCTGAGTGCTATTGGCGAGTGGGCTAGGTCTTTTGGACTTTTAATTAATCCAGGTAAGTCTCAGGCGATAGTGATCGGCAGTAGGCAAATGCGATCTGGACTAGACATGGCCTGTCTTCCGCCTCTCTTACTTGATGGAGTTCGAATACCTTATACCGACACGGCAAAAGATCTTGGTATTACCTTAGATGGAAACTTGTCCTGGAATGCTCATGTTCTGAATGTTAGCAAAAAGGTTCACTACACGTTCCACACCCTCAAATGCCTCCAACCTTTTTTGCCTGTAGATATTAAAATCTCACTTGCTCAAACATTGATACAGCCCATTATTGATTATGCGGACTCCTGCTACTTGGATGCTACTGAGGAGCTTTTAAACAAACTTGAGAGACTGCAAAATGTATGCATTCGGTTTATTTTCAATCTTCGTAAGTATGATCATGTCTCGGAATTTCGTGCAAAACTCAAGTGGCTCCCAATCCGACTTCGGAGGAATACTCGGATATTGTGTGTCCTATTCAATATCTTGCACAATCCTTTATGTCCTACCTACTTACGTGAGCGGTTCTCTTTTATGCGTACACCTGATGCTCTTTGTAGAACACATCTTGAAAATCGCCTTACATTCCCTTCTCACAAAACTGATTTTTACTCTTACTCCTTCACTGTTCACGCTGCAAGGCTATGGAATTCTCTCCCACCGGAGATAAGAACTTGTAAAACTATTTCACTCTTTAAGAAGAAAGTGAAAGAACATTACCTGTTATCTTTAACATAACATTTTATCCTTAGAGATGTTTATGATATTTCTCTGTACTTAAGTATATTTAGATAGTATAATACTATATATTATGTATGTATTTATGTATGTATGCTATTTAAGGTTTATGTATGTTTATTATTCTGCACACACTTATTTACTTTGTCTCTCATTCACATCTCCTCTCTCAGGCCTACTGGAAGAGATTTCATTAGAAATAAGTAGTGCCTTGTACAATATTCCATATGATTTCTTTTGTTTTTAATTGTGTGTACAAAACCAATAAATAAATAAAAATAAATAAATAAGCAACATGTGTCGAAAATAATAATAAAACTTCATGCTTCATTCAAAAAATGCTATTTTATAAAATACGGATTCATTTTAAGATTATTTAATACAAAAGTTTAGGTCTTTTATTTATCGATTGAGGCAGTACGAAGTCTGCCGGGTCAGCTAGTATTTTAATATCTAGTTATTTTTTTGAATTATTCCACTATGATCAGCTGGGTGATATGACCTGGGTGATCAAATTCCACAACTTTTGTGTCCTTAAATCACCTACTGACAATTCACCTGGGTGATCAAATTCTACATGATTTTAAATTATTTTATTCGTTTCCCTATATCAACCTGGGTGAGTAAATTCCACATGATTTTAAATTATTTGTTTCCTTAAATCACCGGGGTGTTTATTTTTTTTATAGTACTTATTCTAACAGGAAGGAGTATTTATTCTAACAGGAAGGTAATAGACAATAATGAGAAATGACACCTATAGCAATGTCAAACCCGTGTGTCTTCACTCACAAGTGAGAAACCAAAGAGAATACAATACTACGTAAGAAGAGACGGGACTTCCATAGTGCGAAATAGTCTAACGAAATGTCAAACTATGATCAACTGACAGTAGCCAACCTAACAACTTTAACACATACAGTTGCCAACATTAGGGAAAAATAGTGATGTATACTATATTTATCGATATCGATACTATATTTATCGATATCGATAAATGCAGTGGTCTTTACTTCTAGTATAGGCTATAGTATAGGCTCAGTTTTGGTTGTGAAAAGATAAGTTCATAAAATATTATTATATTTATTTAAAAAAACAGTATTTGTAATTTCAGCGCCTTATTTCTTATTCTGACTTCTGACTGTGTATCATAATAACCCTTTTTAATTACCAAATATTAGGACGCTTGCTTCATTATTGCCTTCGTCTTTAATCACTAAAGTACAGTAATTAGCTAAAACAAAATAATGAGATAATTACAATATTTTTGTGTTATTTTTAATATTTTTTATCGTACGAGTTATAGATATGTAGCCATGATTTCTGAAGTGGCACCAACCTTTTGTTATGGTGATTATTTAGCTGAATCCATTAATCAAGCAATTTTATTTTGAATTAAATTTGTCTGTTCAATCAATTCTGCAGCTCGTTGTAGTGACTGTATATAATATTGACCCTTTTGAATACTAAATATTAGGATGCTTGCTTCATTATTGCCTTCGTCTTTAATCACTTTGTACCACTCACTTTATACACATGGTAATTGGCTGAAACAAAAATAATGACAATTATTCTTGTGTTTTTTAACATATTTTTGTGTTAAGTGGCTTGGCAGTGAGTCTTATTGATGGAACTGCAAATTTCTTTAACTGCGTCCTTTTTTTCCTAAAATCTTTGTCAGTAAAATGTTTTCCGCAAACAAATTTTAACTGGTGGAGTTTCTCTATGGGTATATATATGCTAAATCCTCGTTTCCTGTGTTCTTCACCCATTCCTTCAAACTAAAATTAAACATCGATATATAAGTAATTGCAAAACTACTACCACACTATTTTCCTAACGATTATACAATATTTAATTTTTATTGTTTTCACCCATATAACCTATGAACCATTGATAGATTTACTAATATACTACTCACCGAAGCTCATCCATAGGAAATCTGGCCATGAAAAACCGTTTTGTGCCGTCTTTTCTTCCAGATTTTAAACCGCATATTTCACACTTTTTATAATGCATAATTCGATAAACTATGTAGAACAAACACAAGAGAATATAATATAGAGAACGAATTGATAGCAAAAATAAGCTATTATCTCAATTATTTCCATAATATCTTTCAGAGAAAAATAAATTGAAAATAACGAATAACAACTTGACATCTACAGTGACAGACAGATGACATTTCCTCAAGGAACGAGCGAGGCAGATAGAGTAATTGAGTGAGACACATATAGTCGCCATTACAATTTGGTCAATTTTCATACATTTTTTTGCTTGTACGTAGTTGCGACAGACTGGTGAGAAACAGTTTTAGTTATTTGGTTAGAACTGTGTTGAACCTACATAAAAAATGGAAGGCTTTAGTTACATTAACAGGGGACGTGGCAAAGTTCTTTTATATGACGGTTACCAATACACAAAAAAGAAGACTTACAAAAATGAAGCGGATTGGTGGCGATGCTGCAACTTCTTAAAAAAGAAGTGTCGCGGATCCGTAACCATTAAGGTAAATATTTTATTATTGTTATTATATTAATTATATATAATCATGATATCCATTGATACACAACACAACTCACAACAGATTTTGCGATTCATTTGTATATAAAAATAAAAAAACATCTCATTAACGAACGATATTAATTTGTCTATAGAACAAACTTTTTAAAATTTTGTGCACCTCTATTTACTTCAGTAAACACCATAAGCAATAATTGCTTATAAGTAGGTAGGTACATATTCTATTCTATAGAGATACTTTTTGTTTTAGGATGACCAACTTATTGAAGAAACAGCTCATGCTCTGCTATGTATACAAAATCCATCATTAAACATTATAGCCCAAAAACTTCACATCTGTAAGAAAAAAAATAATGCTCCCGATTGCACACCGATACCCACGCTTTATAATGAAACAATAGCTGAACTTCAAGATACTGGTTTAGATATAATTTGTGATGTTCCATCGTTTGATAAAGTGAGGTCTGGGCTTTATGAAGCCAGAAATAAGCACTATGGAGTACACAAACGTATTCATAAAGTTGCGTCTCAAATAACAGTACCACAACAACTTGCTTCATTTTTATTGGCCGATTATAACTGTAACGGTATTCGAATACTATTATTTAGTTCGGAAGAAGCTAAAATTAATATGAATCAGGTAAAACATATGTTTGGAGACGGAATTTTCAAAGTGTGCCCACAACCGTTTTTGCAATTGTACACGCTTCATGGCGATGTGGGAAGCAGTTTAATGTGCCCAAATATTGTGCCAGTAATTTACGCCCTCATGACACATAAAACATATGAATGTTATGTTATTCTTTTTGAGATGCTGAAATCGCAATTTCCTTATTGGAATACATCAAAGTTCACAACTGATTTCGAGGAGGCGGTGATGAAGGCCGTAGTTGCCGTTTTACCAGGGATTGCTTTAAAAGGGTGTCATTTTCATTTTACGCGATGTATCTGGCGTAAACTGGAATCATTAAAACTAAAGAATGATAAGCAGAGCTGACGCTGTGCGTCACTGTGTAATTCGTTGCCGTTTCTTCCAGAAAACTTAATTACAGAAGGGTGGAACTACATAATAAACGAGCATGAAAAATACCCAGAAATTCAAGGATTCCTGACATACTTCCAAAAGTTTGGATGAGGGCGCCGATGATTCCGATTTGGTGCATTTGTAGAGAGCGACATCGCACCACGAACAGCTTGGAAGGATGGCACCACAAAATCAAGAGGAAAACGGTAACCAGTTTCGGTCTTAATCAAGCAAAGGACGATACTACTAACGTCGGTAAGCAAAATACTTCCTAACTAGCTGGTGTCCTGGAGTTTTCCAAAAATATTGAAGAAGTGGGCTACGAGGGTATAATGAAGATTCTAGACATCCTCTTCACATCTATAAGGTTCGGGTATAGTTAGAAGCCTAACTTCAATGCGGCATTACTGTGGAAGTAACTGAAATATACTGTTTCTACATCAGTCAAATGCCTAATCTTTTGGACGAAAAATGCTGCTGAACTTAATCTGCCAGCACGTTTTGCAATATGTGGGCCCCACTGCAATCCAGCATCGATCATCAACCCTAAGAACGCCGTAGATTTCACAAGTGGCACCTCTGCCCCGCACGCGTTGTCCGACATCGGAAAGCAGAGGGCGTGATCAGGTTGAAGAGCTCTTCAGAACAGTTTCATTACTTCAGTTTATTCAGAATCAGTAACATAATCTCATGCATGGACCCGTTTTCAAACTACGTTAAATTTCATCCAAATATTAACTCAAAAATGTTACGATTTGGACACTGACTTCGTAAAGTTTGCAGCACAGAATTAGACAATATAGGTATGTAAAGTTGAGTATGGCGTGAACCACATTTTTTTATGAACAACTTATGAACCCATATTTCGCAATTAATAAATGAAATTGAAATTAAAATATTATTATCATATGCATTGCGCGTGAGCGAACGATTCGTCGACACGGCGCACTGTGGAGTATTTGCTCAAAAAACGTGGACAAAAGTCAAAAACGTAATTCGACATAACTGGTCGCCACTATCTTTTTCTAACACTTAAATAACCGCTCTACAACGCTGTACCCTCCGCACGTCCTTCACTTCCCGGGATAAGTCACACTCGATATTAGTCTACTCTTATTTCCCCAAGCGGTGCAATTGCACCGCGCATTTTTTCGCGGCCATTCCGTCAACACCTAAGCGGTGCAATTGCACCGCACCTCTCCAGGCGACTTTGAACTTTGAAATCATCGATTTACGTTCTACTTTTCTATCAACAAGTTTGATTGAATGTGTTCTATGGAACATTTTCTTGTCATTCGAATCAAAAGTTTAATTTTGTCTATGACCAAATTTTTTTTCTTTTCGGAGTTGACAGTATGGAATTTATTCTGCAGTCAGGCGTCAGTGTGCGAGTTGTGATTGTGCTATTTACCTGCATACATGCATACCTGCATACATGCATACATGCATACATACATACATACATGCATACATACAGTCACGCCTTTATTCTTGAAGGGGTAGGCAGAGGCATAGTATACGCCCACATTTCACGGGGCTATCTATTATTGCAACTTTTTTCGTGTTTGTTACAAAGCATGTCGCGGAATTGGAGGGTGAACGAGTCGGATGAGCCGCCGCCGGACTTCATAGCCCTGCTATACGCAGATGGCGAGGAGGAAAGCGGCGGCGAGGAGGAGGTGCGTCCTGAGCTGGAGGACGATCATCCATACGATGAGGTAATTTTTTGTTTTTTTCTTTGTCCATGTCATGAATTTCAGCCGATTTCATTACAAAAATTGTACTTATATTTTAGGAAGAAATGCTGGAAGGCCTGGACCTTGACCTCGAGGACGATTTGGAGGAGGGCCTGGAAAATATGGTAACGTGTTTATTTTTACTGTTATAATAACAATAGGTTGGGGTTCGCGGTGCATGCACTAACATGCTTTTTGTGTATGTATATTTTAGGGAAAGATGCTGGAGGGCGTGAGCGTCGAGCGTGCCTACGCGGAGACTCTGGGAATGGTAACGCGTTTTTTTTATATTATTATAATAGGTTGCGGTTTGCAGTGCACTATCATGCTTTTTGTTTATGTATTAGAGCGAAGGACGCGGGGAGAGCTCGCCGGAGGCGCCTCCCTTTTCGCCGCTCACGTCCCCATCTCTCCGGGAACCGGTGTTACTAACAGTATGGTTTTTTTTTATTATTTCGTCGTTCGTTCTGGATGATGTTGGGGGATCATCAGAATGCCAACTGTAGTAAGTTGCTTCTCTCTTGATCCCCTGCTGAAAACAGAGATTTTCAGAACCATCTTCACACGGAGAAGGTATGAAATGTTGTCTAGGGCATTACATTTTGTAGACTCAGACCCCGTCACGACCTATAATCTCTCCAATACTGGCGATAAAAGCTTTGATCGGTTACACCTTTTGAGACCAATATTGACACATTTAAATTCTAGTTTTCAATCCAATTACATTTTACATAAAGATATTTGCGTAGACGAAAGTCTAACCCTATGGAAAGGAAGATTGAACTTCAAACAGTATATCCAGAACAAAGCTTCTAAGTTTGGTATCAAGACCTTTGAGCTCTGCGAGAGTACCACTGGGTACATGTTGTAACACTCTGCAATACTCACCAACACATTATCCATACGTTCTAGTATAATACTCTCTTTTTGTCTCGTGATAACGAGGATTTCATACATTAAGCACATTAACACAAAGATATTAAACTCGATATCTTTCTGTCGTTTTATTCCGTGTTTACATCCAGTCACAATACTACACATACACATAGGTTAGACGTCGTGAATCTGACATTGTCATTTTGACAGTGACAATGACTGATCCTTGTCAACGAAATAGTTTAGGAATAAAAAAAAAAAAAGAACATAAAAAAAAATAGTTTTATTTAGTGTACAATAAATCTAGATTAGAATAAATAATAGGTATATTAAATTAGTAAACAGATTTGGAACTAATGATAATTTATATATAGTTTACGAGCGGATCAATTTCGGAGTGGTCACACCAGAATTCACGTTCCGCGTAACGTAGAACATTATGTCAAATAGTGGATAAAATATTCGCTTAAGAGGATAGGATGGTTAATGTACAGGATAGTTTTAGCTTCAGTTAATGACATGGCGTTAATGCGATAAAGCCCTAATCGTGTATGGCGTATGAGAGGTGGAGGAATAAAAGTCACGAACGGAACGTGAGGGATGAGTGAAATGAAACGGACCGTAGATGTAACTGACCAAGCGGGTTTGGCTTGGTGGGAAGGGGAAGAGACGAAAAGCAAAGATGGAGGCAGTCGGCATTTTTTTCTCTCGAGCGAGAAGACCCGTAAGGTGTCTCTTCAAGAGCAATTCGTACCATCACAGGACCCGCAAAAAGGTATTTATAAGCTAGATAGACCTTGTAATAATCGCGGTCTGTGAAGTGCGTGCTGATTGCTAATGACGCGTAACTTTTGTTGTAGCGGGTCTTTGGAGTACCTACCTATTATTGCTGGGAATACCTGCCCGTCCCTTGGCGGAATCCCAACACGGAGGAATTCTTCCCCGTGAACCCATCAGCGTGGGACGCGTGATCCACAGACGGGACTGCGCGCCGCTGACGAGCCCGGCTTTGTAGCGGTAACCGGTTCTCGCACCGGCATTTTTTATTCTCTTTTTTGCGCCACGTGCATTTCTTTTTCACTACTTGGCACCAAGGAGGGCCACCAGGATTCTTCTTATACATCCATACGCGAGGTTGATTACTGCATCTCGTTGGTTAGCGGTGCCTACGCGATAGTCCACCGACAGTTTAACAACGTAGTTCACCTTCAGGAGGCTGCATAACGATCCGAGAATGTAACTAGATTTATTTAGCCTTTAAATCATAGATTATAATAATGTTAACCAGAATGGATCCATCTCTAGGTCGCTAGATTAAAGTATATTTTGTTAGCCACGTCACAAGGTGATGTTTAGTTAATTGTGTCAAATGAAATAATTTCATCGCATCGGCGCAAGAGCCGGCCAGGTCAATAGATCTGATATAAGTTTATAGCAAGTAAGTAAAGTGTGTGTAGACATAAGTATTCTAACTGGAGTAATACTGGTACATCCTGCTATATATATATAGGCTAAGTAGTGCGTTTGATATACCACAAGGCCTATGGTTTTTGTATTGTAGACCATTAAACGTGGTGATAATAATATACACTGGTTTTTCTTTCACGAACTCACTGCAACAGGGGTTTACTAGCCAGACAACACGGCCCTTAACCTAAAAGGTCCACTGTATCTCCGGCTGCTGTTATCCAGGTAATCTTCTTTTACAAATCAAACTATTGTAACACGGGACTTGGGAAGTCCACACCGACACCCTTGACGCCCGTTACGTTACATGGCGCCCGAACTTTATTTTATTGTGATTACCTATTAAAGTGCTGCATGTACAGCGCCTGAATTCAATTGAAATTAGTTGGTAACCATTGTTGCAATTGAGCTTCGGGGGGGAATTTCCTTTGTGTTTATCTTTTGAGGGATACAATTTTTATTGTTGTATCTAGGCTTGAAAGCAGTAGCTTTACTTTAAGAAAATTAATAGTTCATACTTCACCGTTCCCTCAGGAATATGTCAAAATTTTAAATATTGACATATTGATGGTTTATAGATATTGAATCTGGTCACTCACCCTATTAAGAATTCATATCCGTGAAGACCAGACCACAAAATGTGTAAATTTTGACTTTTTTATGCAAATTTAAGTTTTTTTTTCTTTAACAAAAGTTTCATCCAGAACTAACAACATTTTTTAAATATTGACATCTGGATGGTTTAAGTGTTTAATATAATTGCTTACACTGCTTAGAGTTAATGACAGTAAGAAACCAAACCAAAATATGTGCAAATTTTGTTTTTGTGAACAAATTTGTGTTTTATGAGTTGTCGTTCTCATCCCGGCAAAAATCAACTTTTTAAGTATTAACAGATTGGTGATTTTTAAACTTCTATCTGATTCGGTGCACCATTCTGCATTGATAAACACTAGGACCAGATAAAGTCTTGTGTCAATTTTCGGTTTTGTGAGCAAATTTGAGTTTTTTTGTCTTATCGTTCTCCCGACAAAAATCAACTTTTTAAATATCAACATATTGGTTGTTTTTATAGTTTTATCTGATCTTGTACACCCTTTAGAGCTTAAATACACAAGGATCAGGACTAAATAGTTGCAGGTTTTGTTTTTATTAACAAAATTGAATTTTTTCATAGTAATTTTTACGAACATACTTTTGAAACATAACTTTGTTGTTATTGTGTCTGTGGCATTGCTACAGTGATTATACCATTACTACTACTACTACTAGAGCATTTTAGGCTAAATACAAACTAGATATTAAGAACTTATTTATAAAAAATGTCAAAAACTCCAGATACTGATGCAAGTGAATTTGCTTCACCGGTGCATAGTCGGAACGTTATGCAGGTAACTTCTAGCCCGTATACACGACCTTTAGAGGTACACATACCTATGGATACCGTAAATACACGTCCCCGAGTCAACGTGAACCGGACTTCATCTTTGGCTCCCGAAACGTTTACGACATCCATAGTCTCTAATACGACCACCCATTATGCTGCCTCTCACAGCAACACACAAGAGACATACGTGGCACAAGAACCGATAGCACACGCACATAAGACATTCCCCATTAAAACTAGCGAAATTTTTGACAACATGAACCAAGGTAATGGTATAACACAAGTAGTTGCACCGCCCCCCAGTGCGCATGTGTACTACAAATCATTGAATTTAGCTTCCCTTAAACTCAAGTATAACGGAGAGTCAGATATTGACGACTTCCTCCTTAGGGTTAATGAAACACGTATCGCACGACAGATTGACGATACAACATTAGTAAGAGGTTTTTCAGAACTGTTATCTGACACCGCACTCAAGTTTCATAGAACAATCCAACATAAAATTAACTCTTGGTTTGATATTTGCGTTGAATTTCGAAAATTCTTTCAATCAAAGGATTACAACTACAACATAGAGAGACAAATTCGTGAAAAAAAGCAGAAGCTAGGTCAGTCTGTATCATTCTTTATTTTAGATATCCAGGATTTAAACAATAGACTAACATATCCTATTGCAAGCGACAACCTACTTGAAATTATAAAACACAATTTGCTACCTACATACGCCCAACTATTAGCCATCAATGATATTACTACCTTTGACCAATTGGTCAACGTGTCCAAGAATTATGAGGCTTATTCTGGTGTTTTATGTCAATCTAAACCGGTTGGCAAGCGCGAACTCAATGCAGTCAGCGTCGGCAAATTACCTGACAGGCGCGGCTCACCTATTACTTGCCTTAAATGTAAAAAAGTCGGCCATAGTTATAAGGTGTGTAGGTCAATACCAGGCATAATATGTTTCAAGTGCGGTGCTAAGAGGGTGACGATTAGGAACTGCACCCAATGTAACACAGGCTTGCGCTCGCAGTCTACTACACAGACACTTAATAAAAAAAACTGATGGGGCCCCCGAGCAAGTCGTTACACACACAATCAGTCTCTTCGCCTGAAATATCGTCATTCGTAGGGGATAATCGGTTGTTTGTTAAATTCACAATAAAGGACCGTAGTTTCGAAGCATTGCTCGATCCTGGGGCACATTTATCAGTTTTAGGTGCGAATAAGCATCGATATTTTCAAAGACTTGGATGGACATTACATGCTAGGGATGCTTCAGTCGTGCCAGCAGTATTTTTAGCGGATTTATCACAAATTAAAGTCATTGGCATAATGTCTTTGCCAGTAACTTGTAATGGGATAACTGCCCACTTTAATTTTTTAGTTTGCCCTGACATACATCACGAAATCTTGTGCGGTATGGATTTCGCTGATGCATTTGGTCTAGTGGACATTTTTAAGTTTGGAGATGTCGTGAGGAGAGGCAACTCCACAAGTTATAGTGCTTGCAGTGCGTTGTGTGAGGTGAAAGCTTTAATACCCAGAGATGATCTAACATCTCAACAAGCCAAACATCTACAAAAAGTAATGAATGACTTTGAGTCAATTTCATCAGAAAAAAAAGGTTTAGGGAAAACGCATATCGTTACACATAAAATTATTACACAGGGAGAGCCTATTAAACAAAGATATTACCCTTTATCGCCTGCTAAGTTGACAGCATTGAATAGGGAGGTGGACGAGATGTTGAGGCTCGATGTCATCGAACCGTCGAGGTCACCATGGTCCAACCCGGTTGTCATGATCCCAAAGAAAGATGGATCATGGAGATTCTGCCTCGACGCGCGTAAGCTCAATGATGTCACGGTTAAAGACTCGTACCCACTTCCTTATATAAATTCGATTTTGGACAATCTGCGAGGAGCACATTATCTTAGTTCAATTGATTTATCATCGAGTTTTTGGCAGGTCAGTTTGTCAAGTCAGGATGGAATAGACGGCAAAGGTACTTCTTGTGAGAAAACAGCTTTCGTAGTCCCTAATAGAGGTCTTTTTCATTTTAAAAGAATGCCATTCGGATTATCCAATGCGGGAGCTGAAATGCAAAGGCTAGTTGATTCGCTATTTCTGCACAAATTTGACGGAAAAGTTTTTTGTTATCTGGACGATCTTCTGATTGCCACAGAGTCATTTTCTGAACATATGGAGATACTTGCTGCTGTAAAGAAGTCGCTTAGTGACGCTGGTCTCACTATCAACTTAAAAAAGTGCGAATTTTGCAAAGGAGAGCTTAGATACTTGGGATACATCATCAATACACAAGGTTTGCGCACTGACCCAGAGAAGCTGAGCAGCATTCAGAATTTCCCACAGCCTAAAACTGCCAAGCAGCTACGAGGATTTATAGGTCTATGTTCATACTATCGTAGGTTTGTTAAGGATTTTTCCACCATCATAGCACCTATGACAGCGTTGGTAGGTAAGAAGAAAGGCAGTGACGGCATCCAATGGTCCGAAGCAGCTGAGGATTCTTTCAATACCCTTAAAAATGCTTTAATAACAGCTCCAGTTTTGGCGTCGCCAGAATTTTCGAAACCTTTCGTGCTTCATTGCGACGCATCATCCGTAGGCATTGGTAGTGTTTTGACGCAGGACATAGATGGAATCGAGCGTCCTGTGGCTTTCTTTTCACGTTTACTGGCAAAACCTGAGAGAAATTACAGTACAACAGAGCGTGAACTGCTCGCGGTAGTGGATTCCATAAATCATTTTCGTGCTTACATAGAAGGTACTAAGTTCACGGTCATCACTGACCATATGAGTTTAAAGTGGCTTAAGTCTTTAAATAACCCCTCAGGCAGGTTGGCCAGATGGGCAATGCAGATATCCACTTTTAATTTTGACATTTGCCATAAGGCAGGTAAGCTTAATGTCGTACCAGATGCACTATCCCGAATTTCGGTCGATGCTATTACTTTCAATCAAGAACTTTCTTCAACTTCTGATGAGTGGTATAAGAAGATGTATAACGGCTGTAAAACTAAGCCCACTCGTTTCAAAAATTATCAGATCCTAGGCAACAATTTGTTTAGATTTTGCAAAGGTGGCTCTTGTACTTCAAAAAACAATTGGAGGTTAGTAATTCCTAAAGAGCTGGTCGATGAATGCATCAAGGAAAACCATGACTCCTTCTGTAGTGTACACCCAGGAGTTCAAAAAACGTATTTGAAAATTAGGGAACATTATTATTGGCCAAATATGTTTGAAAATGTTAAGGAATTTGTCACACGGTGTGACAAGTGTAAAGCATATAAACACTCAAATTCACCACCTCACGGACTCATGACAAATCAAAAGGAGGTGGACGTTCCGATGCACACGTTGTCAATAGATATTATAGGCCCATTACCTAAAGCATATTCGGGTCATATATACATTCTGTCAGTTGTAGACGTTTTCTCAAAATTTGTATGGCTTCACCCCCTCCGTACTGCAACCACTCAAACGGTCACTTCATTTTTGGAAAAGGAATTGATCTTGAAATGGGGAACCCCCGCGATTCTTATTTGTGACAACGCTACCATATTTAAAAGCAAATCGTTTAAATCATTTTGCGATGGATATTCTATCCCTCGAATTTTCTATACGGCGCATTATGCACCGCAAGCGAATACAGTCGAACGGTATAACAAAACCGCTGAAGTCTGTTTATCCATACTAGTTGAACAAGATCAACGTAATTGGTCCAAATACCTTCAGCAAATTCAGCTATCACTGAATAGCACGGTGAACCTAGCAACGGGATACACGCCGTACTTCTTAGCCACCGGTCGTGAAATAGTCACTGACGGTCAATTCCATTCAATTCTTAGGGATTTACCAACATCAGCTGATGATCTGACCATAGGCGATAGAAGCGCAGCGGCATCATCGTTGTTGGAATTGGGAAAAATTTTTGACAAGGTAGTAGATGCATTAACTCAGGCGTACCAGAAAAATTCACAACATTATAACCTAAGACGACGACACTTCACAGCGAAAATAGGCGATGTGGTCTGGCGAAGGAACTTCGTACAATCTAACGCAGCGAAGTATTTCTCCGCCAAGCTGGCGCCGAAATTTGTGAAGTGCACGGTTGAAAGGAGGTTGTCAGATGTAGTGTATGAGCTACGCGAGTTATCGTCAGGATCTGTTGGTAAATTTCATGTAAAGGACATCTTGCGTGTGGATTAAATTATTTACACACCCTGTCCGATATTGTTGCTTGTCTAGTGGTATTTACTCCGAACCCAAGATTTTTTTTTTTGATCGTAGGGCTAGGCAAGCATTTATCGAAACTAATGTATGCAATTAATAATTGCTTTGCCGTTTGTGTTTTTACATTGTGTTCTTATTCTTACAGTTAATGTTTATATGATATGATACTTAACAACGCATGAGCAAAAAAGTTGTTTTTCTTGACAGTCAAATGATTGACCGACAGTACGATTGGCCAAAGTATGAAAAACTCTTACAGAATATAAGACTGATGAATGACAGCATGTAAATAATTATGGAATGATAGGAGCAAATAAGAAAGGGAAGGATAAGTGCATGACTGAATGATAGGTGGAAAATAAGCTTTAAATATTATTATATGTATTATTATAATTATTATTAATATGGAAAGGATGACGAATGAATGTACATAGATAAATATGAAATACTGTGTGAGGTATGGAAGAGTGAAGTACGCGTTTTGAAAGGAATACCTATCCAGCTGTGATCATTCTAAAGGGCAGTCAGAAGAATAACTATTGCTAGCAGCGTTCTGAAGTTTTATTCTTTTATTTCTCGGTATTTTTTTAATCCTTTTTGGAGTCGGTTAAGTAACCACTTTTTCCCGGTTACCCCGGCTGTTTCTTTCGGTAAACCTGTCGGTTTACCTCTTTTCCCGAGAAAGGGGGTATTGTAACACTCTGCAATACTCACCAACACATTATCCATACGTTCTAGTATAATACTCACTTTTTGTCTCGTGATAACGAGGATTTCATACATTAAGCACATTAACACAAAGATATTAAACTCGATATCTTTCTGTCGTTTTATTCCGTGTTTACATCCAGTCACAATACTACACATACACATAGGTTAGACGTCGTGAATCTGACATTGTCATTTTGACAGTGACAATGACTGATCCTTGTCAACGAAATAGTTTAGGAATAAAAAAAAAAAAAGAACATAAAAAAAAATAGTTTTATTTAGTGTACAATAAATCTAGATTAGAATAAATAATAGGTATATTAAATTAGTAAACAGATTTGGAACTAATGATAATTTATATATAGTTTACGAGCGGATCAATTTCGGAGTGGTCACACCAGAATTCACGTTCCGCGTAACGTAGAACATTATGTCAAATAGTGGATAAAATATTCGCTTAAGAGGATAGGATGGTTAATGTACAGGATAGTTTTAGCTTCAGTTAATGACATGGCGTTAATGCGATAAAGCCCTAATCGTGTATGGCGTATGAGAGGTGGAGGAATAAAAGTCACGAACGGAACGTGAGGGATGAGTGAAATGAAACGGACCGTAGATGTAACTGACCAAGCGGGTTTGGCTTGGTGGGAAGGGGAAGAGACGAAAAGCAAAGATGGAGGCAGTCGGCATTTTTTTCTCTCGAGCGAGAAGACCCGTAAGGTGTCTCTTCAAGAGCAATTCGTACCATCACAGGACCCGCAAAAAGGTATTTATAAGCTAGATAGACCTTGTAATAATCGCGGTCTGTGAAGTGCGTGCTGATTGCTAATGACGCGTAACTTTTGTTGTAGCGGGTCTTTGGAGTACCTACCTATTATTGCTGGGAATACCTGCCCGTCCCTTGGCGGAATCCCAACACGGAGGAATTCTTCCCCGTGAACCCATCAGCGTGGGACGCGTGATCCACAGACGGGACTGCGCGCCGCTGACGAGCCCGGCTTTGTAGCGGTAACCGGTTCTCGCACCGGCATTTTTTATTCTCTTTTTTGCGCCACGTGCATTTCTTTTTCACTACTTGGCACCAAGGAGGGCCACCAGGATTCTTCTTATACATCCATACGCGAGGTTGATTACTGCATCTCGTTGGTTAGCGGTGCCTACGCGATAGTCCACCGACAGTTTAACAACGTAGTTCACCTTCAGGAGGCTGCATAACGATCCGAGAATGTAACTAGATTTATTTAGCCTTTAAATCATAGATTATAATAATGTTAACCAGAATGGATCCATCTCTAGGTCGCTAGATTAAAGTATATTTTGTTAGCCACGTCACAAGGTGATGTTTAGTTAATTGTGTCAAATGAAATAATTTCATCGCATCGGCGCAAGAGCCGGCCAGGTCAATAGATCTGATATAAGTTTATAGCAAGTAAGTAAAGTGTGTGTAGACATAAGTATTCTAACTGGAGTAATACTGGTACATCCTGCTATATATATATAGGCTAAGTAGTGCGTTTGATATACCACAAGGCCTATGGTTTTTGTATTGTAGACCATTAAACGTGGTGATAATAATATACACTGGTTTTTCTTTCACGAACTCACTGCAACAGGGGTTTACTAGCCAGACAACACGGCCCTTAACCTAAAAGGTCCACTGTATCTCCGGCTGCTGTTATCCAGGTAATCTTCTTTTACAAATCAAACTATTGTAACACGGGACTTGGGAAGTCCACACCGACACCCTTGACGCCCGTTACGTTACAATGTGGTCGTTTATTGTTTACGCAGGTAAACAATCTTCGACTGACATCGACCAGTCGCCCGGTGTACTGAAAAGTACAGCTGTCGTCAAGACGCTCATTGCTCCTCTGTTACATAAAGGGCATAGATTATTTATGGATAATTGGTACAATTCACCGCTTTTAGCTAGATTTCAGAAGTCTCAAGGTACCGACTGCGTCGGTACCTTGAGACCTTCACGTAGTGACATTCCCTTTATAGTAAATAAGGCTCCACTTCAACGGGGACAGCTGATCGCGAGACATTCTGGGGATGTCTCAGTATTATCGTGGCAAGACAAGAAAAGGGTGGCCATGATTTCCACATGTCATGGCTCATCTATTGCCTTGCCTACAGTTTCAACTTTGGGTAGGCCAGTACCATTTAAACCCCAAGTGGTACTGGACTACAACAAGTTCATGGGGGGGTTGATATGAAGGATCAGATGCTTGAGCCTTATTTACTGGAAAGGAAACGTTGTGCCAAATGGTACATGAAGCTCTTCAAACGTCTGCTCAATGTTTCCATATTAAACTCTCGCATTCTTGTAGAATCATCAACGCAGCAACGCTGTAATCATTTAGTCTACCGCCTTCAGCTTGTAGATTTCATCCTCAAAAATCATCTTTCGCATTGTCCCCAAAACCGTAGGCAAACTGTTTCAATCAGTAGGTCTACGCATGATCAACACAATAGGATAAGGTTAGTTAATTCTACACATTGGCCCGTTTTACTAGACCCTCCATAGGGTAGTACCGCGCGTAATCGTTAGTTTTGCTAAACGTTGTGTAGTGTGTCTCCGCGAAAACCGTAAGTCACAAAAATCGCCATATCAGTGCGAAAGTTGCCGCGTGCCAATAGGTATAAAGAACTGCTTTAAATCATACCATACATCACCACAGTAATGCAGTCTTCTCCATGTCAATTTTCGCCAATTATTGATAATTTCTATTGTGATAGGTATTTAATGAAATCATGCAAGACTGTTTCGAATGTTTGTGTTTTTGTAAAATATTATTTTATCATCTTCATTCAGCTCTGTACATAATAAAATAAGTTAACAGAAACCTAGCATCGCTTACATAAGGTTCACTACACTTTTGCGGAACTCTGTGTACGTTTTCTCAGAATGTTATGGATTTTTACCCCTTCCTAGAGATCTCTTTGAACCATTTGCATAAGCGTTTACACAATAAATGACAAATGAAATAATGAACAAAAATGTATCTACCCGCAAAATCTTATACAGAGACTGAAACATTGCTGACTATTGCCAAATAGAACCTTGAGATTAGCAATAGCCATAGCCATTAGCTTTTTGAAGAAAATATATACACATAAATAAACATACTTTTATTATTTATGTGAGTGCTAATACAGCACAGGCTCAGGCAACCAGTATGTGAAATGTGATGTATGTGAGATGATGTGTATAAATTGTTAACGTAACATTATACTATTTAGGCTATTATAAAATTCAGGATTATTTCTCCACTTGCTACTCCAGCAAAATTCTGTATCTAGACTAAGTAAATGTTTGTAAATAGACCAAAAAAAGCCCGCCGAGTTTCTTGCCGAAGTCTTTTCAGGCTCTCAGGCATTAACTTGTTTTTCAAGTCCAACATAAATAATAACAAGTAATGAAAAAATTAAAAATTTATTGTATTCAAGACACTATCAAGTAGACAATTATTTACACGTATCTTGTGATTATTTTCATCATTGCCCCATAACATTGAGTACTTAGAACCTATAAATTCAAGTTAGCAATGATAACAAGTAATGAAAAATTTATTGTATTCAAGACACTGTCAAGTACACCATTATTTACATGTATCTTGTGATTACTTTCATCATTGCCCCATAACAGTGAGTACCTGTAAATAAAGAAAGTAAAGTTGTAATTGGTAAATAAAGCACAAATTGTACAAAAGATGTCTTCTATCACGTTAACCCCGACAAGAGCAGCAAAGTACCGAAGGGCAATGTCTTTGACACCTGAAAGAAGTATAAAGAAGTACACACCATCTGAGGCATTAGCTATTTTCGTGGAAGGGGATTTTAGTAGAAGACAATGAGAGATACTGCACAATGCTAATAAAAATATATTTCCGCGCTAGAAAGCAAAGAAAGATTGCTATCCATATGAGCAGTCATTATGAATAACAAAAACATGTGCGGAAGTATTATTACAAGATTTACTCAATCATGCATGTGACAGATATATACATATTTAGCACCAGTTTTAGAAACTTGCACTGATGAAGAAAAAGCAAATTTGCTGTTAATTACTTAATGGGGCTGTGATGGGTCTCAACAATCACAATATAAACAGAAATTTGAAAACAGTACAGATAGTGATGCCAATATATGCCAATATACAAACGGAGACCAATGGCAGAAAGAAAATTATATGGCAAAATCAAGTTCCGTCCTCTCCCAGATTTTGCTGACCTATTCGTATACGTTTTATTCATGAAACTAAGGCCTCATACGCTTTGTCCGGTTAGCCGGAGTGCGGACAGCTGTCCGGTTAACCGCAATCAAAAATATATACGCAAAAGTATTTTTTATTCGCACTGTGATGCGGCTGCCGCCCAACCGCTCCGGTCGCTCGGAGCGCTGCGGCCCGACTGACGGCTATCCGGACGGTCGCTGTACGCACTACGCGGATGCACTGCGGTTTGCTAGTTTACGGTTGCTCGCCATTGAAGGTGCACGTATTAAGTATACATTACAGACGAGACGCTCGCGACAAAAATTTTCGGCTATGGATTTCGATGCCGAACGGTTTATAATTGAAATTCAAAACAGGCCAGCAATCTGGAATACGAAATCTGCAGAATATTCTGATAGAAACTTACGTCAAAAAGCTTGGGAGGAGTTGGTGGATACCTATGGAGCTGATTTACCACAGGATAAAAAAAAACAACTCGGTAAGTACAATTACTTTATATAGTTTAATAATTATATGTTGTCACAGTTTAATTAGATGTGATTATCCTGCCAGCTTACCCTTCCTTCGTTCATGAAATAATCTGCAAATAATTCTCGATATCTCAATCCAGTTGTATTGTTTCTGCGCACACTATCTTGAGCAATTGTGTCAGTCAGTGGATTATTTAGCGAGTCTTCAAAAGAATACCCATCTCTGTCTCTCACGAAGTTGTGTAAAATGCACGCCGACTTAATAATATCATTAACTAAATCGGTGTTGACATTAATGGGTCTATGGAAAATGCGCCACTTATTCGCAAGTATCCCAAAAGTACATTCAATGTAACGTCTAGCTCTGCAGAGCCTATAATTAAACGTTCTTCTCGTAACATTTAAGTCACGTCTTGGATATGGGCGCATCATGGTTGTACTTAAGGCGAATGCCTCATCTCCTACAAAGACGTAGGGGAAAGCCGTGCTATTGGATTCTAAAATCGGCGCAGGTTCAGGAATGTTCAAACGATTCTCCTGCACTTTTTTATAAAAGTTCGAATTCTGAAATATTGCTGAGTCCCCGAATCTACCAAATGCTCCAACATCAATTAATACAAATTTAAAGTTGCTGTCACAAATCGCCATCAAGACCAAGGAAAAAAATCCTTTATAATTATAGCACATAGATCCACTATTGTTAGGTGCTATAGTTCTTATATGTTTCCCATCACAAGCACCTATACAATGCGGAAACTGGGCTCTCTTGAAGAAATCCTTTGCAATTTGAAGCCACATTTGTTCTGTTGGTTCTGGTAGGCATATCTCTTAAGCAATACCATATTGCTGCACATACTTCGCGAACAATTTCGGCAATGGTGCTAACTCCAATCCTAAAGATGTAATGCAATTCAGCAAATGAGCAACCAGTTGCTAAATATCTGAAACAATTGTTTTTTTTACAGGTTTGGATCTTCAAAAAAAGTGGAGAAACATTCGCGACGCTTTTGTAAAGGCCCATAAAGCAAAGGAGAGCAAAAGCGGGTCTGCAGCAAAAAAGAAGGTTCCATATGTATTCTACGATAATCTTTTATTTTTAAAAGATACAGTAACTGTTAATAGCACAGATGGTAATGTTACAGTAAATGAAGATGTAAACATGACTACACAGAATGAAGACAATCTTCCATTAAATACGCCATTGACGCCAAAGAGACGTAAGAATAAAAAAGATGATGACGCTATTGGTGCACAGTTAGTCGGAGTGTTAACTAAAAATGTAGAAAGAAGGAATTTGGAAGATGACGAGGATCGTCTTTTTTTCTTGTCTTTGGTTAAAGAATATAAGAAAATACCACCACACTTGCAAATGCAGACAAAGTTAGATATTTTAAGGCTAATTAAAGATGCACAACAGCTTTGCAACTATCCAAACACATCGTGGGGTATTGGAAGAAACGATACCAATAGTGGATATCAAACGGCACATTATTCTAGATATATCCCTACACCCAGCCTATGCAATCATCGGATATTGGACGACCACCTTCTCAAGGCTCTGCAGCGAGTTCGTTGCAAAACATCGAAGTACAATCGCCATTATCAACTTACAGTCAACAGTCTCAGAACAGTCAACACTCGTCTTACATGGATCTTTTTAATTCTATACCAGACGATTGTGAAAATCAAAATGTTTAACCGTGCTATGGTCATTCTTTTGATAAATAAATAAAAATAAATTAGATATGTATTTTATTTCACTTACCTTAGCACTAACGTTAACTTTAGTTCAGGTTTAATACAATTCCGAAATTGTGTGTCCATCTTTGTTATGCTGGTTTCCAAAATTCTAAAAAGTTCTTCAAATGATTTCAGACTCATTCTAGTGTATCCAAAAAACTTATCGTCATACTTTTTCAGTTCTTCGAAAAATATTTCAAATTGCTTGCTCTCATCTCGTGTTTGCAAATAAGGATGTACCCAGAACCTTCTTCTTTGCTTTTTTTTCTTTATATATCGCATGTAAATATAATAAATAGCTGCAACTTCTTCAGCGTCCATCTTGGAAATGGTCCTGCATGCTATGAAATGTTCCGATGAAACCGCAACGTTTATCCGCACTGTCCGGTTAGCCGCAACTGCAACCGCATCCTGCGGCTAGCCGGACGGCTGTTCGCACTCCGGCTAACCGGACAATGCGTATGAGGCCTTAGGATGAAATTTTATACGTAGAATACCTGACCAGAAATTTGGAAAAAACCACGATACAAACGGCTAATGGGATGCTTAGTATAAAACATAAGCTGTTACCAACGACGGTGGACACGAAAGTTTGTAATGTGGCCATCAATACATCATCAACTATAAGGTGTTATATTTGTGGGCTTACTTCTAAAATTCTAAAAAGTTTACGAATAGAAAAGCGAAGTGAAGTGGATCCGGAAACTTTGAAATTCGGACTATCTCTTCTGCACGCAAGAATTAGATTTTTTGAATCCTTGTTACATTTGTATTATTAACTTAGTATTAAAAAATGACAAATTAAGTATTAAAAAAAAGAAAAGAATAGTGAAGGTCTCCTTCACTAGTCTTTTCTTTTTTTTAAAGGAACAAATCCAAATTGCATTTCGGGAAGAAATGGGCGTTTTGGTAGACATACCAAAGGCGGGGTTTGGCAATACAAATGACGGGAACACTTCCAGAAGATATTTTTTTCGGATCCAGAAGCTGCTGCCCGAATGATTCTACATTAATATACAGATTTAAAGTAATTTTGGAAACTATGTCTAGTGGGTACACCATTGACGCACAGAAATTTGAAACACCCTTTTTATCAAGTGGAGACTATTTCTATTAATTAAACTCAAGACCTCGGAAAGGCATATAGTTTATTAAAATGTATAACAACAACTACGGTTACTAAGGAACTATATAAAACGGGTATTAACGTGATCATACCTTATCCCGTAGTGACATCGCATTTTCACGTAAAATTCTAAAAAGCGCGAGTGTACGTCTCCTGACACAATAAATACAGTGAGCTAAACAGTGTACAAAGTGACTTGTAAGTGTTACATCTGGAATGTCGTAGTAGTTTATCTAGTGAGGATTATGATGTGTGTGATCGGGTTACATTTTTACAAGCGAGTCGCACCTTCGAATTATGTAGTGCGACCCACGAGCGAAAGTTTTCGAAGGAGTTTAATCGCCGGTATAGCGAAAACAAAACGCCGCCTATCGCACCCGATCTACAAAAAGAAACCGTCATTAATTTGTCAGATGCGAGTTTGGATGAACCTACGGTGAACATCTTGGCCACAGGTATGAACTTTGCATTAACACCTAGACGAATACCACATGAGAACATAATCAGCAGCGTAGAGGAAACAATTATATGTAATAAAATACCTCCCAGTAGTGCTGAAATATTAAGACAGGACGTGGCAGTTATATTGCGGAAGTCGAGACCTCCTGCTAGTAACATCACTACAGAAGAGCGTCAAGCATTAAAAACATACGGCAAAACCGGGATATTTTAGTGCTTAAGGCCGACAAGGGAAACGCCACTGTAGTGATAAATATAACTGATTATCATAGAAAGGTACATGCTATGCTCAGTGACACTAGCATATACAAACCAGTTGCTTATAACCCAGCTGCCAGAGTAACGCGCAAAATTCGAAACACGATACAAAAACATCAGGACCTGTTTACAGAAGATGAGTACAATAAGTTGTATAAACCAAAACCACGCCAACCCCCGAGACTATATGGTTTGCCCAAAATACACAAAACCGACGTACCGTGGCGACCTATTGTAGCACACGATGGGTCCTCTGTGAAGGTATAGTTATAGATCTATATAACCTCTGTCAGAGAACATATCGCCGCTGTAAAGAACCGACAGACCAACAAATCGGCGATTGCAGAGCACATATTACAATCAGGCACTAACCACTGGATTGAATTTCACCGTCCTCAAGTCCTCTCCATTGACCGCCATTTCTATTCAAGAACAGTGCGTGAAGCAATCGAAATTAAAAAAACATCTTAATTTCAATAGAGAGGACGGTTACCAATTATCTGCGACGTGGAATCCAGTTATCAACATCACGCAATCTCGCTCTTTTGCACAGTCGGGTAGTGATCGGAATACGGACGGCTTCCAGAATAGGGACACTGTCAGCGTAGTAATAATTAGTGTGTACTAGTGCGTGGATGGACAATGCGAGGGTAGATTTGAACGATTCTACCTCGCGATTGGAGTGACACCGCCTCTTCAGTCTGCTTGTGACCACGGCTGGTGCAACCCAGCCAAAACGTCAAGCCTCAATTATAAGGTATGATCGCGTTAATACCCGTCTTATATAGTTTCTTAATATCATGCAACGCGAAAGTTTAAAATCTAGAACTACGGTTACAATGACTACACAAATAATTTTAACAATCAGTACAACTACGGTCGTGGTGGAGTTTAGTGGGGGCGAGGTGCTTACAACCGGTACCCAGCTCCAGGCCTAGAAGATAACGAATTTCGCCGAGGCGGACGGGGAGGAAACAGAGCACGATAGACTCCTGTTCCACCGGCTCCTCAAGCTACGCCACCAGCTAGTCCAGTTACCCCAGTCAACCATGGCCCGGTTCCTGGTCCTAAGCTCTTGTCTCAGGTCCCTTCACCTTTGACAAATGATCCGTTATATTTAGAAAGTTTACTTGAACAACCTGGGACGGAGCTTCGCCGTCTTGCAGGTTTGAACGAGCATCATCCCACCGCTACAGGCCTTTCTGCCGGCCGTAGTGGAAGAGGATCACAAAGCGCTCTGCGCTAAATCACCACCTTTTGCCAAAAACGTTTCTGTTTCTATGTATAATTATTACGTTACGCTACAGGTATGTGCACGGCTTTTAGATTTACACAAACAGAATGCTGGCCAACTTACTTACGATGAGGTGCAGTTTTTGGATCAGATGACTGTTAACCCTTCAACTATCACCAAAACTTTGGAATTGTATTTAGCTGGTTTCGGCAATACGTCGATTCCTGACTCCGCTGATGGTACATTTGTTTTTTTCTAAGCCTGCCCTTATTGGTGCAGGTGGGTTGCCCGGTTTCTTTGGCCCTTTGCTTGAGAACCCTCACTCATACCATTCGTACCCGAGTCCCGGCGTTGCGGCCCAGCGCATGATGGAAGACCTACGGTTGACGGCGGCTCCGAATGAGCCCGCTAATTGGCAGCTCATCGTGGATGATGTGGCGAACCCACCTTCTCCAGCTTAACCAACTACGTTTTATATTGACTACGCACCTGCTTCACGGCTACGTTCTGAAACTGTTGAAAATTTTGATACTACTAACGATTCGATTCCTCTTAATGTTGGACTACTTAATTGGGTCCAATATTACCATAGCGAGGTACGCGACCTGATACCTTGCGAGCCCCCGACATCTAAGATGGGTTCCCAGGCTCAAATCTTTACTGCTACTCTCGATGATCCCGCCGGTCACTGTATCATTAACACACCCTTCCAGACAAATGGCAGCATTGTTTACTTAGCTTCTTGCTTCAAATATAGGCTTCTATTCCTGATGTTTTGTTAGTCAATCGCGCCACTCACGTTGGTGCTAATTTTGGTCAATTACAACATTTACGCGACAACTATAACGCTTTACTAAATAACTTTTTATATGGTTCAATACCAACTGATGCAACAATTCCTCTTAAGACTATAGTGAAACTTAATTTTGGACCTACTGTTCACAAAATTTTAATGCACGGGTCTACTGTAATTTCCAACTTAATGCTGCCAATCGGGCAACTATCTGAAGAGGCAGCTGAAGCCCGCAACAAACATTTTCGACTGTATAGGCTAAATTTTTCACGAAATTTTGACAGGAAAACATGCAATAGAGACGTCTTAAACCGCTTACTACTGATCTCCGACCCTTTTATAAGTTGCAACAGAAAAAAGCCAGGCAATAAAAGCAAACCATTCAGTTCAGATACAACTAATCTTCTTCTACTTGAAGAAAACGAAAGCAGTAACGTAGAAGATAGCGATAAAGATCCTGATTTAGATGAATAATTTGTGTTTCTGTATATTTTTAAAATAAAATAAAATTAAGTTAAAATAAATATCAAAAATCTTACTTCCTACTAATATTATAAATGTGAAAGTTTGTGAAGATGTTTGGATGTTTGGATGTTTGTTACTCAATCACGCTCTAACGGCTGAATGGATCTAGCTGAAATTTGGTACAGGGATAGAGTATAGTCTGGAATAATACATAGGCTACTTTTTATCCCGGGAAAATGTTCCCACGGGAAACGGGAACGGGAACCAAATTTCACGCGAGCGAAGCCGCGGGCATCAGCTAGTAATAAATAAATAATTAAAATCATTTTTAGTTGTTTAATTATTCATAATCACACGATATAATGCACTAAATAATATTGTCCACGTTTTTTGGCAAATACTCCACCGTGCGGCGGCTGCCGGCGCCACCCCGTCCCGTGCCCCCGCACAGCCAATCCCTGCCGCACTCCTGCGGGTGCGCCGTCGCAAGTGTTGCCGCTTTAGCGACTTTGTCGCTAGATCTAGCAGATTTTTGATGAGTTTAGGGACTATTTATTATCATCTAGCGACTTATTTTTTTTAGCGACTTCTAACGATTTCTTGTATGTATTCAAAGCAGATTACCTTAAATTAGAAGAAATGAAACATTTTATTCAATAATATAATAACAAAAATATTTTAGCGAAAATCTAAATGTAGTTACTAGCAACACCACGAATGACTATCGGTTTCTTGGGGAATCCCCTGCTAGAGTTATGTTCTATCTAGAGGTTTGATGGTTCTCACTCTATCAAACAAAGTCTGAGATATCAGAAAGATACGAGAACTATTGGCAAATCTATTTGGTGTAAAGTAGTGAATATTGTGTTCAAGTTGTGATTATACCAAATTCGTAAAAATGGATATTCCTATGAGAAAGAAAACTTACGCTCAGAAATATAGACCAGAATGGGAGAAGCAAGACGAATTCAAAATGTGGTTAAAACCTGTTTTGACCGATCAAACGAAAGCCTTTTGCTCGTTTTGCCATAGCGAAATATTCGCTTAATTAAATGATATAAGAAAACACGCCGATACTAAGAAACACAAACAAAAATGTGAAATGATTGAAATAGGCACAGGAGACGGTCTGTAATATTGAGTTAAGTCTGTTAAAACATGAATGAAAGTAGCTTCAGTGTGCGTGCTTTCTTTGCAAGTGTGTGTGTGTAGCTACACATTTATTGATGTCAAGTTATTGATGGTTATTTGACCGTATCCGGAGTCCATTAGTAGGTATTATTGAAAGACGCGAGCGGATAGCTTGGTGTAGCGCTATCTTTTCATTTATGAATGAAACATAGACTATGAATGTCACGACAGTATGGAAATAATAATACACAGTTGAAAAATTATTCTTGTGTTTTTGTGTTCAGTGTATTTGGGGTATCTTGGAAGTGGTAGACCAAATGTTGTTGCTGATGGTGTCAACAATCCAGCCCTAGCAGGTTGCTGGTGTTTTACAAATGACCCTGTATATGACTGATATGAATAAATGCATGATTAACCAATTTTACAGTAATTTTTACTACACTCCTTAGTCTCCTTACCACTGAATAAATTGAAATATTTAGCGATTTCTAACGGAGTTTTCAAATACAGTTTTTTCATTTTCTAGGGACTTTTTCATCGCTATCTGGAGACTTTATTTTATTTGAAACGGCAACACTGGGCCGCCGCGCCGCCACCTCAGTGACCGAAAACACGAGCGTGACGTCGCATGTGTCACCATTAGCGCGCGCATCCCGGCGACCCGTGTAAAATAGTTCGCGATCTTGTGTAAACAAATAAAACAGTCACGTCATTTCAGTATATGAGTGCACAATACACCGAAATGGTGCGGGTTCACAATAGCAGCGGCAATATTTTGTGGACTAACGAGAGTACATTTACGCGTAGAGGATTATAGAACATACATAACGCCTACTATTGGAGTCATACAAATCCTCATTTACCCCGTCAAGATTCTTTCCAATACCGTTTCTCCATTAATGTGTCTCCATTAATAGTCACGTAATCGGTCCTATTTATTTACCACGCATAAATGCTTCTACATACTTGCAGTTTTTGACTAACACACTGCCCGATCTGCTAAATGACTGAATATTTACCGTGGCGGTTTTTATTATAAGCACGACGGAGCACCAGCACACTACTCACGCGCGGTACGAGAGCACCTAATCAGGGAGTGTGGTGGTCGAGGTGGGCCAATTATATGGCCAGCATGGTCTCCAGATTTAACACCCCTTGACTTCTACATAAGGGGTCACGTGAAAGACTTGGTTTATCAGTCGGAACCACACCGTGAGGAAGAATTAAAAAACAATATTGAAATTGATTTTCAGCGTGTGAAAAATAATACATTTATACTTGAACGTTTGAAACGTCACATGCGTAAGCGCGCTCGATGTATTTAGAGGTGGACACTTCGAACAATTATTAAATTTGCGTTGCAAGAAGACATTCGCAAGCAGCTGCTGTTCGTTGGCTCCCAATGAGGAGGATGCTTTGGCACGTCTAAGTGAACAACAGACCCTCAAAGCGATAACGCTATCTATAACGACCAGAGGAATTGGGTTAGGATTATGTCATTTGACCTTTATTTCAATATCAAGCGCCTGATCCACTGGGCGAGCCGACGAACCAACGAACCAAGAGACTTATAGTCCGTTGGTTCGTTGTTACGTCGGCTCGCGTATATGATCCACTAGCGGACTAAACAGTCTGCTCCTAACGTTGACGGAGACATGGCGTGCTCCCAAACAGAGTTACTTTGTTATTTAGGAATATTGTTACAACAGGAGAAAACCCCGGCAGTTACGTCGTGATCCCGGCCCAGGCCGGACGTCCGTGCGCTCTCGCTCGCGCCACGTGCCCCGACCCACGTGCTCCATACCAAGTGCTCTGTGCCTCACGCTCGCCACCTCGCAAGCCTCGCCTCACCGTTCCTGCCCGCAACAACATCAAGACCCGTGCATCGACCACAAAAAACGACATCGTGCCCAACCTCAAGCAAAATCGTGCCGATACTACATACACCATCACGGTAGGTCACACGACACAACACCCGTGGACTACACACACACACGCTGTTCTCCTGACTACGATTAGTCGGGAGGGTCCGGCACGCCTTAGGCGCTAGTTCAAATTGCCACGTGAATCCCCACACTTAGGTGTGCTCTTTTATTATTAGTAGGTTAATAGTCAGCCACCATGGCCGACTCAATTAACTTACAAGAAATCCTACAAGATGCGGAGTTCTACGCCTTTCTCAAGGCGAGATTCGGGAACAGAATCCCGGAAAAGGGCTCGCTGAAGCCCCGGCGTCGCAGTCCATCCGGACCTTCTCCCACCCGCGCCCGTAGCCCTCTCCCCTCAACACCCCTTTCCCCCGATCCTCCTCAACAGGAAAGACCCCCTTCGGCGCTTTCAAACGCCTCTTCAATGAGCACGTCTGATGCTACAGACGCCCCCCCCTCTTCCGGCGACGACGACGGATTCATCGTCGTTACGGGCAAAAAGCGCAAACCGCGCCATTTAGCGGCCCCTCCAGCCAAAAACTCCCGCCTCACTACAACACCAGCGCCGATTACCCATTCCCAATCGCCGCAATCCCCTTCCCCCTCGCCCCAACGCATCCCGACGACTCGCAAGGAGCCCACCCCTCCACCAATATTCATCCACGCCAAAGAGAAGTGGACAATCATTTCCACGTGGTGTAACACGGAGCGCATTAACTACACACAGGCGCGCTCTACCACCCAGGGAATTAAAGTTTCCGTCCCAACCTCAAGGGACCATCGTGACCTCACGAAACTGCTACAAAAACACGAAAGCCCCTTCCACTCGTACACCCTAGAAGAGGATAAGCTTCTCCGCGTGGTGATACGCGGAATCCCAAAAGAGGTCCCAGTAGAAGAGATTACCAAATCTCTTAAAGATCAAGCCCTCCCAGTCCAACAAGTCCACAGAATGGTTCGTGGTAGGTCTCACGAACCATTCGACATGGTTTTAGTCTCCCTGGACCATAACCAATCAGGCAAGGCTATCTTTCAAATCAAAGCCGTCTGCCAACTATCAAGCATCACTGTAGAGCCGCCACACAAAAAAGGCATCATCTCGCAGTGCCACCGCTGCCAGCTCTACGGGCACTCCGCCCGAAACTGCTACGGCCGTCCGAGGTGCGTAAAGTGCCTAGAGGACCACCACACCAGTGAGTGCAATCGCCCAAAAGACAAGGAGCTATGCTCCTCCCCCCCAGCATGTGTGTTATGCGGCAACACAGGACACCCCGCGAACTACCGTGGATGCCCCAAGGCCCCGCGCCCCCAGGCACATACCCGCCGCGTCGGCACAATCGTCAGCTTATAAAAATCCTTGCCCATGGGGACCCTCAACCTCAGCCGACGTTATCGGCCCCTCCCAATACCCACCCTTACCCTCCAAAACCCAAAACCACTTCCAACCTATCCCCTCCAAACCCAAACCTCAGTCCCCTCCTCAAACCCGAACCCTATCCAAACCCTATCCGCGACCGCAAACCTCACTCCCTCCCCTCCCCTCTTCCCCCCCACTCACTGAGGACTCTGACCTCAACGTAGTAGCACGTTTCGCGAAAATCATCAATTTCTCTGATTTGCGTGAGATGGCAGCACAGATCAGGGAAAATGAAGGAGATCCCATGGCCCTACTGGGCATCACCATCAGGTACTCGAACGTATTCGAGGCCCTATCCAACTTCCGCGTAAACCCATAATGGATCCACATCCCACAGGAAGAGTCAAACCGAAATCCCTCAGGATAGGTTATTTCAACGCAAATGGACTTCTCAAACAGCGCACTGAGATCGCCACATTTATTCGCGAACACGACTTAGACATTTTTCTAGTGCAAGAAACGTTTATAAAACCATTCAACAGGGACCCTAAAATTGCGAACTATGTTTTAGTCCGAAATGATAGGGTCAACTCCACCCTCGGCGGCACTCTTATCTATTTTAAAAGATCCTTGCACTGCGTCCCAATGGACCCGCCCCCGCTCAAACACTTGGAAGCCTCGGTGTGTCGCATAGGAATGACTGGACACCAGCCTATAATAGTAGCTTCAACATACTTCTCTCCCAGCAACCCAACCGTAACCAATGCGTCGCTTGATAGCGACACTAAAGCCCTCTTAGACCTAGGTAGTGCCGTCCTTCTGGCGGGCGACCTTAACGCCAAAAACAATCTCTGGGGTTGCCGGATAACAACCCCGAGAGGTAGGGAACTAGATCGCATCTCCCAGGTTTTAGGGTTCGAGATCATAGCTCCTACAGAGCCGACTCGTTATCCCAGCGACAGTACACATAACCCCGAAGTACTAGATCTGACATTTCTAAAGAACATAGGGCTACGCCTATGTTCTATAGAAGTTATCAAAGAGTTAGACTCCGATCACAGGCCGGTAGTGTTAGACTTCGCTCCCCGGATAGGTCCCCGAGACTCAGGCCAATATCCTCTTACTAGGGAGGTTACGGATTGGACTCGCCTTGAGGAGAAACTCAAGACGATCGAATCTGTACACCTCGACCGTATTTCCGACGAGTTACGATCTGTAGACGAAACATCTGACGCGATAAACTCCCTCACCACTCACGTGCAGTCGCTTATTAGTGAGTGCACTCGGGTAGTCCCCACTGAGAACGATCTCAGATGGATTCTCCCCGACGACGTACGTGAGTTGATGCGAGAGAAAAACTCCGCCATTAAAACCTACGATCGCAACCCGTCCGAACAGAATAGAGCCAGGTTGCGTTCACTTCAACGTGACGTCAGAGCACGTATTGACGAACTTCGTCAAAACCAATGGGACAGCCAACTGAGCGCGTTAGAGCCCACTCAAAGCGCGTTCTGGAAGCTGTCACGTTCCCTACTTAAGGACACCATTGCTCCAATGCCACCGTTAATCAGGCCTAACCCTAACCAACCTCCGGCGTTTGACGATGACGACAAGACAGAGTGCCTAGCCGACAGTCTAGAGGACCAATGTGCCCCCTTCACACTCCCCGTCGACCAAGACCACCTACTAGAGGTGGACTCAGAAGTGGAGTGGAGAGCCTCACTCCCGTTACCCCCTACCCAAGAAGGGGAAGCCGACCCTCTCCCCCCAATCAGTTACGAAGAGGTATCAGACGTCATCAAGACTCTCAATCCGAAAAAAGCTCCGGGGTCAGACAAGATAACAAACAGAGTTATAAAACTCTTCCCTCCCGCTTTAATAGCCCTTATGACCGTTATCTTTAATGCGGCCATGTCTAACAATATCTTCCCACAACAGTGGAAAGAAGCTATTGTTATCGGTATCAATAAACCGGGCAAGCCCAAAAACAACCCTACGAGCTACCGACCCATAAGTCTGCTCAACGGCATGGGCAAGATTTACGAACGACTATTATATAGTCGCCTCAAAGCATATTCCGATGCACATCACCTAATTCCTCACGAGCAGTTTGGCTTTCGAGCCAGGCACTCAAGTGTTCACCAAGTCCACCGCATAGTTGAACATATCTCATCGCGTTTTCAGAAAAAGATGTACACAGGCGCTCTTTTCTTCGATGTAGCGAAAGCCTTCGATAAAGTCTGGCACAACGGCTTGCTATACAAGCTGTTCACCATGGGAGTGCCACACCGCCTCGTACTCATCATACGAGACTTTCTATCGGATCGAAACTTTCGCTACAGAGTGGAAAAGACCCTATCCTCCCCCCGCCCCATTCGTGCCGGGGTCCCACAGGGATCAGTTCTCTCTCCGATTTTGTTCTCGCTTTACACAAGCGACATACCAAAACACCGGAAAGCACAATTAGCCTTGTTCGCGGATGACACCGCTATCTACTACTCGGGCACCAACCCCACCAAGATGGCCACTATACTCCAGTCCGCAGCAAACCCCCTAGGCGCCTGGTTTCGCAAATGGAGGATAGAAGAGGTCAACCCCGAAAAAAGTCAATCAATTCTTTTCCATAAGAAGAAAAAAGCCATGTTCAAACCTGCCCTACCTACCCCAATCTCCCTATTTGGAAAGCCGATCCCATGGACGGCTAATGTCAAATACTTAGGAGTTATTCTTGACGAAAACCACAAATTCAATCTACATACCACGTCTGTTCGCAACCGAGCTAACTTTGCACTCGGTAGAATCCAAAACCTAGTGAACACTCGCTCAAAGCTCTCACTCGCCAACAAAGTACGTCTATACACTACTTGTATTCGTCCTACACTCGAGAGCAATGAATCCGGGTCACTTAAAGAATCCTAAAAATCTCGGAAACTAAAAATGCTAGGTTAATGCAATAAATTGTATTTAATAGACAATGTAATACTCCTTAAATGAAGGTATTAAAACTTCTTAGTTATTGTAAAGTTATATCATAAAAAAATCAAATTTGAAAAAGGGCCACTTTCGAAGATGGAACTACGAAATTACAGCATTTGGTGTTGCTTTTGTTTGTAATCTGTCATTTATGTGGGTACATAAACCATGTTGATAGTGCTCTATATTCATTAATCAAGCTGAAATTATGTCGCTTACGTCTGAAGAATGCACCAGAATACTTACAATGCTGGAAACCGGCCGGAGTCAGCGCGATACAGCCAGGACTGTCGGTGTGTCGCTGTCAACAGTACAAAGAGTTCTCCGACGTTACGAAGAAACTGGTTCTAACCTACGCAGACCAGGAACGGGCAGAACCAGGTGTACCACAGCACGAGAAGACCGATACTTGGTGAACACCATGCTTCGAAATCGCTTTCTCACAGGAACTGAACTCACCAATCAGTTTCGACGCCTCGGAGGAAGTAACCCAAGTGCATGGACAGTAAGACGTCGGCTTGCTGAATCTAACTTGAAACCCCTTAGACCTGCAAACGGCCCTAAACTGGAGCGTGGGCATCGTATTTCGAGACTAAGGTATGCCCAGAGCCACGTAAATTGGAGTATTGAAGATTGGTCAAAAGTTATGTTCTCCGACGAATCAAAATTTATGCTCTACAAGCACGATGGAAGACACAGAGTGTATCGAAGACCAGGGGAAAGATTCAAGCAAGCATGCATCGAAGAAAAAGTAGCCTACGGTGGTGGGTCTGTACTTGTGTGGGCCGGAATTTCTTCTGAAAGTCGCACAGAGCTGGTGATCATAGAAAACGGCTCTTTAACTAGCGTAAGATATGTGGAAGAAATCCTCAATGATCACGTTGGTCCATTTATGGTCAATTTAGGTGAGGATGCTATATTTATGCATGACAATGCCCGACCTCATACAGGTAGGATTGTGAATGACTACCTTCAAGAGATGAACATTACTCGTATGGAGTGGCCAGCGCGCAGCCCGGATATCAACCCGATCGAGCATGCTTGGGACGAGCTAGGCAGATGCGTAAAACAACGAAACCCTCCCCCAATCACGCTTCGTGAGCTCAAAATTGCTCTCACAGAGGAATGGGAGAATATTCCCCAAAATCGTATAAGGAACTTGGTGTACAGCATGCCAAACCGCGTAAACGCAGTAATGGAAGCACGAGGAGGCAATACGAAGTATTAAAATTCAAGAAAATCGTAATAAAGTTCAAAAATTTCATGTTTCCTATTTTTGTTTTAAGGAGAGATCGGCAGTTTTTTCTTTATGTAATTTTGTGTTAATAAAATGTATGGTGACTCATATTTTTTTTACTTTCATTTACGGAGTATTACATTGTCTATTAAATACAATTTATTGCATTAACCTATCATTTTTAGTTTCCGAGATTTTTAACATTCTTTAAGTGACCCGGATTCATTGCTCTCGAGTGTATTATGACACACGCATCTGTCGTGTTCGCACAAACATCTAATAGTCAGATCCACAGACTACAAACCCTTCAAAATCGATTCACGCGTAAAGCCACGGGAGTCCCGTCGTACATACGTAACACCAACCTACACATAGACCTAGATATTCCTACAATTAAACAATTCATGAAAAGTTGTTCGCAAACCTTCTTTGACTCGACCGCTTCCCACCCAAATCCTCTCGTAGTCGCCGCGGCTTCATACACGCCATCCCGATTATCGCGCATTCGTCGCCCGAGACACGCACTCGTCGACGAAGACGACGATATCACAAAGGCACAACACACACGAGAGTAGGAACACTACGACAAGCACTCACACACCACACCGCGGACCAAGATTCTGTCCCCGTCGGCGTCGGAGGGGCAGAAGACACCGTGTGACGCCGCCCTTGCACACAACTCAGCAACGTCCTAAGCCGAGGTTCGTACCCCCCTAAGGGGTGCCCTTAGGCACGTTGCTTAAATTACCCTTCAGGTTGGGAGCACAAGCTCGCCTAAAAGCCCGCGTAAAGTTGTATACAGCCATTAAAAAAAAAAAAAAAACAGGAGAAAGATAAAAATAAAAGACGCCATAAAGTCTGGGTAAAAAGTTGGTTGCGAGAAAGACAAAGATTGTCACATTTAAATTTACTGTCAGCGCTTAATAATGAACCAAATGACTATAGAAATTATCTGAGGATGTCTGAGGAAGTGTTTAGAGAGCTGCTGGGTTTAGTGTCACCTCTAATAGAAAAAGCTGTGGCATGCTCGTAGGGACTGAACTGTCTTTTTCACATCGGTTATAGTGCTACTCGGATCTTGTAATTTCATAATATCTAAAAGATCATTATATGCTGATGTTTTCATACTTTTATTTTTGTAATCTTTACTCGTATACAGCCACAGGCATTTATGATTTTTAAAAGATTGTACAAATGTCGTTAAATTGTCGCGACGAAACGAGCGTAGATCCAATATACACTCATTTGAAAAAAAAACGGGCGGTTTTTATTTTCATTCATCTTTAAAAAGATACAATATCAAAAAGGTTTCAATCGTTTGTACACGTTAGAGCAAGCGCGCACTACGATTTTTTCTCGTGCGATAACTCTGTCGCCAAAATGCAACGTATGTATTTATATGTCAGCGAGCGCATATGCTACAAAATAATCGCAGCGATTTTAAAATTGTGATTTGTCACATATTGCCGCGACTGCTCGCGACGCGATTGTCGCAAAACTGAATTGCATGATACGGAGCTGTATGGCTCCGCGCGCACTGCGATAATAAAATCGCACCCTAGACCCCGCGGCGGCGGTCAGTCGGCATTTCGCTCTCCAAGCGTCAACATGTCGGAACCTGTTTCCCCAATAGAGTCTCAGGACGAGACGCTAGATGTTGACCATTTAATTATAGAAATAGAAGGAAGATCACCTTTATGGGATAAATACTCAAAGTCATACAGCGATCGCATATTGAAGACACGTTTGTGGGAGGAGGTTTGTCATAACGTTATACCGAAGTGGGACGAACTCACTTATGATAAAAAGAAAAAGAAAGGTAAGATGTAAACAAAGTTTTATTGTGATGCGCGGATTTAGTAACAATTAAATTTTATCGTATTGCCAAGGAATAGACCCAATAGGAGAAGTGAAGTAGCTTCCAAAATAATCTCGTTTTTCAATACAGTTAATTGTAGGTCGTGTGGACGTAGGATTCATGTTTTTTAGATTACACATGTACAATTGGTCTTCGAATCTTATCCCATCATATTTTCGTACAAAATTGTGCAGGATACAACATGCTTTTACTATTTTGTCACAAAACTCAATTTTCACATCTAAAGATCGATGCAAGATACGCCATTTATTTGTTAAAATTCCAAAGGCGCATTCAACCATTCTTCTTGCCCTTGACAGCCTGTAATTAAACACTCTCTGTTTAACTGATAAATTCCGTCTGGGATATGGTCGCATCACATGTATTGAGAGTGAAAATGCTTCATCTCCAACTAAAAAAACGGCATTTCTGGGCCATTTGTATCATTCGGTAAACATCTTGAGTTAGGTACATTTAACCTATTATTTTCTAATTTCATTGCAAAATTAGTTTGCTTAAAAATTGTAGAATCGCTACCGCTGCCATATGCGCCGACATCTATCATGGTAAATGTATAATTCGAATCAACTATAGCCATCAAAACTATAGAATTATACTGTTTATAATTATAAACCTCTGAACCTGCTCCACTTGGCCTCTCGAGTCTTATATGCTTTCCATCCACTGCTCCTAAGCAATTAGGAAAATTTGTTCATAATGTCAAGTACATAGAACAACAATGTCACAAATAAAAATATAACCATAGTCTGCCAGGAATTTCAATGTCACTTAAACAATATTATGAAACTAATTTTCGAGAAGGTAGGTACTTATTAAATAATGTTAATTCAACAGTGTCAGAAACATACCAGTGTGTAGAAGTCAACAAGCAGTCTATTTAATTGTCATAAAGTCGGACACTGAGTACAACCACGATTCCAATAAAAGGGCCCTTAGTGCGCCTTCACACTAGCGTAGGCGTTCGATGGACGTATGCGCGGCGTACACGTCGCGTATACGTCGAGCACGCCCGACGCTTGTTCAGCGTACTCATCTGTTCCAGTGGAGACGCCGCGCCATCGCGGCGTATACGTCGCGCACGCCCGACGCTTGTTCAGCGTACTCATGTGTTCCAGTGGAGACGCCGCGCCAACGCGGCGTAAACGTCGCGTGTACGTCGCGTCGGCGCCGCGCATACGTCCATCGTACGCCTACGCTGGAAAAACGCTAGTGTGAAGGCGCACTTAGTTTATTCTTAAAAGTATCAGCCCACCAAAATCTTGTAAAGCAAAAAGAAAAGATGAAAGCATAGCAAATTAAGTATTGGAATCGGTACGAGATCACTTTAATGGCCGGTATACACGGCAACGATAAAACTGCACAAACGAACTGCACAGTTCGTTTGTGCAGTTTTATCGAACGTATGGACAAAAGTCGGTGCATATTTTTTGGTTGGTGCAAGCCATCGGAGCAAGGTTCAAAATCTATTCGATAAATCGTTGCCGATCGCGTTTGCACAGTTTTATCGTAGTGTGTATACGGAAGTCGGGCCAATCATTCAGTTCTTTCGCAAGGGTTGGTGTAGGCGGACGCGTCGGCGCACGTTAAAACATGTCGCAAGAAGATTGTAGCGGAATTCGTGAGTTATTGGAAGAGTTTATCCAGTGCTATAAAAATGAAGTTTGCTTATGGAATAAGAAAAGTAAAGATTATCACGACCGTAACAAGAAAAATGCTGCCTACGATAGGCTTATTATTAAGTATAAACCTATTGATCCTAATGCCAATAGGGAGACGGCAGTAAAGAAAATAACTAACCTGCGGACTTCTTACAAGAAGGAACTCAACAAAGCCAAAAAGTCCTTAAAATCCGGAGCCGGAACCAATATAGTCTATGTTTCTCGTTTGTGGTACTTTGACTTGATGAATTTTTTATATGATGAAGAAATACCAAGGCGGTCCATATCAAATATGGAGGATGAAAATGAGGTAAGACTTTATTATAATTTATTATTATTTATTAAATATTAGTTATTGCTGAGGTTGACTTCTATTTTAATTTATTTACACGAAAGTGTGTCTGTATTATATTATGTATATGTTAAGTAGGTACAGTCCAGTGCACATCTAGCTTGACACTTGCAGTTCGATGTTAGCTCCTATATCTCAAGACATACTTAAACACGGTGCAAAGGTCATAGTGTTAAGCTTGACGTGCGTGACTATAGGGGAGTGTTGCCTATATCGCATCCCCTAGTAGACAACTCTCCCCTACCTAACAAATTAATAGCAAAAAATTTTAAATATATTTTTTTAATTAAGTAATTGCTTATTTTTATTTTGGTAAAGTTTTAGCTGCTGATGTTGATGTTGAATTATTTTTTGTGTATGACTAAAGTAGAAGGAATAAATGAAACATTTTTGTATTTCTATACTTATATTGATGATTTTGAAGGAATACACCATGCAGCCATATTCAATAAGTTTAATTAATGTATAAAATTATCTTGCCAGGGGACTGTTCCCTCGTTCACAAAATAACTCATAAATTCATTTCTTATTTGTTTTGCTGTTCTCTCAGAATCTCCTTGACGTATACGTTGTAATGGTTCAAGGGTTGATGTTCTTGTTGTAAGTCCTGATAAAGTTGTACCCTCTTCAAAGTTTTCTCTATCAAAAGAATCTGCCGAAGCATATGAAGACAATGATGTTGTCATCAAATAGTTGTGCAAAAGTTGCTCTAACAACTGACTCGATATTTTTAGGTGACATGTTAATTTGTGTTCTGTAAACTCTAAACCTTGCTGCTAGTATGCCAAATGCGTTTTCAACTATGCGGCGTGCTCGTGATGTTCGGTAATTGTAAATCTTCTTCGCTCTACTATCCAAATCATTTTGTCGAAATGGTTTCATCATATCTTGTCTAAGAGGAAACGCGTCATCAGCTACAAAAACATACGGCAGCGATCTTGAGCTATCACTCAATGTCTCTTGTTCAGGAATGTTTAAATCATTATTTTCCAACTTTTCGTAAAACTTTGTATTCAAGAACACTCCTCCATCTGATACTCTGCCATTTGTACCAAAATCAAACAACAAGAATTTGTATTTTGCATCAACAATTGCCATGAGGACCATACTATGTCTATTTTTGTAGTTGAAATAATAAGAACAACAAGAATTTGTATTTTGCATCAACAATTGCCATGAGGACCATACTATGTCTATTTTTGTAGTTGAAATAATAAGAACCACGATTTCAACGTGCTTGCCATCAATGGCACCTAAACAGTGAGGTACGACCCGAAGAACTCTCGCAGTCCATCCCAGTCTGCTGACTTCTAATGCCATACATGTCGCCACTCCTTGGGCCGAGGTGGTTCAGGCCTTAAAATAGTATAGTTTCATACTATCGGCAAAATGGCGGATCAGATCATATGATCTTGTACATTTAGCGTGTAAACACTGCACTTGTCTTGTTTATGTAACATGAAGGTTGCGACGTAACGGAGTCGATCTGGTGAGTCAACACTACCACTCTCGCCTCCTGTTACGCTACAATACACTAGAATCAACCAAATCCATCTTGATTTTGAATTACATGGAGTTGATAAAAAAGATCAGCTCCTGGCCATATATCCCATTAAACGCAAACGAGCAATACTATAGTTTCATACTATCGGCAAAATAGTGGATCAGATCATATTTGATCTTGTACATTTAGCGTGTAAGCACTGCACTTGTCTTTTTTATGTAACATGAAGGTTGCGACGTAACGGAGTCCATCTGGTGAGTCAACACTGCCACCCTCGCCCCCTGTTACGCTACAACAATACACTAGAATCAACCAAATCCATCTTGATTTTGAATTACATGGAGTTGATAAAAAAGATCAGCTCCTGGCCATATATCCCATTAAGCGCAAACGAGCAATACTATAGTTTCATACTATCGGCAAAATAGTGGATCAGATCATATTTGATCTTGTACATTTAGCGTGTAAGCACTGCACTTGTCTTTTTTATGTAACGTGAAGGTTGCGACGTAACGGAGCCCACCTGGTGAGTCAACTACCACCCTCGCCTCCTGTTACGCTACAATACACTAGAATCAACCAAATCCATCTTGATTTTGTATTACATGGAGTAGATAAAAAAGATCAGCTCCTGGCCATTTATCCCATTAGGCGCAAACGAGCAATAGTATAGTTTCATACTATCGGCAAAATAGGTTGGGGGAAAATTATCAATTTTCAAGAAGAGAAAAATTACGAGATAACCAACGCTCACCAACCGAAAGAGGTTTCCTTTCGGAGACCCGCGGTAACCCTACGTGAAATCTAAGTAGAGCTGGTCGTCAATTCTACATGGAGTTGATAAAAAAGATCAGCTTCTGGCCATTTATTCCATTAAGCGCAACCGAGCAATAGTATAGTTTCATACTATCGGCAAAATAGGCTGGGGGAAAATTATAAATTTTCAAGAAGAAGAGAAAAATTACGAGATAACCAACGCTTGACACTAACCGATAGAGGTTTCCTTTCGGAAACCCGCGGTAACCCTACGTGAAGTCTAAGTAGAGCTGGTCGTCAATTCCATGTTCCCCATAAAAAAATAAAATTGTCAAAAGAAATTGCAAGCATTTAAGTTTACCAGAGTACATACAGGCTTTGCTAGTGAGATCGGCCAGTCCGAGTTGCATACTGCCAATGGCTACTCGGGCAGGTAGCAATCGACCGCGAATTCCTAACCAATGTTATGTGGACTGACCACAGCACATTCACACGTAACGGGATGAGTATGGACAATCCCTATCTACTTCACCAGTTGGGGGGGGGGGGGGGGCACCAGTATTCATTTTTGGTATATGTTTAGGCTGGAATTTACAGCAACGACATAAATGATCCAGTTTTTACTGCGGCAAGTCTTAATGCCGCAAAATATCTAAAACTTCTGAATGGGCCAGTGTCCGATTATTTACAAGAACTGCCTCTAGCTCAGCACAGGAATTTCTTGTATCAGCTGAATGGTGCTATTGCTCATTCCGTGGTTGCCAGTAGAAAGCGTCTGAACCAACTGTTCAATGAACAGAGGATTGGTCGGACTGGATACGGTGGCCCCCGAGATCACCAGATCTAACACCACTAGATTTCTATCTTCTTTGGAAATACATTAAAAACAATCTTTATGCTACCGATGTTGAAAATTTAGAGGGCCTTTAAAATTTTGAATCGTTAATACTTCTTGTTACAACTCGAATAGGCGATAACTAGGAGCGGAAAGCGGCCGATGCGGGCTCTGTCTCCACAGGAAAAGGTGGCCGTCGTTCAGCGCGTGCACAGCGGTGAGACGAGGCGTCGTCGGTTGCACGAGACATAGGAGTACCCGAGTCCACGCTGCGTGGATGGTATAAAAAACTGAATACCGAAGGTATCGTAAGAAGGGTCTAAGGGAACTCTTTCGTAAAACGACCCATTGCGTATAAAAGTAAAACTCGAAAAGAAACCTGGTTGTCAGTAAAATGACAATCGTTAAACCAAATTGAAGGCCTTACGGGCGGTTTGAAAAATTTCAACTGCGGGTTGTCACAACCTGTGCCTTTCGATTCGGAACGGCAATAAGCTCACCACCTATTACGCGGGACAAAAACTATATCGTGAAATGTGGGCGTATACTATGCCCCTGCTTACACGCTCGGGGATTAAGGCGTGACATTATATTGTAATTGTAAATACGTTATAGCACCTGTAGGATTTAAGTGTACAATTTAATTTAAAATTAAAACGAATTAATTGCTTGAGTAGGTACCTTATGTTGCGTAACAACCGCGTGAGTGCAGCTGTTGCCCCTCTCAGCTTTGAGACCAAACTTCGAAAGTGGTGTCCGAAGTTTTATCAGCTATCGAGTACAAGCCCCAGGTACTTCATTAAGGGCTCGATGCCGATGCTAACGCTCCCTACTTGTATGCTGGATCCCGTAGGCAGCCCCTTCCAAGGCCTTTGGAAGCACAGGGCTTCGGATTTAGTCCGAGAGTCCTGTGCAGCAATTAAGTACTCGTCGTAGAGCTCTTCTAAGAGTGGAAGTTTTTTTTCGGCCGTCTCCCTTAACTTTAAGAAAGAACCTTAACAAAAGAAAGTGTAAATGTTTCAATTGTGATGTTCGATGAAGTGGCAATAAGTCCACACTGACTGTAGCATATTAAAATAAATATTGTATTGCACACGAGTATGACGTGCGAGAGTAGGGATAAGGCAAGGCGCTGCTAGCCGTGATTCTATCCCCGACCGTCGTACGCGTGTGACTGTGACTGTTAGCTAACGAAGTGGTTTATTATTTACATACATACATATGGTCACGCCTTTATCCCCGAAGGGGTAGGCAGAGGCATATTATATGCCCACATTTCACCTTTGTATAATTTGTCCCACGTAATAGGTGGTGAGCCGTATTGTCGTGTTTAAATGGACCGGCGCAGGTTGTGACTGCCTGCTGTTGAAATAAAGCCATCAACTTAGCTTAACGACTGCCATTTTACTGGCAACCGGGACCAACGGCTTAACGTGCCTTCCGAAGCAGGGAAACGCTCAAATAAATTTCACAAAGTGATCACATGGATGGTCACCCATTGAAGGACCGGCCATAGTGAAAGTTGTTTACTGCAGTGATCGTTTACAGAACGCTGAGTCCGCGGGGCCACGAGCGTTTATTATTTAATACCTCAATACCGAACCCTACACTGACTATAATAAGAAACCCTGGGTCCGTTAATAATGGAACTACAACGCTAAACAGAATTGCTTACCATGCTTTGGTATTATGGTATTCAAAAGAATTACAAACTGTTTATTGCCTACACATTTTGTGCAAGTACCACACCAGTGCATGAATTGTCGTCATAAATAAAAATCGTTATCAATCCCTGACCTAGCAAACAGTTTGTGATCAAGCATCAATTAATGTGAGCACCAGAAATTGGCTTATTAAATAAAATAAGCGCGGAGGAATACCCTTAGGATAAAAAAACTTCGGCTTAAGATGTTTGAAGTAGAAGGGGAAGTTGTAGTAGCTTCTTCATGATCCGCCACTAATCTATGTCTACAAAATATGTATGCGTACCTACCTACCCCTACATATTTTATCATTGACATTGAAGACATTGTGACGTGGTGGGAGGTTAGGCACCTGTTTAACCACCCACCACGTCACAATGGCGCTGCGTGAATAGGCAATCCCAGACCACCACTTTTAGGACGAGAATTTTTTATTAAACTTTTTATTCGGTACAGTAGGTAAGTGCAGTGCAAATTTTCTTTCTACACATTCTAAGTGTTAATCACATTAAGTTTCGTAAATTATATAGGCATTTAAACTTTCATGGTCACTGACATTTGAAGGGGTAGATCGATATATTAGCTGAGACTTTCGCTTTCAACCGCCAGTACTTCAGTTCCTCCGTGATCATGGTGCTTGTAACAGCGCCGAAATATCGGAAACTCTCAACAATACATGGTAAATATTCCGCTAACTTTAATACTAATTTCGTGAATTAGGTTATAAATGTTCATCGGCTGTAAAATTTACTGTTGACGAAATAAAATCACTCATAGAGTCTAATTATACGTATTTTCATACAACGTAATTATATAATGATATTTACTACGCAATCATTTGGAATTTTCAATAACTAAATAAAATTAATGAATTAAGTACGCTCGTCGAACATTCTTTATGCACACTAGCGCCGCTTTCGAATATTTTGAACTTATTATTTACTACTTTATATTTTCTCTAAACAATGCAGCAGTGCACTCCCAGAATTATTGAATAATTAGTTTGTTGGTAGTTTTTTTGCTGTTTATTGGTTAATTATAATTAGTTAGTGATAAATAGCATGGTGTATTGGTGAGTGGAATAGTGCGTGCAGTACTGTATAAGTATATAAGCTGTAAATAGATAAGTAATTACGTATAGTTTACATTTTGTTTGGTTTTAATACCTACTAAGAATCTAGTTTGTTCGTATGCGTAATGGCGGCGTTAATACATATAGATTGTTGTTTAACAGATTTTTTGTTATCTGAGGAAACATCTTTTACTAAATTAAGTTTTGAGAATAAAAAATATGTAATTCGTTTAGGCCCTGCTCGCCCAATTGTGACTATAGATTATAAAAGAAAAGACGGCTCCTATAAACATTTTCATAGTTCGTTTTATGATAAATATACTTGGATGACAGGTTCTTGTAAACTCAATAAACTTTACTGTTTCCAATGTTTATTATTTTCCGATTCTAGTAGCGTTTGGAGTCGTACAGGGTTTACGGACATCAATAATATAGGAAATTCGACGAAAAAACATGTTCTGACTGAAAAACACATTCGTAGTTGTTTAAGCTTTCATGACTTTGGCAATAGCAGAATTGAGACATTTTTGAATAATAATTTTGAAGTACACAATAGGAAGGTTGATCGCAATCGTCATCTATTAAGACGTTTCATAGATACTGTAGTTTTGTTAGGTAAACAGGAATTAGCGTTTCGCGGCCACGATGAGAGCTCCGGGTCGAATAACCGCGGTAATTATATTGAAACATTGCAATATTTAAGTGCGTATGATGCTGTATTGGAGTCACATATGGAACAATGTTCTTCAATGCATAACCCCGTGTTTTCTGGACTCTCTAGTGATATACAGAATGATTTGATTCATTGTATTGCATCCGTAGTGCGCGACGGGATAAAATCTGAAATAAATAAGGCTTCATTCGTTTCTGCTATGATTGACGAAACACCTGACGTCAGTCATAGGGAGCAGATGTCAGTAATAATTCGATATTTAACGGAAAATGGCATTGAAGAACGTTTTCTTGGATTTTATGATGTTAGTGGCAGTCGGACTGCCGACGTTTTATCAAGTCAGTTATTAGATATTCTCGATAACTATTGCTGTAGAAGTAAATTGGTAGGTCAGTCTTACGATGGGGCTGCTGTCATGTCGGGCGAGCACGGAGGGGTACAGGCAAAAATACGAGAAGCATGTCCAATGGCATTGTTTGTGCCATGTCATGCACACGTGTTAAATTTAGTTCTTAGCCGTTCCCTCGAAAATATTAGAGAGGTTAAGACTTTTTTAGGTCACGTTAATAGTATTATTCGTTTTTTTAATAAATCTACAAAAAGGTCTAACTTATTGAAAGAAACGTGTGACCGTCGTTTGCCAGGCGTATCTGATACGCGCTGGCATTATCATTCGCGAATTATTAATGTTATATTTAATTGCAGATCAGATATTATAAATACATTTAACATCATTTTAGAAAATCCAAATGCTTGGGATAATGAGTCCTTATCTATGGCTGAATGTTTCATCAATAAGTTAGAAGATATGCAGTTCTGCTTTTTATTACATACTTTTTCAGATATTTTTGGAAAAACTGATATTCTTCTCAATTTGCTTCAGTCGAAACAAATTGATTTTGAGCTTGCAAAAAGAGAAATAGATAGTTTCGAAATATGGTTAGGAAATGAGTTTAAGGATAATTTTGAATTTATTTATGATAGTATTTTAGAGTTCAATGAGCCACCGCAACGACGACGTCGTTTAAGTTCGGAAGTAGATTTAAAAACATCTTATAGACGCCTGTACATTGAAATTGTAGACAATATTTCTTCGCAAATAAAGCTTAGGTATCAGTCACTATCTCAGCTAACTTTTCTGAATTTATTGAATAAATCGAAATTCAGCTCGTATAGCCGATTGTTTCCAGAAGATAAAATATCTGCTTTGATAATTAGGTTTCCAGGAATATTTGACTTTAGTGCTTTAAAAAATGAGCTAAAAGTATTATATACAACACAATCATTGAATAACTTAGACGTTTCTCAACTTTATCTTAAATTAAAACTATCGGTACTTAATGAAGTTTTTCCTCAAGTTTTAATTCTATGTAGTGATGAGAAATAATACTCCAATGATGTACATAGCCATTTATTCTTCTGCTTTTCGTATAATAGATACTACTCCTATATTTCCACTTAATGGTTTGATAAAATAAATAACAATTTAATGATTGTAGATTCGTTACATTTTTATTTTCACAATTTATCTAATACTTGCACAACTAACTATTAATTAATACAAATATTCTACTTTAACTAATTAGCACTTTACTGAACTCGATCAGGAAACAGAATGTGTTCTTTTTCCAGAATATTCACTTTTTTATCGCCTCTCAACAAATCCCACCTCATACTGAACATTTATGTCAAATCTACTACCCACTATTTTCGAATAATCAATAAATGTTTTATGTACAGGCTAATCATTCTACTATGAGGCGGTGTTGACATCACAAAAATAACTTATTACTACTTAAAACTGAATGGTTTTAGCAAAGTCACAACATTCGGCCATCAGACAGCGTGCTATCTCCGGAGCACGCAGTAATCACAACATTCGGACCTGTATATTGAACTAATCACATATTTTTATACATAACGTACATAACAATAATACCTTTATGCGGCTTTTTATAATATGCTAAATCAAAATCTTAAAGTTTAATTAAACCTAAACCTTCTCTATATCTTCTATCTACTCTGTCTATAGTCTATAGGCTTATAATATTAACTCAATCATTATTTATTTTGTAAAACTATAAGTGAGAACTTGAGTCTGGCGAAACGTCAAGAATACAAAACAAAGGCAACAAGTAACCAGTTCACAGAGCAGACCGCCTGCTGAAACTATTTACAAATGTAAAATCTAAAAAGTGATATCTTTTTTTAAAACCCAGCAGAGTCTGCAGATCACTTCCAAATTTCATTTTCCAGCAAAAGAAATCATTACATGTGTCAGCAATTAGTGTAAAATATATTTAATAGTGGATAATAACTAGTACAAGCGAGTGATTTTTCATAAAAAAAAAATCATTAGGTATCTAATATTACCATCATAATAATATTACTTAAATAATATTTGTACGTCTAGTTTCAGGCAACGTGATGAAGCCACAATATACCTATACCTTAACCCTAAGGACACATATAAATATAGTATTTAAGGCAGCTCTTGTGTGTTATATCAACATCTATCCTTACAGGTTTCCCTAATTCGATAGTGTTACAATGTGTTTATTATAGGTGACAATTTTCATCAATGAATTGTAACTTAGGTCATAAATACATCAATAGATTAAATTCCGATACTGTAAACTAACTTTAATAAATTGTCATGCAAATAATAATGACTTTAGATAATCATTTTAAATATTAATAAAAATCTCAGATGATAATAACAAAATATTGGTGTCTTATAATGTAATAATAGTTTCATTCGTGTAATAATGTCAATAATTAATAATTTCATATCATACTATAATAAATTGTGTCAAACGTTTGCAAACATAAATCTGAAATAGGTACGAATTATGTCAAATAATAATAATAATATAAAGTAATCATGGTATGCGCATAAAATGTGTCAATGCAAAATGTATAAGTATTCTTAAGTCAATCACTGAGATACTCTGATTAATCTAACCATACCAATACCTTCAAATTCGGTTGATATCCTGTCGCAAGAGCGTATACCTACCACTGTTTAACTGGGTAACTACCCATAAAGTGTCATTGACCTTATGCAGTCTACTATGATAACAAGAAAGACTTTTTTTTTATGGTTGATGTACATGTTATAAATTCGCAAGATTTATTGGGAACTTTTTGGTAAGTAAAACCTTCCTATTTCACAAATACAGGATTAAAAACTAGACATATAATTATTAGACTACTACTTACTTAGAAATAGTATGGTATTACTTTAGAAATGGTATTTGAATAAAAGAAACTGCAAGGTACGATACCTATATTTCTTGTGAGGTGCAGCCACAAGATTCTGATGAATTTCTTATTCTCATAATGTTATGTACCTACTCTTTTTGCAGAGAGACTCTTGGACGTAATCTAAATTATAGAACATCGCTATTATGGACATTTTGTAAGTTACAAGATTAGGTACTCCGCAGGAGGATACAGGTTAAATTTGAATACACTGTTAAAGTAACTCAAATTTACAATTCCATCTACATCTGTTAATGCCTCATCTATTGCACAGCAAAAGCTGGTGAACTTAACCTTTAGCTAGTTTTAAATTGAATCAAATTATCTAAAATAAACTACTAGGAGCGGCTAACCCCACAAGTTCCAACTCTCGACCATTTAAAGCATTGGTTTCTATGTGTTACAATAGTCACGGTAAATTTAAGACTTTAGAAGGTTTTCCTTTTCCATTTTTATCAGAATAAGAATATTAACGATATTTGTTAAAAAATATGAAAAAGAAAACTCCTAGTCGAGTCGACTGGCAGACTGCAGTCATCTATCTAAACCAATGGGTATAACTATTTAGAGGGGAAATGCTGCCAGTCTTTGGGTACAATGTCATTATTTAGATTTAGGTTAGTTTAGATAGTTATAATGTAAATAGATAATGTTACATTGGGATTATTTTGGTAAATAAATATGTAGCAAGTCTCATTCTGTCAGATGCTACAATACTTTCTAGGCAGCAGTCCCACGATCTGATAAAATTCTACAAGAAACTCTGATAACGTAAGCTGTTCAGGGTTCTTTTTTTCATTTTGCGAACCAGTCAACTTTTGTTAGAATATAGGATATACATTTAATTCTAGCCTTTACCTCTAACAAAATGGCCCTAAGTGGTCTAAGTGCATATATACTGTTAAAAGGCAGTTTTACCTTTTCTTCAGTCTTAGCGGAATTATAAATATTGCATTAGTAAACCAGTAAGACTGAATCTGTTCTAGCGTAACCATAATAAGCATCAGAATTATACTTAGTTTACTTGGTTCTAAATTATCCCTATAGGGCATAATGTCTTAGTATACTCATTTGACTGGACACTAGTCCATGTTGAAGCGGGCTTAAAAGAAATCAACAACCTGACGCTATTTGTGGTACTAAATCCCTCTTTGTCATAGTGGTACTACAGTATTAGGACTGCTGGTACGAAGTATGTTACAGCCGGTGTACAGCGTAAAATTAAGGCCTAATAGACACCTACGTACCTTTTTTTTTGCTAACAGTTTACAGGGCGTTCTTGTAGTGTAGTTTGTCGACTGAAATACGCAACTAGTATAATCTGATAAACTAAACTAGTCAGAGAATACCACCTAACCCTGGTGAACTGCAACCGTATGCACTTCGGTCAGGCTTCTGAAACTCGCCTACACCTACAGCAATAATTAACGCCCGAACGGAGACTTCTAAACCGCGTATGGCGCACGCAAAATGTTTTGATCTTTACTTAAATTTCTCTGTATATATATATTTTTTTGCGATTTGCAGGTATGTTTAGAAATACCTATAAGATAGCACAAAATAGTTATTACTCTCTAGCACTGACTTTAACCAAGATCAAGGAAGTAAAACTTGTGTACGTACTACTAAAAGTTATTCCGAGAATCAGTGTTTCAATCAAGATTATCTACATTAATATTATAAGATTAATTAAAAGATTCGATTGCCTGTATGGTTGTTTTTTTGCGTTGAATAGTCTCCAAAACCACTGAATCAATTTGAAAAACTCTTCCACTACTGCGAAGGCACACCCTCCCCGAGTTACGTTCCCGTATCTCCACAGGAATGGGACTACGCAGGGAAAACCATGCGGCAACCGCTAGTATTGTCTTCGACCAGTAGAGGTCGTTCAACTAGGTCTTTTTACAAGGATCCAAGTGTAATATTTTGCCTAACTCATACAGTCCACTGCCGTTGTATAGCTCTTTCAATTAAAAAAAACGGTCTTTATAATAGATATTGCTAGCTGTCTCACAAAGTCTTTTCACAAAACGTCGAAATTAGATAAGAAATCCTAAAATTGTCTACCCATGTACATTGCACGGTATCTCCCGGGATATTTTGAACACCTGATATGATATGATATGGTACAATTGGTCAAAAAGATCAACGTCTATTACAATTAGAAATTATATTATATTCCCCAATAATAGAGTCCATGCCTAAAATGGTCGCCAGGGATTTTTAATGTGCGCGACACACTAAAAACACGACGCGACTATGTGTAGATAGAATGTACTGCGTATGGTGGCGCATTGGATATTGATAGTGTGACTCGGGTCATAGAAAACAACACAAATTGATTCTAATCAACACGCGTTGCGTCGCGTTTTAACAATGTGTTTCCGCCTTAAACTTCCGACGTGTATTTGACACGGATAACTCTTGAGGAAACCCACACTATAACACCTATAGATTGTTATGAAGCTAAAAAGTTCAACTAATCCTCAGGCATATCACATTTTTAAAACGTGATACATTATATCTATATCTATATAATTATAATTCCATAAATAATGCACTAGGAGTTCTTATCAATAAGGTACAACTAAAATAAGTTATAAATGACCACAATTCCTTGTCTGGAGGACTCGTGTCGCGGTTGCTCAAGGTCGTTAGCAATTATCCGAATCAAAGTCTTAATTTCACCTGTCGCTCGGCCCGATCCTCACCATTGCCTTCAGTATCGCCGCCACTGGTTAGATTCCGCCTTCTGGCAGTCACACCGCTCCGCCGCGCCGCACTGTATTCCGACACGACAGTTCACCTGTCTTTCTGCTTGGGCGTGAATCTTTCACTTCAGTCACCTGGAATTGTCATTTTAAACGCAGTTACTGCTCTTTCAAGCTAACAATTTCCCATCTATCATCTCATCTAAGGCGTTTATTACGTCCAAGGCGCTTATATCTCGCCTGCTTGGCGTCCCCAAAAAAAATCTCTATGCCTTACTATGCATACGGCTAGTTATGAAAAGGGTACAGTTTGTGCCGTAATCTTTCTTGAGCGATTCCGTGATTGGGAAAGCTCACTAAGCCGCTGGTATGGAATCTAAATAACACTATAGGCATAAACAAGGCTGGAGGTGTTAAGTAAATCGAAAAACATCAATACTGTTTCACATACGCTCCATTTACTAATGGGCAACAAAATTTGTTATGCATTCCTGTGTGTGTAATCTAAACGCTCCACACATACCAATCCAAGTAAGCCTAATGTCAGCCAAAATCATTGAAAAAACTTCTATATTGTTATGATCGCCACCATAATAGCAGCACAACAATATGACTGCAGAAAGCACAGATGATAATATGAATCATTCTCACTATACTCGCCTGGTTGAAATTGACAGCACACCTATACGGTTGCATACTAGCTGCACACTAACACGGCTCCATGTAGCATCGCTTCATGACTAAACAGATAAATCTCAACATACTTACATGATTGTGCACTGGCAGTCTACTTACATAGCTTATAGAAATCATTTGCCGCACCTACATGATTGCACTTCAACAGCACACCTACATGGCTATGAAACTAACTCTCAACATACCTACATGGTTATGCTTTTACAGCTCACCTACATGACTGCAGACAGCACTTCTGCACGGCTATGGAAATAACTCACATCATACCTGCATGGTTGCGCTTCTACAGCGCACCTACATGGCTGTAGACAGCACACCTGCACGGCTATGGAAATAACTCACATCATACCTGCATGGTTGCGCTTCTACAGCACACCTACATGACTGTAGACAGCACACCTGCACGGCTATGGAAATAACTCACATCATACCTGCATGGTTGCGCTTCTGCAGCACACCTACATGACTGCAGACAGCACACCTGCACGGCTATGGCACTAACTCACATCATACCTGCATGGTTGCGCTTCTACAGCACACCTACATGGCTGTAAACAGCACACCTGCACGGCTATGGAAATAACTCACATCATACCTGCATGGTTGCGCTTCTACAGCACACCTACACGACTGTAGACAGCACACCTGCACGGCTATGGAAATAACTCACATCATACCTGCATGGTTGCGCTTCTACAGCACACCTACACGACTGTAGACAGCACACCTGCACGGCTATGGAAATAACTCACATCATACCTGCATGGTTGCGCTTCTGCAGCACACCTACATGACTGCAGACAGCACACTTGCACGGCTATGGCACTAACTCACATCATACCTGCATGGTTGCGCTTCTACAGCACACCTACACGACTGTAGACAGCACACCTGCACGAATATGGAAATAACTCACAAAATATCTGCATGGTTGTGCTTCCACAGCGCACCCACATGGCTGCAAACAGCACACCTGCACGGCTAATGGAACTGAGTCTCAACATACCTGCATAGTTTCACCTTACAGCTCACCTGAATGGCTGCAAACAACACACCTTGCACGGCTATGGGACTAACACACATAATACCTGCATGGTTGGATAATCACTTGCAACGCTCAGGGTTGCACAGCAGCATTCATACTTAAATTAATAAAATAATGTCTAAATTTGTCATAGTACGTCTCGTTGATTGGAGATCCACGCACTAAATACAGTCTTTGCCCTTGAGAAGTCGTTAAGTATCTTAACCACATACTTTTAAAAATAAATAGCAAAGACTGCAAGTCTAGTCGGTCTTAACACAAAATATACATATTACACATAATAAAATTGATCTATGTAACTGCAATAAGAACGGTGCGTACCTATCGTATTTGGTCACATTTATTTGTCCTATGTAAAAATAAATTTTACCGTACCGGTAGAGGGTATTCACAAAATAAATCAAAATAACTAACTGTAATATTATGTCCAAAATTTCTAATAGGACGTCTTATTAACTGAGGATCCACGAATTAAAATGAAGTCCTAGCCCTTGAGAAGTGGCTATGTAACTTAAATATGTACCTACTTTTGTTTCAAGGTAACTAATAGGTAGGTACATATGGGCATAATGGCGGGTATTACCACAATAAAAATATAGCTCTAAGCAACTACAATAAAACGATAAGGACCTTTTTGTCACATTTCTGTGTTCGATCTAAAACAAATGTATTCACCGTTCCGGTAGAGAATATTTCCTAAAACCCTTACCGGAGTTAAATAAAAACGTAGTTAAATGGACACCGCAGCCAATAGAGTTATGTAACCCCAGTTTGCAGCAATTCGTTAAAGTCAAATACCTTCTTGACTACAGTAGAAGTTGCTACGAATATAATACACGCTAATAGTAATAATCACGAACCATGATTAGAATTCGAATAAACTTATACTTACAGTTTTAACTTGTCACGGCTTGGCTCGCAGGTTATCCCACTTCTGACTTGATGAGAAATAATACTCCAATGATGTACATAGCCATTTATTCTTCTGCTTTTCGTATAATAGATACTACTCCTATATTTCCACTTAATGGTTTGATAAAATAAATAACAATTTAATGATTGTAGATTCGTTACATTTTTATTTTCACAATTTATCTAATACTTGCACAACTAACTATTAATTAATACAAATATTCTACTTTAACTAATTAGCACTTTACTGAACTCGATCAGGAAACAGAATGTGTTCTTTTTCCAGAATATTCACTTTTTTATCGCCTCTCAACAAATCCCACCTCATACTGAACATTTATGTCAAATCTACTACCCACTATTTTCGAATAATCAATAAATGTTTTATGTACAGGCTAATCATTCTACTATGAGGCGGTGTTGACATCACAAAAATAACTTATTACTACTTAAAACTGAATGGTTTTAGCAAAGTCACAACATTAGTATCTATTTAACCCTACCCGTCACCGTGGCAACCGCGGAAAGATCTTTCTCGGCTTTGAAACGCATTCACACTTATATGCGTAATTCTCAAAAAGAGGAAAGGTTATCTGATTTGGGAATTATATCAGTAGAAAAGCGATTGTTAATGACTTTAAAAAGTCATTCGAATTTTTATGATAATGTTTTAGCTCATTTTAATAAAAAGAATAGCTTTAGAATATAAATAATTTAAAGATTATGTTGATTATTATTTAAAAATATGTTTCTTTAGGTTTAGGATCGTTAATAGTAAATAATAGTTAGTTCAATAGTTCTAGCTTAGGCAAGTAAGGTTGGTAATTGTGCTAAATAGCGTAATCTTCGTTAGGTGTATGAAGGTATAAGCTTGTAGTTAAAATATTTAGAGCTTGTAGCTATCAGTTACAGCAGTTGTAGAAATAGCATTTTATCTAATTCCTTTTCAGCATGCGCTTCACCAAAAGGCTTTTTTAAAAGCCACCTTTATCATGCACGTAAGACATTGTCAAATATACAACATCAATGCTTACGTGTATAATGGAGGTGGCAAAAGTCGGAACATCAGTACCCACGTTTTAAATACGCAAAAATATATACCTATATGTAACGTCTACAGGATACATCTACATGTACCTAGGTAAGATTTTTTTTACAAGCTTCCGGTTTAGGTATACCCGAAGGGGTAGGCAGAGGCATATTATATGCCCACATTTCACCTTTTTATAATTTGTCCCACGTAATACGTTGTGAGCCGTATTGACGTGTTTAAATGGACAGGCGCAGGTTGTGACTGCCTGCTGTTGAAATAAAGCCTTTAACTTGGCTTAACGACTGCCATTTTACTGGCAACCGGGACCAACGGCTTAACGTGACTTCCGAAGCACGGAAACGCTCAAATAAATGTCACAAAGTGATCACATGGATGGTCACCCATCCATGGACCGGCCATAGTGAAAGTTGCTTACTGCAGTGATCGTTTACAGAACACTGAGTCCGCGGGGCCACGAGCGCTACTAGCTTCCCTTTTGAAAATAACCAGCCCTCGCCACTGACGCACAGCCCAAACCACTGGACAGATCAGCCTGAAATTTGGCATGCAGGTAGATGTTATGACGTAGGCATCCAATAAGAAAAGTTTATGATAAATTCTACCTCATAGGGGATGAAAGTAATATGTACCTACACGGGAACAAATTTTATGCGGGTGAAGCTGCGGGCAACAGCTAGTTGCAATAGGTAATTACCTACACTTCCAATTTTGTATGATTTTTTAGAACTTACCGAGAGGACGTTGCTGCCGTCTTGGCAGGTCAAAAGAGGACGAAGGCGGTGCTAGTCAAGATGGCAGTTAGCGTCCAACAACGATATAAAGAGGCCAAGCGGAAGAAGGAGTTGGAGCGGTGCCTACTGCCCGAGTGCCCGACGCCCCGCCCCGCAAGCGCATGCGGTACATTTTCTTTTTTCTGTTTTTTTAACCACTTTTTAACATTTTAATCAATTTGTAGCAAATTATCGCCCGAGCGCGTGCCATGCCGGCTGGTGGCAGGCACCCCGACAACTCCTCCTCCGCCTGTGCTTCAACCATGGCAACTCCAGTAAGAACATTAACGTTTTTTTAAGTAGAATGATCCTTGTTGATGTTACACACAATATTTTTTTATAGATTGAATGCAGATGCTGACGCAGCGGAGGAGCCAGAAGACCCTCCGTCCATTAGGTCCACCAGTACGTCGGTGCCGTCGCTGCAGTGCGACTGGACTACTGGTGGCTTATGTAAAATCTTTCATAGAATACATTAGATTTAAGGGCTCTATAGAATATTTATAGATTAACATAATTATTTTAGGGACCGAGGAGCTTCTGGCTGGAATGTTTTCCTCGGCGCAGGATGACGGTGCTGTGCCATCAACGAGCCGGGCGCCAGTGCCTCCTGCTCCGTGCGGCGCTTTTGCGCTCAAGGTAATTAATTGTAGAAGTGTTACCTTTTGTTAATTACTTACTATGTCATTAAATTTAAACAGCTATTTAAATATTATATTTAATTTTATTATATTTAAATATTATTAATTTTATTATATTAAAATTGGACTCTATTCACAATTTAAATAAAATTAATATATTTAATTTTATTTAAATTGTGAATAGAGTCCAATTTTATTCATTCGGGTACGCAAGCCTAGTCGATGTTTATAAAATATTATGTTATTAGGGTTCCGTATTCGTTTTCCGTACCCAAAAGGACAAAATTGTCAATAGAATCCATTTTTTAGAGTTCAATCTGCTCCGGGCCAATTGTAATTAATTATACTTAGTTCTCTTCGTATGTATATTTTAATCTTATTTCTTTCATAATTAAATTTGATTCCTCGTATACAGATCACCGACACCAATCGTGGACGACGGCGCAGTGCCGTCAACGAGCCGGGCGCCAGTGCCTCCTGCTCCGCGCGCGGCGCTTTTGCGCTCAAGGTTATTAATTATAGAAGTGTTACCTTTTGTTAATTACTTACTATGTCATTAAATTTGATTCCTCGTACACAGATCACCGACACCAATGGTGGACGAAGGCGCAGTGCCTCCTGTTCCGCGCGCGGCGCTTTTGCGCTCAAGGTAATTAATTGTAGAAGTGTTATCTTTTGTTAATTACTTACTATGTCATTAAATTTGATTCCTCGTACACAGATCACCGGTGGACGACGGCGCAGTGCCGTCAACCAGCTGGACCCCAGTGCCTTCTGGCCCCCAAGCAACGCCTGCTCCGGGCCAATTGTAATTAATTATAATTAGTTCTCTTCGTATTTATATTTTAGTCTTTATTTCTTACATAATTAAATTTGATTCTTTGTACACAGACCACCAGCAGCCACTCGGCAAACGCAACAGGTCTCAGGACATGGTATGTTTCTTATTTATAGTTATTTTTGCAGTGAATTTCATCATCCTAGAACCTCTTCTATTTTTTTTAGCACTTTTTAAGGACGTCGGCCAAGACCGCCTTACCCAGTGGCTGTTGGCCCAGGAGAGCGCCGACGAGGACGAGGCGGCGTCTGAGCCTGAGATAGACGCAAACGAGGAGCCTGCTCATGTTGACGACATCGACCCGACATTGCAGACTTGGCTAGCGCATCAACACGAAGACGATGACCGACTGATGCGCCACCTCTTACAGACCGACAATATTACTTTTGACTGGACCAACGATGTCGGTTCGTTTTTGGGACAGCGCGAAGAGTTACGTAGTCAGTCGTCATTTAGTGTGACCACGAAAATGTTGAGCTGCTTGTCACAGAAACGAATCGGCATTATGAGACCTTGACACAGCCACTGCAACAACACAGCCGAATTCGTCGCGCAGCGAGGACTACCAGGGATGAGATGGTCGTTTTTATTGCCATTCTCATTTTCCAGGGTTTACTTTCGTTGCCCGTGGAAAGAGATTATTGGCGTTTTAACGGCTATCTCACCCTGAACTATTTTAAACAGCTCATGTCCTACAACCGGTTTGTGTTGTTGAAGAGGCTTTTACACTTTGCAGGCGACAATGAACTGATTAGTGACGACATTAAGCTTCGGAAGCTAGGGCCCTTAATACGTCTACTTTACAGTAGATTTACTCCCAGTTTCTGAAAGGCTAATCAACGCAAAAATTAACTAATCGGCTGTTAAAGGCGGATCCCTACCAGACGATCCAAAATGGATCGCCAATTCCTGCGATCCACGATCCGGGAGCATGAGGCATGGATCATGTAGCCTGACGAACAAAACTTTTCTTGCGATCCCGCCGCGTTGCACCGACACGCTCCACACTGATGCGCCTAAGTATAGTACAGATGAACTTTTGGTCGCTATGGAGTCACATGTGCAGCACTACATGATCCATGCCTCATGCTGCCGGATCGTGGATCGCAGGAATTGGCGATCCATCTTGGATCGTCCGGTAGGGATCCGCCCTTAACAGCCGATTAGTTAATTTTAGCGTTGATCAGCCTTTCGGAAACTGGGGGTTAGTGATCTATATCTTCCGTCGCGCGACATCGCTATAGGTGAATCGCTTCTCAAGTGGTAAGCGCGCTTGAGTTTCGCACAAAAAATAGCTCCTCTCTCAGTAGCTTCTTCTTTTTTTCTAAGGATACCCAGCCTTTTTGGTTGGTTTCATAGGGACATACTGGTCCAACATGCAGTCCAGAGAGACAATACCTATTTATCCCCTACTAATGTTGACTACAGTGGGGATCCCATTTCCTATTAAATTCCAATGTTCAATAGGCTTCTGCCAGTGCCTAGTACCAAAAAAAAATTAAGTCATTTCATTGAAAAAATGCAGGCGTTTGTAAGAAATATATGGGATATAGTTCTTTTGATTGTAGTAATATAGGCCTTGAATTTAAGAGTTAAATGTTAATAGTAAAGGAAAGTTTTAGGGAACCCTCCGTGTTGAGGGTTGGTTGTAAAATATACCGGGTGCTTCAAAAAAATGTATACACACTTTAAACTATTGTAGTTTTCCCGCTCTACAAGGCTAATGTTATATTTCTTCGCCAGGTGCAAGCATAATCGTCCCTTTATGTTATATTATCAGTTGGAATTTGTAATATCAACATGGGGGACGTACGTTTGAGTTTTGAAGAACGTAAGCAGGTTATTAAGTGGTACTGGAAGTTTGAGAATGTAAATGAAGTTCAAAGACAGTGGAGAAGGGAGTATGATACAGAACCACCTTCAAGATTAACAATTACACGCATACGAGACAAATTCGAAGTTCATGGAACAGTGTGTGATGTGCATAAAGGTCATTCAGGTCGGCCTCGAACAGCTACAAGTGATGAGTCATCAACGGCAGTCTTTCAACGCTCTCCTAACAAATCTTCAAGGCAAGGGGCACGTGAAAGTGATGTAAGTGCTAGCAGCGTGCTACGCATTCTGAAGAGAGGCAAGTATCGTGTTTACATTCCAAGGCTGGTGCAACAGCTAAATGACGACGATCCAGATCGAAGGTTGCAATTTTGTGAATGGATTCAGGAGATGGCGATACGTGAACCGGGATTTATGGGTAGCATCATTTGGTCGGATGAAGCCCAATTCAAACTTAATGGAACTGTCAATAGGCACAATTGTGTTTACTGGTGTGAAGAAAATCCTCACATTACAATTGAAAAAGCTGTAAATTTGCCTGGTGTAAATGTGTGGTGGTGGGTTTGTCTTCAAGGGGACTCATTGGACCTTTTCGATTTGAAGGCACTGTAACTGGTATTAATTACCTAACAATGCTTGCTGATTCCATATTTCCTGCCATTCGTGCATTATACGGTAATGATGATTTTTATTTTCAACAAGATGGTGCTCCGCCGCACTATCACAGGGACGTACGAGCTTACCTGGATCAAAATTTGTCGGGCCAGTGGATAGGACGCAGGGGGTCAATCGAGTTTCCAGCACGCTCTCCAAACCTTACACCACTGGATTTCTTCTTGTGGGGCACAGTAAAAGATTAGGTGTACAAACGTAAACCACGTAACCTAGACATTCTTTGGAATGAGATTCAAGCAGTGTGTAGAGAAATCTCATTGGACGTTTTGATACGATGTACAGAATCTGTGGTGACTCGTACTCAGAATTGTATTGATGCTGCAGGTCACCAATTTGAACAGTATTAACATTTGTTATTTATGTTTCATTTACATTGGACTTTCAGCTTTCTATTTTCCTGAAATTTAACTTTGTAGAACGGTAAATAAATTTTCTATGGAAGTTCAAAGTGTGTATACATTTTTTTGAAGCACCCTGTATTTGTTCTTTTCATAATAAGTCTCCATAGTTTCGAAAAAAAACCCCTATATTACAATTATAGCAAATCAAATTGCGTACATTTGCATATAGGAAAAGATAGGCGTTGGACTATCACACCTTATGATTTGGGAGAAATTGGGAAGTAGAGGAGATTCCCCATTCCCAAGGAACACCGCAACAGGAGCTTGTTAAGTGCCTAATCAGCTTAAGTGAAATTATAAGATTTATTTTGAAAATTAAATAAATGTGAATTAAGGTGGGTGACCCAAATAAAGCCTATGGCCTAATAAGGCCTATATTTTAAAATTCCCGCTTCACGATCTCAAATGGCCGCCAGTGTTTGTAGATGTGTGCGTGTACATTATAACTAACCCCCACAAGCGCAGCTAGTGATTCGTGCCGCGATCGTGTTGGAACCTGCAGTCGAAAACAACAACGACGCGGAGCGCACGCTTGTTTTTATAAAATTCTGGCGCAGTAAACAGTAAGTATTTTTATTTTTATTTGTACACGGTGTGCTGTGTTTTGTCTATAGGATAATTATACATGTAGCTATCTCCTCACATAAGTTAAAAAGCTGTAATATCGGAGTATTCCATTTAATTGTTGTTTTGTTTACCCATATACCATGCCCTAATAAAGCCTACAAAAAAATGTATAGGCCTTATAACGGCACAGGTACAGGCCTTATTGGGACAATGATTTATATCAAATAAAAATGTATCACAGTAAACTCGCAAGGTCTAGCTGCAGGTTGCGTCCTTTACATCAAAAAAACATCGGAATCACTGATAAAGCCATGTTTATTCCGCCATACAAGGCCAAGAAGAGACGTACACTGAATGGGCCGCTGGGCTTAAAGGATTAGCAGAACGAATAAAATATTTGAATTTCTTCCAAATCGAGGGTGTGGTCTAAGCGAATGCTTTCAGGGTTGTGCTTCTCCCCCGCTTTCACGATTCGCGCTTTTGCACTAGCTGTAAGTGTAGCATGTAGCCTAAGGCCATCCATGTAGGTCCCTCTGACCTACATGGAAGCAGAACGGTTTTGGGAGTGAGTGCAAGTCATGTAGATCCCCAAGACAAGTCAGAGAGATTATCCTTCACGCGGTGCCACCCGTTATTGGTCTAATTCTCTAATTCCTTCAGAAATAGACGTAACAGAAATCCCTGGCGAAGTGTCCACAGGATATCAGTGGCTGTGCTTTGTGGCGCGACTCACACTAAAACATGTGAGGGTCGTTTTAGGTGGGCAAGGGGCTGGGGGGGCTTGGGGGGATTTAGGGAAAACGGGGGGGAGGGGAGGCCACCCGCATACAAATCTGGTCTGCCCGCAGGGTATCTGTGGCTGTGCTATGCGGCGAGACTCCCACTAAAATATGTGAGGGTCGGATCAGATGGGGGGTGGGGTTGCGGAGGGACGGGAGGCCACCCGCGTGTTTGTGACGTGTGTGGAGACCCGTAAGGGGTTGAAGTGATCCTGGAATGCTGAGACTGCAGTGGTGCGTCAACGCGCGTCTTTAGTCGAAAAAGTTTTCTTCCGAAACGGGAGGTTCTCACCTAGCCAGTGATTACCAATCGGCTGCGTCATCCGTAAGAGGATGGCATTGGCTAGGGTTTCGGTTAGGGTGGCGGGCAGGGGGTGGTGCGCGGATGTCGTGATTTTGCTAGTTGCGGCATCTCTCGTGTCATTGTACTCGCTTTGTTGTCCTTTCCTCCTATATCTATCCTATATCCTATATCTACCGTGGTAGCCTTGGCGACTGTAGATGGTTTATATCCAGCGTCCCCAGTTTGCGGGCTCCATGGAGGGTGAGCGCCACGGTGGATGAGTTCAAGCTGTTGTCAAGCATGGACTCAAAATACAGCAACAATCCCTCTGGGCATGACGAAAGTCGTGTCAACTCAGCCTGTGGATCCTCCGAGGTATTTAATGTCGATGCACTCAAGAGTGCTATCGACAACGCTGAGTGTTCGGTCCTCCGCGACTCTGGCTCCTGAAGCCACGTCGTCAGGAAGGGTAGAACACCCCGTCAAAAAACCCGCGACAAGTTGCGCCTCATAGAGCACGACAAGTCGACCGGGCGTTCCCGCAAGCGGAAACGCGGACGTGGTCACGAAAGGAGGCCCGACACCAATGGAGGGACTAGCTCCCAGGTGGACTGCAGCCGCCGTGCGATGACAAAAGACGAAAGCCAGAAGTCAAACATGGCTGGAGGGTCTAGCACCCAAAGCAGCCACAGCCGTGGTGTAGGTGCCACCGCCGACCACAAACTCGCATGCGCCACTTCTCACGGCAGGAACTTCGCTGGGAGACCGTCTGAAAAGACTGGACCGCTGTCGCACTCCTCGCCGAAAAATAGGCCCTCGGATGGCGACGCTCACGGCAGGAAGTCCGCTGGGAGACCGTCGGAAAAGACTGGACCGCTCTCGCACTCCTCGCCGAAATATGGACCCTCGTAGGGGAAGACCCGACAAAAGGGGTCGCCCTAACGAAACCACATCCCCGAGGGATCAAGTCAAACGGGTGAAGGTTAACACCAGCCTTCCACCTGGTACCTCATACGCCGACGCTGCGGCCAACGACGAACTTCGCGTCGCAATCACCACCGAACCGTCCCGCGACCTCACCGAGGACGAGGCTGAGGGCATCAGGAAGGCGATTAGGGCTGGACTGCGAGCGGCGATCACAGGGAAGGAGAAATTCATCCCGGCTTTCAAGGGCAAACCGACCTACAGCGACGGGGCGCTGAAGCTATGGTGCGAAAGCCGAGAAGAAGTGGATTGGCTCCGAGGGCCTATTGTTCCACCATCGAACACGTTAGCTTGCCAGTACCCAGGACCCGACTCGTCGTCAAGAGACAGTCGGACATCCCGAAGCGCGTGAAGCGGGGATTTTCATCTCATAGAAGGAGGACATCGACGTGTTCAGATCCTTCCTGGTGACCCAAAACCGTTGGTACAATGTCAACGAGTGGCATGTTTACTCGGACCAGGAGCGAGAAGAGGGCGTCTTACTCATGCTCGATATACCTGTGTACGACGTCGAGAAGATAAAGGCCAGAGGACAAAGGGTCGCCTACGAGCTGGGCAGCCTTTACCTCAAGTTCCTTGGATCCTCAAGTTCCTTGGAAATGGTTCTGTTCACCAACAAACGCCAAAAAGATAATCTGGATCTCCCACAGCTCTTTGGCACACAACTTTCCTTAGCAAATGAAGTCAAGTACCTGGGGGTCACACTGGATAGCAAACTGCTATGGAATAAGCATCTCACACAAAAAAACAGTAAAGCTACAATTGCATTCTGGCAATGCAAACGAATGATCGGTAAGAAGTGGGGACTCTCACCGAAAATCATACATTGGCTCTAAACCACAGTCATAAGACCACAGGTAACGTATGGCGCAATAGTTTGGTGGCTCAGGGTCGAACTAGCTTCAGCCATAGATAAAATGCAGCAGTTCCAGAGAGCGGCGTGTTGCGCCATCACGGGATGCTTTCGCACCACACCCACAGCAGCGATGGAAGCAATGCTCTGCCTACCGCCTGTGGACCTGTTCGTACACCAGGAAGCGGCCGCCGCGGCGCACTGTGGGAAAGCCCCATACAACCCCGTCTCAAAACCCTTTTAAGCAAAGTCGAATACAAGGAATTTAATTAGTCATTTTATATAGTCTAATACATTATCTTGCTATTTGCATAATTTATTTTATTGTAATTGTTAAACATACTATAAAAATCAGCATCAAACCTAACTCACATTCAGAGGCATCACTACGGGTGCAATATATTGCCCCAGTTCAAAGTCACATTACTCGTAAACTTTTGATGGAAGTCTACAAGTATTATACATTTTTTGAATATTTATAATCTCCTTATTTAAATACGTGAATAATATTTTATATTTGCGTATAACAAAATAAAACTATCCAACATAATTCAAGGTGACATACGTATTTGCGATTTTTTTTTTCAACTACAGGTTTAGTTTTTACCGATGCTTGGCGATATTGAGATATTTATTGAATAATAATCTTTATACATTATATTATAATATAAATTTTAAAAAAAGTTGCAGCATTTTTGCACTTTTCGAAATATTATCGAAAATGTATGACGAGGTAAAAATTGCGTTTTTCTCCAACTTCGTATAAAATTACTTCCTATCTATTATGGTTAAATTGATAACAAAATAATTACACTGGTAAGTGTTATCTATAGTTTATTATGTGGTTGATATAGTTTTGACCACCTTGCATGATAAAAATGCGGTCTCTTATCGAGTTAGGTCAAAGTTGATTAAGGTTGGTTATAGAAGGATGCATATTGGTTTGTTATCTTTTTACACATTGTACTACCTATTTCTGGGACCTATAAAAGTAGTCAAATCCTGAAAACATCACAGTCAGTAACCAGACACGCAACAGCCCAAAAAGCAATTATTATAGTAAATAACCATTTCTGAACTTAACTAATATAAAAATGAGTGAATTTGTTTCTAATAAACGTGAATTTTGCTATTGGTTGGTTAGAGGGCAGACCATAGAAGCCTACTTAGAAGAAAATTTTAATTTGTCTGAAGATAATAAAGCAACTGTGATCTCCTACATTCAAAGGAATTTGCTGACTCAATGTAATCAACGCTGGAGAAAAGCGTACCGAATAAAAGAACGTTTCGAAAGTAAAAACGCTGAATGGCTAGATGGCCTATTTAGTGTTGTTCCCCTGGAGTGTCATGGGTCTGTTGATGAACCTAGCCCATCTGGAAGTACTGGAGGCAGACCTTCAAAACGTTACGATGATTGTTCAGATAAGACAAAGACTGCACGGAACATTTCCTAAGAAATATTTTGTGAACTGATGAGTCAAAGTTTGACCGGGATGGTATAACGAATTACCATGACTTACATTTTTGAACACGTAAAGCGGATAGGAATCCAAAAAAAAACTAAAAGAAACTGCGTAGCAAGTGAGATTTTCCCTGAACTTATGGATGGATGTCGTTGATAATTATTACCTAGCTGAGCCCTCATTTCTTGCAACAAAATTTGAACGGCGAAAATTACGATTTTTTTTAATATAGAAAAAAATATGATTAGTTAGCATCCTAATTGCTTTTCAAAAATTATTCTAACAGCCTAGATGATTTTTTGGCGGACGTTCCCGAAGAAATAAAAGACAACCTCATGTTTCAACATGGTGATTCCCCAGAACTGGGGTGGGTAAAAAAATGCCTATTTTTGAATGGGCTCAGCGTTAAAAAGATGCCAAACGGTTTACTTAATTCATACGAAATGCTTCCTCTACATTACTCGCGAAGTTGAACGAAGTTGGACGAATACGATAGTGGAGAGGGGCTCCTCGGCCTACTTCGTCAAAATTTTTCTTTGACTTTGGCAACTTCGCGGACGAACTTCGTTCAACTTCGCGAGTAATGTAAAGCAAGCATAAAGTTTCATTGTATTATTTTAAGTATAATTGCCTCCGGATTGTAAAATACTTTTTTTTAAATACCTGCATTTTGACCTTCTGTGTCCAATACTTTTTTTAAACTCACAAACATCTGTTTTAATACACAATAGGTTTTATTAGTAACAGTAAATCACTACATTTGTTTCGTTAAGTTCAAAGACAAGTAGGTAATATGTGGGGTAGGGTGGAGGATTTGATGAGATAAACGACGCTTGGTGGACCTGTAAAAACTACTGTGGCACTTTGCGTTACTGGGTGCACTTGTTTGTGTTGTGTTATCAGAAACATGGAACGTACTCGAAGAAGTTGGAAATGTCCATTATTTGATGATTAACATTTTGCCTAACGATGAAGATATGATGAAATGTTATAAGTGGACTCAGCACTTGTTAAAACACGAGAGGGCATCAAAAAGAGCCAACATATAAAGAAATGGAGACTATTGTTGTTGGAAAATTGATAGAGATATGGTCAAAATATTCTATTCAAAAGAAAAGAAAGAAAAATTGTTTATTTAGGATCACAACGCACATAAAATAAAAAAACCCTAACGTAATAAACAGGATATCAAACTAAATTAACAAAATTCTAAAGTAGGTACAAAAAACGGAGAAGTAGAAAAAAACCATCATAAAAGTGCTCAAAACCGCAACACAAGGCCACAGCCCCGTTCCTTAACTTATGGGCTTAAGAGACGGTCAAACGACCCGAGTGAATATTGTAATGTACAAAGTACATTGTACATACACGTGTCGCGTAGAGATGTACATGCAAGTGTAAAGAATTCACGCACCTATAGTATGAACCAAAGCGAATATAGGTAATGCTACAAACATATCATTTAAAGTGCAAAAACCTTCTCAAATCTCAACCCAAAAATACCTGAAAAGAAGTTAACTGAATTTCGTTTTAGAGCTAAAGTTTTATTTGATACTAGCTGTTGCCCGCGACCAATTTGATTGCTCTCTGCTAGCCCCTAGGATATGTGGCGTGATAATATATAATATAGCTTATTTGAAGACCCTACCCGTAGATAATATTTGTGCAAAATTTGAATAAAATCTAATGAGTACTTTTCGAGATCCTTCCGGACAAAGCAACAGACAAACCGACAGACAAAAATTTTTCTAACTATATTTTCGGCTTCGGTATCTTATGTTGAACACCCAGAGAGTTTTTTTTTTTAAATATTTCCAATGTGCAGTTTTGACTTTTCTATCATTTTATTATATGTTGTATAGATTTCGGCTTGCAAATGTCAAGATTTACTGAATATGAATGTATTTGTTATAAAAACAAAAAAATACCTGCAAGAGAACATACTTTCACAACAGACCAACGAACAGCTAGACAAATTATCGATTATTCCCAGATCTTCACTTTACCTACATAGTTTCGTAGTCGCACCATCGAAATTGATATTGGTGTTAATGGTTATTTTTTTGCCTTCTAACCTAACCCATCCAAGTAGGGCGCGTAGTATTCGAATTGAGAAAGTAGACATCTGGGAATGTGAAGATCTGGGAATAAGGCCAAATTATGATAGGTGGTATTGACGTTGGAACTACTAAACAGATTACAAGAGCACTGAAAAGACAACAGGACACTTCTTTTTATTCGATATGCTACCATTTGGTTTGTTTTTTTTTATAGGTACCACTAAGGTGGCAGACAAGCATACGGCCCACCAGAAGGACTGGTGATCACCGCTGTCTATGAACGTTTGCAACACCGGAGGCGCCACTCTCGCGCTGCCGACCCTGTAAAAACCTTCTTAGACCCCTTTTGAAGAACCTCATACTGTAGGCGTTTGGGAAAACCGAGGCAGGAAGATCATTCCACAACCTAAGCGTGCGTGGTTTGTATTATAATTAATTATATTCAGTGTAATAAAATTATTTCTGTGTATTTTTTATAATTGACTAGTGTACGTGACGCGGTTTCACCCACATAGTTCCCATTCCCACGGGAATACTGAAATAAAATATAGCCTATGTTCACTGGGAAGAGTGTAGATTCCCAACAGTGAAAGATTTTTCAAATTGTTACTACAGAAACAATTTGAAAAATCTTTCAGAGCCGATTCCATGCAACAAACAATCAAATTTTTCCTCTTTATAATAATAGCATAGATTGATGGCACTCACACTGACTGTCAATTTAGGTCACACAAGACTTGAAGTCAAGTCACGGATTCAATTCACTTCTGAAACAAGTTGTTTTTTTTTTCAATTCATAATAATTATTTTCTATTTTAAGTAGTTTGTTTTACCTATGTCAAAGTGACAGATAACCATTAATGCATTTAGGTTCATAATGTCCAAATCCCAAAATGTCCAGAGGGTGCAAAACGTCCATATCCAGGAATTTCCATGTCCTAAAATGTCCAAATTCCATAATGTCCATGTCCCAGAATGACCAGATCCCCGAGCAAATACCAGAATGTCAACAACTTAACCATTACAACTGAAGTTATAGAAGTCCATAGAAAAAAAGGAAATCACCTTTATTTTGGTATTAAAAATATAAAAATGTAAATTTTTAAACACTTATGTTTGAGCGACTTATCATTTGAAGATCAGCAAGCCAACATTATAATTATGATAATATACTCTTTGGTATTTATCCACACATGATGAGAGGAATTGTGTAGTAACCTCACTCAACACCAAATCTTCAGAGCACACGGTCATAGTTCATTCACAGTATTAGTACTTGTTTGTAATAGATTTTTTACCGTTATTCGACTTAATGTTAAATACAGTTCGTTGAATTTTTACTTTTACCAAGGAGCTATCAAGGATCAAACAGTATTACAAGATATAGGTTGTGTTACTTATCACTGATTAAAAAAAAAGCCAATGAAATAACAAAAACATCAAACAACCCTGAGATTACCAAGAATGCTTTGACACACAGAACTAATAATCCTCAAGATTTATCTTTCATTTTATACTACTTAGATGGTAGAAAAGCACATGACCCGAGGTGTAACACTCACGCTGCCTACCCTATAAAAATCTTCTACAACATCAGAATTTATTATATACCACAATGGTGGCAGTAGTAAGTAAATATATGACATTATTATGTACTCGTTTATGTTATAAAAGATATGTAATCCTTGGGTAAGTGATCATAATAAATCAGATCGCGAATCAAACAACATCTTACATTATGAAAATTCACTTGTACTATTCCACTTTTATTTTAATTTGAAAAATACCTGACCGTAAGAACCTGTAATAACCTTTGATAATGCTATAAAAGCGAAACCGGTCAGGTATTTTTCAAATTAAAAAAACGTGGAATAGTACAAGTGAATTTTCATAATGTATTATAACAAGTTCCATCAAGTGCCAACAATGGAAAGTATAACGGATATCAAACAACATCTTTTAATTTCTCGGTACACCCATCCTTACATGGCGACCCTGCCAGGATAAGCGATCGAGTTCGCGCTGCATTCCGATCGCCAAATATGGCTTTGTGATTTTAAACAATACAAGCTCCGCATCGATAGCGACAATGATGTGCGCGTTAATAGTTATAATCATGATTAGTACTGTTGGACGTTTCTTCTTTTTTTGTGAAAAGTGTAACCAAAAATGGGTAAGCAGCAGTCCAAAGAAGAACCCATCCTTACAAGCATATGGCCCGCTAGATGTACTGAGGTCACCATAGTCTACGGATGTTTGCAACACCAGAGAAGCTACACTCACACTGCCGACCCTAAGTCAACTTGAAGAACTTTGATTCGAAAACCATTACTATGGTAAAAGAACTGAGGGAGGAAGCACATGCAAATGTATACAGATGAAATAGTTATTATTTTTATTCAAACGAGTGGCTTTTCTACCCTAGAAGCTAGTATCACTGCGATCATACCTGATCTATTGTAATGGCCAATGTCAGTTCTTGGCTAACTTCTTAAAATTCTAAGGAAAGAAGTATCTTCATAGCCCCGATTCACTGAACCTCAATTGGGTCCAATATGTCTCTCTGAGTAGAACAGAATGCAGCATAAAAGCTACTAACAACCTTTAATGAGTTCTGGACACAAAACAACAAACACTTCAACATTGACCGAAGTCTTAGGCAGTTGCCTTTATTGCATGACAGGGTGCAAAACGTCCATATCACGGAATTTCCATGTCCCAAAATGTCCAAATTCCATAATGTCCATGTCCCAGAATGACCATATCCCAGAGTGTCCATGTCCCAAAATGTCCAAATCCCACAATGTCTACAACTTAACCATTACAACTGAAGTTATAGAAGTCCATAGAAAAAAGGGAAATCACCTTTATTTTGGTATTAAAAATATAACAATGTAAATTTTTAAACACTTATGTTTGAGCAACTTATCATTTGACGATCATTAAGCCAACATTATAATTATGATAATATACTTTTTGGTATTTATCCACACATTGATGAGAGGAATTTTGTGGTAACCTCACTCAACACCAAATCTTCAGAGCACACGGTCATAGTTCATTCACAGTATTAGTACTTGTTTGTAATAGATTTTTTCCCGTTATACGACTTAATGTTAAATACAGTCCATCGAATTTCTACTTTATACCACCAAGGAGATATCGAGGATCAAACAGTATTACACGATATAGGTTGTGTTACTTATCACTGATAAAAAAAAAGCCAATGAAATAACAAAAACATCAAACAACCCTGAGATTACCAAGAATGCTTTGACACACAGAACTAATAATCCTCAAGATTTATCTTTCATTTTATACCACTTAGATGGTAGAAAAGCACATGACCCGAGGTGTTACACTCACGCTGCCTACCCTATAAAAATCTTCTACAACATCAGAACATATTTTATACCAGAATGGTGGCAGTAGTAAGTAAATATATGACATTATTATGTAAGTACTCCTTTATGTTATAAAAGATATGTAATCCTTAAGTAAGTGATCATAATAAATCAGATTGCGAATCAAACAACATCTTTTAATTTCTCGGTACACCTATCCTTACATAGCGACCCTGCCATGATAAGCGATTGGGTTCGCACTGCATTCCGATCGCCAAATATAGCTTTGTGATTTTAAACAATACAAGCTCGGCAACGATAGTGACAACGATGTGCGCGTCAATTATAATAATAGTTATAATCGTGATTAGTACTGTTGGACGTTTCTTTTTTTTTTTGTGAAAAGTGTAACCAAAAATGGGTAAGCAGCAGTCCAAAGAAGAAACCATCCTTACAAGCATATGGCCTGCTAGATGTACTGAGGTCACCACAGTCTATGGAAAAGCTACACTCATACTGCCGACCCTAAGGCAAGTTGAAAAACTTTGATTCGAAAACAAAATTACTATAGTAAAAGAACTGAGGGAGGAAGCACATTTTACATGCAAATGTATACAGTAGAAATGGTTATTATTTTTATTCAAAAGAGTGGCTTTTCTACCCTAGAAGCTAGTATCACTGTGATCATACCTGATCTATTGTAATGGCCAATGTCAGTTCTTGGCTAACTTCTTAAAATTCTATGGAAAGAAGTATCTTCATAGCCCCAATTCACTGAACCTCAATTGGGTCCAATATGTCTCTCTGAGTAGAACAGAATGCAGCATGAAAGCTACTTACAACCTTTAATGAGTTCTGGACACAAACAACAAACACATTGACTGAAGTCTTTAGGCAGTTGCCTTTATTGCACAACCTATGACTTTAATATTTCCATTGCTTGCTATGAAAATTTAAAAAAAAAACTTTCAATCATACAAGGCCCAACAATATTGTTTTTTATTGCAAATCAAATTTACCTAAGTTATTTTTGAGTACATACATATATGGCAGTGATTCTATTTGAGAATGATTTTTTTAGTAAAGTTCCTTTTTCAAGTTGATTTTATTTTCTCGTAAGTGGCTATTAGATTTTGAGTCACAATCAGTGAAAAAAAAATGAAAATATCTTTATTCATTTAGGTCACAAAGTAACACTTAGAAACATCAAGATTTTTGATTCTACATTTACTGCCAGATTTTCAATGCAATATACTGTCTACATTTGGTAAGAACATTGCCAAATAACAGCTATTACAACTGTAGGCATTATGTGAAAAATCAAACTGTTCTATTTGAATGGCTTCAGAAGGCATGTTTTATAAAAATATTGTCAGGAATCTTAGGTGCACTGATGGCAGACGAAACACAATGAACGATAAAAAAAGACTACCTTAACCTCAACTAAAAATGGCCTTCAAATGAAATCAAAACAAAATTTGGCAAAACACAAAACTGAGAATACTTTGCACAAGACTGCAATAAACCTTACCACTCACACAACATATAAATTCAGACCAGCAGTAAATTCGATTTAAAGACGATCACTTTCTTGAAGAAATACAGATTTGCTTTAATTATTTGATGCAGGTAGAAACTGTTCTGCATAATTCACATTTTTTGTTGAACATGATTATGGGGGTGTATTAAATTGTATTTTGATGACATCTTCAGCAACGTGTAAGTATTATTATAACTGATAGATTAAAAACTTCACAGTGCTTAAATTTACCCCCACTGGTAGTTAAATAATTAAATTATTAATCCTGCCTGTCTTAAAACTTTGATATGATCAATTTATTTTAAAATATTAGATCAAATCAAGCGATTTGAGTTGAGATTTTTAGAATGACAAGAATGACTGACAGGGACAGGCTTGACTGCTTGGCTTGAACATTATATTTTTAATAACGGTTATTGGCTTGGTTGCTTAGTCTTTTAATTCCGGTCTTCATTATATCCCTGTCGGAAAAGAAAGAAAAAGAAAAGAAGAAAACAAAAAATACAACGCGAAGAACGGGAACACCCACCGAGAAAAAATTGAAAAAGGTTGGTATTTAAAAAGAAATGGGGAGCCCATAAGACAAACATCCAGCTGTGTAGCTTTTGCTTCTCTAAAAATATATTACTGGAAAACAAAACATTTTGATATTTGATACGCGCCATATTAGATCCTAGTGAAAAAGAAATGGAAAATGAAGAAGTTCAATTAGCAGATTCTGATGACGACATTGACTGGGCATACGGAAATGAGGACTGTGATGAGGTGTTGACGTTAACATAACCTTTTTTTATTAAACACTGTTGATTTTTATAGAAAACATATTTCGTTTTATTTGTTACCTTAAGCCACTGTGCCCTTTTAGAGCCACTGTGTACTATAGGTATGAGCCACTGTGTACAGGTATATTAGTACACAGTGACTCATTTTCTTTTTTTTTTAATTATAACTCAGTTTCATTTTACTAGCATATAATAAAAAAAAATATGACAACACACAAGTGAAATAAAAAGAAACCTAGCTTCAATGTCTGTTAATATTCCTTTGATAGACGACATATTTTTTTTATGTATTTTTTTTATATTGATTATAACATTTTCCATATTTTTTAACCTTTTGAGAAAATCCGAGTCACTGTTCCCTACTTGACCCTACGCTGTTGATGTACCTACCTACCAAAAAATAAATAAATAAATATAATTCGTTAAATTAGAGTGGCCTCTGATTAGCATCAGGGTAGGTACGGTCGATGAACATAGTATAAATATAAAAAATGATATTGTAGGTACCTACTATTTACAGTTCACTAATAAAATCACTAATAAGTTCGCGTTTTCTCATACAAAAACTGGGTCTGCATTATTTTGTTCTATGCAAAATTTTAAGAATTTTTAATAGTTAACTATAAATTAATTATTAATGAGTAGGTACTCTAGTAGACCGGTACCCTACAAGGACACTAGCGTAAATGTAAATGGTTTTCCTAAATTGTACTGATTGAGTTTTCCAAGTTTTAATTCTTATAGCAACACGATTTATGACCATGACCACAGTATTATATATGTTGTTATACAGTGCCATGACGTTCATAGATTCAGAATCTTTCGCTACCCTAGAGGTTATTGGTTACATTAAACAAAGCCGGCCCCATACGCGTACAATATTATTGACTCAATAAAATTGCATCAATATTTATTTCGTCCGAATATAGTCTGTTCAAACCTCAATATTACCCGTACACGGTCAATTGATTGCTTTATTGATCAATATTATTGTACGTGTATGGAGCCGGTTACGCTTTTCAAGAAGTTATAGACATATATGTAGATATTTATAGGTCGATAAGATCATCGTGGCCTCGCGGACTAAGTGTTCTGTAAACGATCACTGCAGTAAGCAACTTTCACTATGGCCGGTCCATGGATGGGTGACCATCCATGTGATCACTTTGTGACATTTATTTGAGCGTTTCCGTGCTTCGGAAGGCACGATAAGCCGTTGGTCCCGGTTGCCAGTAAAATGGCAGTCGTTAAGCTAAGTTGAAGGCTTTATTTCAACAGGAGGCAGTCACAACCTGCGCCTGTCCATTTAAACACGGCAATACGGCTCACCACCTATTACGTGGGACAAATTATACAAAGGTGAAATGTGGGCATATAATATGCCTCTGCCTACCCCTTCGGGGATAAAGGCGTGACCATATGTATGTATGTATGGATAAGATCATAAAATATAATGAGGTACCTAAGTATTACGTTAAAATTAACTCATTGAGCCAATACCGCGGCACAGCTTTCCAAGTCATAACTTAAAATAACAATAATGATAAATAATCAGCGAGAGTAGTCAATATCAATCAATCAATCAATATCAATACATATAATAAAGTCGTAACAGGTCGCTGTCTGTACATGGAAGATAAATAAGAAGAAATATTATAGGGGGGCTTTAAGAACGCAATAAAACCCAAAACAATGATTTTTAGAATTTTTGTCTGTATGTCTGTGTATCTGTTTGTCTGTACGTTTGTGCACGGTAGTCTTAGTAAGCGGTTTTCTTTATTGTGTTGAGGTTTACTCCACTTAGCATTTAGTGTTTATTTCATGTCAATCGGTTTATAAATAAAAAAGTAATATCACTTTAAATAATCATACACGGACATATGAATCTAAAAATGGGTAAATCTAAACTGGCGTGTTGGCTTAATCATAAAAGAGCTTAATGATTAAGGCTATTCTAAAACAATTGTTTTAGAATAGATTTAATCTTTATGCTCTTTTATGATTAAGCAAACAGGGCAGTTTCACACGCTGCTTAATGAGTCTGATGAAGAAATACCTCTCCGTTCATACATCTTATGTGACGTAAACGAAGTTGCGGGGTCAGGTAGTGTGTAATAAAATAAGAACAGCAGGCAGTCACAACCTGCGCCTGTCCATATCAACACGGCAATGCTGCTCATTTGCTATTATGTGGAACAAAAATCTAAAAAGTGAAATGTGGGCATATAATAAACCCCTGTCTACCCCTTCGGGGGGGTGTTGTATGAAGCACGATATCTAAAATCAATAGAATGCGTTGTATTTTGTTCTTTATTTAAATTTACCAGCCACGTTTAGGGTTCCGTAGCCAAATGGCAAAAACGGAACCCTTATAGATTTGTCATGTCTGTCTGTCTGTCTGTCCGTCCGTATGTCACAGGCACTTTTCTCCGAAACTATAAAGCCTATGCTGTTGAAACTTAACCGCATTAAGATTTTCATATAAAACTAGAAAAAAAGCAGTTAACTTTAGTGGTCCCCATACTCGGAACTGAAACTCAATTTATTTTTTCATCAAACCCATATGTGTGGAGTATCTATAGCTAGGTCTTTAAAAATGCTATTGAGGTTTCTAACGTCGTTTTTTTCCTAAAGTGAATAGTTTGCGCAAGAGACACTTCCAAAGTGGAAAAATGTGTGCGTCCCCCCCTCTAACTTCTAAACTAAGAGAACGATAAATCTAAAGAATATATATAATGTACATTGCCATAAAAACTACCAACGAAAATTGGTTTGAACGAGATCTAGCTGGTAGTTTTTTTTAATACGTCATAAACCGCAATTTTCGCCTAGAAAAATCACTACCACTGCGAACGTGTTAAAACATCAATCAAAGTTACAACGAACTACAAGAACTTTTACATTATGTTACTTACTGATACGGAACCCTTCATGGGCGAGTCCAACTCGCACTTGGCCGGTTTTTATGAAACATTCAACTAGTTTAAAAGTAATGATTTTACTAGGTACTGCTCCTGACGCTGTTTTTCAGTGCCTGTGCGATGGCCTGTGCCTGGGGATGGTGATGAAAGCGTTCATAATTTCCGCCAACAATACCCTGAGCCCCGAGGCAGTTTATTGTTTTAGTGCTCTATTTAGAAAAACAACTTGTTTGATTGAAAATTCAGAAGAGCAAGCCGTTCATTGGCAGGCTGTTCTATATTGTCAATGTTGTAAGCCTTAATAATCATACACGGACATATGAATCTAAAAATGGGTAAATCTAAACTGGCGTGTTGGCTTAATCATAAAAGAGCTTAATGATTAAGGCTATTCTAAAACAATTGTTTTAGAATAGATTTAATCTTTATGCTCTTTTATGATTAAGCAAACAGGGCAGTTTCACACGCTGCTTAATGAGTCTGATGAAGAAATACCTCTCCGTTCATACATCTTATGTGACGTAAACGAAGTTGCGGGGTCAGGTAGTGTGTAATAAAATAAGAACAGCAGGCAGTCACAACCTGCGCCTGTCCATATCAACACGGCAATGCTGCTCATTTGCTATTATGTGGAACAAAAATCTAAAAAGTGAAATGTGGGCTTATAATAAACCCCTGTCTACCCCTTCGGGGGGTGTTGTATGAAGCACGATATCTAAAATCAATAGAATGCGTTGTATTTTGTTCTTTATTTAAATTTACCAGCCACGTTTAGGGTTCCGTAGCCAAATGGCAAAAACGGAACCCTTATAGATTTGTCATGTCTGTCTGTCTGTCTGTCCGTCCGTATGTCACAGGCACTTTTCTCCGAAACTATAAAGCCTATGCTGTTGAAACTTAACCGCATTAAGATTTTCATATAAAACTAGAAAAAAAGCAGTTAACTTTAGTGGTCCCCATACTCGGAACTGAAACTCAATTTATTTTTTCATCAAACCCATATGTGTGGAGTATCTATAGCTAGGTCTTTAAAAATGCTATTGAGGTTTCTAACGTCGTTTTTTTCCTAAAGTGAATAGTTTGCGCAAGAGACACTTCCAAAGTGGAAAAATGTGTGCGTCCCCCCCTCTAACTTCTAAACTAAGAGAACGATAAATCTAAAGAATATATATAATGTACATTGCCATAAAAACTACCAACGAAAATTGGTTTGAACGAGATCTAGCTGGTAGTTTTTTTTAATACGTCATAAACCGCAATTTTCGCCTAGAAAAATCACTACCACTGCGAACGTGTTAAAACATCAATCAAAGTTACAACGAACTACAAGAACTTTTACATTATGTTACTTACTGATACGGAACCCTTCATGGGCGAGTCCAACTCGCACTTGGCCGGTTTTTATGAAACATTCAACTAGTTTAAAAGTAATGATTTTACTAGGTACTGCTCCTGACGCTGTTTTTCAGTGCCTGTGCGATGGCCTGTGCCTGGGGATGGTGATGAAAGCGTTCATAATTTCCGCCAACAATACCCTGAGCCCCGAGGCAGTTTATTGTTTTAGTGCTCTATTTAGAAAAACAACTTGTTTGATTGAAAATTCAGAAGAGCAAGCCGTTCATTGGCAGGCTGTTCTATATTGTCAATGTTGTAAGCCTAGGGTTTGTAAGTCTATGCCTCTATGGGCACTTTCTTTTATATTTAAGGCGTCTGCTCGTGTAACCCATGTTCATCCTCCGTGTAAGTTTTTATTAAAGAGTATTATAGTTATTCATGTGTTTAATAATTGAAGAAAGTAGGTAGGTATAAAATATGGCGCAGTCATGAACACGAATAGTTTAGAGGTACATCAAAATAAATTTACAACTTGTAAAATTAAAGTCAAGAACAATGGACGCTTCAATGTCACACATAAAACACAGGCTTCCTTGTTAAACAATTCTAAAGCCACGGTAACGTCATCACAGTTCGTAGTACATACAGTCACGCCTTATCCCCGTAGGGTTAGGCAGAGGCATAGTAAACGCCCACATTTCACCTTACAGTTTTATGTCTCAACTTTCTTCAACTTGGCTTAATAACGATTATAACGATTGGCATATAACTGACAACCGGGTTTCATTTAGAGTTTTCCTTCTCTACGCTATGAATCGTTTTTAGAAACTGTTCCCTTAGTCGCTGTGTAGGCCGATGCGATGAGCCTAAAAGCGCCTGGCAAAATTTGAATACTAAATTCATCGGAGGAAGTATATTGCGTCCATTATTATATCAAAAACTCAGTGCGTTGCGAGGTACATACACTACCGACAACATCGCGACAACAATAATCTGTTCTGCAATAAATCTGTTATGAAACCCAAGTGTGGCGATGGGTTCCTTGTTGCGACGGGTAAGAGTACCAAACGTCGCCACCCCAATACATCCCGAGGGAATATCGGAATATATTGGGTGCGCGTAAATCACGCACACTGAAGCAACTTCCATTCATACAAATGGTAAATATTTTAGCGACCAAATCGTCATAACTATACGGGTTAATACGTCATGTACATTAACCCAGTTGGTGCTAATTTATCCAAGTTTATGGTGTCATAGTCAAGTTTCTGACCGAATTGCCGGGTTCGAGGTGCTCTAATATTCACATAATATCTAATGATACCAGTTCAAATTAAATATTAATACGTCCAGCTTATCAAGTTTATCAGATAACTTGTAAAGTTACTGTATCGTAGGAGCTTCACCTTTCAAATACAGTCGCCATAGTTTTGCAAGCATCAGTCTTAGGTCGTAGTTTGTAAATACACAACCTCCGTGCTAAGAAACAACCTAAAATAAATTATCAAATACATAAAAAAATAATTTATTTAAAAAAAGATTTACGTCATTTTTTATAAAGATAAATAAATAAAATAAATAGAAATAAATAAAGTGTAAAATAAATAAATTAATAGAACAGTGTACGTCACGATTTTTTTTTAAACTCTCGTGTCAAGACTTTGACGAAAGCAATGTATTTCAAGACAGCATGTTTGTTGGTAAGTCATTATTGCACTGAAATTTATTGGGTGCGCGAGTGTGGCGCCTCTGGTGTTGCAAACGTTCATAGGCTGCGGTGACCACCGATTCTTCTGGTGGGATGTATGCTTGTCTGCCACCTTAGTGGTAAAAAAATGCTAAATTTCTTTTATTATTAATCTTAAAGACTCTTGTCACTACATGTTACAGCGCAGCGTTTTGAGGCATGGCACCGCTCGTTAATTAAAATGTCACAAACGCTCACCCATCTCAGTACCAATTGTATCTCTTGTAACTCAGTGATCATTACACTGATCTGGCAAGCTTGGCTTTTTTTTTGTTTATTGAGAGAAAATCCTCATGGATGTTATGCCGGACTCCTACCGACTAAAAAACCTCACGTAACGCCCAACAGCCTATGGTTGGGAGCCCCGGGTAAGCCCTCGGAAGGATGTCCCAGAACTCCCAACAGACCTACGGCCGCCTTTGCGGCCTCGCCCCGGGGGTGGTTCGGGTGCTAACCCTTTTCTTTGGGGGGGTATCGGGTATGATCCCGCTTCTAAAAAGAAGGTGTCGGTGCCGGATTTGATTCCACGATATCCGTCACGGAAACCGCTTACTCATTCAGTTGCACCATCGGTTCTGTGGGAAGAGGACTCCTTCACAACAACAGTGATTTTCGCCGATATTTCTAACGGTACCCTCCGTGCCGGACTCCGACTCACACTTTGCAGGTTTTTATGTTAAACTGTAAAACTTGAACCCAAATTATGTAAGTGTAATCTTGACATTGACACTATTTACATTAAATAGTATCTAGTTTACAAATGTGTGACACGTTATGTAAAATCGCCATATATTTTGGGGTCATAATTTTATTGTAGTCAAACCAGTTTTGATGAAGTATATTAAATTTGTACGTCAGAGATCGTGGGTTCACTTCCGTATAAATCTTACATTTATTTAAACACTAGCTGACCCGCGCAACTTCGTTTGCGTCACATGAGAGTGAGAAAGAGAGAGGTATGGTATTAATATTTCGAGTATTACAATGTATCCCGTTGCATTTACCCCCGTCGCGCTTATTCCCGTCGCGTCGCGTCACTTGTATTCATTAGAGCTGAATCGCATATCTTCATTTGCGTCACATGAGAGTGAGAAGGAAAGAGGTGTTAAAGTGATAAAATGTTTCCCGTCGCTTTTACTTCCACCCATCCGTTTTTAGGGTTTCGTAGCCAAATGGCAAAAACGGAACCCTTATAGATTCGTCATGTCTGTCTGTCTGTCTATCTGTCCGTCTGTCTGTCCGTCCGTGTGTCACAGCCATTTTTCTCCGAAACTATAAGGCCTATGCTATTGAAACTTGGTAACTAGATGTATTCTGTGAACCGCATTAAGATTCTTATATAAAACTAGAAAAAAAGTAGTAAATTTTGGGGGTCCCCATACTCAGAACTGAAACTCAAAATTATTTTTTTCATCAAACCTATACATGTGTGGTATCTATAGATAGGTCTTCAAAAACTCTATTGAGGTTCCTTACATCATTTTTTTCTAAAATGAATAGTCTGCGCAAGAGACACTTCCAAAGTGGAAAAATAAATAAGGCTATATTTTATTCCCGTATTCCCACGAGAACGGGAACTACGCGGGTGAAACCGCGTGACGTAGACTAGTATTAGTATAAATTAAGGACGTGCAGACATAGGAAGGTCAAATGACATTTTCTGACAACAGTGTCAAAAAACGTGACGTGTTTACATTGACCCGACTGACCCCTAGTAACTAAGTGTTGTTTGACCCCCAACTTGGAAACACCGAAATTACGTGTTTTAATAATTTTGAAAAGTTATGCTCTGTACGTTTATCAGACACCTTAGTAGTAGCACAGTATAAAGAGAACGTCTGTGGCAGTAGACACCTAATAGAAAAACGTAATGTATCAATAATTAAAAAATAAAATAGGTAATTATTGATTACTAAGTACTACACAATTCTCATTTTTAAGGTTCCGTAGCCAAATGGCAAAAATGGAACCCTTATAGATTCGTCATGTCTGTCTGTCTGTCCGTCCGTGTGTCACAGTCACTTTTCTCTGAAACTATAAGGCCTATGCTGTTGAAACTTGGTAAGTAGATGTATTCTGTGAACCGCATCGAGATTTATATATAAAACTAGAAAAAAAGCAGTTAATTTTGGGGGTCCCCTCCCCATACTCATAACTGAAACTCTAATTTTTTTTTTTCATCAAACCCATACATGTGAGGTATCTATAGATAGGTCTTCAAAAATTCTGTTGAGGTTTCTTACACCATTTTTTTCTTAAGTGAATAGTTTGCGCAAACCACACATCCTCTTTTTTTTTAACGTGAGAAAAATCCTTCATGGATTCTATGCTAAGCCGGACTCCTACCGACTAAAAAAGAATGATGTTGTGTGAGATTGTCCACAAATATTTATTTTCTACCCGATAAAAGAACCTACACATAGAAAAACATATTAAAATAAAATAAAAAATTATTAATCCTAAACATGCCTAAGTAAAAACAATGAACATTCATATTGATGTAATCAAACTTGATCTTGTTAATTTTTTTGTAAATAATATTTTCTGTTAGTCATTCATCTTCCTGTTCTGCCTAAACCTGACTATTATACAAGTACTCTGTTATGGTATGACGAAAAATGACGACTAGCCCATTTAGAACAACTGGTCCAATCGCAATGAATTCTAATAGCATAGTTTTCCGTTTTTTAAACTAGTTTACGCTTGTTTCGATCTCATTAACATGTTATTTTTGTTGCTTGTTTTATTAGCCCCTCTATAAAATAGAGTGCACAGGGGCTTATGGCGAAACTTTGTCTGTAGTCTGTGACTCTGTCGCATTAAACTACGTCACTAGGTCACGTGGATCATCTGTTCAAAGTTTGAAATAAAACAAAAATTACAACGTCAATCGGATTGAACTTTCACTTTCACAATAAACGTGTTAGAGAGGGGCAGTCTGGTGAGAACGATCTCACAGCTTTCTTGTTGTATTGTTGGTTAAACATCTTATTATTTTTGTTTTACTAAAGCTGCCCACCTGATAGTCACAGTAGCCTATGCACGTTTGCAACACCAGAGCCATCGACAAACAGCCTAGTGAAGTCTCCGTATTAGGGGTTCAGTTTTTACATCATGAATACTGTTGATTGATGGCACTTGCTACACATATTGAAAAACTTGACTTGTGGGTTCTGTTCCACACAGTAAGATTTATTTATTTATAAATAGATTAAGATTAGATCTAAATAAGTAAATAGCCTTTGAGAATGCCGAAAGGTGAAACCGGTTAGGTATTACAATAATAAATGTTGTGGAAAACGGTACAAGTGAAGTTTTTCAAAAATGGAATCATTCATGAGACTTCGCTGTCCGTCTGTCTGACTGTCTGTCTGTCTGTCTGTCTGGTCTGTCTGTCCGTCAAGAAGAAATATCTCAGGGACCATGATAGCTAGAGAGCTTTTCACAGGTTATGTAATCCTGTTGCCGCTAACAAATAATATTTAAGGGGAGGCTCCCATACAACAAACGTGAACCCTTCACCCTTCATGCGCGTATAATTATAATATTATTATAATTTTATTATAATCTGTGCTAAAACCACATGTCCCCAGGAGGATTAACAATAAGGAGTCTTTGAACTTTACTACGAGGTATAGTGGTTGCAATAACTAGTGTAGTAGTGGTGCTTCAAAGTGTCATTGGGTTCAATGTTCAAATGTCATTCGTGTGCGCCCGCGCATATGTTAAACTAGCTGTTCCCCGCGACTTCGACCACGTAGAAGTTGTTATCGCGTAAAATCATTACCCTCCTTCTGCGTAGTCAGTTATAAAGTAACCTATGTCCTTTCTTTGGACTCAAACTATCTCTATAATACCAAATTTCATGAGTCGATGGTACTGATATTATGTAGAATTGCCATATTGAAATATGTAGTCATAATATAGGTACAGTATAAATGGTACTCACTGGTTTTTTTTTCTGCCGGGACAAAAATAAACAAGAAGCCGTGAGATCGGTCTCACCAGTCTTCCCCTCTCTAACACGTCTTTGGAATTTTTTTAAAAAATAATTTTAACTCTCTCAAAATAACCAGCTATTTAGTTTATTATTATTTCTTAAAATATAGAATAATATCATCAGGATGCAGACATTTTCATAGGGACACAGCAAAGTTTATAGTGATACGAGCTTCCATAGTCACTTAAGCAATTGCCTTTCAGTATTGTAAGTCACGTGGTTTTGAAGTTATGAGTTTAATGCAACAGACACACAGACTACAGACAAAATCTGGACATAAGCCCCTCTGCACTCTATTTTATAGAGAGGGGATAAAATGGGACCCTATTAGTAAGACTTAGACTCCGCTGTTCGTAACCAGGCTATCTCATGAACCGTGATTGTTAGACAGCTGAAATTTTACAGATACCTGCTAAAACATCATTTACATATAATACTAGCTGACCCGCGCAACTTCGTATGCGTGATAAATCAAGAACCGCTCGACCGATTTTGTGCAAACTTCACATAAACCATCTACTAAATAGTCCGAACAAAGCCTAAACATTTGGTTTGGATAGGCCAGCCCGATCTCGAGTTATAAAATTACAACGAAAAGTGGCATTGATTTTTATATATATAGATTATTAGAGTTAACGGGATATTTACCACGTATTATTGAGTTTTTCCGATATTACGATATTCCAATATTACGCGTACCTATGCACAAACAACAGCAAACATATCCAACCGAAACCGCGCGAAGATACGGTAAGCGTTGTATGTCGCGACTCGCGACCGAGGCTCAGTGCGAATTCACAGTGAAAGTGAGAGTGAATCCAATAGTAGTGATGTTGAACGACACAAGCGAGTGCGAAGGAGGGTAGATCCTAAGAATACGGACTAACCTACTTTTAACATATCTCTGGGTAGATCGATATATGTGCTCCTAAGACTTACACTTTTAACCGCCAGTACCTACCTCAGTTCCACCGTGATCATGGCGCTTGCAACAGCGTCGAAATATCGGAAAAACTCAATAATACATGGTAAATATCCCGTTAACTCTAATAATAGTGTTAGTGACCATGAAAGTTTAAATACCATTTACTACCCGTTCGCTCTAACTTTGCCGCTGGCGTAGAGGCGTATACCCGAATTGTTAATTAGACGAAGTAAATTAACAGTAGCTAATGTCACTTCGTCATAGAAAATACGCAACATTGTAAGAAGAAGTGACATTAGTTGCTGTCAATTTACTTCGTCTAGTCAAAAATTCGACTTTAGTATGGAGCCGAACGGCAAAGTTAGAGCGAACGGGCAGTACATAATACTTAGTCACGACTTTATCCCCAAACGGGGTGGCAGACGCATAGTATACGCCCACATTCCACCTAGTTTAATCTTTACTCTAAGATTCCACCTTATAGTTTTATGTCCCACGTAATAAATGCTGAGCCTATTGCCATAGTAGAATTATATATTGCCGTGACTAAAAAGTCTAAAAACAATATAAATAATTGATGGGGATCCCATAGGTACAACAACTATAAAAAATGGACAGTTATCTAAACTGTCCGTTTTTTGGTACGGTACCCTTTTGGCGCGAATCTGAATCGCACTTGGCCGTTGTTTTTTCTTCCCGTGAATTGCTATTTAGGCTCATCTAACAGATTGATGGTTTTTGAATGCTTATAATTGTGTCAATGACAAATAGGCACGACTGTCGTCTGACCTCTGTTCGCCAGTGTGTCACGTCTTAAATTAAAAACAAATATTATATTCTATCATTAATCATTTGTCTGTTATTTTCGTGATTCAATAAAAAGATGCGAAAATACTTAGCGTTTATGCGTACATCGCACGCAAGCTCTCAAAAGGAATCAATTTTCCCCATTTTTTGTAGAATTTATCATTGTTACTCCGCTCCTATTTATCGTAGCGTGATGTTATTATAATAGTAGCCATCCTCGTTAAATGGACTATCCAACTGTAAAAGAATTTTTGAATTCCAACTAGTTGTTTCCGAGATTTAGCGGTCAGACAAATAAACTCTTTAGCTTTATATTGTTAGCATAAGTAGGTACATTTTTTTTATAAATAAACTAGCTGATGCCCGCAGCTTCGCCCGCGATGGCGCTGTATGTGAAAAATGATTTTCCCGCTTTTCTGTTGAAAATTTTCCTGAATTTTCTTTGCTATAAACCTCACGGAGCCCGAGACCTTTCCAACGAATGCACAACCGTGGAAATCGGTTCGTGTGTTCTGGAGTTATAGCGTCAGGAAGGAAAACCCGACTTATTTTTATATAATAGATATTCACGGACATCTGATCCCAAAGTAAGCTAGGAATAACCTGCTTGTGTTATGGGTATCAGACCACGGTTATTAATACTTATATACTTTTAAATACATGCATATTATACATAGAAACACCCAGACTCTTGAGACAAACATTTATGGGTGACACAAATATTTGTGTCCGGTGGGAATCGAACCCACGACCTCCAGCGCCGCGGGCGGTATCACAGAGGCAGTCGATCATGGTCTGTACGATCCCCAAAGGCGCGGGATAGCACCCGAACTCCTTAGGTGAGGTCACAGTGGTACCCGTAGGACTGTTGGGAATCCTAGGGAAATCCTTCCGAGGGCTTACCCGGGGCTCCCAACCGTAGGCATTAGGTAGGATACGTGTGGTTTTTAGTCGGTAGAAGTCCAGCATAGCATCCCTGTAGGATTTTTCTCACGTAATAAAAAGCTAGTTCTAAATAACATGCTTACTTTTCCAGATCCTGGTGGCACTGGCCTCATGTCGGAGTGAAAGAAAAGAAGATGAGATCGTTAGACAGGCCTTTGAGGGGCCCCATGAAGATGGCTCTTACCGATGGGCGATGCAGACTGGTAAGTAATCAATAGGTACATATAATAAAATCGTCTGTACATTGAAGATATATGTATAAGAAAAAAGTTTATAGGGGGGCTTTATGGGTGCAATAGAACCCAAAACAATGGTTTTTAGAATTTTTGTCTGTTTGTCTGTACGTTTGTGCACGCTAATCTCAGCAACTGCTCAACCGTTTGCAATGTGGTTTTCTTTACTGCGTTGCGGTTTGCTCCACTTAACATTTAGTGTGTGTTTCATGTCAATCGGTTCATAAATAAAAAAGTTATATCAATCTAAAGATAATACAGCGTAAGAAGTCGCGGGCTACAGCTAGTTAGTCAATAATAGATAACAATCTCACTTTATAGCGCTCGTGGACTCCGTATTCCGTAAACGAACACTGCAGTAAGCAACTTTCACTATGGCCAGTTCTTGGATGGGTTATCACCACGTGACCACTTTGCGACAATTATTTGCGAGCATTTCCGTGCTTTAGAAGGCACGTTATGCCGTTGGTCCTGACTGTCAATAACATGTCAGTCGTTAAGCCAAGTTGAAGGCTTATGGCGCGACCTGCACTTGTACCCATACAAATAACACTTCAAACAAAAAACATAGCACTTGCAATAATAAGACACTATAATTGCAGGAGGCGGTATATTCCACGAGCAGAGAGGAAGAGTAGAGAAAGGCAGAACAGGACCTCCTAACTTTCTGGTTGAGGGACAGTTCCAGTACACAGCTCCTAACGGACAGGTATTAACTATTATTGAGAGGAAATTTTGTTAGTTATTAACTAATCGATGAACTTTGAAACTCATGAAACGATTTTTAAAATTCTTACACTCATACATATAGGCTTGTTAGTGTGATGCAAAGATCTTCACAAAATTCAGTCTTGTGCCACTTCTGTTAGGAGTCCTGGGGTATCATTCCGAGGGCTTACCCGGGGCTACCAACCGTAGGCTGTTAGGTAGGATACGTGTGGTTTTTTAATCGGTAGGAGTCCAGCATAGCATCAATGTAAATTTTCCTCGCGTTAAAGAAAAGTCTTGTGCCGCTGAAACACCATTTTATTTCTCTGTATTACAGGTTATAAACGTCCTCTACAAAGCCGATAAAGATGGGTACGTGGCTACCGGTGACCATCTACCCACGCCACCGCCTGTGCCTATGGCTATTCAGAAGATGTTGGAGAAATTGGCCACGAAGAAACCGTCTCCTTATTACTGACCAAACCTACTTAGAGTAGGTATGCAAAAATTTGCTCGATTCGTATGACAGTTGTTTTAACGTTAACAAAAATAACCTTTATTTCAAAGGCATACGGCTTTTGTAGTTGTAATACAGAGGTTTTAGACTTCTGTACCCAAAGGGTAAAAACGGATTGGTATGATACTACAGATTTAGAATTTTTCAGTACTATCGAAAAATTCTAAATCAATCCTACTAGGAACCATTTAAATATAGTTCGAAAAAATATTTATAAAGATTGATAAAAAAAAGTATTGAAGCATAAGTCTATTTTAAGGAAAAAAAAGTAGGTATTATTAAGTATTTAAAAAATGAAAAAATGAAGTGCATGGAAGTAGGAGTCTGGGAAGGCCACGACACACCTACCACGACCAAATTAATCGTGTGTTAGTTGAAGGTGGTGTCAAGAGCCGAAGGAGCTTGAAGAAGCAAGTGAGGTGTGTATGGACCGTGCCGTGTGGCGCTCGGTTCTTTCTGCCTACCCCGCAAGAGATTTGGCGTGAAGATAGTATTGTATAAAAAATGATAGATTTATCGGTTATGTTGGATTGGTTAAATGCCGAAGAATCAACTTTTTGGAAGAAAACTGTACCGCCGCTATATAGGGTAAATAACAGGGTTCAAAAATATTTCATAACGGCACGGCAGCGGTAGTAGTGGTGGTGTAGAGTGTGTAGACAATGGGTATTGCCGTTTAGAGTAAAGTTTATTATTGAAAATTCTATAGTAAATACAATATATGGTAATAAATAGGTAATCTTCAAGGCGCTTGTATGTAGATATGTATATAAAATTCTTACTCCTTTTTTAAATTGTTTGTTTTAACCTTTTGTCAAGAATTGTTATGACAAAACGCGTACCTATTGTTTTGTAAACTAAAAAAAAAATAAGTTTATTGATTTTACCCTGATGCTATTGTGGCGCCACCCTAATGCACAACATTTTGATGGACTTTTTCTTTCATACAAAACTTCTGTGAACGGAACTATACTGTTTCTATACTGAATAATTGAGTTGAGAATACGGGAATAGCCATTGATGTACAAAAAGTCAGTTTTTTTATATTATTAGGAGTAGCGCAATTTTCCGTCGATACTAAGCCACTTTTTGTATTACAATAAGGTTATCCCTCCATAATTGTTTCTCGTCTCCACCATAGTGGGTCTATTGTGTAAATATAAAAAAAATCATGTTCTTTTTAAATTGTATCTTGAGGAATGTAAAATTCTGTAAATTTAAATTTTAATTATTTTGTGATACTTATGTATATACGTAAAAAAAATAAATTCATTAGAAAATGCATTTAAGAAAAATAACATCATAATACATGGATATAAAGAACATAGAGTTATATATATTATCATTAGAGAGGCAAGCACGAACATCGCGTCTCGACAAAAGCACGGCTACTTATGAGCTGAGAAGACGCAACTATGAAACTTTTTAAGCAGTGATGGTAAACATATATCTGTCTCACTCACACGCGTACGGTGAACACCGACGCCACTGCGATTAGACAAAGACAAAAACATAAACATGACGAACGTGGGCCAGTGTTGACTACTGTATGAAATTTTTACCCACGATAATTATAGAATTACTAAACAAATTTAAAATTATTATGTACCTATTTCATTTATTATTTTATTTCGGTTGAAACCGAAACTCACGTTTTCATATTAAAAAAAAACCGGCCAAGTGCGAGTCGAATTTAAGCACAGAGTCCAGGTCCCCAAACAAAAACGGCAATTTACGTTTGTTGTGTGGGGTCTTTTTCTGCTTTTAGTAGGTATTTTTTGTTATGGCGGCAGAAACATACATCACCTGTGAAAAAATTTGCTCTATCAACCACAGTTCCTGCGATACAGCCTCGTGACTAACAGACAGACGGACGGCAAAGCCTCATGTCTCGGTCATAGAGTCTCGCGTTTGCCCCTTTGTGCGCAAATCCGACTGACACCTGGCCGGTTTTTTTTTGCAATATGTGCAGCAAGTTTCACCAAGTGCCATTAATCAACGGTAGATATAAATCATCTCTAATGTCCATTTTAGAAATTTCTTTACCTTAAAATGGGTTTCTCTCTTTTACGTTTGAAATTACACATGGATGCTATTGCGAACGCCTACTGACTAAAACCACACTGCGCCCTGCTACTGCCTACGAAGGTTGTCCCGGCTAGCATTTATTTGAGCGTTTCCGACGTTTCCGTGCTTCGGAAGGTCCCGGTTGCCAGTAAAATGGAAGTCGTTAAGCCAAGTTGAAAGGCTTGACCAAGGTTGAAAAATTTCAACAGCAGGCTGTCACAGCCTGTGCCTGTCAATCTCAACACGGCAACGGCAGTACGTCTCACCACATATGACGTAGGTTATATTCTTATAAAAAAAGGTGAATTTTGTCCATATAAAATGCCTCTGCGTACATATAAAGGCGTGACCATATCGCATCGCATCCCGACAGACCTTAGCTAACACTGCCGTCTCGCATAGGGGTCCTATCCCGCGTCTTTAGGGTTGGTTCCCGGTGTACTAAACAAACTCTCCGGAACCGATTTGAAAAATTATTTCACTGTTGGGACGCTACACTCTTCCCGGTGAACATAGGCTATATTTTATTCCCGTATTCCCACAGGAACGGGAACTACGCGACTGAAACCGCGTGACATCCGCTAGTATTCTATATATCTATACTAATATTATAAAGAGGAAAGATATGTTTTGTTTAATTGAAGCGCTCGTGGCCCCGCGGACTCAGTGTTCTGTAAACGATCACTGCAGTAAGCAACATTTACTATGGCCGGATATGGATGGGTGACCACCACGTGGACCACTTTGTGACATTTATTTACAAGCGTTTCCGTGCTTCGGAAGGCACGATAAGCCGTTGGTCCCGGTTGTCAGTAAAATGACAGTCGTTAAGCCAAGTTGAAGGCCTTACGGGTGGCTTGAAAAATTTCAACTGTGGGTCGTCACAACCTGCGCCCGGGTCGGCAGCGCGTGTGTAGCGCCTCTGGTGTTGCAAACGTCTATAGGCTACGGTTACCAACCTTCCGGTGGGCCGTAAGCTTGTCTGCCACCTAAGTAGTATAAAAAAAAAAAAATTTTTTTTGTTTGTTTGTTTGTAACGAATAGGCTCCGGAACTACTGGACCGATTTGAAAAATTCTTTCACTGTTGGGAAGCTACACTCTTTGCGGTGAACATAGGCTATATAGACTGTTTATTTAATGTTAGTAATTTATTAATTGATGTTTTTGGGTGTTGTACCTGAATTAAATGATGGTTTATTTATTATTTATATTCTATTCCCGAATTCCCACGGAAACGGAAACTGCGCGGGTGAAACCGCGTGACGTCCGCTAGTATTCTATAAAGACCATTAAAAAGGCACTTACTTACAAAACATCTAACCCTTTCATTTAATACCAAACACGATATTTTTTTCTTAAATTTATTTTAACACAGTACTTTATGGCCGCTAGAGGGCGCACCATTAAATTCAGTGACACGATATATAGCTTATAACCATTCGAACGTCAAGACGCTTCCAACAATATCTCATTAGTCCAGTTCTAATAAGTACCTAGTTGAGGAGCTCTGAGGGAATACATGAACATACAGACATACGTATATAGCCTGTCAAAATCATAACCCTGTGTAACGTTGTGGAACAACGGGTGCAATTAGGGGTTCAACATTAGGGGTTTAGAATCGAAAATTAGATCAACATATGAAAGCGCCATCTACCGAGTTATTGTCGCAACGGCGGAAGCCTCATTCGTATTTAAAAAGCGGTCTTGACGTTTAGTAGTTTCGAGTGGTGCCGCTAGAGGCGCTGTACAAAAATATAAAAACAACCGCGCGCGAATTTCGAAGCCCCCATTACTCAAATAATGTAAAGTCACTAGTCGCAAAGGCGTAGGTGCATCAGAGTATAATTTCAAAGTGAAAAAATATTGTTAGGAGCCAGGTGCTCCCAAAGTGATCAGCGATTTAGCTGCGAGCGTCAATAACCCCATCATTGGGTGAGTCAAATTATTTATAATGAATCTAGATTTTTAAAACAGTGAAAATTAACGGCTGTTGGTCAACCCTGTTATGGGAGGGTAGATAAAAGGGGTGTGAAAAAATCTCTTTGTAAAAGTAGAATATCAGCAAACATTGTGAGACCCCCGATTCCTGAAATGGTTAACAGGAGTCGGCTGTCTTAGCAATGGGCGGGAAAAAGGGTTCCAGCTAACCCGTCATCTGGAACATTCCAGGGTCCACCCTGCGGGTTCCAAGCAGGAACGTCCACCCTACGGGTTGTCAGCATCCACCCTACGGGTTGTCAACGTCCACCCTACGGGTTGTCAGCATCCACCCTGCGGGTCGAAAACACCGTGCCAGCCGAATTTGTGGACGGCACGGCTACGTCGCGGACTGCATCAGCCTTGAGAACCACTAAGATAAGTCGGAACCCTGCGAAGGCCATCGGAGATCGCACTTGCTGCTCGAAACACCCACGACCCCCAAGTGCTAAATTTTAATAAATCATTAATTATTTACAGTTCAAATTCAATCTTTTCTTTTCTCTCTCTCTCTTCCTGAAAGCTTCAGCTTTTCAGTGGCGCCCACATCGTGGTTTCGGGTAGCGAGAAAGCGGTTTCCGACGGGAGTCGGAGGTCATAATTATAAGATTATTCAATTTGTGTAAAATAGTCTTAAGAGTGCCCGTTAGCGGGGTAGTTTCCCTCCAAATTATCACAACTACCCAGGAATTTGGCTCTCCTGACCTCTGCTGCCAACTTGTTCTTTCCGGCTTATTTTGTGTGTTTTTTAGTGATTTTAGACAGATTTCGGCATAAACAAGAACAAGGCAAAATTTGAATTTTTTCTCAACGTGAATTGTAATTTTTCCAAATTTTAACGGTCCCCAAATTTATTTTTCACACCCTCAAATAGTATTTTATGGTGGAAAATTTTTAATTAAATTTAAAGTAAAAGTTTTTTTTGTTTTGTTCCAATTTTAAATAGTACTTTGTTAAAGTCTGAAGTAAAACTTCTCATTTGAAACGCTTACATTAATTGTAGTAAGTGAGTTAATTGCCTATATTCATCGTAAAAAGTAGTCAAAGGATATCACCACCACAATTTTTATTTTGTACGGCGTCAAACCGCCTCAATTTGTGTATTATTTTGTTGTATTTCCCATATGTGAATTTACAGCGAGACCAACAGCCGATAATCACACGTCTGGGTGACAATCCCTATTGAAAGTTCACTCTAGTAAAACGGTAGAACAAAGATTTTACAAATTTCACTTCACGTAAATTTTAAAAGATTCATAATTGTTTCACTTTTCGAATTACGTCGAATTCTGATACACTAAAGTACAACTGTAAGAAAAAACATTCCAAACGTAGATCACGCAGTGAATACATTCTTGCCAAAAAACAATTATAAACTATTAACTTTGATTCGTGTTCCGAATAAACAACGGCAGATGTTGCTTTCATAACGTTTACGAGTAAGTTGAATTACTAGCTCGATAGTAGAAGAAATTTTTTTTTTTCCATATAAACTGTGGGTGGAAGTGAATATAATACACTCCGGGCACCAACAGTCTCATACAAAACATTTCCAGAATCGTCCAAGTACGAATCGGTTTTCAAACAATTCGAAATATTCAAGGGTTCCGTAGTGGTGAGGAACAATTTACATAAAAGGTTGGTTACTACCATATAGTTTATTTCAAGAACCGTCCAAGTGCGAATCGTCTTTGACACAGTTCAGAATAATTAAGGGTTCCGTAGTAGTAAGGAACGATTTAAAGAAAAAATTAGTGGTACGAGTCAAAATACAATTAACTCGTAGTACGTTCGTGTGAATAGTTACATTTCAATAAAAATAATAGCAGCGTCGAAAATTGCATTATTCGAGTAAAACTGTAAAACACTTAGTTAATTTCATCAACCCATCATCACACACTTCACTTTCACTACTCACTGCTTAGGATTAGATTACATTTAAACACAGACAGACAGACAGACAATTAATTTCTAGAAGGGTCCAATCTATTAATTGAGTGAAGGAACCCTAAAAGGTAATATTTCCAAACTTAAGTATTTACTAAAGCAAATACTAAGTTTTATAAAGGTTCAATTTATAATTCGGTTCAACGAACCCTAAAAAGTAGAATTTATTTTTCGTTATTCGGCGGGTGGATCGAAAAATATTCACATTCCTTAACATTCAACAAGACGTAAACAGACAACGATAAGGGCCGTCGTTCACTACAACAGAATTCGTTAGCGAATATAGCGAACATTCGTGGTTTACATAAAATTAACTTTTCATGTAAAATAAGTAGCAGATAAATACACTATACATTGGTAAATAATCATCATCACTAAAGATTCCCGGCTAGAGTAATTGAAATAGTCAGTACAATGGCATTCAAATCAAATTTCACATCGCTTCCAAAAGCGGAACTTGCATATGAAGTTAAGATCCGGGGAGAGGAACCTGGTTCAACGGTGGCGGCCCTCAGGCAATTACACTGCATTAAAATGCATTCACTAATAGTTTATATAGTACATCAGTACAGTTACACAATAGGTTTTGATAATTATTTTTTTGGAAAATATAAGGGTGTTAGCACACCGTCATATAACTTTAGTACATAGGTGGCACATATAGGTACCACATCTCGTGTCAGGTTACACGCATACATATGATCATACGGAAGTTTCACATTTACACTTACATAATAATTAAGTAAGATATAGTCATTACATATTCATCACAATTATCTTCACACAAAATTCCAAACACTCAACAAGCAGTTTTTTTTTTGTTTGTTTACATAGTGTGACACTGGCCTTAGATGCAACGATGAATAACACGTTTGCATCAACACGATTACGTCAGCATCTTACGCGCAAGCAAAACAAAACTTACACAAGGGAGATTTCATACGTACATACATACATATTATTTATTTAAACACGCAGATACATTTTACACTGACATGGTGGCAAACAAGGGCACCATATTTTTAGATATTTGGCAAATGGCCAAAGATCATTTATCTTCGTTATTTATTAGGGTTGACATAATAGTCATAGTCAACATTCTACGGCTAAAATTGCGAATAAGCACTTGTCTTTTGTTATTGATACTAAGATTGCGAATATGCACTTGGTTTTTATTTTATTTGGTTAAAGGGCTAAATAGCCTAGTTATTGGTTAGGGACACTACACACTACACACGACGTACAAATAACTACATATATTATAACAAACACATGCCGTGTTCGTCATGGGGACATAGGGGTTAACTAGCATCACGAAGGATTCTGCAAGTAATTTATTTTCTATCACATTTCTGTTTTATGGTTTAGTTTGGAGTTACTGTTAGTTGGAAGCATGGGTCTATCCCTAACAGAGTTCGTCGAGTACTGTTAGTTGGCAGCATGGTCTTGCCCTAACAGAATTATGGTGTAGGTTTGTTACTGTTACGAGGAAGCATGAGGCTTACCCGAATAGAATTATGGTACTGTTATTTGGCAGCATTTGTCTTGCCCTAACAGTCTTAGGTGTAGGTCACCGTTATGTTTATTTTCGTCATATGGCTACTCCTACCACTCGGAAGCTAGAGGCTTGCCCTGGGGGATAGTCCATCCTATGAGTCGGAAGTGTTACACTAGCCCTAGTAGGATGTTCTTCTCTGGGACGGTTGTATAAATCCCAGCCTTCAGCAAAAAGCCTTATTATACACACCCCACTTTCAGGCGGTGCGTATTACCTGAACCTTCAACCCAAAGCCTCAAATACGTCTTTTCTCTTTCTGTCCTATAAGATCCTTCAGAATCACATTAATACATCCTGCGAGTTGGTTTCATTAAAGTTAAGGCCGACTCTTCGCTACACCCAGCATCATCTCATTCACACAACACACTAACATACACACACACATAGACGAGTATTAGGTATTATGTTAGGGGCGTTCGAGGACGAACGCAGCATTTGACGCGTTAGGGTACGTCAAACGCTCACCGGGGAGGGGGAGTATGTAACGTTGTGGAACAACGGGTGCAATTAGGGGTTCAACATTAGGGGTTTAGAATCGAAAATTAGATCAACATATGAAAGCGCCATCTACCGAGTTATTGTCGCAACGGCGGAAGCCTCATTCGTATTTAAAAAGCGGTCTTGACGTTTAGTAGTTTCGAGTGGTGCCGCTAGAGGCGCTGTACAAAAATATAAAAACAACCGCGCGCGAAATTCGAAGCCCCCATTACTCAAATAATGTAAAGTCACTAGTCGCAAAGGCGTAGGTGCATCAGAGTATAATTTCAAAGTGAAAAAATATTGTTAGGAGCCAGGTGCTCCCAAAGTGATCAGCGATTTAGCTGCGAGCGTCAATAACCCCATCATTGGGTGAGTCAAATTATTTATAATGAATCTAGATTTTTAAAACAGTGAAAATTAACGGCTGTTGGTCAACCCTGTTATGGGAGGGTAGATAAAAGGGGTGTGAAAAAATCTCTTTGTAAAAGTAGAATATCAGCAAACATTGTGAGACCCCCGATTCCTGAAATGGTTAACAGGAGTCGGCTGTCTTAGCAATGGGCGGGAAAAAGGGTTCCAGCTAACCCGTCATCTGGAACATTCCAGGGTCCACCCTGCGGGTTCCAAGCAGGAACGTCCACCCTACGGGTTGTCAGCATCCACCCTACGGGTTGTCAACGTCCACCCTACGGGTTGTCAGCATCCACCCTGCGGGTCGAAAACACCGTGCCAGCCGAATTTGTGGACGGCACGGCTACGTCGCGGACTGCATCAGCCTTGAGAACCACTAAGATAAGTCGGAACCCTGCGAAGGCCATCGGAGATCGCACTTGCTGCTCGAAACACCCACGACCCCCAAGTGCTAAATTTTAATAAATCATTAATTATTTACAGTTCAAATTCAATCTTTTCTTTTCTCTCTCTCTCTTCCTGAAAGCTTCAGCTTTTCACCTGCCTTAGTCGGGTAATACTATTAATGTATCTTGCATAGGTAATTAATTACTAATTCTCCCACTGATGTGGGTAAACCAAACCGATATTTTAGTGGTAACACTGAATGGCAATCACAAATTTTATTTTCAAAATTCGATTATAGCGGTATTTACGCTGATATCAATGCGTAAATAGTATAATTACGTGTGAAAAGTAATTCTACATGACTAATTGTGTTTTTATGTTTTAGAATCGCAATCTTTTACTGTCTACTTGACCATTTTGTCGCCCGGTTCAATTTGTACGTACGATTGGCGTAACGGCGTCAGACTGAACTGACGTTTGGCTCACCTAAGCCTGTGGGCTTTAGAGATGGGTAGCGGGTTATAACCCAATCTACCCATTTGGGTTAAAACTGGGTGATTTGGGTTTTAACCCAATTAAAACCCATAATCACCCATTTTGCAGGGTGATAATAAGTTTCTTAAACTAGTAAGAAGTGGGAGGGTGATAATAGGTTTCGTAAACTAGTAAGAAGTGGGAAGTAGTGTTTAGTAGTCTAGCAAATCAAAAATAAACTCCTTACCCTTAAAACAGATATATATTTTAAAAACAGAACTAATTAGTACTTAGGCAGTTTATTCAATCAATCGACGCTACCACTGCGGGTAGAGGTCGGAAAGCCAACCTCTACAAAACCAAGGGGAGGGTATCGGGCCGCGCCGGTAGATGTGCCCCCGCTGGACAGTGCCGGACAGCTAACGCAGCTACATTCTTCACATCAAATGTATCAGCGGCAAAACAGATGATGGCGTCTCTTGCTCGCATTTCTGGCGCCGTAAAAGGCCCCAAGAATGTAGCGGGCAGGAAGAAGATAGTGGCGGAAGCTGTCACAGGCGCTACTAAGGCGTTGGATGAGCACCTCGATAGGAGCATCTCCAACGAGGAGGGAAAACTCTGGGCTCGGGTTGCGAGCCTGGAGACTAAGCTTGCCGATTCCCGCAAACAGCATCAGCTGATGCAGGAGGAAATCGCAAAGCTAACGCAGCTGGCTTGGGGTGTGACAACCCCTGCTCCACAAAAGGCCCCTGCTCGTGCACCCAAAGTGACACTGAGCAAGATTCAGCTACTCGAGGCCATCGAGAGACGCCTCGGCGTCCTCGAAGACCGGGCAAACCGCCCACCACTAGCGGCACTCGTCGTCACATCGTATGTGACGACGGCTGCATCCAGTTGGGCTCCCGGTCCCCAGCGAAAGGCCAACGCCCCCTCCCCCGCCCCCAAGAAGATGGAGCATGGGGTTGAGTGGCAACCCCGCTTTGGCACTCAATCGCCTGGATCGGGAGGCTCTCTTGGAGGCGGCCATCGGGCAGGCCTGGATTCGACTGCAAACAAGCCTGCCGATGATGATGCCTTAGTGGGGTGGTTCAGAAGAGCCACCCCACTAAGACTAAGTGTATTGGTGGATGCCGGAAATCGCACAGCTGCGTGCAGCGTGCATTACCGCGCGCCATCAGTATGCCACACCAGATTCCGCCGGAGGCGTCGCCGCCCAGACAATGCAGCAGCTCGAGAGATGGAGCTATATGAGGGGCACAGGGTGACCAAGTGGGCCCCTCAATCAGCCATTAAACGGTCCAAAAGATTGCCTGAGATCCTGGAACGGAACCCATAGGGGCGCCCGTACCTTATGTTAAGAGGCAAACTAGGCCCTAAGGCACCCGCACTGACCCAGAGTCTACAGCTGGAGGGTCCTGGGTTCCTTGTTCCCATCAAGGGCGGAAGAACAGGCTTCGTCTCAGGCGCCCGGCGCGGATAACAGGGAGAACGATGTACCTGAAGTCACGGAGGGTCAGTTAGGGGCGGCTGTACTGCTGCTTAAATCCCGCAGGAACACTGCCCCTGGTCCCGACGGCATCCCAGGCCGAGCGTAGGTACTGGCTTTCGAGGTACTTGGGCGGTTTATAGGTCTCTTTAGCGCATGCCTTGAAAAAGGCCAGTTTTCCAAAATCTGGAAGACAGGGAAACTGGTTCTGATCCGAAAGGCGGGGGGGGGGGCGGCTTACTCCCCATCTGAGTACCGGCCGGTCGTGTTGCTCGACGAGGTGTGCTAGCTCTTTGAGCGTATTATTGCACAGCGCCTCGTCGGGCACCTCACATCCGTGGGGCCAGATCTGGCGGATAACTTGTTACGTTTCCGTCAGGGGCGCTCCACCGTGGACGCGATCATGCGCATTAGAGGACTGGCGGAGGAAGCTATATCACAGGGCGAAGTGGTGACGGCAGTGTCTCTTGACATCGCCAACGCATTCAACATATTGTCGGGGCCTATCTTTCCGAAAGGGCCAGCCACAGCGAATAACTTACCCGAGCTGGCAAGAGCCGGGTCGACAGAATCAAATTTCATAAGCAAATCGTAGTCAAGGTGTTCAAGCCAAGGTCATTCATGTAAAAACTGGATCAGATCACAATAATAAATAATGCAGAGTCGTAAATAAAAACAACAACAAATTCACACAAAACGCGCCCACTCTAACTGGCGTAGCGAAGTACACTAGAGAGTAAAGAGAGAGAGAGTGAGTTTGAGCACGGGCGGGGCGCGAATCAAACCCCCCCCCCCCCCGTCCGGCACAGTTTTTCCACCCCGCAAACCGATCGCAGCGCGCTGCAAGTTTTATCGGCAATATTTTGTTTTCACCCGGCCAAACCACCCAGTGAGTGGATTGAAACGGGTGATAACTAGTTTTTAACCCACTATCACCCGTTTCAAAAAGTGAGTTTTAACCCAGGTTGTTACCCATCTCTACCTACCACCCCGCAAACCGATCGCAGCGCGCTGCAAGTTTTATCGGCAATATTTTGTTTTCACCCGGCCAAACCACCCAGTGAGTGGATTGAAACGGGTGATAACTAGGTTTTAACCCACTATCACCCGTTTCAAAAAATGAGCTTTAACCCAGGTCGTTACCCATCTCTACCTACCACCCCGCAAACCGATCGCAGCGCGTTGCAAGTTTTATTGGCAATATTTTGTTTTCACCCGGCCAAACCATCCAGTGGGTGGATTGAAACGGGTGATAACTGGGTTTTTACCCACCGGTGGGTTTTAACCCGGGTCGTTACCCATCTCTAGTGGGCTTACGTTAGGTAGGCTTGATGTTGGCGCGGTCGTTAGTCATCTAGTCTTATCTATATCGATGATAAAGAAACAGAAGCTAACCACACCGAGCTACTGAACAACATTACACAACTGCTTCAAAATTTGGGAACTAAAATTGATAACTATGATATAAATAAATTGAATAGAATTGGAAAACAGACAGTTGGAAAAACAAGACCTGTATTAGTTTCTCTCACAACATACAACAAGAAAGTCGAGATTCTGAGAAATAAAAGGAAAATGCTTGAACCAACATACATCACGGAAGATTTTTCCAAAGAAACGTTACAAAAACGCAAAAGCTTGCAGCAAGATCTTCAGCGAGAGAGGGAAAAGGGAAACAGTGTTTACATTAAAAACAACAAAATAGTAATAAAACCTAAAGAGAATGAAAAAAGAAAAAGAGAGTCTTCGATATCACCTTCTGCCCAGAATCAGCATGTGTCGAGCGGCAACAAAAAAAATATAATGGCTCCAGCAAAACTGCACAGAACGGACCCGTTCGCGTATATGAGGTCTAGATCCCACTCTGTGACAGAATCAATTACACCAAAGGCATAGGAAGTTCGAGACATCGGTAACCGGAAAGTAGCAACAATAATTAGCAAAGAATACCTCTTAAAGGAAAATCACCCCAACCCGGCTGGTCACCGTGGGGCAAGAGACCATAACCCCCTAGGATTATCGCCCAGAAATGGAAATAAATATGGAAATAAATATGAATGCATGACACAAAACATTAATAAAATTAAAAAATGTACTAAAAGGGATAAAAGAAATAGTATTTACATAGCAACGCTCAACACCAGGACTTTAAGAACTGATGAATCCCTACAAGAACTGGAACATGCTTTGGGCTTAATAAACTGGGACATCATTGGTCTGAGTGAAGTGAGGCGAATGGGTGAAAAAATTGAACAACATGAAGGCTACATTTTTTATCACATAGGAAGCACCCCGGGCCAATATGGCGTCGGATTTCTTGTCAAAAAATGCTATAGTGAATGCATACAGTCTTTCATTGGAATCTCAGAACGAATTGCACAATTAAACATCAACTTACCCGGGTATGAAACTGTATCCATAATTCAAATATATGCACCTATAGAAAAGTCACCCAAGGACTCGAAGGACGCATTCTATGAAGATCTGGACAAAACCCTTGCAAGTGCGCACAAGAAAGTTATCCTTATGGGGGATTTCAACGGCCAGATTGGGGAAAGGCTACCGGGGGAAGATAACACATTGGGTCACTTCAGCACGGGAAGGCGAAATGATAATGGCCAAAGACTAGTGAACATAGCACAAACACACAACCTGAAAGTGCTAAATAGTTTCTTTCCAAAGAACAGAAATAGAAAATGGACCTGGATTTCACCAGACGGGAATACCAAAAATGAGATCGATTTCATACTCTCAAATAAACCCCAATATTTTAAAGATGTAAATGTAATTAATAAGCTCAACTTCAATACGAACCACCGAATGGTAAGAGGAGCAATCTATCTAAAGGAGAAAAAGAAAAAAAGACCGTACACTAAAAAAGGAGTCCCAACTTATCCAATTCCACTCCACATCCCGAATGGATTACTAACCATGTTGGAGAATATGTTGCTAAATGATAGCAGAAGTACAGAAATACAAGGGAAATACAACCTACTGGAGCAAGCACTCCAAACGGTATCTAGAAGGCTGCACATTTCAAAAAACACGAAAGATAAAATTGGAGATGAAGCCAGACGCCTTATCGAAACCAGGAAATTTCTTTTGAAAGATAAAAAACAAAATAGAACACAGATAACATACTTAAGCAAACAAATTAACGAGAAAATTAGGACACATAGAAAAGAAATGAGAAATGGAACTATCCAATATCATATTGAAAAATCAGGAGGCATAAAGAAGGCTTTGAAAGAACTAAAGGAGAATAGCACCTGGATCCCATCCATCAAAAAAAAGACAACTGGAATGAAAGAAACAAAAAGACCTGAAATTATGGAAATAGCGACTGCATTCTATAGAAAACTTTATGATGACGTAGACTACACAAACACACAATATATAGAAGAAAAAAGAGAAGAGCCTGTCCCTCGAACACTAGAAAACGAAATAAGATACGCAATACGGTCTCAAAAGAATAACAAGGCTCCGGGAGATGATGGGATAACCAACGAAATTCTGAAAGGATGCCAAGACCACATAATAAAATCTATCGCAAGTCTATACAACGATATTCTAATTCAAGAAATAATACCACAACAATGGACATCATCAACAATAATACTGCTTCATAAGAAAGGCGACAGAACAGACATAAATAACTACAGACCGATCAGCATCATTTCTAACCTATACAAGATATTCTCAAAGATAATATTGAATAGAATTGGTCTAGTATTGGATGAAAATCAGCCGAGAGAACAAGCGGGATTCCGAAGTGATTTTTCAACAATGGACCACATACACGTCATAAAACAAGTTATTCAAAAATGTAATGAGTACGGAAAGACTTACTATTTGGCATTCGTAGACTACAGAAAGGCATTCGATTCTCTGAAACACTCACACATTTGGAGTGCTCTAAGTTCACAAGGAGTACATCCCAAGTATATAAGAATAATAAGAAATATATATAAAGACTCAACAGCTGCAATCCAGACAGAAAGAAAAGGCCCAGCATTTAAAATCAATAAAGGAGTACGGCAAGGAGATCCTCTCTCGCCAAAACTATTCTCCGCAGTATTGGAACATATATTCAGGAAAATTGATTGGGATGAATTTGGAATAAACATAAATGGGGAAAAACTTAACCATCTTAGATTCGCAGATGACCTAATTCTACTTAATGATGACCAACAAGGCTTAGAAGTAATGCTTGCACAACTAGATAGAGAAAGCAAAGAAGTAGGATTGACCATAAATTTAGACAAAACAAAAGTAATGACAAACCACATAAAAACACCTATATCGCTAAACGCGGATCAAATAGAGTATGTTGATGAATATACATATTTGGGACAAATTATATCACCGGAAAACCTTATGCAGAAGGAAATAAACATGAGAATATGCAACGCCTGGAAAAGATTTTGGTCCCTAAAGGAGGTACTGAAAAACCCTCATATACCAATAAAAGACAAGACCACGGTATTCAACTCATGCATACTGCCATGTTTAACGTACGGAGCTCAAACTTGGGCTCTTACAAGCAAACAGACTGAAGCACTCAAAGTGTGTCAAAATAAAATGGAGAGGAGCATTCTAAACCTTAAGTTACGGGATAAAGTCAAACTTACAAGCATAAGAAGCAAGACAAAAGTTACTGATGTCGTATACACAGTTAAAAAGCTAAAATGGAACTGGGCAGGCCATATGATTAGAAATAATAAGAAAAAATGGACAAAAGAGGTCACGGAATGGTGCCCACGAGATGGAAAAAGAAAGAAAGGGCGTCCAAAAACCAGATGGGATGAAGATGTGAAAAAAGTAGCTGGATTAACATGGCACAGAAACGCCAGATACAGAAGCACATGGAAAGTCCTAGGGGAGGCCTATGCCAAAGGGCAAGCGGATAATGTTACCGATGTCGAAGAATAGTATGTATTTTGAATTGTAATGATAAATAATAGTAGTAAATTAATGAATATGGAATAATTATAAATTATGATGAATTGGAAGCATTATATTGCTAGAATCTTTTAAAATTCATGCATGTCTTTTATACAAAATAATATTGAAATTATAATAGGTAGTAATTAATAATGTATGATCTAATCATAATAATCTAAAGAAATCAATTAATGAAATTTAAATAATAATTATATATTGTAATACAAGTAATTTATGTACTAGTGATCCTTAAAAATCATTGCATGTAGTTCTTGAGGTATTATATATTTTTTAAGATAATTATGTAAGGAAATGTTAATAAGTTATCCGCAATAAAGGCTATTTGTATTTGTATTTGTATGTATATAGGTACTTGTTATTTACTTTTAAGAGGCTTTTTCCTAAGTAATAAAGAGATGTGAAACTACAGAATACAACTAAACTTTTATTACAAACAATGACTTAAATCAGCGTCTAACAGTCCACTTCTAGACGTAGACCTCACCCCATATTTATTAACGAGAGGGAAACTACTCAAGGATGTTATGCCGGACTCCTACCGACTAAAAAAACCTCACGTAACGCCGAACAGCCTTCGGTTGGGAGCCCTTGGAAGGATGTCTCAGGACTGTTAAGACCTCACCCCATAGCAAAACCTCACTCTGGCAAAATATAAGTTTCATGACAGTGAGCTCCTGGAATGGAACTAAATACGATACGTCGCAAATTTTGAGCCAAATTCGTATAACCGTTTGGCGTGAAAACAAACATACATTCAGAAATTTACACATTTAGACACAAACTTTCACATACATATGATCACGCCTTTTATCTCCTAAGGGGCAGACAGAGGCATATTATATGCCCATATTTCACCTTTTAGATTTTGTCCTACTTAATAGGTGGTAAGTCGTATTGCCGTGTTGATATGGTCAGGCGCAGGTTGTGACTGCCTGCCGTAGAAAATTTTCAAGCATCCCATAAAGGCCTTCAACTTGGCTTAACGATTGCCATTTTAGTGGCAACCGGGACCAACGGCTTAACGTGACTTCCGTAGCACGGAAACGCTAGCAAATAAATGTCACAAAGTGTTCACGTGGTGGTTACCCATCCATGACCTTCACATTTATAATAAACTAGCTGATGCCCGCAGCTTCGCCCGCGTAAAATTTGTTCCCGTAGGAACTTATTCCCGGAATAAAAAGTAGCCTATGTGTTATTCCAGACTATAATGTATCTCTGTACCAAATTTCAGCCCGATCCGTTCAGCGGTTTGAGCGTGAAAGAGCAACAAACATCCACACTCACAAACTTTCTCACTTATTAATACGCTTTTATTAGGTCGTCGTGTTAATATTAGTAAGATAGCCAGAGGGCTAATCTTTCTAACGCCTAAACAGATCTGGCCTAAATTTAATACAGAGATAGATTATAGTCTGGAATAACACATAGGCTTTTTATTCCGGGAACAATTTCCCATGGGAAACGAAAACAACCCGCGGGCGAAGCTGCGAATATCAGCTAGTTCCACTAAAATTCATCATGGCTTTTTGTGAACACATTACTTAATTCTAACAATAGATAACATAAGGGAGTTAAACTGTAATATATACGCGCACGCTTAGATTGTGGAATGATCTCCCTGCTTCGGTTTTCCCAATCGCCTACAGTATGGGTTCTTCAAAAGGGGGCTTAGAAGGTTTTTACAGAGTCGGCAGCGCGAGTGTGGCGCCTCAGGTGTTGCAAACGTTCATGGGCTGCGGTGACCACCAGTACATCTAGTAGGTCGTATGCCACCTTAGTGGCATAAAAAAATAACAATAAAACGAGATATAAAATATTAACATTTTTATTTCAACATTATAACATAAATTAAACAAGTTTATAAAAATTTATTAATATAAATAGGTACTTTTAAATTCTTTTCAAAATATGTACTAATAATAAAATACCTATACTATACCCAGATTATAGAAATGCAGATGACGCTTACCGACCAAGAAAGTCAGGCCAAGAAAGCAAATACTAAATTAAAATGTTACTACTGCGTATACTCTCTATACCGTATTTACTCAGCCGTGAGACAAAATGTAAAAAGCATTTTATTACTTTGTTACATTTTTATTACTTGTCACGCTAAACTAAATATAGACGGCATGTCGAAGATGCCTACTTAGTCTTATTTTACTTTCACACTTTTATCTATTAAACACACAATACATTTTTTGCCCCACTCGGCTAAAAAAGTTCAACAACTACTGTTTTCTTTGTTTATGTTTTGTCTCACGGCCAATTAAATACAGTATAGAAGTGAATATGTGAATAATGCCGTCTTAATATCGTCGGTCGAAAACAGTACTGGAACATTTCCAAAAACACTGTTTCGAGTAAATGAGGATTTAAGATTTTTGAATTTTTGAAATGTTATTTTACCTATCAAATTGATTATTATGTTTGAGTGTTTCAATTTAGTATACTGCCTATTTAGATGAGTTTTATGATGCGGCAGCTAAAATTGAAATATTAATAGTATTTTTTGAGTTATAATTCTTTTTTTGAGATGTTCCGATAGTGAATCAAGAGTTTCTTGAGAAAATGAGATCCAAGTGGAATATTTCTAAGTAAGTCGCCAAAAATTAATAAAATAAATCAGTTTTGAAGTCGTTTGTAGTTAAAATTTATAATATAAACGAATATAATAATGTTATTTTTAAACTATTGCGGTTTTTACACTCGCACTTAAAAAAATCAGGACTTGACGCAAAATACTTTTTACTTAACTGGACCGACGTTTCGGACACGTTGCAGCGCCTGTGTTCATGGTTGGACTGTTTTTTAAACTATTGCGGTTTTGTACACTCGTAATAATAGAATTCGGGACTTCACGCGAGATACTTTAACTTTGTTACATGTACCGACGTTTCGGACACGTTACAGCTCCCTTGGTCGTGGTTTGACTCAAGAGTCCATAAGTATGTACTTTAAATAAGTCAAGCTCTTCATATTCAATGTTAACTGCAGCCTGAAAGCTTACGTAATACTTATGGTAGACTCTTGGGTTGACACTGGGGTCGAAAAAGAGAGTACGTCTTTTCTTTTGCTATTGTTTAGTTCACATGTTTTTAGCTTGTCAATCACAATGCCAATCAGTTTTAGCTGTACAATTTCTGCCGACGGATCACTGACTTACAAAGCCCAAGACAAACCAGAAATGTTTTGCTTCGAGACTGATTACTGGGTCGACGACTATTGCAAGCAGTCCTCTTCCTTCGTCAATGGTGGCAACTCAATGCCAGATGTGATCCAATGCAATGTACGGGCAGTGACACTTGACACACATTAATATGTCTAAGTCCTTTAGCCGGGTTTAGCACTATAGCATAAAATTACTCTTATAATAGTCTTTTATCCAAATTGCCTTACCGACGCGTTCCGGAGATCCAGCCTTCCGTCCGGTAGATGCACTAGGGCCATACGAATACGTTACGCGGTGATCACTTGTGGCCCTCGGTACTATAAAAACCTTAGTGGTATCCACTAAGGTTTTTATAGTACCGAGTGACTTCATACACCCGCAGTTGGCTAATTTTAGTGTGACTTTGCCCATTTCTTTAGAAAAATGGTCGTCGGGCCGATGTAGCAAACGAGTTTTGGAAAGCAGACCGCAACTGGTTTAAAGTGGGTAAAACGAGCCCCCGCTAAATGAACAGACGTTCTGGAGGTAGTCGCATGGAGAGACTGGATGTGGAAGGCGCAGGACTGTATATTGTGGTGTAATTTGGGAGAGCCCAGCAGTGGACTTATAGGCTGATTTAATTGAGTGATGAATTTGCTTGAAAAGCTCTTGCAATATCTTTGATCCAAATACTTCACACAGCATTCAGAGCGCCAATGGCACAAACCACGTGAAAACTTATTTCTTACCTTAAATTTCAATATCATACTGGAACATTTCAAAATATACCGTTGATGAACTAGTGGTAAACTAGTATTTAATGTAGATATTTGAAGTTCCAGTCGAACATTTCGAAATAATCTAATACAGCATGCGGAAAGATCATAAAAATGTTATGTATCCTTTTTGGTTTTAGGACTTTTCTGACAGTTACATTTTAAATTTGAGTTATACTGTTAGTGATTTAGATAGATTCTAAGATTCTCTACCAAACCTCATACTTAACTCAAAACACGTCATTTCGGAAATGTTCCGGTAATGAATCCGACCGACGATATGTCGGCATTATCTACAATTCTACACTAACATTACAAAGAGGAAAAAAAAATGTATTTTTGTAATGAATAAACTAAAAAACTATTGTGACGATTTCAAAAATTCTTTCACCATTGAAAAGCTACATTCACCCTGAGTAACATAGGCTATATTTTATTCCCATATTCCCACGGGAACGCAAGCTACGGGTGAAACCGCGTGACGTCCGCTAGTTCACGATAAATGAGAAATCGTTACGTGTGAATAGTGTTTAGCACTGCCGAATTACAGTACTCACTTTTGTATTTAGGCTTCACCCACGTAGTTCCCGTTACCGTGGGAATACGGGTATAAAATATAGCCTATGTTTACTGGGAATAGTGTACCTAATTTTTGAAATCGGTTAAATAGTTTCAGAGCCTATTTGATGCAAACAAACAATCAAATCTTTCCTCTTTATCTATACTAATATTATAAAGAGGAAAGATTTGTTTTTTTGTTTGTTTGTTTGTAATGTGCTTCTGCCATCGCCGTGACGGGGAAAAAGGGTAAGTTCTCTGCTCCGTATGCTACAATAATGTTGTGTAAGAAGGTACATAAATATTTATTTCGCGAAATTACGTCGCCAGCCTGGTGGTGCGCCATGTCGCATCTAGCGATAGGGGGCCACCCTCACAGTCCGTAACACTTCTGACAGTGGTCCTCAAGATGGTGGCCCAAGATGTGCCTCTTCATATCTTAACGCAACAGTACCCAAGTATATAAAAGTATACGTATAGGTATTGTATTTCATAAAATTATTTATAAATATAGTAACATTTCCTTAATTCTAACAATACATAATACGGCTCTGAAACATACCCCCGACAGACGTTTCTCTGCCGAATGAGCCGCCGACAGAACGTTTCCATTATGTGTTGTTCACCGACAGAACGCCTATCGAAAGTCTCACTAGTTCCGCCACGGAACTACTTCAACGGAACAACTGGGAATAATCGAACCAACCTTTCAACTACGAACGTTTCGCCGACAGAACGATTAATTCAAGCATAATAAGTGAATGGTTAACACCCCGACTCGGATAGGTTAGGTTAGAAGCCCTCGTGGTTATTTTTTTTGTTTTGTCGACGAGTTCTTATTTGGTGAACGATTCTTCATCGATTTACTCATGAATTAATCGTTTAACTTACTCATAAACTTTCGTAGACGAAAGTTTCTGTCGGTGAACAACTCATAATCAAAACGTTCTGTCGGCGGCTCATCCGGCAGAGAAACGTCTGTCGGAGGTATGTTACAGAATCACATAATACTCCCAGACCACTTACATTGAAAAGTTGTGTGTCTAAGATATGGAACACACAGAAAGGACGTAGGTCGTCGACATAAGTCTGTTCCGCGACCGTTTCATACAATACTAGCTGATGCCCGCAGCTTCGCCCGCGATGGCGCTGTATGGGAAAAATGATTTTCCCGCTTTTCTGTTGAAATTTTTCCTGAATTTTCTTTGCTATAAACCTCACGGAGCCCGAGACCTTTCTAACGAATGCAAAACCGTGGAAATCGGTTCGTGCGTTCTGGAGTTATAGCGTCAGGAAGGAAAACCCAACTTATTTTTATATAATAGATGTATAGAAAAGTCGCGTTGTAAATTATACAGAAAAGATGGGGCAAGGACATGACGCTTCTATAAAACGGACGCGTAGTAATATCAACGCCCAATCTGCTTCTTATGTGCCGCGACTTCGTCCGCGTGGAATGTACCTAATAAAAAAAAATTGTTTATTAAGTTCTCTTTTTGTTTTTGGCATTTTTTTCTAAAATAAAAGATTTTTTCTAAAATAAAAGTAGCCCTTGTTACTTCTTATTACATAAGCTATCTGCCAGTGAAGTCCCGTCCAAATCGGTCCAGCCGTTCCAAAGATTAGCCGGAACAAACAGGCAGACAGACAGACAAAATTTTAAAAAATATATATTTTGGTATGTGTACCGTATATACATTCATATGCATGTAGTAGAAAGCGGTTATTATAATATTACAAACAGACACTCCAATTTTATTTATTTGTATGTATAGATGTATAGATTATTGTGTGTTCAGCGTAAAGCAAAAATATCAAATCATGGAGACTACGAGATAAGGAAGAGCATCTCATAAAAGATATTTTGAAAAAATGTCTTGCTTTTTAGGGTAAAAAAAAAAGTTCAACAACTTTCCAAAATGGCGCTGGTGTGCTCTAAAGGTAGGCTTTCGAAGCGAGCGTCTATAGCGTTAGTGGCGCCGAGACAGATAGATTTTCCATACAAATGTATGAAATTCTAGTCTGACCACAGGGCGGAAACTCCATACAAAAATATTCGTTTTCACCCACACTAATATACACGTAATGTGAATGCTTGAATCAAGCTTGAATGTGTGTGTGAGTATACTAGCTACGGAAACCAAATAATAAGGAACAGAACGCAATCTCATGTATATAGGTACTTTTTTTTTTCAAATCTACCCTCGGCTAAGCACAAATTAAACCAAAGCAATAGCACAAAGTACGTAGGTAGTAATACGTAATGAAACGCAGTGACACTCTCTCAAGTACTGTCACGGCTAAGTCTAATAGACACATCAACTTTGGCGGGGGGTGGGGAAGCTTGCTCAGTGGGAGGCAGGGAGTTGCCGACCTGTATGTAATACTATTACATTATCTTTGGTCTGACACAGCGGCACTGTGACGTCGCTGACGCCGCGTTTGTGTTGCTGAGCTCGAAAGTCGTTCCCTAGAATTTCATACATTTGTATGGAACATCTGTCTGTCGCGACGTCATAGTCGCGGCGTCACTGACCGCTATAGACGCTCGCTTCGAAAGTCTACCTTGGTCGACTAGATTACATAAACAAATAATTATTGTACAGTCATTCTCATAAGTAGGTAGGTAAACACTATCAAAATTTACGAACTAGATTCATGAATGAAAAATTACACTCAGTGCTTGTTTGGAACAATACTGTTATAAATAGAGTGTATACTTATAGAAAAAATTTAAATACAAGTACTACGAGTAAGTTTTCATTCATAAATTTATTTCGTAAATTTCAATAGTGTTTATTTACTTATGAGGCTGACTGTACAGTTTGTCTATAAAGTCGTGAAATTAAATGAGGGCGCTGCTGAATGCATGTATGCAACCCTATATAGTACGACCAAAATGATTTTGATACGAGGAGTTCGTTCCGAGTAAAATCTTACTAATATTATAAATGCGACAGTTTGTGAGTGTGGATGTTTATTACTCTTACACGCTCGAACGGTTAAAGGGATCTGGCTGAAATTTGGTACAGGGATACATTATAATCTGGAATAACCATGGCTACTTTTTATTCCGGGAATAAGTTCTTACGGGAAGCGGGAACGGGAACAATACAAATATTATAAATGCGAAAGCTTATGAGTGTGGATGTGAGACTCTTTCACGCTCGAACAGTTGAACTGATCTGGCTGAAATTTGGTACAGGGATACATTATAGTCTGGAATAACACATAGGCTACTTTTCATCCCGGGAATAAGTTCCTAACGAGAACAAATTCGACACGGGCGAAGCTGCGGGCATCAGCTAGTGAGTTAATAAATAAAACACATTATACATTTTTAATTTTGTTTCTGTTTTATTGAATCAGATCCAGAATAAAGTTATTGAACCAGATCCAGAAGCCCCGGTCTAATAGCGTCTTACAACCCACCAGCAGGTGCCTAGCAGTCCCAATTGCTTTGCCACAATCATGTAATTACATGTTTTATCTGTAACTTTCCCCCATCTGACAAGGATTTTTTTGGCGCAGTGCTCAAATATTAAAATCGTCTATTTCTTTCTTTGCCGACCTTTTCTGTGTTTACCAGGAGTTTCAAACTTTCCTTCATTATTAAAACCTTCGTTAACTATTCGCCTAACTGTACTCTCTGATTTTCCTGAAAAGAGTAAAAAAAGAAAATTAATTACATATTGGAAACCAACTATTGCCATAAAGCAATTAATTCAAAATAAAAATTGGTAGAAAACCAGATTGAACTGAGTATTTAAAATGTAGGTCGTACTATAAAATAACCATGTTGTTCTAACCACTGACTTACATTATAGGTAGATTGTAAGTTTAAGATTCTAACCTAAAAATATGTAAACAATGCCTTTTTTTTGTCTCCAAATCGTAAATTCAGTGAATTTGTAACTTCAGACAGATTCAAAACAAACAATAACACGATTACATACCCACCAAAGATGCTTTTCGCTCATAAACATCCTCAAAATCGCACAACAATTGTCCAGCTTAGTACTCCGCGAAACATCACTGGAAAACTTTAAAAATCACTTCCTGCGCACCACTCCGATTTTCTTTACTCATTTCTCAAACCTTTATGCGTAGTTTGATCTTAATTTGTTGCAGTTTAATCCAAACATTAAAGTTACGTAAGAGAGTAAACGAAATTCGACGATAGCATTGACAACTGACGTACATATGTTTCGTGTTGCCAGTGTTGCCACACACATAACTATTTTTAGTTCCTCAAACATTCATGTCACGACTTTATAGACAAACTGTACTTAGGCCTGATTCGACCAAAATCGGGGTAAGACTTTAATAGAGAATAACTTGTACTTATTCTTAAAGTATAGTGATTTGAAAAGTAGACGTTACTATGTTAATCATACTGAAGTAGACTTTTTAACCGTACCGTTACCATAGTTACGCTGTACTTATTAGTTGTTGGTAAAATGGACAAACACTTCACTTTTAGAACAAGTTAAAGTTATTCTTAAAATATTCTTGGTCGAATGCGCCCTTAATCAATACATATAATAAAATCGTAACAGGTCGCTGTCTGTACATGAAAGATAAATAAGAAAAAAATATTATAGGGGCGCTTTATGAACGCAAAAGAACCCAAAACAATGATTTTTTGAATATTTGTCTGTTTGTCTGTACGTTTGTGCACGCTAATCTCAGCAACTGCTCAACCGATTGCGCTGCGGTTTTCTTTATTGCATTGCGGTTTGCTCCACTTAACATTTAGTGTTTGTTTCATGTCAATCAGTTCATAAATAAAAAAGTTATATCAATCTAGAGATAATGCAGCGTACGAAGTCGCGGGCTACAGCTAGTTATACATATAAATAACCAACTCATTGAAATAGTATCTTCAATTATAACTTAAATTATTGTTCGATAAAGAACAGAGCAGTGGCGCTTCTATTATTTTATTTCCAAGCTAAACTTACTTTATTTAGTCACTAGCGGACGTCACGCGGTTTCACCCGCTTAGTTTCCGATCCCGTGGGAATACGGGAATAAAATGTAGCCTATGTTCACCGCAAAGAGTGTAGCTTTCTAACAGTGAAAGAATTTTTCAAATCGGTCCAGTAGTTCCGGAGCCTATTCGATACAAACAAAAAAACAAATCTTTCCTCTTTATAATATTAGTATAGATTTATCATTGATTTTAACCCTGACGCCAGTATGGCGCTAATCTATTGATGCATTTCAATAGACATTTTTAGAGTACGGAAAAACGGGACCCTATTCGTGAGACGTCGCCGTTTGTCTGTCTGTCTGTCCGTCACGAGGCTGTATCTCAGGAACCGTGATAGCTAGAAAGCAAAAATTTTCAAAGATGATGTATTTCTGTTGCCGCTGTGTAACAACAAATACAATATCTGAACAAAAAGTAGGATTAAGGGGCTCACATACAACAAACGGGTTTTTTTTACCGTTTTTTGGTACGGTACCCTCCATGCGCGAGTCCGTCTCGCACTTGGCCAGTTTTTTGGTCCTTCTTAACTCTATAGTCGAATTTTTAATTAGACATAGTAAATTGACAGCAACTAATGTCACTTCTTCATACAATGTTGCTTAATTTCTATAAAGAAGTGACATTAGTTGCTGTCACTTTACTTCGTCTAATTAAAAATTTGACTTTAGTCTCCAATTAAAAAAAAAGTGAAGAAATTTGACAACAGCGCCATCTGTGATCGTTATCTGTCAACTTTAGAGCTTTTACTGGCAGTAAGTGGTACGACGGTGTCTTGATAGATGGCGTCAATGGAGTGGTCCTGGAGCATTTTCTCTACTTCTTCTGGCAGTGGCGCTTCTTCGGGTTTTGGCTGTTCGTCTGAAAGATGGAAATATAATAATTTAGCAAATACTATACTGTACTTTATTACTACACAGTATTTCTAAGTATGCTTCATATGAAGGTAACACACGTGTGTTCCATTGAGCTATTCCCAACCCATTTGGAGTCGGCTTAAGGCCATTCATAGGGCTAACGACCTTGATCTTTCTTCAAGCTAGAAAATGTAGTATTTTATAGCTTATTTTAGTTGTAATTCTAAGTTAATAGTCATACCTATACAAAATCGAAAAATAAAACCAAATTATAGGTGCATTTGTTTTTCTTTCGCGTCGATAAAATTAAAGTCATAAAATGAATTTAGCTAAAACTTTGGGGCTCATTCTATGTATATTTCATTCATTCATCTTCATAATTTGTATAATTAATATACATTTTTTAACAAAAGCATAGTTTGATACACATCTCGTAGATTAAAAATCTACTTTCGGCTATAATTTTTCGTATAATTACTCCGACAAAAAAATATTTCATCTGCACCTCTTTTTCGTCATTTTCTACACCCCTTAAGTGAGCTTAGTCACTGGACCATCAAGACACTGCGACCAGTGGTTAAGGCGTCTGGCCTGGTTTCTATCAACCCACAGGTTCCAGTCTTGCCCAAGACCGATAATGTTTTCACAATAAATTTATACTTTACTAGCGGACGTCACGCGGTTTCACCCGCGTAGCTCTCGTTCCCGTGGGAATACGGGAATAAAATATAGCCTATGTTTACCGCAAAGAGTGTAGCTTCCCGACAGTGAAAGAGTTTTTCAAATTGGTTCAGTAGTTTCGGAGCCCATTCGATGCAAACAAACAAACAAACAAACAATCAAATCATTCCTCTTTATAATATTAGTATAGATTCACCATACTAATTGCAATTCAAAATATTTCTAACCCGATCAGTAGTTTATTTAAGTTTACAAAAATACAAATACTATGAAGTGGTACACTCACCTATAGAGTCAGACTGAGACACGAGGTAGAACAGAGCGGCGTGTGCCAGGGAGCCACAGAACGCTACAACACCTCGCTATGAAGTGGTACACTCACCTATAGAGTCAGACTGAGACACGAGGTAGAACAGAGCGGCGTGTGCCAGGGAGCCACAGAACGCTACAACACCTCGCTATGAAGTGGTACACTCACCTATAGAGTCAGACTGAGACACGAGGTAGAACAGAGCGGCGTGTGCCAGGGAGCCACAGAACGCTACAACACCTCGCTATGAAGTGGTACACTCACCTATAGAGTCAGACTGAGACACGAGGTAGAACAGAGCGGCGTGTGCCAGGGAGCCACAGAACGCTACAACACCTCGCTATGAAGTGGTACACTCACCTATAGAGTCAGACTGAGACACGAGGTAGAACAGAGCGGCGTGTGCCAGGGAGCCACAGAACGCTACAACACCTCGCTATGAAGTGGTACACTCACCTATAGAGTCAGACTGAGACACGAGGTAGAACAGAGCGGCGTGTGCCAGGGAGCCACAGAACGCTACAACACCTCGCTATGAAGTGGTACACTCACCTATAGAGTCAGACTGAGACACGAGGTAGAACAGAGCGGCGTGTGCCAGGGAGCCACAGAACGCTACAACACCTCGCTATGAAGTGGTACACTCACCTATAGAGTCAGACTGAGACACGAGGTAGAACAGAGCGGCGTGTGCCAGGGAGCCACAGAACGCTACAACACCTCGCTATGAAGTGGTACACTCACCTATAGAGTCAGACTGAGACACGAGGTAGAACAGAGCGGCGTGTGCCAGGGAGCCACAGAACGCTACAACACCTCGCTATGAAGTGGTACACTCACCTATAGAGTCAGACTGAGACACGAGGTAGAACAGAGCGGCGTGTGCCAGGGAGCCACAGAACGCTACAACACCTCGCTATGAAGTGGTACACTCACCTATAGAGTCAGACTGAGACACGAGGTAGAACAGAGCGGCGTGTGCCAGGGAGCCACAGAACGCTACAACACCTCGCTATGAAGTGGTACACTCACCTATAGAGTCAGACTGAGACACGAGGTAGAACAGAGCGGCGTGTGCCAGGGAGCCACAGAACGCTACAACACCTCGCTATGAAGTGGTACACTCACCTATAGAGTCAGACTGAGACACGAGGTAGAACAGAGCGGCGTGTGCCAGGGAGCCACAGAACGCTACAACACCTCGCTATGAAGTGGTACACTCACCTATAGAGTCAGACTGAGACACGAGGTAGAACAGAGCGGCGTGTGCCAGGGAGCCACAGAACGCTACAACACCTCGCTATGAAGTGGTACACTCACCTATAGAGTCAGACTGAGACACGAGGTAGAACAGAGCGGCGTGTGCCAGGGAGCCACAGAACGCTACAACACCTCGCTATGAAGTGGTACACTCACCTATAGAGTCAGACTGAGACACGAGGTAGAACAGAGCGGCGTGTGCCAGGGAGCCACAGAACGCTACAACACCTCGCTATGAAGTGGTACACTCACCTATAGAGTCAGACTGAGACACGAGGTAGAACAGAGCGGCGTGTGCCAGGGAGCCACAGAACGCTACAACACCTCGCTATGAAGTGGTACACTCACCTATAGAGTCAGACTGAGACACGAGGTAGAACAGAGCGGCGTGTGCCAGGGAGCCACAGAACGCTACAACACCGAACACTTGGAAGGAGCCCCGCCCTCCCAGCCACGCGTACAGCTGCCCGCCCACTAGCGAACCTAGCGCGAAGCCTGGAAACAATATACATTTGAGTTAGTGTAGAATGTGAAGGGTAGCGTAACACATGGAGTGTGGCACATGTGGTGTGGTGGAGTGTGCATAGTGAAGTGTAGTGTGAAACATGGCTGGTTCAATGTGGAGCGTGGAAAATGGAGCGTTAAATGAGGAGTGTAGCATGGGGAGTGTGGCATGTGGAGTTTGGCATACGGAGGATAGAGTGTGATATGTGGAGTGTGAGGTATGGAATGTGGAATGAAAAGTGTGTAATATGGACAGGAATGTGGTATCTAGTGTGAAAAGTGGAGGGAGGAATGAAAAGTATGGAAAGTAGAATGTAAAGTGTGCAATGTGCTGTTTAGGTATAATATATCATTATTTAAATAGTGAAAACCCAGTAGAAAAGCCACGAAGAAATCGTTAACAAAATATTATAAATAAAAATATAAAATTTTAAAATACACGCATATTTATCAAAGATTATCACCAGTTGTAAGATTTATTTATGGCCAACGACGTGAAAACGCCAGTAAAGTAAACGTTTGCTATTGTAATTTAATTTTAGATTAAGTAGGTACATAACATTTGTGTAAATATGACATTTTATAAATCTTTAAAATTATAACAATTAATGTGATTCAAATCAAAATATTGTTGTACGCGAGTAAGGCATGTTACGGAAGGACTTATGTATTTAAATTTAAAACATCTATGTAACAAACCTGTAACATACAATAAATAAATAAATTGAAAAGTGGAGAAGAAATGAGGAGTGTGGCATACAGAGGGTAGAGTGTGCAATGTGAAGTGCAGTGTGGAACATGTCTGGTGGCATTGGAGTGTGGCATACAGAGGATATTTTTGACATCCATATTGTTATTCAATTTTTTTGACACCTTTTATTATTAATTTACATTTTTTGGATATGATATTATAGATATTTCAACTCATCAGTGCGCGCGGCGCTATGTGTGCGTGCGCTAATAATTATACAGTTTTCATTTGTGTGGCAGTGATGCGGCCGTCTTCACAGAGTACATTTGTATATTATGAGATAGAGACGTAACTGACTTATTAACGACACCAGCGGTGCCAAGCAGTCTTTGCAGAAAACTCTCTGCGTGGCCGCGAATTAAAAATCGCAAAAGAGTCTGGGTGTTTCTATGTATAATATGTATGTATTTAAAAGTATATAAGTATTAATATCCGTGGTCTGATACCCATAACACAAGCAGGTTATTCCTAGCTTACTTTGGGATCAGATAGCGTTGTGTGAGATGTCCGTGAATATTTATTTATTTATTTATTTATTTATCATAATAGACAAAAAGCCTACAGCGTCATCTACCACGTTTTGAAGGCAACTCTTACGTTATAATGAAACGAAATTAAATATTATGACAAGTCTCAATGTAATTGCAACATTGACATCCTGTGTAAGTTGGTTACATTATAATTCATTACACAGTGTTCTATAGTCCGACAAGTTCGTTCGTGACACTCCCATGGTCTGCGGGCGACGGGGGGAGACGTCAGAGGGGGTGAAGAACTTGTGTGCGGGGCAGGGTTACTTGACGGCTACGTCATCGCTTCAGACAGTACGTTCATGGTGCTTTAATTTAGAACAAAATGTACCTTACTATTAACCAACAAGTTATGTATGTATCGAAAACCCGATCTAGATTGAATCTATCCTTGACTAAAAATTTCGGTAGCATTATAATATGACAGACTTGACAGCTAGTTTCTGTGGATATCGAACCTCTCAATAATGTCATCTGGCAATGACATATGACAAAACATTAACCCTTGAAGTGTAGTTGTAAAATTATATGGAATGGTATAAAGACTGACGCCTGTCGGCGTGAAAAGTTTTGATCAGCGTTTTCCGATTCGTTAGATACAAAAATACAAATCTTCCCTCTTTGTTATTATTATTATTACTAGCTGGTGTATGAAAGGAGAGGTATTTCTTTATCAAACTATTGCAAGGTTTGTATCATATAAATGTTCCCACTTTTTTGGTGTTTACAAAGCTATAATCAATCCGTTTTTATTATTAAATGTTTATATGGCTGTAAAGTGGTAGAATACCGCGTGTTTGAAAATTTTGAGGTTAAATTTTGTTTGGAAATTTGAGGTTCCGAAAAAGGCAAGGCTGCCCGCTCTGCCTTTGCAAAACAGACACGTGCTCGCTCTTTACCCGCCCGGTACATAAAGTATTTTTATAATTATTTTTAGATGGTAAATAATTACAAACAAAATACTTCGAAAGCCTCATGGACTCCCTCATCCATGCGACAAGCACTCCTAGAAGTGCAGTAGGTAATTAGGAAAATCTATCAAAAGCGTAGCAGCAAAATTTGGGATAGGTACCTAAAACAAATACCTAAAATAGGTGGTGATTATCCCTACAATAGTAGTTTAAGATTAAATTAAATTAATGGAGTTTTTCTCATCTCATATTTAGCGTTTTTTAATTTTGGCGGAACCCTGATGCCTACTCCACGGAACCCCTAGGTTCCGCGGAGCCCAGTTTGGGAACCGAGGGATTAGAGAACGCCGTACAATTAAAATTTTCAAAATATCTTCCATGTACAGACCCTCAACAATCCATACTAATATTATAAAGCTGAAGAGTTTGTTTGTTTGTTTGAACGCTAGGATCTCAGGAACTACTGGTTCGATTTCAAAACTTCTTTAACAGTTTGATAGTCCAATTATTGAGGGTGGCTATAGGCTATGTAACATCACGCTAAGGTGAATAGAAGCGGAGCAGCAACGAAGAATGTTTCGAAAACGGGGAATTATTTTTACGGTCTGAGAGCTTCCGAGGCGTACGCTGTCTAAATGGTTAAAGTTACGTAAAAGTTGTGTATTAAATAAATAAATAAATAAATATAATATAATAAATGGTTGCTCTTAAAAAGTTCTATAAAAAAGTCCGAGACAGTATATGTCTATCTTTAAAGGTTCGCTCACAATAACCTAATTTGTTAAGTTCTTTTAAGGTTAGCTCACAATTTTATCAAACTGAGGAGTTTGTTTGTGCTAGGATCTCAGAAACTACTGATTGCATTTTAAAAATAACTTCACAGTTCTATAGTCCAGTTATTGAGGATGGCTAATGGCTATATAACATCACGCTAAGACAAATAGGAGCGGAGCAGCCATGAATAATGTTTTGAGAACGGGGAAATTTTTTTTTTTAAAAGCTTCCATTGCTTACGTTGCGTAAATGGTTAAAGTTACCTAAAAATTGTGTACTACATTTTTTTTCCTTTTAAACAGTTACAAAAAAAAGTCCTAATCAGCATAATGCCTATCTTTTATTGTTCACTTACAATAGCCCTCTAAATATTTTTTTAAATATGAGCGAGGCAACTCGACGATAGTCGATTCAGTCAACTGAAAGATAATACCGGCCAATTGCGAGTCGGACTCGCACACGATTAGTTCCGAACCAAAACCCGAACAAAAATTAATGCGACGGGAAACATTATATCACTTCAACAAAGTTGTGCGGGTCAACTCTTATGGTAATGAATATGAGCGACGTGACGCGACGGGAAAAAATATATCACTTTAAATATTAATACCTACCACACCTCTCTAATAAATATAAGATACGCGACGGGATTATATTACTTAAAATATTAATACTATACCACTCTCTTTCTCACTCTCATGTGACGCTAACGAAGTTGCGCGGGTCAGCTAGTTTTATTATATATAGGTATAATATTATTAGTAATATTATACCTATATATAGATTATGCATTAGTCAAGTTCTGATGTTAATATCAATGACGCTTATAGGCGTCATCCGCTTCAGGTTGTCATTTTATTTATGTCGATAGGCGTCAACGCAACGAATGGGTTAAATCATAATAGCTAGTGATGTAAAACTGAGAAAGGCGCCATCTACTATTGTGTTACAAGAAACAACAGTATAATTCGTATCGTAACTCGTGTTGTCTGTGAACAACCACGTCTCCCGACCCCCCGCGCGGACCATGGGAGTGTCACCAACGAATTTGTCAGGCTATAAGTGATAATCCCATGGGTACAGTCGTTAAAGAAAATGTCTAGTCCTTCACGGAGAAAATGTTTAAGAAGTCAGGTAAATATTTTTGATGTGTCAATTCGATGTAATTAATATTTTTTATCACTACATATTATTATAAAACAAAGTCCCCGCCGCGTCTGTCTGTTCACGATAAACTTAAAAACTACTGCATGGATTTTCATGCTGAGATCTCTTGAGAATGACTTGCGTATAATATAATTTGCTGAGTTTGTATATACATTGACTAAAATATAACGATATTAGTTGGAAATGTCAGAAAAAATTAAGGTGTCTGGGAGCTTTTAACGAAAACGCTGCCTAAACCCTTCGAGACATAACAAAATAATGTATGGTAGAATTGTCTAACTTATAAAGGCCTACAGAATAGTCAAAAAATGATAGAGCTCCAAATTCTAATGCAAAAAAAAATTGAAATGCAGAGTTGGTCGATAAAAAAAAACATTGCTTATACAGCAAATATGACAAAAATTGAACTGTTTGACTTGATTTAAAACGTAAAAAGATCATAATCTATACGTCTAAAAAAACTGTTGAGGGTCAAGAGTCTGTACATGGAAGATAATTAGAAAATTTTAATTGTAGGGCGTTCTCTAATCGATACTGAAGCCGAAAATGTAATTAAAAATTTTCATGTCTGTCTGTCTGTATCCCGAATAAGTATCACGCTGAAACTACTAAATTGATTTAAATGAAACTTGGTACAGTCTGAGCTTAGGATCCGAAGAAGGTTCTGGGATACTTTTGATCCCGATATTTTGCGCGGTTCATTTGGGAGAGGGCAGGACAGTTTTACACGCTGCTTGATGAGTATGATGAAGAAATACCTCTCCTTTCGTACACCTTAAGTGATGTAAACGAAGTTGCAAGGGTCAGTAGTTTGTTATAAGATTGATGACACACTTCAGCCATATGGCTTAAAAGTTCTTCGGCTACCACCGTATTATCCTGAACTAAACCCAATCAAAAATGAATGGGGAATTTTAAAAAAAATATAATGCTTCGCATAACATCGAACAAACTGTGATGGGAATAATAAAATTAATAAACGAACGTTTAGGTCAAATTGATGAAGAGATGTGGCGTACCTAATACAAAGAAGAAGAATACTATGGACATTTTGATATGGAATTTGAATTTATAATTAACCTTATAGAGAGCAGCGAATCCTAAAATTCCTCAATTTTATTGTTTTAGCAGCAAAACATATTAATATGTTTAACTTACATTTCACCCCTTAAGTTTTATATTTTAGTTAAACAAGTGTTTTTGTATTTCGTACTTCACTGTACCTCTTGTCACGCACACGAAGTCACTGTGTTTATACGAGGTTTACCCACACATAGGGCCGCGCGCACAGATGAGTTGAACTTACTATACTCAATAATAGGAATGAAAAAATAGAATTTTTTATATTCTATACAGGGTGAATTTTTGAAAAGGGCTTGGATGGCCAAATCCGAAACTATAAGGAATAGCGAAAAATGCTGAAAGGAGTCACGAGCCCGATTTTGATGAAACTTAAAACCTCATCATTAGATTTTTAAAAAACCCATAATCCTAGCTAGGAATCGAACTCGTTGATTTTGAAAAAAAAAACACACCCTTTATTATTACACCATACGATAGAGTCGCTGTTAAGGATCAAATTCTGCGAAATAATGATATACGGCAAATTTAAGGAAAATCTGTAATTTGAATAAAATTCATATTTCATGTACCTAAGTTTTGTATCATAATTTATTTCGTTCGAAATTCCAAAAAAGATCGTAACTATTCCGTGTTTTAAATTATGCTCAGAATGATTTTTTGGAGAATATTCTAAACGGAATCAATAATATTGAAATATTGAATGCAGTACGATCCTTGAGATCTCGAATCCAGCTATGTATTGAAAAGATTTAGAACAATTAATCAGTTACCGTAAGACAAATAAAATGTATTTTGTTAAAGATGTGCTCTTTCTTTTAGTTTGCCGTATGTCATTACTTTCCAGAATATGATCCTTAATAGCAACACTATAGTATAGTGTAATAATAAAGGGTGTGTTTTTTTTATTAAAATCAATGGATTCGATTCTCGGCTAGGATTATTGGTTTTTCAAAAATCTGATGATGAGGTTTTAAGTTTCATCAAAATCGGGCTCGTGACTCCTTTCAGCATTTTTCGCTTTTCCTTATAGTTTCGGATTTGGCCATCCAATCCCTTTTGAAAAATTCAGCCTGTATATACCTATATTATTATATATATATATTTTTTTTTTTATATTCACGGACATCTCACACAACGCTATCTGATCCCAAAGTAAGCTAGGAATAACCTGCTTGTGTTATGGGTATCAGACCACGGATATTAATACTTATATACTTTTTTAAACACATACATATTATACATAGAAACACCCAGACTCTTGAGACAAACATTTATGGGACACACAAATATTTGTCTCCGGTGGGAATCGAACCCACGACCTCCAGCGCCGCAGGCGGTATCACTACCGCCTGCGCCACAGAGGCAGTCCCAGTCAAAATTACTAAATTACTTTGAAAGAAATAATGTTCCTATATGACCTAGAACTTATAGAAATAGCTGTAAGTATAAGTTGGTCTACTGAATAAATAGAGGTTGCCTGGCAGAAATTGCTTTAGGCAATAAGGCCGCCAATTGTACTGCTATACTTGTAACATATTTTCACTTTTGTTTGTATGTTTTCTTGGTGTACAATAAAGTATTTAATAAGTAAAATTAATAAATAAATAAATGAAGAAATAAAATGTGAAGTGCAGTGTGAAAAATAGCTTATACAATGTGGAGTGTGGCATATACAGTGTGTTATATATCCACTGACCTACGCCGTCATCCATGCCAGCCACTATCCCTTGTACTGTGGCGGAGTAGCCGTGTGGCGCCACGTGTGCCGCGTAGCCCACGATAGTAGAGTAGCAGAGGGCATACGTTGGACCCTGCATTACACCCTGAGGAACACCATACATCATATATTATATTAAACAAATAAGCTGAGTCTTGACAATATTGTAAACACAATATCTTGTGAGTAACAACTCGATTACGTCAAATAAGGTGTATGAAAGGAGAGGTATTTCTTCATCAGACTAAGGAGCGTGTGAAACTGCCCTTACATTCAAAGGAACCTTTAAATTCTAGGTCTAAAGTTGAGGTGTCTCTAATTTCTGAACTAGAAAGCCCTCAATATTGAAACTTGTGTGGATGAATTTTTAAAGTAAACTTATACAAAATATTTGAAAATAATCACGCGTTGAGAAATTCCAACTGAAAAGTCATTTTATCTTTGACCCCCTCTCCCACAGGAACTGCGTAAAATGTCAAAAGTATCTTAGAGACTTCCTCGGACCATAAGCTCAGATTGTACCAAGTTTCATTCAAATCCATTCAGTAGTTTCGGCGCGATACTTATTCGGGATACAGGCAGACGGACAGACGGACAGACCGACAGACATGAAAAATTTTTATTACAGTTTCGGCTTCAGTATCGTATAGAGAACGCCCTACAATTAAAATTTGCAAAATATCTTCCATGTACAACAGACTCTCGATCCTCTACAGTTTTATTATACCATGTAAGTATATAGAAGAAAGAAGAAAGAAAAAGTTTTTTTATTCCACATTGATTGACATAAAAAAAATTATAAAAATAAACTAAAATACCTAAAAAAAAAAAAACACACTATTTAAAATTTACTAAATATAAGCATGTGGAACAATGGCCGTCTCTCAGCTTTAATGCTGTATGCGTGTGGTGCACGCATACAACGCTGATTTTCAGAGACGGCCTGACGGTTTGCATAATAATATTAAATATTCAATAAAATTGCCGTCACTTATGTAAATAAAATAAAGCAATATTTATTGTTAAAAATTACAGAGAAACATAATTATTACATATCTATATTTACATTATTACTATCTAAACTAAACCTAAATAAGGCCCCCGTGGCATTGTGCCCAAAAGACTAGCAGCATTCCCCCTTTGAATAGCAATACCTATTCGTTGAGCGAGAAAACTGCCAGCCCTTGGGTCACCAGTTGACTCCACAAGGCTCTTTTTCAAATTCTTGAAAAAATTTTGCGCATTGGGACCCCATGGACCTAGGGTCTCGACACCGACTGGACAAAAACGATACGATGAGTCGAGACCCTTATATTTATTAATTTTAATATTTTCAGCCGCTTCCGCTGCGGCACTGGCTTTTAATTTTGTTTTAGGAAGATGGGACGGGGCTAGAGTGTCAACACAAGTTGCATCCCACACCAGGACCCGACCCATCTCCCACGGTATCAAAGTTATACCATCCGGTCTCTTGCCATCGTCCCTGAAAACGCCGTTTGGCTCTAAGAGCGCAGGCACATTGGCGGTGGCAAGAGCACGGCGGATGATGTCATTCAGCGCAGCGTGGCGTGAGAAGCGGCCTGCGCTCTTTAAACATGAAAGACCATGATGCCCCAAAGTGTCAACGTTAAAACCGCAGGGGCAACGATGTGGAGCGCAAAGCGTGACGCCAAGTCTCAAACCAACTGAAATTCTTAGGATGTCCGGTTCCAAAAAAGTTCCGGTGTTGGCTATAGGGAAAGCTTTCAACCAATCACCGGATTCCTTTCTACTGAGCGCTAATAATCTGGCCCGATCCGGGCCTAGACTAGCATTTAAAAAGGAGTCAAAGGTTAATTTTGACATAGCGTCGTCCCAGCTCCGTTGTAAATTTGGATGGGTGGGTAAATTTTGACCCGGACAAGCCATTAGCCAAGCATTCTTGGCATCTGTAAGGCCAGTCGTCTCATAGTCTGTAAGACAATTCGTCAGAATTTTACCTACGAGACTCGACGTGGCATGTACAGATGACAAAAAGGCTGGCAAAGCCACACTAGAAATTTTGCGGATCCCTAGCCCACTATATTTAATGGGAAGAGATGCCTGGGACCAAGATTGTTCGCTCAGTTGTATATTGAGAATTGATTCCAAAGAAGATTTGATTAACGAATCAATAGAAAATAAATGACTTTGATGTTTCCAAAAAGGACAACAGCGAAGCAAATAAATAAATTTGGGAACAAACATACAAAATTTCAGAATTGTGATTGCGTAATGTGAACTAATAGAATGTAGCCGATCTACATTGGATTCAAATTTTGAAATTTTTTTTTTAAATTTTAAATTCAAATAAAATTAAATATAAATACTGAGAAAAAAGAAAAAAAAACAAACACAAAAAGGCATGTAGCCAAACACTAGTCTAACTTTTTTAGAGATGGCAACCCCAACGCACTTCCGTCTCCGAGACGCGACGCCAGGCCGAGAAGCTTTGCTTGTATAGTTGTATTGTTTGTTTGTTCTGTTTGACAAGTGATGGGAAACACAGACATGGGGATTCGGCGGGAAACTTTCAGACAAGCGTTACATTGTGTATTAATAATTTTTCAAAACTAGTGTAATTTTGAGTGTTTATGTGTAATATATGGTGGATTATCAAACATAAAGGTTCGACAACGTGCAAAAGTGTTGGAAAGTGATAAAGCGCAGTGAAACGCGAGTTTTTAGGTTTGTCGACGAATTCCACAGCAAGCCCTAGTAAGGTACCAACGCCTTACTAGAGTAGAACTTAGTCCAAACTTGGACATACATGAATACGCTGCTCCTAAGAAGAATCATAACATGAAAATGATTTATATTTTCACAATGAAATTAACTTGACTTTGGCATACTCTCAAACCGAGAAAGTCCAAAAACAAGAAGAAGAAGAAGAAACACAGACATCTCACTTTTGAACACTTTGAGTTAGCATTTCGTGAAATTATAAAAGAAAAATGTGTTTTACGCCTGTTTCATATATCATGCCGTGTTCGTGCTGACCATCAATGTCCCAAAATCACCATGCAAACAAGCTATAACCTCTGTCCGCCATTTAGCGTCCTTATATTCTAAAGAAAAACAGAGGCATCCCGGCGTCGCGATGAAACCGAATAGTAAGCAAGCTGCCCCCATAACAATATGACAGAAAATACTGCAGAAGGTAAGGATGAAGTTTTTAACATTTTAATCTTCTCCTTGTACTCGAATATTATACATAATTATTTTATACAGTTACACATTATTCTCTATCTTTAATTTTTACATAACTGACAAATTATACATGTAATAAGAATGCGAAAGGGTCAAGAGTCTGTACATGGAAAACATTTTATAATTTCAACTGTAGGGCATTGTATCATAGTTAGGTATGTACTGAAGCCAAAACTTATATCTAAGTACCTATACATTTCCATCGTTCATTTTCTTACGTGACGTAAACAAAGCACTAAGCTGGTAGCACGGGTTATTAAATTTCTGTGCACAATGTGTATATTTTTCCTTTCACATATTAAACAAAATTCAATTAAAAAATCTAGGTATCATTTCTAATTCTCATGCATTTAATTATTAATTTCAGGCAAAAGAAAAGAAACCACCCATACTGTGATAAAACATACAGGGACCATCTCAAAGTCATGCCGCATGCCAGCCATGTTAGCCGCCCACACTGGCCTTTGGAACAGAGGTAATAACAAAGCATTTAGATTCCGCTCAGGATATGTTATATTATTCTAAATAAATTAAATGTATGATAAATATGAAGAAATATTAATAAATTATGTTATAATTATAAATATAGTAAGTAGGATATGTATAAGTCTCAAAAAATTTCATAGGTTAATAATATATTAAATGACTTATCGAGTGTTGAAGATTAACCCTCATATTCACAATCGCCCACTAAACCCATTCCAGCCAAAACACACCCCAAGTCTATTGCTGTCTCTAACCAATGACAGAGTATGGTTAGAGACAGCAACAGACCCAAAATGCGTTTCAACCAAAACAGGTTCAACAAACGATTACGAATAAGGGGGTATGTGTGTAACAAAAATATAGATGAATAAACTTACCTCAATGAAGACCAAATGCCAGGGGTTCCGTATAAGCGATATGAGCACCATCCGCAGTCCGTAGCACATAAGGGAGAACGTCATCGTCTTACCGTATCCAAAACGGTTTAGGATTTTACCTGAAAATGTTATACAAACAGACAGTCATTGTTGAGTATAGAAATAGGTTATGGTCTTAGATTATATTATTTAAAGTCAAGATGGACCCTCGCTCTACAATCGACATAAACAAAACAGCTTACGATTTCGCAGATGTGTGCGTGCGCTGTCAAGCGGCCAGTGTCTTTACACTGTGCGTCGGCTTTTATGTGGGCGTAAATAATGATACCAGCTTCTCCCTAAAATTGCATTAAACTAAGTCTTATTATAGTTTATGTAAATAATCTATTAAAATGAAGGATGTATATACTATTATCAATATTGTATATTTATTTGTTTATTGGGTATGAGTATTAATACAAATATCAAATAAATAAAACTGAAGTGTCTACTTGTATTTTTTTTTGTGTAAGTAATAAAATTGTTCATGCGTTGACGGCATAGTGTTGTAGGTAAATTAATAACTTGTATACCTATAACCTGCCCGTTACACACTTTCTATTGCTTTTTTGTTTCTTAACTTGGTGGATACCTAGAATCTACTGAATTCGAATATAATGTATGTAACAATGATGCACCGAAAAACTCGTAGGAGTTGTGTGGCTTCATATCCTTCATTTATTTTATGCAATTTTTTATATCATAATTGATTTATTAGACCCAATTCATTATAATCACTACATTGTATAAATTTAAAACAAAGTCGGGTTATCTGTCCCTATATCCCTATGTATGCTTAAATCTTTAAAACTACGCAACGGATTTTGTTGGGCTTTTTTAGGGTTCCGTAGCCAAATGGCAAAAAATGGAACCCTTATAGATTCGTCATGTCTGTCTGTCCGTCCGATGTCACAGCCACTTTTCTCCGAAACCATAAGACCTATGCTGTTGAAACTTGGTAAGTAGATGTATTATGTGAACCGCATTAAGATTTTTTGTATAAAACTAGAAAAAAAGCAGTAAATTTCCCAATACTGCGAAATGAAACTCAAAAAAAAAATTTCATCATACGTGTCTATAGATAGGTCTTCAAAAGTGCTATTGGGTTTCTAACATCATTTTATCCTAAACTGAATAGTTTGCGCAAGAGACACTTCCAAAGTGAAAAATGTGTGCCCCCCCCCCTCTCACTTCTAAACTAAAAGAATGACAAAACTGAAAAAAATATAATTATGTTGTACATTGGCATAAAAACTTTCAACGAAAATTGGTTTGAACGAGATCTAATAATTAGTTTTTTTTATTACGTCATAAACCGCAATTTTCGCCTAAAAAATCATTACCACAGTGAACGTGTTAAGACATCAATCAAAGTTACAAACAACTACAACAACTTTTATACTATGTTACTTGCGGCTACGGAACCCTTCATGGGCGAGTTCGACTCGCACTTGACCGGTTTTATATGTAACATCCATTAAATAGTGGAGAAATACTGTATACCCGCGCTAAGCCGGAGCGGGCCGCTTGTAAACAATATAATAAGTACATAGTGTAATAAGAAATGAATATAATCATTTCCTAGACAAACTAGTTATACTTACCCCTTTCCCAATTGTTAAGTTGGGAAAATAAAACAATAAAGTGGCAACACTGATGAATATTGCGTGATTAATAATGAAGAAAAGAAAAATCAAAATATGCTTTATTTTGGGTTGTTACCGATACTAGCTAACGTGTTTAGAAGTTTTTAATCTCCAACTATAATTTCTACAAATTTTAATTGCACAAAACGACATTTTAGCTAGATTTTCGTAGACTACTTAGCGCGCGTTTTACGTGGTGACGTCAAAGCGACACGATCGGCACTAAGCAGCGGGTTAGACCAATTCATGTAACAGTTGCATGAATTTTTTTGCGCCGTTTCTGCGCCTTGACCTTCCATCTAGACTTTATATCTATGGTTATGGTATATGAATTTTATATCCATACTTATCATACATAGAAGTAAGTAAGTAAAACTTTATTGTACACCAATAAAACCAGTTAACAAAGAAACAAAATCACAAATATGTACAAATGGCGGCCATATCTCTAAAAAGCAATCTCTTAATGGCAACCTTTTTTTTTAAACACACAGATAGAATTTCTATGTACGATAAGTATGTACATATTTAAAAGTATAAGTATTAATATCCGTGGTCTGATACCCATAAAAAAGCAGGATTTTCCTAATTTACTTTGGGATCAGATAGCGTAATGGTTTAGTAAAAATGTTCGTGAATATTTACTTAGTTAAGGCCTACGCAAGGCCAACCTCGTGATCTGCTCTCTTCATTAGGGACCAATAATTTAAAAACTACAGATACGTTATGCATGATAAAGCACCCAGTCTCGAATAAACCCAAGCTATACATAAATATAATATACACATGCAGTACCTACATAATTTACCTGAAAAGAAGAAACACAGCAGCTCTCCGAAGAACGATTGTGCGGCGACGACCACGCCCTCTATTAACTTGATCTGAGCTGTATGCATTGTCTGTTCTGCTAACTCTTCTAAGAACCTGGGAAATGTATACTTAATATCTTATTAATCCCTAACAATATTAAACATACCTAAGTAACTCTGTCCGTCGGTTTGTCTGTTACGCTTTCACACCTAAACCAGTGGCACTAAAGCGATTTAGACAAAAATTTTGATAGTTTGAAAAACTCAAACTTTCTCTATAGTTTGAGTTCCTGGAAAGGACCTAGGCTACTTTTTAACTGACTGCGCAAGACGAAGGTAATGATTTTAAGTGATAACAACTTCCACGCGGACGGAGCCGCGGGGGAACAGCTAGTACCTATTATTATAAATTCGAAAGTTTGTGAAAATGGATGTGGAGGTTTGTTACTCAATCACGCTCTAACGACTGAACTCTCGGGATCTGGCTCAAATTTGGTACAACAATGGATTATAGCCTGCAATACCACATAGGCTATAATTTACATATTATTTCAGTTATATTTATTTATACATACATATAATTTTTTCTCAGGAATAAAATCCTCAGGGAAGCAGGAACGGAAACATAATTAAACGGCAACTTCGCCGTCGCCATCTAGTCATTAATAAATAAATGAGCAATTGTATTAAGCGGCTGAAAATATTAAAATTAATAAATATAAGGGTCTCGACTCATCGTATCGTTTTTGTCCAGTCGGTGTCGAGACCCTAGGTCCATGGGGTCCCAATGCGCAAAAATTTTTCAAGAATTTGAAAAAGCGCCTTGTGGAGTCAACTGGTGACCCAAGGGCTGGCAGTTTTCTCGCTCAACGAATAGGCATTGCTATTCAAAGGGGGAATGCTGCTAGTCTTTTGGGCACAATGCCGCGGGGGCCTTATTTAGGTTTAGTTTAGATAGTAATAATGTAAATATAGATATGTAATAATTATGTTTCTCTGTAATTTTTAACAATAATTGTATTATTTAAAGTTATATTAAAGGGGCTTTTTCCGCGTACGCTTAGGTTGTGGAATGACCTCCCTGCCTCGGTTTTCCCAAACGCCTACAGTATGGGGTTCTTCTAAAGGGGTCTTAAAGGGTTTTTACAGGGTCGGCAGCGCGAGTGTGGCGCCACTGGTGTTGCCAACGTTCATGGTCTGCGGTGACTCTCCCAGATGCCACCTTAGTGGTATAAAAAAACCGGCCAAGTGCGACTTGGATCCGCGCACGGAGAGTTCCGTGCCAAATAAAAGTAAAAAATTATGTTTGCAATATGGGAGCCTCGTTATTTTTTTTTTTGTTAAGTATTTGTTATAGCGGCAACAAAAATCTATAACTGTGAAACTTCAACACTTCAACACTCTAGCTATCACGGTTTCTGAGATACAGCCTCGTGACTGACAGATGGACAGCGAAGTCTCAGTAACAGAGTCCGGTTTTCCCATAAGGAACCCTAAAAAAGAACTAAAAAGACAAGCTACATACCAAAACATATAATATATGATAAAACTATCGAAGGTGCCTGCCACTACCGCAAAGACGATAAACACCATCACCCTGGGGATCCGTAGAACTTCCTTGAGGGCTCTCCCGGAGTCTTGTGGGCTGGTCATGCGTGGTAGCTGAAATAGAAGTATTTTTTGTGGACATCACACAACATCATCTAGAGTCTAGATTCTAGACCAAATTAAGCTAATATAAGCTTGGGCTATGGGAGCTAGACGACTGATAGACATACTTATATATTTCCAAATACATCTATTTCTATACTAATATTATAAAGAGGAAAGATTTGTTTTTTTTGTTTGTTTGTAACGAATAGGCTCCGGAACTACTGGACCGATTTGAAAAATTCTTTCACTGTTGGGAAGTTACAGTATTTGCGGTAAACAGAGGCTATGTTTTATTCCCATATTCCCACGGGAACGGGAGCTACGCGGGTGATACCGCGTGACGTCCGCTAGTAAATAAATATTTGTGAAACATTCTCACAAAACATCTTCTAGTTCAAATTAAGCTAATACATATAAGCTTGTGCTAAGGGATCTAGACGACTGATGAACATCCCATAATAATACAAACGCGAAAGTATCTGTCTGTCTGTGTGTCTATATGTTACGTTTTCACGCCTAAACCACTGAACCGATTTTGATGAAATTTGGTATACAGATAGTTTGAGTCGAAGGGAAGGCCATAGGCTACGTTTTAACTGACTGCGCAAAAGGAGGGTAATGATTTTACGCGATAACGACTTCTACGCGAACCGCGGGGAACAGCTAGTAACCACTGGATCACGAGGTAAATCAATAGAATTGGTAAAATAGAAGCGGTAAAAAGTCTAGAAACCCCATTGTAAGATGCGACTCAGGTTCCGGTCGTAATCCGCCACGAGTTGCTGCCTCTTTTTCTTCAAGTCGCGTTGCCCCTCCTCAGGACAGCCTAAGTAACTCCCATACAGAGTGCTATCATCCGCATAACAATGTGCATTCATTAGGACAACATTTCATTGATATGCGGCAGAAATAGAGTTGAGCACAACTTAGATCCCTTCGGTACTCTCGCGTTTTCCCGCAAAAAGCAGAAAGCCCGACCATCATAGAGGACCTAAATACGTCGCCCGTGCAGGAAGCTGGTCATCCAGCGGCACAATTTAGGCGGTAGACCATATGCCGGCAGCTTGGAAAGAAGCGACGCATGTTACACTCTATCGAAGGCTTTAGCGATGTCCGGGCCAAGTGTCAAGCTATAGGCGTATATTGTATCAATATAAATAATTTATTGCCTCAGTGGCGCATTCGTTAGTGTTGTTGGAAACCTACAAGTGAAGTTTTTCAATATGTGCAGCAAGTTGCATCAATCAACAGTTAAATACTCACATTAAGTCTTCTACAGCTGTACAGGTCTACTGCCGTCGCTACCAGCACCACTACAAAGGCTGGGGTGAAGTCCTTATACCCATCGGAAGGCGATACATAGTCTATAAGCCACCCTCCCAGTAAAGCCGTAATACCATACCCGGCTGTACCCCAGGCTCTTTGAGCGCCGTATTTTGAGCCTCTTTCGGGCCCTGGAATAATGAAAAATGCAGTATAATTATAGAGGCGTTCTAGAGAATCTATACTAATATTATAATGAGGAAATATTTGATTGTTTGTTTGTTTGCATTGCATATCAGAAACTACAAAAACGATTTGAAAAATTCTTTCACTGTTGTGAAGCTATAGGTATTATCCCAGAGTAACATAGACTATATTTAATTCCCGTATTCCCGCGGGAACGATAACTACACGGGTGAAACCGTGTGAGGTCCGCTAGTCTATACTAATATTATACAGAAGAAAGATTTGATTTGTATCGAATAGGTTCTGAAACTACAGAACGGATTTGAAAAATTATTTCGCTGTTGGGAAGCCCGTATTCCCACGGGAACAGGAGCCACGCGGGTAAAACCACGTGACGACCGCTAGTCTATACTAATATTATAAAGAGTTAAGATTTGATTGTTTGTTTGTTTGCATCGAATAGCCTCCGGAACTACTGGACCGATTTAAAAAATAATCTGGTTGTGAAGCTACACTATCGCCGGCTAACATAGGCTATATTTTATTCCTGTATTCCCACGGAAACGGCAGCTACGCGGGTAAAACCATGTGACGTCCGCTAGTCTTCTTATATATAAAAATTAATCGCAAAATGTGTTGGTAAGCGCATAACTTCAGAACGGGTGGACCGATTTCACTAATTCTTTTTTTGTTGTGTAAGGTATGGTCAGGAGAAGGTTCTTATGGAAGAAAAAATATTGTATTCCCACGGGAACAGGAACTACGCGGGTGAAACCACGTGACGTCCGCTAGTATATTAAAATAAAACCCTATCTCGTTTGGCAGAGCTTAAGTAAGTAATGAACTCCATGCCTCTTCCTACCCGTTCAAGGATAAAGGTATGACTTTATGTTAGTATATAAACTCGCTACTAACCTAAAACATCAAAACAGACAGCATCTCCAATACAGTTGGCAACATTGAAAGCCACAGTACCAACACACATCAGTACAACAAAAGCCCAAAACGTAGCTGTCATATAGAAACTATCTCTCTTCTCAACCTTATCATCTAAACTAGCAGTCTTATTAATCACTTCCGTAAAAATCCCTGTATTATTTGATATATCTATAGTCTTAATATCAATATTTTCTTCGTCATATTCAAAGCAAATTAAATCACAACCATTTTTCGGCGCGCATAGAACATCGTTATCAACGGCTGATGAAAAATTCATAGACATTAAAGAGCATGACGTGTTTAACACTACTTCATTTATATATACTGTGTTTATGTATGACGTGTTTGGCAGATAAACGTCAAAACTGCCAGAAATGTCACAATTCCAATGACAGTGATATTTTTCTTGGACATTGACATTGTTGTACTGTTTTAAATAGACTGTGTCGTTTAGTCTATGGATGGTTTCGACTAGTTTGTCGTTGGGCTCTTGCGGTTCAGGCATTGGAAGGAACCATAGACAACAGTAGGATCCAGACATCGCGCCTATTAGAAGCATGAAGATTAGCTTTCGGCGGGCCTGAAATAGAGAAAAATATTATTACTTTAAAATTAACAACCAATGATATTTCTCTTCACAATATCATCTTGCCCAAATAAGCTGGAGCCATAGGATCTAGACCACGGATAAACATATACACAACATTCACAACTCCTATAGAAATGTTTGCAAATCACACAAATTTTTGTTTCAACCCGGGATTCGAACCCGAGACTATATAGTAAGGCATATATTAATTTATATTAATTTTCGGGCTGGTTTCATCATAAATCGAATGATACAATTCTATACATTCGTGCCGTGTAACTTTCTCAAAAAGTATCGGTAGATGGCGCCTACGTCGCCCCAAGACGTATATTAGGTGGAAAATTTGGTTGGTTCCGAGTAGGTTTCGGTGGCTAAGTGGTTAAGCATCTTGCACGGAATGCGAGAAGATGCAGGTTCGAATCCTGCTCAAAACCAATTCTTTTTTCCATATTTAAAATGTATAGTAAGGCAGTAGTATAAACTCTACCATACTAACACTGCTCCATCAGCACACTCAATTCAAGAGAAGGATGCCTGAAGCTTCTTCTATTCACATCAAAGAATTCTTCTACATTTCTACAACATCTCTAAATTATTCAAAGAATAAGAAATATAACGTGGGAAACGTACGCATCAGACTCACCGGCCAGAAGTCCACCACATACCCGAATAAGGGCTTAGCCGCCGCCCACAAGAGGGGCAGTACCGCAGTCACCATGCCCATGACTCCCGGAGACACGCCCAGCTGCCGTCCGAAGACATTGAGCTGGGGTAAGATGGGCCCAAGAGCTGTTGACAAAAAGAATTGCTACATATTTTTTTTTACTTGAATGAAAATCCTCATGGATGTTGTTGCCGGACTCCTACCGACTAAAAAACGTCACGTAACGCCCAACAGCCTATGGTTGTGAGCGTAAGCCCTCGGAAGGATGTCCCAGGACTCCCAACAGACCCACGGCCGCCACTGCGGCCTCGCCCATGGGGTGGTTCGGGTGCTATCCCGCGTCTTTGGGGGGTTTCGGATGTGATCCCGCTTCTAAGGGGGGGCGTGCGTGAGTTGCTCACGTCACGCTGCCGTCATGGGCCTGCTTCTGTAAGGACGGTGAGTGACCCTCTCCCCGTCCTCAGACCCCCGGTCATAGAATTGTTACATTAGCTAGGTTCTGAAAAACTCTTCTTTTCGACCTCGAACAACGTGGAGCATGTAATCTTTAGAAGCGCTCGTGGCCCCGCGGCCTCAGTGTTTTGTAAACGATCACTGCAGTAAGCTACTTTCACTACGGCCGGGCCCTGGATGGGTATCCATCCATGTGACCACTTTGTGACATTTATTTGAACGTTTCCGTGCTTCGGAAGGCTCGTTAAGCCGTTGGTCCCGGGTGCCAGTAAAATGGCAGTCGTTAAGCCAAGTTAAGGCCCTTATAGGCGGCTTGAAAAGTTTCAACAGCAGGCAGTCACAACCTGTGCCTGTCCATTTCAATACGGCAATACGGCTCACAACCTGTTACGTGGCACAAATTCTAAAAAAGGTGAAAGCTGGGCATATAATTTGCCTCTGCCTAATGCCTACCCCTTCGGGAATAAAGGCGTGACCATTACGTATGTACGTAATTTCAGTCTCACTGTGCCACTGTTTTCACAAATATCCTACCAAACCTTAGACCATATATCACAATTTTTATTGTACAGTCAACAACAATGAAATGTACTAGTTTAATCATATAAAATGATGTACTGATGTACAATGCTTTTTATAAAGCCAAAAGACCAAATGGTCATGTGGCTTGGCAGAAAACAATGCTTAAGTAAGGCGCATCCTGTGGTTAGATGATCTAAGTACCAAACACACACTTCCCTGCTTGTGATGTTCATCGCGATTTACGCTCGCTCGTATTGGCCGCTCCACTAAAAACAGAAACCGTTAATCATCATGCCGCTCGTGCTGCCTGGCGATCCATATTTTAGGGGTTTTTATCAGCGCGAGTCAAAGGAGCGGCAATACAAGCGATGAACAACGACGCGATGTGTGTCTGTTATGCCCTAACAGCGTCCTGGAGTATCCTTTCGAGGCTGTTAGGTAGGATAGGATACGTGTGGTTTTTAGTCGGTAGGAGTACGACATAGCATCCCTGTAGGAATTTCCTCACGTTAAAAGAAAAGGCCCTAACATCCACACATTGCACTGGGCAATATTCACGTCAGCAGAGCGAGCAGCATAGTGTGGCTGAAGAATAAAGACTGAACAGGCAGTATAAATAAGAAGATATAGAGAGCGCGTATAGCACCGGTCTCCTTGTGCACAACGTAGGAGATGAGCTATATCGATGAATAGTGACGCCAATATTTGTTTAACGTAAAAGTAACAATAATATGTCTTGCCTGTGAGATGTAATTATTGATTTCGTTTTAGTCTGTTTCAGGGTTTAGTTTTTACGATTTTGCAGAGCATTTAACCATTAATATACTAAAAAGATGTTATTTTAAAGCGTCGTCATGGTCTCACCCGTGCCTACTGGTCCCTCTTGAGGCCGCTTCCCACGGTCCGCGATTCTGTGGATCATCACGCACAGCCGATGATTACGAACGGCAACGCACGGAGACAGGGCTCTTCCAACGGTGCGTGTCGGTCTGTGTCGATCTTTTGATAACTTCATTCCAAGTGCAAAGTGAAAGAGAACGTGTCGCCGCAGCGGCGGCTGTGGTATTAATTAACAATTACCAAATGATGCGATCTAGTAAAAGTAAAAAGAAAGCACGTCGCTGGTGGATATTAGCATACAACAAAAGTCGTTTAACGTAAGAGTGCATAAACATACATCTAATTTTATTTATTTTCTGTTTTGTCACCCATAGCAGTGAATCACGGTAGATTTTTTTTAAAAATAAGATCATTTGTCCACTTCATTTCTCCGCAACCAACTACACACAAACAACACCACTACTCGTGTCAGCGGACAAGCAAGTTCTGATTTGTCGTCGTCTGTGCTACCATGACGCGCTCGGACCGCGGCGGATCGCACCTTTGAAGTTACCGCCTCGCGACGGATACCGGCGCACCGCCACAGACGTCCTTTGCTACCACGGACGAGGGGTTATGTGTCAACTCGCCAATCTGAAAACTCGACCATCGGCGAGTTTACAACTTAAAATTTCTTTGATGGTAATCTCGCCATATTTTTTTAAAACTTTTGGCGAGATTACCATGCCTCTTAGTGACAATAGTAATTTCGACCAATATAACGAAATATTAGGTACCTATAGCTTCCATGTAATAAAACGTTCATTTTTTGTTATAACAATACTTTATTATATAATAAAAATTCATTAGACATGAAATAAATAACTTATCATTAAAATTTTGCTATCTTGATTTATTTTCTTTTTGAGGGTAAAATGAAATATTTCATTACAAATCCCATTGCATTCATTTGCTGCGTTGTTAATGTGATAGCAAATATACTTAATAATATTGTGTTTATAGGGGATAACAGTTTTATTTAGCTATATTATTGATAGTAGTTAATATACAAGTTACCGTGATCTGAGTAAAATAGCTACTTTACATCTATTCTGTATTTGTGACACACCTTTTAGGTAAGAAGTTTTATTAATATTTTTATCATTACTTTCGTAATACATTTCAGTGAAACGAAAGCATTCAAATTTTCTTTCAATCATTTTTTTTTAGTCATGAGCTGTGAACCTTTATCAAGCAAGGGTCATAAGTTAACTATAATTACTTCGCAAAGGGGAGGACGAATCCTTTTGTGCAATGGCTACAAATATAACATGAGAGGAACGTACAACAGGCATACAACATGGCGTTGTGCGTCTAGGAAATGTTGTTCGGCAAAGTTAGTAGTGAATGAAAATTCTATTATAATAAAAGAAGAGCTCCACACTTGTACACCTGACGTGGCCAAAAATGTGGCGAAAGAAAAAATAAACATTTGTTTACAAAGGGCATGTAATGAACTTACACCAATGCCAACAATATATTCAGATGTTATTGAGGAAATGAAATTTTCTGACCTGAGCACTTTAAAAAAATGCCAGAGTTTAACAACATAAAAAAAACTTTTTATAAACACCGAAACAAGTCATTGGGTACAAGCAAATTACGTTTTCTTAAATTAAAAGACATATGTATTCCTGGAAAATTTAAGCACTTATTGTTGGCGGACTATATGGAAAAAAATACAAGGATATTAGTGTTTTGTAGCAAAGAAGGACGAGAGGTACTGCGTCACGCTAAATACATATACTGTGATGGCACCTTTAAGTGTGCTGTTCCTCCTTTCAGACAATTGTATACCATACACGCAGACTTAGGCAGTACTAGTGATAATGATATAAATATTATACCTACAGTTTACGCCCTCCTACCTGATAAGAAAAAAAGTAGCTATGAAACTTTATTTAGGCTTTGTAAAAGTCAAGTATCGGAATTTGAACCAATTAAAGTAACAACTGACTTTGAAATCAGTGCTATGTCTGCTGTCAATACTGTTTTTCCCAATGCAAAAACTCAAGGGTGTCTGTTCCATTTCAAGCAAGCTGTGTTAAGGAAAGCCAAGAAACTTGAGATAAACAAATTAAAATTATGGAAGTGCCACGTCAGACGTTGCATGGCGCTTTCTTACCTACCCACCGAATTCGTATGTGATGGCTGGCTATACGTACTCAGTGAAATGGTGAACAACAACACAAAGGTTATGAACTTCAACAGTTATTTTGAAAGCACATGGTTAAAACCGAAATCCTCCTTGTCAAATAAATGGTGCTTTCACGATGTGAAGTATAAAACGAACAACGCCACGGAGGCCTGGAATTCTAGATTGAACAAAAAAGTTACAGCAAAGCCTAACATAGCAGTGCTTCTCAATGCTCTTCAAAAAGACAGTGATTATTATTTTACAATGTGGAAAAAAAATTGTTATATCACAAAGAGAACCGAACAAGCTAAATTGACACAAATAAAAATTGAAATAATTTTGCGGGAACTGGTCGATCAAAAGATCTCACTAGGACATTGTATCGAAAAACTTGCGCAAATTTAAAATAACTACATATAGATAAAATTTACTTAACTGTTAATTATGATTTTTATATTACCTACGTTTTTTCTGTGTTCAGATAATTTAAGATATTAATTTTGATTTTTAAATAACGATTTTTCTTGTTTAACATCTACGTTGTTGATATTGAACTGTAAATTAGGTTTTTTTCGCAAAAGCATTATTAATTTCTGTCTTCAAACAGATTTTGATCTTGGACAATTACTTACATTTTGTGGGCAGACAGGGGCATATTTTGCTATATTTTACTTTTTTCATGATTTATTATTGAATAATAAAATACTGTTTAATAAAATCTAATAGGTATACGTTTTATTACATGAAAGCTATAGGTACCTAATATTTCGTTATGTTGGTTGAAATTACTATTGTCACTAAGAGGCATGGTAATCTCGCCAAAAGTTTTAAAAAATATGGCGAGATTACCATCAAAGAAATTTTAAGTTGTAAACTCGCCAATGGTCGAGTTTTCAGATTAGCGAGTTGACACATAACCCGGACGAGATCCTTCCCACGGTGTGTCGTGCGAGCTGGTCCGCGTCCGTCCGCGATATTGCAGACCGTGGGAAGCTGCTTTTGGATATGCACGCTATACACGTAATGTTGTGTGAGAATGTCCAACAATATTTATTTATGTATTTATTTATTTATTTATTTATTTATTTACCTTATTTATACTCTAAGGTTGAAGTATTTATTGTTTAAACTGAACAAGTGGTACGAGTGCAAAATATAGCAGTGAATGTACCTAGTTCAAAATGTCGTGATGACGCAATCAAGAAAGTTGGCACTGATCATGCATAATTTGTATGCACTAATGGAGACGATTGTCTTGCTAAATGGGCGAAGAAAATGTATAATTTGTCGAGGTCAATGTAAATAGAAATACAGGCTACGTTCACACGGCGCACGTTTTTCTCGTGCACGATATTCCCGTACACGAACACGATGCAATCGTTCACACGGCGACCATTCAACGCGTTTTTAACTTTACGATAAAATCGCATAAATGGGTTAGTCGTGTGAACGATCAATGTGTACATAAGCGCCACTACGATGCGTATTCGAGAAAATTGTGCCGACGCATGGCGATCCTAGTGGCAACTCCGCACGGTATACGGTAAAAACGTGTCTCGTACACACGATTTTCCCGTATGGACTCCATGTGCACAGTTTCTTAAATTGTTTACAGCCACTACGATTTCATCGTGCACGAGATAAACGTGCGCCGTGTGAATGCTGCCTGTCAATCCTAGACATTATAAGCTCGGGTCGGAGAACGGAGTACAGCGGTTCACACCCCTGGATTTCCACCATCAGCGGTGCCATTGCAACATTTGCAACCCACTTCCATAGGGTAGAAATTGTTATGGCGGCTGTACACACTCGGCGAGACACCCCGAGACAGGCCGAGTGCGAGTGTGTACAGGGCGCACTCGTCTCGTCTCGCTCCTGTCTCGCTCTCTCGTTCTCGTCTCGGTCGCTCTCGGTGGCGTGTCGGTTTTTGCGCCCGAGTCAAAGGGTCTCGTTGGCTCTTGCGAGGTAAATGAGAGCGAGCATGTACACACTCGTTCATTTAGTTGCCCGCAGATAGTTTTAATGAACAAACGTATTTCATTAAATGGTCTAAAGAACTCGAATCATAGTTTTTTGACGGCTATCAGATAGAAGTCGTTTTATGGAATTCGAAGGATGTTAAAGACAAGGATAAGCAATGTGTTCATGATGCTTGGGTGCGAATTTTCGCCTCTATTCAGTCTGGAGCTGCAGCGGAATCAGTTTATAATCGTTTTTAAATTTAATAAACATTTTATTATAATAATAGCTTGCGGTACAAAAACAAACAGCAGCAGCAATTTCCACGTCCATTGTCGCGGGAGTCCTATGAGACTCTGAGCTTACGAGTGTGTACAGGCATGCTCTCGCCGAGAGCCTTCTCGGCCGAGGCTCTCGGCGAGAGGCTCTCGACGAGTGTGTACAGCCGCCATTAAGAATCTGTCTCAGACCCGAAAATAATATCGCGAACATTAGAATGCAGACGCATTTTGCTGAAATGCAATAATGCCAATAATATTACTAAACTATGATTATTAATTTCAGTCAGTAAAATGACATTTCTTGAATGAAAATTCAGTACTAAATTCAGTATAAGTGACAGTTGCACTTGTCATTTTACTGACTGAGATTACTATGATCTTCGACTTTACCTGTGACATACTACGAACCCCGTATAATCAATTTAATCGAGGGCACCGGCAGGGGTGCACTCAACAGTTTATATACTTATTACAAAGGAAATCTAAAAACTCTTTATAATATCAGTAGATAGATTAGCTGTGCCCGCGACTTCGTCCGCGTGGAATGTAATAAAAAAAATTAGTTTATTTAGTTTTTCTTTTTGTTTTTGGCATTTTTTTCTAAAATAAAAGAATTTTTCTAAAATAAAAGTAGCCTAAGTTACTCCTTATTACATAAGCTATCTGCCAGTGAAAGTCCCGTCCAAATCGGTCCAGCCGTTCCAGAGATTAGCCGGAACAAACAGACAGACAGACAAAAATTTTAAAAAAGCTGTTGATTTGGTCGTGCACAAGCCTCCTTCAGTGCGTAGTGTACTATAGGTATTATCGATTGCAAGCAACACAAACATACGTAGATAACAAAACGCCAAAAATCCTGTTTTTAGTGAAATATGATTTACGAAGAAAAAATCTTCACCCGTGTATTTAATGTTTACGTCGCCGAGCCAACGCTAAAGCGCAAGTCACACTGCCAGCGGGCGGGTGAGCGAGCTAGGCACACTGCGAGCTGCCGAATAACCTACGTGGCTGATGCGAGCGAAGCTACTCGTTTTCGTCGTTAGGCGCGCCCGCTTCGCTAGCTTAACTACAGTCCTCCCCGTTTCGGGTACTCAGACTAGTCGTCGCTTGTCATTCGAATAGCAGTGTCCACGTGTCTAGTCTCATCCGCACTACCCGGTTCGCCCTTACGTATGTAGTTTTTGGTGTAAACCCCATAGTTTAGCTCGGCAATGTCGCGTAGTTTGCATAACTTCAATATCTCACTTCACCCGCCGGCCTAGCTCGCTCGCCCGCCCGCTGGCGGTGTGGCCTGGGCTTAAAGCTATACAATGGTATAGTAAGTTCAACTCATCTGTGCGCGCGGCCCTATGTGTGGGTAAACCTCGTATAAACACAGTGACTTCGTGTGCGTGACAAGAGGTACAGTGAAGTACGAAATACAAAAACACTTGTTTAACTAAAATATAAAACTTAAGGGGTGAAATGTATGTTAAACATATTAATATGTTTTGCTGCTAAAAGAATAAAATTGAGGAATTTTAGGATTCGCTGCTCTCTATAAGGTTAATTATAAATTCAAATTCCATATCAAAATGTCCATAGTATTCTTCTTCTTTGTATTACGCCACATCTCTTCATCAATTTGACCTAAACGTTCGTTTATTAATTTCATTATTCCCATCACATTTTGTTCGATGTTATGCGAAGCATTATTTTTTTTTTTAAATTCCCCATTCTTTTTCGATTGGGTTTAGTTCAGGATGATACAGCGGTAGCCAAAGAACTTTTAAGCCATATGGCTGAAGTGTGTCATCAATCTTATAACAAACTACTGACCCTTGCAACTTCGTTTACATCACTTAAGGTGTACGAAAGGAGAGGTATTTCTTCATCATACTCATCAAGCAGCGTGTAAAACTGTCCTGCCCTCTCCCAAATGAACCGCGCAAAATATCGGGATCAAAAGTATCCCAGAACCTTCTTCGGATCCTAAGCTCAGATTGTACCAAATTTCATTTAAATTAATTTAGTAGCTTCAGCGTGATACTTATTCGGGATACAGACAGACATGAAAATTTTTAATTACATTTTCGGCTTCAGTATCGATTAGAGAACGCCCTACAATTAAAATTTTCTAATTATCTTCCATGTACAGACTCTCGACCCTCAACAGTTTTTTTAGACGTTATGATCTCTTTACGTTTTAAATCAAGTCAAACAGTTCAATTTTTGTCATATTTGCTGTATAAGCAATGTTTTTTTTCTATCGACCAACTCGGCATTTCAATTTTTTTTTTCATTAGAATTTGGAGCTCTTTCATTTTTTGACTATTCTGTAGGCCTTTATAAGTTAGACAATTCTACCATACATTATTTTGTTATGTCTCGAAGGGTTTAGGCAGCGTTTTCGTTAAAAGCTCCCAGACACCTTATTTTTTTCTGACATCTCCAACTAATATCGTTATTTATTTTACTCAATTTATATACAAACTCAGCAAATTATATTATACGCAAACCGTTCTTAAGAATCATTGGTGATCTCAGCATGAAAATCCATGCAGTAGTTTTTAAGTTTATCGTGAACAGACAGACGCGGCGGGGACTTTGTTTTATAATAATATGTAGTAATAAAAAATATTAATTACATCGAATTGACACATAAAAAATATTTACCTGACTTCTTAAACATTTTCTCCGTGAAGGACTAGACATTTTCTTTAACGACTGTACCCATGGGATTATCACTTAGAACACTGTGTAATGAATTATAATGTAACCAACTTACACAGAATGTCAACGTTGCAGTTACATTGAGACTTGTCATGATATTTAATTTCGTTTCATTATAAAGTAAGAGTTGCCTTCAAAACGTGGTAGATGACGCTGTAGGCTTTTTGTCTATTATGATTTTTAATTCGCGGCCACACAAATGAAAACTGTATAATTATTAGCGCACGCACACATAGCGCCGCGCGCACTGATGAGTTGAAATATCTATAGGTACCTAGATAATGCGGCTACGTATCGCATCTCATGGCTCCTCTACACTGCCCGCGAAGTTGAACGAAGTTAAATGAATACGATAGTGTAAAGAGGCACTTCGGCTTACCTCGTCAAAAACTATACCTCCCCTCAGGCGACTTTATTTGCTGTCGATTTTTGCGCCTCAGTCAATGGGCCCAAAGATGCGGGAAGTGCGTTCACGAAGTACCTCTCTACACTACTTGGCCGACATCGTGTATGCCGGTGCTTTGCCGGCGCGTGATTTAAGCTATAATTAGTGCTTTGGTGTATGTGATCCAATTATCAGCGTAAAACAGTGGTCAGGAGCAAATTATGTTGTTCCTGGAAACTCTGCCACACAAATTTCTTTGTTCATTACAAACAGCGGCAATGTGCGTGCGCAGGCTACTGACACCACTGAGTGTGTAGTGACGCACTTTTTTCGAACTTAGACAAAGTTTCTAGAGTACTTCGCCTATGAACTTTGCGGGCAGTGTAGAGGAGCCATTAGTTATTAGGTTTCATGAGTTTTTAGTTCCAGCTGACAAGTTCGGTGACCTTTATGTACTTTTTTGATTTGATATTAATGATTTGATGATGAGTTTATGTTGATTTAAAAGATTCCTTCCTACTTCAAGGGCTTAGGACCGGCAGAAACACGCTATTTATCATGCAATTGCAAACAAAAACATTAAGTACTGTTAGTAAACATTAGGTATGAGAAAAGTATTCTGAAATGAAGCATTTCTGGCGTAGTTAAAAATTTTAAATCAACTTATTTACAGAATTAATTGAGAATCAAAGCTTAAATACCGATTTACAAAATCATGTAACACGCAATAATTGTTCAAAATGCTCACCCCCAGTGTCTATGCACAGATTGGCGCGGCGCACTAAGTTGCGTTTTAAGCTGCGAAGCACTAGCACATTTGTTTTTATTTGTTCAAATGCCAAAACAATTCTTTCACGTAATTGTGTAACACTCACAATGTCTTCATTGTAAACAAGTCTTTTAATATCTCCCCACAAATAAAAGTCTAAGGGCGTTAGGTCGGGTGAACGCGGCGGCCAGGCTACCGGTCCACCACGGCCTATCCACTGCGTACCAAACACTTCACTTAAATATTCGCGCACTTGGCGTCCATAGTGAGGTGGCGCACCGTCCTGTTGGAAGTACAAGTCCCTATGAAATGCGAGTGGAATGTCATAGAGCATCTCATTAACCACATGTCGGAGTAGCACCAAGTATGTAGCACTGTTCAAACGACCGTCAATAAAATATGGGCCAAGTAGATGATCACCGATGATACCAGCCCACACATTCAGACTAAACCGGACCTGGAACGAGTCCCGCGTAGTAACATGTGGGTTGTGTTGTCGGTGAGCCCACCAATGTTCATTGTGGACGTTATAAACGCCCACGCGCGTAAACAATGATACGTCGGACCACAAAATGTTCACGTCCTGATGTTCAAGGAGCCAGTGACAAAAAACTGTCCGAGCGTTATTGTCCTGCGGATGCAACTCTTGAACACGTCGGAAATGGAACGGATGCATTAGTTCGCGATTCAGCAGCTTCCACACTGTGGTATGATGAACACCGAAACGGCGACCGGCTTCACGCGTACTGGCTCGAGGTTCTTCCTCAAAATAATTGAGAATCTGCTCTTGCCGATCAGCTGATAGGCCTTGTGTACCACGACCTTGTGCATGTCGAGGAACCTCGAACTGTCGGTGATCCCTTAAGCGCTGTGTGGCGGCAAGCATCATGCGACGAGATGGTATTGGTCGGTCTGGAAACATTTCCCTGAACATGCGAATTGCATCAACAACGTTATTATTAGAAATAGCGTAAAGGCGCACCATTTCCACCAACTCAACGTTACTGTAACGCTCTGACATCGTTACCGGTGTTGTTACGGACGTTACGTAGATATCGGCGCGTGCGGTTATACTCACGCTGAACGCGGGCGAGCGACTAATTAATTCAAAATTTCAAATTCACCGATCAAAGGCGCCGCCTGAGCCGCTCGCTCCTGCGCGGGGGTTGGAGGGGTAACTTACACGCGCCGCGCCGCCACCGAAGGCACAGTATAAATATGTTGTTTAATACAGTGCCGAAGGCCTCCTTTGCCTATGCCTACACATTTGTATGTGCCTACTAAACTGTAGGCAAAGAAGAAACGGTTTTGAATGGACGGTGAAAATGTACCTATGTAGGTAATAGTATTATTAGAATATTTAGAACCGATTCATACGAGTTGCTTTTTAAATTTATTTTATTTAATAATTATTAAGAACTTAATTTTACTGCCCCATTTTTTCACTTAATATTGGTTTAGTATAAGCAGTAGAGTTCCCGTAGCAAATAGAAAAGAATTTAAGCAGAAAAAAAAAAGTGTAAAAAAGGTGTCTTCTTTTATCCCGAAATATCAACGAGTGTAGGCAGTACAGTCATGTGTGCAAGTAATGCACAAATGCAGATCAACATCCTGTATTTTGGTATGTGTACCGTATACATATACATTCATATGCATGTAGTAGAAAGCGGTAATTTTAATATTACAAACAGACACTCCAATTTTATTTATTTGTATGTATGTATGTATGAATGTATAGATGTGTTGTGTAGATTAGACAATACACGAATGTGTAGGTACTTTAGTCAGATAGCCACTACACCACAAAGTGGTTAACATCTGGTTCTATGTAGGTATTATTATCAGCGTACCTACTTTTCTCTGTCTACGTTATAAAAAGACCGGTTCATGATATTACTTCTTTGTAATAGGTAAGGTAATTATTATAAATGCGAAAGTTTGTGAGTGTAGATGTTTGTTACTCTTTCACGCTCTAACGAATCAACGGATCTGGCTGAAATTTGGTACAGGGATAGAGGGTGCTTTTCTCCCTAGAAAATGTTCCCATGGGAAGAAGGATGGGAATAAAATACCGTGTGGGACGGAGCAACGGGCGCCATCTAGTTTGATTTATAATCCAGCTAGATCAGATGTTCTGTTAACGATTACTAATAGCCTGAGGACGGTGGACACTTGGACAGGTTGCTCGCCGTCCTTAAGCCCCGGGTCATGGAAGCAGGTAATCTATGGACAGCCTAACCTGACTTCCGAAGCAAGGTCCACCGCTCGCCACAGACAAGGAGTTCATCCTCACACTCTACGTCCGGAGCGTTCGAGACGTAGTAACTATTTAGTAATCTGTGGTTCGAGTTAGATCCGATAGGGGCTTTCTTCCGCGCACGCTTACTCACATGATCTCCCTCGAGTTTTCCAAACGTCTACAGTATGGGGGGTTCTTCAAAAAGGGTCTTAGAGGATTTTACAAGGTAGTCAGCGCGAGTTTAGCGCCTCTGTTGTTGCAAACGTTCATACGCTGCGGTGATTACCAGTCCTTCTGGTGGGCCGTATGCTTGTCTGACACTTTACGTAGTAACTATTATTTAATCTGTGCTTTAGTGGTAAGTAGGTATATTTAAAAAAAGAAATCGCATTCATCTCACTCCCTTAGAAGCAGGGTCTAACGGACTAAGATGAGTATCTTTCCGTTCTTTAGAATTGGAATCCATGTTAAGCCATCCCACAACTCTCGGCTTTCATGTTCGGGGGCCTGAGGACGATGGGTGGGCTGTTCGCTGTCATTACAGAAGCAGGCCTCACACGGCGCGGAGTGTCGTGAGAGATTCGAGCACGACTCACGTCTCGAAGACCGGGATAAGATCCGAACCAATTCCCAAAGAAGCGGAATAGCACCCAGACAAATCCCAAAGAATTCATAGGCGTGGTCGTCGTGGCTGCCGGCAATCTGGGACATCCCTCCGACGAGTTAGTCGAGGCGATATTTTTTTTGATTTGATCCTAAGTTTTTCTTTTGAAATATGGAATTCTAAGGTCAAAGCCCACTTTAACGACTCCGCTCCCACCCGGCAAAAACAATATAATTCAAATATAGGCTTTAAATATTGCTCTTTAGATATATTTTACATTGCCATCATCAATTAGCAGACAGCTCGCTTTCAGCGAGCTTACCGCCGTCAGACTGCTCGGGAGTGGACGCCTCGCTGGCCGTGCGTTGTAGGGTCCGTTCACACAGACCGGCTCGGAGAGCATCGGCGCGCACTTTTCTTTTCACACAGACCGGATCGTATACGCTCGGAGCTGGTCGGAGCGGAGCCGCCAACTATTTCACATAGACCGGCTGGAAGCGGATGCGCTCGGAGCCGGTCGGATGCCCTCGCAGCCGGTCGGATGCGCTCGCAGGCGGGTGGATTCACTACAAAGGCAGTACCAGTATCCACGCAGTCCAAGTTTTGTTTTCGGTGTTAACGTGTGCTTTTCGGAACATGCTTTTAGATAGCCCCGATGAAGAAATATATTAAGTTTTCATCAGTGATGTTTTCGTATAAGTACACACAACTGTTCTGTTTAAATTGTGCCATCAAAATGGCGGTCGGCGTGGGGCGGCGCGCACGCAATCGGAGCCGATCGGCTGCGCGAGCGGGAAAGAGCACGCAATCGGAGCCGATCGGCTGCGCGAGCGGAAAAGAGCACGCAATCGGAGCCGATCCGCTGCGCGAAAAGAGCATGCAATTGGAGCCGATCGGCTGCGCGAGCAAGAAAGAGCATGAAATCGGAGCCGAACGGCTGCGCGAACCAGAAAAAGTACGCGATCGGAGCCGGTCAGCTCCTCTTATTATTTCACACCAAGCGAAACCCCAAAAATCCTGTTTTTAGTGAAATATGATTTACGAAGAAAAAATCTTCACCCGTGTATTTAATGTTTACGTCGCCGAGCCAACGCTAAAGCGCAAGTCACACTGCCAGCGGGCGGGTGAGCGAGCTAGGCACACTGCGAGCTGCCGAATAACCTACGTGGCTGATGCGAGCGAAGCTACTCGTTTTCGTCGTTAGGCGCGCCCGCTTCGCTAGCTTAACTACCGTCCTCCCCGTTTCGGGTACTCAGACTAGTCGTCGCTTGTCATTCGAATAGCAGTGTCCACGTGTCTAGTCTCATCCGCACTACCCGGTTCGCCCTTCCGTATGTAGTTTTTGGTGTAAACCCCATAGTTTAGCTCGGCAATGTCGCGTAGTTTGCATAACTTCAATATCTCACTTCACCCGCCCACCTAGCTCGCTCGCCCGCCCGCTGGCGGTGTGGCCTGGGCTTAAAGCTATACAATGGTATAGTAAGTTCAACGGGAACACCCAAAAATTCCGAAATATGTTTTTCCGAATTTCAATATTCCGATGTTCAAAATTCCGAAGATTATAATTCCTAAGAAACAAAGCTCCGAATATTCAAAAGGACGATATTCATTTATCCGAAAGTCATAAGTACGAATTTTTATTTTTCCTAATTTCATTAGTACGAATAATCAAAAGACCGGACTGTTATATTCCCGAAAAACATTATTCAGAATTTCAAATATCCGAAAATTCACTGTTTAAGTTTTTAAATAAAGTACGGTCAAGTCTAACTACCGAAGATATTATTTCCAAGTGAGTGGAAGGCAAACGACAAAACAAAAAAAAACCACGATGGCTAAGATCGGAGCTCCGCTCCGCTTCGCTTTCGCCTTAGCCTTCTAACCTAACCTATCCGAGTCGAGGTGTTAACCATAATAAGTGAATGGTTAACACCCCGACTCAGAGTACCCCGACTCAGATAGGTTAGGTTAGCGGAGCGGAGCTCCCGCCTTAGCCTTCGTGGTTTTTTTTTTTGTTTTGTCGTTTGCCTTCCACTCACTTGGAAATAATATTTTCGGTAGTTAAACTTGACTACACTTTATTAAAAAAACGGGTGGAATCGGGAACATAAATGATCGTCTTTAATGATAAGTTTTCGGGTTAAAACAGGAATGGGTGGAAACGACATTCACCCTTCGTATTTATGATATTTCGGATTTTTAATAATCGGAGTTCGTATTTATAATATGGCGGATTTTTAATGATTCGGAATTCAACGGTTCGGTTTCTTGAAATTCGGCATTCTGACAGTCGGAATTGTAAACATTCGGAATTTTAAAATTATGACTTTTAATAAAAAGGATTTATGAAACATCGGATTTTTGACTTTCGGGATTTCGAATCATTCGGACTTATGAAATTCGGAATTATGAAATTCGTGATTGTGACTTTCGGAATTAAGTTTTTCGTATTAATGTAGTGTACCCAAGTTCAACTCATCTGTGCGCGCGGCCCTATGTGTGGGTAAACCTCGTATAAACACAGTGACTTCGTGTGCGTGACAAGAGGTACAGTGAAGTACGAAATACAAAAACACTTGTTTAAATAAAATATAAAACTTAAGGGGTGAAATGTATGTTAAACATATTAATATGTTTTGCTGCTAAAAGAATAAAATTGAGGAATTTTAGGATTCGCTGCTCTCTATAAGGTTAATTATAAATTCAAATTCCATATCAAAATGTCCATAGTATTCTTCTTCTTTGTATTACGCCACATCTCTTCATCAATTTGACCTAAACGTTCGTTTATTAATTTCATTATTCCCATCACATTTTGTTCGATGTTATGCGAAGCATTATTTTTTTTTTAAATTCCCCATTCTTTTTTGATTGGGTTTAGTTCAGGATGATACAGCGGTAGCCAAAGAACTTTTAAGCCATATGGCTAAAGTGTGTCATCAATCTTATAACAAACTACTGACCCTTGCAACTTCGTTTACATCACTTAAGGTGTACGAAAGGAGAGGTATTTCTTCATCATACTCATCAAGCAGCGTGTAAAACTGTCCTGCCCTCTCCCAAATGAACCGCGCAAAATATCGGGATCAAAAGTATCCCAGAACCTTCTTCGGATCCTAAGCTGTACCAAATTTCATTTAAATTAATTTAGTAGCTTCAGCGTGATACTTATTCGGGATACAGACAGACAGACAGACATGAAAATTTTTAATTACATTTTCGGCTTCAGTATCGATTAGAGAACGCCCTACAATTAAAATTTTCTAATTATCTTCCATGTACAGACTCTCGACCCTCAACAGTTTTTTTAGACGTTATGATCTCTTTACGTTTTAAATCAAGTCAAACAGTTCAATTTTTGTCATATTTGCTGTATAAGCAATGTTTTTTTTCTATCGACCAACTCGGCATTTCAATTTTTTTTTTCATTAGAATTTGGAGCTCTTTCATTTTTTGACTATTCTGTAGGCCTTTATAAGTTAGACAATTCTACCATACATTATTTTGTTATGTCTCGAAGGGTTTAGGCAGCGTTTTCGTTAAAAGCTCCCAGACACCTTATTTTTTTCTGACATCTCCAACTAATATCGTTATTTATTTTACTCAATTTATATACAAACTCAGCAAATTATATTATACGCAAACCGTTCTTAAGAATCATTGGTGATCTCAGCATGAAAATCCATGCAGTAGTTTTTAAGTTTATCGTGAACAGACAGACGCGGCGGGGACTTTGTTTTATAATAATATGTAGTAATAAAAAATATTAATTACATCGAATTGACACATAAAAAATATTTACCTGACTTCTTAAACATTTTCTCCGTGAAGGACTAGACATTTTCTTTAACGACTGTACCCATGGGATTATCACTTAGAACACTGTGTAATGAATTATAATGTAACCAACTTACACAGAATGTAAACGACCGGATCGTATACGCTCGGAGCTGGTCGGAGCGGAGCCGCCAACTATTTCACATAGACCGGCTGGAAGCGGATGCGCTCGGAGCCGGTCGGATGCCCTCGCAGCCGGTCGGATGCGCTCGCAGGCGGGTGGATTCACTACAAAGGCAGTACCAGTATCCACGCAGTCCAAGGTTTGTTTTCGGTGTTAACGTGTGCTTTTCGGAACATGCTTTTAGATAGCCCCGATGAAGAAATATATTAAGTTTTCATCAGTGATGTTTTCGTATAAGTACACACAACTGTTCTGTTTAAATTGTGCCATCAAAATGGCGGTCGGCGTGGGGCGGCGCGCACGCAATCGGAGCCGATCGGCTGCGCGAGCGGGAAAGAGCACGCAATCGGAGCCGATCGACTGCGCGAGCGGAAAAGAGCACGCAATCGGAGCCGATCCGCTGCGCGAAAAGAGCATGCAATTGGAGCCGATCGGCTGCGCGAGCAAGAAAGAGCATGAAATCGGAGCCGAACGGCTGCGCGAACCAGAAAAAGTACGCGATCGGAGCCGGTCAGCTCCTCTTATTATTTCACACCAAGCGCGTTCAAGCATTCTTAATGACAAAAGCAGTGCACATGCAAAAATAAACCTTACTTCAAATACTAAAAACTCTGTTTTCAACGTGATAAGAATCTGCTCTCCTCTCCGAGCCGGTCTGTGTGAACGGACCCGTAGACGACCGGTCGGCGCGGTGCCCGCGCGCTCCCTGCTAGCAGTCGCCTCACCGGCTCGCTACTACGAGTTGCTTTAGAGTCCGTTCACACAGACCGGCTCGGAGAGCAGAGCAGATTCCTATCACGTTGAAAACAGAGCTTTTATTATTTTAAGTAAGGTTTATTCTTGCATGTGCACTGCTTTTGTCAGTAAGAATGCTTGAACGCGCTTGGTGTGAAATAATAAGAGGAGCTGACCGGCTCCGATCGTGTACTTTTCTCGTTCGCGCAGCCGCTCGGCTCCCATTTCCTGCTCTTTCTCGCTCGCGCAGCCGATCGGCTCCAATTGCATGCTCTTTCTAGCTCGCGCAGCCGATCGGCTCCGATTGCGTGCTCTTTCCCGCTCGCGGAGCCGACCGGCTCCGATTGCGTGCGCACTGCCCCACGCCGACCCGCCATTTCGATAGCACAATTTAAACAGAACAGTTTTGTGCACTTATACGAAAACATGACTGATGAAAAATTAATATACACTCGAGAGCAATGAATCCGGGTCACTTAAAGAATCCTAAAAATCTCGGAAACTAAAAATGCTAGGTTAATGCAATAAATTGTATTTAATAGACAATGTAATACTCCTTAAATGAAGGTATTAAAACTTCTTAGTTATTGTAAAGTTATATCATAAAAAAATCAAATTTGAAAAAGGGCCACTTTCGAAGATGGAACTACGAAATTACAGCATTTGGTGTTGCTTTTGTTTGTAATCTGTCATTTATGTGGGTACATAAACCATGTTGATAGTGCTCTATATTCATTAATCAAGCTGAAATTATGTCGCTTACGCCTGAAGAATGCACCAGAATACTTACAATGCTGGAAACCGGCCGGAGTCAGCGCGATACAGCCAGGACTGTCGGTGTGTCGCTGTCAACAGTACAAAGAGTTCTCCGACGTTACGAAGAAACTGGTTCTAACCTACGCAGACCAGGAACGGGCAGAACCAGGTGTACCACAGCACGAGAAGACCGATACTTGGTGAACACCATGCTTCGAAATCGCTTTCTCACAGGAACTGAACTCACCAATCAGTTTCGACGCCTCGGAGGAAGTAACCCAAGTGCATGGACAGTAAGACGTCGGCTTGCTGAATCTAACTTAAAACCCCTTAGACCTGCAAACGGCCCTAAACTGGAGCGTGGGCATCGTATTTCGAGACTAAGGTATGCCCAGAGCCACGTAAATTGGAGTATTGAAGATTGGTCAAAAGTTATGTTCTCCGACGAATCAAAATTTATGCTCTACAAGCACGATGGAAGACACAGAGTGTATCGAAGACCAGGGGAAAGATTCAAGCAAGCATGCATCGAAGAAAAAGTAGCCTACGGTGGTGGGTCTGTACTTGTGTGGGCCGGAATTTCTTCTGAAAGAAATCCTCAATGATCACGTTGGTCCATTTATGGTCAATTTAGGTGAGGATGCTATATTTATGCATGACAATGCCCGACCTCATACAGGTAGGATTGTGAATGACTACCTTCAAGAGCTGAACATTACTCGTATGGAGTGGCCAGCGCGCAGCCCGGATATCAACCCGATCGAGCATGCTTGGGACAAGCTAGGCAGATGCGTAAAACAACGAAACCCTCCCCCAATCACGCTTCGTGAGCTCAAAATTGCTCTCACAGAGGAATGGGAGAATATTCCCCAAAATCGTATAAGGAACTTGGTGTACAGCATGCCAAACCGCGTAAACGCAGTAATGGAAGCACGAGGAGGCAATACGAAGTATTAAAATTCAAGAAAATCGTAATAAAGTTCAAAAATTTCATGTTTCCTATTTTTGTTTTAAGGAGAGATCGGCAGTTTTTTCTTTATGTAATTTTGTGTTAATAAAATGTATGGTGACTCATATTTTTTTTACTTTCATTTAAGGAGTATTACATTGTCTATTATGCCGCGGCCACACATTGGAGATATTTGCACCAACGTAACGTTTTGCGCCCAATGCACCAATGTGTGTATAAGTACTTTGACACAATGTAGACATTGCGTCCAATCACTGTCCAATGCCCAATACTAACGCGCTCAGTGTCGGTTTTCGATACACGTTCAAAGGAGAGGGGAATGAAAGGGGAGTGCGCGGGGGCATCTTGGACACAACGCCGCGCTCGCGCCAGTCACACATATCGTCTCTGTCAGTCGCCTTGAGATGCGGGTCGTGTTCGTACGTGAATGTAGTACTCTGGTTTCGCAATGGCAACGCCTTCGGCTGAATGGTCTAATGCAGAGGTCTTGGAGTTTATCGAGTTATATCATGGAGAACCAGCGTTGTGGGACTCCACTAATAAGTTGCACAAAAACAGAAATGCTTTGGCGGATGCATGGGAACGAATACGCGCCTCTTTTAGCTTATCTGGCGTCACTATTGCTGAATTAAAAAGAAAAAAGGAGTCATTAATGACGACTTATAGATATCATTTAAATAAGAAGAAGAGATCCATAAAATCAGGTGCCGGCCGGAACGAAGTCTATGAAACTAATTGGTTCGCATTCCAAGCTATGGATTGCTTTTTGGGACAAAATTATGAGTGCAAACCTACACAGGATACGGAGGTTAGTTACAATAAGTCATTTTTCTTCTTAGTTAAAATAAAATTTATTTTTAATTTCCACTATTTATTAAGACAAACATACTTGAATATTCAATTATTATGGAATGAAATAATTAGCGAATTCCTCTCTTACATCTAAAGCACTAGCTGGCGGCCTAATAGGAAGTCTCTCAAGTGGTCCGAATGCGTCGGCATTTTGGTACTGCTGTCTCCAGGCTCCTTCACGCAATTCACCATTTTCCATATTATCAAAAGTTCCTTCTGGGGCATATAGAGGCCTAGAGGAACGGCTCTTTTTTAAAAAATTATGTAAATAGATACATGTTAAAGTTATTACTTTTGCTTGCTCGGGCTGTAAAAATAGTGGTGCTCTAAATACTCGAAATACCGATGACATGGTCCCGAAAGCATTTTCAACTACAACTCGAGCACGAGATAAACTTTTATTGAATATTCTGTTCTTGCTGCCATGTGGTGGATTGCCCGGATATGGTTTCATTAACTTAGTAGACAGTGCAAACGCACTATCACCAATAAACACATAAGGGCATTTTGTCAAACGTCCTGGAAGACAGGATTCCGTAGGATAATTTGTGTTATTACCATATATTTTTTCCATTAAAGCACTGTTATTAAAAACACCTCCATCGCTAATCCTTCCCTGACAACCCACATTAGCAAACATAAAATTGTAGTTGCTGTCTACAACTGCTAGCAGAACGATACTGAAGTATTGTTTGTAGTTGTAATAATCGGATCCACTGTGAATAGGTGATTGCATTCGAACGTGCTTTCCGTCAATACTTCCTAGACAGTGCGGGAATTGCCACCGTTCTTGAAACTGCGAGGCAATCTGTTGCCACTCTTCTGCCGTGGTGGGCCACTGAAAAAAAAGATATTATTATAAGTATGGATTTATTTCATAGCACATAGTAGCACAGGCTCGCCCCCTGTTACATGGGACCCAACATAGCTGGCGAAGAGTGGGTGTTATACACCTCTGCCTACCCCATTCGGGATAAAGGCGTGATGCTATGTTATGTTACATAGTAGCATACCTAAACAATGCAACTAAATATAGTATGTTTCTCTTTTTTTAGCCTCCAGCTACCCAACTAGAGGAGTCAGCTAGTACTTCATATCAAGAATCTGTGGCACAAGAAAGTACTCAAAAAAATACTGGCCCAATCAGACCAGGGCCATCAATATCACAGACGCAAAAAAGAAGGAATACCTTTGAAATTAAAGAAGTGAAAACCCAAATGTAAGAAGCCTTTAAAGCAATAACTGTCGCGTCGAAGCGTCAGCAAGATTATGACGACACCGATTTTTTTTGTCAGATGCTGGCGAAAAAAATGAAAAAAATGAATGAACAGAAACGTGATAAATTAATGTACGATATTCATGCTCTTGTTTATAATTCGAACTATAATGAGTTTCAATCATCGTCTAATTCCACGCCTGTATACAGTAGTTCTAGTGCTGAGTACTACGCACCCGCGCCCCCTAATACAGATGTAGACTATTCATATAATGACCTTCCTACATTCACAAACCAAACGGCGGCGCCGACGTATACTTCTCAGACCACCGCCTCAAAAAAGGAAATTAATATAATAAGCTCTCAAATAATAAAAAAAGCGTGTGAAATGAGCAATGAAACTGATAAAATTTAAGTTTATGTAAAAACGATACAAATATTATAAACCGCCCATAAGTGTTAAGTGATATGATAACTAAACAATTAAAAAGTGAGAAACAATACAAAGTGATAAATAATTATAATTACTGATTAAAGTTTTAAATATAATACTCAAATAAATGTTTTTCTTTTATTTCCTTACCTTGACTTCATCTTGGAGAACATTAATAATCGCTTTACAAACTTCTGGCACGATTTTTGATATTATTTGGCTGGATATTTTAAAAAGAAAATGAAGTGATTTATATGTATCTCCTGTAGCAAGAAATCTTAAAGTTACAGCCAACCGGACTTTAGGTGGAATGGCTTTTCTCCAATATGTATCTTTCTTTGCTATGATTGGGCTAATTTTTTCTAGTAAGTATTCAAAATCAGATGATGACATTCTGCAGAAATTTTCAAATTGTCCTGATGGTTCATGAAGCAGCTCCGCCAAAAACTCACTTCCGTATCTATAAAACACAGATGCATAAGCAAAATACATAAAGGTAATTGTATAAATATATTGCGACTGAAAATATTTTATTTCTATAGTAATAAATATAATGTAACTTACGTTAATCCTGAAGAGTGCATTTTTATCATCCACCATCGCCTTTTCTTTCGTTGATTACTTGTCTGATGCAAGTAATAAGCATATGTACCTAGTCCGTACGCGTAAGCCGCTAGTGCAAATAAATTATCGTCCATCGTCTTCGCACTTCGCTACCACAGCTGGGACTGGCCCAATGAGCTAGTCTGTTTCCATTGATTGGTTACAAAGTTGACATTGAAGCCAATGTATAGTGCAGTAGTTTGATCATTTCAAATTATAGCCAATATTGGACGCAAAGTTGAATCCAATGTGTGGCCGCGGCTTTATACAATTTATTGCATTAACCTATCATTTTTAGTTTCCGAGATTTTTAACATTCTTTAAGTGACCCGGATTCATTGCTCTCGAGTGTATTTCTTCATCAAAGTTATCTAAAGCCATGTTCCGAAAAGCACCCGTTAACAACGAAAACAAAACTTGGAATACTGGTACTGCCTTTGTTGGCTCATAGATTCGCTCGTTGTACATTGAACGTCAAATTAACGCTTTTTAAAGCCTACTGTCAAAGTTTTTACACGAGTGGTCTATGGGTCAGGTTCAAACAGAAAACGTATACTATAATATATATAATATAACGTAACTCTAAGTGCATTACTTAGAGTGCAGTATAATAACATTTTCAGGGCTCTGGTGCGGCTGCCCCGGTACTGTAGTGCCTCAGGCATGTTTGCAGACGCACACATAGAACATTTCTATGCAATAATGCGAAAGAAAACATTGTCTGTGGTGCATGGTATGCGGGGGAGCCGTAGCAGCATCCTGAAAATGATAGCAGACAGGATGGACTCAGCAGTTTTGGGGCGATTCACCGACCTGCATGTGAGAGGTCTGGGTGGGTGAGTTGTTCACAAAATAAACATGCTGACATTTAATTTTATGGTTTTGATTTGTATTTGTATTTAATGTGTATTTACTAACATAGGTCGTAAGATTATGATACTAACATAAATGGGCTGTAATCGCCTGAAAATAAACATTTTATTTTTTTATTTTATTTGTAGTGAATCGATGACCGGCTGACCGACCGGCTGCGAGCGCATCCGACCGGCTCAGAGCGCATCCGACCGGCTCCGAGCGCATCCGACCGGCTCCGAGCGCATCCGACCGGCTCCGAGCACATCCGCTTTCAGCCGGTCTGTGTGAAATAGTTGGCGGCTCCGCTCCGACCAACTCCGAGCGTATACGATCCGGTCTGTGTGAAAAGAAAAGTGCGCGCCGATGCTCTCCGAGCCGGTCTGTGTGAACGGACCCTTAATGGAAACCGATCGCGAACTGTGTCTATTGCGAAAAGCGAGAGCGGTCGGCGGGTGGACAGCTGGCCGTCTGCTAGCTGTCGCCGAGTGGACTGCTGGGTGCGTGCTAGCTGTCGCCGCGTAGACTGCGAGCAGTAGTCTTATTTTAGGGCAGTGTTGGGTGGGAGCGGTGTTGAAGCGGAGTCGTTTAAGTGGGCTTTGACCTTGAAGGTGAAGTTTTGCCGTCCATTTTATGAAAAAGATTTTAAGTACTAAAGCCTCAATGGTGCCACAGGCTCCATCCGCGTGTAAGCCTGATCCCGTTCCGTTCCCGTTCCCGATTAAAAGTAGCCCACATTCCCATGTTTTAATCCAGACTGTAAGCAATCCCTGTACCAATATTCAGTCAGATCCATTTGGCCATTAGAGCGCGTTTTATACTATAAACTCTATAAAGGGTGGCAAACAAGCTGCCCATCTGATGGAACCTTAACCTATGAACTTATTTTTTTTATACCATTAAAGTGGCAGGCAGCATACGGCCCCACCAGATGTAGGTACCGGTGGTCACCGCAGCCTATGGACGTTTGCAACACCAGAGGCGCCACACTCACGCTGCCGACCCTGTAGAAACCTTCTAAGACCCCTTTTGAAGAACCCTATACTGTAGGCGTTTGGGAAAACCGAGGCAGGGAGATCGTTCCACAAGCTAATCATGCGCAGAAGAAAGCCCCTATCGGATCTAACTGTGCTCGAGCGCGCAACGTGTGAGAATGAACACCCTGTCTGTGGCGAGCAGTGCGATGATAGAATGAAACTTATGTAACAACAGAGGCGCTACACACAGGCTTTCGACCCAGTCACAGGCTGTGACGACGCGCCGCGCCGTTGAAACTACCACCCATAGGTATAGCCTTTAAGGGGACTGGTTTCAAAAATAACGAAATAGAGGTGCAAATGAAAGCGTTTTTGTCTGCATAAATAGACAGAAAATTATAGCCATAAATAGACTTTATTCTTCAAAAATGGTTGTGTTGTAAATAATTGTGTACTAATTATACATAACATGTAAAACGATCATAGAGTCAGCCCCAAATTTTTAGATATATGCATTTTATGACTTCAATTTTTATCGACGCGTAAGAAAAAATATGCCAACATATGAAGAAAATATACATCTATAACTTGGTTTTCTTCAATTTAGAATAAGTATGCGTATTAGCTTATTATTATCTTAACTAAAATAAGCTATAAAATACTACATTTCCTAGCGTAAAGCGTTTTGTATGGTCAAGGTCGTTAGCCCTACCAACAGCCTTAAGTTGGCTTAACGATTGTCATATTACTGTCAATCGGGACCATCGGCTTACCGCGTGATGGAATAACAAACATCCATACATCAAACTTTGTGAGTAAAGATATTTAAACAGTAATATAAAATTGCTGTTAGACATCTTTATAGCCTAGATTTATTAGAAGCCAGAGATAAAATTATACGACATAGTGCTTGAATATAGCCGTGTTGTTTGATAACAAGCCATAGAGATAATAATAATAATATAATGTTCTATGACATGACATAGTCATGCATTATGTAGGTACCTATGTATGTTACGTGTTGCAAACTTGCATAGGCTACGGTAACCAATAAGCTTGTCGGCGACATTAGTGGTATCCTACTAATATTATACATGCGAAAGTTTGTGAATAGGTATGTTTGGATGTTAACACTCTCTCGCTCGAGACCATGGTGCGAGCCATGCTCTCCAGCGGGAGTAAGTGGGACTGCGCCGCCTCTTTCTGCGAGCAGGTCATGCTTGTGAAATAGACGGCGGGCCGGGTGCGGGAGAGAACTCTTCCACCCGAGTTCCGCAGTCGGCGGCCTGGGCACTGCCGACATGTCTTCGCCGAAGACTATCGGCCTCCATGACCGGGGGCCTGAGGACGGTGAGAGGGTCGCTCACTGTCCTTACAGAAGCAGACCCATGACGGCAGCGTGACGTGAGCAACTCACGCACGCCCCCCTTAGAAGCGGGATCACACCCGAAACCCCCCAAAGACGCGGGATAGCACCCGAACCACCCCCTGGGCGAGGCCGCAGTGGCGGCCGTAGGTCTGTTGGGAGTCCTGGGACATCCTTCCGAGGGCTTCCCCGGGGCTGCCTACCATAGGCTGTTGGTCGTTATGTGAGGTTTTTAGTCGGTAGGAGTCCGGCATAACATCTATGAGGATTTTCCCTCATGTAAAAAGAAATGTTTGAATGTTTGTTACTAAATCACGCTGTAACGGCTGAACAGATTGGGCTAAAATTTGGCACATTTTTTTTCTAGTTAGCCTGTCCAGCTTGATGCCTGATGGTAAGCCGTGGCGCATCTAGCGATTGAGGGTCAGTATCACAGTCCGTAAAACTTTCGACAGTGTTCCTCAAGTTGGCGGCCCTGTGATGTGCCTCTTCACGCTCTTCTTGAAGAACCCAGGATCGTAAGAGGAGGGAAACACATGTGCGGGCAGGTCGTTCCAAGTTTTTATAGTTCGACAGAGAAACGATCTTTTGAAACTCTCAGTTCTGGCGAAGATTCTCTTTACTGTGTATGAGTGGCAGTGGGACATTGATAGCTTATAGTCTGGAATAACACATAGGCTACTTTTCACCACGGGGACATTTCCCACGGGAAGCGGGAACGGGTACCGAATTTCACGCGGGCGAACCGCGAGCATCATCTAGTTAAAAATCTAAATATATATAACTCAAAGGTGAATGACTGACTGTCAACGCACAGCCCAAACCACTGGACGGATCGGGCTGAATTTGGCATGCAGGCAGATGTTATGACGTAGGCATCCGCTAAGAAAGAATTTTCATAAATTCTACCCCTAAGGGGATAAAATACGGGAAGCGGGAACGGGAACAAATTTTACTCGGTCGAAGCAGCGGGCATCAGCTAGTATATAATAAAATAATTGTACCGTAACCACTTTATGATCGAGTATTATTTTATAAAATGCTCTCAATTGCCTTGTTAAGTTTATTTTAAATTAAATAACGGTTTAGGCATGTAAATATTTGTAGTTGGATATTCGAACGTCGTTGTTTTTATAGCTGCTACATATTTTAATACCTACAATAAGAGGTATCAACGTTATTATTCTAGAATGCGAAAATAAGGAATCTGCATAAATCCCTGGCAGACATTTTTTTGTCGTCAATTCTTGAACGAAAATACGATTAGAAATAGATAGGGGCTTTGAATTTTAACCTGCGGGCCTAAAAATGCAACATTTGCAATATCATAAAGTGTTTCATTACACTGCTTTTGGTAATGTTTCATTTCATTTCGATGTGTTCCCGTATTTTTTTCGGAGTCTCAACATCATTATCATAGGTATATGAATGGATTATGAAATGAATTGCAGATGATTTATTTAATAATGTCATCAGTATACAGTCTGTAAAGCATTTCTTGAACGAATCCGCAAAAAAGCCCATGACGGCAGCGTGACGTGAGGAATTCACGCCCCCCCTTAGCAGCGGGATCACACCCGAAACCCCCAAAGACGCGGGATAGCACCCGAACCACCCCCCGGGGGGAGGCCGCTGTGGCGGCCGTGGGTCTGTTGGGAGTGCTTCCGATTTTAAGGTATAGAAGCATAAAAACTAATAAGAAAGGGGGATCCAGAGCAAACCTGATATTTTGTCAGTTTTTTGGTACAGATACCTACGTTTGCGAGACCGACTCGCATCTGGCCGAGTTTTAGATGATTGATTTCGATTTTCATTTCTGAACCTTTCTGAACTCATTCGCCAACACGATGACGAACGCAGCTCAAATTAGGAGCCCCGTGTCAAGTGTATGTGACATTGGGACGGGCCCCTTGCACAGATCGCCGGTCCCACATATCGTTGATTATATAATGACAAGAGCCACTCAGATACCCTAACCGCAGAGTTGAAGGCAGGTGAGATACATATATATGTATATCTATTATCCTTACATAATTATATTTTATACTGAGCTGACCCGCGCAACTTCGTTTGAAGTTGAACGCGCTGCGCGCAAGAGAAAGAGAAAGGTTTTCTTAACGCTATGAAAATCCCCTACAGGGATGCTATGCCGGACTCCTACCGACTAAAAACCACACGCATCCTACCTAACAGCCTACGGTTGGGAGCCTTGAGTATGTCCTCCTCGGGAGGGTGTCCCCAGGACTCACAACAGACCTACGATTACTACTGCGGCCTCACCTAGGGGGAAGTGGATTCGGGTGCTATCCGGCGTCTTCGGGGGGTTGTTCAGGTGTTATCACGTTTGGAGGGGGGGGGGTCGGCTTTTCATTAAAATGGTTATTACATATTAGTGCGATGTTAATAGCCTATCGACTGTAAAAAGATTGTTTAAATCCAACCTGTAGTTTCTGATATCCTAGCGTTCTAACAAACTAACAATCTCTCAGCTTTATAATACCTGCTTGCCTTCTTTCTGCCTACCCCGCAAGGGATTTGGCGTGAAGATAGATAGTAGCTTTATAATAGTAGTATAGATACCGAACTATCTAAATTGTCTTTAAAGGCAATGGACTGGCCACATCATAGAAGAACCGATCACCGATGGAGCAAACGAGTTCTGGAGTGGGGACCGCGACTCGGTACACGTGGGGGAGAAAGACCCCGCCAGATAGACCATACACCTTCAAAAGGTCGCAGGGACGGACTGAATGCGGAAGGCGCAAGACCGTGTGTTGTGTCGTAAATTGGGAGAGGCCTACGTCCAGCAGTGGACTGATATAGGCTGATTTGATTGATCTAAATATTATAGCTATAAGCACTGGTAGCCTAGCCCATGACGGCAGCGTGAAGTGAGGGAATCACGCACGCCCCTATCATACCCGAACACCCCCCAAAGACGCGGGATAGCAGCCGAACCCACCCCCTGGGCGAGGCCGCAGTGGTAGCCGTGGGTCTGTTGGGAGTCTTGGGGACGTCCTTCCGAGGGCTTCCCCGGGACTCCCAACCGTAGGCTGTTGGGCGTTACGTGAGGTTTTTTAGTCAGTAGGAATTCGGCATAGCATCCATGAAGGATTTTCCCTCACGTCAAAAAAAAGCGCTCGCAGTGCAGCGGACTCGGTGATCTGTAAGTGTAAAAATTGTCCTGAGGTTTTTACCACCGGTCCTTCTGGTGGGCCGTATGCTTGTCTGCCAACTCAGTGGTATAAAAAAAAAAGAGGTCTCTTCCGAGGGCTTACCCGGGGCTTTCAACCGTTGGCTGTTAGGTAGGATACGTGTGATTTCGGCATAATAGCATCCATGTAGGATTTTCCTCGCGTTAAAAAAAAGGGTAAACTATCTCTGCAGTAAGCAACTTTCATGACGGCCGATCCTCGGATAGTTGACCACTTTGTCACATTTCATTTTTTGACCGTTTCAGTGTTTCAGAAGGCACGTTAGATAGCGTCAGACATCGCTATTCAATACAGCATTAATATTCCTATCGTGTAACAAGACATCAATAATTATCTAGTCAATTTATCTACAACGTTACCTAACTATGTAGACACAGCTATCGTTCAAGTTCTTTAAAGATAAGGTACATAGTTACCTTGTAATTATTGAAATACTAGTTAATGCCATTGGCTCTGCTCGGATGGCGTAGATCCCGGACCAGTACCTACCAATTGGTTGACCATAAGAAATTTTCCTTTTTTTTTATACCACTAACGTGGCAGACAAGCATACGGCCCACCAGAAGGACTGGTGGTCACCGCAGCCTATGAACGTTTGCGACACCAGAGGCGCCACACTCGCGCTGCCGACCCTGTAAAAACCTTCTTAGACCCCTTTTGAAGAACCCCATACGCCAACAGCGTTTGGGAAAACCTAGGCAGGGAGATCATTCTACAACCTAAGCGTGCGTGGGAGTAAAGTATTCTGGAATATCCTTCAGAGGGCTTACCCGGGGCTCCCAGCTGTAGGCAGTAGGGTAGTTAGGGAACGTGTTGCTTTAGTCGGTAAAAGTCCAGCATAGCATCCATGACGGATATTCACGTAAAAAAAAATCGGTTGTCTGTAAAGTCGGTTTACTGACGATAGTTGAACGTGACAACTCAGCCTTAAATGGAACGCCTCATAGCGAGGTAACACCGCATACGTCATGGTTTTTCGTGCGTGCAGCCGGCTCCATCGAATTATAAGACGTCGTCACGTCAAAAACAGTACAAATGCAGTCACTATTTACGTACGTAGTAATTATTTACATACATACATATGGTCACGCCTTTATCCCCGAAGGGGTAGGCAGAGGCATATTATATGCCCACATTTCACCTTTGTATAATTTGTCCCACGTAATAGGTGGTGAGCCGTATTGTCGTGTTTAAATGGACAGGTGCAGGTTGTGACTGCCTGCTGTTGAAATAAAGCCTTCAACTTAGCTTAACGACTGCCATTTTACTGGCAACCGGGACCAACGGCTTAACGTGCCTTCCGAAGCACGGAAACGCTCAAATAAATGTCACAAAGTGATCACATAGGCGGCCATAGTGAAAGTTGCTTACTGCAGTGATCGTTTACAGAACACTGAGTCCGCGGGGCCACGAGCGCTTCTTAGCAACTATTTATTAATCTTTAATCTGTGACAAAAGGTCTCTTGAAAGCGATAAAACTATAAACAAAGGCATTAAGTTAAGGCATTTTGTACTACAGTTATTATATTGTTGTTCTGTACTTAACACCCTGCCATGTCTAATTACATTTGTTAGCATGTTTTATTACAGATTCAATGAACTGCAGTATTGTTATGCATGTGTCTTGATAAGCTAAAAATAATGCACAATCTGTTTTACGGTGCGTCGGGTGCGCGCACTCGACACTTTTGTAGTTCGACTTTTGCGCCGATTTTAAGGCGAAGTGCAATTGTGTCTCAAGCGATTCGGAGGGGGTGAAGCAGACGCAAGATGTTCGGGACGCTCCGTGCGTCGAAAACGTTTTCGCGTGTTAACCCGTTCACTACGCAATTGAAATCATTGACAGAAGTACAAGTTTACATAACTATTTTTTTCGCCCTGTTTAGATAAACCTCTTTAGATCTTCTACTCGTGAGCAACTACGTAATTGATTTTGATGCATTTTTTATCACTAACATGTAATGAAATTCATTTTCATAATAAGAATAGAACATAATATATTTAGGAAGTACCTACTTCAATTTATTTTTTTACCTGTGACGATTTTTGCTAGGTTTATTGAAAAAGTAAGAATCTGCTGCCCCTATCCTTTGTTTATATTTTTTGGTACTTCCTGAAAAGGAAAAAAGAGGGTTCTGTACAAAAAAAGACTGAAAAATATACCTGTATGGGAGCCCTCCTTAATTTATTTTTCTGTTCTTAGGATTCGTAAATTTCAAATGCCTAGCTATTGCAGTGGTGCATAAGATGACAGATAGATAGTCTCAGTAATAGGGTTGCTTTATTACAGATTATTTATACTGTTGGCACTTGGTGGAACCTGCAGCGCATATTGAATAACCTTCACTTGTACTGTTTTACAGCATTTATTTACTCTACACCTGACCGCTTTTGCCTCTTAGCATTTTCAAAGGGCAATACTTTCTCCTCGTTCCATTTTTACCCTTTGAATACGGAACTGTAAAAACGGCCGAGGTTCAAGTTGAACTGGCACACTGATGAGGATTTCGTAACAAAAAAAAAACGCCAGAAGATTACGTTGTATGGGAGTAACCTTATTTTTTTCTATATCTAGTGTTATTATAGTCGTTACAGCGGTAGCAGAAACATATCTTTGAAATGTATTACTGCCTAGTTCATGAGATACATTTGAACAAACGGACTTCAAAGTCTCAGTAATAGGGTCCCGTTTGGCTAAGAAAACGAAGAATATACAAAAACGAATATTACTATTTGCATATATGCAAGGGTGTAAAGGAATAAATTTCGATACTACTTATTTAAACTAGACTAGGCTTTAGTTCTGTCCAAATGATTACCATTTCCTAAATTAAACATTCTACGTTTCACTTCGCATTGCTATTGCCCGCAACTTCAGCTGTGTAGAATTCTGTACGCGTTCCCTACTACCACTGGGTCATATCCAGGGATAAAATAGCCTTTATGCTATTTTCTAAATTATCTTACTTCTTACTTATCTTACTAATATTATAAATGCGAAAGTTTGTGAGTGTGGATGTTTGTTACTCTTTCACGCTCAAACCGCTGAACGGATCGGGCTGAAATTTGGTACAGAGATACATTATAGTCTGGAATAACACATAGGCTACCTTTTATCCCGGGAATAACTTCCCGCGGGAACAAATTTTACGTAATATTATAAATGCGAAAGTTTGTGAGTGTAGATGTTTGTTACTCTTTCACGCTCTAACGGCTAAACGGATCTAGCTGAAATTTAGTACAGGGGTAGATATAGGCCTGGAATAACACATAGGCCACTTTTTATCCCGGCAATCAGTTCCAACGGAAAGCGGAAACGGGAACAAAACTAGACGCGGGCAGAGCTGCGGGCGTCAGCTTGTGTATAATATGTCCAGGAATACATTGCATTGCATAAAATAATTATAATAGGCCACCAATTACAGCCAGATCTGCTCAACCGTTGGAACATGATTTTGTCACAAACACCTTCACAGACTTTCATATATCATAATTAAATAATTCGTAAGTCATATTAAATCATCAGGCCTTTTCAGTAACATATATTCACAAAATCATCTTCTAGCGCTTAACATATAGGTACCACTATCCATTGAACATTGAATTACTATTTTACATTATGGCTTAAAAAAGCAAAGTTACGGTTTTCAGTTCACTGTTGGTTAAAATTCAAACTGAGGTGACGGGAGGCCTCGAACCGTTTTGGCGCCGCGAAGAACCATAGCGTCCTTGGCTGCCTTCTATCGAATGTATCACGGCGAATGTTCTGAAGAGCTCTTCAACCTGATCCCACCCTCTTCTTTCCGATCCCGAACAACACGTGCCGGGCAAAGATGACACTCACACACAGTGGAGAGAATCTTCGCCAGAACTGAACGTTTCAAAAGATCGTTCCTCTGTCGAACTATAAAAACATGGAACGACCTGCCCGCACACGTGTTTCCCTCATCTTACAATCCCAGGTTCTTCAAGAGGAGCGTGAAGAGGCACATCACAGGGCCGCTAACTTGAGGACCACTGTCAGAAGTGGCCCCCAATCGCTAGATGCGCCACGGCTTTTCATCAGGCTGGTGGCGACGTCAATTTGGCGAGCCAAATATAAAAAAAAAAGAAACTCATACTTACAACTTCAAATTCAATACGTACATACATCAACTACGACGTACGAGTAGTAAAGTAAGACTACGAGAATATCAACAATACGCAATACGTGCCTTGAAAGCTGTAATTTTGGATAGAAGTTTAATTTATAATAAACTCAATTAAGGTTTATTCCTACTGTTATATTGTAAATTTAGGAGAATTGGCCCACTGATTTATCAGTCATTAGTATTATACTCGTTATGACATTGATTTTACTTAAATATTAATTTAAATAATGTACCTACATGTTATACGCTCGGTCAGGGCGTCACATACATGAGCGCATTTATAGGTGAATCTTCTGGACTTATCTATTATGTGGTGGAAAGTATGAAAACGTTACTATAACTTATATAATACACCAAAGAAACTTCCCCAAACAGATGCGATATTTTTACGCTCTTGAGCTTAAGCCTTGAATACTTCCTTTTTTGGTTTTTTTTATTACCTATTTTCGTTACTACGGCAGCGAATTACGTCAGCGGGCGTGACAAAGTTGTATACGGGTGTCCTCAACGAAGCCTGTCGGCTGACTGAGCGGGCTCTGTGAGGTGGCTGATAGCGGCAAAATGCACTCCCGCTCAACAAAACGTTTTTTTTATTAAAGCAATATGTTTTTAATTAATAAATAACTGCATAGGACCTCGAGGTAACTTATTAGGGACATGGAAATAAAAAATTAGTGTGGTACATTATATAACTACTGAATGAAATTGATTATAGTCAAGGCGGTCACAGGTAAATTTACAGATTCGAGGGAACTTTGGGATTATTTTCTATCGAGCCGAATTAACTCAATCGTGTTTTGGAGAGCTGACATCCCTGGTCAATATACTTAATAATAATTATCAATTTAAAAAATTGTGAAATCTTTGTTAATACCGTTGCAAAATTGGTTCGAAATATGTCAAAGTTATGTATTTTGAGTCCCACTTCACCTTAAAGAAGAAGGTTACGGTGCGTTGGATACTCGCACACGACAGACTTTTGTATATCGACTTTTACCACAGATTACTAAATAGTTACTACGTAACAGATACATCACTCCCATACAAAAGCGACAATACCTACGCTATATTAGCCTACAAAATTTTAATAATAATACCTGCTGCTCAGAACGAGAAGTATTGTACCTTAAACACGCGCTCATAGCGTCGAGACTGTGTTGCCCGCTGTGCGAGTGACGTCATCGTAAGAATGCGCTAGGGTTGAACCTATAATGATTGTTGTAATAACACAAATGTTACGAATCAACCATGTTTTAATACGCTTTTATTAGGTCGACGTGTATGTAACTAACAATGTAATGGAATGTAAGAAAAAAAATTATGAATGGTTTAAAAAACCCTAGAAAAACACGCTTTTATAAATGCACGTAAAAACCAAAAATAAATTATGAATCACAGTAGGTAGGTATACCTATATATTTATATTGTTTATCTTATGCCTACCCATAACTAAAATATCAAAGAAATCTAAATTTAACTGACATTACCTTTAGCGTAAGTACCGGCTATTCACTATCTCACCCGGCCATCCTAACTTACTATGTTACACATATACATATGGTCACGCGTTGATCTCCGAAGGGGAAGGTGGAGGCATATTAGATGCCCACATTTCATTTTATGTACCAAGTACAGGTTGTTACCCTCTGCTGTTTAAATTTTTCGAACCGCCTAAATAGGCCTTCAACTTGGCTGACTGCTATTTTATTGGCAACCGGGACCAACGGCCTAACGTGCCTTCCGAAGCACGGAATCGCTCAAATAACGGTCACAAAGTGGTCACATGAATGGGCACCCATCCAAGAACTGGCCATAGTGAAAGTTGCTTACTACAGTGATCGATTACAGAACACTGAGTCCCCGAGGCCACGAGCGCTTCGACTACCTATAAAACCTATTTACCTACAAATTCTATAAAACATTGAATTGCCTTTAAAAACAACAATTTTATAATACCTGACTCAAATAACTCCTTAATTTACGATTTATTTATTTATTATATACTTTATTGTACACCAAGAACATAATATACAAACTGAGAGAAAATATGTAACAAATAAAGCAATACAATGGGCGGCCTTATTGCTCAAAGCAATTTCTACCAGGCAACCTTTGGATGGAAAAACATGTTATTATGAATGATTCGTAGTTGTTGGCGTTTAAATTTTAATACAAAAGTAGAATTTGCACTACCATATAAATAAAATAGATTTACATACTTATCACCTACCTACTTATGTTCAAACAAATAAATGGTGAAAACATTCAAATTGATAAGATTTAAAATATTACTCAGCTTTCTTCGTCTCTCGGCAATTTAAAAAACGACAAATTTTCTTTTGTTATTGTACTATTACACCCATCCACTGCACAATAATTACGTGGTTTCGGTATTTCGAAGCGTAAGCGCGGGAAACGTGCGGTACGGTGCGATGCGAGCGCTCAGTCGGGCGTTCGGCATCTCATAATATACAAATGTACTCTGTGGTTCGGCAGCCCTCTGCCAGTTGTATCCCCAGGGAGATGCCGAGCGGTAGGTACATAGCGCGCGGTTTTGAGCAAGTGACGGAGGCCTGCTTTTACGCCGATTTTGAAGGAGAAGGAAAATTCCTAATGAAACCCGGTTTGAAAATTTTCAGCTGTGAAAAATGCACTTGTCCATTTAAACACGGCAATAGGCTCACCACCTATTACGTGGGACATAAAACTATAAGGTGAAATGTGGGCGTATACTATGCCTCTGCCTACCCCTTCGGGGATAAAAGGCGTGGTCATATGAAGAGGGTATTTAAAAAAACTCTTTATCTTAGGATGAGATCACCTTCCATCCTAGGTAGGTAATTTGATTATGAAGTGGCCAATAGGGCCAAATATTTTTTGAGCCTGCATTATACAATGCAGTGTGTGTGCACAATTTAGAGATAGTACAGATGGAAACCTACATACTAAATTCGCTAAGGCTACGCACACATAGACAACTCATTCACAGACACGAGGTCAGGCGGTCTCAACCGAATTTTTGATACTGATTTATGCGTGACAGTGAGTAGCAGAGGGTAGGTGTGAAAAAAAAAAGTAGGTACATACATGAGTTTTCCATCTGTGGTGTGTGTGTGTGTTGGTTTCATGTTAGGTAGAATGATCCTAATTGCAGGCTTAGGTTAGATCCTTTATACTTTTTATTGTTGACAGTGTAAGAATTTTTGATAATGCTATTATGGCAAAGCCGGTCAGGAGGCCGATTCTCGGTTCACACGCCTATGTCTATCGCCAGACCTCAAGTCTGTGGATTGAATGCTGTTAAAAATTGTCTGGTGATCACTAAATTGTGTATTCTGGGCGGTAGTAGACTTCAAATTCCCCGCTTTTGTTATTGTCTATGAATGTCACACAGTGATGTTAACAAATAACGTTCCGTTTTCTCTTGGGTATTACCGGTTTTCTCACATATTAGCACCAATAAAATCGATTAGCAATTTTCTACGTATTTTACCTTATTAATAATATCAAAATAATATTAACGTATTGAGAATACATTTAATTTTTATAATAAGTTGTTATTGGGGGCGCAAACTATCATATTAAATAAAAATAATGGAAATGCACTTACCTTGAACTCTTGTTGGTAGGTAGGCGCTGCTCCCAGCTTTGCGTTCGGGGTCTTGATTCACGACCGCGAAATATGCACACAGGAGTTATAACCGTAACTCTCGAGACTGTGGCTGATGATAAGCGATGTAGCGCGATATGATGGGTAATCACAGCGGCCGATAGCGGAGCGGAGCGTTAAGAGACGGGTGCGTGCGTATCTTCCAATAGCTATGGCGGAATGTGAATGTAGGAAGCGGGCGGGATAGTGTTGCCATAGACAATACATAAAAGTAAGATGCGTTTAGTGCGTGAGTGTTGACATATAATAATTATAATAAATACCATTAAATACATAAACTAAAAAATATGTATGCGTCGGTACTGGCGCATCCAACTTCGGGGGGCTTAGAGGATTCTTCCTCTACATTGAATAAACAAAATAAAAAAATAAAAGGAATGAAAACTTATGAACTAAAAAATAATTCAAAAGCGTAGGAGTTATTGCGTGGGTAACGGGCAAAGCCGAGTTACAGGACGAATGTATTCACCAGAAGAAGTCTTAATTCTGACGACTCTAATTACACCATCCTTCCCGGGAAACACCTCTGATACAACCGCGAGTGGCCACGATAAAGGATGCGTATTGTCATCCTTAACAACAACTACAGTTCCTATCGTCACAGGTTTGGACGGCATATTCCACTTATGTCTAAGTTGGAGAGAGGTAAGATATTCTTTGCTCCAACGTGTCCAGTAACTTTGAACAATTCTATTTAATAATTGATAGCGGGTGAGTCTGTTATCTGGTAATAGGGGTTCAATGTGTTCAGCGGGTAAATATTTAAGCGGAGTAACATTAAGAAAATGATTAGGCGTTAGGGGGGTTGGATCCGATGGATCCGAAGAAAGTATGCAAATCGGACGGCTATTCAAAATGCCTTCAATTTGCACCAATATTGTACTGAATTCTTCATAGGTGAGTATTTGACTCCCGATAGCTTTAAATAAATGAGACTTAACACATTTGACATTAATTTCAGGCAACGAATTAAAATTGGGCCCGAAAGGTGGGCTGTGCTGAAACTGAATCTTATGTTGAGTTAGATATTTATTCAGATCATTTTTATAATTAGTGGACTGTATAAGCGTGTAAATTTCGTTCAATTTTCGTTTCGCACCTATGAAATTAGTGCCTCCATCGCTGTACAACACTGAAACAGGACCCCTGCGTGAGATAAAGCGTTTAAAGGCAGCGAGAAATAAATCTGTACTAAGATCACTTACTAACTCTAAATGGAGCGCCTTTGTTGTGAGACAGACGAACAAGCAAATATACGCTTTATGACTTTTTACTCCACGACGCCTTATGTGAGTTACGTAAAAGGGTCCCGCGTAATCAACTGCGGTATGCACAAACGACTTTACTTGTGAAACTCTAATGGATGGAAGATCACCCATAGGTGGAGTTGTAGAACGAGGCCTAGCTTTAAAACATAAATTACATTTATGTACTCGTTGGCGAATCAAATTTCGTGCAGAAAGAATCCAATACTTTTGGCGAGTCAATGCTAACACTAGTCCAGGACCGGTGTGTAAATTGTCGGTGTGATAGTGGTCTACTAAGAGCGACACTATACGTCCTTTAGGTGATAGCAGTATTGGATATTTTGTATTGTAATTTAGTTGAGAATGAGTAAGTCGACCACCTACTCTAATTAACCCTTGTTCGTCAAGAAAAGGGTTGAGTTTTAAAATAGCCTGATTTGGACAAATTTTAGTAGCCTTAAGTGCTTGTAATTCTACCTGAAAATACTTAGACTGATCGAAGCGAACCGCATAATATTCTGCGTATTCTAAATCGTATACAGAAAGTATACCGCGGGATTTGAGAATCCTTGTGAAACGTAATACATAAACCAGTGAACGAATAAATTTTACCCAACTCGAGCAACGCTCGGCAAGTTCGTCTATCATGTGAACGTGATCGGAGACAGGTATGGTATGTGCATGGAGAGAAGCTATTTTAATTTCCGGTAATTCTGTCTTCTCGTTATGATTGATTTTATATTCCTTCACAGGCCATGCATTTATAGGTGCGGACAGCCATTTCGGCCCGTGAAACCAAAGATAGTTATTTATTAACCCTTTAGGTGTCACAGGGCGCGAGACTATATCGGCGGGATTTTCAACCCCACGAACGTGATACCAATGGGAAGCAGGCAGATATTCATTTACCTGAGCGATGCGATTAGCTACAAAAGTTTGAAACTTATGAGCGGGAGAGTGAATCCAGGTAAGGGTTACCGTAGAATCAGAGAATGCGAATATATTGTTTATTTGACACCGCTTATTAAAAACAGTGCGCACAGAATTAATTAATTTTGCGAGTAAGACCGCCGCGCAGAGTTCTAAACGCGCTAGCGTTTTATTAGAATCTGACACTTTGGATTTAGCGGTCAGTAGATTCACATTAAGAGCGTTTCCGTTCTCAGCCGTTTCTATTCGTACATAGATAACAGCACCATAACATTGCTGGCTGGCATCCGAGAAGCCTATTAGAGTAATTCGACGAGCGGATGTTAAACCTATATGTCTCGGTATTTTTATTTCAGATAAACGCGACAACTCCCTATGAAAGTGTTTCCATTTAGACAGAATGCAACCCGGGACCGTCTCGTCCCAGTCCAGTTGTAATTTCCAACATTCTTGTATAAGCAACTTCATGTATGCGACCACTGGACTGATGATTCCAAGCGGATCGAACAAGCGCGCGGTTACGGAAAGGATCGAGCGTTTAGTGCATGTTAAAGGCATGTCGATCACTATTTTAAAGTTAAAGGTGTCATCGTTAGGTTGCCATTGCATACCCACGATCTTAGTGTCAACATGAGGATCCTCATCAAACTTGACAGCGAGACAGCTCTTATGAATTGACGGGATACGTGACAATAGGGTATTGTCATTAGAGATCCACTTAGTTAAGTTAAAACCTCCAGATTTAAACATAGCGACCATTTCCCTATAGGTGTCTTCAGCTAAATCTACATTCTCTATGGAACTAACGTAGTCGTCAACATACATGTGATTGTCAGCTTCGTAAGCCGCCAGAGGATATAAAGCGCGACAATCTGACGCGAGCTGGTTTACGACTCGCATTGCCAGGAAGGGTGAGCTGGAGACGCCAAAACAAACGCGGTTGAAATGATAGCTTTCAATAGGAGAATTGGAATCGAACCTAAATAATATTCTTTGATATGTATGATGATCTTGAGTAAGTTTCACTTGAAAATACATTTTTTCTATGTCCGCGGTTACAGCAACCGGGTACATACGCAAATTGAGAAGCAAATGAAAGATATTGTTCTGTAATATTGGTCCCGTATAAAGCAAATCGTTAAGCGATTTACCTGACGTGGTTTTACACCCAGCGTCTAAGACCACACGCGTTTTAGAGGTTTCTTTGTCAGGGCGATAAACGGCCCGATGCGGCATATAATAAACTTGAGAGTCTAGAAAGCTATTTGACACTTTAGTGAGATAACCTTGATCAATATATGTTTGAATAATGGCATTATAATCGTTGCGTAAGTTAGAAGCGTCTAACTTTTTTTCTAAATTTAAAAACCTGCGTTTGGCGATTGTGTACGAATGCCCTAGCTCACTGGGAGGGTATTTAAAGGGAAGACTAACCGTATATCTACCGGTATCGTCGCGTGAGTACGTAGACGAGAACAGCTTTTCACATGCTGCGTCGTCCGTGCTAATGTGCTTCTTATCTGGCACCTGTTCTATCTCCCAAAAGCGTTGCGTTAATTGTTCGAGAGACACATCTTGAGTGTGACATAAGAAGGCCTTGTCGGACACGGAGGAATGAGACATGCGATCGCGGGGATGCTTGTTTGCCACTAGCGAATAAGGTAAAGCATGCGCCTTTCCCATTGCGACGTATCCGAGCGTGGTTTCTATCGCGATTACTGATGAGGTTGGGGATGTAATTTTTTGCGACCCTAAAATCATGGGGAAGAGTTCATTACCTAACAAACAATCTATACCACCCGGAGTATAGTATCGTTCGTCAGCCATAGGTAAATTTTGTAAATGGGTTAATTCCGCTGTATCAATTTCCACGTTAGGCAAAAAATCTGTAATAGTGTCTATAACCCGTGCACTAACCGAATAAGAACAGCGGGCATCAAATCGCGAATATATTTTGAAATGCGTAATTCCATAAGATTGGCTTTCAAGTTGACCTATGCCTTTAATGACAGAAGGAGCGTTAAGTATGGTTAAGTGCAAACGCTCACAACAAGACTTCGTAATAAAGTTACTCATAGACCCTGAGTCCAAAAACAAACGTATACGATCCGATTTATAATTTGCATATACACAAGCAGTCGGCAACAAAACCGTGGTCGCGCTGCTTGAATTACGCGGCGGAGGGATCACAGCCGATAACGACGCGATATTGCCACTATGTGACCGCGCCTCCCGCGAGTGCGAGCGGGACGGATCATCTGCCGATGACGCATGAGTCGACATGGAATGCTCGGACGGCGCAGTAGACGCGTTTGCCTGCCTCGATGCGTTGCCGGTAGCATGATTTCTTGTTGAATTTGATGCGTTCAAATTATTTTTATAACACAGTAAACTATGATGAGACCGATTGCAAATCGAACACCTATTAACAGATCTGCAAGCACTCACGTGATGAAAACCTAAACAATTAACACAAAAGGAATGTTTACGAACTATTTCATTTCGCGTTTCAACAGTCTCTTGAATAAAATGTTGACATTTGAACAAAGGGTGAGCGGAATTATTGTTACATACGATACAATTTTTTATGTTAGAAGTATCGACTGATTTCAAATTAGTAGGGCGGGTTTGCGTAAAAAATGACTTAGGTTTATTTAAATGAGAGGCGGTTGAACTCCGCTGAGCGCGATAATCACCTTTTTGGGAATGTGATGGTGAGCGGAGCGTTTGGAGTTTGCTTTGTTCTGTCAAAAATGTTTTGACGTCACTATATGTAGGTACACTCAAATGTCTATGAGATTGTTCAAACAATTCAAGCATAGGTTTATCAAACTTGCTTAATGCTAAATGAGTTATTATGAAATCTGATAAATTTGTGATAGGTAGACGCTGCAGAGCTGCTTCAGCTGAACAAAAGTTCTCCAAGATCTGATCAGCCGATTGCCCTGGCTTCTGGTGTAACATTTGTTCTAAATAGCACGACGCCTGAACCCTGGTATCGTGGTATTTAGCCAGAAGGGCTTGCCAAATAACATCGTAATTTTGTGCGGTAGCAGCTATGCCTGAACAAACAGTAAGTGCCTTACCCGAAAGGCAACCTATCAAATATTGAACCTTTTCGGCGTTGGTGAGACGAGTATTCGTATGTATCACACTACAGAAATTTTCATAAAATATAGGCCACTTACCATAAGTACCATCGAAACCTGTGAGTTTAAGTGGGGGTAATTTGATATTAAAATTATCACTTTTCTTTTTATCGTCGAGTTCTTGTCTCAGAGTAGTTTCCGTTTGCTTTATGAAACAGTATAATTCATCAAATGTATTAAAAACACTATAACTCGGCTGTACCTGCGGATTATCTTTTAATTGTTCAATTAACAATTTATCGATAGTTTCGATGTAATCCGATCGGGTTTTATCGATAGATTGAACCCGAGCGAGAAACATCATGCGTACTGTTTCATCGGTAACCTTGAGACTTAAGTTGTACACTTCTTGAACTATGTGAAACAAACTTTGTTTTTTGTATTCTAAAAAATTTATCATGACCTGACTTTCGTCTGAACTTTTACTATGGGATTTGTCTTTAGAAGCCATGATAATATAATTGATACGAGATACGAGTATGTATATAAGTGGGTAGGTAATAGAAATATTCAGCGAAAAAGTATAAAATTCGAACAACGATCAGCTGTTAGCTTAAATCAGCTGTTTGCGATAAAGTATTCAGAGAACAAACCCAATATGGAGTCTGCGTAACAATCAGCTGTTAATCGTTTGAATACCGTTATGTATCGGCTGCGTTGCCCAGTACCGTCACAATAAAATAAATATATGTGGGTATAAAATTAACGTATAAATATGAGTTTTATCTACGATTACAATTCGAAAGATAATATGAAATTGTAATGAAATTGGGGAAAACTACGTTAAATTTATGACGGTTGAGAAAATTGTTAATTTTGGATTGTCCGTTTTACTTTATGCCAAAACTCCTAATTACCAAAAAATATCAAAATGATTGCCTAGAATCGGACAACCGGACTAACATGGCCAGGATGGTCCAAGTCCTGGGTAGCGATAATTTCGGGGGGCGCTACCTGCCAGCGGGTTGATTATATATAGGTAAATATGATTATGATAAATAGCGTAAATGCGTTATAGAATATGAGTACTTATGAGTAATATAAAATATGCGGTGTGAAAAGATAATTAACTTTTCTAATGCGTGCGGGTGGCGTTAAATATAATATTTGCGTTGAGTATTTATGAGTAATATACTAAATATATATATGCGTATGCGTGAATTTAATAGGAAAAGAGGTAATTAATATTATTAGTAGAAAGAATGCGTTAGATGGAATATCCGGACGGAGGACCACACTTGGAAATGCACTTACCTTGAACTCTTGTTGGTAGGTAGGCGCTGCTCCCAGCTTTGCGTTCGGGGTCTTGATTCACGACCGCGAAATATGCACACAGGAGTTATAACCGTAACTCTCGAGACTGTGGCTGATGATAAGCGATGTAGCGCGATATGATGGGTAATCACAGCGGCCGATAGCGGAGCGGAGCGTTAAGAGACGGGTGCGTGCGTATCTTCCAATAGCTATGGCGGAATGTGAATGTAGGAAGCGGGCGGGATAGTGTTGCCATAGACAATACATAAAAGTAAGATGCGTTTAGTGCGTGAGTGTTGACATATAATAATTATAATAAATACCATTAAATACATAAACTAAAAAATATGTATGCGTCGGTACTGGCGCATCCAAATAATATTTTTTAAATGAAGGAAATAAGTAAGCAGTATGCGTGTAGACGGAATATTTACTTAGCATTAAAAAAAAAAACAAGTATGTAAACAAGACAAATGTCGGGAACTTTATTTATCAATATTTCAAATAATTCAAACAAAATAATGGAATTAGAACCAGCTAACGGATTAATAACAATTCAAAGAAAAGGAAAGAGCAGCGTATGCTTCCGATGTGCAAATACATCGTTTGCTAGACTATATTATTATGCTGAACTTGGAGTAGCGTATTCTTCCGATGTGCAAATACACCGTTTGCTAGACTATGCTGAACTAGGTGTCGCCCTAAAGGTCCCAAAACTCGGAGCGAGAAGAGAAAAGTAAGTAATACTTATCATGCAATGTCTTGAATTATTCAAATTTCGTTAATAGTCTCAACTAATCCGTTTTTCTTTTTAGATTTATCAAGACAAGAGAATAACATACAGCGATGTCGTCAGCGATGAATTGATCAGCTGGAGCTATGCGTGGAGGTTTCCCCGAACTAGTTATAAAGGAAGATGAGAAACTCAAGAGCCAAAAGTAATTTTTAGAGGTCAGTATATTAGAATACCTACCTGTCTCCTAAGTGATGTTCTAAAAGTAGGTACTTACCTACTATGCTCAGACATAGTAGTATTAACAAAAACAAAAAACCATGAGTGCCTGTACTTTGTGTGCCAAAAGATACAAGATTTCTTCGTTCAAACTTCAATGTGGTGTCAATTAGTCTAAATACTTGACATCACAGTAGGTGTCAGGAGAGTGGCAGGCTAGGTTTTATAATTATAAACACAGGCACATGCATGTCTGTGGTACTAATGCTATATTAATACTTACCTTTTATTATTTATAATGCAAAATTGTTGTCACTCTCTGTGAATGCTACTGTGGTGGGTCTCTTCAAGATAGTCAGTGGTTAATCTATAACTGCTACTAGTCTAGCCTAGAACAACAGCAATTTATCATGTACCTAATGCATTGCAACATGTTAATATGATATCTTTTATGTCATACATATCGCAACAGTTGGTCGGAACGGAGAGACAGATGTTGTGTTACTTATTGTAATGTTTTATAATTTCTTAATACAATCTGTTGCATCTATTTCAGGTTTGAACAATACCATAGGCTGTAAAAAGGAGTGTACTTATACACCAGGATCACAAAAATGAAGCTAACTTCAACATCATCCTAACATGTAGTTCCTGTATCCCAACTTTAAAGCGGCAACAGAAATAGAATTCATCTTTCTCAACTGTCAACCTGTAATGGTTCTTTAGTGACTGTGCTATTTCTTAGTTGTTAGTAGTTCTAAAATAGGATTATTAATCTCAGTTAGTAAAATGAAAAGTGCAACTGTCACTGATACAAAAAGGTTGATAGCCGAACATCACTATGGTAGCGACCATAGTGATGTTGGGCTATCAATAGACTTCGACATTTTATACACTTTACATTAACTGAATGCTTTAACTGCTGTATGCTGTCATTAAATGCACTAATTAAATGTCATTTTACTGACTGAAATTGATAATCATACATAGTATAGTTGTAATTCTCAAATTAAAAGGGTTAATAAAACTTATTATATTAATGAAATTAACTTTCATTTATTCCTCGAATAAAACACTTAACACATTCTTGTTAATATTCTACTGCATGTAATGTGGCTCTGTGACCTGCAAGTGGTGGACCTGTTGACGGAGGAATGTGATTCTAAGATGGTCAGACTGATAATTAGTGGCTATTAATAAATTTGTTCTGTGACCAGCATCACTTGTCTTTAACATGACAAGGTGTCATCATTCAGGTTTGTTGGTCGGTCCTTTCTCATAGTCTTGTTGAAGTGTAAGACAGGGCAGACATTAGGGCATATCCATTATCTCCTGAAATAAATAATCACCATTTATTTGTTATTAAGTAAGATGGAAATTTTGTGTTGTTAAAAGAGGTAAGGAGTTAAATTTGAAGCAGACTCAACTATCAATCACTGCAGTAAGTATCCTAGACCTAAGCTATATCTACCACCACTGGACCACGTTGTGACATTCATTTGTGAGCGTTTTCTAGCTTCAGAAGGCATGTATAGACTTTGATCCCGGTTGCCTTTAAAATGGCAGTTGTTAAGCCACAGTGAAGACCATATGCTTCAAAAATGTCAACAACGGACAGTGACAACCCACACCTGCATACATTACCACATAGCTCACCACCTATTACGTGGGACAAATACTATAAGGTGAAGTTAGTATGCCCTTGCTGGCCCTTTTGGAGATAAAAGAAGTGATAAAATATAACTAACCGATTATGTGGTTTTGCCTGTGGCTTCTTATTGCTTCATTAGGGTCAATGCATTGGAGCTATTCAAAATGTGGTAAGTTAAACATTGCAGCTTCCGGCAAACCGTGCATAAACAATTAGGATCTTTATTTTGAGCCATAGATCTGAAAGCAAATGACAAGTGAATAAGGCAAGTTCTGTATATGAAACAGTTCATTTAGTTGTAGGTATTTATTCATCAATGCCTTACACATACTAATACTGTATTAGTATGTATCATATTGCATATTGACCCAGTACTAAGGATATTAGCGTACACAGCGCCTATAAAAGAGTAGAATACTGTCAAGATAGTAGAATAAAAGACATATCGATATAATGTTATCAACAGTATGTTCTAGTGTCTGTATTGAATAGACCGGGCTTTGAATAGAGTAGAAGACTGCCAAGACAGAGGAATATACCTACCTAAGTCAGACGAATCGAAATTATGTTAACATGTTCTACGATGTTTATACCGGGCTTTAGATTGTAATAGTAGACTGTCAAGACAGTGGACTAAAATCATATTGATACATGTAATGGTGATATGTTATCAACAGTACCTATGTTCTACTGTCTGTATAGATAGACCAAACCCCGATTATACTAGACTGTGGCGTAAATACTTGCCTTGAACTTCACAAAGTTGTATAGCATATTCGTAAATTAACATCGAGTAAATCAAACTCCTCTACTCTCCACGTAATGCACCTCCAGCTCCGTGGCGTTTCATTTTCAGTGATTGTATATTGTTAGTGTATTTCACTGTCGTTTGAAAATTAACTTTTAACTAGATAAACTATAAACTTAAAACTAGTGACAACAGAAGTGTGGGATTACAGATAAAATACCATACGACTTAGGAAATACGTGTGATCTGTACCATGCGACGTAATCCGGGTGAAAATAGCCAGACAATTGTCGCCCACGACTCTCCGAGAATAGGCAAAACGGCATATCAAGAGAAAGATGACATTTATCGCGGAAATTGTCGGCCACGGATTCAATCCGAGTGGCGGAGAATTGGGGTCCAGGTATTTTTAAAATTAAAATAACAGTGGAATAGTAGAAGTGAATTTTCATAATGTATTAGGTTAGATCTTAAGTTGCAGAACGAGCGGAAGCACTAGATAACACATTGTGGCATACATACAAGGAGGCTCTTTTTCATGTGAGGGAAAATCCTACACTCTCCTACCGACTGAAACCCACACGTATCCTACCTAACAGCCTACGGTTGGGAGCCCCGGGTAAGCCCTCGGAAGGATACTCCAGGATTTCCAACAGACCAATAGGGAGGCCCAATTCTAACAGTGAGGGTCAATTGGCTGAGATGATTATAACACGATAAATTTAAACAGAGACTTGACTATAGATTACTTAATATGATAACTTTTGTCCAAAAAGAAACAATCACACATTTGTTCTTACTTAACCTCAAACAAAACAAAACTTTTAAAGCACAAAGGACCCTCTGTGCCTAAAACAAAGAAGATAATAATTTTTTAACATTCCAGGAGGCCTTTTTTGGCTCAATGTTCTTAATTTACGCTTGTTGTCACCCCAGTTCCTTCAGGAAACCCAACAGACTCATATACAGGTTGTTAATGAATATGATCAATTTTGAGACCTATTTAGAATTGCCTGCAAAGTGTTTTGGAAGCACCTGCTATGCTAATACACTCAATACATCTATTCAAGTTTAAGTCTAATCTATCATTCAGTAGGTGCCTGTTGTCACCCTAGTTCGTTCAAGAAACACAATGGACTCACATACAGGTTGTTCTTCAATATAATCAAGACCAAGTTCTATGAGTTTTGGAAGCACCTGCTGATACACTCAATACCTATTGCTATTCAAGTTTCAGTCTAATCTATCATTCAGCAGGTGCCTGTTGTCACCCCAGTTCATTCAAGAAACACAATAGACTAACATACAGGTTGTTCATCAATACAATCAAGCCTAAGTTCTATGAGTTTTGGAAGAACCTGCTGATACACTCAATACATCTATTCAAGTTTAAGAGTAATCTATCATTCAGTAGGTGCCTGTTGTCACCCCAGTTTATTCAAGAAAAACAATAGACTAACACAGTTTGTTCATCAATATAATCAAGTGTAAGTTCTATGAGTTTTGGAAGCACCTGCTGATACACTCAATACATCTATTCAAGTTTAAGAGTAATCTATCATTCAGTAAGTGCCTGTTGTCACCCCAGTTTGTTCAAGAAACACAATAGACTAACATACAGGTTGTTCAACCCCCAAGAAGTTGGCACCACACTTTTAAGTTACAAAAATTTTGACGGTTGTTCCAGGTTGTTCTAGGTTTGTTCTACTTTGTTCCAAAACGGCACAAGAATAAGAATGAAAATTTCCAAGAAATTGAAAAAAAAAACCGATTTTTGAGTTAGCACCACACTTTTGAGGTATCGCGATTATCGCGGTTGTTCTGGGTTGTTCTAAGTTTGTTCTACATTGTTCCAAAGTATCGTTTTCAAAAAAAGTTTATTTTCACAAATTTCGAGGAAAATAATTTTTGAGGTAGTACCGAGTTTTCGAGTTTTCACGATTGTAATGGTTCTTCTGAGATGCTCTAAGTTTACATCCTACATTGTTCCGAAATACTGTGGTTGAAAAATAAGGTGGTTCAGCAATTGGAAAGAAAAAAAAAATATTCAACCGACATCCCACGAAATCCATGATTATCCAATCTTGACATTGAATTTTATAGAAATGTTTTTTTTAGTTGGTAGTGCATTGTGCCAGGATGCTACGACAACTCAGCACAACCTTAATTCACGCGATAAAAAAATTGCAGTCGCAAATAAGAAGGTGATAAACAATTTTTCCCGCACGAAATCTGCATCAATCGAATTTTAACATTGAAATTCATAAGAATAATTTATTTATGTGTCGTTTATTGTACAAGGATGCTAGAACAACTCAGCACAATCTTTATTTTCGCGATGAAAAATTGCAGTCGAAAATGAGAAGGTGATAAACAATGTTTTCAATTCGATAATCTGTGATAAACGAATTTTAACGTTGAAATTTAAAGAAATATTTTTTCTATCAGTAGTGCATTGTACTAGGATGCTGGCACAACTCAGCACAACCTTTATTTTCGCGATAAAAAATTCCAGTCCAAAATGAGAAGGTGATAAACAATTTTTCCAATCCGATAATCTGTGATAAACGAATTTTTACGTTGAAAGTTACAGAAATAATTTTACTATTGGTAGTGCATTGTACTAGGATGCTGGCACAACTCAGCACAACCTTTATTTTCGCGATAAAACATTGCAGTTGAAAATGGGAAGGTAATAAACAATTTTTCAATTCGATAATCTGTGATAATCGACTTTTAACGTTGAAATTTATAGATATAATTTTTCTATTAGTAGTGCATTGTACTATGGTGCTAGCACAACCTTCATTTGGTAAAAAATGATCGGAAATGGTCGAACGTAACATACTACCATCGATCTGGCGACGAGGCGAAGCAAACAAGCGAATGAAATTTGGGGATCGTGAACCGGCAAATCTACCAAAAAATGAGATCCTTCGTAAAGCTAAGCAGGAACGGAAGAATATTAACTTCGGTATGAAAGGCACAGATCCCGTGATTAATATTCAAATAATGAAATATGAACGGCACGTTGGGGAGATTCACAGTATTGGGTTGGATCCTTTTTTCGTTCATTACTGGACACCTGAACAAGTAGCTGTTTATATGTTGCATCACCAATATATTTGCATCGATGGCACTGGTTCAATAGGAAAAAAGTTGATGAAATCCAATGGGGAACTGTCTCCACATCTGTACTTGTACCAAGTATTGACAGAAACTGTTGAATCTAAAATTCCAGTTTTCCAGATGCTAAGCGCGTCGCAAAATACAAATACAATTCAGTTTTGGCTGAATGAGATTCTCCGAATCGGTCAATCGCATAAAGCGAATTTTCCATTACCGAAACAGATAACTTGCGATTTCGACAAAGCTCTGCTTGGTGCATGCGCTCGAGCGTTCGCAGAGTGTCAAAATCTCAAAGAGTACCTGTCGAAATGTTTCGACTGCCTGGTAAACTCCTCTGATTCGCTTCCTTCCTGCTTTCTCCGTCTCGATATTTCTCATTACGTAAAAATGATTTCACGATGGACGGAATTGAAAACGGTAAATCCGCTCGTACGAAAATTTTACGTAATGATTATGGCGTTCCTAACCAAATGTCAGGATTTTAATCAACTCAGGGACATTGTCAAGGGTACACTAATTATCAGCAACAGTCCGACCTTTGGAATGGATGAAAATGGTTGTCCAAGTTTGGCTGGCGAAGAATTCAGTCGCTTACACAGTTTGGTGAAAGGAGACGCATTCGTCAACAAAGTAACCGAATTGGTAGAAGAATCGGACGAGGATAGTCCAGCAGCGGACGAAGCGGGTGAAGAAAGTAGGATAAATATATTCGAATGGGGAACATCCATCTATAACAGTTCACTCGAAAAGGTTTCAAGCGATTCAACTCGAATCGGTGAAGACGTGAATCCTTACTACGTACCCAGTATTGGAAAGAGAATAAAAAATCTGATTCCATACTTTCCCCTATACTCAAGCGTAATGAAAAGCGCTTTTGGGTATGGAAGTATGGTAGCAACTTCATCTGCCATTGAGAGCGAGTTCAATGATTTAAAGCACCGAACATTGGCACATGAGAGACGCCCCATGCGCATTGATAAATTTGTGACAACACACTTAACATCTTTTGCTGGGCGCACAAAACTTGTTGTGGCGGAAAAACATACACTACAGCAGGTTCGAACATTGGAACTTTCAAACAGCGTGGCTACCATACAACCATCTGGTACAGAAGCCCGGGTGGAAGATGACAGTGTGCTGTCCGCTACACAAAACTCTCCGCCAATTCGAAAGGTCACTACAGATAAGTGACACAATTAAATCTGATAGTGACAATGAACATGTTCTCGATAATAACAATGAGCTGAGCACAGAACATAATTAGCGCAATAAGAATGAACCAAAAAAAAAGAAAAGAGCGTACTTAGATGCATGCCCTGAGTTAAAAGTTGCAAAATCAAACAAAAAACGAAAAATAGGGATCGAAGTTATTCAAAATGGAAATCTCTGTCCGTCAATCCAGCATAACAAAAAAAGACTGATCATAAGAAACACATGTGGTTTCGATACGATAATACATATTCTTGCTGCTGCAACTACCAATGAAGCATTTCATGATGTTATTCACAAATCGAAATCAAAAATATTCGAATTCGTGAATATTCTCTTAGAAAAGGGTTGCAATGCAGATATATATAAGAGACGTGCGAATTTCTTGAGTCAAGTTCCATGCTTCGTACACGATGGTAGCGCGCCTGGAGTTTTAGTCATTGACGCTTTGTCAAATATCACCATTTTATGTGACCTTACTTTTCGGGAAGAGCCTAGCCTAGAGGAACGCAGGGAGTGCAAAGTATGCAATACCGTTCTCACGAGGCAACTAGTGACCGTTTCATTGGATATTGAAACAATAATGAGTCATGGGTATGAAAAAATGAGTGATGCTGTAAAAGCTAACGAAATTTCCATTTCGCAAAAGCCCTGTGGGACGTGTAAAAACGCTGTGGAAACGAAATTCGAATATCGATCTCACGTGTTTATAGAGTGTATCGAAGATGCTGAGGCCAAGTTTCAAATAAAACAATTTCCGACGTTGATTACCTTAGGGGGATCTTCGTTTCAGCTTGCTGGAATTGCAGATTACCACGCAGGCCGTAGATCCGTGGGGCACTACACCGGATGCGTCAAATACGGCGATACGTGGTTCCGGTTAGATGACATGTTTTCAAAGCCGAAAAACATTTCAACAAATGACGTCATCAACCCGGTGTTTTGCATTTACGTTCGAGTTTAAATGACGAATTCGAGCAACGACAACTGTGTCAAATTGAATAATTTGAAAAGTTTCCCAGATCTCCAAGTTTTTAATAGTTATTCAAGTTAACTATATAAAACTCAATAGTTTTAATTGCTTTTTAGTTGTAAGGTTTAAATCAAAAGAAATTCCGTTTCGGTTTAATTTTCAGGCATCGTAATGCGTGGAGTGTTTCCCAGATCTCCAAGTTTTTAATAGTTATTCAAGTAAACTATATAAAACTCAATAATTTTAATTGCTTTTTAGTTGTAAGGTTTCAATCAAAAGAAATTTCGGTTTGGTTGAATTTTCAGCCATCGTAATTCGTGAAGTTTTCCCAGATCTCCAAGTTTTTAATAGTTATTCAAGTTAACCATATAAAACTCAATAGTTTTGATTGCTTTTTAGTTGTAAGGTTTAAATCAAAAGAAATTCCGGTTTGGTTTAATTTTCAGGCATCGTAATTCGTGGAGTGTTTCCCAGATATCCAAGTTTTTAATAGTCATTCAAGTTAACTATATAAAACTCAATAGTTTTAATTGCTTTTTAGTTATAAGGTTTAAATCAAAAGAAATTCCGGTTTGGTTTAATTTTCAGGCATCGTGATTCGTGGAGTGTTTCCCAGATCTCCAAGTTTTTAATAGTTATTCAAGTTAACTATATAAAACTCAATAGATGTAATTGCTTTTTAGTTATAAGGTTTAAATCAAAAGAAATTCCGGTTTGGTTTAATTTTCAGGCATCGTAATTCGTGGAGTGTTTCCCAGATCTCCAAGTTTTTAATAGTTATTCAAGTTAACTATAAAAAACCCAAGACCAACACCCTCCAGCAAATAAAAGCAAATCAATCAATATTGCAACACTGAACACAAGAACCCTAAGCACACAAGAGCACTTGCTAGAATTAGACAGCGCGCTACGTAATATAAATTACGACATTCTGGGAATAAGCGAAATGAGAAGAATGGAAGAAAAGACAGTGGAGTATGAGGAATATATCATGTATCACAAAGGAGAAACGAAGGGGCAAAAGGGAGTAGGCTTTTTTATTAAAAAAACTTTTAAAAACGACATACAAGAGTTGATAGGAGTTTCTGACAGACTGGCAATACTAAATGTTCATGTACCAAGTTATAAGAAACAATGGTCAATCATACAGGTTTACTCACCTACTGAGCTTGCAACCGATGATGACATTGAAAACTTCTACAGCAACCTAACAGATATTGTAAACAAATTTCAGAATAACAACCTCATAGTCATGGGAGACTTTAATGCCCAAGTGGGCACCAGAGAAGCTGGCGAAGAACAAATAATGGGAAAACATGGATATGGTAAAAGAAGCAAAAATGGACACAAACTAATTGAATTTTTACATCAAAACAACCTAACACTATTGAATTCTGTCTTCAAAAAGAAACCCAAAACTAAGTGGACATGGACTTCACCGGGGGGAAAATTCAAGAATGAAATTGACTTCATAATAACCAACAGGCCCAATTTTTTTAATGACACTCACGTAATACAAAATTTAAACTTTAACACGAACCATCGTATGGTACGTTGTTATCTTAAACAACAGCCAACTAAGAAAACCAGAAAGAATTTAAAAAGCAGAATGCCTGTAACAGAACAATATACAAAATTCTCCTCCTCTTCCATCAAGCCATTGCTAGAAGTAGTAAACTCCGATGCCAGTGTGTTCGTAACGTATGACCACTTAAATAAACAACTATCACAATTGCAAAAAGTAAACATAGATAGAGATTCAAAATTTGGCCCAAAGACGATGAGGCTTCTGGAAGAAAGAAAATGTCTAATTGAAAACAAGAAAAATAGCAAAGACTACCATACTTTATTATCCACTCTTAGTAAACAGATCAGAGAAAACATAAGAAAGGATAGGAAATCAAGGAGAACGAAAAAGCTTGAAGAAGTGATTCACAAATCAGGGGGAACAAAAAAGCCTTAAAGGAACTAAGAGAACATGGAAAGGAATGGATAACAAGTCTAAAGAAAAGTAACAGATCTAAACAAGAAACAAACCGATTTGAAATCCAAAAGCTTGCCACAGATTACTACCGAACCCTTTACTCAAATCAAGACCTAGATAAAGTTGTTTTTATGGAAAAACCAACAAACATTGGATTTGACTTTGTTCCACCAATACTAACACAAGAAGTACGGAAAGCAATCATGTCCCAAAAAATGGGAAAAGCTCCAGGACCTGACAACGTACCTAATGAAATGATGAGAGGCACGGCAGAAGAACTAGTCCCGATTTTGACTAAGTTCTTCAACGATATTTTAATCACAGGCACCATTCCGAAACAATGGGAAGAATCCCATATTGTTCTACTGCATAAAAAGGGGAATAAGGATATCATCGGTAACTACAGACCAATAAGCCTCATATCAAATGTGTATAAAGTCTTCGCTAAGGTTATTTTAGAAAGAATCACACAAATCCTGGATGAAAATCAGCCAATCGAACAAGCAGGCTTTAGGAAAAATTACAGCACCATTGACCATATCCACACAATAAAACAAGTACTAGAAAAATACAACGAGTACCAGAAACCCGTTTACATCTCTTTCATTGATTATTCCAAGGCATTTGACAGTCTGAAGCATGAATACATCTGGCAGATCCTAAGAGACCAAGGAGTGGAAAATACATACGTAGAGATAATCAAATCTATTTACAATAACAGCAATAGTCGCATAAGACTGGAATCGAAAGGCGACCCATTTCCTATCCGTCGAGGTGTGAGACAAGGAGATCCGCTGTCTCCCAAACTGTTCAATGCTGTGCTGGAACATATATTTAGAGAATTAGATTGGGAAGAGTACGGGTTGAGCATCAATGGTAAACGTTTAAACCATCTGAGATTTGCAGACGATATTGTTGTGTTAGAAGAAGATCCCAAAAAATTGGAATTCTTAGTGAACAGCCTAGCGTATAATAGTAAAGCAGTGGGACTGGAAATGAATGCAAGTAAAACAAAACTGATGACCAACTCCTCAGAGATGGACATAGAAGTTCATGGAAACAGACTTGAATATGTGAATGAATACTGTTACTTGGGTCAAATTATCTCCCCTGCAGACCTAATGTCCAAAGAGGTGAAGAAAAGAATTGCTTGTGGTTGGAACAAGTATTGGTCTCTGAAAGAAATCATGAAAAACAAAGACATAAACATGCATATAAAGAGAAAAACTTACAATACATGTATTCTGCCTTGCATTACTTATGGTTGTGAAACTTGGTCTCTAACTGACAAGCACAGGAAATTACTAGCAAACTGCCAAAGGGCTATGGAAAGAAGTATGTTAGGGATCAGGCTGAGTGACAAGATCCGAAACTCAGAGATAAGGCAGAAAACCAAAGTTACAGACATAATAACACGAATAGACCATCTCAAGTGGAGCTGGACAGGTCATCTGTTAAGATGCAAGACACGTAAATGGAGTCAACAAGTGACCCTATGGTATCCTAGAGATGGAAACAGAGGAAGAGGGCGCCCAAATACACGATGGCAAGATGAAATCAGTATGACCTTGGGTCCTTACTGGACCAGAGTTGCTGAAAACAGAGCGCAATGGAAAGAGCTGGGGGAGGCCTATGCCAAACGGCACACCGAATTGCGGGATATACTATAATTTAGAATTAGGTACTAATTTTAATTCAGTTTGTTAAACAAAATTCGGAAATAAAGGCTTTATTATTATTATTATAAAAAACCCAATAGTTCCAATTGCTTTTTAGTTGTAAGGTTGAAATCAAAAGAAATTCCGGTTTGGTTTAATTTTCAAGCATCGTAATTCGTGAAGTGTTGGAAAAAAAACAAGACGAGAAAATTAGAAAAACTACAAAAAAAAATAAAATAAAAAAAAAACTTTAAAAAAATTAAAATAAAAAAAACAAAAAAAAAAAACAAAATAAAAAACAAAAAAAAGAGGGGGGTATTGACAACCTGCTCGTGGTCCTCCTTGCATGCGCGTAACTATAATATGAGAATTATATAATGTTGGTATATTATATAAATAAAAGTTCGCGTAACCAATGTCAATCGACAAGAAGTTGTCAATTAGGTTTTTTTCTTTTTTAAATAATCAAATCGTTTTGTACTCATCTTGAAAAGTAACACCACTCTAAAGACAACAAAAAAGGCATATATTAGATGTATATTTTTTTTCTATTGGAAGAAGGATCCAGTTGCTTAATTGCTGCAATTCAGACATTAAATTGACATGATCATAGATTTTGTAGAGGAAAAAGTGTTTGTTGCCTTCTCATTTGCGACTGCTATTTTTTATCGCAAAAATAAAGGTTATGCTGAGTTGTGCCAGCATCCTAGTACAATGCACTACTGATAGAAAATTATTTCTTCAAATTTCAACGTTAAAATTCGATTATCACAGATTATCGAATTGAAAAATTGTTTATCACCTTCCCATTTTCAACTGCAATTTTTTATCGCGAAAATAAAGGTTGTGCTGAGTTGTGCCAGCATCCTAGTACAATGCACTACTGATAGAAAAATTATTTCTTTAAATTTCAACGTTAAAATTAAATTATCACAGATTATCGAATTGAAAAATTGTTTATCACCTTCCCATTTTCAACTGCAATTTTTACCAAATGAAGGTTGTGCTGAGTTGTGCTAGCACCATAGTACAATGCACTACTAATAGAAAAATTATATCTATAAATTTCAACGTTAAAAGTCGATTATCACAGATTATCAAATTGAAAAATTGTTTATCACCTTCCCATTTTCAACTGCAATGTTTTATCGCGAAAATAAAGGTTGTGCTGAGTTGTGCCAGCATCCTAGTACAATGCACTACCAATAGAAAAATTATTTCTGTAACTTTCAACGTAAAAATTCGTTTATCACAGATTATCGGATTGGAAAAATTGTTTATCACCTTCTCATTTTGGACTGGAATTTTTTATCGCGAAAATAAAGGTTGTGCTGAGTTGTGCCAGCATCCTAGTACAATGCACTACTGATAGAAAAATTATTTCTTTAAATTTCAACGTTAAAATTCGTTTATCACAGATTACCGAATTGAAAACATTGTTTATCACCTTCTCATTTTCGACTGCAATTTTTCATCGCGAAAATAAAGATTGTGCTGAGTTGTTCTAGCATCCTTGTACAATAAACGACACATAAATAAATTATTCTTATGAATTTCAATGTTAAAATTCGATTGATGCAGATTTCGTGCGCGAAAAATTGTTTATCACCTTCTTATTTGCGACTGCAATTTTTTTATCGCGTGAATTAAGGTTGTGCTGAGTTGTCGTAGCATCCTGGCACAATTAGGGATTGCAATCCGGTGTCATTTTGAATCCGGCCGGATCCGTACCGGATTTCTCAAATCCGGCCGGGTCCGACCGGATCCGGCCGGATTGAGTTAACCAGTATAACATACTATCTTTCTTTTTTAATCTAACATGAACTGTTAATGAAGTGTAAAATTGAAAACGATACTGCTTAAACGGATTCAATTTTATATAAAAGTAACGATTTTGTTTAAAGAGCCGTAAATATTCATCTTCCGAGACTAAATCTAAAATCTTAAAGTTAAGGTAGTAGTCCAGGTCAAGAAAGCACAAAGCAATGTAGAGTGAACGGGAAACTTGCTGTTTCTTTAGAAATTTAATCAGGTTGTTTAAGAAGAAAACATACTTATAGTCCCATCATCCCAACATCCCATAGGCGTGCCGGAAAAAGGGCGGGTGTGACAAAGATTATTTTTTTATAGTTTTTCGGCAATACACCTAAATCAGTGCTTTGAAGCAAAACATATGCTAAGATAAAATTAAAGCTTATAAAGTTTCAATAACTTTCGTTCTAAACACTTTTCCATAATTCCAACCATTTAAGAACTACAAGCTACAAAATATATAGAAAACTGGCTGATGCTTGCGGCTTCGCCCGCGTGAAATTTGGTTCCCGTTCCGCTTCCCATAGGAACATATTCCCGGGATGAAATGTAGCCTATGTGTTATTCCAGACTCTAATCTACCGCGGTAACAAATTCCGTTACCCCAGGCATTATTCTGCAAATTACATACCTCCCTGACACTATACCTATATTTCATTTAAAATCTCAACCGAATGTTAAATACTCTGAATCACTATCATTTCTACATTTCGGAAGAGTGTAGTTAAAAAACGGTTGGGAATATGGAAACTGTATGTAATCAAAGTTATGGAGCATTTTGTAAGTTTTTATTTCATGGTCGAACATGTTTTTCTACAACGCACTGTTTTTGTGATATTGGTGAAAAACTTAAAATTGGGCCCTTTGTCACGAACCCTCTCTCCGCCTTACGTCCTAGATATCGGAACTTTTAGTAGGTATGTATCCTGTAAGTAACACACTGAAGGGTGACTCAAACGATTCGCGTGCAGTGCAAGCTGTTTACATTTATACCATCCTTGGCGACGGCATGGTTATTTTGCCAAAATATGCAAACACCGGATCCGGTCGCCACCGGATCCGGCGGTGTATTGGTGCCGGATCCGGTGGGCGAAAAATGATGCCGGATCCGCCGGATTACCGGATCCGGTTTTCCGGATTGCAATCCCTAGGCACAATGCACTACCAACTAAAAAAAACATTTCTATAAAATTCAGTGTCAAGATTGGATCATCATGGATTTCGTGGGATGCCGGTTGAATAATTTTTTTTTTCTTTCCAATTGCTGAACCACCTTATTTTTCAACCACAGTATTTCGGAACAATGTAGAATGTAAACTTAGAACATCTCAGAAGAACCATTACAATCGTGAAAACTCGAAAACTCGGTACTACCTCAAAAATTATTTTCCTCGAAATTTGTGAAAATAAACTTTTTTTGAAAACGATACTTTGGAACAATGTAGAACAAACTTAGAACAACCCAGAACAACCGCAATAATAGCGATACCTCAAAAGTGTGGTGCTAACTCAAAAATCGGTTTTTTTTTTCAATTTCTTGGAAATTTTCATTCTTATTCTTGTGCCGTTTTGGAACAAAGTAGAACAAACCTAGAACAACCTGGAACAACCGTCAAAATTTTTGTAACTTAAAAGTGTGGTGCCAACTTCTTGGGGGTGGTTGTTCATCAATATAATCTAATCAAGACTAAGTTCTATGAGTTTTGGAAGCACCTGCTGATACACTCAATACTTCTATTCAAGTTTAAGTCTAAGCTATCATTCAGTAGGTGCCTGATGTCACCCCAGTTTGTTCAAGAAACACAATAGACTAACATAGGTTCATCAATATGATCAAGCATAAGTTCTATAAGTTTAGGAAGAACCTGCTGATACACTCAGTACTGCTATTGAAGTTTAAGTCTAATCTATCATTCAGTAGGTGCCTGATGTCACCCCAGTTTGTTCAAGAAACACAATAGACTAATATACAGGTTGTTCATCAATATGATCAAGCCTAAGTTCTATGAGTATTGGAAGCACCTGCTGATACACTCAATACTTCTATTCAAGTTTAAGTCTAATCTATTATTCAGTAGGTAGGTGCCTGTTGTCGCCCCGGTTCATTTAAGAAACCCAATAAATTCACATACAGGTTATTCATCAAATAATCAAGGCCGGGGTCTGCCTTGAACTGGCCGCAAAGAGTTTTTGGAGCCACTGCTCTCAAAACACCCAATAGTCTGTCTGCCAAGACTTAGGAAGTTTCATAACAAAATTATAGAGAAAAATTGTGTCTGCAGCGCAAGTGTAGCTCCTCTGGTGTTGAAAACCTCCATAGGCTATGGTGACTAGTACAACTGTTGGGCTGTATGCTTGTCTGCCACCTCAGTGGTATAAAAAAAGTGTACCTAGTTTTTTGTAATCTACACTAATATTATAAAGAGGAAAGATTAGAGTGTTTGTCAGCATTGAATAGGTTCTGAAACTACTGGACCGATTCGAAAAATTCTTTCACTGTTGGAAAGCTACACTCTCCCCGAGTAACCTAGGCTATATTTTATTCCCGTATTCCCACGGTAACGGGAACTACGCGAATGAAACCGCGTGACGTCCGCTAGTTAAAAATAAAATGTTAAATATACACTCACCCGCAAAAAAGAAGAAAAAGTGTGCCTTGATAGGCACTAAACCTCTGTCTATCTTCAATTTCATTTTTAGAGCATCACTTTATTAACACACGATTAAAGATACCTCAGCCTCTGTGACTTATCTATTTAAAAGAGCAATGAACTCAAAACGATTTGTTTACATAATATTAAAGAACGATTCTATGTTTGAAAACTTTCTCTAAACTCATACTTTGAATAATTAATAAGTCTCATACTTGAACTACACTCATAATTGAATTGTTAAAACATTTTTAGTTCAATACAAACTTTTGTTTATTTACACTTTCAAACTAATAATTTCCTAGGTAAGTATGAACAAAGGCGTTCAAGGAAGTCTATATTTATTTATCACTTTCCTGTCAGGTCCGAGTGACGAACGCTGATTAATATTTATTATTATCTTTATCAAAGGAAATTAATTATCATGCTGCACACGATAAACACAAGACAAAGAATATCAACAACTGTAGCTTTATCACCACACAGCAAAGAGTAGTGACAGTGACAGCCAGGGCAAACTGGGCAAAATAAAGATTCTGTCAGCTGATCAGTATTGCCACTAAAATATCCAAAATTGCACAAGGTTTTTTTTTGTTCTACGAAAATGTTAACTAACAATTTGATATTCATTACAGACTGGACCCGCGGTAAACCGGATCCTGGCAAATCCAGCGCCCCTGTAATCGAACAGGACATTGAATATGTAGGTAGGTACCTATTTTTTGACGATCGTCGCCAATGTAACTGTGCAATATTGAGGGAGGTTTTGTACAAGCCATGACCAACGAGGTTCTTAGGTTTTTGAAGTAAAACTTCTTTAGGCGCGAATAGGGAGTACCTAACTCAGATTTCCTTTTCTGAGGGAAGTAACGCTTACTATTTGAATTTTGTGACGTAGTTTCCGCTATTCAAAATTCGATTGAATGATATTAATATAACATTTAATGCCGTCAATAGCAAAGAAGTTTTACTTCAATCGCGCGTAAAGGTTACACGCACACACTTTTTTTTTTAGTTTGTTAGGTTTGTTTTCATACCGAGTACCTATTTAATGTTATTATTCTGATTTCTTACTTTAAATTTGACTACATACATACGGTGCATCTTAGCGCGCATTTATTATTTACTGTTTATTCATTACACAAAACGCTGACTTTTTTTCTAATGTAAAGTTATTACATATTTTCGTCTACTTATACTACTTACCTATAGCATTAATGACGTTCATCCATACTTAATATTATAAAGCTGAAGAGTTTGTTTGTTTGTTTGTTTGTTTGTTTGTTTGAAAGCTAGGATCTCAGGAACTACTGGTTGGATTTCAAAAAATCTTTAACAGTTTGATAGTCCATTTATCGAGGATGGCTATAGGCTATATAACATCAAGCTAAGATGAATAGGAGCGGAGCAGCAATCAAGAATGTTTTGAAAACGGGAAATATTTTTTACCGTCTGAGAGCTTCCGAGGCGTACGCTGCGTAAATGGTTAAAGTTAGGTAAAAATTGTGTATTACAAAAGTGTTTCTCTGAAAGAGTTCTACAAAAAAGTCCGCGACAGCACATGTCTATCTCTTAAGGTTCGCTCACAATAACCTAATTTGTCTATCTCTTAAGGTTCGCTCACGATATAATGAAACTGAAGAGTTTGTTTGTGCTAGGATCTCAGAAACTACTGGTTGCATTTCAAAAATTATTTTACAGTTTAATAGTCCATTTATTGAGGCTGGCTAATGGCGATATAACATCACGCTAAGACGAATAGGAGCGGAGCAGTCATGAATAATGTTTCGAGAACGGGGATTATTTCTTTCTTTTGAGAGCTCCCATTGCGGACGCTGCATAAACAGTTAAAGTTACGTAAAAATTGTGTATTACAAAATTGTATCTCTTAAAAAGTTATAAAAATAAGTCCTCGACAGCATATGTCTATCTTAACTAAGTAAGGTTCACTTACAATAACCCTCTTATTAAGTTTTAATGGATGAGCGACGCGACGGGAGTAAACTTGGTCTGCAGTGGCCAGTCAACTGAACGATAAAAACCGGCTAAGTGCGAGTTGGACTTGCACACGATGAGTTCCATACCGAAAAACGGATGTAGTAAAAGCGATGGGAAACATTATATCACTTTAATACCTCTTTCCTTCTCACTTTCATGTGACGCAAACGAAGATATGCGGTTCAGCTCTAATGAATTCAAGCGACGCGACGCGACGGGGGTAAATGCAACGGGAAACATTATAATACTCAAAATATTAATACCATACCTCTCTCTTTCTCACTATCATGTGCCGCAAACGAAGTTGCGCGGGTCAGCTAGTTTTAATATAAAATTCAACCTCTCTATTGTGTTGCTTATTTTACTTAATTCAAAGTCTGTATGTCGTAGAGTAGATAGATAGGTATACATAGAATCTTACCATTGAACCTGTAATTTATCGGATTACAAGGTACGCTTTTGTAAAAATATTCCAGACTTTAAGGGATCTTCGGCAGCAAACTATAATCCGACAAATTGGATAGTACGACAGTACGACACTGCTCTTCCAAATATTTCTCCAATTACCGTGTGTCTACTGTATTCAAATTAATATAATAATAATTACACTATATTGCTCAACTCCGGCCGAATAAAGATACTATTATGATCTGTCAATAGAGTTCAATAAATTTGCAGAGGTATCCTATAGATATAGAAGTTTCACTATTTATTGATCTCGAATGAAGTGATGTTCAAAATAGTTAAAAAAAAATCACCTAGGTTTAATAAATTTTACCCCAGCATTGTTCTTTCATGTTTCCTTGTTGTAAGGTAGAGGAGACATAGATGGCAACACTATTTTCCACTGTCACTCAACAGGCTATCTGTCACAGATATGAATAATTCATTCAATCTATTTACCGTCTCTATGGTTCAATGGAACATTTTATAGTCTATGGATCAGACATGGATTTAGGACACTGATCTATATTATTACCACACTGGATAGGTGGCTGTCAAACTAAAGTTATGCCTTCTTAATTCTCGCCATTGTGGCGCTGAAATCAGCAGCGCTGGTTCAGAGAACTAAAATTAGTGATGTACCAAACTTTCTTGAACTGATGCGTATCGATGGATTTAATGTGAAATGAAAACATTTTTAGTATATATATTTTAAAATTAATTTTGTTTATAATTTGTTTAATATAAGAATATTACCAATCGAAATTACGAATATTCCCTTTAACTTCTCCAACTAAGCTAAATTGCTTGTGCTAGGAGTGGCCAGGATTCGAACAAGGGTCTTCTCGATCGCAAGACAGTCAGTCTTCTTAACCACTGAGCTATCGGCGTTTTAATGAATATTGCTCTTAATAAGGGTGGTTTAAGTTAGTGTCTAGTATACCTATCTAAATGAAATAATATTTACCTGCAATTTGGCATACTAGTGACGCAAAATTGCAGGAAAATATTACTTTTGTTGAAGAGATTGAGAGAGGTATTAAGGCGCATCTCCACTTGGGCCAAATTAATTAGCAACTCGGCAGCGTGCCTCAAGCTGAGCAACGAATTTCTATAGTTTCTTACTAGCTACCATGGGTGACGTATGCCAATTCGCTGCAGCTTTAGTAATAATGAATCCCTACAAAAAGAATAAAAGGCAGACAGACAAAGATCATTGTGCGGTGAACGAGGATCCCATAAGTGTCTGTGGCTTTCATATACTTCAGTTAATTTGATGCATTTATCATTGTCCATTTCACCACGTAGTGAGCGTATATATATATCATGCGCCATAGAAATAGAAAGGGAGTTATGTGTAGAAAAAAAAATAAACGTGATTTTATTAATCATTTATTTATTTTACACTTTATTGTAAAACTATGGTACACTAGCGGACGGTATACTATTTATTAACCGGGAAGTTCTTGTGTAATGCTTATAATAACATTTAACATCAAAATGATTAGAACACAGACGATCGCTTGAATTTGGAGTCCAGTTATGGGCTCCCATGTTGCCAAGCCATGCACTTCTGATTTTTGGATCAGTTGGAAATCTGCAATAAAATAAACATACATCAATAGACTAAAAAACATTATGCCATTATGCCTTTTTGGGCGGCTTGAAAAATTTCAACAGCGGGAAGTCACAACCTGCGCCTGTCCATCTCAACACGGCAATACGGGTCACCAATTGTTACGTGGGACAAATTCTAAAATGGTGAAATGTGGGCACATAGTATGCCTCTGCCTACCCCTTTGGGGATGAAGGCGTGACCATATGTAATGTAAAATGATACCATTATTAAGATATTTCTCATATAGAAGAGTTTTCGATCACATCAGACCATGATAAAGTTTATCGATACGACAACATGGACATCACTAAACGAAATTAAAATCCTATATTTGTGCTTAAAAATAATTTTATCTCACTTATATATTATTCTTATACATATTTTGTAAATAATCAAGCATTTTACATTTAGGTTAGGCTGATTTAATGATAAAAATTACAAAAATTCAACTTACCTGTGAAATCTAATGTTGCTCCCTTTTTTGAAGCTAATTTTGCAAAACACACATTTCACCAAGTCTATTGCTTTTTTGTAACCACGCAAATCCTCACTAAACTGCACAAAAGTCCTTTAAATTACAAAATAATTCGTAATTCCCGGCGCGATACGGGAAGTCATTCGCATGATACGTCAGTTTTAGTTCCTTGAACCAACTCTAGAGGCATTTCAAATCGGCACAAATAATTCGCTGTCATTTGTATGAGACAGCCAATCCAGTGGTAATAATACAGATCAGTGATTTAGGACTATGCTTACTGCAGCTGCAGTTGCACTCTCAAGTAAATCCGCTGCATTCATCATTAACCTATCAACAACACGGATCGATGGACGAGTAGGCAGCTCTATAGAAGGTATCAACCTTCTATAGAGCTAAAAGAAAAATCATAAGTGGAATATAAATCGATCGATTATACCTATTTTTTAAAACGCTTCTTCTTGATACCATCACTAAAGCCCGCGATCTTCAAATGTTTTAGAACGGCAGGAAAAAATTTAAAATTATTTCTTTCTGATTTTATAACATGGCAGGCCTCCTTAGTTGTCTTTAAAATATTTTTCGTATAAACAACATAAAATGGAGGACGAAGAGTTTATAGGTTGTATCAGTTGCATGAATGCAAACAATTTATGCGACCTATTTGCTTTATACGCGGAGAACACCTCAACATATGCAAAAATGTTTGAAACCTGCTTTGAATTGAAGGTTAGTTTATAAATCTTTTTATTATCTTTTATATAAAAAGTACATATTAAAATTTACTTTTAACCTTTTTTAACCAAGTGTTACATAAATACAACCTAATTATTTTCATACTTTACAACATATTATGCTAAATATTTTGAAAGACCATATTGTTGTTAGCTTTGTAAATATTTTTCGATTTTACTGAGTACTAAGTCTCCGATAAATTGTAAATTATCGATTTAAGATGGCGAAAATAACTACGCAATGACGTATTATAAATTATAATTACCTACCTAATTAAATGCATAAATGATTGCCTTAGGTACATATTATATTCTTAACTTCATTAATATAATCACTTGGGTTGTCGACCGCCTATCGGCCGTTGGCCGTCTACCAATCAATTTATTATTAATTTGTCATTCTTACATTCGTACTTGTATCCCCGAGGGGGTATGCAGAGATCAATAACACACCCGCCCACATTTTGCCACTAGTTTAATGGGTCACTCGAAATGGCAAGCCTATTGCGTCACTTCGTGTTTGCAAAAAAGACGTTCAGACTTGGCCGTCCGTCTGTCTGTCTGTCTGTCCGTCACAAGGCTGTATCTCATGAACGGTGATAGCTAGAGAGTTAAAAAATGTACAAATGATGTATTTCTGCTGTCACTATAATAAAAAATACTAAAAGTAGAAAAATAATAATGTTTAAGTCTGGCTCCAATACAATCCTTGTGATACCCTGGAAAGTGTCTAATTATAGGTTTTTTTACTAAAACGGGTCTTAACTGTTTTCCGCGTTAGCTTAAAATAAATATTTGTGGGCATTCACACACAACATTATCTAGCCCAAATTAAGCTAATATACGCTTCTGCTATGAGATCTAGACGACTAACGTTAAATATCCCACTTCCCACTAATATTATAAATGTGAAAGTTTGTGATGATGTTTGGATGTTTGGATGTTTGTTACTCAATCACGCTCTAACGGCTGAACGGATTGGGCTGAAATTTGGTACAGAGATAGCTTATAGTCTGGAATAACACATAGGTTACTTTTCATCCCGGAACAATGTTCTCACGGGAAGCTGGATAGGGTACCCAATTTCACGCAGGCGAAGCCGCGAGCATCTAGCAAATCAATGTGCTCATCACACAAAGAGATTTGTCCTGGGTGGGAATCGAACCCGCGACCTCCGAATCCGTAGTCAGGCACGCTAACCACTTGACCACGACGCCAGTCAAGAAGTTTATTTTTTTACAATTTCATATACTGACTTGATTTTAAGCCGATACTTCTATACATTCACGAGATAAAGAATCTTGACAGACAGACAGACGGAAGGTCGTATGGCCCCTTCCGTAGGCGAGTCCGACTGCCCTTTGTCTCCGAAGGGATAGGCAGAGGCATTATTATATACTCACATTTCACCTTTTTAGAAATTGTCTCACGTAATAGGTGGTAAGCCGTATTGATATGGACAGCCGCAGATTGTGACTGCCCGCTGTTGAAATTTTTAAAGCCGCCCATAAAAGCCTTCAACTTGTCTTAACGAATGCCATTTTACTGCGGCGTGCCCTCCGAAGCATGAAAACGTTCAAATACATGTCACAAAGTGGTCACATGAATTGTCACTCATCCAAGGACCGGCCATAGTGAAAGTTGCTTACTGCAGTGATCGTTCGAACACTGAGTCCGCGGTGCCATCGGCCAGGCCACAAGCGCTTCAAGGTTAAGTTTACTGCTCTTTTAATAATTCTAAAACTTTTCTAGGTGCCAAATCATATCAAATACATATGTTCCGACTGCGCGGAAAAGCTAGAAAACTCTGTAAATTTCAAGGAGCAGACCTGCAAGAGTCTTGTCATGTTACAGCATGTCAAAAGTGAGTAAGACTTTAATCTGAAGGGGTAGGCAGAGGCATACGTACCTACTAATCGCCTTTTATTTAACTTGAAAAAAATCCGACATGGATGCTTTACCGGACTCCTACCGACTAAAAACCACACGTACCTATCCTGCCTAACAGCCTACGGTTAGGAGCTCCGGACAAACCTTCGGAAGAATACCCCCTCCCAACATACCTACGACTACCACTGCGTCCTCGCCTAGAGGGGGTTCGGGAGCTATCCCGCGTCTTTGGAGGGTTTTTCGGGTCATAACCCGGTGCGTGAATCTCTCATGTCTAGTGCGTTCAACCGTTAGAGCGAATCTTTTTAGCCCAAGAATTTGTTCCCATACAAAGAGGAAACTTGAACAAAATTCCACGCGTGCTGGCACCATCATAATAAAATCCTTTAAATTTTGCCAAATTTATTCTGAACTTATTGAATGACACCACTTGTACTGTTCTACAACATTTTTTTACTTAAAAATCAACATTCAAGGAATGGGATTTTAACATTCAACAATACAAGAATTCAACATTCTGGGATTCAACTAACTGAGAATTCAACATTATGGGAATTCAACATTTTGAAAATTCAACCTAATGGTCCGAAAGGAAAATTACACCTAGGTAAAATTAACTCGATGACATCATGTAAATACATCCATTTATTGCACAGACTTACAATATTTATTGTAACGGGTGTTTTTTTTAGAGGTATAGAACTTTAAGTTGGCATAACTGTTTTAACTGGCGGTATTTTTGTCAGCTGAAAAGTGATTTATGTTAAGTTTGGTTTGGCATTTCAACATGAATAGATTGACGCCTGAACAATGCTTCCAAATTGTGCAAATTTATTTTGAAAATCATGGTTCTGTCCGAAATACGTATCGTGATTTTCATAAGCGAATTTTGTTTAGCGGTGCAACTCACTTTTGGTTGAATGGATACGTCAATAAACAAAACTGCCATATTTGGGGTGATGATAATCCTCAAGTGTATGTTGAGACACCGTTACATCCAGAAAAACTGAATGTGTGGTGTGTTTTATGGGCTGGTGGAATAATTTGTCCGTACTTCTTTAGAAACGATGCTGACCAGAACGTTACAGTCAATCGTGACTGCTATAGAGCTATGATTACTGACTTTTTCGTTCATCAATTGAACAACCATGATGTGCAGGAGTAGTGGTTGCAACAAGACGGCGCAACATGTCACATAGCTCGTGCCACAATTGATTTATTGAAGGAAACGTTTGGTTACCGCATAGTTTCACGTTTTGGACCGGTAGGTTGGCCTCCAGAGTCGTGCGATTTTACGCCACTTGACTCTTTTCTGTGGAGATATGTGAAGTCGCTCGTCTACGCCGATAAGCCCGAAACGATTGACCACTTGGAGGACAACATTCGGCGCGTTATTGCCGATATACGGCCACAATTATTGGCAAAGTCATCGAAAACTGGACCTCTAGATTAGACTACGTCCGAGCCAGCCGTGGCGGTTATATGCCAGAATCCATATTTAAACTATAATGCCAGAAGATTTTCTTTCGAATAAAGTCATTTTCATATCAATAAAAACAATCACCTTCGTTTTATTCCATTTCAAAGTTCTATACCTCTAAAAAAAACACCCTTTATTAGATGATGTAGTATAGTTAAGCCGAGAGCCGAAACCGGTTGGACGTTCCGTGAGGTGTAGAGTAAAAAAACGTTGTGGAACACTACAAGTGATGTTATTCAATATGTGCAGCTGGTTCCACCAAGTGCCATCAACCAACAGTATAAATAATATTTTATTCTGAACTTCTCTGTCTAGATGAGGAATACTTGGACGAGTCCATATTAGAGGAGGCAGAGTGTGTGCCTGATAACCCTAAGAAGACTGAATGTGAGGATGAGTATTTAGAAGGTAAGACAATTTCCAGGCTTTGTTACGTAGGGAACTCCTCCTAGTTTTAGCAAGTCAGCCATCGAACACAGCATAGATTTTGCTGCGACAGTTTTGCCAAGCCAGGCATTGTGAATCAATCATATTGTTGGGAGCGTTGCCTGCAGAAGTCTCTTGAAGGAGACCTCTAAGCTGAAGAATATCTTATCACTCATCCTACATCCGTCAATCCTTACTCACTATAGCCAAGCATAACCCATACTTATGTAAAGGAGGAACTATAAGACTGGCAGCAAAACGCCTGGTCAAACACTTTACCACTTAAGCCTTAGGCTAAGGCGACATTACAAAGAACCTCGCTAATTTTTAACAGCCAAGAGTCGCTTGCTTGCGTACTATCACAGCGGCCACATTGCGACTCGCTTAGCAATTTTTCAGGCGCCTGTTACACGGATCACTTCGCCAGAATCATCAGTCACTAAACGTAGCTTGGCTAATTGCTAAGGCAAGAAGCGAGGCTCTCTGTATTGTGGCTTTAGCATTAACACTTCAAAAAAAAGCACTTAGCACCTTACACTAACCCTTCAACTATAATATCCCCCCACAGAAGACATGGACGAAGACCACGCAATCCAAGCCTTAGACGAAACTACCTGCTTATACTGCGACTTGCAGCTAACGTCTATTGAGGACATGCATGACCATATCCGAACTGTGCATGAGCTGGAGCCTAGGACTGGTCTCCCGTTGCGAGAGTGTTCGCTGTGTGGAGTGGCTCTACGTGATCCTACTGACCATCATAATAGGTAAGTGTTTAGACGTAAGATTCTTTAGAGATAGGTACCACCTGCTGCTTGATGGACGAAGACCTTGCAATCCAAGCCAAGACGAGTCTTCAAGTAACTTCCATTGAGGATATGCTCTACCATATTCGCACTGTGCATGAGCTGGAGCCTAGGACAGGCCTCGGCCGTTGCGAGAGAGTTCGCTGTGTGGAGTGGCTCTGCGTGATCCTACTGACCATCATAATAGGTTAGTGTTTAGACGTAAGATCCTTTAGAGATAGGTAAATCTGTTGACTAAGAGACCAGGAAATGGACGAAGACCATAGAATCCAAGCCTAAGATGAGACGAGACTTCAGGTAACATCAATTGAGGACATGCACGACCATATCCGGACTGTGCATGAGCTGGAGCCTAGGACAGGCCTCCCGTTGCGAGAGTGCTCGCTGTGTGGAGTGGCTCTGCGTGATCCTACGGACAATCATAATAGGTTAGTGTTCAGGCTTAGACTCTTTAGGGATTAGGCATAGGAACCACCTGCTGTCCGATGGACGAAGATTAAGCAATCCAAGCCTTATACGAGACGATCTGTAGTGTGACTAGCAGCTAACATCTGTTGAGGATATTCATGACTATATTCGCACTGTGCATGAACCGGAGCTTAGGACAAGCCTGCGAGAATGCTCGCTCTGTGGAGTGGCTCTACGTGATCCAACGGACCATCATAATAGGTTAGTTTTCAGATTAAGACCGTTTAGGAATAGGTACTCCCGCTGATTGATAGACGAAGACCATGCAATCCAAGCCAAGACGAGACTTCAGGTAACACGTCCATTGAGGACATGCACGACCATATCCGGACTGTGCATGAGCTGAAGCCTAGGACAGGCCTCACGCTGCGAAAGTGTTCGCTGTGTGAAATATCTCTATGGGATCCTACTGACCATCATAATAGGTTAGTCTTTAGGCTTAGTGTCTTTTGGGATAGCTACACCGGGTGATAGCCCGAAGATCGAGTATTCTTAAGTGGTGTGGTCTAAGACTTACTTAGACGAGGCACGACACAACACTGGACCAATCTTAGTGCTGATAGTTGCTTCCAAAATAAGACGTGAAATTAAGTTATCTCTTTTGGATTCGAAATGTAATGCAGCAAAGCCGTGGAAGTTCTTTCTATAAACAGTAGACATTTTTTTATTTAGCACGCCAAAATGATGTCGTCCGCCTAATGGATGGGAGAAACATGGAGCGCTCTGCTAGCGCATGCATTTCCTTCAAACTACAATCCCGGATTCTTCCTCCAACTTAAGTGCCACTGCCAATACTCAAGACTGTGAGACTGTCAGAGTGCCCCTCAACTCACCGTGTATGCAACTAGGGCTTTCCATTTGGCGGGAGGTGTCATTTTGGGCGAGCCTAAAAGTCAGCATAGCCATAAAAGAACTTCATCACCTCGCTCATACTGAACGCAGAAAGTTCGGCTAAAAGATGTTCCTTTTCGACTATCTTCCTTTCCTGGTAAAGCAATATTTTTACTTGCAATTCTTAGGTGTCACGGAATGAAATCGGACGCAGAAGGCAAGAAGTACCCGTGCCACTTTTGCGACAACATTTACGTAAGCAAGAAGGCTTGCTTCACGCATCTCCGGATGAAGCATGGACGTAAGTTGGATAACGTTTGCTAAAATTTCTATTCATAGGTAGGTGGTTCATTGAAAGCCAGGTCAACTTCGTTCTTCTATACCAGTATGCCAGGACAAAATCTAGCTAGTACCTTCTGGATATATGTCTTTAGGAAAGGGACATTTTAAGGGTCAATTCTGCCTCGGATAATTGCAAGGATATCGATCACTGCAAAATACAGGCTGTCCTTTTTGTGTTCCTCTTACCTATTGGCCTGCCGGAATCTTCATGGCACGACCCATCTTCATTTAAAATTGGTTGCATCTGAAAATTTCCAAAATTTGCAAAGGATATTACACTAACTAATTATTTTGATTATGGCAACGCAACATTTGGAGAAAGGTGCTAAATATGAGAACGGTGCGTTTTGAGAAAGGATTATTTTGATTTGTGAGAACGATTGAGACATTTTGAGAATTGTACGTTTTGTGTATGGGGTAGGTACATTTTGCTAAGGTAGGTACATTCTGTGGCTGAAAGCAGAAGGCGATTTCAAGTCATGACCGATTGTTTTTTGACTGACTCAACGCACATATTATTTCAATTATCACCGTTTTCAGTGAAAATATGCAATGAACAAACACCTAAATACGTGCCGAGGGAGAGAAAGAAATGCCACATGTGCAACAGAGATTTCAGCCAGAAACAGATCCTCAACAAGCATCTGTGGAAAGCTCACGGTTTTGAGGTAAGTAAATGTACGATGGGCAACGGATGTAGAATACGGAGCCTCCCTAGTTGGCAGGGACATAGTTTACGCACATATTTCGCCTTATAGTTTAATATCCCACGTTATATGTGGTGAACCTATTGCCGTGTTGACATGGACATTCAGCGGAACCTGCAGTTGAAAGTTTTAAAGCCGCTCAAGGCCTCCAACTTGTAGTCGACGAGCCAACGGCTTAACGTGCCGTACGAAGCACAGGATCGCTCGCAAATAACGTCAAAAAGCGATTACATGGTCACCCAAGGATCAGCCGCACTGAATGTTGCTTTCTGCAGTGATCTTTTACAGAACACTCCGCAGGGCTACGAGCACTTCACTACATTATAACACAGTGATGTTCAGTGTTACTCACCAACTAGCGCGAGGTAGCTATGCAGAGAACTCTTTCCCAGGGCGCCTTACAACAGAGATTCCAGTGTGCGTGCAAGGGTAGGCTAGGGCTCTCACGAAAACAGCTAGGTAGGGTGTACACACATATATTTATATAACACACAGTTCACTACAGAGACAATGAGATAGAAAGCACAGACATACATAAGAACAGTTATACTAAAAAATAGTATCGGTTTAGGTACTAGAGTACAGCACTAAATTATTTCCGCATGAGCAGGTACTAGAGGTGAGGAAGTAAGTTAGGCGGCTAGGCTACACGTATAAGTAAGAAGACAGGTACTGGCCTTTGAGTCGAGCCGAAAGCGACCCCGTACGCTGTCAAGTCGAGGTGAAGTTGGCAGGCTTCTCTCGTAATACCTCGCTTGTGTGGTCCACGTGTTTCGGGTGTGGTTTAGTCTAGTGGCTGACTAACCTTTCCCCGTACTAAAAAACCCTGTCATGAAAGAAACGACAAATTAAGATACTGACTGCGCGAAAGACGACAATCGACCCGCTTTGCAAATAGTTAATTGAAACTTACCAGAATCTGGGTATTGGTTATTAGAGTTTATTACTTTCTTAGGAGAATAGGTAAAACTCAGCCCAATTCCTCATCAAGTCCACAGGTTCCAACTTATAACCTCTCACGAAGATTGAGGTGTGCGACTCAGAGTAATTTCAAGTTCAATAATGCTTAGCAGATCGTAAAAGAGCTTGCAACTTTATAGCAGGGCTATATATATATACCCTCTCTAACGTGGAAATCTAGAATTCTATATGGAAACCTGTTTACTTTGAATGCAAAAACGATTCGTCACCGATCTTATGACATCCTGTCATTCTGACAGCAGAAATGTCACCACAGACAACCGATTAAAAAAACGATAGATCGATTAGGCTGCTTTCACACGCTGAATGCTGCATCTACAGAAAATAGATGCTACACATACAGTTACGCCTTATATTTGCTCCATGGTTACGCCATAATAAAGGTTATTAGCCCCGCACGTTGATATTACGATTGGCGGCCATCTTGGTGACGTATGCGAAGTCGAGCCGTCTCAGTGCTAAATAAATACCGCTCGCAGCTTCAGCTCACGCTCGCGCTACGTCACGATAACGTCACGTAGCTGTTATTGTGACAAGGTTCCGTCGCAATATCAAATTGCGGGCCTAATATACAGGCATTATATGACCTCTTTTCACCATTTCTATTTATCCCACGTCAGGTGGAAAAGCGCAAGGCATTTATATGTCCATTGTGCGACGAACGTGTCAGTTATGGCACCAACTTCAGTTCTCATCTAGTTCACGAACATGGAGTCTACGAACAAGTTGAACAACTTGAGTTCCACAGCATGGATGGTAAGTCTGATATTTCAGTAAACTCTCTTTAGATCCCCCACCCCCCTCCCTTGGTGAGGCAGTGGTAGCCGTGGGTCTGTTGGGAGTCCTGGGGTATTCTTCCGAGGGCTTACCCGGGGCAGGCCTCCGTCACTCTCTACAATTCGTTTTATAAGCACCTACTCCTAAGTATTATGACGCAGAACTAACGTGGCCGACCGGCAGAGGGCTGCCACACGCCAGACCGAGCGAAGTGCGCACAACCAATGTACATTTCCCGAGTAAAATAATATTTCGCTTTATTTAGTCTTGCTTTTTTTTCATCTTACTTCTTACTAATATTATAAAATTAATTGCGAAAGTGTTTGAGTGCGGATGTGTAGATCTGTGAATGTTTGTTACTCTTTCACGCTCTAACGGCTCAACGGATCTGGCTGATATTTGATACAGGGATAGATTGTAGTCTGGAATAACACATAGGTTACTTTTTATCCCGGGAAAAAGTTCCCATTGGAAGCGGGAAAAGGAACAAACTTTTACGCGGGCTAAGCTGCGAGCATCAGCTAGTTATTATATAATTCTTATGTAAAGAAGAAGAAGTTATTTAAGGTTTTTTTCAGACACTGTGTTTATTGTTTTTTGTAGTTATATGTATTTTTGTTACGTGCTTACAACCCTAATGTTGTCAATAGTTGTCACTCGATGACGCAATCATACGGTGTGCGCACGAATCTCGACTCTCGGAATACGTCGTAGAGCATTTTTTCCACTGTAGCGATATGTTATAGCTAATATTTTTGAGGTTAAGTATGGGAGTGATGTATCTGTTACGTAGTAACTATTATTTAATCTGTGCCCGGGGTCTCAACCGTAGGCTGTTAGGTGGTATAAGTGTGGTTTTTAGTCGGTAGGAATCCGGCTGGCATCCATGTAGGATTTTCCTCACATTAAAAAAAATCGTTAGTAAATCTAATTGTGTAGGTATGTGTTTTCTGCCAATGCCTTTTAAATGAACAGCTAATGATAATGAGTGAGGGACTCCAACAAGTGCTCTGGAATCCACACTGTACCTCAAAGACTGTGTCGAAATACCCATCGATGTAATGCCTTGAAATTACCAAAATCACTTGGTCCCTACTACCATTCTCATTCTCATGACTGCCTCTGTGGCGCAGTCGGTAGTGATACCGCCTGCGGCGCTGGAGGTCGTGGGTTCGATTCCCACCGGAGACAAATATTTGTGTGACCCATAAATGTTTGTCTCAAGAGTCTGGGTGTTTCTATGTATAATATGTATGTATTTAAAAAAAAAAGTATATAAGTATTAATATCCGTGGTCTGATACCCATAACACAAGCAGGTTATTCCTAGCTTACTTTGGGATCAGATAGTGTGTGAAATGTCCGTGAATATTTATTTATTATTTATTTAAAAAAAAAAAAAACCATTTCTATAATAACGAGCGCCTTAAATAAATCCCATCAGGGTTCCTCTAGCAGACTTCCACCAATGTCACAGGGCGGAAAATGGTTCGTTTTTAAGTCACTTACACTAAAAAGACACTATGTTTGTAAAGAGCTACAATGTGTGTGTGCCCACTAGACTAAGCAAATTTTCCCTCAAAATACCCTCCAACCACATGACAGCTGTGGCGGGGGTGGGGAAGCTTGCTCAGTGGGGGGCAGGGAGGAGTTGCACTACCTGTGTGTAATACCAGTAATACTAATATAATGTCTTTCCTAAATCCCGGCTTCGCCTTAGGGTCTGGGAGTGATCGCACTTCTTGCGTGAGGTGTGCGTAATGCTGCGTCCACATTAGTCACATTTTGCGTCATCACGTCGAAAATGTAACTCGTAGCTGCAGTCTTCAACGGTACCGACACGCTAGTTTGATGCGGTGATGGGGAAAATGTACCAATGTGGACGCAGCATAAGACATCTACTGCTGGGAGTCCTGGGGACATCCTTCCGAGGATACCCTCGGGGTACCCAACCGTAGGCTGTTAGTTAGTTATACGTGTGGTTTTTGGTCGTTCGGAGTTCGTCATAGCATCCCTGTAGGATTTTCCTCACGTTAAAAAAAAGGCATAGGACTTCGAAGACACGCAGCCATGTTTTACCTACTTCTGTAAGGACGATTAGCAGTCCATCCGTCGTTCTCACGCTCCCAGTCATGGAGGCCGATAGTCTACTAGGGTGAAAACAAGCCTACAGCAGTGAGGTCGTGAAATCAAACGGCAGTGACTTCCAATTATGCTGGAGAAAAATAAGAAAAGGGGGCTCCAACATTTGCAAAGTCTGCAGCCACGTCTTTTTCTCTGAAAGGGTAACCAGAGGTTATAATATTCGAACCCACGTAATATTTGTCCCTGTTCCTGCTTTCCGTGGGAACTTATTCACGGAATAAAAAGTAGCCAATGTGTTATTTCAGACCATAATCTACCACTGTACCAAACAGCTCGATCCGTTCAGCCGTTAGAGCGTGAAAGACTAACAAACATCCACACATCCAATCCATACATTTACGAAATTTCATATAGTACTGCCTTTTTTAACGTGAGAAAAATCCTGCTGCTATGCCGAACTCCTACCGACTAAAAACCATACGTATATAACAGCCTACGGTTGGGAGCCCCGGGTAAGCCCTCGGAAGGATACCACAGGACTCCCAACAGACCCACGGCTACCACTGCGGCCTCGCCTAGGGGGTTCGGGTGCTTTCCCACGTCTTTGGAATGTTGATCGGGTGTTATCCAGCTTCTTAGGGATGTGTGCGTGAGTTCGTCACGTCACGCTGCCGTCATGGGCCTGCTTCTGTGTCGGCGGTGAGCAGCCCCCTCACCGTCCTCAGGCCCCCGGTCATGGAGGCCGATAGTCTTGGAGTAGTACTGCCCTGTATACTTATTTCAATTGCCCACTGTACATTTCTCAACTTAACCTTACCAAATTGTGGTGCACATTTTAGACTTCATGCTGTTCAAGGGCGCTATACAAGAAGAGACCAAATTCCGCTTCCGAAAGACCACGGCCAGCAAGCAGACCATTGAAGGCCTCCGATCGCACTACATGTGTAGCCAGTCGGGAGTCTATGTGTATCAGGTAGGTTATAATTAATATTACTTGAAGATAATTGAGGCTTCGCCCGCATGAAATTTGTTCCCGTTCCCGCTTCCCATGGGAACGTTTTACTGGGATAAAAACTAGCCTATGTATTATTCTTAGACTATAAGCTATCTCTGTACCAAATTTCAGCCCGATCCGTTGAGCCGTTAGAGCGTGATTGAGTAACAAACAAACAAACGTCATGAAACGTCTGCACAAACTTTTAACAATGTCAAATTTCACATGGTACTTAATTATTTTTCATTAACGGTAACGGTTTTTCATTAACGACTTATGTAGTTCGACCCATACGCAGCTGATTGAATTAATTCAATCATCGCAAAATTTTGACCATCATAGTCACATAGTTTTTCGTGTGTGCGCTCCGTAAAATGTTTAGAAATTTTTGCTTCACCTAGGTACAGTTGGCAAAGGAGATAAGTATACCGGGATGTCCTTTTAAGAAATGATTTTGTTCTTTTTATAAAATTCGCAATAGTCATTTCAATAAACGTAATTGTGTAACCATATTAATAATTAAAAAAAATATAATAAAATGATTTATTCGGCACGCACAAAAAACAATTATAAATATTATAAAAAAACTGTAGAAAATGTACAATGTGCGTGCCCGAAAATGTCGTCATCTGAGCTATTGCTGCACTAACAGGTTAATGTTAGTGCAGCGCTGATTCTCAGATGATGCCTTAAAATACTAAACTTTATAAAAATGTAAACTTACTGACAACACTTTTTTTTTAATATGGAAAAAGAATTGGTTTCTAGCAGGATTCGAACCTGCGTCTTCGGCGATCCGTGCCGACGCGTTAACCACTCCACCACCGAAACCTACTCGGAACCAACCAATTTTCCACCTTATTATACGTCTTGGGGCGACGTAGGCACCATCTACCGGCACCGGCCGAAGACGCAGGTTCGAATCCTGCTCGAAACCAATTCTTTTTCCATATTTAAAATTTATGATCAGTTAGCATACTAATTGCTTTTCAAAAATAATATTACTTAAAACATTTTCTCAATACCTAATTAACTTCCTTACGTGTTTTCCTATCTGCTTTGCCCACCAAGATGAAAAAATTAACGATAATATCACAATTTTAACAATGCTGCATATATTTTTTTATACCACTAAAGTGTCAGACAAGCATACGGCCCCACCAGATGTACCGGTGGTCACCGCAGCCTATGAACGTTTGCAACACCAGAGGCGCCACACTCGCGCTGCCGACACAAAATATATTATAGCTGTAAAACAATTAAATATCATCATAATTCCCATTCCAATAGGGTAAGGGCAAGCGGCCGGCCCCCGAGCGTCAAATCTACAAAACTGGCAAAGCGTGCCCCGCGCATATGATAGTCACCAAGACCATGGACCGAGTCATGGTCACTTTCTACAAGACGCATGTTGGACACGGACGTAAGTCATTTTATTTTGTGGACATTCACACACATCATCTAGCCCAAATTAAGCTAATATAAGGTTGTGCTATGGGATCTAGACGACTGATAGACATACTTATATATTTCTAAATATATACAGATTATATACACAGAAAACTCTTAAACTCCGAAACAAATATTTGTGGATCACACAAAAAATTGGACCAACCCGGGAATCGAACCTGGAACCTCAGCGCGGCAGGCCGTATCACTACCGAATGCGTCACCGAGGCAGTCACTATGTATCATTAATCTATTTCAATATTTCCAGCATGTCCCTATTTTGAGCCTAGAGAGCCCAAAAAGTTCAGATCAGAGACGCAGACATCCTCTTTAGTTTTGGACATTGGCTTGAAAGCAGATTTAGAACCAAAGGAGGAAGGTGAGATACATAGTAATATATACCTATTTTAATGGTAATTTTTAAAACGGAAGGGTGAGGAACCATTTTAAAATTAGGAAAATACCTACTAGCGGAGCATTAACTGTTGTGTAAACTAAACATCATGGAAACGGCCCCACTTTCGGTTGACCTGTGCTCGTGGCTAATCGGAGAAGCTTTCTCGCTTCGCTCGGCTTTTCCAATTATTTGACCTGAACAATTTATGCTGTAAGTATAAACTTCCAGAATTGGTCAAACTGTTTGGGAGCTATGCGTTAACAAAAGTACCACTCAAGGAATTCACGAAGGCAGGAAATGGAGGCCATTCAGTAAAGTTGCCTCAAAAAAAATTGTTGATGCTAAAGCATCATCTAGTGCCCTATTTACAATATTAAAATATTGTAAATAGGGCACTAGAAAGAATAACCCGCTGAGTTTCTTGCCAGTTATTCTCAGGTGGGTCGCGTTGTGAATTGGTGGTACTTCTTTGGTTTATATTAATGACGTTTTACAAGTGCATCTGTAAATGCCTTTTTTTAAACGTGAGGAAAAATCCTTCATGGATGTGTGGAGCTGTGTCATCGCTGCTGTCCTTGCAGTGCTAGCACTCAGCCGTGGTTTCCCGGTGTCTTCGCCACAGATACTTACCGAAGCTACTGTGCCCGATAAGAATCTGTGACAACCGGTAGGAGAGAGCACCGTGTCTGCTCTCCAGCCACTCGTCCATGACCGGTCTAACGGCCGCGATTGTGGCGAATCCCCAATTTGGTTGCTCAAGTCGCACCTTCCATGTCTCCACAGTATCCTGGTGGAGCTGTGACCGCTGGGCCTCGATTTCTCGATGGCTAAAGAGCCCTATAAGTCGAGGCCCAAGCTTCTCGAGAGCCAGGACCCAAGCTTGGCCTGGAATGCCGTCGGATCCAGGGGCGGTGTTTCTACCGGATTTAAGCCGAAGTACAGCCGCCCCTAACTTACCCTCCGTGACTACGGGCACGTCGTTCTCGCTGCCTTCCGCGTTGAGCGCCTGAGACGGGAGCCATGCGCGGAGGTATCTTTTCCTCCGCCCCTGACGGGAACAAGGAACCCAGGACCCCCTCCAGCCGCTCGAGACTTTGGGTCAGTGGGGGCGCCTTAGGGCGTAATTTGCCCCCTACCACGGATACGGGCGCCTCTATGTAAGTGTCTAAGTGAAATAGATTTATTTTGGTATGTTTGTTTGGCCCTAGACGTTCTAGAAAGCTATGTAAGGCTAATCACCTTGCTAGAATTATTTCAGTGGCCTATTACGTTCACATTGGACTACGATAGGGCTCTTTGATAGGGAGTATATAAACTAAAAGTAAGTAAACACTGTAGGAGAGATGGCGTGGATGTGCGACGCGTGCGGCGTGTCGTTCGAGGAGGCGGACAAGTTCCGCGACCACGTGGCCGAGCACGGGCTCGAGCTGTTCCCCTGCCAGTACTGCGACCACGTGAGTGTATTTAACTTACATCTGATACTTATAGCTCTTTATATGTGTGAAATACCTCATAGACGCTATGCCGGGCAACGAAAACCACGCGGGCTCTACCACTGCCTACGTTCGAGAGCCCGGGTAAACCCTCCGAAGGATTGTCCAGGATTTCCGATAAACTTTGGCTACCACCGCGGTCTCACCACACTCTTTGCGGGTTAGATTGTGTTTTATCCCACATCTTGGAACATCAGGCGAGCGGATAACTCTCACGTTACGCCGCCGTCTTGGGTCTGCTTCTGTAAGGGCAGTGAGCAGCCCTCCAGCGTCCTCAGGCCTGCGATCATGGCAGTTGATGCATCTTTTGTATATTAGCTGAATAATACCTGTACACTTAAGCGGAACCTGTTTGTTTGTAATTAAGTACTTGCCTTTTGAGAGAATTAAACGATTATTTATTTATTATTCGATTATTTATAATGCCTTACTATTATGTACCTACCTATCTAGATCAGAGTGGTCGACATAAGTCGCATGGTATGCGTTTTGATATAGCAGTGAGCTGGCCACATCTATAGAAGAACCGAAGACCTCGACTTGGTACACGTAGGGTAGGACGTCCCTTGCCAGATGGACCATAGACCTGGAAAAGGTCGCAGGGAATGACTGGATGCGTTTGGCGCAGGACCGTGTACTGTGGCGCAATTTGGGAGAGACGTACGTCAAGCAGTAGCTGCAATCTAATGCTGGCTTCTCACGGCGCGTGATATCACAAGTCGCGCCGCGCCAGGTCGAGCCTACGCGCCGTGTGAAGGGAATGGCTCGAGGGGACGCGGGCTAGCGCGAGCAGGCGCCGCCGTGAGAACGGGTAGCGCGGGCTCGCCTGGTGACGCATGCTCGCTCGCACTAATCGGCTCGGCGCGGCGCGACTTGTGATATCACGCGCCGTGAGAAGCAAGCTTAAGAGGGGCTACTTGGGGGTCTTTATATAGCTGAACGGTGGTACCCTCCCAGACTAAGGGAGAGAACTCTCCCACTCGAGTTCCGCAGTCTGGCGTCGAGGGCGCCGCCGATGTGTCTTCGCGCCAGACTATCGGCCTTCATGACCGGGGGCCTGAGGACGGTGAGGGGGCAGCTCACCGTTCTTACAGAAGCAGGCCCATGACGACAGTGCGACGTGACGGATTCACGCACCCCCCCCCCCCCCTATGACACGGGATAGCACCCGAACCCCCGCAGTGGTAGCCGTAGTTCTGTTGGGAGTCGTGGTGTATAGTATTATCCTTCCGAGGGCTTACCCGGGGCTCCCAACCGTAGGCTGTTAGCAGAACACGTGATGTATTTTAGTCGGTAGGAGTCCGGCATAACATCCATATCGAATTTCCCCTTACGTGAAACAAAAAAAATCCCTCCCAGACCACAGTTTGTACCACATACCTAGGTTCTGTTAGTAGGTAACGCCGATTGCCGGGTAGTTAGTATTCTTAGCCGGTAACATCGCTTTGGCTCCATTGATTTTGGTAGTCCCTTTTACATTCACACCAGAACTTTAACTTGGCTCAACGAATACAATATTACTGGCAAACTGAACCAAAGAATTTACATTTCTTCGCTATAAACTCTCATAAATATCGTTTTTACAGGATTTCCAAAACTTGGACGCTTGGACCCATCATGTCAGAATGGAGCACGGTATGGGGAGCTTGTTTTAGCTATTGATGGGATGAATAAAAAAAACATCTCATCGCTATATACTAAAGTAACAAAGGTGAAAGTTTCTAATATCCGTAGAAGAACTGCTGGAAAATAGAAAAATGAAAGAATAGTCTAATAGAGATAATCGGTTTTAGAAGTACGGTTCGTCAAAGCAAAGCTTGAGGTTAGATTTCGCCATAATTCTTAAGAATTGAAAATGGTGTTTATGATAACCTACAAAATATTTTAAATATTAGCGGACCCACTAACGGTTGTTCTGACATATATTTTTATATCTACCAAATATTCAAAATGAAGACAATTTCATTAAAATCGAGCTAAATGAGACGATTTTTTTTATATTAGATTACTTTTAAATTTTATTAATGACTGATCGTTTATGAATAACGCTAAAGCAAAGTATAGCAAATCAAGAATGGCTCTGAAACATGCCTCCGACAGACGTTTCTCTGCCGGATGAGCCGCCGAAAGAACGTTTCGATTATGAGTTGTTCACCGACAGAACCTTTTAACTACGAACGTTTCGCCGACAGAACGATTAATTCAACTATAATAAGTGATTCGTGGTTTACACCCCGATTTCGATAGGTTAGGTGAGAAGGCTAAGGCGAGAGCGGAGCTCCCGCCTTGGCCTTCGTGGTTATTTTTTTTGTTTTGTCGACGAGTTCTTATTTGGTGAACGATTCTGTCGTCGATTTACTCATGAATTAATCGTTCTGTCGGCGAAACGTTCGTAGTTGAAAGGTTCTGTCAGTGAACAACTCATAATCAAAACGTTCTGTCGGCGGCTCATCCGGCAGAGAAACGTCTGTCGGAGGTTACAGAATCGCAAAGAATATAGGAATATCTGTACAAGGCCGCCGTATATGGTTTGTTATTTTTTCCGAACATCTTTTATACATTTTTGAGGTCTTGTAACACTCATATCAAAACTATAGCAAATTACAAAAATATTTTTTAAATTTCTAAAAAAAATCAATCGTCACAAGGCGGCCCTGTATACATTTCTGCTTTGCCGATTGTACGCAACTAATATTGAAGTTGTTAAGCAGCTCGATAGATGGCTCTGACTTTAATCTCACTGGTTCAAATTATTTCTGAACCAAGTTGTCATTTTTATTAGGCTTCCGTACCCATATGGTAAAAACCGGAAACCTATTCATAATTCATGTGACTTCACTGTCCGTCTGTCTGTCCATCATGAGGCTGAATCTCAGAAACCGTGATAGTTAGACCCGAAATTTTCACAGAACACGTATTTATGTTGCCGATACAACAACAAAAATTCTAAAATTAGAAAAAAAGAGGGTAATTAAGGGGACAACAAACGTGATTTTTTGCCTATTTTAGGTACGGAACCCTCTGTCCGCGAGTCCGACTCGCACTTTGCTGGATTGTTTATTGAAGTGAAACTTCTTTATCGGCGTTGGAAAAAATTTTGCGTCACGTCACGTTTTTTCGTTACGCGCCATCTTTGTTTTCGTCCCCACCACGGTGGATTCGAATTAAGAGTACTTTATCCAGGGATAGCATGTCGTTTGTAGATTTTTGGACTTTTGTACTTTGGGCTTTTGGACTTTTGGGCTTTTGGGCTTTTGAGCTTTTCGGCTTTTGGGCTTTTCGGCTTTCGGGCTTTTCGGCTTTTGGGCTTTTCGGATTTTCGGCTTTTCGGCTTTCGGGCTTTTCGGCTTTTCGGCTTTGGGGCTCTTGGGCTTTTCGGCTTTTGGGTTTTGGGCTTTTGGACTTTTGGGCTTTTGGGCTTGAAAAATAAGGTTATGAAGAAGTTTCACTTCTTACGTGTGTACACTAGTACACGCACACATTTTTTTTAAATAAAATATACATGAGAATGTTCCTCGTATCCCAGTAGTTCCATTGCGTAGTTCCATGATGGAACTACTGGGATTTTTTTGTCCCAATAGTTCCATGGAACTACTGGGATTTTTGATCATATTATTAGATAGCATATATTTTAAGCGTATAATATGCTACTTATAATTTACTGTTATGAAATTCAAATTTTTATTTTATGCAAAGAAGTTAAGTTTAGTTTAGTATTTCAAAATGAAGTGTTCAATTTTGTTATATAGTGAGTACGACAAATGTTTTAATAAATCGTTTTGGATATAATCTGCAGTTTTATTTTAATGTTTTATTGTGATTGTAACTGTACCGGAACTATTGGGATTAATTTTCTCGTGTACCTACCTGCCTAATGCAGGTTTTAGTGTCACACGGACCGTCAGTACGGATCGCTCCGTGCGTACATGATCCGCGCTGATCGTCCGCGTGTGTCGTTTTAGTATCGTCCTGACCACCGCGGCGTACAGACTGACGGAATGCATCCTATGTGGCGGGTATTATTAGTTATAGCCGTGAATTACATGACTATAATCGCCATGACTGTACTGCGCTGACGCGTGCGCTCCGCACGACACTAAACTAAACGCTCAATACAGGCAGAAGCGCGCGAGCAGCGGTCCGCGCGGATAGAGCACGAGGGGCGCGAGCAGAGGTCCACGCGGATAGCTCCGCGGCGCGGACGGCTGCGGAGCTATACGCGCGGACGGCCGTCCTTACGTACCAGTCCGCATTAAAACGCTCCTTAAGCTTCAAATTGGTCTATGCGGAGCGGTCCGTACTGACGGTCGCCCGGGCGTATAGCTCCGCAGCCGTCCGCAAGACGTGTCCGCGCCGCGGAGCTATCCGCGAGGACCGCTGCTCGCGCACCTCTGTCTGTATTGAGCGTGTGACACTAAAACCAGCATAACTAACGGATAGTAAAGGTTTAAGGCGCAGGACCGTGTATTGTGGCGTGAACTGGCAGAGGCCCACATTCAGCAGAGAGAATTGCTATAGTGCTGAATAATTGATCGATTGAAAGGACAGCTGTCATAATTTTTCCTTTCACATAGTAACGCTTTCGGAAAAACTCACAATTTTTCGTGTTTTCTCCTGTCTTTCCATTCCAATTCCAACCAACCGTTGTACAGAATGGAACTCAATCAAGGACTTTATTCCTATCGGACCAACTGGTTATACAGGAAATACTTTAAGGTATTAAAGTGGACATGATATGTCCACAAAGATCCATGATGGATCTTTTTAATGGATTTTAGTGGACAAAGGGGAATAGGTAAAAAGTAGTGGGACCACAAGAAACTGTACTACATCGTGGTCCCATAGGACTAAGAGAGAAAACACCGCTATAGTACAGGTGGGACCAAACGGGTCAGCTAGACACAGATGAACGGTAAAATTGTAATGGTACTATGAGAAACAGTTCTCGTGTCTTTATGGCTCACTAATGGGACAAAATCCCTTATTCCTGCCCGCCCGCACACGTGTTTCCCTCATCTTACAATTCCGGGTTCTTCAAGAGGAGCGTGAAGAGGCACATCACAGGGCCGCCAACTTGAGGACTACTGTCAGAAGAGGCCCCCAATCGCTAGATACGCCATGGCTTTCCATCAGGCTGGTGGCGACGTCAATTTCTATCTATCTTACTCCCTAGTCGCGCTTAAGGAAGTTTTACTTCAAAACATATACCTACCATTCCTATAGTAAAGAAATCTTCTGAAGAATTGAAACAAACATATTAATAGAACACTTTATTATCAAATCTATTAAAACATATCACGGTATTACGATGCTGCCAACACAATTACAAATTATATTTTTAATGACTTAAAATTTCAGGCTCCCAAATAATAAACAAAAGTCAAATGTTCTAAAATGTAAAACGCCGTGTTGACAGCATTCACAAATTTACGGTCCAGCCGAACTTATTAGTAGGTTTACTATACAATACAACTCATCAACTATATGTAGTACATCTAACAAAAATTATTATTCACAAAAATAGTCAAAAGAACAGCTTTGCAAAAATCTTGGAAACGTCAAAGTGGTACATATTTTGAAAACGTTATTAAATTAAAACTAACAAACAAACAAACATCCTCACCACCCAAACGCATATACCGTCTCCGTCTAATAGTTTCTCAATGTTTTTTGCGCTTGCAACTGTGTTGGAATATTAAAAACTAAGGCAAATATACAGTTAACTCTAATACAAATATCGTGACCTTGAAAAAAAGGAAATTATTAAATAAATATAGAACATATTTCACGAAAAAACATATATACTTACTTACAAAAGAAATTAGAAAACAATCCTTTGTTTTCTAACTTATTTTACCTAGCTGTATATTAAATCACAGATTGATCCATATGTGAAGAATAAAATGACTAGAAGTTAGTTTTTGATATTAGTAAGCACAGTTTTTGCGGGAAACGAGAGGGCAGCGGAAGTCACTCTGATAGACAATTTTTCAAAACTAGTATTTTTTCGAGTGCTTAAGTATAATGTGAAAATAGTGGATTTTTTTTTTAAATTAAAGCCTTAGCAATGTGCACAAAGTGAAATCAGAATTTCTTTTATACCTATAGAATTTTGTGTTACTTTCTAACTTCACAGAGAGGATAGCTCCAGTAAGTTCCCACCGCTATATTGGGAAAGAACTATGACAAAATTTGGACATATTATGCAGGTATCTACAAAATACGGACTAGAAAATAAAATATAAATAAAGATTAAATTACTTAAATCTGGCAAAATGCTCAAACCGAGAAAGTTCAAGAAAAGAAGAAAAAAGTTAGATTTTTTTTAAAATTTGTGCTCTAAATACACCTATACACACATAGCTATACACACACATCTAACTTACAAGAGTATACTTGATTTTCAGCTCGAGCAAATTGATTTTGACTGTAATAGTGAACGTCTGTGGAACCAATAAGCATAGAGGTATGTTAAAGAAGTTCGTAACGAAAAGTGTAGATAAAAAAATTGTATAAGAAAAAACGGAAAAAAAAGACTTTGCTTTTCGTTATTTCTCGGATAAAATGTTTAATTTTAAGAATGAAATTATTGAACCAGTTTATTCAAAATTCGGAAACAGTTGTATTTGTACACTTTAGTTAGTTGCAGTACGTAAAAATATCAGTTGAAGAGCCAGAGATAAAAATAATTTAAAATTTTTAGGTACTTACTAACAGAAATAGGTTATTCGAATAAAAAATGTATAGTTACTTACGTTATAACTTGAGCAAATATGTCTTCAAATATGAACCAATCAAATAATATAATAAAATTTAAGTTGTCAATACAAACAATCACCTTTATTTGCCGAATCGAGATCACAGAACATTTGAATAAAGCGTAGTGTCAAACTGTCAAAATCTCCTACTTTCGAAGATTTTCGTTACGTGGCAACACTTGCCCGTGCTTGTCTATGACAAAACTATACCTAATATTGCTACAATAGTTTCTAAAACTACCACTATATTATAATAAGTCTAAATTATCAAAGTTTACGGTTTATATTGCGTTAGCCTCTCTAGAGAAAACTTTTTAGGCACGATTGGACTATTATTCACAAGATTGTAATATAAAATCAACATGACAACGTTCCAAAATTATTTGCCCAATTTATTCAGTTCAAATAATTAGTACAAGCTGACATTATGTAAATATACAACTACTCAATTTTATATACACCTGCTCAAGTTAAGTATTCATCTGCTCATATTTCGAATAAGTGTCATTATTCAAATTGAGGTTTTGTTTTCTGAACTTTATTGACTGTCAATTTTGTATACATGCTGCTCAAGTGATGTATGCATCTGTTCAAATTTAGAATACAATATTCAAATTAAGAATAGAATACAATCATTTTTTTTTAGTTTTTCTTTCGAAATAAATATGATATTCGTTATGCTAATGTTCTAGATATGTATAGGAATATTACGCCAAATATACATAAAATTGCTACAGATACAGACAACCTTGATGATTAATATTATATTTATAAAACCAAACAAAGAAAAGAAGGTATGGATTTATGTCCGATATTCACAACCATACTACCCGTTCGCTCTAAATTTGCCGCTGGCGAAGAGGCGTAAACCCGAATTTTTAATTAGACGAAGTAAATTGACAGTAGCTAATGTCACTTCGTCATAGAAAATACGCAACATTATATGAAGAAGTGACATTAGTTGCTGTCAATTTACTTCGTCTAATTAAAAATTCGACTTTAGTATGGAGCCGAGCGGCAAACTTAGAGCGAACGAGCAGTACATAAAGTTTTTGACGAAAACTCAACAACTCGTCCAAAGTCTTATCGGATTCGAAATAGTGATTTACAGCGTTCATTTACAATCACAGAGTCCATCTTACAATCACTGAGTTCATTGACAATCTTAGAGTCCATCTTACAGAGTTCATTTACAATTAGGTAGACTTTTTAAAAAGCATAATGAATATTAGTAGGAACATTTCAAATATTTATGCGTTAAAATAAATAAGTGTATATGTAAATAAATAATCCTAAACAAATTTTGTGTCAATTATAATAATTACTACTCAGCTGCTACTGTCGTTTTCGATGATATCTTCAATCGATGCACACTGAAAGTAAATTTAAATAAATTTAGTTTCAAATAAAAGAGGCTTACGATGCTAAGATGGGGCCCTACCGGGATCTTCGGGACAGGACCCAAGACAGCCTTGCCAGCCAAAGAGTTCACTAATTTAAAAAAAATTGGAAAACCTGCCAAGTGCGAATCGGAGTCCCGCACGCAGGGTTCCATACCAAAATACGACAAAAATCACATTTGTTGTATGAGAGTCCCCCGTAAATGTGCAATTTATATTAAGTGAAAATATACAGCTGGATGTCCTGTGAGCAATTTAATAGTCTACTTGTTGCCTATAATAATATAAAAAATAAAATGTCAAAAAAATCAAGTTTGTTGTATGGGAGCCAGCCCCCTTTAATTTTTTTTTGTTGTTAGTACTTATTTGTTCTTATAGCGGCAACAAAAACACATAATCTGTAAAAAAATCAGCTCTCTAGCTATCACCGTTCATGAGATACAGCCTCCTGACGGACAGACGGACAGACAGACGGACAGACAGCGAAGTCTCATGAATAGGGTTCCGTTTTTTATCCTTTGGTTACGGAACCCTACAAAGCAAATATCCCACCAGTCTCCCAGGGGCTAGTCCGCAAAAAATGCACTTAGGATTTTGGAAATATTCAAGAACTCACTTTATTAAATGAAACTAAAATGGAACTTGAAATTCTTAATACACTCGAGAGCAATGAATCCGGGTCACTTAAAGAATCCTAAAAATCTCGGAAACTAAAAATGCTAGGTTAATGCAATAAATTGTATTTAATAGACAATGTAATACTCCTTAAATGAAGGTATTAAAACTTCTTAGTTATTGTAAAGTTATATCATAAAAAAATCAAATTTGAAAAAGGGCCACTTTCGAAGATGGAACTACGAAATTACAGCATTTGGTGTTGCTTTTGTTTGTACAAAGAGTTCTCCGACGTTACGAAGAAACTGGTTCTAACCTACGCAGACCAGGAACGGGCAGAACCAGGTGTACCACAGCACGAGAAGACCGATACTTGGTGAACACCATGCTTCGAAATCGCTTTCTCACAGGAACTGAACTCACCAATCAGTTTCGACGCCTCGGAGGAAGTAACCCAAGTGCATGGACAGTAAGACGTCGGCTTGCTGAATCTAACTTAAAACCCCTTAGACCTGCAAACGGCCCTAAACTGGAGCGTGGGCATCGTATTTCGAGACTAAGGTATGCCCAGAGCCACGTAAATTGGAGTATTGAAGATTGGTCAAAAGTTATGTTCTCCGACGAATCAAAATTCATGCTCTACAAGCACGATGGAAGACACAGAGTGTATCGAAGACCAGGGGAAAGATTCAAGCAAGCATGCATCGAAGAAAAAGTAGCCTACGGTGGTGGGTCTGTACTTGTGTGGGCCGGAATTTCTTCTGAAAGTCGCACAGAGCTGGTGATCATAGAAAACGGCTCTTTAACTAGCGTAAGATATGTGGAAGAAATCCTCAATGATCACGTTGGTCCATTTATGGTCAATTTAGGTGAGGATGCTATATTTATGCATGACAATGCCCGACCTCATACAGGTAGGATTGTGAATGACTACCTTCAAGAGATGAACATTACTCGTATGGAGTGGCCAGCGCGCAGCCCGGATATCAACCCGATCGAGCATGCTTGGGACGAGCTAGGCAGATGCGTAAAACAACGAAACCCTCCCCCAATCACGCTTCGTGAGCTCAAAATTGCTCTCACAGAGGAATGGGAGAATATTCCCCAAAATCGTATAAGGAACTTGGTGTACAGCATGCCAAACCGCGTAAACGCAGTAATGGAAGCACGAGGAGGCAATACGAAGTATTAAAATTCAAGAAAATCGTAATAAAGTTCAAAAATTTCATGTTTCCTATTTTTGTTTTAAGGAGAGATCGGCAGTTTTTTCTTTATGTAATTTTGTGTTAATAAAATGTATGGTGACTCATATTTTTTTTACTTTCATTTAAGGAGTATTACATTGTCTATTAAATACAATTTATTGCATTAACCTATCATTTTTAGTTTCCGAGATTTTTAAAATTCTTTAAGTGACCCGGATTCATTGCTCTCAAGTGTAGATGAAACTACAATAACAACGTGTGCTTTATACAAAATAACCGCCCGCACATCGCACTGCCGGATTACAATTTCCGGCATCGTGGTTCCACAGTTGGCGATAGTGGGAGGTTGCTTGCCACAGTCATCGACCCGGGAATTAGCCGCAAAGAGCTTGGCCAGCATTTCCGCTTTCTCGTGGGCCTTGTGAGCCAGTGATCCGTCAGGATAGCGCAGCGGCGGCAGCGAGGACTTGCAAAAGTTGGCCTGCACGGCTTTGGCCAGTTGCCAGTATCCACGGCTGCCCGTCGGATGTGACGTGAGCTCCTGACCAAGCCGCGTGACGCGCTGGGCGTCCGCTCTCTTGAAGGCTCTCTTGCTGGACCTAGTGGCTCTGTTGTACGCTGCCTTGAGTTGGGCCACATTCGGGTCGCGCACAGCTCGAGCCCTGATCCAGGCGCGGTAAGCCGCCTGTTTTTGTTGAACAGCTACGGCACACTCACGCCCGAATCAGGGGCGGGCTTTGCGGATGCTGGCAACATCAGTGTATGGAATATAGTATTCCATACCTAATGTGATTTCACCAGCAACCGCAGAGGCGCTTTCCGATGAAGCCCTCCCTGCAAAGCAGCGCTGACTCCACGGGACGGCTGCAAAGTATTCTCGTAGTCCGTCCCAGTCTGCTGACGAGTAGTGCCACAGTCGTCGCGTCACCTCTACTGCCCTTGCAGGGGACGGTACCTGCAGGCGGGCACGCACAACACAGTGGTCGGATGTACCCAGTGGGGCGCTAACCGTCACACTGTACTGTGCTGGATTACTCGTCAGCAGTAAGTCCAGCAGGGCGGGTTCATGGTCTGACCTGTCCGGTATGCGCGTAATCCCGCGTACCACCTGGGTCAGACCATGGGAGAGTGCGAACGCGTGGGTGGCCCGTCCCGCAGGATCTGTCTTGAGGGACCCCAACCACTCAATGTGGTGACCATTGAAGTCCCCCAGAAAAACCAACTCGGCGTTCGGGAACCGTACCTGCGCGTCATCAGCCCCCTCGCTGAGGTGCTGATACAGCCTCATCATCTCAGCTGTCCCTGTGTGGGATCGATAGACACACACGTAGATCTGACTCATGGAGCCGTGATCTACGTGCAGCCAAAGGACGGAGAGGGAAGGGTCCTCAAGGCAGCGCAGCCGGCGACAGCAAACATCCGCCCTAACGAACGCGCACACCCCGGCTTTTTCTCGAAATAGTTCCTCGATGATATAGCCGGGGTAACTAAGGTACGACTGATCGGCAGGGCGGAGTATTTGCGTCTCCGTTAGGAGCATCACAGCTGGCCGTGCCGTCTCTAGATGGTGATGGACGATGTTGAGGTTGGCATGGAGTCCGCGGATGTTAGCGAACTCCACCTCAAACAGTACGTTACTGGGAGTAGTAGCGGCCGCTGTGGTACCTGATTTCCTTTTTTGCACTGCCATGATTGCTGGGAAAGGGAGACGTGAAGACGGAGTGACATTTGCTGCAGCAGTGAGTGACAAGGCGTAGGGGCTAGCTTCATCTATGACTGTGTGGTGAGACGGAAGCCGACCCGCCGGACGGAAGGGCCCCCGTACCCCCCCGAGTGTGGTCGCCGGGTCCCAGTCCGGTCACCATCCGGCACGACGAACCACATCGGGATTATGCGCGGCCTGGTGGGGCAGCCTCCCAGGGTGGTTAGTCCCAGTTGGGCCCCTATACTATGCCGCGGGCGGCCAGCGGTAACACCGTTTCTACGGGTCTCCCTGGCCGGCGGGTCGACCCCCGTCAGCCACACTAGAATCCGCTTAGCGCCTACTGGTCCCCCCCTGCTGCATCAAACATCGCCCCGGGTATTGTTATACATTTGTTTGTTTGTTATAGATATTTGTGTTACAGATAAACATTGGAACAACAGAACCGATTCAAAATGTTTATCGTCTTCAAATAGCCTAATTATTTCATGTTATTTATTGTATTACTAGCGGACGTCACGTGGTTTCACCCGCGTAGCTCCCGTTCCCGTGGGAATACGAGAATAAAATATAGCCTATGTTCACCGGGGAGAATTTTTCAAATCGGTCCAGTACTTTCGGAGCCTATTCGATGCAAACAAACAATCAAATCTTTCCTCTTTATAATATTAGTATAGATTCTGTTACTACCCCAAAAGAGCGAAGCAACAATAATACTAACAAACCGGCCGTTAGATCTCCAATTGGTATAACGACTATCATGTTGGAAACCCTGGAAATGGGCAGTCTTACCCAATAAACTACCGGGGTGTTCTAAGCGACCAGCGTCGTCGTTCGACCGCTGAATAAACTGGACGAATCACGGCGATAGAGCTAGGGGAGAGCACCGGACTCTCCTCGCTAGATGGGCTGCCCCTCAAGGGAGCCTAATGCAGTTATCGTTTACAAAACACCGAGATATTGCTACGAGCGTTTTAAGGGTGTGTGGGTGCACTTTTTAAACAATCTGAGTCTATAAAGAAAGAACTTTTAATGATGAAAAAGATATGTACCTATATTGGTTATAGGTGAGTCAAATTCGAATTCAGTTACAAAATCTAATGAGCTTCACTCCATAGAAACACATCCCCAAGATAGCCCCTTTTGACATTTTTTTCAAGAGGCAGGTACCTATAGGGAATGCAAACCCGCAACTAGATTGTAATCCCGGTATTTGCGGGATCCCGCATATTTCTGAAAGTCATTGAGAAAAGAATAGAATTCTGCATCATACATCCATCTAGAATTGAAAAATAGTCACCCCCATAATCCCCGAAGGGGTAGGCAGGACGAGGCATATGGTCTCATCTCATACCTAATGTCCTTTTCTCAAAATTTCCCATTCTCAAAATATGTGCACTACAGGATTAACCCCGCTCAATCCGACTTGGATAGGTTAGGTTAGAAGGCTAAGGCGGGAGCGGAGAGCAGCGAAGCTTCCGCATTAGCCTTCGTGGTTATTTTTTTTATATCCTAACACATATTTGGAGAAAGGGACATTTTGAGAAAAGGACATTTCGCGAAAAGGACATTTTGAGAAAAGGACATTTCGCAAAAAGGACATTTTGAGAAAAAGACATTTCGAGAAAAGGACATTATGAGAAAGGACATTTCGAGAAAAGGACATTATGAGATGAGACGAGCCGGGCCTTCAACTTGACTTAGCTGCCATTTTACCGGCAAACGGGACCAATGGCTTAACGTGCCATCCGAAGCACGGCAACGCTCAAATAAATGTCACAAAGTGGTCACCCATCTAAGGACCGGCCATAGTAAATGTAACTTACTGCAGTGATCTTTTACAGAACACTGAGTCCGCGGGGCACAAGGAAAAATAAATTATTTAATATTACTTTTGAATTGAGATTATTAAACCGATATACATATAAGTAATAAAATAGCTACTGCAAATTATATTAGAAGCGCAGAAAACATAGCATGTCAAAATTTTTGTCTGCCAAACGACTCCTAACTTTACATGCCACATAGCCAGCAGGCAATGTACGAGATAGTTGAATACTTTTATAGTACAAGAAAAGTCAAATCTCCCTGATTAAATCACTAAAATCAAATAAGTACGTTATTAGGTTATATATTACGTCACAATTACAAAAATCTTTCTCAAACCGAATCAGTTTGTGCGCTTCCGCTTACAGAATAACACATGGCGTTTACCTTTGCACAATCCCGCGGGATCCCGCACGAAAATCGTGCGGGACTGGTCCCGCAAAAATACTGCGGGATCCAGGTATTTCGGGATCCCGGTATCCCGGTATTGCATTCCCTAGTACCTACTATGAATTTACTACTATGAAATTTTCATAAAAAAAGTTCAAGTAAAACTGTTAAATATTTATAAACATTTTCGTAAAACTTGTCTATACATATACACTAATTTAAATGGTTATTATACTTATTATCTATACTAATACTAGCTGTTCCCCGCGGCTTCGACCGCGTGGAAGTCGTTATTGCGTAAAATCATAACCCACCTTTCGTGCAGTCGGTTAAAAAGTAGCCTATGACCTTCCCAGGGCCTCGAACTATCTCTGAATTTCATCTCAATCGCTCCAGCCATTTAGGCGTTACTTTCGCATTTATAATATTAGTAGGGATAGTAGGGATTATAAAGAGGAAAGATTTGATTGTTGTTTGAATGTTTGCATCGAATAGTGTCTGGAACTACTGGACCGATTTGAAAAATTCTTTGACTGTTGGGAAGCTACACTCTTCGCGGTAAACATAGGCTATATTTTATCCCCGAATTCCCACGCGACCGAGAACTACGCGACTAAAACTGCGTGACGTCCGCTAGTGTACAAATATCTAGTACCAAATTCACGAGCAATGGCGCCGCTCTGGAACCCGAATACATCAAAATTGTAGCCTCCGTCGGCCCACCGGCCCTTAAGATAGATACTTACATTCAAGCTTGCTCAGCGTTTTTCCGGCACATAGGGCAAGTCTGCCTCTCTTGCAACCACGGCAGAATGCATTCGGTGTGAAAGTTGTGTGCGCAGGGCAGTCTGGTCACGTCCTGGTTGCGTAACATCACGTCGAAACAGATAGAACAGTCTTCTACCGTCCAGGAACGCTCGGCGCTGGAAATTATAGCGTTATTATACTACTAGAGGCGTAATTTATTTGACTAGTTTTTGTAGCCCATCAGATAGTGATCGCACGGAAATTCAACCTTGTGTAACGCCACGCCCCTCAAATCACTATGACAGTTGACATTTAAGGAGTTACGCAATTTCCGAGTGTACATCTATATAAGACAGTGCGAGCATATTTGTCGGTCAATTTGTACTGTATACTAAGACTAGTCGAAGCTCTGCCCAATTTATTGTGTGTCTATACGGAGAATAAAGTAATTAGCACAGTCCTGAAGTGTTTAATTGCCCCTTCTGTTACACTTGATTATTCCATTTTTATTCATAACTCCGCTTCTACTTAACCGATTGCGATTAAATAAACGTAAGATGTTAAGTCATGCCATCATCTTCCAATTAAAAAAAAACACGCCAAAATCCGTGCAGTAGTTTTTGCGTCCATCGCAAACAAACATACATAAGGAAAAAAGACAAATAGACAAGAATTTCAGTATTTTTTGTGTTCAGTATCGTTAAAATGACATTTTTTTTAAATACCTCTTTTTGGCACTCCTACCGCCTAAAACCACACGATGCCTTATAACTGTCTATGGCAGAGAGTCCCGGGTAAGCCTTGGTACCTTAGACCATATAACACGGGACTGGCCTTTGCGAACCACCGCATACAAAAATATTCTGCCAGTTTTCATACAAATGAAGGGGGAAACACAAAGACATATAAAATTTCATTGCATTTAAAAATGTATTTATCGACAAACGCGTAATGGCTGTTGTGTGTTAATTGTTATTGTACAGTCAACTACAATGTAATGTACTAGTTTAATCATATAAAATGATGTACTGATGTACAGGCTTTTCATAAAGCCAAAAGACCAAATGGTCATGTGTGCAATGGCAGAAAACAATGCTTAAGTAAGGCGCATCCTGTGGTTAGATGATCTAAGCTTGGTACCAAAGAACACCCTTTCTACCAAAGGACCTTTGAATGAATGATTTATCGCTGCTTCCCGCTCTCACAAACCGATGCTAGGTGATATATCATGCAGTTCTGCTGACTAGCGCAACCTTAAAGGCTCTATGGCGCTATGTAAAACTACCCGTATTATTGTACATACATATAGTCACGCCTTTATCCCCAAAGGGGTAGGCAGAAGCATAGCATACGCCCTCATTTAACATTATAATTTTATGTCTCACAGATCCAGTTCATAGAGAAGTAAAACTCGAAATGAAACCCGGTTGTCAGTAAATTGACAGTCGTTAAGCCAAGTTGAAGGCCTTATGGGCGGCTTAAAAATTTTCAACTGAGGGTCGCGGCGACCTGCCTGTCCATTTCAACACGTCAACAGACTCACCACCTATTATGCGGGACATAAAACTATTATTATATTATGCGCATTATTATTATTCGGCATGCTTGTGTCAATATACTAATACTAATATATTTTATTTTAATTTATTATCTATGTGATAGCTACCGAATAAAACATTATTTCTTTCTTTCTATCTCAAACGGTCCCTTCTACTCATAGATTCGACACTCCTTTGATATAAACTTGGCATTTGGCATCAATATTAGGTTATGACGTTTTGGCAACTCATACTGCATGTTTAATGAATCTATATCTATTCACACCACAATTATATTATCTATATATTACAGGGTCATGCAATCGATATATATTCATTTAATGATATCTGATCCAATACATTGTTATAGGAAATAAGCTGTTTAGGAATGCTTTAGTACTTAGATAAAAAAAAATGTATCTACTTTAAGGAAATATGGACAAACTAGCTGATGCCCGCAGCTTCGCCCGCGTAAATTTTCATTTCCCGTGGGAACTTATTCCCGGGATAAAAAGTTGCCTATGTGTTATTCCAGACTATAATGTATCCCTGTACCAAATTTCAGCAAGATCCGTTCAGCCGTTCGAGCGTGAAAGAGTAACAAACATCCACACTCACAAACATTCGCATTTATAATATTAGTAAGAAGTAAGATATCAACTGCTAACCGTAACTCGGATTGCAAGTGACTCCTTAAAAACACATAATTTACCAATGAAACTCCCGATATAATAGGCCCAGCCGTCTCAGAGATTAGCTGGTTATGTACCAGCTAATCTCTGGGCAAAACACTTTCACATTCATTATTTAGTGAAAAGCTGTTCGATTTCATTGTTTTTATCTATATATATAAAAATCAATGCCACTTTTCGTTGTAATTTTATAACTTAAGAACGGGCTGACCTATCCAAACCAAATGTTTAGGCTTTGTTCGGACTATTTAGTAGATGGTTTATGTGAAGTTTGCACAAAATCGGTCGAGCGGTTCTTCATTTATCACGCATACGAAGTTGCGCGGGTCAGCTAGTAATGTATAGATTCTTAACCTGTCTTTCAATTTTGATAAAAAAAAATCTAGGACTACAAAAACCGGTTAAGTGTGAGACGAACTCGCGCACAGAGGGTACCGCACCAAAAAAAACCAGCAAAAAATCATGTTTGTTGTATGGGAGCCTCTCTTCATCCCTCCTTTTATTGTTGATTTTAGTATTTGTTGTTAGAACGGCAACAGAAATACATCATCTATAAAAATTTTAGCTCTCTAGCTATAACGGCTCCTAAGATACAGCCTCGTATAGTCGTGACATACAGACAGACAGACGGACGGTCCTGTTTTTTGCCCTTTGGGTACGGAACCCTAAAAAGTACCATAAATAGAATGTCTCTTAACTACTACTAATACACTAACTTACCTGCATAAACATATAACATGCATTTCTAAATATAACTACATAGGGTAAATCACCCAATCATTGGCACTCCTCCAATTATTGGCACTTTACAGTATATTGCCCATTTCTAACAGAAAAATAATACTATTTTACTTTTTAATGCATACCTACAACTACATACCTAATGGGCAACACTGAACTGAAATAAACTTGGTTTCCCTTATTTTTTCGAAAAATACTCTTATCTAAAGTGCCAATAATTCATTCTGTGAGTGCCAATAATTGGGTGGTTTACCCTATACAAACTACAAAAAATATTTAGAAGAAAAACAACTGTCAAGGCCAAAGCGTTAATAAATGGTTTTACAAAAACATGCAGACTTCTTTATGAGTATAGATTTGCTGGCGAGTTTTCTCATGTCAAAATAATGGCCATATTATACAAGTTGTTAAACTTAATAGCTTCTATGGCCAAATTCTACACGTGACCAAACTATGGCCGTTCTCTCTCTAAGGCCACAGCCGACAGATCATAGTCAGTAGTAGTAGTAGTAGTAGTTAGTAGTAGTAGTAGTTAGTAGTTAGTAGTAGAAGGTTTTTCCTCTTTAAACTGTGCTACAGCCACCCAATGTATAGTGAAGTTGTGCAGTTTTAGGATTTATAATTATTTGATTACTTTTTTAGTAGGTACCTACATAGTTTAGGTGTGAACATTTAGGATTCAGGATCAATAATAAAATAAATATGTATCAATAAAAATAAGAAAACCGCACCACTACTTTTAATACCTACTCAATACACCTCAATCATTCAACCAAATAAGTTCATCAACGTTCACTGCTGGGAGAGGCCCTGGGCCTCTCTCAAATTTTAGATTAGAATAGTTTTTAGAATATTGGGAGTAAGTTCGGCCTTACTGTACCACGCTGGTCAGACTATATTTTAGTATTTAAAAAAAACACCACAAAAATTGTTAGTATTATAGAAGGTAAATCATCATTACTCTTCAGAAACCGCACAGATATTAAATATCCATGCATATTTAAAAACCGCACAGATATTAAATATCCATGCATATTTAAAAACAGCACAGATATTAAATATCCATGCATATTAAAAACCGCACAGATATTAAATATCCATGCATATTTAAAAACCGCACAGATATTAAATAACCATGCATATTAAAAACCGCACAGATATTACATACCCATGCAGATTTTATAAAACCGCATAGATATTAAATATCCATGCATATTTAAAAACGACACAGATATTAAATAAGTACCATGCATAAAATCGCACAGATATTTAACACCATTAGAAATACTACAAACTAAATATCATCTTACAATTGAGGAGCGTTTTCACATAGTGAAATATCTGCAAAAATCATATAATTTTTTTTTAACGGTTTTGTGTTCTTTGGTATGGGAACTAAGACTTGAGAAAAGAAAATTTTATCAAAGCGTAATATCTTTGCTTGTATGCTTACCCAAATATAGTGAATTTTTACAAAGTGAAATATCTACAAGTAAATAGTTTTCACAAAGCGAAATTTCTGCACGATTGATTAGGTAAATTTCTGCACGATTGGTTATATAACTTGTGTATTAGGCAGCATAGAGATGATAAAAAGCAACTAAAAGAAGACATGTTTTTATACCTGGTTGGAGACACAAGCTCCCAGAGGGGCGAATGAGATATCTTCAGCCTTGTTGCATTACATGCAAGAACTAGACAAAAATCTTTTTGAAAAGGGTGAACAGAACTTGACTTTGAAGCTATTTTCGGACTCTTGTAGCAGTCAAAATAAAAACTCAATCATCCTTGGAGTCTTGTCACATTTTTAACTAAAATGCAAAGCTTTTAATAAGATCATTCATTACTTTCCTATTCGTGGTCATAGCTACATGCCACCAGATCGCGTCTTTGGACGAGTAGAAAAGGACTTCAGAAAAAAAGAGTTCATTTTGAGTCCAAATGATTATAGCAAAATCTTGATGAAGCATGGAGTTGAAAAAAAGTGGGCCATTGACTGGAATAGCTACGATTTTAAGTCTACAACAAAGAAAATGTTAAAAATGAGACTACCTTTTAAGATGACTCATGATCGAATTTTGCAGTATGAGAAGGAGAGGAACAAAGTTAAACATTATTTCAGCGAAACGTATTCGGGAAGCCCGGTCGATGTTGAAATTTTTAAGCCTAAAATTAAATCTATGGAGTCTTTGGTCGAAAAATCCGAAAAGAAACAGAAAATGAATATGGTTTCTGTAAAGAAAAAAGAAGACGTCAAAAAACTTTTAGCTTTTTGTGACTTGGATGATGATGCTCAGCAGTTTTATGACGAAATGCTTGCCGCAAATTCAGTTCCTGAGAATGAAAATGATAATATTAGACGTGATTTTGACGAATTTGAACCTTTACTATAAAATTATTAGCATTATATAAAAAACAAAAATTAGTTAAGTGTTAAGAAAAAGTGCAGATATTTCGTTTTTGTGAAAATTGTTGTTTTTAGTTAGTATTTTTTTAATAAAAACCTATTACATAAAAGAAGTATTTTTATGTCATGTATAGGTGCCAGTTTCATTAAAACATCCTTTAAATTTAATTTTACCTAAGTCACAGCCAAACAAAAATAAACAATTAAAACCTCATACTGAAAAATAACATAATTGTAGATATTTCACTTTGTGAAAACGCTCCTCAATTGTTCTTGTCTAATCATAGCCATTTGCTGTTCTTCCGTCAATTCAGTCCTGTAATACGTAAAATAAATGAACATTTTTAGCAAAAAAAAAACGTCAATGACAGCACGAGGAACTATAATACCATAATTACACAAAGATGGCGCGTAACCAAAAATCGTGACGTGACGTGACGTGACGTGACGCAAATTTTTTTCCAACGCCGATAAAGAAGTTTCACTTCAAAAATTTGGAAAGGTTTAAATAAACGGAACAGTGACTAAGCACGAATCGGTTGCACCACTAAAGCGTAAGCATGCAGGGCATGTGTGCGTGTCAAGTGGCCGCTCGTCGCCTGAACTCACCACATACGCGACGGGTGGCCAGCGTATTTCCAGTTCTCGCGGGAACGGGATCTACGCAAAGACTTCTATATAAACCAGTTTATATAGAAGTCTTTGGATCTACGCCGTCAGAACGGACACAGCGAACGCATAACGGACTGCTTGAACGCGTGAACACTATGAACTATCTGTCTGATATCTGTTAAAACCCTGAGATGTCAAGTCTGGTACAGATGGGTGATTATTGAATAAAAAGTTTGCTACATTTGTATATGTAGAAACAGGCACAAGATAACTTCACTAGAAAATTGGTAATGCCTGCAGACTAAAGGTCAAAGCCCACTATAACGACTCCACTCCCACCCGGCAAAAACAATATAATTCAAATATAGGCTTTAAATATTGCTCTTTAGATATATTTTACATTGCCATCATCAATTAGCAGACAGCTCGCTGTCAGCGAGCTTACCGCCGTCAGACTCCTCGGGAGTGGACGCCTCGCTGGCCGTGCGTTGTAGACGAGCGGTCGGCGCGGTGCCCGCGCGCTCACAGCTAGCAGTCGCCTCGCGGGTCGCTACTACGAGTTGCTTTAATGGAAACCGATCGCGAACTGTGTCTATTGCGAAAAGCGAGAGCGGTCGGCGGGTGGACAGCTGGCCGTCCGCTAGCTGTCGCCGCGTGGACTGCTCGGTGCGTGCTAGCTGTCGCCGCGTAGACTGCGAGCAGTAGCCTTCTTTTAGGGCAGTGTTGGGTGGGAGCGGTGTTGGAGCGGAGTGGTTATAGTGTGCTATGACCTTTACGGCTCTAAAACATACCCCTGACATACGTTTCTCTGCCGGATGAGCCGCCGACAGAACGTTTCGATGACTTGTTCACCGACAGAACCTTTCAACTACGAACGTTTCGCCGACAGAACGATTAATTCAACCATAATAAGTGAATGGTTAACACCCCGACTCGGATAGGTTAGGTTAGAAGGCTAAGGCGGTAGCTACTCCGCTCCGCTCCGCTTCGCTCCCGCCTTAGCCTTCTAACCGTTCGTGGTTATTTTTTTTGTTTTGTCGACGAGTTCTTATTTGGTGAACGATTCTGTGAATTGATCGTTCTGTCGGCGAAACGTTCGTAGTTGAAATGAAAGGTGCTGTCGGTGAACAACTCATAACGAAACTTTCTGTCGGCGGCTCATCCGGCAGAGAAACGTCTGTCGGAGGTATATTACAGAATCCAGACTAACGGATGTCGATTAATCCGACAGCAGGATTGCAAAGATTGCAAAGTCATTCCTGGTTTTAGTTTGCATTGAATGAATGTGACAATCTTATCAGCTGACAGTCCAATGCTGTATATTTCAATAGCAATGGCCTTTGGAAAACAAAATTACAAATTTGCATGGTTATTGCATTAGTTCTATTATCTAGTCTGTTAAATATAGCTTGGTTCGAATGACAGTAATTAATGTAAACGAAAATAGACCTTATTTCAATGACATATAGATTAAAATGGCGAGTAAGACCACAGAGGTTCATAATTAAATAACTATGACTTTTGAAATGTTGCTAATTTTAAAAATGCGGAAGTTTGTGAATATGGATGTGTAGATTTCTGTATGTTTTAAAGGCTGAATGCATCGGGCTAAAATTTTGTATGAGTATAGATAATTGTCTGGAATAACACATAAGTTTATATCCCAAGAACACATTACCACGGGAAGGCCAAAATTACATAGGGGCACCATCCAGTGAAATATATTTTTGTTTACATTAATACTACTGTCACAAAGATCACGCTTTATTTACAGTCTAATAATCATTATCAAGAATATTACCTGCGCTGTTTAGGTGGCCTAGGACTCCAACTGACATAGTCCAGTAAAGATCTCTGTGATCCCGATCTATTATCTTCAGGAACATCCAATGATGACGTGGTAACATCAAAATCACTAATATCAGAATCAGAATCAGAATCGGAATTGGACGGACTACTCGAGTTTGATGAAAATCTGTTTTCAAAATCAGAATCATCGGAGTCTGATATAGTAACGTCTAAATGAAATGAGTCTTGGGATGAATCTTCAGATTCACGACTTTCATCGTTCATGCTGGTGTCCGTGGTCTCATGCTCGGATATGGTGGTGAATGAATCGTCTGATGTTATGCGACTGGTGCGATGAAAAACAAGTTAGTTAAAAAAAGAGGTTTTGACTGATTTCTGTTAACAAAGTTTATTATAACCTGACAATATTACAGTTCTAAGGTTTGGAGATACCAATGACCAGATAAATGTACTATAAATGCTCTGCAGGATAATTCTGCACAGTAAATTTTCACACATATTTTCCAGAAAAGCAGGGGCATACGAGCCTTATAAGACAAGCATATGGCCCACCAGATGGACTGGCGGTCACCTGAGCCTGTTCCTTTTGTCAGAATGTATTCTCATTGCAGGCAAGGTTGAGTTTTTCTAAAGTTTTACCGTTCATGAGACTTTGCTGTCCATCTGTCTGTCAGTCTGTCATGAGGCTGTATCTCATGAACCAAGCTAGAAAGTTGAAATTTTCACAGATATATTTCCGATGCTGCTTTATCATCTTAACAATACGTATAGGTACTAAAAACATTTAAAAATAATTTAAAGGGCTTCCATACAACAAACGTAAATTATATATTTATTTTTGGTACGAACATTCCATTTGTGAGTGCGACTCGTACTTGGCCGGTTTTATCTTAGCACCAAAATGCCCAACAGAACATAAGAAACATTTTGCATGAAAAAATGTATGTAATCAGTAATCAGTATTTATTTTGCATAAAACAGGTATGGTACAATGTTGGTATTTTATATTGTGAGGTCCGATGTTCTATCACCTCTATAAGGCATGCAAAAATATAGTACATTAGTACCTATAATATGCTAACAATAATCTCATTAATTTATCAATACAATAGAAATGACATTTGCAGAATAATAAGTTGAAAACTAATAGAATAGAATAGTTACTGATATCAAACATTAAATGTCAAAATAGAATGCATAACAATGTCAAATAATATGTGTAATATTGTCAGGCTATGCATTAACTTCCATGTTTAAATTCTTAAACAAGTATTCCAGTCAAATACTCTTTTAAAAACAAGTTAAAAGAATGTACATACATGCAATAAAAAAAGACAAAAATGATATGAACATTAAATGTGAGTGGTTATCAAGCAGTATAACGACTTCAAGGCCATAGGATGTATAGCAACTTTCACAGAAACATTCAGCTTACTGGTACAATAAATAAATTTAAAAAGTTGTACACTTGTATTTCTTTTATGGCAAAATAAGTTGCTAGCCGCTTGATGGAAAATAGTCATCTATTCTTCTATGCTGATATTGCAAAGAGAAAAGATTTGATTGTTTCCAATGAATAATAAATAATAATAATAAATAAATATTCTCGGACATTTCACACAACGCTATCTGATCTCAAAGTAAGCCTGAAATAACCTGCTTGTGTTATGGGTATCAGACCACGGATATTATTACTTATATACTTTTTAAATACATACATATTATACATAGAAACACCCAGACTCTTGCGACAAACATTTATGGGTCACACAAATATTTGTTTCCGGTGGGAATCGAACCCACAACCTCCAGTGCCGCAGGCGGTATCTCTATTGATGTCAAAATTTGAACAGACTTAAAATAAATAATAAATATTTGTGGCCATTCTCACACAACATCATCTAGCCCAAATTAAGCTAATATAAGCTTGTGCTATGGGATCTAGACAACTGATAGACATACTTATTTGTTTCTAAATACATAAATATTATACATAGTAAATGCGCAAACTCTGAAACAAACATTTGTGGATCACACAAATATTTAGACAGATCCAGGAATCGGACCCGGACTTAAACAAATTGTTTTCTGTTGGATAGTTACACTATCCCCAGTGATAGTATTGCACAACATTATAATCCTATTTCTTACGCGACATACATTATTAAGAACTTCTTTCAAAATCTGAAGCACTTAACAAAGACAATGGCTGTATTAGAATACTAGATGGTGCGCACAGCTCCAGCTCTGTGGAATTGAATTCCTATACTCCCATCCCATGGGAACATTATCCAGAGATGAATAGTAGCCTGTATTATTCCCAACTATAATCTATCCCTACACCAAATTTCTGCCAGATCTGTTCAGCTATTAGAGTGCAATTGATAAAATAACATCCAAAAATATATAACAATTAATATTAGAAAGATTTAAAATGTGCTTCCTACCTTCAATAAATAATTTGTTAATAAAAAATAAGCTTTAAAACAAAATCCAATTCAATTGCGCCACAGTAATGAGTACTAAATTACAGTTTCTATTATTCTACATGATTTTAATTTGTTATATTTCAATGCAATGTGAAAATGTTAGCTTTTAAAGCCTTGAAAATTAAATGTGTACCATTCATAGCATAGCGAAGCGTAAACTCGTAAGTCAAATTATAACATTTTAATGAACTCACAAAGGCGATGAATGCTCCTGCCAATTGCTGGTCGATCCTGCTGCATCCGGTTGTTCTGATCGTTTGGTAAATAAGTAATACAATGCAGCCCCGACACCAACTCCGATAGCTGCAGCAGCGACCCCCAGTCCACGACTTGAGCAGGCATTTTTCTGCCGTTCATTTTCTCTAACACTCATTTTAGAAAATTTGACTGCTAACGTATTTTATCGTAAGAGCGTATGTTTACTATGTTTATTTGTAAATGCGTAATTTGCGCAAATAGATTTGAATTATTTTGATTTCATTGATTGACAATATTGACATAATGACATTACTTACTTTGACATAACATTTTGACATCAGTGATGTTCCATTTTTTATTTCATTCGTTCCCGGCTAAGATCCAAAACCATGCTGCCTAGTCATAGGCATTAAAATCTTAGTTTTCGAAAAGTATAATATATGTTGTGTGTATGTATGTTTCCTAAATGAAGAATTCTAACTACACATGAATAAGAAGAGCATTTACTTTGTCTCTCTAGTGTATATAAAAGAAAAATAATGAAATAAGATTCGGGGTAAAAGTCTTAGCAACCAGGCCATACACTTCAAAAAGGAGCAGCTTTGCGGGGAATCCGGGGAAATCTAGTGATTTTATTCTCTTTGGTGGGGAAATTGTGCGATAGTGTACGTAACGTACATTAATTTTATAAACAATACTCTCTGTAGGTACTACATTCAGTTGTTCAGTTGTTCGTATCGACTCGTAGTTCGACCGCGCCGTGGTTGGTGAAGCGTGATTATCTCGAAGTAAAATAATTATATTCAAATATAATTATTTGTGACGTTTCCTTGGAAACTGAGTTTACTGCTAGTCGATAGTCATTGCGCATTAAATCATTAATTTTAGAAACATATTGTGTACGTGTGAGACGTGTGGTAAGTAGAAAACAAAGTACTTTAACATCAGATTTATTTATAGATAGGTAGCAATAGATAGACATGTATACTCAAGGCTATATTTATTTATGTGTTGTACATTAGTAGCAATTGTCCCATTTTTTTAAACTAATGAATGCAGATTAGATTAGACATGAACTTAGACAATTGTTTTGATGTTAGGTATTTGATATAAAAATTAAAAATACTAAAAATAGAACATTTTACTAGTACCTATTAACAATAATAACGCAATGGTAATATTAGAGTAGGTATTCGACGGTTTTTCGTCACGCTATCTGATTATGAAATTATAAATTGTTATTAAGTAGGTAATAAGCCGATTCAGTTCATGGCTTCCTATCCCAGTTACATACATACATATGATCACGATGATCATCCTCAAAGGGGTAGGCAGAGGTATATTATATGCTCACATTTCACCTTTTCAAGTCGCCCATAAAGGCCTTCAACTTGGCTTAACGACTGCCATTTTACACTGGCAACCGGAACCAACGGCTTAACGTGCCTTCCGAAGCACGGAATCCTACTACTTATATACCGAAGATACTGAGATCAGCCGATTTTACATACATGCCGTGTTGAAGTGGACAGGCGCAGGTCGTGATGACGAGCAATAAGGCCTTCAACTTAGTTTAACGATTGTCATTTTACTGGCAACCGGGTTAATTTCGAGTTTTCCTTCTCTAAACTATGGATCGTTTTGCGAAAGTGTTCCCTTAGTCGCCGCTTACGACACCCTCGGGATGAATTGGGGTGGTGACATTTTGTACTCTTTCCCGTTGCCACCCTGGAACCCATCGCCACATGGGGCTAACGCGTTTTTGAAGAAATGAAAGAATGTTTTCGCCATCGTTTTATATCGATAAGGCGGCAAACAAGCACGCGTAGGTACGTAAAGGCGGTCTGGTACTCATGGTTCATCTTCATGGTGTGTGTGGTCTTTATCGTCGAAGTGTAAGGCACAGACAGGCACACTTATCTACTCAGTGTCCTGTAAACGATCACTGCGTTAAGCAACTTACGCGATGGCAGGTCCCGCGATTGGTTACAGTTTTGTAGCATTCCCATTTATGAACTTTTCCGGGCTTCGGAAGGCACGTGAAACATTTAGTTTCAGTCGAAAGTAGCATGGCACTCGGTAATTAAGTTAACTTAAAGGCCTCATTAGGGCAGTTTTCAAGGACCAATAAAATTTTGTAATACAATTTTTTTACGTATAATAAACCATTGACGGAAGCTCTCAGAAGGAATATATTTCCCCCTGTTTTCGAAACATTCTTCATTGCTGCTCCGCTCCTATTCATCTTAGCGTGATGTTAAGAGAATTTTTGACATCCAACCAGAAGTTTCTGAGATCCTAGTGTTCAAACAAAGAAACTTTTTTTTTATGTTTTTGCGGCTATCGCAGATTTGGAAATCAAAGCTATTTCATATAATTTTGAAAAGCAATTAGTATGCTGACTCAATCACAAATTTAATGTGAAATTTTGGTCTCGAGCAGGATTTGAACCCGCGTCTTCTGGTTTGCCGGACCAGACGCCTTAACCAACTGGACCACCGAGACACTGCTCTCGACCGTCAAATTCTTTCACCTCATTACATCATCGCGAGTCGAATGATTATATAGGTGCAATTCTATACATTCGAGCCGTGCAACTTAACTAAGTTACCGGTAGATGGTGCCTACGTCGCCCCAAGACGTAATGAGATGAAAGAATTTGACGGTCGAGAGCAGTGTCTCGGTGGTCCAGTTGGTTAAGGCGTCTGGTCCGGCAAACCAGAAGACGCGGGTTCAAATCCTGCTCGAGACCAAAACTATTTCGCTGTTTCACATCGTAGGCGTCGCAAAACGGCTCACAATTTTTTTCTTTCTGCTTTCCAGTGAACAATGTCTTTGATGAGAGGCCTGGTGCTTGGAGCGGCGGCTCTAGTTACACTGGTCACTGTGGCCGTGGAATATATTCGGTACAGGCAGGTCCCCCAGCCGCATGCAGCTCAAGGTCGGAGACGAAACGACTGATGGTCTTTTAAAAGGTAGGTGAGTATGCACATACATTGCATTGCGCGCATTGTGACGGTTGAAAATTTTCAAGCCGCCCTTAAGGTCTTGAACCTGGCTTAACCATTGTCATTTCGAGATTTCCTTCTCTATGTATTAGATCGTTTTGCGAAAGTGTTCCCTCAGTCGCCTCTTACGACACTCTCGGCATGAATTGGGGTGGCCACATTTTGTACTCTTTTCCGTCGCCATGCGCCACTTGGGGTAGGTACCTATGTATGGTATGGGGTGGCAGGTAACTGCATCTTTTATTTTTATGTTCAGCTCGCCAAATTGACGTCGCCACCAGCCTGATGGAAAGCGGTGGCGCATCTAGCGATTGGGGGCTACATCTGACAGTGGTCCTCAAGTTGGCGGCCCTGTGATGTGCCTCTTCACGCTCCTCTTGAAGAACCCGGGATTGTAAGATGAGGGAAATACGTGTGCGGGCAGGTCGTTCCAAGTTTTTATAATTCGACAGAGGAACGATCTTGTCTTAATATGTAGGGTTCCGTATCCTTCTTCTTCTTCTTTGTTCTCGCTCTATCCCTTTACACGGGGTTGGCTTTCCTTATCATGCGGCGCCACTTATTCTACTGGTATGCATCTTCATCGGTGAGGCCCAACCTCTGCATGTCTTTCTTGACACTTTTCATCCAAGAAGTTTCGGGCCTTGGGGCCTCCCTCTTCCTCTTTTCCGTGTAGCAATGGAAAGGCACTTTCTCACGACATGATCGTCAGGGCGTCTCTTAATATGTCCATACCATCTCAGTTTAAATTCAGTGAGTTTGTCAGGAATCGGTGATACTTTAAAACTACTCCTTATGTATTCGTTTTTAATTTTGTCCATCATGGTGACACCTGCCGCCTAGCGCAACATACGCATCTCCGTGGTGTGCAGCTTCATCCCCTCTGCTTTCTTCAAGGACCATGTCTCGCTACTATAAAGCAGTGCCGGTCTGAGAGCCACTTTATATACCCCTTCCTTTTGTTCTAATAGACATCTTTGGATTACATAAAACTCCTTTTAATTCATGCCACTTATTCCATCCAACCATCGTTCTGTGAGTTATATCGGCTGTTATGGCTACGTCGTCCATTATTACTGATCCCAGGTATTCAAATTTACTTACCTACTCAGGCAGGGGCGTGCCATCAAGCTTGATTACTGCTTGTATCAGATTATTTACATCTGGGTTAAAATTGCACATCATAATTCTGTTTTACTTCTGCTGATGCGAGGTCATTCAGCTCTAGTGCCAATCTCCACTCTTCTAGACTGCTATGGATTTCGTTTACGCTGTCCGAAATTAGGGCTACATCATCCGCGTACAAAAGTTTCCACGGTGTTGGTTTTTTGATGTTCTCAGTCAGGTGGTTCATGACGGTGTTAAAATTAAATAACAGAGGACTCAGCGCACTTCCCTGATGAATCCCCACCCCAACATTAAAGCCCTCTGAAATGCCGGCTGGGCTTCTGAACTGAACGGACTTGTACATGTTCTTAACGAGACTTATAAATCGTTCCGGGATATTTTGTGATCTTAACGTCTGCCATATCAGTGACCTTGGCACACGATCAAATGCTTTCTTAAGATCTATGAAAATACATAGCTTTTGTTTGTTTTTACGAGCCTTTTCTAAAAGCAACCGTATCGCCGAAGTCTTACAGAAAGTCTGATACGGTCGCGAAAATAGTACTTCTAATAGCTCTAAGAAAAATAAATCTATCAGTCGATTATTAGATTAGGTAATTACCAAGTTATCTATTAAAACATTACTTATCTTTTTTTTTCAGATTATACCTACCTACGCTACAAGAAATCATATTAGAGATTAAATGCTACCTATGTATTTATTAACAAATTTGTATTACCTAATTTATGTATTTTAATTAAGTTAATATAATGTACCTATAGAAGCAATAAAAGTGACTGTCAGATTCTCAATTCGACTACAACCTACAGACATATAAGAATAAGTTAATGTATTGATATGTGCGATATTGCTGTGCCTTAAACCACAAAATAAAAAGCTACAGAAAGCAATCTCATGTATGTACTTTATTTTTCACACCTGACACCTACCTTCGGCTACGCACACTCGCGCTCAAACCAGTATAGCAATTACTGTTAAAATCCTTGTGTCCGGGAACTCCATGCGCGGTGTCTATTTGTACGTAGCCCGAGTGCTATGTAGATTGCCTTCTGGACCATACCTATTATTTTGTGCTTCAACCAAGTAAAGTATGGTGCGCGATATTGCTGTGCTCTAAAAATATGATAGTAAAGAGTGGTAAAGTTACCAGGCACGGAACACACCTAGACGAAGTAAATTGACAGCAATTAATGTCACTTCTTCATACGATGTTGCATAATTTCCATGACGAAGTGACATTAGCTACTGTCAATTTACTTCATTTAATTAAAAATTCGATTAGGTAAACAGGACGGTGCGCGGACATCGCGTTCGATTCATATAAGCTCTGAAGACCAGTGCCGGATTAAGCCAGCGCGGGGCCTGTAGCAAGTTCTGTCAAGGGGCCCTTGGTTTGCTTTAGTTTCTCAAGTGTAGGCTATTATAAATTTTAAATATGGAAAAAGAATTAATTTTGAGCAGGATTCGAACCTGCGTCTACAGCGAACCGTGCCGACGCGTTAACCACTCCGCCATCGTAACGCGTCGCTCGGCACGGTTCGCCGAAGACGCAGGTTCGGTACGCACGGTAGGGTATTAAATAAAACAAAACTGATAGGTACCTACAAATAAACTTTCTAGATTTAATATGGGAAAATTTAGAGATTACACTTTTAATATAGACTTCTCTAAATTATTGATTATTAGATTGAAAAAGGAAGCAGCGAACTGCAACAAATGAATAGTGATTTTTTGGCTTCAAAGAAAATTTACGAAAACGAAAATAAGCCACGATTCTGCCATAAGTAATTTTTCACCTATAAACATAAACTAACGAATAAAACTCACGTCAGAGACTGTTTGTGTTATTCGGAAACCAAATGACGGCTTTCATGTTTTGTTTGCAAAGTTACGAATTTAGATAGTTCGTTACCACGGTTTATAAAGACGAATTACTTAGATGACTGGAAGAATGCGCACAATGAAGAAAGCATTCCGCATAGACAAGACATAATTTCACTGTTAAACCTCAAAAACAAGAATCGCGTGTTGATTCTCAACTTTTGAGCCACATAGAGACTGAGCAAAAGTATTAGAGGCTACTCTTAAAACGAATCATTGCAGTAATAAAGTTTTTAGCAGAACGAAGTCTTGCGTTTCGGAATAGTGACAAAATTGTTGGTTCACCTCACAATGAAAATTGTTTAGGCTTGTTAGAATTAATAGCCCAATTTGACGCAATAGTACAACACATTACTTGTGGTGTGGCCAGCGCTCAATTTTAGAAATGTGGTACAGTTTAAAATTATTGTTGTAGATTTTGATATCAACGTTTCTCGTGGTAGGTATAATACCAACACCTACCAAATTAAAATATCCAAATTTGCATAAAGCACTTATTTTATAGTAAAGATAGGTATTCAAGTAAATTAAATGTCGACGATCACATAAAAAGTGTAATTATTAATTGAATAACTTTTTGTTTATAATTTGAATAATTCTTAGAATGAATCTACATTTTATAATAAATCAACTAACCACAATAGATCGTGACAGAGTTACTAAAATTTAAATAGTTCACAGTTTTCTCGAAATACTTTTAATCGATATTATATTAAAATCGATTAAAAAATACAATCTCTCAGCTACGTAAACTCGCAAAATAAATGTATACCTAACTAAAAAAAACAAAAATCAGGCCGCTTGAAGTGTAGAAACGGTTAAGGTTAAAGATGCTAGTCTAAATATGTCGGTTATAATATTAAACATTAGAACATTAATGTTAAAAAGTTCGTAAAATACCTCCTTATTTTTACGAATTAACGTGACGAAATCGAGTTTTAGATTGTCAAGTGGAAGTGAAGCAAGCAAGCCTAAGCGCTTCGCGTTTAAGTCATGCAAGATATTTTATGCTGCTATCTAAATTAGGTTTTTTTTATTACGGTCAGACAGGCGTTGGAGTGCGGGGCCCCCAAATTCGCGGGGCCCGTAGCATTTGCTACTCTTGCTATATGGCTAATCCGGCACTGCTGGAGACGGGTAACACAAATTAGAGAGGTAACTTGACAAGTCTATTGAAATATGAATGAAAGTAGCTTCATGTGTGTGTGCATCTATGTGTATGTGTACACATTACACGTGAGACTTGTCAAGTCGCATTGACCGTTTCCGGAGCCTATTACAAAATAAAGCCATCTGACCGCACTCCAGACTTTCAATACATTTTTTCAATTTTTTCGCGCCCCGTCCGTGTTAAGGTCCTGTCGGTGTGTGTGTGACCCTCTCCCCTAAAACCAAGGAAGAAAAAATCTTTCTTTTGTGCTACCTTTTAACCTACCTATTCGTCTAGCGCCGGCCGGGTGGCCCGTCGTGTAATTCCTTGGTAAGATGGCCCAGGATTCCCGACAAACTCATCGCTTGGTGCTTCCATAATGCTAGCTAGCTCGAAATGTAGGCATATTATTACTTCCTTTCATAAGTTCTCCATGAAAAATACCTATACAACGAATGTATAGTACTTTTGGAAATATTGCGTTTGGTATCAATAATAGAATTGAAAAGACTTAGTTTAATTACAAAAAAAATAGATGGTGAGCAATTGTTAAAAACTTGTTAGAAATGGTACCTACCTATTAAATTAAATTTTAGCAGTACCTACTGAAATAATAATATAATAACTCAACTCATTTTAATTGAATCTCCATTTCCCATATTTTTTGTTTACAATTACCTAAAATAAAAAGTAGGTACCATAAACAAGAAAAGGTTAAAGAAGAAATGAAGCTGTCAATTGATCACATAGATTCAGGATTTTTCCTGAATCTATGATTTATCAGCGACGGGTCTCTTTTCTCTTGAGGGGTCCCGACATGATCAATTGGCAATTGTCAAGCACTTAGAATTTCATGTGCACGTATACGTCGATGCACACACACATGCAAAGAAATCACGCACACTGAAGCAACTTCCATTCATATTTAACGTGATTGACAATTGCAAGGCATGATCGTGTCGGGAGCCCATTAAAATTAGGTATAATAATGGGCTCCCGACAAAATGTGTTAATTATTTAATAAACAATCTCAAGTATTATTTACTGTGTATAAATTTATTTCTTAACATTTGTGACCCAATACACATAAAGAAAAACAGAAATTATGTATTTATTAGACAGATGTAAAATTTGAAAAATTCTTTCACTGTTGGGAAGCTACACTCTTTGCGGTGAACATGGGCTATATTTTATTCCCGTATTCCCACTGGAACGGGAACTACGCGGGTGAAACCGTGTGACGTCCGCTAGTAAACTATAAAACAATAAAATAAATAGGGCTTCTGCCGCCCGCTGCCGCGGCACGCCTTCGCGCTTTAATGGTCACAGTTCTAACCTAACCATAACGACCGTCTTTATACTAACTTGACTACTAGATACTTCGCAATTTCCTATAATTACTTTGCTTAGGTAGAAAATGACGGTCTGTATGGTTAGGTTAGGTTAGAACTGTGACCATTAACGCGCGAAGGCGTGCCGCGGCAGCGGCCGCCGAGCGCCAGAAGCCCATACTGCGAAGTAGTCTTACTGAGCGCAAAGGTTTTATTGTTTTATGGTTTCTAGATTAGAGTAAGATCGATGGTCGAACAAATGAGAAAAAAAAAACTTCGATCGAGATAAAAGTTCGATCGTCGAACCAGTGAGAACAAACGCTACATCTCTCACAATCATTGTAGTAAGCAACTTCTATGGCTGCATGGTCCTTGGATGGATAACCACTTTATGACACTTCTTTTACAAGTGTTTCGGAAGGCATGTTAAGCAGTTGGTCTGGTCCCGGTTGTTGTCATAACCTCCGCCTGTCAATTTTAATACGACGATAGGCTCACCAGCTATTACGTGCGACAAAAAACTATAAGGTGAAATGTGGGCGTATACTATGCTTCTGCCTACCCCGGCAGTGGCGTGGCTATATGTAAATAAAGGCACCTATAATAATCTCCAAGGCTTAAGCGACATCTCCTGGTAGACGATGTAGGGATGCAGGCGTCCTTAGTGCCTTTTCACACGTACCGGTTGCCGGGTACCGGGCGGCGAATGCAAGCGGTTGCCGGGCAAATCACGCCGGTACGTGTGAAAGTTATAGTAGGTCATGGCCATACACTTCGGCCGCCCGGTACCCGGCAACCAGTACGTGTGAAAAGGGGCTTAGGGATGCCAAACCATAGCCTGCTCTCCTAGCAACCAAGAAATGTGTACCCTAGACTTCAGGTTGAGGTAAGGTTTAGAAGCAATTGGGTCCGAACTGAAGTCCCACTGACTCAATGTTCTGAACGTTAAGCATCGTTTACTATGGCTGGTCCTCTGATGGGTGACCTTTTGTAACATTCACATATGAGTGACTAGCTGAAGCTCGCGGCCTCACCTATTTCTGCTTCCCATGGAAACATATTCCCGGGATGAAGCCTGTGTTATTTCAGACTAAAATCAATCCGGGTATAGATAATTCAACTCATCAGTGCGCGCGGCGCTATGTGTGCGTGCGCTAGTAATTATTAGTGTCCGACCGAAACTGGTTTTCCGGCCAAAACCGAAACCGAAACCGAACTTTCGGCCCCAGTGTCAGTTTCGGCCGAAACCGAAACCGAAACCGAAACTCACGTGTTCATATTGAAAAAAAAAAAAAAAAACAGCCAAGTGCGAGTCGGATTCCCGCACAGAGAAATCCGTTACAAAAATTACATTTTTGTGTGGATGTTTTTTCTGATTTTGGTAGGTATATTTTATAGCGGCAACAGCACATGGTAAATTGGTTGGTGGTGACAGTGTCTTTTGTAATCTCCAACGCTTTCAATTACCTTGCCCTGGAGCTGCGTTTGGGAGGCGCTTATTTACCATGGAATGCCTCAATACCTCCGTCGAATTGTCGGGGCCTATCTTTCCGAGAGGGCCATAACTTACCCGAGCTAGGGCAGGGTCGGCGAGTCGTTCGGTGTTCTACAGGGATCGTTCTTAGGACCGCCTCTGTGGAACATCGGTTACGATGGTCGGTCCGTTGCTCAGAGGTGTCGGCGTAACCTGTTACGTACGTAACGTGTTAAGACGACACCCTAATTACAGCGCGAGGAGTAACGCACCGAGACGCAGCCCTAAAGGACACCTGCGGGATCCAGCTTACATATGGGGGCGTCAGCATCGGCATCGAGATCTCGACGACGTATCCGGGGCTCGTATTCGATAGCCGCTGTAACTTCGGATACCACTTCCGAAGTTTGGTCCCAAAACTGAGGGAGGGGGTATCAGCGGCCCTCTCGCGGTTGTTGCCCAATATCAGGGGAGCCAACGCTCCCTGCAGGAGACTGTACCTTAAGATCATGCGGAGCATGGCCCTATATGAGGCCCCCGTATGGGCGGAGATCCTGATGGCCAGCAATTGTGGCTAGATTGCTTAGCCCGCAGAAGGCGATGGCTGTCAGGGTAAGGACAAGGGGATACCGCATGATCTCAGTTGAGGCGGCATGTCTTCTAGCCGGGACGCCTCAACTGAGATCATGCGGATGGGACCTGGAAGCCCTTGCGTCATTGTTTAAATGGCGCAAGAAGTCGCTGGAGCGGGGCCATAGGCCTCTTCCTGTGAACAGGTCATGCTCGTAAAAGAGACGGCGCCGGGGAGGAAGCGGGACAGAACTCTCCCACTCAAGTTGCACAGTCTGCGACAGCGCGCCCTATACTATCAGCCTATATGACCAGGGGCCTGAGGACGTCTGCTCACCGTCTTTATAGAAGCAGGCCCTAGACGATAGCGTGAAGTGTGAGATTCATGCACGGCCTCCTCAAGTAGCGGGATAACAACTTAAGACGCGGCCGCAGTATGCATCATTCCGAGGGCATACTCGGGGCTCCCAACGCGTGTTTTTTAGTCGGTAGGACCGGAGTCCTACCGACGTTAGGGAGCATAGCATCCCTGTAGGATTTCCCTCACGTTAAAAAAATAGAGGCAACAGAAATACATACATCATCTGTGAAAATGTTAGGCCTCTATCTGGCGCGGTTCCAGCGATACAACCTCGTAACTAAGAGACAGATGAATGGCTGGGCCTCATGTCTCATTAATAGGATCCCGCTTTAATCCCTCCGTGTGAGAGTCCGACTCGCACTTAGCTGGTTATTTTTTCAATAGGTGCAGCAATCAACGGTATAAATCTTCTCAAGTGTTTATTTTAGAAATATCTCCACCTAAAGATGAGTTTCCTTCTTTTTCGTGTGGAATTACACATAGATGCTATTGCGAACTCCTACCGACTAAAACCACACGGTGCCCTGCTACTAGCTCTTGGCCGGTTTTGGTTACATTCTAGAAGTATATAACTAAAACTGGACAAGAGTGAGCCGGACTCGCGCACGTAGGGTTCCGTACAAGAAAAGCGGCAAAAAAGTCACGTACGTTGTATGGGAGGCCCCCTTTAATACTATTATTTTGTCTATTTTTATTATTTGTTGCTATAGCGGCAACAGAAATCTGTAAAAATATAACTGTCTAACTATCGCTGTAGATGAGTTACAGCCTGCTGACAGACAGACAGACAACCAACATTATGTAATGTCCTAGATCTTTAGGATTCAGTAACCAAAAGTAAAAACGGGATCCTAAAAAGGAGGTCTAAGACATAACACAGGACCGCAGGGGTAACTGTCCAATACTTCTCAATGATTGTAATTGCCTGTGGTTTAAATACCTAAAGGTAAAGTGTAAATCTCTAAATCTTCTGTTAGTAATATATTAACTGGTTAGGCTGACCCCAACTACGTCGCGAGCAGAGCCAGACACTCAAAATTCATGAACACCTGAGTTTCGGCCCGGCCGAAAGTTTCGGCCCATTTTGGCCGAAACCGAAACTGCGGCCGAAACTCGATTTTTTGGCCGAAACTGGCCGAAACCGAAACCGAAACCGAAACTTCGGTCGGTCACTAGTAATTATACAGCTTTAATTTGTGTGGCAGTGATGCGGCCGTCTTCACAGAGTACATTTTTATATTATGAGGTAGAGACGTAACTCGACTTATTGACGACACCAGCGGTGCCAAGCAGTCTTTGCAGGAAACGCTCTCCGTGGCCGCGAAATAAACATCATATTTATACAAAAAGCATACAGCGCCATCTACCACGTTTGCAGGCAACTCTTACGTTATAATGAAACAAAATCAAATAGCATGACAAGTCTCAATGTAACTGCAACGTTGAGATCCTGTGTAACTTGGTCATATTATAATTCATTACATAGTGTTCTTAGTGATAATACCATGGGTACAGTCGTTAAAGAAAATGTCTAAATCTTCACGGAGAAAATGTTTAAGAAGTCAGGTAAATATTTTTTATGTGTCAATTCGATGGAATTAATATTTGTTATCACTACATAATATATAATAAAACAAAGTTCCACGTCTGTCTGTTCACGATAAACTTAAAAAATACTGCATGGATTTTAATGCTGAGATCACCAATGATTCTTGAGAAAGGTTAACGTATTTAATTTGTTGAGTTTTTTTTATACATTGACTAAAATATAATGATATTAGTTGGAGATGTCGGAAAAAAATAAGGTGTCTGGGAGCTTTTAACGAAAACGCTGCCTAAACCCTTCGAGGCATAACAAAATAATGTAATTAGATATTTTCATGTGTCTGTCTGTAGGTATCCTGATTATGAATTGATTTAAATGAAACTGGGTACAATCTGAGCTTATGATCCGAGGAAGGTTCTAGGATACTTTTGTTCCCGATATATTGCGCGGTTCCTTTGGGAGAGGGCAGGGCAGTTTCACACGCTTTTCGCACACCTTATGTGTCAACTAGTTTGTTATAAGATTAATGACATACTTCAGCCATATGGCTTAAAAGTTCTTCGGCTACCACCGTATCATCCTGAACTAAACCCAATAGAAAATGTATGGGGAATTTAAACAAATTATAATGCTTCGCATAAAATCGAACAAAATGTGTTGGAAATAATGAAATTAATAAACGAACGTTTAAGTAAATTGATGAAGAGATGTGGCGTTATACTTGTCGACACGCCAAAGAAGAAGAATACTATCGACATTTTGATTGAATTTATAATTAACCTTGGAGAGAGCAGCGAATCCTAAAATTCCTCAATTTTAGTCTTCAAACAGCGATACATATTAATATGTATAACATACATTTCACCCATTGAGTTTTTATTTTAGTTAAACAAGTGTTTTTGTATTTTGTACTTCACTGTACCTCATGTCACGCACACGAAGTCACTGTGTTTAGACGAGGCTTACCCACACATAGTGCCGCGCGCACAGATGAGTTGAACTTACTGTACCGAATTTCAGCCGTTATTCGAGATGAGGAACAAACATCTGTATAAACATTCATATTTATAATATTAGTAGGATTCCGTGCTTTGAAAGACACGTTTAGGCCGTGCCTTCCGAAGCACGGAACTAGCACATGGTCCCGGTAGCTAGGATCATGGCTTGAGAAACTTCAACAGCGGGTAGTCCGAATCTACGCTCGTCCATTTACAAACACCATAAGTGCCTTTTCACACGTACCGGCGGCCGAAGTGTATGGTCATGTACTATTTAATTTGCCCGGCAACCGCTTGCATTCGCCGCCGGGTACTCGGCAACCGGTACGTGTGAAAAGGCACTAATAGTCTCATCACCTTTTATGTCAGATCACCTAATATGTCTAACTTTCATATTTATAATATTAGTAGGATTCCGTGCTTTGAAAGACACGTTAGGCCGTGCCTTCCGAAGCACGGAACTGGCACGCGGTCCCACAACACGGCTTGAAAAACTACAACAGCGGGTACTCCCAAACTGCGCCAGTCCATTTCAACACGACAATCGCCTCATCACCTATTATGTGAGAACAAACAAATTGTGAAATGTGGGCATAGGGACCACTGTCAGAAGTGACCCTCAATCGCTAGATGCGCCACGGCTTTCCATCAGGCTAGTGACGACGTAAATTTGGCGAGCTAAAAATAAAAATAAAAAATGTCTATACCTACCCCTTCAAGGATAAAAGCGTGACTATATGTATAGGAACTTGTTCAAAATGAAGAAAAAAACACACATAAGATTTATAAAACTAAACTTTATTTGAAAATAATACATGGCTTGTAATTTATACATTAAAAACCAAGTTCTAACAGATTATATCTGCGTTTCTATATTATCTTTCTGGCACTGTGGGAAATTAGATAGACATACACAACGTGTATTTCACTGGAAATGCTTTATAATTTTATTATAAAACTAAATAAAAAAAATGCATTCATATAGACAAGTGCTTGTTATACTTAAGTTACAATAACTTTTACGGATTCGTAATATTTTTGTTCGGAGATCACCCATGAAGACACCATTTTGAAATTATTTTCAAAAAGTCGTCGTACATAGAAACCTATATAGATCGATAGGAGGAGCCTTCATGAACAGAAAGCCTGTGGAGCGATGATAGGTAAAAACTATGCAGGAAAAATAAGGTGGGGGCCCAACATAGAGCCTTGTGGGACTCCAGTATTAATAAGCAATCAAAGGTAGGAGCCGGCGTCGCCGACACTGGCCTTCATGTTTCTATTGGACAAAAAGCTGGATACCCGTTCATACAACCCCTCGGGCAGCCCTACGAAGGTAATTTCGTTAAAAAACTTGTTCTAGACCTAGTCAAAAGCTTTAGCTAGGTCAAGGCTTATGGACCACCAATCTTTTAGTCACAGCGACTGAGACGACCTGTACAGCCGGTCACTCAGTAGGTTCTATCTTTCTTGGTAGGTATCTTTGAGAGAAATCCGGTGCTAGCTATGGCCTGCAATTTACACAGATCTGTCGTGATTTTTAAAATATTTAGCTTGGAATAACACTGTTTGACTGATAGGCACATCTAGCGAATTGGGGACCACTCTCACAATACAATACTATTGAGAATGGTTCTTAAGATGGTGGCTGTTTTCTACTTAAAGAACCCGAGGTTGTCATTGGATCACAAAATTTTAATGTTGCCTATTTAAAAATGCTTCAAACGTCCACAAATGTATGTATGAAATGCAAAGTAATACTATGTATTAAAAAAAATCAATAAATGCTAATAAAAAATCATATTAGAAACTTTTAAGAACTCAATAGTTTTTGGTCAAGTCGACAAATCAATATTCAGAATAGTTTTTGGTCATAATGACGAAAAAAATAAATCTTTTGAACACATATCCTTGTACTAATATAACGTTGACTAAATTTGTCCTCATCATTAAAAGAAAAAGAAAGAAAGACTATGATTGTACAGTGCGAATCATTTAAAAAATAAACAGTTCTATCGCACTTTCTAGAACTATTTTGCGTTGAAAGGAACTTAATAAAATGAACTTTAACACGTTCACTTCAAGGTTTATTTTTCATTGATAGGTAAAAAAACGATAATAAAAGCGGTTATAGGCTGAAAGTATATTCTAGATTTTAACATTATGAACATTTATATAAAGATACATAGATCTTTCAATTTTAAGAAGCCGCCATAAGGCGTATTACTAAAAACGTTTTGATTATAATGTAACTCTTTAGATACATTTATACAATCCTGCATTTTAATGTATCTATAGATATCTCACTTGCACAAAAGCGACCAGCACTTGTGCGAGTGAAATGTCAATATATTATACAGGTGTAAAATCATCGGGCACTTGTGGCGATAACCTTAAATCCTTATTCTTTATTTAAAAATAAGAAACCAACCTGCATTCAATGATTTTCTAAAATTAGCTTGTCTAACCCGGGAATCGAACTAATTAAAAGTCATAAAAATAAACACTCGCTATTTTTATTAAACAAACCCGGTCTTCCAGTGCCCAAAGACCTTTTCCACCCTGTATGATTGCGCGGGAGTGTGGCTTTGAAAAAAAGTTAAAGTTGTTCAACGCAATATAGTTCTAGATGGAATTAAAATTAATAATAAATCCTATTCTAAGCCGCCATTAGGCGTATTACTAAAAACGTTTTGATTATAATGTACCTCTTTAGATACATTCATACAATCTTATTCTTCTTAATACTTTTGTATGGAATAATACACATACATACTTTATTAATGTTATAGAACGAAGTTTTGAATTTTATAATAATTTTATTTATTTTTTAAATATAATATTTTCTTTTTACAAGCCGCTCGTAGACTAAAGATTGCCCCAATTATTATTCAAAAACACTCAAGAAACTATACTTTTTTCAAAGAGAAAGTTTAAAATGAAACTACTAACGCCATCTATTGACTCTTTATAACTAAAGATATCTAAAGTTTCTTTACGTCAAAATTTACAAGTCACCGTATTAAGTCAGTCAAATGATGTCGCACATGGAAGGTTGTGTAAGAGTCATAAGCTATGGGAATGAAAAGAGAAACGTCACAATCACTATGTCAGAGAACCAAAGAAGGCAGTGGGCTGGCCACATCTGTAGAAGAACTGACAGCCGATGGAGCAAAAGAGTTTTAGAGTGGAGACCGCGACTCAGTACACGTGGGGTACAAAGACCCCCGTCAGATGGACCATAGACCTGGAAAAAGTCTTATGCCCGCCTTCCACTGCAAGCGAGTCGGACCCATTACGGACTCCGCTATACCCGTAACGACGATTTTCATACATGTCCTTCCACCAAAGCGGACATGACATGTATCGAAAATCATCGTTACGAGTATAGCGGAGTCCGTAATGGGTCCGACTCGCTCGCAATGGAAGGCGGGCATTAGGACTGGATGCGTTTGGTGCAGGACCGAGTGTTGTGGCGTTAATTAAGGATATGGCTATGTCCAGTAGTGGAAGGCCATGGCCAGGCCATATAGGCTGATTTTTTAAATAATAATAAATAATAATAATAAATATTCACGAACATCTCACACAACGCTATCTGATCCCAAAGTAAGCTAGGAATAACCTGCTTGTGTTAAGGGTATCAGACCACGGATATTAATACTTATATACATTTAAATACATACATATTATACATAAAAACACCCAGACTCTTGAGACAAACATTTATGGGTCACACAAATATTTGTCTCCGGTGGGAATCGAACCCACGACCTCCAGCGCCGCAGGCGGTATCACTACCGACTGCGCCACAGAGGCAGTCGATTTGATCGATGCGATGTCAAAACTAGAGAGCTTTTGTAATCTATTGTACAATGAAAAATGCATAACTTCATGAGCGTTTAACGTTCCTTAAATTCCACTGACCTATATTACAGAAATTGATTTTTTTGTCATTTATAGCTGTAGATATCACTTAAGTACTATAGGATAGTGATTATTTTCTCTCCAAAATAAACATAGCCTTTTGCGAGCATATTCATATAAACACACCATACAAAAGTATTTAACAAACAGACACGCATGTTTAACAAAAAAATATAAAACACGCAATGTCTTCTAATGTCAAGAGGGAAAAAAATTACAAAGCTTACTTTAATAAAGTCTAAAAATATCTATGTTTAAGACAAAAAGAGCAGTGGCTGTTTGCACTTTAAACACACGCTTCACATTGACACTTTAAAAAAAAAGTAATACTTAGTACTACTAACGCCATCTAGTTAAGATTGAACTGACTTCTTTTGATTTACAGATTCTGAATCGCGTTATGAAAGTTTTTAAGCTGGTTTACATATAAATAGTCCAACATAATTATAATGATGGTTCAAGGATCCTCTCGTTCCATTTACATTAAAATTTTCGTAGCTTAGTTGGGACTACTCGTAGAAATTTCACAACCAAATTAATAGCCTCCAGCTACTCAGAAATAAGTTCTTACACAACCTGAAGCCATAAAGTTGTAACCTTCCATCCAAAACATTTCATCGCAGCAGAAAAAGCCATGAAAGATGACCACAAAGCTTGATTTGCTGTACCGTACACTTTATCCTTACTTTATCCTATGTCGGGGGTCCAATAACGATGGCAGTCGAAAACGGTGAATGTCAAGATGTCAAGGACAGGAGAAATGAAGTCATCTTGGCGTTTCTAGTGCCGTGGTTAGAAGCGTGTGTATCAACGCACTTACTCGCGGAATTTGAGAGCGTGATCCTTGATGGCGCCACCGTCGCCCTCCGAGACAAAACGTTTGCGGCCTCTGAAAAGATGGAAATGATTACATTATTTAAAGCGTTTTTTTGTGCTTCGGAAGGTAGGTACCTACGTTAAGATGGTATTTACATGATGTAGTGGTCGTCAAGTTAGTTTTACCTATGAGAATGCCGAAAGGCGAAACTGGTCAGGTGTAAAGTGTACAGTAAATAAATGTTGTGTAACGGTAAAAGCGGTGTTATTCAATATGTGCAGCAAGTTACACCAACCAAGTGCCATCAACCAACAGTATAAATAAAAAAAATAGTACGTTGAGCCGTTAATTTATAATGTTTCAAAGAGTGATAAAAAGCAAAATATTTAAGCTGAATAAAATATGTGAATAGTCCTAAGTCGTTGGTCTAGTCTGACTGTAAACTAGCAGATAGCAGAATTAAACCAAGTTGAGAGCTTAATGGCTTGAAAGTTTTAACAGCAGGTAGCCTAACCTTATCATGACCATATGAAGACGGCTATGGGCTCACCACACATTACGTGGGACAAACATTAAACATTTATAGATACACTAGCTGACCCACGCAACTTTGTTTGCGTCATATAAGAGAGAGTAAATCACCTGTTCCTGTCGCATTTACTCCCGTCAGAATAATTTCTTTAGCGAGAGATGTTTCCGGTCGCAATATTCTAGAAAATGCGCATGACGTGGACTACCGGTGTACGTCGCCGGCAGACTGGTGAATCGACCAAATAAGCGAGATCAAACGGGATAAAAAGTATCATAGGTCCGTCTCCTGGTTCTAAGCTACCTCCCCACCAATTTTCAGTTAAATCGGTAAGGCCGTTCTTGAGTTATAAATAGTGTAACTAACACGACTTTCTTTTATATATATAGATGCATACATACATATATAGTCACGCCTTTAACCCCCGAAGGGGTAGGCAGAGGCATAGTATACACCCATATTTCACCTTATAGTTTTATGTCCCACGTAATAGGTGGAGAGCCTATTGCCGTGTTGAAATGGACAGGCCGCCCATAAGGCCTTCAACTTGGCTTAACGATTGTAATTGTACTGACAACCGGTTTTATTTCAAGTTTTCCTTTTCTACGCAATGGATCTTTTTGCGAAATATAGATAAACTGTTTTAAATTTATTAACTCGTCAATTTCTATAACAGAAAAAATTGTTGGATCTCATGACACCTTTCCGAGTAGTAACTCGGAACCTCCGGCCCTCGATATGGGGTCCGTATGGTATAATAGTCGGTTTATAATAGAAATATACCTTGCAGAAATAAATATTTGTATCATTGTGGATTTGAACTGTAAATTGGGCAGCCTTATCGCTAGGTGCGATTTCTTTAAGGCAACTTTTGATTGAAGAGAATAGTTAGAGATCCACTTTGGCAGCGAAAATCGTCATAAAAGCATAATAAAAGTTTATAAAAGCAACTATTGGCGGGAACATCAACACAATTGCTTTCCAATATTGCAGTGCTCAACTATCTATATTGACATAATATTATATTCGTTGTATAATAATGATAACACGACGGCCCATCCACAATAACATACCAAATTATCTTATCTAAGAGTGCTTAGTTACGGAGATAAAACGTTCGGTGACATTAGTACATTAAGTATTTGTATTATGTGCGCGAGTGTAATATAAATTTAACGTAGTCATATTTAGTAACGATTGCGCTGTATTTATAGAAACTAGATCCCCGTTTGTGGTTTAAAATTGAGAGTGTAATTCATTAAAAAATTGCTGCATATACTTCATTTTCATTATAAACTTTAACAGTGTCGTTCAACTTGATACGTTAGCACAATTTTCTTTTAAAAAGGTTCTTGAAATAATAAGGTGTACACAGTTCTCGCTTCATATTATGTATGAAGTTTGAAACAGTGATGCCTATATTATTATGTGGGAATATTTTGTGGATACAATGAGAGAAATTGTTAATGAGTGAAGAAATATGAAAATTCGAATAATATGTGAATGATGAATGAAATAGGCGCAGATAAATCGCCATTTATTCATTTTTATTATTAGTGTAGCTATGCCTGAACTAATCCGTTATTTTTACTTTGAACTTAAAATGAATGAACGAATATTCTTTGCGAATAAATTGTGACCGAACGAATGAGCGAATATTTTTGTTTATCGGAACCACTCTCTTAGCATTTACGCTTTTTGAAAATGAATGAAAACGGAACGATATACGAATTAACGAATGATTATATTAGTGTTTTTTTACACGAGTACTGAGAACAATTAAAGAAATTTAAGTGATTTCTGAAGAGTGAATGATACAGGAATGAGAAAGTGATGTAAATGTAATGAATGAGTTTTGTTAAATGGTTTCTGTGAACGTTGACCGAATGATTCCCCAACCCGCGAATTAATAGTCTTTGTTTACCAGAACTACGAACATTATTGTATTATCGTTGTATAATAGTTAGTTACATAGTTAGTATGTAATAGTTGTTTGAATGATGACCGAATGTGAAAAGAAATTATGACGGAATCGATTAACACTATCATATCGTTCTTTCTACAATCTGGTTGAACGATTGCTGTGTACCAAATAATATAAAGTAATTAAACAATATTTTTATCAGCCATGAAGTCGCTGAGGACCACTGCAAGATCTGCCATCAATATTCATAAAGCGAAAACATATACAGAAGTAGTTGGTATCAGAAACATGGCAAGTACATACAAAAAGGCAATCACAATAGAAAATGTTAATCCAAATATTGTAAGACTAGAGTACGCGGTCCGAGGACCAATATATCTGAGAGTCGTTGAGATAGAAAAGGAATTAAAGGCAGGAGTCAAAAAGCCGTTCAATAAGGTCATCAAAGCTAATGTTGGAGATTGTCACGCTATGGGACAAGTACCTATAACTTTTATCAGACAAGTCTTAGCATGCGTATCATATCCAGAATTTATTGAAAATCGCAATATGCCAAAGGATGTTCAAAAACGAGCTCAAGAAATTTTAATGGCTTGTCTTGGCAACTCGATTGGATCTTATTCTATAGCGGTTGGTCTTGAAGAGATCAGAAAATCGGTTGCAGAGTATATAGAGAATAGAGATGGGTATAATACCGATTACAAGAACGTTTGCTTAACAGCGGGAGCTTCGGCTGGTATAAAAAGCTGTTTAGAGCTACTGATAAACAATATTGATGGTAAACCTACTGGTGTAATGATACCTACGCCTCAATACCCGTTATATTCGGCTTCATTGGCAGAATATGGATTAACTCAAGTAGATTACTATTTAGACGAAAATAAGAACTGGGCGTTGACTATGGAAGAACTTGAGCGATCGATTGAAGAAGCTTCTAAGACTTGTAACGTGAGGAGTCTGGCTGTAATCAATCCAGGCAATCCAACTGGACAAGTTTTGACCAGAGAAAATATTGAAACTATAATAAAGTTTGCTCATAAACATTCCTTGGTAATATTAGCAGATGAAGTATATCAGCATAATATCTACGAAGGAGAATTTCACTCGTTTAAAAAAGTTTTGGTAGAAATGGAGGCGCCCTATAATGAAGTGGAGTTGGTTTCTTTTATGTCTGCGTCTAAAGGGTACATGGGAGAGTGCGGGATCCGTGGAGGATGGATGGAAATAATGAATATGGACCCTAAAGTGCAAGCACACTTGTATAAATGTATTACAGCTAAACTGTGCCCGACGACGTTAGGGCAGGCGGTTGTGGACTGTGTTGCTCGTCCCCCTAAAGAGGGAGATGAATCATATGAACTGTATGTGAAAGAGAGAGATAGCGTATTACAGTCGTTGAAACTAAGAGCCAAAATGGTCGAAGAATTGTTTAATAAGATGGAAGGATTTAAATGTAACGTTGTTCAGGTTGGTACAGTTATTTGTATTTTATCTTAGTTATATCAGGGTCCTACATGCATCGCGATTCTTTCGCGGGGTCAACGGGGAGTTCCGGGTGCAGCTATATCAGCTGCACCCAGAACACCCCTTTGGAGAAAGCCAGGCTACTAAATGAACCATTGCGATGTTCCGCCTCGTCCGAACCGGGCCGCTGGGTAGGTGAGAGGACTAGTTACGGCGACATATAAATCAGGGTAACCTTAGAGAATCTTCGTCAGAACTGAGCGTTTCAAAAAATCGTTTCTCTGTTGAACTATAAAAACATGGAACGACCTGCCCGCACACGTATTTCCCTCATCTTACAATACCGGATTCTTCAAGAGGAGCGTGAAGAGGCATATCACAGGGCCGTCAACTTGACGACCAATGTCGAAAGTGTTACGGACTGTGAGACTGGCCCCCATTCACTAGATGCGCCACGGCTTACCATCAGGGTGGTGGGCGACGTCAATTTGGCGAGCTAAATATATAAAAAAGCAAGACTATCCTCCAATCGTACTTGAGTCATCGAGCACACAGGCAGAGAAACCGTGTGGTTTTGTCGGTAAAAATCTGACATGGAGACCTCGCCGATAGCCAAAAATTATGATATTGTTCTCCAGGTTATTTATAAAGAATATTACTATAACCTATATTTCCCTCTTTTCCAGGGTGCCATGTACGCCTTCCCAAGAATAGTTCTACCTCCAAAGGCGATAGAAGCAGCCAAAAAAGCTGGGCAAGAGCCCGACGTGTTCTACGCGTTCAAGTTACTTGAAGAGACAGGCATCTGCGTGGTGCCAGGTTCAGGGTTCGGGCAGGAACCCGGCACTTATCACTTTAGAACCACGATATTGCCACAGACAGAAATACTGAAGGAAATGTTGGATATATTTGAAAAGTTCCACGCGAAATTTACTAAAGAATTTTCATAGATCTCATTGTTACAAGATAATATCTTTTTTATAAATTCGTGCTTTTATTTATTCCCTACAAAACCCGTTAGGTACCCAAATTTTGTTACGGCCGGGAGCCCGGGTAAGCCCTTGAAAAGATGTCTCAGGATTCAGAGATTTTGCCTTCCATGGCGGGCTCACCTAGGGGTTACTATCCCGGTATTACTAGGGGGCCTGAGGACGTTGTGAGGGCTGCTCACCGTCCTTACAGAAGCAGGCCCATGACGGCAGCGTGGGGCTTACTTGGGGCTCCCAACCGTAGATTATTTGGCGTGAGGTTTTTTAGTCGGTAGGAGTCGGTAGGCACAGCATCCATGAAGGATTTCCCCCCACGTAAAAAGAAAAGAAAAAAGTAGGGGTTAATATCCGCGTCTTGGGGGTGTTGGTTCAGGCTTCTTGGGGCGTAAGGCGTTCGTGAAACTCACACGTCACGCCCGTCTTGGCCTAGTCATTGATGGCTTCTCTGTCAAAGAAAGTTCTTGCCATGTCTACTTTGCTTTTACTTATTTCCCAAAAAATCAATCAAATTTTATTATAGTTCACTATGTATGTAGGGACTCTCCCAATTGTATCAGCCCCTCTCTATAAAATAGATTGCAGAGGGGCTTATGGCGAGACTTGTGTCTGTAGTCTGTGACTCTGTTGCATTAAACTTCGTCACTATGTCACGTGGATCATCTGTTCAAAGTTTGAAATAAAACAAAAATGACTACGTCAATCGGATTGAACTTTCACAATAAACGTTTTAGAGGGGCAGTCGGGTCAGACCGTCTCACGGCTTCTTGTTTAGAGAGGGTAATTGTTCTAGCTTTACAATGCTTAACGGGTTGATAAAACCAGGTTTTCGAGGTTACTTTATTGTACTTAATTTCTTTTTCCAAAAATAGAATGTTTTACTTGATGAAAAATCTAATATATTAGGTAGTGACATTATATTGGAGGTTAGTTACGAGATAATATTTTCGTTTTTTTTTGTGGGAAAATTCAACATTCAATACAAATTGCAAAGATTGTTGTCTCAGAACAGCTGTCTGATTTCAATCTAGGTGATTTCTTCAATGTCATAAAATAATGTATTAATAAGTCATTGTCTTTGCAAAGATAATTAATCATCACTACTTTTAGGGTACCGTCCCCAAAGGGTAATAACGGCACACTATTCATTGGACTTTGCCGTCCATCTGTCAGTCTGTATGTCTGTCCTTCAGGAGAATCAGGAACTGTGATAGATAGAGCTGAAATTTTCACAAATTATGTATTTCTGTTGCCGCTAAAACAACAAATACTAAAATTAGAAAAAAGGGAGGATTAAGGGGGGGGGGGGGGCTCCTATACAACAAACGTGATTATTTGCAGTTTTTTGGTACGGAACTATCTATGTGCGCGTCCGACTCGCACTTGGCCGCTTCCCGTGGGAACATATTCCCGCGATGAAAAGTAGCCTTTGTGTTATTCCAGACTATAAGCTATCTCTGTACCAAATTTCAGCCCGATCCGTTCAGCCGTTAGAGCGTGATTGAGTAACAAACGTCCAAACATCCAAAGATCTTCGGAAACTTTCACATTTATAATATTAGTAGGATAGGATGTTACACGGGGACAGTGTAGCTCCCTAACAGTGAAATCATTTTTCATATTGGTCTAGTAGTTTCTTAGTTTATTCGATGCAAACAAACAAACAACCAAATCCATTCTCTTTAAGATATTAGTACAGATGTGTCATTATATATGAATTGGTTGTGCTATTTTAATAAAAAATAGATGAAAGACTCTGCTTTGTAGTTTTTTGGTAAAAGTTGCTCCACGGAAATTCGTAATATCTATGGAGTTCGGTTATAAATATCTCATGTTACTAATAATCCATACTCCATTGCGCCTGGTTTCGGACTTTCTGCCGTGCACCATCTGTTTTATACAAATTGTTTTTTTTTAACAGTCTGTAAGTACATTTTTTTTTTCAATAATAATATTATTATCTTCAGTACCCTGAGGTAAGGTGAGAAAACTGGACACTTAATAATTAATCCATGTTGAACTATATTGCAAACTCTCTACCGAGGCGAATTCGATTTTCTATTTACTTTTACAGTGAGCCTAGATTTCGATGAAGCGTTTGACATGGTTTCATGAGTTAAAAAGCAACAAACGATTTGCAGTCTTTTCTAGAAAATGCTATGCGGTAGGATGTCGGTTTTTTTTATCCACTAGAAGCATAAAAGCCGCCATTGACATGTCATCCTGTCTACATGGACATATTATAAGTGCTGGGGTTCCACAAGGCTTTATTATGTCTCCCGTGTTATTACAGACTTGACTTATGGATCACTCATTAGTCATTGTTGATAATCCAATAATGTTGTATGTAAACGTTACATTAATCAGTTTTTTTTGTTTGATCACAGGACTAACGACATAACAATAATAAAACTATAAAAAGTTTTCCCATTGTGTCTGATAACGTCGCTGCAAACAAAAAATCTATTATTATCAAAAATGAACTCAGCCGTGAGAAACATTTAAAAGTTCTAGTCGTATACCAACCGATTTAGTAGCTTCCAGAAACATGGCGAGAACATACAAGAAATCGATAACAATCGACAATATTAATCCAAATATTGTGAAACTGGAGTACGGAGTTAGTGGACCAATATTTCTGAGACTCAATGAGATAGACAAAGAATTAAAAGCAGGAGTTTCGAAGCCATTCAATAAGCTCATCAAAGCCAATGTAGGCGATTGTCACGCTATGGGACAAGTGCCTATATCTTTCATCAGACAAGTCTTGGCGTGTGTATCTTGTCCAGAATTAATAGAAAATGGCAGTTTCAATATAGATGTCAGACAAAGGGCTCGGGAAATCTTGAGCTCTTGTAATGGTAACGCGATTGGAGCTTATTCGATAGGGATTGGTTTCGAAGAGATCAGGAAATCGGTAGCAGAGTATATAGAGAAAAGAGATGGATATGAAAGCTATGTGAAAGATATTTGTTTACCAGCGGGAGCTTCAGCAGGTATAAAGAGCTGTTTGGAACTTCTGGTAAACAATATTGACGGAAAACCGTCTGGCGTGATGATTCCCATACCCCAGTACCCGCTATACTCAGCTGCTTTGGCGGAATTTGGACTAACTCAAGTAGGTTACTACTTAGACGAAGATAAGAACTGGGCATTGAGTATCAAGGAACTCGAACGTTCGATTGAAGAAGCTTCTCGGAGCTGTAACGTGAGAAGTCTGGTAGTAATCAATCCAGGTAACCCAACTGGGCAAGTTTTGACAAGAGACAATATTGAAGCTATTATAAAATTTGCATATGAGCATTCCTTGTTACTATTAGCCGACGAGGTATATCAGCATAATATCTACGAGGGACAGTTTCACTCGTTTAAAAAGGTTTTGATGGAAATAGAAGCGCCTTATAATAAGTTAGAGTTGGTTTCTTTCATGTCTATGTCTAAAGGATACATGGGGGAGTGCGGACTACGCGGAGGATGGATGGAACTAGTGAATATGGATCCTGAAGTGCAGAATAACTTATTCAAGTCTCTATATACATGTCCATCAACGTTAGGCCAAGTAGTTGTAGACTGTGTTGCACGTCCTCCTAAAGAGGGAGACGAATCATACGAACTGTACGTGAAGGAAAGGGATAGCATATTGGAATCGTTGAAATTAAGGGCCAAGATGGTTGAGGAGCTGTTTAATAAGATGCAAGGATTTCGATGTAATGTCGTCCAGGTTAGTTCTTTAAGTATTCTATAGTTAATAAATAGTAGTTTTCGTTGTTAAAAGGTCTGTAGACAGCTCAGTTAGTCAATTCCAGAGGTATGGCTGGCAATCACGAGGGAAAGTGTTTATTTTTTTGAGTTTAGAAAATTTCACAGGCTGTTTGTGAGAGTCACCCTGACGACCTCAAATCTACGAGAATTCCACTATTTTATCAAATAGATTGGTTTGGTATTGATCACGAAAAGAGTTATATAAACATGTTGGGAAACCTACTTATATCATAAATGTAAAAGGGTGTGAAAATGTTTATTACTCAATCACGTTAAACGGCTAAATGGATCTTTCTGAAATTTGGCACACGGATACGACGTATAGCACATGCGCTAATTTTTATCCCCGAACAACGTTCGCATGGGAAGCGGGCCAAACCAAGAGCATAATTTACTTATAAATTTTCATACTACATTATAAATTAATTCTTTTCAGGGTGCCATGTACGCCTTTCCCAGAATAGTAGTTCTACCTCCGAAAGCGATAGAAGCAGCCAAAAGTGTTGGAAAGGAACCGGATGAGTTCTACGCATTCAAGCTGCTAGAAGAGACAGGTGTCTGTGTGGTGCCAGGTTCAGGGTTCGGGCAGGAACCCGGCACTTATCACTTTAGAACCACGATATTACCGCAGACGGAATTACTAAAGGAAATGTTGGAGATATTTGAAAAGTTTCACGAGAAATTTACTAAAGAATTTTCATAAATGTCATTGTAAAATAAATTGGATTTCATCCTCACACCCTACGTCCGGAGCGTTCGAGCACGGTTAGATCCGATAGGGGTTTTCTTCCGCGAACGCTTAGGTTGTGGAATGATCTTCCTGCCTCGGTTTTTCCAAACGCCTACAGTATGGGGTTCTTCAAAAGGGGTCTAAGAAGGTTTTTACAGGTTCGGCAGCGCGAGTGTGGTGCCTCTGGTGTTGCAAACGTCCATAGGCTGCGGTGACCACCAGTCCTTCTGGTGGGCCGTATGCTTGTCTGCCACCTTAGTGGTATAAAAAAAATTGAGCTTTTTATTCGTTTATTACAAAACCCTTCAGTCATTTCTGTTCTGACAATTGGTTCAGAATCAAAAAGAAGAGGGTGTCTTCATGGAAGGGCTCTTCAAAACACTCGCTGTGATTATATTATATTATAGAGGGCAGAAAAAGAATACGACCCGTCAGATTGAGAGTCTATGGATGTTTAAACATCAGAGTTGTGGACGGTAAGTAACCCTGAATAAAATGTGGCAATACCTTAGAACATTTTTTAACAGTATCGTGTGACTGTGATAGGATGATTTGCTCAAGACTGACTTTGTAGCCGAGAACTTTGAAAACTATCACTTGGAAGAGTGTAGGTACAATAGAAGATAGATGTTGCCCGCGGCTCAGCCTGCGTAAAATTCTATCCCCACTCCCGCATTCCAATGGAACTTATGCGGCGAGACAGTGCCCTGTACGTATGAACATTTTGACAAGTGACTCGGCCGAGCAGAGTGGCGAGAGAGTCACTAGAACTACGATTTGTTTGCTACGCAGAGTGCCCACTCTCTCGGCCTAGTATCGTTTTACTGTCTCGCCACTGTACTCGTTACGTGTAAGAGACGCATTATTCCAAGTAGCCTAGTGAACGCAATTATTGCCACCTTAGGTAATATAGTAAAAAATATATAGTTCTGGGGATCGCGAACATAAATGAAAATGTATGTCAGTGTTGCGTACTGACATGATTTTACCGAGTAATTAATTGAGTACCAGTATGCGAATACAAGAGTCGCTGTGTATATAGTCTGTCGGTGACGCGAACAGACTGAAGAATTTTTACTGCAAATCTATTTTTAGACAATTGCGCTACCAATTAATCAAAAGTCAAGTCAAGGTACAATTATTTTAAAATACTATTGTGATAAGTTAACTAAATAACTAGATAAGAAGTGTGGGATTAAGACCAAGAGATGAAAAAACAGGATGCTTAACAAATAATCCAAAACCGTTGTACTAGCTATGCCCCCGGCTTCGCTCGCGATGCACTTGGAACGATAATATGCTTTTTCACGCTTTGCACAATGTAAGGTTGAGAACAGCGCAATCCCTATGGAGACGAACACAGTTAGCTTTCACTGCGTATCGAAAGATTTTTACAGAGATTAGATTTCGATATAGCGTTTGACAGGGCCTCGTATGTCAGATATTAACAAATGCTTTGCAGTCTTCAATAGAATAGGCTCCGCGGATGGCTGCCATTATTTTTGTCCACTAAAAGTAAAACAGACGGCTGTTGACCAGCAACTTATCTACATGGACATTATTGTAAGTGCTGGGGTTCCACAAGGCTTCATTCTGTCTCCTGTTATTTTTATTGCATATCTATAATGACTTATGGATGATGCTATTAAAAAAATGAGTATTATAGGTTTTGTTCATATAATTAACTGCATTGCAGTATTATCATTGTTTCTGATAACCTTACGAGCTCTGATAGGTGTATGCAAAAGTTTAATTCTTGAATATACAAACAATGTCTATTATCAAAAACGATTGCAGTCGTCAGCTACATTTAAAAGTTGCATTCGTATACAGATTTAGTAGCTGCGAGAAACATGGCGAGAACATACAAGAAATCGATAACAATCGATAACATTAATCCAAATATAGTGAGACTGGAGTACGCAGTTGATGGACCAGTATATTTAAGAGTCACTGAGATAAATAAAGAATTGAAGGCCGGAGTGTCGAAGCCATTCAATAAGCTCATCAGAGCTGATGTCGGCGATTGTCACGCTATGGGACAAGTGCCTATGTCTTTCATCAGACAAGTCCTGGCGTGTATGTCCTGTCCAGAATTGATAGAAAACAGCAATTTCAATAAAGATGTCCGAGAAAGGGCTCGGGAAATCCTGAGCAGTTGTAATGGTAACTCGGTTGGAGCCTATTCGACAGGGATTGGTTACGAAGAGATCAGAAAATCGGTGGCAGAGTACATACAGAAAAGAGATGGATATAAAAGTTTTATAAAAGATATTTGTTTAACAGCAGGAGCTTCGACAGGTATAAAGAGCTGCTTGGAACTTCTGATAAACAATATTGACGGAAAACCGTCTGGCGTGATGGTTCCCATACCACAATACCCGTTATACTCTGCGACTATAACGGAATACGGACTAACTCAAGTAGGTTACTACTTAGACGAAGATAAGAACTGGGCGTTGACTATTAAAGAACTTAAACGTTCTATTAAAGAAGCTTCTAGAAGCTGTAATGTGAGAAGTCTGGTAGTAATCAATCCAGGTAATCCAACTGGGCAAGTTTTGACTAGAGATAATATGGAAGATATTATAAAATTTGCGTATGAACATTCCTTGTTACTACTAGCCGACGAAGTATATCAGCATAATATCTACGAAGGAGAGTTTCACTCGTTTAAAAAGGTTTTGGTAGAAATGGAGGCGCCGTATAATGAAGTAGAGTTGGTTTCTTTTATGTCTGCGTCTAAAGGGTACATGGGGGAGTGCGGACTCCGTGGAGGGTGGATGGAAATAGTGAATATGGACCATGAAGTTCAAAACAACTTATACAAGTCTTTAAACGCAAGATTATGCGCGTCGACGTTAGCTCAGGCAGTTGTAGACTGTGTTGCCCGTCCGCCTAAAGAGGGAGACGAATCATATGAACAGTATGTGAAGGAAAGGGATAGCATATTGGAGTCTTTGAAACTAAGGGCCAAGATGGTTGAGGAGCTGTTTAATAAGATGGAAGGATTTCGATGTAATGTTGTTCAGGTTAGTGCATTTGTGTGTAGTATTTATGAAATGAGTATGATAGAGTTTGAAAGCGCCTGAAAAAACCACCATTGTTATTTGACATTGTATTGTGGTCATACATATATACATATGGTCACGCCTTTATCCCCGAAGGGGTAGGCAGAGGCATATTACATGCCCACATTTCACCTTTGTATAATTGTCCCACGTAATAGGTGGTGAGCCGTATTGCCGTGTTTAAATGGACAGGCGCAGGTTGTGACTGCCTGCTGTTGAAATAAAGCCTTCAACTTAGCTTAACGACTGCCATTTTACTGGCAACCGGGACCAACGGCTTAACGTGCCTTCCGAAGCACGGAAACGCTCAAATAATTGTCACAAAGTGATCACATGGATGGTCACCCATCCATGGACCGGCCATAGTGAAAGTTGCTTACTGCAGTGATCGTTTACAGAACACTTGAGTCCGCGGGGCCACGAGCGCTTCTACGCTTATTGTGGTCAATACAACATCAAATATGTCGATCAGTGTTTCACACAATGTGGAAGGAAAATGCATCCAATCATCGCCCTGTAATCACATTGGCCAGTCATTCGTCGCGAATTGACTACTGTTCACACGTTTTTAGTCGTATTTAACCTATATCTGCGATAATGATATGGGATAACAAAGTCTGTTGAGTAGTCCAGTTAGTTAGCCAATAAACAGTAAGACTGAGGCCAGCATTTCCCCATTTATGGGTAGCGAGCAAATATTGAGATCGGCAATGAAGTACGATTCGTCGAACGCGAAAGACAGAAAGTCAAAAGTTGGGCTACTGGTTGAGGTTAGTTGTTAGATGGATCGAAGTAAAGTCGATTTTGGAAATTACTGGCTTAGGCTAATACAGTATTGGTATTTTTTTAGTATTACAGGGAAGCTTGTTGTAAAATTTTATACAGACACCCTAACGATCGTAAACCCTAGAGGTTCACAATCTATAGCTTGTCAAAAAAGTCTAGAAACGAAACTTAAATTTTTCATGCAGCTTTTGTCAAAATGCTATCAATGACGTCACATATGTCTGTCAATTTGGATTGGTGGTTTTATTGACGTTTCTTGGCCGCTGGATACTGATTGGTGATTCTTTCTAACGGCCCTCCCTCACCGGGAATCTCCCTTGCGTGTAATGTGACATTTAGCGCAACACAAAAGCGCATAGATGTTACAAGTTGTATCAAAACATTACACATTGTATCATTACAAGGTGCGCATTGTAATGCTCGGTTCTCCTCACAGCTGTAATGCTCGACTCTGTAACGTTACATTACACGCGAATGCTCCCGGTGAGGGAGCGTCATTAAAGAGTCGCCATATGAATAGCAAAGTGGCACCTGTATTATTTTCTTACTCTTTTTTGGCAAGCTATAGTTAGAGATCCTGATAATCGTAAGGTACCGAATTTCACGCGGGCTAAACCACGAGCGTTATACACATTATAAATTCCTTCTTTTCAGGGTGCCATGTACGCTTTTCCTCGAATAGTAGTTGTACCTCCAAAAGCGATAGAAGCAGCCAAAAATGTTGGAAAACAACCCGATGAGTTCTACTCAAACAAGTTGCTGGAAGAGACAGGCGTCTGCGTGTTGCCAGGTTCAGGGTTCGGGCAGGAACCCGGCACTTATCACTTTAGAGCCACGATATTACCCGAGATAGAGTCGCTGAGAGAAATGGCGTATAAGTTTGAAGAGTTTCACGATAGATTTCTTAAAGAATTTTCATAATTTTAGTAATAAGATTATTTTTGTAAAAATTGTTTTTTTTTCATGTCTAACATACTGGGTGTAACAAAATTACCTCTCCAAATTTTATGAGATGACTTGGCATCGAAAATCAAATACAAATATTTAATAAAAAAGGGGGGGTAAATTTTTTTCATTTTTTTTGTCGCACATTAAGAATTCATTTTTTACCGCGGCAATTCGAGGTAACATGGTCGCCGTGGCAAAACAAACACCCAGCACCCGTCTGGCTGTCGTTGTCGCTTTCTACTGCCGCTCAGTAGCGATAGAAAGGGTGAAAATGAAAATTTATAGGACCTTTAAAACGGCTTTACGGTTAAAGTATTCATGTGATTTTTTTTTCTTTATTTTTGCAATGTTTCTTGACTGATGCCACGTCACGTGACGAAATTTGGAGAGTCAATTTTGTTACACCCAATATAATAGTCGAGGGGTATACTGCTTTAGCGGCGGTGATGCTGCCGCTAAGTTGTCGAATGTGTCGCCAGTATTGACAACGCTTTCCCAAAGCTAGATATGCGTATCGGAAATCGAAATTTCGCTTTTTTTTCTGGATTTTCACAATAAATTTCAATATTTCACATCTGCGTCTTGTTCTATGACGGCTCTAAATTTTTTTAAATGTATATCGCTTTTCCAAAATGGCGCCACCCGCCTGATGGAAAGCCATGACGATATAGAATTATGATCCACTCCCAAAGAATGACAGTGGCAGTTCTCAAGATGAACCCTTAATAATATTCCTTTTCACAATCTGCTTAAAGAGCATTCCAAGTGTGTTTAATCGCTCAGTTCTGGCGAAGATTCTCTCCACAGTGTGAAAATGGCACCTCTGCCCAGCAACTTGTTCAGGATTGAAAATCATACTTTTATTATTGATCTAAAAAATGCTTCTTAATATAATATTGCCTCTGTGGCGCAGTCGGTGTAGAGCAGTGGGTGTAGTGGGGCCCTACCAACACCATCGGGCTCAAGTCAACCTCACGTGCAAGCTCGTGCACCTGCTGAACAACGGACGAGGCTCTGACGGCGGCGGTCCATTTCAACACGGCGATGGGCTCACCACCTGTCACGTGGGACCGAATTGTACACGGTGAAATGTGGGCCGGTATAGGCCTCTGCCTACCCCTTCGGGGATAAAGGCGTGAGTATATGTATGTATGTATGTATGTATGTATGTGGCGCAGTCGGTAGTGATACCGCCTGCATCGCTGGAGGTCGTGGCAAATATGAGACAAATATTTGTGTGACCCATAAATGTTTGTCTCAAGAGTCTCGGTGTTTCTATGTATAACATGTATGTATTTAATAACCGGCCAAGTGCGAGTCGGACTCCCACACGGAGGGTTCCGTACCAAAAACCACAAAAAGTCTTATTTGTTACATGGGAGCCCCCCCTTTTTCTTTTTATTTAACGTTAAGGAAAATCCTTTATGGATGCTATGCCAGACTCCTACCGACTAAAAACCCTACGTAACGCCCAACAGACTACGGTTGGGAGCCCCGGATAAGCGCTCGAAAGGATGTCCCTGTAAATGTCCATTTTGTTTATATTATATTTTTTTATGAAAATACACTGCTCGATATTCTGAGAGTATTTCAAGCGTCTACTGGTTGCCCTTATCACCTATTAACACTACTTAGTATAAAACAAGTATTGCACTGTGGTGGTTGTTAACCATAGAGCAACGCGCGCCTTAGACAGTTCGCGTTGCTCTATAGCACTATAGTGTTAACTATCCTGTTATGTAGATCCTCTACGGTAGGTACATTATATTTCCAAAAGAGTTTGTGATCTCTATGTTTAATTTCTTTTTCAGAATATTGATGACATTTGAATGCTGACATTATAAATATGATACGTCTCAACAGTCTCATGCACCGAGCCTGTAATTGAATTGTGTGTTTGTACGTAAATTGTTTATACTGAATAAAAATCTAAAATATGGGCTCATTGTTGACTATTTCCCATGAAATTGCTATCTTTGAAATATTACACCTACCTAAAGTAATCTGCTGAAAGCGTTGTTCACTCTTTAAAGAAAAAATATTTACGATGAAAGTCGAAAAATAAGTTAGTATGTCACCCGTATAATGTTTAATCATGGCGACAGGAAATTAATTTCAATCAGCAATATTTGACTTTGCTATACCTCCTAAAGTATTCATTTAATTTGCATGGTGTAAAGGGAAGAAATAATCTTGATTATATGTTTAAGCCAACTAACGTATTTAAATTGAGAAGGATACCTTATTACCTAATATATAAGATAAAATGGCGAAAAAACACGTTTGTTGTATGGGAGCCCCCCTTTAATATTGTTATGTTTTTGTTTTTAGTATTTGTTGTTATAGCGGCAACAAAAACACATAATATGTGAAAATTTCAACTCTCTAGCTATCACCGTTCATGAGATACAGCCTCCTGACGGACAGACAGACAGACAGACAGACAGACAGACAGACAGACAGACAGACAGACAGACAGACAGACGGACGGACAGACAGACAGACAGACAGACAGACAGACAGACAGACGGACAGCGAAGTCTCATGAATAGGGTCCCGTTCTTTACCCTTTGGGTACGGAACCCTAAAAACTATATAAGTATTAATATCCGTGGTGTGATACCCATAACACAAGCAGGTTATTCCTAGCTTACTTTGGGATCAGATAGCGTTGTGTTGTGTGAAGTGTCCGTGAATATGGACTTACCTAGAAGGCATCCGTTTAAGCACAGCGTCACCCAGCCTAAACTTGGTCTGGCAACGTTCCATGAACCGATCGAGGGTTATGTATGCCATAGGCACGTCCAACACTATGTCTCCCATGTCTTCTAGCACGCGGAGGAAACCCTGGAACGCAAATTATATCATCATATCATCATACATATAATAAAATCGTAACAGGTCGCTGTCTGCACATTGAGGATATATAAGATAAAAGTTTATAGGGGGGCTTTATGAACGCAATATAACCCAAAACAATGGTTTTTAGAATTTTTGTTGTTTGTGCACGCTAATCTCAGCAACCGCTCAACCGATTGCGATGTGGTTTCCTTTATTGCGTTGCGATTTGCTCCACTTAGCATTTAGTGTTTGTTTTATATCAATCGGTTCATAAATAACGAAAATATTTACTATATCGTGTTATGTGTATACACACGTTTACAAAATCCACTTCAATAAAGCGCTTCTCGTAATCAAGAGGGATCCCTAATTACGAACTGGACCAATTGCGAACTGGACTAATTGCGAACTGGACCAATTGCGAACTGGACCTATTGCGAACTGGACCTATTGCGAACTGGACCTATTGCGAACTGGACCTATTGCGAACTGGACCTATTGCGAACTGGACCTATTGCGAACTGGACCTATTGCGAACTGGACCTATTGCGAACTGGACCAATTGCGAACTGGACCTATTGCGAACTGGACCAATTGCGAACTGGATCAATTGCGAACTGGACCTATTGCGAACTGGACCAATTGCGAACTAGACCTATTGCGAACTGGACCAATTGCGAACTGGATCAATTGCGAACTGGACCTATTGACCATTGGGCAGTTGGACATTTTGAGAATTGGACATAATGCGACTAAAGGCAATTCTATACATTCGTGCCGGATAACTTTCTAAAAAGTGCCCCAAGTCGTTTATAAGGTGGAAAATTTGGTCGGTTCCGAGTAGGTTTCGATGGCCAAGTGGTTAAGGCATCGGCACAGTATGCGGGAAGACGCAGGTTCGAATCCCGCTCGAGACCTGATTCTTGTTTCCATATTTAAAAGTTATGTACTAACATAATGTATGTAACATGTTACAGTGTAATATATCTATATAAAGTATCTACATTGTAGCATGTATTACTACGAATTTATAAATGCGAAAGTAACTCTGTCTGTCAGGTATTCACGCCTTAAAACCGTTTAACCGATTTTGATGAAACCTGGTATAGAGATAGTGTGAGTCCAAGGGAAGGAAATAGGCTACTTTTGAACGGACTGCGCAAAAGGAGGGTAATGATTTTACGCGATAACGACTTCTACGCAGACGAAGTCGCAGAGAACCGCTAGTACAGTGGTGGTTTCTTAATGGGGGGCCAGAAAATTAAGAAATTTCAAAGGCGGGCCAGAATTATAGGATTCTCGTTGAGTTTTTACACGATTTCATGGTCGTAAGTCTGTTCGCACACATATGTCAACGCATACATCGCCATAATTGTCTGTTGGCTGGCTCCTTCGCCTATGCGTCTATTCTTCTACTAAGTAGGATCTTAAAAAAATACTTCTGGACCGTCAAAATAAAATAATCGCGGGACATATAATACTATTGATGTCGATGGACCGTCGGCGGGCCGGATTAAGGGCTTTCGCGGGCCGGAGTTGGCCCGCGGGTCGTACTTTGCCCATCACTGACTAGTAGTTAATAAACTTACTCTATCCATTTGATCCGGACTGATGATGACACAGCGACTCAGTTCAGCCAAGAACGTACACAGCTGGGCTTCCACGCTAGAGTTGAGCGACTCAATGGCTAGTAACACCGTCTGAAAATGTTATATACTCATATATTTACTTACTAGCGGACGTCACGCGGTTTCACCCGCGTAGTTCCCGTTCCCGTGGGAATACGGGAATAAAATATAGTCATGTTCACCGCAAAGAGTGTAGCTTTCCAACAGTGAAAGAATTTTTCAAATCGGTCCAGTAGTTCCGGAGCCTATTCGTTACAAACAAACAAACAAAAAAAACACTCTCACAAACTCTTTATAACATTAGTATAGATATATATACAGGATGAATTTTTCAAAAGGGATTGGATGGCCAAATCCGAAACTATAAGGAATAGCGAAAAATGCTCAAAGGAGTCACGAGCCCGATTTTGATGAAACTTAAAACCTCATCATTAGATTTCTGAAAAACCAATAATCCTAGCTGGGAATTGAACCCATTGATTTTGAAAAAAAATACACACCCTATATTATTACACCATTCGATAGTGTTGCTATTAAGGATCATATTCTGGGAAGTAATTACATACGGCAAACTAAGGGAAAGTGCTCATCTTTCGTATTTTTCTTACGTTATCTGATGAATTGTTCAAAATGTAGACCATTGTTTTTAATACATAGCTGGATTCGAGACCTCAACGATCATACTGCATTCAATATTATTGATTCCGTTTAGAATATTCCTCAAAGAATCATTCTGAGCATGATTTAAAACACGGAATAGTTACGAACTATTCTGGAAATTCGAACGAAATAAATTATGATACAAAATTTAGGTACAAGAAATATGAATTCCATCAAAATTCGAAACTTTCCTTAAATTTGCCGTATATCATTACTTCGCAGAATTTGATCCTTATCAGCGACACTATCATATGGTGTAATATAAAGGGTGTGTTTTTTTTTTCAAAATGAATAGGTTCGATTCCCAGCTAGGATTATTGGTTTTTCAAAAATCTAATGATGACGTTTTAAGTTTTATCAAAATCGGGCTCGTGACTCCTTTGAGCATTTTTAGCTATTCCTTATAGTTTAGGATTTGGCCATCCAAGCCCTTTTTAAAAATTCACCCTGTATATATATATATATGACAGAAGCCTTTTTCGTTTTAATCACAGGGTGGAAACTCCATACAAAAATGTTCGTTTTCACCCACAGTAATATAGACATAATGTGAATGCTTGACTCAAGCTTCAATGTGTGTGTGAGTATACTAGGGTCACTAGCTATGGAAACAAAATAATAAGGAACAGAACGCAATCTCATGTATGTAGGTACTTTTTTTCAAGTCTATCCTCGGCTAAGCACAAATTAAACCAAAGAAATAGCACAAAGTACGTAGGTAGTAATACGTAATGCAACGCAGTGACACTCTCTCAAGTACTGACATGGCAATAGACACATCAACTTTGGTGGGGGGATTGGGAAGCTTAAGTGCGCCTTCACACTAGCGTTTTTCCGGCGTAGGCGTACGATGGACGTATGCGCGGCGCCGACGCGACGTATACGCCGCATTGGCTCGGCGTCTCCACTGGAACACATGAGTACGCTGAACAAGCGTCGGGCGTGCGCGACGTATACGCGACGTGTACGCCGCGCATACGTCCATCGAACGCCTACGCTAGTGTGAAGGCGCACTAAGGTGGGAGGCAGGGAGTTGCCGATCTGTATGTAATACTATTATATTATCTTTGGTTTTAATGTGACGAAAATTCTACTTGGATGAATGTATCCTACCTAACAGCCCACGGTTGTGAGCCCCGGGTTAGTCCTCGGATGGATACCCCAGGACTCCCAACAGACCTACGGCTATCACTGCGGCCTCACCTAGGGAGGTTTGGGTGTCATCCTGCTTCTTGGGACAACATTAGCCCTGTATTACTGGGACTGTAGATTTTGTACTTGTACATCTATACTAATATTATAAAGAGGAAAGATTTGATGAGCCTGGAACGTCAATCCAAAACTTGTTTGTTCGAATAATCTGTTGACAGAATCATTTTTGGTAGACGTCTCCTTTCATAAAAAGCATGGTTGGCAGAAATCACTACTCGTAGAAAGCACGGTTCGCCGAATTAATTGTTGATAGAATCATTATTCATAGAAGCCGTGGTTCATAGAAAGTGCGGTTGGCAAAACCCTTTGTTCATAGATAAAACTTCTCTTCAAAACCACTTTTTCCAGATACACAGGGTCACAGAAAGCCCGTTACAAAGAATAAACTAAAAACTTTGGGCGTTTTAAGCTTTCCTCAATCTGAAGTCCCTTTCTTGCCCACAGTTGTTCCCACCCCCCCACATCGTTGGGGTTGTACCACAGGTAAACAAATGCCCAAAGGACTATCAAGCTATCTAATAGCACTTTACGACCTCTAAACCAACGCGACGAGCTTTCTTTCTTCTTCGGCGAACCGTGCTTTCTATGAATAGTGATTTCTGCCAAACGTGCTTTCTATCGAAGGATTCTTCGGCGAACCGAGCATTCTACGAGTAGTGCTTTCTGCCAACCGTGCTTTCTATGAAAGGAGACGTCTGCCAAAAATTATTCTGTCAACAGATTACTCGAACAAACGAGTTTCAGATTAACGTTCCATTTATTATTTCTATGCATCGAATAGGCTCCGAAACTATTGAACCAATTTGAAAAATTCTTTCACTGTTGGGAAGCTACACCATCCCTTCGTGACATAAGCTTTATTTTCTTCCCGTATTCCCACGGGAACTACCTATGGGATAAAAATAATATATTTCCTACCTCATAGACGAGCTCGTGGTGGAAATGCGGCACTTCAAGTTCTCTCACACAGCGCATTGCTTCTGTTAAGTCGTTGGATGTGAGATACTCTTTGAGGAGCAGCTGGATTTGACGAATCAAGGATTTTACAGGCCTGGGGACAATGCAAATATTAATACTTTTATTTTTAATTGACTGCCTCTGTGGCGCAGTCGGTAGTGTTACCGCTTGCGGCGCTGGAGGTCGTGGGTTCGATTCCCACCGGAGACAAAAATTTGTGTGACCCATAAATGTTTGTCTCAAGAGTCTGGGTGTTTCTATGTATAATATGTACGTATTGAAAAGTATATAAGTACCTACTAATATCCATGGTCTGATACCCATAACACAAGCAGGTTATTCCTAGCTTACTTTGGGATCTGATAGCGTTGTGTGAAATGTCCGCGAATATTTATTTATTATTTATTTAATACTAGTTATTGTCATATAGATTTTTTACAAACTTGAACATGAAACGCTCGTGGCCCCGCAGACTCAGTGTTCTGTAAACGATCACTGCAGTAAGCAACTTTCACTATGGCCGGTCCATAGATGGGTGACCATCCATGTGATCACTTTGTGACATTTATTTGAGCGTTTCCGTGCTTCGGAAGGCACGTTAAGCCGTTGCTCCCGGTTGCCAGTAAAATGGCAGTCGTTAAGCTAAGTTGAAGGCTTTATTAACCGACTTCCAAAAAAGGAGGAGGTTCTCAATTCGTCTGTGTTTTTTTTTTTTAACAACAGGCAGTCACAACCTGCGCCTGTCCATTTAAACACGGCAATACGGCTCACCACCTATTAAGTGGGACAAATTATACAAAAGGTGAAATGTGGGCATATAATATGCCTCTGCCTACCCCTTCGAGGATAAAGGCGTGACCATATGTATGTATGTATGAACATGAAAACAAGCTGCTACTTACAAGAATCTGTTAATAATGAAAATGATATATTTTCCACAAAACAAATTGACTTTACTAAAGAAAAAATCTATTCAAATGGTGAATGCTGCAGCTAGTCTTTTGGGCACAATGCTACTGCTCGTTCGCTCTAACTTTGCCGCTCGGCTCCATACTAAAGTCGAATTTTTAATTAGACGAAGTAAATTGACAGCAACTAATGTCACTTCTTCATACAATGTTGCGTATTTTCTATGACGAAGTGACATTAGCTACTGTCAATTTACTTCGTCTAATTAACCATTCGGGTATACGCCTCTACGCCAGCGGCAAAGTTAGAGCGAACGGGTAGTACAGGAGCCTTATTTAGATTTAGTTTAGTTTAATAGTTATAATGTAAACAGATATGTCATAATTACGGTGTCTGTATACCCAGCAGGACCCTTCGTCTGATTCGATTGAGAACCACAGTTTTACTTTCGTAATATTTGCTACCTTCCGAATAGTGTAAGTAAAATTTTAGTACCTTAACAGTTATTCAGAAAAAATTAGTTTATTTCCAGCAGGACCCTCCGTGGTTTGAAGGTCTTCAGACCTGTAGTGTATGTCTCTGCATAGCGGTGAATTAGTACCTTCAGATTATCTTCGTTTATTTTAAAAAAAGTAATTAGTTTATGAGAAATATACCTACAAAATGTTTATAATGCCAGCAGGACCCTTTTTTGTTCTGGGTCTTTCAGTCCACACACTCATATTTTCTAGCAGTATTCAATTGGTACCTTTCAAAAAACTTATCACTTAATTCAAAAAATTAGTAATAATATGTCAAAAAAATCAGAGAAAATATTCTTAAGACGCCTAAACACGCTGGCCGAGCATTGCCGAGCGATGGCCAACGCTAACGTGTGGACAGTCAATTTGTCTTGTCTGGCCATCGCTCGGTGTCGCTTGCCTAGCTGGCCGAGTGAATGCAAGCGCCAACGTGTGTAGAGCTCATAAAAAATAAAATAACATTACTCCGATATCCGATGACTGACGATGAATGATGCAACCAATGAAATAAAAATCTGTTTCAACTCGTATGTTTTATTAGGTACCTACGTAAATATCAGCGTAAAAAAAATAACAATTATAAAAACAAATAAATGAAATTTACCACAATCTATAATAGGTACCTTTAGCAATTAACAATCAAACGTTGTTCAGTGTGGGTTGATAGAGTTCATGTAGCAAATGAGTAACACAAAAACATGAGTATCAACAAAATCATCGTATATTATATCGTCGGCCTAATTCGTTTATTTTGAAATTAATTGGCAAATTAGGAAAAAATCGATTAATAAAAAAAACGATTATTTTCTTGAGAAACATCGATTATTTATTAATCGATTTTTCATGTTAAGGAAAAAAACCGATTTATTAAAAGTACTTGACCGTAATTCGAAGCTTATATAATGAGATAGGCATATCCGTTACCCGTAGGCTTATCTTACTCATGTTTGATGACGTATTTCCGTCGACTCACCAGTAGGGGGCGCCACCTGTGAACTTATAAAGAACATGGCGTCCACTTTGTCCTCATTGGCGTTTTGATTCCCGTAGCAAAAAGTTAAAGCAGGAACACCTGCTAGTGCATTTATTTTTTCTAGTTACTAGTTATATACCTAGTAAAGTTATAAAAAGTGACTTGGGATGAAGTAAGTGAATTTACAGAAATAATTATTTAACGGCTTTGCCGTTCGTTTGAATATACAGTGAATCTAAAACAAGTGACTTGTGATTGAAGTAAGTGAACCTACAGACATATTTAACGGTTTGACCGTTCGTTTAAGTCTCAGGTATGTTTTTACTTCATATTTTTACGATCACATATGAGTGTGATACGTCATAATGTGAAATAACCTATTATTTTAAAATAGCACGTAAACCTTTCGAGGTTGCAGTTTCATTCATTTAATATCTTTAGTTACAGCTAATATCAAACTGATTTTATAGATTGTATTCATAGGTACTAATACTTTTTTTTTTAGATATTATATGCTTCGTGTATGTACAGCGTAAGTACCGCCGAATATAGAAAATATTTTCAAAATATTTTTATACCTACCCACATAAAGGCACATTAATTACTAGATGTTCCCATACATGTAAAAATATGGCCTATTATGGGTAAAATCGTAATCATCCCAAGTTTCTGAATACGTACGAGTGTGTCAAAGTAATAACTAAATGTTCACCATGAAAGTAGTACTTAAATTTTAGGTACGTAACATAATACTATTTCTTTTAGTTTGGTTTCTTGATAGAAATGAATCCTCCATCCTTAGAAAGTGAGCTAATTCCAAGTGTAGTATTTCAGAAGCGCGCTCTGAGCTCCAGTTACTGTATTAGGTACGTCAAATAGCTACAGTTCCAGATCATTTAGCTCGAACTTCAAATAAGGGCAATCGTGACGCCACGTGCATTGTCGTAAGTGGAGTAAAAGAAGCCGACTTCCACTAAACCAGATAAGGATGATGGAAATAGGTGAGTTATTTCTTATTACCTAACACTGGTCCTGACCAAGTGTAAATTTCTTCACAGATCAGAGGTTAATTTACGAGGATGATAGAAACAATCATCCTTGCTTCGTATTTTATATAGGGACAGCATTAAAAGAGATTTCGGTCAGTATAACCTAAGAGGTTAATAGACACGTTTTGGCGACAAATTGCCTTGATAAGATAATATGCTGATACCCACTATTGTAAAATCATAGTCCTGGGTTCGTCAACCTAAACAAAAACGGGGAGATCCGACAATTCGAATCTCTGCTACATTTTGAAAAAGCTGACAAGGTTCTTTCTGCCAAAAGGCTTTTGCTGCCAAAACCTTTTGTATTTTTAAACAGAATCTTTTGAAAAACTTAGTTTCTTCGAAAATATTTATGACAAAATTGAAGACCTACTTTAATAATAGGATTTCCATAAATCTTTTATCAATTTATTACAAATGGCTTGCGGGCATAGATCTGATTTCATATATTATTCTCAGAATTGTCAAAGACCCAATTCTTAAAAATGAACCTTGATAAAATATCGCCTTCAAACACATACATTTTCGAGGCTGAAGCCTTTTCAACGGCACGCGGGAAGGCATGCATTTTGGTCTTCGATCTCCAAAAAAGGATGACCCCGAAAAAAGTTCATCCAAATCATTACGCCAGCCTTCGAGAGGATCAGGCGTCAAGATCAGATCTCCATCGAATGGAGTCCAGATTCCATTGTACCAAGAGCCTTTTTAGGCCTGTATTACAGTTACCACTCTCGAGGGGTGTGTACAATATCCATAATAATTGGGCATACGACAGTAAATGTCCCTTCAATTAAGAAATTTCTGAGCTTTATGCTCTCAAAGAGACTGAGAAGTTTAACATCCCCTGCCCATACCAGCAAAGGAAACACTAACCAGTTACCACCCTCGAGGGGTATGTACAATATTGTGTATCTAAAATAATTGGGTATACGATAGTAACCAGGCGTACGATAACATACTAAGTAACCATGCAAGGATGTCCCTTCAATTACGAAATTTCCGAGCTCGAGGCTCTCAAAGAGACGAGGAGAGGTCTAACATCCTCTGCCCACACCAGCAAAGGAAACACTAAATAATATGACCCTGTCATTCTATGTCGGTCAGTTAACTCTGTACATAATACGTTGGTAAGGAACGAGAGTACCAAAAAGTTTTAAATTTATAAAAGGGTACCGCATTCCCTTTATCCAGAAACTCCAATCCGTCCTGCACGGTATTCGAGAGGACGCAGGTTCGAGTCCTGCTCAAAACTGATAACCTTCCCACATTTATATACAAACAAAAGTAGCAAGGATATAATAAATATACTAATAAACAATAGTAATTACATAAAAAACCAATTTGTATGTGCTGTATACAATTATTTACATGATTATTACATTTATGTGCATTGCTTATTTGTTTCATACATAAAACACTCATTCCAATGACTATTAATAAACAGTTGAAATTTGGTTTATTTAATCCAGGCTCTCTTGCTACTAACCAGGATGAATTTTTAATGGCTATGAGTCAACACACAGTAGATATTATGGCTATTAACGAAACATGGCTAAGAACCGGGCAGGAGGCTCGGGCTCCACGTGTCCCGGGTTACAGGTTAAAGCACATCCCTCGAAGTTCAGTGGATCGAGACCGAGGTGGAGGGGTGGGTTTTTACATTAGGGTGGGGATAAGGGCATGTGTGAGTCCTCATCCTGTCACACCTGAGGTCGAACAGATGTGGTTGTCATTGGTAAATAATGGAAAAAGAATTCTCATTGGAACGGCCTACCGACCACAATGGATGAATGTTTTGGTATTCTTGGAAAGTTTAAACGATAGTTTATGTGCACTTGGACCATATGACAATGTAGTGTTGTTGGGTGACTTTAATATAAATATGTTAGATTTACAGGATTCTAAATCCAAAAGATTGATAGAATTTCTTGACCATCATAACTTGAATCAAATAATTACTTCGCCTACCCATTTTGAAGACAACAGTGCTACTCTAATTGATGTAATTTGTACCGACATTGGGTTTCATAGCGTAACAGTGGTCCATAATAGTGACCTGGGCCATCATGCTTTCATTACCTGTGTCACAGTTATTAGAAAAAAAAAGGCAAAACCAAAGGTGATATCATACAGACCAGTTGGGGATATTTTAGAAGATTTTTTTAACGTTGACCTTGGGTTGTTGCCATGGAATACAATATCTGATATGACATGTGTAAATGATATGGTTTGCGCATTTACATCTTATGTAAATTTTTTATTTGATCTGCATGCTCCACAAAAGACTCGAGTATTTAGAGATCCACCTACACCCTGGATTACTAGTAATATTAGATTAATGTTTAAACTCAGGGATGCTGCGAGAGAACGGTATAAGAAGTCTCAAACCGATAGCAGTAGGTCTTATTATATAGCATTAAAGAGACAGGCAAGAACGGCGCTTGAAAATGAAAAAAGAGTGTATTTTAATGCAAATATTAATGATAATATTGATAATCCTAAATTATTATGGAAAAGTTTAAAATCAGAAGTAACACATATTAATAAAAATGATTGTTTGCCTAGTCATTTTAATGATCCTGATAAAATCAACTTGGCCTTTTTGGATGTCCCGGGTAATCATATTGTTAGTATTTCGCAGCTAACATTCTATGAGTTCAATAGGTATTCCCAATCTACTTTTCAACTGCAGACAGTCAATCAAGATGCAATTTTAAACGTTATAAAAAGTCTTAAGTCCAATGCACAGGGAGTTGATGGAGTTAGTTCCCAGATGCTCACTTTAACTATGCCAGAAACTCTTAGGGCAGTAACAGATATAGTTAACAGGTCTATTTTATCATATACTTTCCCGGAGTTGTGGAAGTGTGCCAGTGTCCGTCCAATTCCTAAAGTCAATAATCCAACTACCTTTAAAGATCTTAGGCCAGTGAGCATACTTCCTACCATATCTAAAATTTTGGAGCGGGTGGTATGCAATCAATTGGTTGATTACCTGGAAAGTAACAATGTACTCCCAGACTTACAATCGGGTTTTAGGAAGGGACGTGGGACTGCAACGGCCCTATCAGATGTGATTGGAAATATTTTAGAGGCAAGAGATAGGGGAGAAGGCTCTATGCTTGCCTTGCTGGATTTTTCCCGTGCTTTTGATGCCATAAGTACTACACTTTTACTATCCAAGCTTGCATACTACGGATTTGCATGGGAAACAGTTCAGTGGTTTAACAGTTACTTATTAAATAGATCACAGTATGTTGAGATCCAGCAGGAGGATGGAAAGTCTCTTAAATCTCCCCCTAGGTATGTCCTGAGAGGGGTGCCACAAGGCTCTATATTGGGTCCTATTTTATATATTTTATATAGTGCTGATATAGTGTCATCATTCCAAAACTGCAAATTCCATATGTATGCAGATGATATTCAAGTATTTATATCATTTAGACCTGAGGACATTTTAAGAGCAACACAACAGATTCAGGCTGATCTAAATAGGGTGGCACTGTGGTCAGAGAGTAACTCACTGATTCTTAACCCGGCTAAGTCCAAGTATATGGTGCTTGGAAGTAAGGATCAAATTAGAAAAATATTGGCAGCGAATCCAGTAATTGAGATTCAAGGGAAAACAATTGAAAGAGTGGAGATAGCCTGTAACCTGGGACTGACAATTGATCCGGAACTTCATTTTGAAGCTCATGTGTCTAGTGCAATGCGCAACTGCTTCTATAGACTTAAAGTATTGTATAAGATTAGGGATTATCTTAGCATTACTGTGAGGAAAAGACTGGTGGATAGTTTGATTATGTCAAAATTGAACTACTGCGATACTGTTTATGGGCCATGCTTGCTGGCACGAACGGTGCGGCTGATACAGCGTATACAGAATGCATGTACTAGATTCTGTGTCAGTATTCCAAGAAGAAGTCATGTTACTCCGTATATGAATGAGAACAATATTTTAAAAATGGCAGCTAGAAGACAGGTGCACTTGGCCAGTTTACTTTTTGGAATAATAAAATCACAAAAGCCTAAATACCTGTATGAAAGACTAAATTGGAGAGTGGGCTATGCAGGATATATAAGGTCCAAGACTGCCCCACTGTCTGTGCCAAAGCACAGAACTTGTGCCTTCAGAGGGAGCTTCACCTACTCGGCTACTCGCTGTTGGAATAATATTCCGCCTCCATTTCGATCTCTGAAATCAAAAAAATACTTTATTATTAAACTTAAAAATTACTACATGATACAACAAAAATTAATATAGTATTTAAAAACACTGCAACAATACTATATTACACTTTAAATACTCACATATGCCGAATCGGTATGTTCCACAGTCCGACAGCGCAAGCGCAGTGGCTGAACTGTGTCGGGGAATGACTCTTTCTAGTTTTTTGATATTGAAGCTTGGGTGGGTAACAGTATAATATATGTATGGCTTGATATTATTTGGTTTGGTTTCTGTGCACTCTTCATTTTAAATTATGTGTATACCATTGTTAATCTAGTGTTGAAGCTGTGTTCGTGATAATATGTTTTCTTTGAAAAACTTATATATTGTCCATAAGTAGAGAATAAATTTTGTTATTTGTAAGTACCTGTTTCTATAAATAAAAACTGTCCAAAGGTAGGTAGGTACCTAATTATCACTGTTGCAATGCACTTTTTTTTTTTTTTTTTTTTTTTGTATTCTCTCACATTCTTCATTTAAATTATGCACTATATGTCTACCATTGTTGATGTTGAAGCTGTGTTCTTGGTGTGTTTTCTTTGAAAGACTTAAATATTGTTCATAAGTAGAGAATAAATTTTGTTATTTGTAAGTACCTGTTTTTGGCAATAAAAACTTTCCAAAGGTAGGTAGGTACCTAATTATCACTGTTGCAATGCACTTTTTTTTTTTTTGTTGTATTCTCTCACGTTCTTCATTTAAATTATGCACTATATACCATTGTTGATGTTGAAGCTGTGTTCTTGGTATGTTTTCTTTGAAAGACTTAAATATTGTTCATAAGTAGAGAATAAATTTGTTATTTGTAGTACCTACCTATGGTTTTTGAAATAACTGTCCAAGGGTAGGTGAGTACCTAATAATCACTGTTGTAATGCACTTTTTTTTTGTATTCTCACGTGTTACTATATTGTAATATGGCACTCTGGTAACATTTCATGTTTTCAAGCTTTTTTTTTACTTTTCCTGTCGTGTTTTGTGACGGATGACGCCATTTACACGATAAATAAGGTTGTTGACGAAAATCAGCGCTTGGTGTGGAAAATCTCTACATCACAGCATTATGCTGAGAAACGACCTGCTTTCGCCAGTTGCAGTGGCTATCGATTTGGATTGTTGTAAAGTATGACACTGTATTTACAACTATAATTTTGTTCTTGTAATAGTATTTACTTAAGGTAGTATTGTGGGATTGTACGTAACTCTCAGATTGAAAGACTTTTAGTCTGAGACGTCTCTCTGAGGCTTTTAGTGCTTTTAGTCTCTAACTCTACAATTTTTCTCTACATGTATGTACTTTGAAGGGCTAAATTTTGTTGACAACTTGTGATTTGACACTGACAAGACAAGCTACAGTCAGTCATTTTTTTTTTTTTTTTTTTATTATTTATTTGATGTACGCTTCTGTTACTGCAGCTGGCAGAAATAAATTATTTTTCTTTCTTTCTATTTCTATTTAAATTTACACCGAACTCTGTTCAAGTCCCGTCCTGACAAAGTTGTAAATTTTCACTTTATGTTAAAATGCTATGGAAAACTTGACTAAGGTGGAATACTAATTGCTTTAAATACTTAAGAATCCATACAACGAAAAGTTTCCTTTTTAACTGAAATGACCACATTGTGCAATGGTTCAAAAGATGAATGCTCAAGGCACTCTAAAACTAGTTCCTTTGTCACCAAGTTTGATTTCTCCACTTTTCCTAACTTCAAATAGCGATGGGTCATCCGCCCAGAATTCAGTTTTAGGACATTGTACGCCTTTGTGAAGCCAGAATAATTCTATCTTTCAGCATGTTCCGTTTACCAGATTTCCTCCAACCACGAGATGCAGTGCAAAATACATCTCAGTCAAGCTTATTTTCATGATAAAGCTGATGTAGTTTACATTATTCTTTCTCAGAGCACATTCTAGTCTTCCGCTCGGGTAAGCCGCACCCAAAACATTTTCGTTTCTCACCATCTGGGTGCCTCGATTTCTATAGAATAAGAGTATTCAAATACTCGTCTACCTACACAAAATCTCATTTTGCGCATCAAAATCCTGTTACTCTTCACAAACACGTACAAATAGCCTTGAAAACTCTTCAAACCCAGAGATGGTTAGACAATTGGGAGAAAACAATAATAGGTTCCCAAAGAAACCTCTCATATCGTTATGCGATAGACTTAGAACTACCTGAAAGTCCAATACCAAAAGAAAAGATATTAGACATAAAAGGAAGATTTATTTAATTCCAAATCAAAGAAACTTAGTTCTTTTAAAGAAAATTCAAACTTGGTGGGTCTTTTGATTTTTTACCCCTTTCGCAGTGCCTAGAGGTAGCTTTACCTCGGCGTCACATTCGGTCAATCCCCTAACCGACAACCCACTGAAGAAAATAGTAGTGCACGGAGTGGTACAAGTGGAACTCTAATAGTGGGTCCGCAATTACCGGTTCTCGTCAATTTTACAAGCTTTCCATCCGAGATGCTTTCTTACCACGGACGCGTCAGATTTCGCTTGGGAGCCCAGCTAGAAAACATTTCTCTAACAGGCTCGAGGGCCTAGAATAACAAAGATTGCACTGCATCAAAGAGAGATGTTGATAATCTTACACATGATTCGAAATCATATACCGGTACTGTGTTACAGTCTGTACTCATTCAAAGCAGTTGTAGTCCATCCCCCCAGAGGGACGAGACCAAATCAATTGCCTTGACGAACTTAACTCGTCAGCTTGCGTGTAATGGTCCGACATCAAATTGACTTCACCATACACTGCATTCCGAGCCGATACCATATGTATCAGCTCCTCCGGGTATTTTTTTGTGAGCATCCTGCTTCAAACACCACTAAGGCAAGATTTCCTACAAACAATATTCCTATTATGAAATGGAGAACACTACATGATAGGCCTGTTTGTAATGTGTGGATATTACTTCCACCACCATTTTTAATACCCAAGATGCTGTCACACCTTAACCGGTCAACAGGAGTGTTTATGGCGCCGCGATGGCACAAGGTAATAATAGAGGGCAGATCTCAAAGCGAGAGCTCTGTAAGCTCCATTCGTTCTGCAGAACCTGCAAAAGAACCTAATAAACATTATTTCTTTCCATCTAATAAACACCTCGACAGGTCTCCCACCACCTCACATAGAGAATCTGTGGAAATGTGGGGGGGGGGGGGACGAAGAGGTAAATAACACATATTAAATCAAAAACTTCTAATATTGAGCTCCTTGAGACCTACCTTTTAAGATGTTTTAACCGACTTGCATTTTATTCATGGTTATTATATAATACGATTCTGTTACATAAATCTGTTGTTGCTGTTCTTGATAATATAGAAACCGTTTGTCAACTTTACATAGTTCGCATGTTTTGATTAAACATATCTTGGTCGATCTCTTTAAAAAATGTAAAGAAAGATAAGTCACATATTCATTGATATTGGGATTGATGACTTAGTTCAATATTACTAAGTATTAATACACAGAGAACATTTTTCAGGTTTCTCGTCATAGTGATTTTATGCTTAGGTCGCCACAACCACGATCTAACTTTGCTCGATTGTATTAACTCACGTCATAGGTACTACTTTTAGGCCCGAATTAAGAGTCCGAAACTGATAATTTTCATTTCAGACAATCTGGTTGGAAAACATTGTAAACAAAGATAACACCTACGACTAATCAATTGAATCCTTTATTCTAGATAGAAATTAGGATATCAGAGTAACCGATATGAGACTACACAGTCTAATAGTTTATTTATGACTGTTAGAGGTTCTCCAACTATTCTAGCCCCGGCACTACCCGGTCAACAGCAGCTTCTAAGAATTGGTGGTGGTGGTAAGATCAAATTAATCCTTAACAAGAGGTAATTGACGATGGATTTCAAAAATTTTTATCGTCGAGTAATAATGTCAGCTACTACCACCAATCAAATATAATAATAATTCGCAATTATTTAATCCTGTCAATAGAAGGAATACTTACTACTCCTTAAATAAGATTCCTTATTTAGTCTGTTTAAGATTACATATGAAGTTGTTCAAGATGGTAAAGATTATAAATCTAGATACCATACATACAACATTCTATAATATTATTTTCCTAAAAATAAATTAGAATCACATTGGCGTTTCCGTCACTCACCAGGCGAAAACAAACATTTCTCATTATATAAGCTTCGAATTACGGTCAAGTACTTTTAATAGCGGCGTTTTCCCTGAAAGAAAACGCATATTAAAATACTTACCTAATTCGAAGCTTACTTTTTAAATCTGCCTGGTGAATAAAAGCCAATGAGGACAAAGTGGACGCCATGTTCTTTATAAGTTCACAGGTGGCGCCCCCTACTGGTGAGTCGACGGAAATACGTCATCAAACATGAGTAAGATAAGCCTACGGGTAACGGATATGCCTATCTCATTATATAAGCTTCGAATTAGGTAAGTATTTTAATATGCGTTTTCTTTCAGGGAAAACGCCGCTATTAAAAATCGATTTTTCATGTAGGTACAATGTCACATCCCTGCCTCTTTTCTGTTAAGTTACAAAAATGCATTATTTTAGCGGGCGGCAATGAGATTTGAATTTGGAACTTAAACATTCATAGAAATCGAACGCAAATTGTATGAATTACTGGCTGGTAGGTGTTGGCTGCACAGAACCGCGGTGACCTATGCTTATTAAAAAAACACTAAAGAGTGCGATTTATCTCTCTGTTCTTGTAGTAATACTTCACCAAGCGAAGTTGACGATTCAAATATTACGAAAAATATCTATAAATCGATCGAGTTTTGATTTGTCCTGAACTTAATTTACAAAATGGATACATGAGCGTGGTCTGCACCCTTGCCGCGGTACTAAGGCGCTTCCGGTAAGTACCTGATGTAGGTGGAGGTATCAGGGTATCGGCGGTAAGGGTTCATTCGCCGCGTTCGTCAACTTCGCTTGGTGGAGTATTTTATAATATTCTGCAAGTATAGTGACTTCTACGTCGAACTATGAAAGTGACATTGCATTAATTAACTCCTGAATGGATATGGAATGGACCTAACTATTAGAAGCTAACTACGTCGTACAAAGTGGTTTTTCTCATAGAAAGGGAATGAAAAGTAGAGTATATTACTCGAGAGCAAATTATTTTTCCCTCGGGCGGTGTACTTTGAATCCCTCACTGCGCTCAGGATTCTACGTTAGAATCCCTCGATTTGCTCGGGATTCTATTCTAGAATCCTTCGCTTCGCTCGCGATTCAAAGTAGCGCCCTCGCCGTAAACTATTTTGCTCCCTTGTTATACAATGTACTATTTTTTTTCGACGATATTAAACTGCGTTCATAATATAAACACACAAACAGATTTTTATTACATTGGCTGTATCACATATATAAAACAATAGATAGTAAGTAAAGTTGCCTTTGGGAATCGGAGTAAATTTCGTATCTTTCCCGCGGCACTACCGTTTGGCACTATACCAATAGAGTCACGGGAAATTTTATATTTTTTAGAATATTTTCTCTGATTTTTTTACGTATTATTACTAATTATTTGAATTAAGTGATAAGTTTTTTGAAAGGTACCAATTGAATACTGCTAGAAAATATGAGTGTGTGGACTGAAAGACCCAGAACAAAAAAGGGTCCTGCTGGCATTATAAACATTTTGTAGGTATATTTCTCATAAACTAATTACTTTTTTTAAAATAAACGAAGATAATCTGAAGGTACTAATTCACCGCTATGCAGAGACATACACTACAGGTCTGAAGACCTTCAAACCACGGAGGGTCCTGCTGGAAATAAACTCATTTTTTCTGAATAACTGTTAAGGTACTAAAATTTTACTTACACTATTCGGAAGGTAGCAAATATTACGAAAGTAAAACTGTGGTTCTCAATCGAATCAGACGAAGGGTCCTGCTGGGTATACAGACACATAATTACGTTCCTATATAACTTTTAACAATATTGGGTGTAACAAAATTGACTCTCCAAATTTCGTCACGCGACGTGGCATCAGTCAAGAAACATTACAAAAATGAAGAAAAAAAAATCACACGAATACTTTAACCGTAAATCCCTTTTAAAGGTACTATAAATTTTCATTATCACCCTTTCTATCGCTACTGAGCGGCAGTAGAAAGCGACAACGACAGCCAGACGGGTGCTCCGTGTTTGTTTTGCCACGGCGACCATGTTACCTCGAATTGCCGCGGCAAAAAACAAATTATTAATGTGCGACAAAAAAAATTAACCTCCCTTTTTTTCTATACTAATATTATAAAGAGAAAAGATTTGTTTTTTTGTTTGTTTGTTTGTTTGTTTGTTTGTAACGAATAGGCTCCGGAACTACTGGACCGATTTGAAAAATTCTTTCACTCTTGGAAAGCTACACTCTTTGCGGGTAACATAGGCTATATTTTATTCCCGTATTCCCACGGGAACGGGAACTACGCGGGTGAAACCGCGTGACGTCCGCTAGTATTAAATATTTGTATTTGATTTCCGATGCCATCTCATGAAATTTGGAGAGGTAATTTTGTTACACCCAGTATAAATGTAAAATTTCTCACAACAGGAAAAAATAATTTTCCAAAATGGAGATAGCTGACTAAAACTGGAATATGACTTACCTAATACCACCACCGCTTCCCCAAATAGTGTCGAGTCTGACGAGTCCCTGTTTCATAGATAGCAACATCTCTGCTCTGTGGATCGCTTGTCTGCAAACACAAAATATTTGTATTTAAACTTTCATGGTCACTAACATTAGTATCAAAGTTAGCGGGATATTTACCATGTATTGTTGAGAGTTTCCGATATTTCGGCGCTGTTACAAGCACCATGATCACGGAGGAACTGAAGTACTGGCGGTTGATAGCAAAAGTCTCAGCACATACTGTGTTGTATCAGTAATGTCAACTGTCAGTTGCTGTTGACAGCCCGCCTTTTTGGGGCATTTGATTATTGCGGGCATTCGGTTATGTCAGGACTTGAGAGATGTTTGGTGTTACTAATAAAAGAAGTTATCTAGTTAAATTGCCTTTACTTCAAGAACCTAGTCAGGTAAAACCAATTACCTACTTGTACATGGTGTCAGAAGTGGTTGAAAATCAATAATGGCACTGGAAAAGGGCGAAGTTTATACAAAACTAAGGGCGCCGGGCGAGTTCAGTTTTGATGTAGCTGACTGGGAAAAATGGCTGCAGAGATTTAAAAGGTATATGAAACTGAGTGGTCAGGACGCCTGCGATGACAAGACCAAAATCGACATCTTGATATACACTCTTGGCGAGAGAGCGGAGCAGCTCGCTAAACAATTAAAAATCGACGAATGCAAGTCGTATGCTCTCGTCATAGAAGCCTTTCATAACTATTTCGTGCCTAAAAAGAACGTCATATTTGAAAGGTACAAATTCAACACGAGGGTGCAGAAAGAAGGAGAAGGAATTAAAGAATTTATGAAAGCCTTACATGTCATAGCAGATGGATGTGACTATGGGTCATTGAGTGAGGAATTGATAAGAGACAGGTTGATAGTGGGAATGAAGGACAGTGTCACAAGCGAGAAGTTGCAATTAATGCCAAAATTGACAATAGATGAGGCATTTAAATTGGCTATGCAAGCGGAGGAACAAAGGGAGATGTGGAAAAAAGAGAGAGAGGAAGCGGTCCTGGTCAATAAAATGAACAAGGAAGTGAAGACAGATACAAGAAAGTGTTGGTGGTGTGGTCGCTGGGAGAAGCACGGGAAGGACAAATGTCCGGCTGCGAGGGAAGTCTGCCACAAGTGCAAGAGAAGGGGCCACTATGCAAGGTGTTGCCGAGAAAAAAAAGTCAACAACCTATCAAGCAACGAGGATTTTCAGATTAAGTTACAGGTAGAGGCGGAAAGCAATAAATCAGAGGTAAGGTTCCTGATTGATACAGGTGCAGATATTGTTGCAATACCAGAGAGGATGTGGGGAGGAAAATGTAGTTTGTATACCTGCAAAGAGATTATTAGAGGGCCAGATGGGGTTCCATTGGATGTTTTAGGATATATTTGGATTAGTTTAAGTTATAAAGGAAATACATATAAAGGTAAAGCCTTTGTGATAAGAAATTTACAATCACCTATATTAGGAAGACCGGCTATTGTCAAAATGAATATATTAAGATTGTGTAACATAAGTAATTCAAATAATAGGGAATGTTTAGATGTAGAAAGAGAGTTTCCAGGCATATTTGACAGTTTAGGTAAATTTAGGGATACATACAGTATAAAATTGATTTCAAATCCAGTTCCATATGTACAAACTACACCGAGAGTAGTTCCGTTGCCACTTTTGGATAAAGTTAAGACTGAGTTAAATAAATTGGTTAGCTTAGGTGTTATTGTAGCCGTAGAGGAGCCAACTATGTTCGTGTCTCCTATTGTGGTAGTTCCAAAAGGTGACGGAGTCAGAATTTGTGGTGATTATACACAGGTCAATAAAAATATTGTTAGGCCAATTTTCCCTATTCATAAGGTTGAAAATACTTTAGGTAGCTTAAGGGGAGCTAAAATATTCTCCAAAATTGATGCCACATCTGGATTTTTTCAAATAAAGCTCTGTGATGAGTCTCGCAAGCTAACAACTATACTTACACCGTTCGGGAGGTTCATGTACAATCGATTGCCAATGGGTTTGAATTGTGCACCAGAATACTTTTCTATGAAGTTTTCAAATTTATTTAGTGACCTAGAGGGGGTTGTAATTCATGTTGATGATATATTAATTTATAGTAAAGATAGAAGAAGTCATATTCAGTTATTGAGAGAGGTTTTACATAGGTTGATTAAAGAGGGTCTGACTATAAATAAAGAAAAATGTGAGTTTATGGTAGAAGAAATTAAATATTTAGGACATATCATAAGTAGTAAGGGAATAGCATTAGATCCAAGCAGAATAGAAAGCATAAAAAAATTTAAGGTACCAACAAACAAAAAAGAATTGATGCAATTTTTGGGCTTGGTTAATTATGTGGGCCGTTTCATTCCTGATAAGTCCATTATTTTAGAGCCACTGTTTGGGTTATTAAAACATGGAGTAACTTTTATTTGGGACATAAGCCAACAGCAAGCGTTTCTTAAAGTAAAGGAATTGATATCCAAAGCTCCAACTTTGTGTCATTATGATCCGAGTAAAAAAATTATAATATCAGCAGATAGCAGTTCCTATGGGTTAGGGGCAGTATTATTGCAGGAGTATAAGACAGGAGACAGAAGGGCAGTATCATATGCCAGCAGGACTTTAAATTCAACTGAAAAAAATTATGCTCAAATAGAAAAAGAATGTTTAGCATTGGCATGGGCAGTAAATAGATTTAGGGATTTTATTATTGGAATTGAGATTTTGTTGGAAACTGATCATAAACCCCTTTTACAAATATTACAGACAAAACCTATTGATGATTTAACACCTAGATTATTAAGATTCAGATTGCAATTGATGAGGTACAACTATAAAGTAATGTACGTTCCAGGAAAGCAACTAGTTGTGGCTGATGCACTCTCCAGGGCGCCGCTTAGTTGCACAAATGTAGAAGAGGACCATACTATTCATTCTATTTCAAGTATCTGTATGATAGATAACAAATTATTAGCTATAAAAGAAGAACAAAGTAAGTGCAAAATATGCAAATTAATGAAGGAATATACTTTGTCAGGATGGCCAGAGGGAAGTAAGTTGCCTTTAGAGTTAAAACAATATTTTCCATTTAGATTCAATTTCTCAATTCAAGAAGATTTTTTACTGTTTAATAATAGATTAGTAATACCCGGCTCTCTCCAGAAAAATATTTTAGAGGATATACATGCAGGTCATTTAGGGATAACCAAATGTAGAGAAAGAGCCAAGCAATCAGTATGGTGGTTAGGATTATCATCACAGATTAAAGTTGTAGTGGAAAACTGTCCACAGTGCACTGAAGAGAGAATAAATTCTAAGGAACCTCTTATTGTAGAAAATGTACCAGATAGAGTATGGCAAAAGATAGGTATTGATTTGTTTAAACATAAAACTACATGGTACATGGTAATTATTGATTATTTTTCTAGATACTTAGAGATATTTGAACTCAGGGATTTAACAGAAAATTCAATTATTAAATACTGTAAAGAAACATTTGCTAGATATGGAATCCCAGAGGTAGTAAGAACAGATAATGGTACTCAATTTAAAGGCAAATTTACTGAATTTGCACAGTCATATAATTTTAAACACATTACTAGTAGTCCTTATTATGCACAAAGTAATGGTTTAGCTGAGGCTGGGGTAAAAATTTCCAAGAATCTGCTTAGTAAAAATACAGATATAAATTTAGCTTTGTTGATTTATAGAAACACTCCTGGGGAGACAGGTTATAGTCCTAGTGAGTTAATGTTTAATAGGAGAATGAGAGAAATATTACCTACCTATCCTGGAAATTTAAATGTAAATGTTAATTATGATTATTTTAAGGAAAAAAGAAATGAAGAAAGGGAGAAAATGGCAAATAACTATAATAGGAAACATAAAGTTGTTAATTTAAGTGAAATGAATGTGGGGGATAATGTTTGGGTTATAGATTTAAGGAAATACGGGACTATTGTAAGAAAGGCGAAAGAGCCAAGGAGCTATTTTGTGTCAGTTAATGGTAATACCTATAGGAGAAATCGGTGGCACTTGGCTCCTGCACCTTTCAAAGAAGAAGAATGTAGAAGGTTTGAGATTCCTGTTGAGAGTGTTTCGGAGGGTCAAACTGAGATTGTAAGTTCTACGGAAAGTCTTGCTGATAGTCAGCCTCATGAGCTGGAGTCTTCAGAGAGTTGCCTTGAGACGGTATCTGAACCTCCTGAGATTGCTCCCGAGGATAGGGCCAGGCCAACTAGAATAAAATCTAAACCTTTAAGGCTAAATGATTATGTTTTGGATTATGTGAGCATGTGATTATGTAGGGTTGTACTAATAGTTTTTGTCATTTAGGACTACCCAGTTTTTATATCTATTTATGACAGCTTAACAGGGGGGATGTTGTATCAGTAATGTCAACTGTCAGTTGCTGTTGACAGCCCGCCTTTTTGGGGCATTTGATTATTGCGGGCATTCGGTTATGTCAGGACTTGAGAGATGTTTGGTGTTACTAATAAAAGAAGTTATCTAGTTAAATTGCCTTTACTTCAAGAACCTAGTCAGGTAAAACCAATTACCTACTTGTACATACTGGGTGTTTCTTTTAGGGTGTCAAGCCGCCACTAGCTGGTAGCAGGGTTCCATACATATCGATTTAACCCCCATGTATGTTCTACGATTTTTTGTAGATTTCGAGATATAATTTTTTTTCGTTATTTTTCCACGTGGCTTTAAATAATTACAACTTCTTTTTGGTTCCACTTTTCTTGGATATTTTTTTATTATTATAATGCCTATTGATTGCAGTATTATGGACAAAATAATCTCCTTCCTAACTTTGATACAAGATGTAAAAATTTTAATCGATAATAAAAAAATAGGGAATTATGCAGAACATTATATCTCGAAAACTACAAAAAATCGTAGAACATACATGGGGGTTAAATCGATAGGTATGGAACCCTGCTACCAGCTAGTGGCGGCTTGACACCCTAAAAGAAACACCGTGTATAACGATCTACCCTCCTTCGTAGTCGTTTATTACGCGTTACACCACTACCACTGGTCTCACTTTCGATTTCACTAACTCGACTACGTTCACGACACACAATGCTCACAGTATCTACTCGTGGTTTTGTTTGGAACTGTTTCTGGTTATTTAAACACAAATACAAATATCGGAAACTCACAACAATACATGGTAAATATCCCGCTAACTTTAAGACTAACAAAATATTTGGTATTTCAACTTCTGAAAACCAGCGCTGTCTGCCTGCAACTTACGTGAACAGCATTACGCTGAATGGTCGTTATCATACTTTCTGTATACTTTTTTTTTTTAGTATTATTTTGTACTAGCTGATGCCCGCAGCTTCGCTCGCGTAAAATTTGTTCCTGTGGGAACTTGTTTCCGGAATAAAAAGTAGCCTATGTGTTATTCCAGATTATTATGTATCTCTGTACCAAATTTCAGTCCGATCCGTTCAGCGGTTTGAGCGTGAAAGAGTAACAAACATCCACACTCACAAACTTTCGCATTTATAATATTAGTAAGAAGTAAGAAATAAGATTTATAAGTGGAATAAAAAAGCTTTTTGCCTTTTTTAGGGTTTCGTAGCCAAATGGCAAAAACGGAACCCTTATAGATTCGTCATGTCTGTCTGTCTGTCCGTCCGTGTGTCACAGCCACTTTTCTCCGAAACTATAGGGTCTATGCTATTGAAACTTGGCAACTAGATGTATTCTGTGAACCGCATTAGGATTTTTATATAAAACTAGAAAAAAGCAGTAAATTTTGGGGGTTCCCATACTCAGAGTTCCCATACTCAGAACTGAAACTAAAAATTTTTTTTTTCAATAAACCCATTCGTGTGGGGTATCTATAAATAGGTCTTCAAAAATGCTATTAAGGTTTCTAGAACCATTTTTTCTTTAAGTGAATAGTTTGCGCAAGAGACACTTCCAAAGTGGAAAAATGTGTGTCCCCCCCCCCCCTCTAATTTCTAAACTAGGAGAATGATAAATCTAAAAAATATATATGATGTACATTGCCATAAAAACTACCAACGAAAATTGGTTTGAACGAGATAGAGCTGGTAGTTTTTTTTAATACGTCATAAACCGCAATTTTCGGTACGAAACCCTTCATGGGCGAGTCCAACTCGCACTTGGCCGGTTTATTTCTTAATTTTCATAGTCAAAAATCAATCACTATTGCAGTCCACTGCTCGACGCCTCTCTCAATTTACGCCACAATACTCGGTCATGTGCCTACCGCATCCAGACACTCCCTACGAATTTTTCCAGGTCGTACATCTACACTAGTATTAAATTCGTAAAGTGAAAAAAAAACAGCCAAGTGCAAGTCGGATTCGCACACGGAAGGTTCCATGCCAAAAAAGAAATGGGAGTCCCCTTTAAATGTATTTTTTACTAGCTGACCCGGCGAACTTTGTTCCCCCATATCAACCTGACTCGGCGAACTTTGTTCCTCCATATAAAGCTGACCCGGCGAACTTTGTTCCCCATATCAAATTTTCCCGGCGAACTTTGTTCCTTCATATCAAGCTGACCCGGCGAACTTTGTTTCGCCATATTAAGCTGACCCGGCGAACTTTGTTCCGCCATATTAAGCTGACCCGGCGAACTTTGTTCCCCCATATCAAGTTGACCCGGCGAACTTCGTTCCCCATATCAAGTGGACCCCGCGAAATTTGTTCCCCATATCAAATTGACCCGGCGAACTTTGTTCCCCCATGTAATAAATAATAATAATAATGATTTATTTTGCCAACAACCAAAACATGAATTACATTTTTGTTATTTAAAGATAACATTACAAGATATTTGATTGTGGATCTCTGGTGCCTGAAATAGGTAATAAATTTTCTTAATTTTTTGTTCCCCCATATCAAGTTTACCCTGCTAACTTCGTTCCCCATATCAAGTGGACCCCGCGAACTTTGTTCTCCATATCAAGCTGACCCGGCGAACTTTGTTCCCCCCAAATCAAGTTGACCCGGCGAACTTTGTTCCCCATATCAAATTGACCCGGCAAACTTTGTTCCCCATATCAAGTTGACCCGGCGAACTTTGTTCCCCCATATCAAGTTGACCCGGCGATTAGCATAATTTAACACAGGAACCTTTTTCCAGGATCTTGAGTCGTTTTGCATTCACACCCTCAAACTACAAAGCTTGTTTTTTTAAATTGTATATACTCACTTAGCGTGCTGGTTACAATCCTGTTTGTCCTTATTGGCCTGCACGAACCGAGGGGGTAGGCAGTCGTCTGCTACGCACCGAGCTATGAAGTTGGCGAGCAGGACCGCTGCGTCCGGAGTGTCCAGGACTAAGTCTGGAAGTTTCTCCAGGAGGTGTTCGAACGCTGGAAATGGCATACAAATATGATGAGACAAGAAACTATAGCCTGTTCGCTCTAAGTTTGCCGCTGGTGTAGTGGTTGGTGTAGAGACGAAGTATGGAAGGCGACCGGCAAACTTAGAGCGAACGGGTAGTATGTTTATTTTTGGTTTTGAGCAGGACTCGAACCTGCATCTTCTGCGAAACAGGGCAGACGCCTTATCCACTGGACCATCGAGACACACATTCACCTAATACATCTCTTGAGGCGAGGCACCATGTACTGGCAACTTTGTAATTTACACGGCACGAATGTATAAAATCTCACCTATAATCATCCCAAACTTCTATACTAATATTATAAAGAGAAAAGATTTGATTGTTTGTTTGCAACGAATAGGCTCCGAAACTACTGAACCGATTTGAAAAATTCGTTCACTGTTCGGAAGCTACACTATCCCCCGGTGACATAGGCTATATTTTATTCCCGTATTCCCAAGGGAACAGGAGCTAACGTATAACCGCGTGACGTCCGCAATACTGAAATACAGAAATCAAACGCAATTAAATCTACAAGTAAGTACCATTATTATAAGGATTCACTCACCCAATCCGATGTCTTTGACAGAGAACACTCTCCCGTACAGGTCGGAGATGAGAACAGACGCCATCTCACAGTGAGACGGCTTGTGGTCCAGCGCTACTTCTACTATCGTCTCGCAAATCTGTGCGGGGACAAGGATATAACATTAATATATAGATATCTTTGACAGAGAACACTCTCCCGTACAGGTCGGAGATGAGAACAGACGCCATCTCACAGTGAGACGGCTTGTGGTCCAGCGCTACTTCTACTATCGTCTCGCAAATCTGTGCGGGGACAAGGATATAACATTAATATATAGATATCTTTGACAGAGAACACTCTCCCGTACAGGTCGGAGATGAGAACAGACGCCATCTCACAGTGAGACGGCTTGTGGTCCAGCGCTACTTCTACTATCGTCTCGCAAATCTGTGCGGGGACAAGGATATAACATTAATATATAGATATCTTTGACAGAGAACACTCCCGTACAGGTCGGAGATGAGAACAGACGCCATCTCACAGTGAGACGGCTTGTGGTCCAGCGCTACTTCTACTATCGTCTCGCAAATCTGTGTGGGGACAAGGGTATAACATTAATATATAGATATCTTTGACAGAGAACACTCTCCCGTACAGGTCGGAGATGAGAACAGACGCCATCTCACAGTGAGACGGCTTGTGGTCCAGCGCTACTTCTACTATTGTCTCGCAAATCTGTGCGGGGACAAGGATATAACATTAATATATAGATATCTTTGACAGAGAACACTCTCCCGTACAGGTCGGAGATGAGAACAGACGCCATCTCACAGTGAGACGGCTTGTGGTCCAGCGCTACTTCTACTATCGTCTCGCAAATCTGTGCGGGGACAAGGATATAACATTAATAAATTTTTTTGGGCATTTGTAAGGCTCAATTATACCAAGTCGTTAGCCCGTATACACAAAAGACGTTACTCAAATTCGGGCACACGAAGCCTTCATTACATTACCGATTGAGAACACAAGCAAACGGCTCTGCGTTTGCAAAGTATTGTTTGACAATTGAAAGGAAAACGTCATCCCGAAACGAAAGCTGCTCGAATACGGGCGTACCCATCACGGCGAGTGTTCTGAAGAGCTCTTCAGTCTGATACCTCCCTCTTTTTTTAGATCCCAGAGGTGCAACTCATACTGTTGGAGAGCATCATCGACATGGTGCCACTCATACGCAGTGGAGAACATGTTCGACATAACTGAGCGATTCAAAAGATCGTTTTTCTGTCGAACTAAAAAACCTGGAACGACCTGCAGATAATAATAGCATAAGGGTGTTATTAGACCAATCGATCGATCGTCGATCGACGGCATCGATCGATGGCAGAATGGTTTAGTCGACGTCGACCGATAATTTCTACATACCAATCGATCGATCGATGGCAGAATGGTTTGGTCGACGTCGATCGGTTGTTTCTGTCACATCAATCGGTCGATCGACGGAATCGATCGATTGGTCTAACACAAAACGATCAACGTCGACTGATGTCATCAACCGGTAATCGATCGATTGGTTGGTCGAACAGTATCCGTCGATCAATTAAAGCTATTACACCAGTCGATCAAACTCAAACTCAAACTCAAAAAAACATTTATTTCGCATAATCCTAATACATAGGCACTTGCGACACGTCAATGCATACAATGCAAATAGTACCACCAGTTCGGAACGCGGCCCGCTTGAGAAGAACTGGCAAGAAACTCGGCGGGCTATTCTTTTTGTGCTCTATTTACAAAATTTAAACTAAAAATCACAAACTATTGCTTGAGAATGCAGTAGAGCAAGCAGATCATTTCCAGGCTTCCTTGTCAAGCAAATAATCGTCAATTGAATAGTAGCCCCTGCGGTACAATTTACTTTTCATACACTTTTTAAACTTATTTAAGGGCATACTTTTTATTTCATTTGGAAGCCTGTTGTAAAAACGTATACAGTTACCCAGGAAGGAATTACTGACTTTTTTCAGTCTACACTGATGACAAGCAAGGTTATCTTTATGTCGGGTATTTACACTGTGTATATAGCTTAACTTAACGAAACTAGATAGATTCTTTTGCACATACATAAGATTTTCAAAAATATATTGTGATCCTACAGTCAGAATATTTACCTCTTTGAATTTTTCGCGCAGAGAGACCCTTGGACCTAATCTATATATGGCTCTTATGGCTCGTTTTTGTAAAACAAAAATTGAATTCATATCTGCGGCATTGGGGTAATGCCGCAGATATGAATTCAATTTTTGTTTACAGTAGAATACAGTAGAATACCGTAAGACATAACACTGTGGAAGTAACTGAAATAAACTATTCTAGCTGTATCTACATCAGTCAAATGCCTAATCTTTTGTACCGCAAATGCTGCTGAACTTAACCTGCCTGCTAGCTTTTCAATATGTGGACCCCACTGCAATCCAGCATCGACCGTCAACCCTAGGAACGCCGTAGATTTCACAAGTTCCAACTCTCGGCCATTAAGTTGAACATTGGTTTCTGCCTGTGTTACATTGGGCAAGGTAAATTTAATACATTTAGTTTTGTTATCGTTCAGGCTAAGATTATTAGTATTAAACCAATGTACTACTTTCAGGATTGCATTGTTGACATCGTCGTAGATATCTAGTTGTCTTTTAATTTTGAAAATTAAGGAAGTGTCATCTGCAAACAAAACAATCCCGTTGGTGTCCCCTACGTAATAGGGTAGGTCATTTATATAAATTAAAAATAAAAATGGTCCGAGTATCGAACCCTGCGGGACGCCCATAGTAACCACCGATCCCTCTGAACGTGTGCCACCAACATCGACCCTCTGAGTTCTATTGCTCAAATATGAAGTCAGAAGATCGAGAGCCTTGTTCCTTATCCCATAGTGATGCAGTTTCCTGATCAATGTTTCATGTTGAACACAATCACAGCATCGATCAAAATCGATCGATCGATTGGTCTAATAACACCCTAATCGATCACCCTCTTTAACCTATGAGCACAATAGCTTTAACTAAATACAATAAAGTAGACGAAAACAGGGTGCCTTATGACGACACCGAACTTACCAGGTGACTCCTCTTGGCGGTGACGAATTCTAGGAAGTCTTGGGCCGCGGCGTTCGTGTCTCCATGTTCGAAGTATTCCAATATCACAGGCTCGGATTTGCGCTGAAATCCAAAGAATTTATGTTAAGTAAGTCTCAGAATAAAAGTAATGAGTCCTTTAAATAAAAGGAAAAACAAAACTCGACAAAGAAATTGCAAAAAGGATCCGGGTTGGGCTGGGCAGCATTGAGCAAACTGCGTCAAGGTTTCAATTCGCCTATACCACAATGCCTGAAGCCGAAATCTGTACCCACTTACAGTAGGGTTAGTTCATGCCCTCAAAGTTGCGCAGCGAGCTATAGAACGGGCAGGGCGTGGAGTATCTCTGAGGGATAAACTCCGAAATGAGGTTATCCGGCTGAGAACTAAAGCGGAAAGTAAAGAAATCATTGGGCCGCTAACTTGAAAACTGTGAGAGTGGTCCTCAATTTGCTAGATGTCGCCACGACTTTCCATCAGGCGGGCAGCATGACTTAGGTGGGCTAAATATAAAAAAAATGATAAAGGTGATGTGACTAGCAGATATCGTTTCAAAACACAACAAAAAAGGGTTCTAAATGTATTATTGCCTGGCAATCTTACTAATATTATAAATGCAAAAGTTTGTGAGTGTGGATGTCTGATACACTTTCAAGATCCAATGACTGAAAGAATCTAGCTGAAATTTGATACAAGGATGTAACTCTCCAGGCCTCTACCCTCCATCACCCATGTTCATTCCTGCTTTACGGCGCACTGAATGAATCGCGAAGAGCGCCTCTTGCGGCCAGCTTAGTTCTACTCGTATTGGTGCAGGGATAGAATATATATTATAGTCTGGAACATTGGTAACTTTTTATGCCTGGATTATATTCCTATGGGAAGCCAAAAACGGGAACAAAATTCCACGCGGACGGAGTCACGGGAGCAATAGTATAGTTCAACATATTCGCTTGTCTACAACTTATTATAGAAGTATCCATAGATGTATGTATGTATGTCATTTGGCAATCGCTTCATGCATTTATCTTGGAGTCAACGACCGGCCATGTCAGCGCGGCACGACCGCATACTAATGTTAATATGACTATTGGATTAAAGATAGATAGAAGCGCTCGTGGCCCCGCGGACTCAGTGTTCTGTAAACGATCATTGTAGTAAGCAACATTTAGAATGACCGGTCTTCGGATAGGTAATCACTTTGTGACATTTATTTGCGAGCGTGTCTTCGGAAGGCACGTTAAGCCGTTGGTTGTCAGTAAAATTGCAGTCGTTAAGCCAAGTTGAAGGCGTTGTTAAGGAGCTTGAAAATTTTCAACAGCAGGCAGTCACAGCCTGAGCCTGTCCATTATCAACAAGTCAATACGGCTCACCACCTATTTTGTGAGACAAAGTGTTAAAAGGTGAAATGTGGGCATATAATATGCCTCTGCTTAACCCCTCGGAGACAAAAGGCGAGACCATGTGTATGTATGTAGCAGTACCGTTTGTCAACGATTGAACGAATCTGGCTAAAATTTGATATAGGGATAATTTTTGTGTGTGACGCGGGGAATGCTTTAAAGCACCGTCACCGGCAGCTGGGACGGTGTGTGGGACTCTCGGCCCGGTTGGGAAAGGGACCGTCCTACCCACGAAACCCCGCGGTGATTCTCCTCGCTCTAAAGCCGGGCCGAAAGATATTTATGTCGACCTGGTAAGGGGCTCTCTGTTCTTCCAAGTTAAATTGGCAGCTCCCTCGAAGCTTCTTAGGGAGCTGAAGAAACCAAGCCAGCATCGCAACCCTCTGAGAGCAGAGAGAATATTTCAAGCCGCCTATAAAGGCCTTCAACTTGACTTACTGGCAACCAGGACCACTGGCAACCAGGACCAACGGCTTAACGTGCCTTCACAGAAACTTCAGCACGGAAACGCTCGCAAATAAATGTCACAAAGTGGTTATGTGATGGTCACCCATCCATAACCAGCCATATTAAATGTTGCTTACTACAGTGATCGTTTACAGAACACTGAGTCCGCGGGGCCACCATCGATTCTCATATACATAGGTACATATTACTTTATTCCGTTCAGAGCATGTCAAAAGAATATAAAACCGTTTCAAATTCATCCGACACACGAATGTTTATAAATTCAAAAAATATCGCATACGTTTTACTTAAAATAGCCTGTTTTATCACGCCAGTTATCAAAACAAACTAAATTACACTTTACTCCTAAGACATAAGAGTCATAGTCCCGTGTACAAACATTGTTGTTATTCATATCGGCATTCAGACCAAGTTATATTGAATCTTATACCAAAGGAATAAGAGTGAAGATCGTATGTAGATGTATTTATTATTGTCTCATAACGGCTATCACGTCAAGCTATATTGAACTTTATTTCAAAGGCGTAAGAGTCAAAATCGCGTGTAGAATATCTGTTGTTATTGTACTGTGACCTTGGTATTATGTGTACGCTCAAATACTATGCAGAATAAATTTATAGACAGGTTTTTGGTTTGTGTGTCTTTAGATTGACATAGTCCGGGCAACCTTTCGTAAGCTAAGGGCAATATTTTGAGAATTGATGCAGTAGAAATATTTCTAGATGTTAGTCTTTTTTTTTTAATCATACAGTTTTAAGTTAGCCAGGAGAGCTGGACTGAATCTCCCCGCCTCATAGTCCTGTGCGGCTTCCATGCAAGCCCTATACAAGTTCTTTTTGTTGAAGTTCGGACCCCACTCACCGACTGTAATAATGTCGGCTGACACCACTTGTTCTGGGGTGCCTTCTAATACCATCTGCTTTCAGAGGGGTAAGGCTTTTCTTCGGGGATTCACCAGCGTTACCTACAGCGTTACATTTTTTTTTAATCATACAGTTTTAAGTATAAGGTGAGGACGGCATAACGGAGGGACAAACGCTCCTGCCCGGCTCCTGTTACAGAGCGTGCGACTTGTGATTCTGGGACATCCTTCTGAGGGCTTACCCGGGAATTCCAGTCGTATGAAGTGTAGGCACTGTGTGGATTTACTCGGGAGGAATCATGCATAGCATCCATGAGGGAATAAAAATGGTGGTGCTACCATGACATTCATACCCCGTAAGTTGGGGCCACCCACTGATGGACAAAGCTCGCGCCCCGAGAGATGAAATCCTTTCATCATCAGCTGAGAATCATCTCCTCAATCAAAGATTGACACATCCAGCAAACCAGCGCTGTCTGCCTGTAATGCAGGTGGACAGCATTACGCTGAGAGGTGGCCGTTATTCTACCTTGTGTTTTACCTTTAATTTTTATTACTTTTATTATGTTTTTTTAAGCGGAATAAAAATGCTTTTTCTTTCTTTCTTTCAGCAGCTATTATTTCACAGACACAGGTTAAATTTAAAACACCCCTCCTTTTTGATTGGGGGTTGCGAACATCGTATGGTATGTTAGCATTCCTCACCACTACTACTAGAGTTTTTGGAGTTTACTAGACTACAGACCTGCTGGCAAAATTAGCCAGGCAGGTTAAACATATAGCCCCTAGATTTCGTCGGAGGTTAACAGCATATAAGTATGTAAGCATTTCTCACCACAACTTCTTCTGGCTCAGCCTCCACAATGATCTGCTTAAACTCTACGTCCCCATTCGAGATCGCTTCCGAGTCATAGTTGGGGTCATTGGCGTCTTCCACGTATTCTTCCAGGAGCTCCGACCCAGGGGCACCCCATACGCCTTTGCCACCTGCACCTCCTGAAAATGAAGAAAGTTTTTGGTGAAGAATTGTTTGATATGATGCCCACGGCTACGGTCTATCACCGCGCCGCTCGCCACAGACAGGGAGTTCATCCTCACACATTGCGTCCTGAGCGTTTGAGCACGGTTAGATCCGATAGGGGCTTTCTCGCGCGCACGCTTAGGTTGTGGAATGACCTCCCTGCCTTGGCCTTTCCAAACGCCTACCTACAGTATGGGGATTTTCCAAAGGGGTCTTAGAAGGTTTCTACAGGGTCGGCAGTAGCGCCTCTGGTGTTGCAAACGTCCATAGGCAGCGGTGACCACCGGCACATCTGGTGGGCCGTATGCTTGTCTGCCACGTTGGTTGAATAAAAAAAAATTGTGAAACTTCATTTTCTTTTTATATTTAGCTAGCCAGAATGGTCCGACGACCTGTTAAAGGTCGCAGGCTGGGACTGGATGCGGAAGGAGCAAGACCGTGTATTGTGGCGTAAATCGGGAGAGGTCTACGTCCAGCAGTGGACAGTCACAGGCAGTGTCAGTAAAAACTTGATATACTTGCATCGTACCCTGAAAGAGCGACAATATGGTCCCTGAAGGATTTTAAATTTATCGGGAGTTGAGCCGTTAGTCGCCGTGCAATGAATTGCTAAATACAAGAGCGCGGGTAGTGAGGGCGTTTGGTACGGCTGTTGGTACGCCCATTGTCTCGGCGAGCAAAGACAACACACAGTCTGCGATTTGCCCACGATTGAATGTGTTTCCAGGCCGAGCGTGGATCCTGGCTCAAGACCAGTTTCCTCAAGCCTAAAGTGTGGGAAACTGGTTCTGATCCGAAAGGCCGGGCGGACGGTGGACACGCCATCGGGGTACCGACCGATGGTGTTCCTCGTCGCTATACGCTCAAAGAGCTTGAAAACCTTTCAAGCTCTTTGAGCGTATCATTACAGAGCGACACCATTTCCGAAGTTAAGTCTTAAAACAGAGGGGGCAACAGCTGCGCTCTCGCGGTTGGTACCCAATATAAGAGTACCCAACGCTCCCTGCAAGAGACCTTCGGGGTCGTGCGGAGTATGGCACTAAACGGGACCACCGTATGGGCGGAGGCCCTGACGACCAGCAACGTGGCTAGACTGCATAGCCCGCTAAAGGCGATGGCCGTCAGGAGAGGGTACCACACGATATCCGTTGAGGCGGAATGTCTCCTAGCCAAGACCCCTCCATGGGACCTGGAAAACAGGGCTCTTGCGTCGTTGAATCAATGGTGCATGAAGGCGCTGGATCGGGACCACAAGCCTGTGCCCAAAGAAATAGAGTCATAGTGATCCCTGTTTCGCCAGAAGCAAATGGAGACATGGAAGGTACGACTTGAGCTAACAAAGTGAGGACTCACCACTAATTAGGCGAGCGCTATGGCAGCGTCACCTACCGAGTGTCACAGAGGTTTACCGGGCACGGGTGCTTCGGTAAGTATCTACAGCGGGTACACGGCACTACATGGGCATAGCAGCGACAAGACCTCGTTGCGGGCCTGGGCGTGAATATTCTCACGCTGGAGACCATGTTAAGGACTCTGGTCTCCAACAGGAGAAAGTGTGACGTCACTGTGTCTTTCTGCGAGCAAGTTATGCTCGCGAAGAATGCAGCGGGAGAGAAATCTCCATTCCGAGTTCCGAAGTCGGTGGCGCGGTCGTCCACCATGACCGAGGGACTGAGAGCGGTGAGTTGGCTGCTTACCGCTTTTTCACATACGCCGGCCCAGTCGGCGGCGTGTCTCTTCACCCCTCGAAGAAGTGGAATAGTACCCCCCCCCCCCCCCTCTCTTCGTAATCCTTTTAGCACCGGCGCTGGTGAAGTTAATGAAGGAATCCAGGAAGAACACAAAAAAATCAAAAAGGTTGGTGTTTAAAAGCAATTTCTTATACGAAACTCCGAGAAATCGCCTTGCGAGTAACTATATTAGTCCTAGGTTAGCAGATCTCGTGAAGAAGATGCAAGCCAGAAATCACATTAATACAAAAATATGAAAGTTTCCTGTTTATGCAATTTCCTACTGCGTTTTTAACCGACTTCCAAAAAAGGAGGAGGTTCTCAATTCGTCTGTAAGTTTTTTTTTTAAGTTTCAGATTGATTATCACAGTTTGTTTAAATTATGCCTTTATAGTGGTCCCTGTTAACAAGAAAAATATAAAAATGGTCCCTGACCACGAAAAGGTTGGGAACCTCTGCCTTAGAGGTATAAATAGAACAAGACCAGTCTTTGAAGAACCCTATACTATTAGAAATTTAAAAAAAGAGATATGTAGCTCAGCCTCTAATCTAAGTGTCTTTTTTTACATACATACATACATAACATCACGCCTGTTTCCCAACGGGGTATGCAGAGACTATGGTTTTCCACTTGCCACTTATGGATTTTCACTTGCCACTTCCCAACGGGGTATGCAGAGACTATGGTTTTCCACTTGCCACAATCCTGACATATCACTTTCGCTTTTTCTACTTTCATAAGTGTTTTCATACATGCTCTCCGATTAAGGGTACTCTTGACCTGGCCTTTTTCCAAAAGGTGCCCAATTTGGTCGACATGAGTGTGACGCGGTCGACCCCTACCAGATTGTCTTTTCTTATCGTGTGGAAATCCTACATGGAAGCTATGCCAGCTTCCTGCCAACTAAACCCACACAATGTCTAACAACAGTCTATAGCCGGGAGTATCGGTAAGCCCTCGGAAGGTTGTCCCAGGGATCCAAGTGCATTCAAAATGCAAGATCAAGGTTTTAAACCCACATTTCAGTCCATAAAAGCTACAGATCCACTGAAGCTATAAAAAAATCAATAACAAATTTTCAAGTGCTATTTCACTACCAAATCTTTGAAGGTCGTATGGATCAGCATATATCAATATCAGCGTATTATCAATACCACATTGATAAGATAATAGAAAAAACATAAACTTAGGTGTTTCGGGCTGGAAAGTTTTAATCCCGATACAATATAATTATAATGTATTATACATTTAGTAATATGACAGCTGAAATAAGTTGAACACCTGATAGCAATCAACCTGCGCCTGTACATTTCAATAAGGCAATAGGCATACCACCTGTAATGTGGGTATAATCTATACCTGTATGAAACTTCTACATCATTTTTTCAGTCTTCAGAGCATAAAATTGTCCGAAGGTGAGCGAGCGAAACGAGCAGGCGGCGGCAGCGGCTGCCGAGCGCCGTAGTCATTTTTTCTAACATTTCTATTTGTTAGTTTACAATCAAACAGAAAATGTGTTTTAAAATTAGGTAGTAAAATGTCAACAGTTCAAAATCTAATAATTTTACAATTTAACAGTGATATCTGTACATATCGCACCTTCATTTCGAAACCGTTACTAAACAAAATAACTAAATTTTACAGGAGAAGCAATTTAAGATTTTTGGCCTATTAAATACCTCATAACGAAAAACTTATGAACTTTTATGAGGTATTACTTATTAAATTATTATTTCCTTTTCAAGATGAGAAGGCACATAATTAGATAATTTAAATAATTACTGATTTATAATAATTTTAATTTTTATAGTAACACTTTTGCAATAACTTTTTTTTCAATTATCATTGAATATTTTAATGTTAGTATGAATTGAATGTTACTATGTAAAAAATAAAATTCTAGCTATTTTAAATGACAGAATAATGAGTGTGAAATATATTTAAAGACACGGATAAAATAAAAGGTAATAGTTAAAAGCACTATTTATTAAACGAACGTATGAAGTACAATTATAAATGGCAAATAACTCTTTATTTTTCTTTTAATAATTATCATTTAATTGAAGCTCACAGTCACCGTATTTACTTTTTTGAATAATAATATTTGAAGATAGTTAGTTAATATCAACAGAAAACTGCTTCCTATTCAGATGGGACCACCTGCGGGATCCAGCCTACAGGTAGGGGGCGTCAGCATCAGCATCGAGTCCTCTTTGAAGTATCTGGGGCTCGTACTCGATGGCCGGTGGAAAATCGGACATCACTTCCGAAGTTTGGTCCCAAAACTGATGGGGGCATTGATGCCCAACATCAGGGGACCCTACGCTCCCTGCAAGGAGACTGTACCTGGAGATCGTGCGAAGTATGGCCCTAGGGGCCCCCGGATGGGCGGAGACCCTGACGGCCAGCAACGTGGCTAGATTGCTGAGCCCGCAGTGAGCGATGGCCATCAGGGTGATAAGGGGATACCGCACGATCTCCGGTGAAGCGGCATGTCTCCTAGCCGGAACCCCTCCATGGGACCTGGAAACGAGAGCCCTTGCGTCACTATTTAGATGGCGCAAAGAGGCGCTGGAGTGGAGCCATAGGCCTGCGTCTCGAGAAACCAAGCCCCAACGGTCCCAGCTCCACCCGGAAACCGTGGAGACATGGAAGGTGCGACTTGAGCAACCAAAGGGCGAATTCGCCACAATCGCGGCCGTCAGACAATCATGGAAGAGTGGCTAGGCTAGAGAGGAGACACGGTGCTCTCTCCTACTGGTTGTCACAGATGCTTGCCGGGCACGGTAGTTTCGGTATGTATCGGTGGGGAAGACACCAGGAAACCACAGCCGAGTGTCAGCACTGCGAGCATCGCAGCGATGACACAGCGCTCCACACTCTGGTGGAGTGCACTGCGTGGGCGCAACAGCACCAGGTCCTCGTAGTGGGTCTAGACGTGGACAATCTCTCACTCAAGACCATAATGCGAGCCATGATCTTCAGCGGGAGTAAGTGAGATTACACCGCCTCTTTCTGCGAGCAGGTCATGCTCGTGAAAGAGGCGGCGAGGCGGGAACGCGGGAGAACTCTCCCACTCGAGTTCCGCAGTCGGCGGCCTAGGCGCCGTCGTCGTGTCTTCGCCGAAGACTATCGGCCTCCATGACTTGGGGCCTGAGGACGGTGAGAGGGCTACTCCCCGTCCTAACAAAAGCAGGCCCATGACGGCAGCGTGACGTGAGGGATTCCCGCAGTGATGGCCTTCCGAGGGCTTTCCCGGAGCTCTAGCTAAGTAAAAATAATATAACACAATATGAAACTAAACAGTCATCTATAAATCTTTTGTATTTGTTTTATACTTATTATTTGTATATATAATAATACTACCACTGTTTATATACTTATTGTAATAATCCTAACCGTAAATATGAGAATCAAGTTAGTCAAGAACTATACTAAACCAATAATCACAATTTGAAACTAAATATTTATGTCATACTTTTATCTAGAATTTTTATTATAAGGATTATACAGAAGGTAACGGTTTTAGTTTTAAATTTGAAAAAAATAAAATGCACATTTTAAGTTAAAAACTGTGACTAAACAAAAAAACACACTTTATAGAATAAAAATAAGTAAATAATATAGCTAAACGAGAAATTCAACCGTTCTTATATCAATAGTTACACTTTTATTATAAACTTGTACGTCGACTCTTCAAATGACCGGTGACAACTGGTTTAATAACGGTTATGTCATTAGCATTTCTTTAAAATTTTCGTTTAGTAACGTTTTAGTTTAGAGCTATCTACCGTAATATTGAGGTATTAAATAAACTGTCAAATTCATTCGGTAGTTCCTGACGATTTAAAAAAGATGGCGTTATTAACTCAATTTCGTAAAAATTTCGTTTAGTAACGGTTTCGAAATCAAGGTGCGATATATTATAATAAAATGATAGGAAAGTCAAAACTGAACATTGAAAATATTAAAAAAAAATTCGCTAGGTGTTCTGCGTAAGATTCCGAACCCGAAAATATAGTCAGAAAAATTGTTGTCTGTTCGTGTGTTAGCTTTGCTTTGTCCGGAAGGATCTCGAAAAGTATTGAATAAATTTGGTTCAAATTTTGCACACATATTACTTAGGGGTGGGGTCTTCAAATAGGCTATATATTATCACGCTACATATCCTAGGGGCTAAGCAGAGAGCAATGAAATATGTAATCCGGTGGATTGATTTAACTAAAACGTAGCAGGAATATTAGTAAGAGATAGGTTTTACACACAGGCTACATGTTATTACGCAAAATATTTTAGGGGCTCGGCAGAGAACAATATAAATCTGTGTGTATATTAAAAGATAATTTTCACGCGTACGAAGTCGCAGGCAACAGCTAGTAGACTATACAGGTGTCCTAGAAGTCGACGTCAAGCCGGAATCGGGTAACGGGCTAGGTCATAATAGTTACGCGGACGTCACGCGGTTTCACTCGCGTAGTTCCCGTTCCCGTGGGAATACGGGAATAAAATATAGCCTATGTTCACCGCAAAGAGTGTAACTTAGCTTCCCAACAGTGAAAGAATTTTTCAAATCGGTCCAGTAGTTCCGGAGCATATTCGTTACAAACAAACAAACAATTTTATAATATTATTATAGATAAAGGATATTACCTTGATATTACAGATTATAAACAATTTAACTATAAGGAAATAATTGATTACAATAAGATTTTATTTTGGTTTTATTCCGCTAAGTGGCAGACAAGCATGCATTCCACCTGATAGAAAGCGGTCACCATAGCCTATGGAGATTAGCACTAGATATGATACGATGGGAAGAGGAGCCAAGGATGACGGCTGCCTCCTAGCTAATAGCACCATCTAGAAGAACCTAAAGCATGATTACTACCTGAGATATTAAAAGCGAAAAAGCGAAAGATTTATGCGTTATGCAGGGAAACCCGAGTTTAACCTGCTAAAACAGCACATAAGGAGCTGGACCGGCCTAGATACATGCAGACAAGCGGGAGAGGCACTGCTGACTATCAACACCAGATTCTCTCGCAAAATTCTGCAACTAAACAAGACCAAGATAAGTATGATAACAGGTATAGTTACGGGTCACAGTCCACTTAACAAACATCTCTTTAATTTAGGTGTCACAGACAGTCCCCTTTGCAGAGCCTGTTTGGAGATGGACGAAACTGCCAGTCACATTTTTATGGAATGTCCAGAACTGGCTAGATACTTTGGTACACCGAGATCGCTCCAGGAAGTCGTCAGCAACACGAAGAGTCTGTTAGACTTCCTGGAGGAACTGGGATGGCAAGCAACACGAAGAGTCTGCTAGACTTCCTGGAGGAACTGGGATGGCAGTAGCCATACCACAACCCCCCACGCAAAATAGGCGCAGAAATGACGTCGAGTTGCGAAAACCAGCCCGTGTAAACCTAGATCCTAGATTATTAAAATCAGTTGTCTAGATTCCACAGCACAACCTGATATTAGCTTATTTAGGGCTTTCTTTTATATGTCAGTGAAAATTCTCATGGATGCTATGCTGGACTTCTACCGACTAAAAACCTCATGTATCCTGCCTATATGGTTGGAAGCCCCAGGTAAGCTCTCGGAAGGATACCCCAGGAAGCTTATTTAAGGCTAGATGGAATAAGGATGTCCCATAATATTTATTTAAGACACCACAAAATTGGTGCTGTGGTGTAGACATAACAGGAGGGGACCCTATTTGAAATAGGACTAAGGTCAGGGAAAAGAGGTGATACAATGGTATTATCCATCAGCTGGCAAAAACATTCTAAGCCCCTTATTTAACAACCCCATACTGTAGACATTGAGAAGTATATGTGCCGGTGGATTTCGCATTTTGTGTGATTTATTTGTACACTGTTTATTGTGGCGTGACAACATCATTAAAAAAGGCAAATATAACAACTGATCTATGAAAATATTTTTGGCCCAAATTAGGATTATACCTAATGGGCTCGCGACATGATCATGCCTTGCAATTGACAATCACGTTAAATATGAATGGAAGTTGCTTCAGTGTGCATGATTTCTTTGCATGTGTGTTTGCATCGACATATATGTACACATAATATTTTACGTACTTGACAATTGCCATTTGAAAGTGTTGGGACACCATAAGATGTTTTTATAATTCATCGCATCTAATATGAAAGAATTTTTGAGAACCTTACAGGCTTATTATGGAATTGGAAGCAGGACATGCACAGGCCCACAGAGCATCAGTTATTTCGTAAAGTCTAATAATTTTATGAAACTTGGATACTATCTAATATCTAGAAAGTTACACCTAGAAAATATCATACATTTAATCAGTAAGAGGTACCTATATCCTACTTCCTACTATTAATACTATTTATACCTATTTATCCAACTAATATTATAAATGTAAAAGTGTGTGAAGATGTTTGCATGTTTGTTACTCACTCACGTTGTAATAGCTAAACCAATCAGGCTGAAATTTGGTACAGAGATAGCTTATTATCTGGAAAAATACATTGGCTATTTTTTGTGGTGCTGGTGCCGAATTTCACACCGCGAAGTCGCTAGCGTCATCTACATACATACATACATATGGTCACGCCTTTTATCCCCAAAGGGGTAGGCAGAGGCATATTATATGCCCACATTTCACCATTTGTTAATTTGTCCCACTTAATAGGTGGTGAGCCGTATTGCCGTGTTTAAATGGACAGGCGCAGGTTGTACTGCCTGCTGTTGAAATAAAGCCTTCAACTTAGCTTAACGACTGCCATTTTACTGGCAACGGCTTAACGTGCCTTCCGAAGCACGGAAACGCTCAAATGATATCACAAAGTGATCACATGGATGGCCATCCATCCATGGACCGGCCATAGTGAAAGTTGCTTACTGCAGTGATCGTTTACAGAACACTGAGTACGCGGGGCCTCGAGCGCTTCCTGGCGTCATCTAGTAGTCGGATATTAAGTAAGTACACACAAATAAGGATTATAAATTCTGAATTGATACAGGCAATAAACAATAAATTATGACATAAAACAGCTGATTATTGCCATTATCACTAAAACAGTCAGAGGCAAAACCGATATTTTTTTGGTTATTCAATTTTATTGAAATCGATCGATTTATCAATAAGAAAATAGGCTTTTTCTTCATAGAGTATGATTAAATTCCCGAAAAACAAGACTAGTCAATCATAAATTATGCGATCGTATGTTTTCTTCGTCAAGTATCGATATATTATCTGGCCGCATGCTCGAAGTACAAAAATAGCCTTCGTATCGTATGCGAAAGTTGTTTACAAACTGACTCGCCTATTACGTAATGCCGCGTGCCAAAATAATCACATTAGGCTGATAACAATAAAACTGCGCAAAAAAGCTTAGCAAATTGCGTGACCTTCAAATTGTTCGAGCGGTTGCCCTATATATCTATGTAATGTAGGTATGGGATGGGTGTTACGTGACTGCCGGTGCGTAGTAAACAAAAGTAAAAAAAAAACAAATGTAAAATGAACATGGCTTTCTAGAACTATCTTTGGCAAGGCCAAGGGCATTGATAGAGAAGTTTTGAGGCACTTACCTTTCTTGGGTAATCCTCGGCCGTGCCCATTTCTAGGCCGGCGGCTGTTCTTCCAGCTGCGGTATTTTGGTAGCGGCGTTACATTATTTACATTGCTTGCAGTCGCCGCTGCCTCTTTGCTGTTAGAGCGCCAAAATTTCTTATTCTTACGCCGCAGTCGTTCAGAATGAGAAGTTGCGGCGTCTCCAGCGCCTTCATTTGCGACCGGCTTTTCATTATTGTCCACCGCCACGTTTTCCGAATCGGAAGCGAATGTTTCGACTTCCATTGCGGCGACGGAGCGACGGGTTTTATAAGATCAACTTTGATAACTCGAAACAACTTGCAAAATAAAATCCAATTGGAACTGTCCAAAAAAGTAGGTCAGGTTTATTTTGCTTTTAGAAGGCTAAACAAAGACTTGCACAACGCAGGACAATGCTCACTCAGTATTTGTTTTGCTCAGAGCGCACCGAAGTGAAGTTAGCTGAATAACATGGCAACTTCATGAAGATGGCGGTGTATGAACAAAAAAAATGTTGATTTATTATTTTGATTCCTAGTCTTTTTAGATTCAGAATTATATAAAATACAGATCATATTTTCTCAATATATACCTTAATCAAGACTTTATGGAAAAGGGGTCAGTAGGTGATAGTCATAACTTCTACTTTATATTTAGTTTGATCGATGGAACCTGTTGACCAATGAGCCGCGACATTCTAGCCACGTAACTAGCTTTCCTGTGATTTGATTGGCGGAGAGAGCCGCGTGACAATATTTTTAGTGCCGTGCTATAGAAATCCCAGGGGCTGGTAACGATTTGTTACCATGGTAACTAATGACGCTGTTTTTGTTACATCAATAACAGAACCTGGTCGAATTTTAACAATAACAAACATTCAATGATTAGAAGAAAGATTGATTTACAGTAACAATGTGTGCGGATACTATGTGCGAGGTTCCCAGGAAACAAAGCGTGTTGAAAATGAGAGTCCACGACTATTTATACGGTTAGTAACTACTCATAACTAACTACCATAAAAAGTTGGTTTTTAATTCAAGTGCCGGCTACGATGTAGAGGTTGTGTCTAATGCCCAATCCAGACTCTCGTGGAGCGCCTCTTGGAGGCGCTCGACGGAGACTAGCGAGCGGAGGCGACATTAGTGTTTCTATCCACACTCTCGTGGAGCGCCTCCAGGAGGCGCTCGACACGGTTTATACCTACAGTTACCATTTTTCCACTTTCGAAGAGTTTCTTGGGCCAACTGTTCAGTTTAGAAAAAAATGATAGAAACCTCAATAGCATTTTTGAAGACCTATCTATAAATACCACACGTTTGGGTTTGATAAAAAAAAATGAGTTTCCGTTCTGAGTATGGGGGCCCCCAAAATTTATTGCTTTTTTTTCTAGTTTTATGTAAAAATCTTGATGCGGTTCACAGAATACATCTACTTACCAAATTTCAACAGCATAGGTCTTATAGTTTCGGAGAAAAGTGGCTGTGACATACGGACGGACAGACAGGGACTGCCTTTGTGGCGCAGTCGGTAGTGATACCGCCTGCGGCGCTGGAGGTCGTGGGTTCGATTCCCACCGGAGACAAATTTTTGTGTGAACCATAAATGTTTGTCTCAAGAGTCTGGGTGTTTCTATGTATAATATGTATGTATTTAAAAAGTATATAAGTATTATTATCCGTGGTCTGATACCCATAACACAAGCAGGTTATTCCTAGCTTACTTTGGGATCAGATAGCGTTGTGTTAGATGTCCGTGAATATTTATTTAAAAAAAAAAAAAAAAAAAAAAAAAAAAGACATGACGAATCTATAAGGGTTCCGTTTTTTGCCCTTTGGCTACGGAACCCTAAAAACGGAAAGGTCAACAAAGAAATGAGCGAACGCGAGAGCACACGATAGTGTGGATGGCTGCGGTCCTTTGACTCCGTCCCAAAAACCGACACGGAGCGGAGCGCAGGAGGCGAGGCGAGGCACCTATCCACACTCTCGCGTTCGCCTCGCCTCGTGTCGCCTCCACGAGAGTCTGGATTGGGCATAAGTTCTACAACTGAGATTGGAGGTAGGTAATTTTTTACTAATAATTCTTGGTCCGTCGTGTTTGTCAGTGGTCTGCGCGCTTGTGTGACAGAGGAAGTTCTGAATGTGCGTTATGTAGGTATGTAGTATAAAAAATACCTTTAGCACCTACGGGTAGGTTTTAATATATCTAGGGTAAGAGAAGATTCAGGGTCGGCACTGTGTCGCACCCCTGGTGATACAATACAAACGTCCTTCTGAAGGCTTCGGTGATCATTTTCGGTCGGATTGGCGTCTGCTTGTCTGCAACTTTAGTGATATAAAAATTCTGGACATATCCTTCCAATGGCTTACTCAGGCTTCCAACCGTAGGCAGTAAGCAGGGAACGTGTGGTTATTATTCGGGAAGAGTTCGATAAAACATCCATGACGAATTTTCTCCATGTTAAAAAGTGATATAAAAACAAATCATCCCTACATTACTGTAATGAAATTTGGTATAGGGATTGTTCGTGGCCCTGGGAAGGACATGGCTACTTTTTAACCGATTGCGCAAAAGGAGGGCTATGATTTTACGCGATAACAGCTTCTACGCGGTCGACGTCGCGGGGAACAGCTAATCTATACATATATGTAATAAAATGATAGAAGAGACAAAACTGTACATTGGAAATATTAAAAAAAAATACTCGCTGGGTGTTCAATATAACATACCGAAGCCGAAAATATAGAGTATTCCCGTTCGTCCCCTTGACTTCGTCCCCCTGAGGGGGACGAACGGGAATTCACAAAAATAATATTTAATCAGTTCCCGATCGTCCCCCTCCTAATTCAAGAGGGGACGAATGGGAATATGTTCTTCGATTAAGTGCCATTCGCCCCCCTTTCGTCCCCCTCGACCAAAATCAAATGAAAAAAAAAACAAATGACGATAAACAGATGATAAAAAGCAAATGAAGATCGACAAAACAAATGACCTTCGGATAAACAAACGGTGATCGAAAAAACAAGTGACAATCGGATAAACAAATGACGATCGAAAAAACAAATGAAGATCTATGAAACAAATGACGATCGGATAAACAAAATATGATTATCGAAAAAACAAATGAAGATCTATAAAACAAATGACGATCGGATAAACAAATGACGATTGAAAAAAGAAATGAAGATCTATAAAACAAATGACGATCGGCATAACAAATGACGGTCGGATAAACAAATGACGATCGAAAAAACATGCAGATCAGTAAAACAAAAGACTATAAGCAAGTTGATAAGGTCAAAAATTACTTGCATCTATATTTTGTAATCTAGATGCGATTGCCTTTCAAAAAGATAGGTGCAAGCAAATCTCGATCTTAATAACACTTCTCCAAAAATGTGCTTTTTGGCGTTTATAGACATCACTGATTATGAATATTTAAAAAATAAATAAATATTATGCATGTCCATAAGGTAAAAAATTGCCTGCACCTATTTTTTGAATGTTTATCGCATCACACAAAGGGTCTAAGCAAATTTCGACCTCATGAGCATGCATAATATCTATTTATTTCTTATATATTTGTGATCAGTGATGTCTAAAAACGCCTAAAAGCACATTTTTAGGTAAGTGTCATTAAGGTCGAGAATTGTTTGCACCTATTTTTTGATATTTATTTATTCATACAACTATGAACATATTTCTACATATATTACAAAATATGGCTGCAAGTAGTTTTTGACCTTATCAACTTGCTTAGTCTTTTGTTTTATTGATCTGATTATGTTTTTTCGATCGTCATTTGTTTATCCGACCGTCATATGTTTTGCCGATCCTCATTTGTTTTGTCGATCTTCATTTGTTTCGCCGATCTTCATTTGTTTCGCCGATCTTCATTTGTTTTGTCGATCTTCATTTGTTTCGTCGATCTTCATTTGCTTTGTTGATCTTCATTTGTAAATACAAATAGAATTTCAAATATGATATTTTACCAACGCACCTGTCTTATATTATTTGTTGGGAGCAATAGAACAAAAAAAATGAAAAAATTATTCCCGTTCGTCCCCCCAAAAAAATTAAGGGGACCATCGGGAAAATAAAATATTGAATTCCCGTTCGTCCCCCTAGGGCAGGGGTCGGCAACCTTTTAAGTCAGAAGAGCCAAAAATTACGATTTTAAATTACAACATTTTTAAAGAGCCACAAAATCTTTCTTGGTCCCACGACCCCCCCCCCCCCCTCCCCGTAAGAAGTGGGATAGACTAGACTGCGGGGAAAGTCTGCTATAGAGACAAACCAAGTCTGTCGGAAGCTCTGAGAACATTACATAGGCAGATGGTAAGTCACGGGGTGGTTTTGGAGAATTTCCACAATTAAAAAATCTGAGTGATTATGTGGGATTCTCCCACTAAAACCTTGGGATGTTCCTTCTTGTCACTATTGTTGGGTCACAGGGAAGGCAAGCGTACAACAGCTACCTGCAACAGTCTCGACTCTGGGGGTCTAAATATTACCCACCGAAACTTCACTGCCGACGCCTGAACACGAGGGGTGCGTCTTAGTCAGTCTCAAGGCTGTCATAAAGCTTCCATCGTTGGCCACGCGTGCGAGGTTGGCATACTGGAAGTGTTAGGCCACCCCGCTCTGGCACCCGCAGCGCTTTTCTTATTGCCGTTGACATCAAAACAACAGCCGAACCAATTTTCTTCGCTATCTAACAGCGTAAACTATAATAGACAGCGACGCGACCGGGCCAATTTAGGACTCTTAGAGCGGTACGCTCGCCACTCCACTCCGTACAAAAAGCGAGGGTGTGCAGCGCTGTATCCACGGCGCCGTCCTCGCAGTGGGTACGTTGCCTCAGGCTCAATGCCTACCACATCATGCAGGTATTTACTAAAATATCCGGGCCCCGTGAGGAGCTGTGTGAGGTGGTAGGTATGTCAGTGCCGCTTTTCTACCCAGGACCTCAGAATAAATAAGATGGCAGAGACGACCTCAATGCTTACCGCCGAGCTCTAGCCTGGTGCGCCATTTATGAATGAGATCATTGCGCGCTCTAACACGCCGCCAGCTTTCAATCTCTTCCGAAGATGGTTGTTTGCCATTTTGACGCACCAAAGCATTGGGATGGTAGATTTCTGCCAGAACTGCGGCCTCTAGGTCCGCGACGAACTGTCAGAATTAGACATGTCGTCTCTTATGATATTATATTCTCTGGGCTATGGCCCGCTGCGGACATCGCAGCAGAATCCTATTAGAAAGAAAATGGTGCTCCATATAACGCTTTCAAGCGCAGCACACCACCATTAGGCGAGTTTGCTTGTTTAACTACTAGTAAGACTTTTGTGGTATTTTTGAAAATGAAAGGGTGATAATGTTCTTGAAAATGAATAATATGATAATTATGTATGCAACTAAAGAGCCGCAGGTCTACACCCAAAGAGCCGCATGCGGCTCGCGAGCCGCGCCTTGCCGACCCCTGCCCTAGGGGGACGAAGTCAAGGGGACGAACGGGAATACTCCGAAAATATAGTTAAAATTTTTTTTGTCTGTTTGTCGGTTTGTCTGTTTGTTTGTTTGCTTTGCTTTGTCCGGAAGGATCTCGAAAAGTACTCAATAGATTTGGTTCAAATTTTGCACAAATATTACTTAGGGGTGGGGCCGGGTGCGGGAGAGAACTCTCCCACCCGAGTTCCGCAGTCGGCGTCCTGGGCGCCGCCGACGTGTCTTCGCCGAGGACTATCGGCCTCCATGACCGGGGGTCTGAGGACGGTGGGAGGGCCGCTCACCGTCCTTACAGAAGCAGGCCCATGACGGCAGCGTGACGTGAGCACTCACGCACGCCCCCCCTTAGAAGCGGGGTCACACCCGAAACCCCCCATAGACGCGGGATTGCACCCGAACCACCCCCTGGGCGAGGCCGCATTGGCGGCCGTAGGTCTGTTAGGAGTCACGGGACATCCTTCCTGAGGGCTTACCCGGGGCTCTCAACAATAGGCTGTTGGGCGTTACGTGAGGTTTTTTAGTCGGTAAGAGTCCGGCATAGCATCCTACGAGGATTTTCCCTCACGTTAAAAAAAAAAAAAAAAAAAAAAAAAAGGGGTGGGGTCTTCAAATAGGCTATATATTATCACGCTACATATCCTAGGGGCTAAGCAGAGAGCAATGAAATATGTAAGATGGTGGATTGATTTAACCAAAACGTAGCGGGAGTATTAGTAAGAGATAGGTTTTACACACAGGCTACATATTATTACGCTACTTAGTCTAGATGCTTGGCAGAAAAGAATTCAAATCCAAACCAAATTGGCATCATAACATAATTTTCACGCGTACGAAGTCGCGGGGAACAGCTAGTAATAAATAAAGTGGTAAAATGCATAATTGAAAAAAATAAAACCGAACAAGACTGAATCTCGGGAACCGTGATAGCTAGAGAGCTGAAATATTCACAGATTATGTATTTACTGTTCAATTTCTGGTTAAATACTAAACCAGAGAGGTGGGAGTAGGGTTACCATTTCTGAAGAAATGTATGCCTGATTTACATGGTAAAAACGCCTGATTTTCACGAAAAATGCCTGATTTTCTTGAAAAATGTCTCATAATAAAAGAAATATTTTTAATTAATAAGTAAAACACATTGCTTGAATGATTTTTTAATTTGAAATTCAATTTTCATACACATTGGAGTAGGTAGTAAGAAAATCAGGCAAAAAAATGATTTGTTTTTTAATAAATGAAAAAGGAATTCCACTGTACGTTTTCTTACTTCTAATGATAATTTTATTATGACGCCATTTTTAACTAGTCTTTTTGAGTTAAAATATAGGTGTGCAACTCTTTACAATTAATCATTTCGCCTGACATAGAACAATGCCGGCCGGGCGCCTGATCAAGTGCTAAAATGCCTGGCAAATCAGGCGAAAGCCTGGCATATGGTAACCCTAGGTGGGAGGGGGGAGGGGAATGAAGAGGGGCTACTTGATTTTTTGCTGTTTTTTGGTACGGAACCCTCAGTACGCGAGTCCTACTCGCGCTGGGCCAGTTTTTTAATGTTACTGAGGTGGTAGACAAGTAGCTCGCCGAAGTAGTGCTGAACCCGTAACAGAAGCAGGATAAACCTAGCTTACCTTGGCTTTAGCTGTACCTATTTTACACTATCCGTGAATAATGATTTATATTTCTTACCAGCTAAGCCCGCAACTTCGTTTACGTCACATAAGGTGACGCCAGTTTAGATTTACCCATTTTTAACCCCCGACGGAAACCCGGAAGGGGTGTTATAAGTTTGACGTGTGTGTGGGTGTGTGTGTGTGTGTGTGTGTAAGTCTGTCTGTGGCATCGTAGCGCCCAAACGGATGAACCGATTTTGATTCTGTTTCTTTTGTTTGAAAGATGGGTTAGGGGAGAGTGTTCTTAGCTATGTTTTATAAAAATCGGTTCAGCCATTTCAAAGATATGAGGGGTGAAAGTGGTGATGAAAAATTAAATGTGTTCAAATATACCCGTGTTGGGTATCAAATGAAAGGTCATAACTTATACATCACGATACTGCAACAAATTTTATGAAAATCGGTTTAGCCATTCGGAAGATATGAGGAGTGGAATGTATTTCTAATTCTGTAACCACACTCCGCGCAATTCGCATTAGCTCTGAATAATTGTTGATAGACTATACGTATGTTGATATTAAAACCCCTATAAAATCCCTATAAAAAGCATGAAATAAAAAAATAGTTGGTCTCGTCGCGTCGGGGGGACCGCTCTATATCTAAACAGAGACAGATTAGGTTAGGATTAGGTGAGCGGTCCCCGACGAGACAAACTGTTAGTTAAAAATATGAATACGTAAATAATATAGCTACCTATAATAATAATAAAGTTTCAATACTTAGGGTAGATAGGTCATAATATAATAGTTATTTTATTACTTTTTACAGGTTTTTTTATGAGTCGGGGGTTTTTTAAATTTTAAATTTAATTTTTTTTAGATTCATAAGTGTATGTATGATTCTTTAAAGTGATATAACTTTTTTAAATATAAAACGATTGATATGAAATAAACACTAAATGTTAAGCGGAGAAAACCATAACACAATAAAGCAAACCGCATTGCAATCGGTTAAGCGGTTACTGAGATTAGCGTGCACAAACGTACAGACAAACAGATATACAGACATTTATTTATTTATTATTTATTTATTAGGACAACCAGTAGTTGTTACATTATGAACTTACATCTAGATTATACAGTAGTAATATCAAATTTAATGCACAACATTTTAAGGTGTCTCTTCAGACATACAGATATCCAGAAAACCCTTAGACCATATAACACCAGATATACAGACATACAGACAAACAGACAAAAAATCTAATAATCATTGTTTTGGGTTCTATTGCGTTCATAAAACCCCCCTATATTAGTTTTTCTCATTTATCTTCCATGTACAGACAGCGACCTGTTACGATTTTATAACGAAGTTTATAACCTGTTTTTCTTTCTTTCAGATCCAGCTTTCATCGTATCTGGCGCAAGGGACTACGCCCGTACAGCCTTCAAAGCAGCAATGTCTTCCGCGCAAATGGTAAGATGTCATTCAACTGTTCTTTGTAAAAAGTTTATTAAGCATCATCATCTGACCGTTCCCGGTTGCTACTCATTCCCTCCAAAGACTTCTATATAAACTGAGGTAGACATGCCCTACGCACCGATTTTTGAAACCTATAAACTGAGCTAATTAGCAGCGTTGCTCGCACTGTTGTGAGTCAAAACTTCGAGATTAGGTACTTGGCTTGCAATCGGAGTCCATTCGCCTTCTCTTTTACCTACTCTTGTTCTATTCGTACGTGACCACCAGTCCTTCTGGTGGGCCGTATGCTTGTCTGCCACCTTAGTGGTATAAAGAAAAATAAAGAACTGAGCTATTGTAAAGATTCTCCGTCGAACCAAAGACATAACACCTGTCTGCGCACATGTCTCCCTCCTCTTACAATCCCGGTTTCTTCAAGCGGAGCGTGAAGAGGCACATCACAGGGCCGCCAACTTGAGGACCGCTGAGTCAGTAGTCTTGTAGACTGTGGCCCTTACTTTGCTGCAAGTCGTCATGACTCTGCATCATCCAGCCAATGTTAAATTTAACCCCCTCCCCTCCCTTTTTTAACCTGAGGAAAATCTTACATGAATGTTATGCCGGACTCCTACCGACTTAAACCAACACGTATCCTACCTAACAACCTACGGTTGAGAGCCTCGGGTAAGCCCTTGGGAAGGATACCCCAGAACTCCCAAAGATACACCAGGGCTCCCAATAAAAGGTCCCCCTTGTATGTTTTGGTAAAGAGACTGTGTTATCTAAATAATGATCGTATGATTTCATGTTTCAGACTATACAACCTCTGTACGGCAATATGTTCTCTGAGATGATCAAGTTCCCCAGGATTCAAGTCGGTAAGTTTTATATGAAGGCTAGCCATATACAGAGTGGCAAGTGCGAGTTTTGGCGTGCGCCTGTCGACATTCACGGTGAGCGCGTTAACGCCGATTTGTATGGAATCGAAACAAGCTTCCTCGTTTCCAGCTAGGTGACGGTGTCTCGATTTCATACGAATCGGCGTTCATGCGCTCACCGTGAATGTCGACAGGCGCACACCAAAACAAGCACTTGCCACTCAGGCAATGAATTACAAAAATCGGCCAAGTGCGAGTCGAATTTGCGCGTGGAAGGTACCGTACTAAATACGTCAAAAAAATTCAACGGCAGGTCTGCTGCTTCTGTCTATTCCATTACGGCAATGGCTCACTGCCGTGGGACGAAAACAAATGTGAAATAGGCTGTTCCACCTTTCCCACCGACCATCCCACCTAGGAGAGAAAAGCGAGTCCTGGGACATCCTTCCGAGGGCTTACCCGTAACCCGGGGCTCCCAACCACAGGCTGTTGGGCGTTACGTGAGGTTTTTTAGTCGGTAGGAGTCATAACATCCATGAGGATTTTCCCTCACGTTAAACAAGAAAAAAGGAGGGAAAAGCGGAATCTATTCTTCTTCTTCTCCTTCTTCTTCTTCTTCTTTTTCTAACATTGTATAGAGGAAAGATTTGATTGTTTGTTTGTTTGTTTGCATCGGAGCCTATTGCTCCGAAACTACTGAACCGATTTGAAAAACTCTTTCACTGTTGGAAAGGTGCACTATTCCCGGTGAACGTAGGCTATATTTTATTTTCGTATTCCCACGGGAACGGAAACTACGCCGGTTAAGCCGCGTGATGTCCGCTAGGAATATATATTTTCTACTATTCCCACTGTGAGGCTATATTTTATTTCCGTATTGCCGCGGGAACGGAAACTACGCCGGTGAAACCGCAGGACGTCCGCTAGGAACACATAGGCTACTATGTATCCCGGGAATAAGTTCCCATGGGAAGCAGGAATTAGAACAAAATCACAAAACATTCTACTAAATTTTCTAATATTGTGTTCGTATAATATGCCTCTATCTACTCCTGCGGTTATAAAAGCGTGACTATAATGTATGTATCTATATATTAAATGGGTGCTAAGTTAGTTCGCATTATATATGTCAAATCACAGGCAAAGCCGGGGTTAGTCTGTACTTCTGTCTAATTTTATGATTGCGAAAGTTTGTGAGTGTGGATGTGTGGATGTTTGTTACTCTTTCACGCTCGAACGGCTGAACGGATCTGGCTGAAATTTGGTATAGAGATTCATTTACATATACATACGTACATAATGGTCACGCCGTTATCCCCGAAGGGGTAGGCAGAGGCATATAATATGCCCACATTTCACCTTTTTATAATTTGTCCTACGTAATTAGGTGGTGAACCTTATTGCCGTGTTGAGACATTTATAGTTTGGTATAACACATAGGCTACTATGTATCCCGGGAATAATTTCCCATGGGAAGCAGGAATGAGAACAAAATTCATCAAAAAATCAGCACAAATTTTGTTCTACAGTGTTACATCCCAATTGCCGTCTACCAGAGCACATAGATAAATCTTACGACGCCTATATAGAACGGGTTAAGGAGAGAGTTAACGTGCCTACCCCAGATTTGGGTGGCAAGGATCGTTTCAAGTATATCGCTTTGTAAGTACCTACCTATTTACCTATCTACTATAAAAAACCTGCCAAGTGAGAGTCGGATTCGCACACGAAGGATGCCGTACCAAAAACGGCAAAAAATATTTTAGTGGTTTGGGAGCCCCCTAAAACCCCCTTTTCTTCTGATTTTAGTATTTGTTGTTATAGCGGCCACAGAAATACATTATCTGTGTAACGCCACGCCTCAAATCACTATGACAGTTGACATAAGGAGTTATGCAAATTCCGAGTGTCCCTCTTTATAAGTCAGTGCGAGCATATTTGTCGGTCACTTGCTTCGCAGACCGATTCCTAGCCGGTCTGCGAAATCAAGCGATCCCACCACACAGCATCCGCCCGTTGCGACCGACATGCGTGGATACTCCACGCGATATCTGCGTTATGTGGAAGCACATACGGATGCTGTCCTACCGGACTGACGCTGGACCATCACCGAGCCGCCGCTCCTAGTCGCTGGACGCCCCCAGCCGGGCCTTGACCGGGTAACCGGCCATCTCACCTGGCTGGGGCGACCGCCGGAGCGGCGTGAAGATGATGGCCCTCAAAACAGGAACCAGATAGGAAGACCTGTCTTCCTGCCCTTAGGACCCTCCCTTCTCACAGGGAGGAGAAGAACTCCTCGTGAAAGAGGCCTAGGCCTACACCACGACACCACGCATCCCTAGGGGTGTAGTGACGGATACGAGCCGTTGTCGGTCATTCTGTACTGTATACTGAAACTAGTCGAAGCTCTGCCCAAATTATTGTGTCTATACGGAGAATAAAGTACCAATTAGCTGAGTCCTGAAGTGTTTAATTGCCAATTTCAGCTCTCTAGCTATCACTGTTCCTGAGAAACAGCCTCGTGACGGACAGATAGACAGACAGACGGACAGCGAAGTCTCATGTATAGTGACCCGATTTTCCCTTTAGGTACGCAACCCTAAAAGCTAATTTACCTACTATGCTAACTTTTCAAAATTGTACCTATAACGTGAAAAAAGACAAATTTGGTTCAGACGGGACTTGAAGACCAAAGGTCGCGGGTTCAAGTCCAGTATTAAGGGTGAGTGTGCGCAGTCCCGTAACTCGGCGGAGCAGAGTGGAGGGCAGTGTTAGTTGGCCAATCATAATGCTCGGAAGTGTTCGGAGGAGACTCCATATTTCCGCATTGTAATTGGTCAACTCACAGTCCGCTCCAATCCACTCCGTTCATCTCTGGCGTACCCTAAATCCTGGGCGAGGCCGCAGTGGTGGCCGTAGGTCTGTTGGGAGTCCTGGGGTATCGTTCCGAGGGCTTACCTTCCTTCCGAGGGATATCCTTCCGAGGGGCTCCCAAACATAGACTGTTAGGCGTTCCGTAAGGTTTTTTAGTTGGTAGGAGTCCGGCTTAGCATCCATGATGGATTTTCCCTCACGTAAAAAAAGAACCCTAAAATACTACAAGGCTCTTCGAACGAACGGTGCTAAACCGTATGTAGGGGAGACCGGGGCTAGTTGACTAGGTTTCAGCTTAAAGGCTTATATTTTTATTTCTTTATACAATATTAATTCAAAAACAGGTTTATTTCATAGGTTAACTATTAAGCTTTGGAAAAATATATCAAAAAAGCACTTAATTCATTATAATATAGGGTACAGGCTGGATCATAAACAATAATAAAAACTGGTCAACCTACCCCATGCTTGGGGTAGGTTGACTATTCGCCTGGGGTAAGTTGACCTAAGGACTTGTAAAGGCAAAATCTACGAAGAAATAGGAAAAAGGGCAACATACATAAACAATTATTATTTTTATTATTTTTTATTGAAAATAAAACACACATACAATAAAGCACCGAGAGCTCGACGTCGCGCGCGTACATCGTTTGAGTGAAGGAATTTAAAGTTAAAAAATAACGTATGTAAGTAATTATTTTGATCGTCATGTTTTTGTAATAATGCCTATTATATTCATGGTTACTGGTTTTCAAAGAATTTATAATAGATGATAGATTCATGTTCTTTCTTTTATGTATGATTATTGGTCATCCAACCCCGTTGTACATTAGTCTACTAGCCCCGAACCACATTTTTATTTTCAATCACATGATATAACCACAAAACTGCTAAGAAATCAAATAGAACCATACAAAAAAGAAAGAACATGAATCCAACATCCATTCTAAATTTTTTGACAATCAAAATCAAAAACATTACGATGAAAATAATTACTTACGTATGTTATTTTTCAACTTTAATTTCCTTCACTCAAACGATGAGCGTGCGCGACACGCTGCGCTCCCGGTGACTGAGCGGGAAGAGGTAACGGACTCTCGGGTGTCATCGGTTGGCTCATAGCCATTGCTTTGGCCGAGTTATTGATAGTTAGTCTACCTACCCCTTAGTCAACCAGCCCTGGTCTCCCCTACTCATTGAGTTATTATTAGATACTAAGTAATAATAACTCTATGTATATGTATGTACTAGGCTCTGGCTTTATAATCTTTAATGGCGTTGAAAATATAACGGCGAAGAATTCCAGCTTGTTTCCGTACCGCTCAGTAGCTCAGTGGAAGAGCATTGCCCTGGTTAAAGTCAGCAGGTCTCTATCGGAAACTTTCTGTTGACTTGACCTGTCTTACATACATAGACATGTCTTTATCCCCGATAGGCTACGTAAAGGCATAGGTATAATATAGGTTCATCCCTGCGCCTGTGATTTCAAAAGTGCAATAGCTTACCTATTGCTCAATTAAAATGGACAGGTGGAGTATAGACTACCCAATCAATCAAATCAGCCCATAGCAGTACAAAACTACGCCACAACACACGATCCTGCGTCAAGCGTACCCAGTTACAGCACTACCACGTTTATAAGTCGCATCGGCTTTATTCGGCTGCGCAGAATAGCTCATCCCACTGACGAATTAAACCGAATGAAAATTGCAAAGCAATTTCGAACTTATGCTACTAATTTAAGGTCGAAAATAACAAGAATTTTGCGCTCAAGTGTACGACAGAGCAATGAACGCGACTACACCGTTGTCTAGACAGACTGACTGCCGAGCCAGACATGGCGCGTACGCATCAGCCAATAGCAGGTAAGTATTTTCGCGGGAATATGTGGCGCGCTGTGGTTGGTAGATATATTTTCGCGCCTTACAAAAAATTGAGTTCTGCGCAGGTACATCGGTGTAACTTATAAAACTGGTAGTACTGTACTCCCTGCGAACTTTTTTCAAATCGTCGGTCCATCTGGCGGGGGTTGACTACCCGCCTGTTGCCATTATCAAACCTCTTAAATGGCCTTCAACTTGGCTTAACGACTTGTCTTTTTATTCATGAAATTGACACAAGCATGTTTCCTTTCAGTCCAAAGAAAATGCTGGACTTGAAGCAAGTGAGTCCAGACTTTCAACCACCAGCTTCGATGCGAATTCCTATGAAACCAAGGAATAGAGGAACTCAGAGTGTTTACAGGTAAGGTACCTACCTACTTGATTGCTGAATGAGGATTTAAAAATGTTACCGAATCTGTTAAAAAATGTAGGTACCTACGTAGTTAGAGAAGTGCGAAGCCCTTTTTCTTTTCTTTTTTTTTAAAGTGTTTGAAAATCTCCTACCGACTAAAAAACCTCACGTAACACCCAACAGCCTATGGTTGGGAGCCCCGGGTAAGCCCTCGGAAGGATGTCCCAGGACTCCCAACAGACCCACGGCCTCCGCTGCGGCATCGCCTAGGGGGTGGTTCGGGTGATATCTTTCGGGTGTGATCCCGCTTCTAAGGGGGGGGGGGGGGGGGGGCGTGCGTGAATCTCCCCTTAGTGGCTTGACAGACAAGCATACAGCTCATCTAATTAAAAGTAGTCACGGAAGCCTATGGACGTTTGCAAAACCGGAGGCGCTACACTCGCGCAGCCGACCCTGTAGACATAGATACCTTCTAAGATCCCATTTTGAAGAACCACATCCTGGGAAATCTGAGGCAGGGAGCACATTCCACAATTCCAGAGTGCGTGGAAGAAGGCCCTTATCGGACCTCACCGTGCTTTAACGCTCCGGACGTAAGTTGTGAGGATGAACACCCGGTCTGTGGCGAGCGGTGCGATGACAGAACATAGCCGTGGGCATCATGTCAAACAATTCCTCAGAGCACACGCCATTGTACAAGTATTTTTTGGTGTTCTATCGACAGGGAGTCTTCAGCGCAGACAGTACCCTGGCAGCCTGACGCGAAGGCTGCAGATAGCTGCGAGAACACCCCAGAAGTATTGTACCTAGATAAATTGGAGTGGGGTACGTACAATTACCCATTGATGCTATTGTTCAAGTGCGTGCGTCAATGTGTGTTTGTGTATGTTTTTGTGTTTTAATGTGCGTGTCTGCGTGCGTGCATGGCTTGCGAGGTGAGCGTGCGTGTGTCTTCGTAAATGAGGTTTTTTTAAAATATGGTTAGACATTTTTACACAGCATCATCCGGCCCAAACAAAACGATAAGTTCGTGCTGTGTAGGAATCTATACCGACTGATAGCCATACTTATAAATTTCTAAAAACATACATATTATACATATACAACACCCAAACTCCGGAATAAACATTTGTAGATCACACAAATATTTTACCGACCCGGGAATCGAACCCAGGACAGGACCTCACCGCAGCAGGCAGTTACGTAGTAGGTAACTATTTATTAATATGTGGTTACACTATGAATGCGCCACCGAGGCAGTCGAGATTGAAAAAAAATACTCATGATGCTGTTCAGTTGTCTCAATCCTACAACACAAGCAAAGGTGCCACTCATATTTACGCAGTGGAGAGAATCTTCGCCAGAACTCAGTGATTCAAAATATCGTTTCTTTGTCGAACTTAAACAAGTAGCCGTGAGATCGGTCTCACCAGACTGGCCCTCTCTAACACGTCTTCTAAAAAACCACGAGACCTATTGTTTTGATATTTTGTATAGGTACTCTCTCAAAATGACCAGCTATAACTGTCTGCAAAATTTCAGTATTGTAAGTCACGTGGTTTTGAAGTTATGAGTTTAATGCAACAGACAACAGACAAAATTTGGACATAAGCCCCTCTGCACTCTGTTTTATAGAGAGGGGCTAAAACTTGGAATGACCTGCCCACGCACGTGTTTGCCTCATCTTATAGTCCCGGGCAGAAGTCTTACGGACTGTGTCGATGGCCCCAAATAGCTAGATGTCGCCACGGCTTTCCATCAGGCTGGCGACGTCAATTTGGCGAGCTTAATATAAAAAAAAGCTTAGCTCAAATTGGGCTGGATAGTGTTGTGAAAGAATAATTATGTCAAAATAATGTTTTATAGGTTTTATAATTTAAGTTCCTACTTATTTAGGACCTGGATGCCCATACCGTATTGGAGATCTGCCTGCGGACTTCCATACAACGGAGATCATCAACAAGTAAGCCTATTTTGATACCTATTACATATTTGAAAGACATTTCAGCAGTTATATTTTTGTACCAAGTTCCAAGCAATATATGTTTTGCCTAATTGCCGTGTTTAAATTGGACAGGTTGCGGCTACCTACTGTTAAATATTTACACTAGTCCTATTTCAGATCTGTTCCCAGTAAGTAGGTATATAGTTAATAGTCTCTAGCTGATGTGTAAGCAATCTCTTGCCTGCATCTGAGTCGCACCAGCTTGCATGAGGTTGAACTTTATAGATCTGGGACTTCAATAGGACCACCGCTTATTGCATACCCGTTTCCACGGGAAAATACCTATTACAGGAATAAAACGTTGCTATAATGTGTTATTACAGACCTGAAAAGAATACTCTATCCCTGTAGCAATTTTCAGCTCGATCCGTTCGGCAGCTAGATAACTGCCGAACGGATCGAGCTGAAAATTGCTACAGGGATAGAGTATTCTTTAGGATAGAGTAGGTACTCTGAGCGTGATTGAGTAAAAAACATCTTCACAAACTTTCACATTGATGATTATAGATTTTTATTTTAACTTGAGCAAAATCCTACATGGATGCTATGCCGGACTCCTACGGACAAAAAACCACACGTATCCTACGTAACAGCCTATGGTTGAGAGCCCCGGGTAAGCCCTCGGAAGGATACCCCAGGACTCCCAACAGGTGATGATTATAGTAGGATTGGCATGATCCAGGATGCGTCACGCTCGCATTTGGATGGCAGTGGCAGAGAAGGGAGACTACCCGCGCTGGATGAAGAAGAGAGACGAAATCATTACTGATGTGGAGACTAAGGACTGGATATTTAGAGAGACTGTAAGTAAACACTATATAACATACATAATAATATAGTTACGCCTTTATCCCCGAAGGGGTAGGCAGAGGCATAGTATACGCCCACATTTCACCTTATTTAGATTTTTGTAGGAATTCCGTAGCGAACAAAGACTATATCTACAAAGTGAATTTTTCAAAAGGGATTGGATGGCCAAATCCGAAACTATAAGGAATAGCGAAAAATGCTCAAAGGATTCACGAGCCCGATTTTGATGAAACTTAAAACCTCATCATTAGATTTTTGAAAAACTAATAATCCTAGCTAGGAATCGAACCCATTGGTTATGAAAAAAAACTTGAGAGGTGTCAAGGGACACCGGATGAAACGAAGTTCCTTTCGATTAAAGTGAAGGAATTGTAATAAAATTTATTTTAATTTTAAAATTTTATTATAAGCAAAAACAAAAACAGAAACAAAAACAAAAAGAAAACAAATATGAAAAAAAGTGAGTGCGTGTAACCTTTACGCGCGACTGAAACTGAACAGAGCGAAACTTCTATTTGCTTTGGTGTTGCTCGTAGAGTTCATGTTCATCCCCTGGCTAGCACTAGCACTACCACTATCACTATCACTATCACTACCACTACCACTATCATTACTACTATTACTACCACTATCACTACCACTATCACTACCACTATCACTACCACTATCACTACCACTATCACTATCACTACCACTATCACTACTACTACCACTATCACTACCACTATCACTATCACTACCACTATCACTATCACTACCACTATCACTACCACTATCACTATCACTACCACTATCTCTACCACTATCACTACCAAAAGTGTCGTTACAACTTTTCGTGAGAATTTTTTCCGTCTAGCCCCCTTTCACAACGCGCGATAAGGAACTTCGTTCCAAAAAAACACACCCTATATTGTTACACCATACGATAGTGTTGCTATTAAGGAACTTATTCTGGGAAGTAATGACATACCAAGGAGATGATCATATGAGGAGGGTAGATCGCTACCAAAGACGTATGTTTTTGGTAGCAATCTACCCTCCTCCGGACATGTTTATTACGCACGTTAACAATACCGTCGTCGTTCACCGTATCACTTCCACACTAATATTGTGAAGACGATTTTTTTTTATTTTTGTGTGTGTTATTGTAATGAATTAACTCAAAAACTACTGTGCCGATTTCAAAATATCTTTCTCCATTGGAAAGCTACATTCACCCTGAGTAACATAAACTATATTTAATTCTCATATTCCCACGGAAACGGGAGCTACGCGGGTGAAACCGCGTGCCATCCGCTAGTTGTTCTATAACTGCCTTGACATTACTCCAACCTTTTTTAACCTGTTTATAGGAGATAGATGAACTCCAGGGCATTAGATTGGAACTGCTCCACCGTCTGCAGGCTGAACAAAGACAGAAACAGACCAACAAGACGAGCAGGAAACTGGCCAAGCTGTGGTTCGCCAAGAAGACTGAGATGGAGCGCAAGATCGACCATATACGAAAGACCAGGGATAGAGGTAAGCATATATAGGTACTTCTAGAATCTTCTTTACGTCTGAAGACCGACGAAAAACAGAATGAGGCCAAGAGCATGAGAAAGAAACTGGAAAAGCTTTGGTTTGCTAAGAGCGTTCCTATCATCAATTAATTAGTTAAGCCTATTAGCGTAGCATCTATTACGTTGATGGAAACACGTGATATTCACTATGAACCTCTTCTAATCGATCGTAAACAATGCGTGCCTTGCACGGCTGTTACTCTCGTAAGTGAAGAAAATCTTTCAAAAATTATTTTCTCATAGAAACGCACGTATTTCGAACGAGCGGCGCGTGCATTTAACAACCGTATCATTGAACCACTGTCAATAGTCTTGTGGATTGTAAGAGTGGCCCCCATCTGCCATGGCTTCAATCGGTCAGGGAGCATCATGAGCTAAATTTAGCTAGAAGATTGTCTTAAAGCAGATCTTGCTCCAGAACAGTAGCAGTTAGTAGTATCCACGAAGCGTTCCACGAAGGCGGCGGTCGTGTAGGCGAGGTGGCGCGCTGGCGGTTGTGTCTGAGAGCAGGCCGGGGACACGGCTCTGTGTGCCAGTCAGCCTACAACCCTACATCAGAGCTGCACGCTCCACTGCTAAGGCATCGCTCTCGAAGTGAAAACTTCTTTGCATGTTTCCCTACTCATAGGAATACTGTCAATAGCCTTGCAGATTGTGGGATTGACCCCCAATCGCTAGATGTCATCAGACCGGCAGCATCGCGAGCTAACTTTAGCTGCAAGATTGTCTTGCGGCAAAACCTGATCCAGAACTATTTTTCTGCTCTAGAACATCGCAAGCTAGTAGCGATCCACGAGGGCGGCGGTCGTGTAGCCCAAGTGGCGCGCCTGAGAGCGGCCCGGGGACACGGCTCTGTGTGCCAGTCGGCTTGCGACCCTACCGTCAGAACTTCCTGCTAAGATATTGCTCTTGAAGTGAAAACTACTTTGTGATTCCCTTTTTGCATCATTGGATTGTTAACTTTAGGTCCACTAAAACAGTATAGTCATATTTCCTATTCTACAGAGAATAGGAAATATATATGAGTGTGATCCCTCAATAGCTCCACGTCAGGAATTTCTAGCAGACGAGACGGTTGGCATCATTTTCATGTCTTGCAGCAAAACCTGATGTGGAACTATTCTTGTACTCCAGAACATCGCAAGCTAGTAGCGATCCACGAGGGCGGCGGTCGTGTGGGCCAGGTGGCGCGTCTGAGAGCGGCCCGGGGCCACGGCTTCGTGCGCCAATCCGCTTGCGAACCTTTATCAAAGCTTCATGCCCCATTGCTAAGGCTTTTTTGGCAAATTTTTTGTCAACGCACGTGTTTCCCTTCTCTAAGGATACTAGCAACAGTTTTGTAGACTGTGAGAGTGGTCTCCAATCAATAGAAGTCATCAGGCCGACAGCATGGCAAGCTAAATATTGCTAGAAGATTGTCTAGCAGCAGAACCTGATCAAGAACTATCTTTATTTTGTAGAACATCGCAAGCTACTCGTATCCTATCCACGAGGGAGGCGGTCGTGTGGGCCAGGTGGCGCGCCCGACTATAGTCTTGTGAATTGTGAGATTGGTCCCAATCGCTAGATGTGAAGATTGTCTTGCAGCAGAACGTGATCCAGAACTATTTTTCTACTCCAGAACATCGTAAGCTGGTGGCGATCCACGAGGGCGGCGGTCGTGTGGGCCAGGTGGCGCGTCTGAGAGCGGCGCGGGGACACGGCTCTGTGTGCCAGTCAGCCTGCGACCCTACGTCAGAACTGCACGCACCACTGCTGAGACATGGCTACCAGGCGCGAAGGAGACATGCGGAGATATATTATGATCCTTCTTTGTTGTGTGAGTTGGGTTTTTGGATTTTAGTTTTAAGAAATAGATAAAAGGCTATTTAAACGGCTATTCCCTGAGAGAGATACTGACAGCCTGTCACCAGTCGATAACAGTCTACTCCACTAGATACTTGTTATTTTTAAACTATCGCGGTTTTTTTACACTCATACTCTTTTAAAACCGTAAATATTTAGATACCTTTCGGCCGCCTTTAAGCTCACTGAGATCATCCATAAACTAGGCCCATGGGGTTTCAGTGACCAATCATAGACAGATCAACATTTTTTGGTGGTTTGGTTGGTCACTATTTAGACGCACCCGGGATTTCAACCCAATATCTCAGTAGCTGCAATATCATAACTTTAATACAAATCCCTTCCACATTTAGCTGCGGAAGACCACGCAGCCGTAGCAGAGCCGCCTGCCTGGCTGGACACCTGCCAGAATCTGGCCAAGAGCTGTTCTGGACATCATCTTCCAAGGGACGCTATGAAGCTCTGCGAACGGGAGACGAAGTGGAGTGAACAGTTCTTGGAGAACTTGCATAATGATCTCAAGAGTAAGTATTGCGGTTCCAATTATTGTGGACAGCTGTGTTGACTGTTTCAGACAAAAAAATAAATAAATTAGCTTGCAAAGAAGACACCAAGTTTACTCCAACTTGGTGTCTTCTTTGCAAGCACACAGTTCAATTTAGCCGTTCCTACCTGAACGCCGTCTGGGCGCCAGCCTTCAGACGACAGCAGGTCCCCTCCACATCCTAAAACCTCGTAAGCTGGTGACCACTACTCGTCCCGAGACTCCTGTCGTGGAGTCGGTAAGCAACTTGGTAGAGGGAGAATAGTGCCAGCTAATACTTTAGCCCTTATCCCTAAAAGCCACATCTTCCAGGCAACTTTACTAGCCATTTATGTAACCCATAGTCTCCTCTCTCCTAGAGGCGCGTCTGGGAGCCAGCATTCAGACGACAGCAAGTCCCGTCTACTTCGTAAAACCTCGGAAGCTGGTGACCACTCCACGCCCTGAACTCCTGTCGTGGAGTCGGTCAGCTATTTGTTAGAGGGAGATTAGCACCACCTTGGACCTTAAAATGTTATCGCTCGCTAAAAGCCATATTATTATCTTCCTGGCAACTTAACTACTCATACATTTACCCTAAAACATTAGTCTCTCTCTCTCCCAGAGGCCCGTCTGGGAGCCAGCCTTCAGACGACAGCAGGTCCCCTCCACGTCCTAAAGCCTCGGAAGCTGGTGACCACTCCACGCCCCGAGACTCCTGTCGTAGAGTCGGTCAGCTATTTGTTAGAGGGAGAATAGCACCAGCTATACTTCAGACCTTATCGCCAAAAGCCATATCTTCCAGGCAACTTTACTAGCCAATTATGTACCATAATTGGTCACCCTATCTCTCCTAGAGGCCCGTCTGGGAGCCAGCCTTCAGACGACAGCAGGTCCCCTCCACGTCCTGAAGCCTCGGAAGCTGGTGACCACTCCTCGCCCCGAGACTCCTGTGGTAGATTCGGTGAGTGACTTGGAGGAGGGAGAGCATCAAGCCGCTTTGCTGCTGCAGAAGATCATTAGAGGAAGAGCTGTGCAGTACTTGGTAAGATATTCTTCCGTATTATTTTAAGTTCAGTAAAACGACTACTAATTAACAAAAAATAGTGTCTCGTTGGACTTTTTACAGATGAATTTGAAAAATATGCTTCTCCTGTTTCTGTCTTCAGTAATTATGGCTAGGCGTTCATGATATAGTTAAACTGCTTCTGTCAGAATACACTCACCTGTCAGCCGAACCTAACGTAGAAACTTGTCACTTTTAGCGTGATATTTTAATTTTTTATTTTTCCATGGGCTAAATCGAAGCGCTCGTGGCCCCGCGGACTCAGTGTTCTGTAAACGATCACTGCAGTAAGCAACTTTCACTATGGCCGGTCCATGGATGGGTGACCATCCATGTGATCACTTTGTGACATTTATTTGAGCGTTTCCGTGCTTCGGAAGGCACGTTAAGCCGTTGGTCCCGGCTGCCAGTAAAATGGCAGTCGTTAAGCTAAGTTTAAGGCTTTATTTCAACAGCAGGCAGTCACAACCTGCGCCTATCCATTTAAACACGGCAATACGGCTCACCACCTATTACGTGGGACAAATTATACAAAGGTGAAATGTGGGCATATAATATGCCTCTGCCTAACCCTTGGGGGATAAAGGCGTGACCATATGTATGTATGTATGTACACTCGAGAGCAATGAATCCGGGTCACTTAAAGAATGTTAAAAATCTCGGAAACTAAAAATGATAGGTTAATGCAATAAATTGTATTTAATAGACAATGTAATACTCCTTAAATGAAAGTAAAAAAAATATGAGTCACCATACATTTTATTAACACAAAATTACATAAAGAAAAAACTGCCGATCTCTCCTTAAAACAAAAATAGGAAACATGAAATTTTTGAACTTTATTACGATTTTCTTGAATTTTAATACTTCGTATTGCCTCCTCGTGCTTCCATTACTGCGTTTACGCGGTTTGGCATGCTGTACACCAAGTTCCTTATACGATTTTGGGGAATATTCTCCCATTCCTCTGTGAGAGCAATTTTGAGCTCACGAAGCGTGATTGGGGGAGGGTTTCGTTGTTTTACGCATCTGCCTAGCTCGTCCCAAGCATGCTCGATCGGGTTGATATCCGGGCTGCGCGCTGGCCACTCCATACGAGTAATGTTCATCTCTTGAAGGTAGTCATTCACAATCCTACCTGTATGAGGTCGGGCATTGTCATGCATAAATATAGCATCCTCACCTAAATTGACCATAAATGGACCAACGTGATCATTGAGGATTTCTTCCACATATCTTACGCTAGTTAAAGAGCCGTTTTCTATGATCACCAGCTCTGTGCGACTTTCAGAAGAAATTCCGGCCCACACAAGTACAGACCCACCACCGTAGGCTACTTTTTCTTCGATGCATGCTTGCTTGAATCTTTCCCCTGGTCTTCGATACACTCTGTGTCTTCCATCGTGCTTGTAGAGCATAAATTTTGATTCGTCGGAGAACATAACTTTTGACCAATCTTCAATACTCCAATTTACGTGGCTCTGGGCATACCTTAGTCTCGAAATACGATGCCCACGCTCCAGTTTAGGGCCGTTTGCAGGTCTAAGGGGTTTTAAGTTAGATTCAGCAAGCCGACGTCTTACTGTCCATGCACTTGGGTTACTTCCTCCGAGGCGTCGAAACTGATTGGTGAGTTCAGTTCCTGTGAGAAAGCGATTTCGAAGCATGGTGTTCACCAAGTATCGGTCTTCTCGTGCTGTGGTACACCTGGTTCTGCCCGTTCCTGGTCTGCGTAGGTTAGAACCAGTTTCTTCGTAACGTCGGAGAACTCTTTGTACTGTTGACAGCGACACACCGACAGTCCTGGCTGTATCGCGCTGACTCCGGCCGGTTTCCAGCATTGTAAGTATTCTGGTGCATTCTTCAGGCGTAAGCGACATAATTTCAGCTTGATTAATGAATATAGAGCACTATCAACATGGTTTATGTACCCACATAAATGACAGATTACAAACAAAAGCAACACCAAATGCTGTAATTTCGTAGTTCCATCTTCGAAAGTGGCCCTTTTTCAAATTTGATTTTTTTATGATATAACTTTACAATAACTAAGAAGTTTTAATACCTTCATTTAAGGAGTATTACATTGTCTATTAAATACAATTTATTGCATTAACCTAGCATTTTTAGTTTCAGAGATTTATAGGATTCTTTAAGTGACCCGGATTCATTGCTCTCGAGTGTAGATTGAAGCCCTAATTAAAAACTTTAGTCGATCTTCAAATACTTCAAAAGCTCTGCATTGGTTGAGCTCATCATCATCAATTTCGGCACCTTATAAAACCTACCTTAGAGATAGTTTTTAGGCCACATTTTAGTCCTGTATGTCCTGTATAGGAACTCCGCTGGGTGTCCGCTAGTATGATATTAACTAGTAGTTGTATCTCTAGATGTACGAAGGCCGCACCCGAGCAGCGGAACTGACCGAGGAGTTGAAGACCACCCACGGCCTGCAGAAGGAGGATAAGATCCGCATAGCTCGCGAGGAGGCTAAGGCGAGGGAATTCAACGCGAGGAAGACTGAGACCGAACAAAAGGTTAGTAAAAGGTACTCTGCCCTTTCAGCTTCGAGGTGGTTCGACGTGGAGGAGAAGAGGCTGCAACTAATGGCGGATCTCGGCCTGGTCCTAAATCTTTTTCTTTAGAAGACTTTGTCGACATCAATAGACAGGAAAACACAGGAGTGTGCGACAGGATTTCTTTTTTTAGCCTTTCATCTCTTCAGGATGCAATATTACTATAAAGATAATTTAGACATCCCCGTTCGCCGTGAGCTCAGTAACAAATAATAAAAAAGAAATAGGTATTTTTAAAAACAAGCTAAAAAAGTATGGGATTGTCTTGTTTCATTGAGGAGTTAGTATCATATTCCACCTTCAGACCAGGTTCAAAATACCATTATATTGTATTGTCATCGAAGTTATATAAGTATTCTAAATTTTAGCTCAATCAGAGCATGAGAAGTGGGTCAAATCTCACTTGCAAAATTTGTACCTTACACATACATTGTAAAAAGGGAGGCGGTTGTTCAAGCCATTCCAAAGGTGTCTGCTGTACAAGACGCAGATTCGCCCCTGCGTCGAATACTGTTCTCACCTTTGGGATGACTCCGTGAGGTACTTACCTACTAGACGCGCTTGACGCTATGCAGAGGCTTGCTATCCGCATTGTGAATTGTCCTGAGGTAACAGGAAGCCTTGAGTCCTTGGCGCAGCGAAGAACCATAGCGTCCTTGGCTGCCTTCTACCGAATGCAAGATGACGAGAGTTCTGAAGCGATCAACAACCTGATCCCGCCCTCTCCTTTTCGATCTCCAACAACGCGTGCCGGGTAGAAGTGCCACTCATACAAAGTGGAGAGAACCTTCGCTGGAACTGAACGATTCAAGAGATCGTTCCTCTGTCGAACCATAAAAACCTGGAACGACCTGCCCGCACACGTGTTTCTCTCATCTTACAATCCCTGGTTCTTCAAGTGGAGCGTTAAGAGGCACATCACAGGGCCGCCAACTTGAGGACCACTGTCGGAAGTGGCATCCAATCGCTAGATGCGCCACGACTTTCCATCAGGCTGGTGGCGACGTCAATTTGGCGAGCTAAATATAAAAAAACAGGTTTCTCTTTCTATACAAAAATGGAATCTACTAGATAACACTAGAGGTTCAATAAAAGTGATTTTGCAATGTGCGAAATACTGGCCGAAAACTAGTTAAATTAGGGGCCGTAAACTACAACAGGTGTCCGAAAACTAGCGATATCGCCACTATTCCATATTAAATTTTTCATAAATTAATACATAAAATTGCCGTAAAAAGCGATAATATATTTGAAAAAGTTAAATTTCGAATACCTTTTCATAGCAATATTTTAGTTAGTACACCGTCTGAAACACTGTCTTGAAGTCAAAAGTTTGCTTAAGTGGCCGAAAACCCCCTAAGTCACCTTATTTATAGTCTTATAGATTGTGACAATGGCCCACAATCGCTAGATTTCGTTATGGCTTTCCATCAGGCGGCGGCTTCATTTTGACGAGCTACTTAATTATATAAAAATAAAACATATTTTCAATAATTATTTTGTCACTTTTCAGGAAGACGCAATCTCAGCGTTAGTGGATGAGCTATGCGGTGGAGCCATGTCTGCCGCTTTAGACTTCCTGGAGAAGGAACTTCGACGGCTCAAGGAAGAGAGGAGACAACACGCCTTTGTATTGATCGCATGTGAGTATTTTGTTAGGATGTAGGTTTGAAAAGATCTGCATTTAATGAGGACATGATCAAGTGTCACTCAATCTTCCCACAGAAACAGGTCAAGAAGCTGGATGGTAAAACCAAAGAAGCGAGATAATACCCGAACTAAAAAAATCTTCCTAAAAAGTGGTATAAAACTGAACCCTTTTTTTTAACGCGAGGGAAAATCCTTCATGGATGCTATGCCGGACTCCTACCGACTAAAAACCTCACGTAACGCCCAACAGCCTATGGTTGGGAGCCCCGGGTAAGCCCTCGGAAGGATGTCCCAGGACTCCCAACAGACCTACGGCCACCACTGCGGCCTTGCCTAGGGGGGGGGGGGGGGGTAAAACTTAACCCTGAGGTTAGCTCGCAGTGCTGAAAAAGTCTGTGTTAGGAGCCCTGAGCTCTTCTTTTATACACATTGAAAACTTCACTTGTACTGTTCCACAATATTTATTATTATAATACCTAACCGGTTTCGCCTTTCGGCATTCTCAAAGGCTATTTACTTATTTGGATCATAATTACACTTCTATGTACAGTATCAATAATCTCTTCTTTTATACTACTAAAGCGGCAGACAAGCTTAAGGCCCGCCTGATGGAATGTGTTCAGTAAAGCCTATGAACGTTTGCAACACCACAGGCGCTACACTCGCGCTGCCGACCCAGCAAGACCTTCTAAGACCACCTTTGAAGAACCTCAAACCCGAGGCAGGAAGATCATTCCACAATCTAAGCTTTTTGCTTTCGAGGACTAACGCGGGTCTGCTGACCGTTATGACTGCAGATGAAATACCACCGTGTGGTTTGAGTTGGCAGGAGTCCTGAATAAAATAAATTTATCTATTTTCATATTTTCTAGTCGCAAAGTATCACTTTGCACCGCTATGACGGGGCGCAAAATAGCCCTTTTCTGTTAAGAGCGTAAATTCTGTTTTCAAATTTCTTTACGATCGTAAGAAATCAGCGCGGCGCGACGCACATAGCCGTATAGTGCCAATTGTTGGTACCAACAAGTTTGATACTTTTGTTTTCCTTGATGTATTACCGGTGCCATATTCTTAGTCTAAGCGTTCATACTTTTAATTTAATTCTTATGTTAGTAATATTAGTTAATAATTATTGATTATTATGTTGCAAATTTATTGATATAAAGTGGTGATAGATATTGAGTACTTAATGCATTAGCTGACATTAATAAAATTAATAACGTTCAGCTAATATTGTTGGATATTCTCACACAACATCAGCTAGCCCAAACTAAGCTATAAGCTTGTGCTAGGGGATCTAAATCTAATCTTAATTGATAGCAGGTATTTTGTATTTATAATAACCAGATATTTATATAGAGGCATGTGCATAACAATGCACACCGTCAAGAAAAAGGTTAATTAATATTGGACATTCCGTATCGGCATTGATCGACTTTCTGGGGTCAATCATTTCGGGCAATAGACATTTGTCGTAAAAAATTAACAATTTAGATTCCATCCTTGTAGTCCAGAACTCGTCGTCTTTCGAAATATTTACTGTCTTTAAGGGCAAATTCTGCCCAGTCCACACCGCAAATCGACAAATGTTGGCTTGACTGAAAGTAATTTTAATATAATTAATTACAAATATCTATTATATACACAAGATCACTAGAAGATAAATAAACGCAGCTTCTCACCAGATATGAAGTTGGCCTTGGATTTGAAAATACCAGTCATGCTTTGTATTAACAGATCCATCTTTTCTCCATAATTTAATTTTACCCTCTGCTATGGCTTGCTCCACATCCATGTTACGCGCCGAATAGGGACATTTAATTTCAATAATACCGTCTTTGAATGTGCCATCTGGCGAAGCTCCTAAATAAAAATAATTTGCATCAATGAACAGCCCGCACTTTTGCACCACGATACCTTCTTGCAGCTCTAGTTGCCTAATGGCGACTTTTTCGTTTCTTTTGCCATATTCAATAGCTGGAATGCTACTTAATGAGTATGAATATATTAGCGATTTCACGAGTGGCGCAGAGTTGATATTAGGTCGCCTTTTGCAGACCTGAAATCATATATTTTATAAATTTAAAATCAATATTCTTTTCATTAATTCTTACTACACTTATATTAGGTAGGTACTTATTGTGAAACTTTTTTAAACATCGCTATCTAGCCTAAACTGAGTTTTAAATAGATGATAACAAATTAGTATCACAACTTGAACTTATTTGTAGTAGGATCTACACATCTAATTTATCATGAAAGGCATTAGTTTATGAACTGTTTCATGTTTTAATTTTAAATAAAATTAATCGTGGTGATAATTTACAGAAAATGTTACAATATTACTTGTGCTTTCTTTCTGGATAACATAACGGTTGCAGCATTTGGCATCCTGGGAAGTGCGTTTGTATCAAAATACTCTCGGGCTCTTATCGTGTGTTGGTCAGGCTGCCCGTCAGGTTTCTTTATAGATCCGGACAGTTCTGTCCCTGTTTGGCCAGTATTAGTCTGACTCTAGCAGAGGTTTCTCCACGACTTGGTACTTCTGTATCTCAGTCGCTACTTGTATTTTGCTTCAGCGGCCTAGTAGCCGTCCCAATCCTGGTCTGGTTCCTCACAGGTGTTCATATAGAACAGCTGCCGCATGTTCATTCTGAGCCTATCTAGTTAGGAGCCCCACTAGCTAGAGTCACTATATCTCGCATCGATGGGTACGTATTGGGGACAGGCCATTATGGTAACTACATAATAATGTTGTCACTTACGTGTATGTCAATTTGTTCAGTATTTTCGATTATGCTCTTAGTTCTCAATAGTTGTTGCAGGTTGTTGTAAGATATATTTTAACCACTTATGGTCCGAGCAAGAGGCCTCATTAGACACGTGCCAGTTCATGGCTGTTCTTGATACCTCCTCTGTGGCTAAGGTTAGATAAATTTATTGTTATTATTCTACCGCGTTTTGTAACATAATGTTAGCTCTGAGCCGTGGTTTAAGACAGTCAGTTTTGAGGTTAAAAGGCATGCAACGAGTTCCTTACCTCTGTATATTATATAGGGATTTAGCTGGAATTCTCCTTGTTCCTACTTCTACGGCGTAGAGTTTAACTACATAGCCATATTAGACAAGTCATTGGTAATTTCAATGTAAAAAAAACGTTTTATATAATTTTTTTATATCGACCATAAATATTTATATACAGGGTGAATTTTTGAAAAGGGCTTGGATGGCCAAATCCGAAACTATAAGGAATATCTAAAAACGGTCAAAGGAGTTACGAGCCCGATTTTGATAAAACTTAAAACCTCATCATTAGATTTTTGAAAAACCAATATCCTATTAGATTTTTTAAAAACCCATTATCCTAGCTGGGAATCGAACCCATTGATTTTGAAAAAAAATACACACCCTATATTATTGCACCGTAGGATAGTGTTGCTATAAAGGATCTTATTCTGGGAAATAATGACATACGGCAAACTAAAGGAAAGTGCTCATCTTTAACAAAATACAATTTATTTTCCTTAGGTTAACTGATTAATTGTTCAAAATGTAGACCATTGTTTTCAATACATAGCTGGATTCGAGACCTCAAGGATCGTACTGCATTCAATATTATTCATTTCGTTTAGAATATTCTCCATATAATCATTCTAAGCATAATTTAAAACACGGAATAGTTACTATCTATTGTGGGATTTCGAACGAACCAAATTATGATACAAAATTTAGGTACATGAAACATGAATTCTATTAAAATTCTACACTTTCCTCAAATTTGCCGTATATCATTACTTCGCAGAATTTGATCCTTATCAGCGACACCATCGTTTGGTGTAATAATAAAGGGTGTGTTTTTTTTTTCAAAATCAATGGGTTCAATTCCCAGCTAGGATTATTGGTTTTTCAAAAATCTAATGATGACATTTTAAGTTTTATCAAAATCGGGCTCGTGACTCCTTTGAGCATTTTTAGCTATTCCTTATAGTTTCGGATTTGGCCATCCAAGCCCTTTTCAAAAATTCACCCTGTATTGTAATATACGTCACAAAGTACTAAGATTGTTTGGTCACGCTAGAATTGGACTATTTTTGTTAATTTTTTCGTATTCAAAAATGGAACATCGAGCGACGTGACCACTCTCTGAAAGCCTCTCGGTGGTACTAAATCGTATTTGTTCGCGTATCTGCATTTATAGGGGTTCACAAAATACTTTGTAAAAAAAAATCTGTATCTAGTTACTTGAAACCGAATATTTTTATTGTCAAAGGAGAGGTTCTAACATAATAAGACATAATTATCATAATGATTTAAACTACAGAAACTGGTGAAAAGACTACTTTATTTTTGTGAAATTTCTCAGTATTTGAGCAATCTTTACAGTTATTTTTCTCCAAAAAAAGTAACATACCTGATATAAGGTTATTCTACAAACAGATAGCCAAGGCCCTTTGCAATTACCTCGTACCCTTTGTTTATTAAATTTACCAGTTATTTGACATGAATATAAGCATCGAAGTCGATGCAAATCGTAGGATTTGAAAAACCTTGTTCACTTTCGTTGATATTAGCCAAATGTAATCTGTTGTTACTTATAATATGTTTTATGAAACGTTAAGAGAGCTAAATTTACTAAGTATGTTAGTAAATACCATGTTTGTACGATGAATATTTAATAACTTTAAACGCATTGAAAAGTATGGTTTCTGAGCAAAACGTGGCGCGAAATATGTTAGCCCTCTTAAGAGCTTTTTAGCGGGCGGCAAAGTGATTTGAATTTGGAACTTGAAAATTTCATAGAAATCGAGCGCAAATTGCATGAATTACTCGCTGGTAAGTGTTGGCTGCACAGCGCGGTGTCCTGGGCTAACTAAAAAAAACTAAAGAGCGCTATTTATCTGTTCGTGTTCGTCATTATTAATGTTCTTGTAATCAGTAATCGTATTTCTTTGTATTCTGCAAATATAATAAGTTCTACGTCAAGTAATGAAAGTGACAATCCATGAACTCCTGGAACAATAACTATAGGTAGAAGGTAGCTACGTCGTACAAAACTTAATATACGTTTTTCTCATAGAAAGGGAATGAAAAGTAGGTAGAGTATATTACTCGAGGGCAAATTATTTTTCCCTCGGGAGGTGTACTTTAAATCTCTCACTGCGCTCAGGATTCTACGTTAGAATCCCTCGTTATGTTCGGGATTCGATTCTAGAATCTTTCGCTTCGCTCGTGATTCTAAGTAGCGCCCTTGCCGTAAAAATACTATTTTGCTCCCTTGTTATACAATCTACTATTGCAATAAAAGCCCCGCAAGTTGGTAATGCGCTGGAACCTTGTCATAATGACAGCTAAGTGACGTCATCGTGACGTAGCGCGAGCGCGCGCTGGCCTTGCGAAGCTGCGTACTGTATTTTTTTAGTACTGACTACTCGAAGCGCTCGTGGCCTCGCGGACTCAGTGTTCTGTAAACGATCACTGCAGTAAGCAACTTTCACTATGGCCGGTCCATGGATGGGTGACCATCCATGTGATCACTTTGTGACATTTATTTGAGCGTTTCTGTGCTTCGGAAGGCACGTTAAGTCGTTGGTCCCGTTTGCCAATAAAATGGTAGTCGTTAAGCTAAGTTGAAGGCTTTATTTCAACAGCAGGCAGTCACAACCTGCGCCTGTCCATTTAAACACGGCAATACGGCTCACCACCTATTACGTGGGACAAATTATACAAAGGTGAAATGTGGGCATATAATATGCCTCTGCCTACCCCTTCGGGGATAAAGGCGTGACGATATGACTGCTCGACGGACATACGTCACCAAGTGGTCGCCAAGATGGCCGCCAAGCGCAATATCAACGTGCAGGGCTTATACCTCACTGCTTTTCTGAGCAATCCTCTTGCAGTCGAAGTAATATTTCACACCATATCTTCACGAACAATGTAGACCATATCAAATCTCTTCAATATTCCAGTACGGGAAAAGACGATGCGCGAAGCTGCAGAAGCTGGCAGAAGACAGAAAGAAGAACGTCGTAGGAGAGAACATGACGAAATGTTTAAACAGGTAAGATGCTTGAAGGTTTTCTGATGGAGAAATTTAGCAGTACCTTATTAGGATAATTATATAGCCCCGTGTGGCGACGGGTAAGAGTGCAAAATGTCGCCACCCCAATACTTCCAAAGGATGTCGTAAGAGGCGACTAAGGGAACACTTTCGCAAAGAGATCCGTTGCGTAAAGAAGGAAAACTCTAAATGAAAAAGTAAAATGACAATCGTTAAGTCCAGTTGAAGACCTTATGGGCGGCTTGAAAAGTTTCAACTGCGGGTCGTCGCGACCTCCGCCTGTCCATTTCAACACGGCAATAGGCTATACGTATTATATACCTATTACGTGGGACATAAAACTATAAGGTGAAATGTGGACGTATACACTGCCTCTGCCTACCGCCCTACCTCTTTGGGGATAAAGGCGTGACTATATGTATGTATTAGTATAGAATATATTATATAATCTGTGGTATTAGGATACAAGGAATCTGTTTGCTGCCTGATACATAGAATCTTCATGTATTACTCTCGCGCGGTTAGTTGAGGCACGCTTGGGAAGAAACTCTTCCTAACCGTGACTCAACATGTCGCACACGCGTTGTAATTGGTGGCGAATACATTCATCTCATCAGTTTGCGCCTTACTGAAATTGTCGTCAACTGCTGACCATAGGCCTCATTGAAGATGTCAATGTTCGACAACTCCGGCAGAGAGTTCCAACTGTCTATTGTTTTGTTTTTATACTACTTAGGTGGCAGACAAGCTTACGGCCCACCGGAAGGTTGGTAACCGTAGCCTATAGACGTTTGCAACACCAGAGGCGCTACACACGCGCTGCCGACCCGGGCGCAGCTTGTGACGACCCACAGTTGAAATTTTTCAAGCCGCCCATAAGGCCTTCAACTTGGCTTAACGACTGTCATTTTACTGACAACCGGGACCAACGGCTTATCGTGCCTTCCGAAGCACGGAAACGCTCGTAAATAAATGTCACAAAGTGGTCCACGTGGTGGTCACCCATCCGTATCCGGCCATAGTAAATGTTGTTTACTGCAGTGATCGTTTACAGAACACTGAGTCCGCGGGGCCACGAGCGCTTCTATTGTATTGTGCGACAGAGAAACAATCTTTTGAATAGCTAATGTCTGATAAAGATTCTCTACTCCAATACAGCTCTCACAAAAGTACAACTTTGTATGGTTCTACCAGGTGTTAGGCGTGACACAAGGAACAGTGGATGCCTACTTGAAACAGATCATCACGGAGGGAGTAGAATTAGCTGCTGAAGAGGACGCTGTGAAAGCAGCCATGGAACAAGCCGACGAGATCGACCGGTCTATGAAGGAGAATAGCTCTATGTGAGTGTTGAGACCTCTCTCTCTATCTCTCTCTTCGCATTATTTAACGTGAGGAATTCTTACACGGATGCTTTGCCGGACTCCTACCGACTAAAAACCACACGTATCTAACACCCTCCGGTTGGAAGCCCTGGGTAAGGTCAAAGTCCACTTAATCGACTCTGCTCCAACACCGCTCCCACCCAACACTGCCCTAAAAGAAGACTACTGCTCGCAGTCTACGCGGCGACAGCTAGCACGCACCCAGCAGTTCACACGGCGACAGCTAGCAGGCGGCCAGCTGTCCACCCGCCGACCGCTCTCGCCTTCCGCAATAGACACAGTTCGCGATCGGTGCCGGTGCGGCGACTGCTAGCAGTGAGCGCGCGGGCACCGCGCCGACCGCTCGTCTACAACGCACGCCCAGCGAGGCGTCCACTCCCGAGCAGCCTGACGGCGGTAAGCTCGCTGAAAGCGAGCTGTCTGCTAATTCATGATGGCAATGTAAAATATATCTATAGAGCGAAATTTAAAGCCTATATTTGAATTATTTTATTTTTGCCGGGTGGGAGCAGAGTCGTTTGAGTGGGCTTTGACCTTAACCCTCGGAAGAATAACCCATGACTCCCAACAGATCTCTCTCTTTAATGATCCAGATTTTTAGGGTTCCGTATCGAAAGGGTAAAAAACGGGACACAATTCATGAGACTTCGCCGTCCATCTGTCTGACTGTCTGTATCTCATGAACGGTGATAGCTAGAGAGCTGAAATTTTCATAGATTACATAATCTATGAAAATTTCAGCTCTTTCTGTTGGCGCTACAACAACAAATACTAAAAAAATTAAGAGGCTTCCATTCAATAAACGTGATTTTTTTTGCATAAGGGCAACAAAAAAGCGCTCGAAATACATACAGAATATCGAACTGTGTGTTTTCGTTAAATTTCAATAATTTAATTTAAAAAAAATAGACATTTAGGGGGCCCCTATACAAATAACGTGATTTTTTGTCAAAACAGGTCAGACCTTCTCACACAACATCATCTAGCCCAAACAAAGCCATAAGCTTGTGCTATGGGATCTAGACAACTGATAGACATTCTTATATATTTCTAAATACATACAAAATATAACATAGAAAACACCCAAACTGCGGATCACACGAATATATGGACCGACCCAAGAATCGGGCCCATGACCTCCAGACGGCACTGCAGGCGGCAGTAGGCTTCCGTCCTAATAAAACTAATTAAACATTTTTTTTCTGTTTTTAGTAGATATTTGTTGTTTGGCAACAACAGAAAAACGTACATATCTGTGAATATTACAGCTGTCTAGCTATCACGGCTTAGGGGACAGACAGACAGAGACACGGGCAACGGAGTTCTCAGTAACAGGGTACCGTTTTACCCTTTAGGCACGGAACCCTAAGAAGAAAGAAAAAGGAAAAGAAAATTTAAATTAATTTTCTTTTCTTTCTCCCTCCATCTCCTAGATCCACAGCAGAACAAAATGAGTTGGTGGCGGAGTTAGTCCACCAGTTCCTCCTCCCCCACACGCACCAGACAGCTGCGAGGCACTACATCACCAAAGTTCAGAACGCGAAGCTTGAAGCCGCCAGGAAGACTATCTTTGGATTGCTGGATGATGCTGAGATTAAAGAAGGTAGGAGTGTTTTGGTGACATCTAGCGACTGACGATATCCAGCTACTGGCGGCATGTACTGCGTTGGGCGCCACTCGTACAGTCTACAGCAGAATGGATCGAGCTGGGGGCGGAGTTAGTGAACCAGTTCAAAGTTAGAATGAACTTTTCTTTATAAATTTAGTCGCAAAAATCCATCTAGCGACTGGGAGCCACTCTCACAGTCCAGGGCAGTATAAAATGAGTTGGTGGCGGAGTTAGTCCACCAGTTCCTCCTCCCCCACACGCATCAGACAGCCGCGAGGCACTACATCACCAAGGTGCAGAACGCGAAGCTTGAAGCCGCCAGGAAGACTATCTTTGGATTGTTGGATGATGCTGAGATTAAAGAAGGTAGGAGTGTTTTGGTGACATCTAGCGAGTGACGATATCCAGCTACTGGCGGCATGTACCGCGTTGGGCGCCACTCGTACAGTCTACAGCAGAATGGATCGAGCTGGGGGCGGAGTTAGTGAACCAGTTCAAAGTTAGAATGAACTTTTCTTTATACATTGTTGCAAAAATCTATCTAGCGACTGGGAGCCACTCTCACAGTCCAAGGCAGTATATAATGAGTTGGTGGCGGAGTTAGTCCACCAGTTCCTCCTCCTCCACACGCACCCCAACGCGAAGCTAGAGGCTGCCAGGAAGACCATCTTTGGATTGCTGGATGATGCTGAGATTAAAGAAGGTAGAGTAGTTTTTTTGGAGATATCTAGCGATTGGTGACTTCAAGCGATTGGAGGTCACTTTTACCGTCTACAGCGGAATAGGTCGAGCTGGTGGCGGAGTTAGTCTACTAGTTCCTATTACATTTTTGGAGTTTTGGATGATGCTGAGATTAAAAGGTAGGATGATTGTGTTTTGGATTGGGGATCACTCTCACAGTCTACAGCGGAGTTGAACGAGCCAGGGGCGGAGTTAGTTTACTAGTACCAACTACATCTTTCAAATACAGGATGAATTTTTGAAAAGGGCTTGGATGGCCAAATCCGAAACTATAAGGAATAGCTAAAAATGCTCAAAGGAGTCACGAGCCCGATTTTGATAAAACTTAAAATCTCATCATTAGATTTTTGAAAAACCAATAATCCTAGCTGGAAATCGAACCCATTGATTTTGAAAAAAAAAAACACATCCTTTATTATTACACCATAAGATAGTGTCGCTGATCAGGATCAAATTCTGCGAAGTAATGATATACGGCAAATTTAAGGAAAGTTTGGAATTTTAATAGAATTAATATTTCATGTACCTAAATTTTGTATCATAATTTGTTTCGTTCGAATTCCCAGAATAGATCGTAACTATTCCGTGTCTTAAATCATGCTCAGAATGATTCTTTGGAGAATATTCTAAACGGAATCAATAATATTAAATGCACTATGATCCTTGAGGTCTCAAATCCAGCTATGTATTCAAAACAATGGTCTACATTTTGAACAATTAAGCAGTTAACTTAAGAAAAATAAATTGTATTTTGTTAAAGATGAGCTCTTTCCTTTAGTTTGTCGGTTATCATTACTTCCCAGAATAAGATCCTTAATAGCAACACTAACGTATGGTGTAATAATATAGGGTGTGTTTTTTTTTCAAAATCAATGGGTTCGATTCCTAGCTAGGATTATTGGTTTTTCAAAAATCTAATGATGAGGTTTTAAGTTTCACCAAAATCGGGCTCGTGACTCCTTTGAGCATTTTTCGCTATTCCTTATAGTTTCAGATTTGGCCATCCAATCCCTTTTGAAAAATTCATCCTGTATATGATGATGCTGAGAATAGAGAAGGTAGGATGAGTGTTTTGGAGAAATCTAGCGATTGGCGATATCTAGTTACTGGAGGCCACTCTCACAGTCCATGGCGGTATAGAATGAGCTGAAGCGGAGATTGAAGAAGGTAGAATGGATTCTTACTTCATATAGTTAGCTCGCGAAAGCCTATCGAGCCATTGGGGGCAACTCTCACTGTTCACGGTGGTTAAAAGGAGTTGGTACCGGAGTTAGTCGACCAGTTCCTCCTCCCTCACATGCACCAGACAGCCGCGAGGCACTACATCACCAAAGTGCAGAAATTGAAGCTTGAAGCCGCCCAGAAGACTATCTTCGGAATGCTGGATAATGCCAAGATTAAAGAAGGTAGGATGGGCTCTTTTCTTTATGTATGTATATTTGGCTCCAAAGAACTGGCGACATCTAGCGATTGGGGGCCACTCTCACAGTCCAGGGCCGAAAGACCTAGAATCGACTAACTTCGGACTGCTGGATGATGCTGAGGTTAAAGAAGGTAGGATGAGCGTTTTGGAAACATCTAGTGACTCTTACAGTCCATAGCGCAATGAATTGAGGGGGGGGCGGAGTTACAACATCTTTGAACAGTACCTACAACATCTTTGAACTATTGGAAGACTGCTAAGATTAAAGAAGGTAGGTAGGATGAGTATTGTGGAGACATCTAGCGATTGGCTACATCTAACGATTGGGGGCCACTCTCACAGTCCAAGGCAGTATATAATGAGTTGGTGGCGGAGTTAGTCCACCAGTTCCTCCTCCCCCACACGCACCAAACAGCCGCGAGGCACTACATCACCAAAGTGCAGACCGCGAAGCTTGAAGCCGCCAGGAAGACTATCTTTGGACTGTTGGATGATGCCGAGATTAAAGAAGGTAGAATGGTCTTTTGAAGACATCTTTTTTATTTTTTTTTTATATTCAGCTCGCCAAATTGACGTCGCCACGATGGATAGCCGTGGCGCATCTTGCGATTGGGGGCCACTTCTTACAGCGGTCCTCAAGTTGGCGGCCCTGTGATGTGCCTCTTCACGCTCCTCTTAAAGAACCCGCAGGCTTATTACGTATGTTACAATAGGCAAGCGACAGCGATAATCTCGCGGAAATCGCGCGATAATCGCTGTTTGTTGACTGTTTCGTATTACGTATCAACGATCGTTTTGCCATAGCCAACTAGCGACGGTGCTGCCTCTGTAGGACAATCCGTAAATTAAAAAGTGTATTTGTGCTATACTGCGGCAGCGATCTGGCGATAATTTCGTATTACGTATCGTTTTTGACAACCTCCAGGCAGCGATTTCGATATTTTATTAGTATATGTGTGTACTGAGAGACCACTTTCATTTTTTGCGGATTTTTGCAGTTTACCTAACAATAGTGCTGCGAGCACGTGTTCGGACGCGCTTTCTAACCGATCACTAAGCTTTACAAATATTTTCGCAAATAATACTACGCACTATTGTTAGTTAAACTGCAAAAATCCGAAAAAATAAAAGTGGTCTCTCAGCACACACATACACTAATGAAATGCCCAACAGAAGTGTCATTTACCAGTTTTCAGTAATCGCCACGTAATTGTTTATGGCGCTAGTTTCGTAGTGATAAGTGTGACGTAGCGATTAGCGAACGATTCGCTATAGAATTTACCATAATACCATTTTTTCCGCCACCAGCGATAAATCGTGCGATGATTGCGCAATGATTGCGCGATTATCTCTGATCGCTGTTTTATACGTAATCAGCCTGCCGGGGTTGTAACATGAGGGAAACACGTGTGCGGGCAGGTCTATCTAGCGATTGGCTACATGTAGCAATTGGGGACCAGTTTTATAGTCTACAGCGGAATTGATCGAGCTAGTGGTGGAGTTAGTCTACTAGTTTCTACTACAGCTTCGGACTTTTGGATTATGCTTAGGTTGAAGAAGGTAGGAGAAGTGTGTCTTGGAGACATCTAGCGGTTGGCTACATCTAGCGATTGGGGGTCACTCTCACAGTGTACAGCGGAGTTGAACGAGCCAGGGGCGGAGTTAGTCTACCAGTACCTACTACATCTTTCAACTATTAGATGAAGCTGATATTAGGGAAGGTAGGATGAGTATTTTAGAGACATCTAGCGATTGGCGACATCAAGTTACTGGAGGCAACTCTTACAGTCCACGGCGGTATAGAATGAGCTGGGGGCGGAGTTACTCCACCAGCTCTTCTTACTATAAATAATGCTGAAATTAAAGAAGGTAGAATTGATTCTTTTTTATATAGTTAGCTCGCGAAAGCCTATCGAGCCATTGGGGGCAACTCTCACAGTACACGGTGGTATGAAACGAGTTGGTGGCGGAGTTAGTTCACCAGTTCCTCCTCCCCCACACGCACCAGACAGCCGCGAGACACTACATCACCAAAGTGCAGAACGCGAAGCTTGATGCCGCCCGGAAGACTATCTTTGGGTTGCTGGATGATGCTGAGATTAAAGAAGGTAGGACGGTATTTTGAAGATATCTAGCGATTGGCTACATGTAGCAATTGGGGGCCAGTTTTACAGTCTACAGCAGAATTGATCGAGGCAGGGGCGGAGTTAGTCTACCAGTACCTGCAGCATCTTTCAGCTATTGGATTATGCTGAGATTAAACAAGGTAGGATGAGTGTTTTAGAGACATCTAGCGATTGGCGAAATCAAGCGACCGGAGGCCACTCTCACAGTCCATGGCGTTATAGAATGAGCTGGGGGCGGAGTTACTCCACCAGCTCTGCTTACTTTTACATAATGCGGAGATTGAAGAAGGTAGAATGGATTCTTTCTTTATATATAGTTAGGTCGCGAAAGCCTATTGAGCCACTGGGGGCAACTCTCACTGTTCACGATGGTGTAAAACGAGTTGGTGGCGGAGTTAGTTCACCAGTTCCTCCTCCCCCACACACATCAGACAGCCGCGAGGCACTACATCACCAAAGTGCAGAACGCGAAGCTTAAAGCCGCCAGGAAGACTATCTTTGGATTGCTGGATGATGCCGAGATTAAAGAAGGTAGGACGGTATTTTGAAGATATCTAGCGATTGGCTACATGTAGCAATTTGGGGCCAGTTTTACAGTCTATAACGGAATTGATCGAGCTAGGGGTGGAGTTAGTCTACTAGTTTCTACTACAGCTTCGGACTTTTGGATTATGCTTAGGTTGAAGAAGGTAGGAGAAGTGTGTTTTGCAGACATCTAGCGGTTGGCTACATCTAGCGATTGGGGGTCACTCTCACAGTCTACAGCGGAGTTGAACGAGCCAGGGGCGGAGTTAGTCTACCAGTACCTACTACATCTTTCAACTATTAGATGAAGCTGATATTAGGGACGGTAGGATGAGTATTTTAGAGACATCTAGCGATTGGCGACATCAAGTTACTGGAGGCAACTCTCACAGTCCACGGCGGTATAGAATGAGCTGGGGGCGGAGTTACTCCACCAGCTCTTCTTACTATAAATAATGCGGAAATTAAAGAAGGTAGAATTGATTCTTTTTTATATAGTTAGCTCGCGAAAGCCTATCGAGCCATTGGGGGCAACTCTCACAATTCACGGTGGTATGAAACGAGTTGGTGGCGGAGTTAGTTCACCAGTTCCTCCTTCCCACACATCAGACAGCCGCGAGGCACTACATCACCAATGAGCGGAATGCGAAGTATGAAGCCGCCAGGTAGACTATCTTTGGATCGCTGGATGATGCTGAGATTAAATAAGGTAGGATGAGTGCTTTGGGAGATGTCTAGCGATTGGCTTTATGTAGCCATCGGGGGCCACTTTTACAGTCTACAGCGGAATTGATCGAGCTAGGGGTGGAGTTAGTCTACTAGTTCCTACTACAACGTTGGACTTTTGGATGATACTGAGGTTAAACAAGGTATGTTTTAGAAACATCTAGCAATTGGCGACATCAAGCGACTTGGAGGCCACTTTCACAATCCATGGCGGTATAGAATGAGCTGGGGGCGGAGTTACTCCACAAGCTCTTCTTACTTTTACATAATGCGGAGATTAAAGAAGGTAGAATGGATTCTTTCTTTATAAAGTTAGCTCGCGAAAGCCTATCGAGCCACTGGGGGCAACTCTCACAGTCCAGGGCAGTATAAAATGAGTTGGTGGCGGAGTTAGTCCACCAGTTCCTCCTCCCCCACACGCACCAGACAGCCGCGAGGCACTACATCACCAAAGTGCAGAACGCGAAGCTTAAAGCCGCCAGGAAGACTATCTTTGGGTTGCTGGATGATGCTGAGATTAAAGAAGGTAGGATGAGCTCTTTTCTTTGTGTATGAAATATATAATATATGTAGCTTCAAAGAGCCGGTGACAGTACAGAGCCGAAAGGACCTAGAAGCCGCGTGGAAGACTATCTTTGAAATGCTGGATGATGCTGAGGTTAAAGAAGGTATGATGAGCGTTTTGGAAACATCTAGCGGTTGGCGACATGTAGCAACTGAGGGTGACTGTGACAGTCTCCATTGGAATGGATCGAGCCGGGGGCGGAGTTCGTCTACCAGTACCTACTAGATCTTTGGACTTTTGAATGATGCTGAAGTAAAAGAAGGTAGGATGAGTGTTTTGGAAACATTTAGCGGTTTGCAACATATAACCACACGCATGTCGTTCATTCATTCATCCATCCATCCATTCATTCAATTTGCCGACGAATGAAGCAATTTGTAACTATAACTGTAATGATGAATTCAGAGATCTGCGAGCGATGTGGCCGCCTGGCACAAGGCGAGTGCCACTGCTTCGTGTGTCCTATATCTGTGGAGCCGGTAGAGACTGTCCACAGGGATGATTATCGGTGGAAGTTCACCAGGCGTTAGTAGCTCACAAATATTTTACTAGAAGTATACAACTGTAGCGAATAGAGCATTTTGTTGTAGGTACTTACTTCTAATTAAAAGCGTTATTAGTTCGCTAGTCCAGTGTTCTGTAAATAATCACAGCGTAGTTGGTTTTTATTTGCCATAATATCACAGGGTGGAAACTCCATACAAATGATTCGTTTTGAATTCTGTCATCGTATAGAGCTTGAATGTGTGTATTCTGTATTTCAATAGCTTTGCGCAAAAATGTAAACAAACACATTTGATCCTATATATCCATAGTTACTTGCAATTGAGTATTCACCCTCATTATATTCCAGTATCCAGGGTCATACGGTGTTCTTACAAACATTTCGACACCAAATAACTCCTTTATGATAGTTTATTTTCATTTAAAATACCTACTCAGGATAGTAAAAAATTCGATGATTTGTTTTACTATATTTTTCTTCTCATCTGTCTTAGACAACGATTGTCAAAACATGACATGTTTACATTATTGCCAGATCGAGCAGGATTGGACTATACCAATAAGGCTAAGCAAATGTTCCCTCACGACACCCGCCAACTATAATGACAGCTGTGGCGGGACTGGCGGGGGTGGGGAAGCTTGGTCAGTGAGGGGCAGGGAGTTGCCTATCTGTGTGTAATATATTCTTTGGTAAGGGAACGCACAGAATAACTAATACGTATACGACAGAAACATACGCGTGAATAATTCGCAATGCCTAAAGCAGTCTCTAACAGTAGACCATTTGGTAAATAAATGGTTCTCTTATGTTGACAGTGCGTCCTCAACCGCCAGAGAAGACTTACGTGGAGAAATATCCGATGTCGCATGAAGCAAGGCAACTTTTGGGAGCGATCGTTCAAGACGGTTAGTATTGTATCTTATGACTGCCGTATTCGACCTTGACAAATCCTAAGGCAATTCGAAGGATTGCAGCGTACGCTTTTGCCGGATTTCATTCGATTCTAATAATACATTATATTACTGTTATAAAATCTGAGGGGTTTTAAGAAAAAATCTAGCCGTAAAATATTGTTCTAAAGACCTATATCTATTTTATGACAAGTTTTTATGAGGATTAAACTAATTTATTTAGATAAAAAAGTACATTACTTGTTGAGATTTTTGCAATATTTGTCATTTTTCGAGAGCGATTTCGATCGAATAAAGTATTCCTAATCGTGTTTTGAACCGTTAAAAAAGCAAGAGTATCTAATAAATTACAATTATAAAGTTTTATCAGATCAAATCAAACAATATTCACTAAGTAGTATAAAGTTCACCCGAAGACGAGTGTCCAGAAAAATCCAGGTAATGAAATAAAAACTGCGATGATTAAGTGACTTCAGTATTCTATGTAATGACTTGTTACAATGAGGGTTTCGAAGTGAGCCTTTTACTTAGAACTAAAACCCCTATACATAGTTATGGAGCATCCTAATTACTAAACTCGACTTGCTGTAATAATTTTAGTAAGCGTTTCGCAACAACGAGTCTCTTTCCAACATACAAGCCTTAGCAGGGGCTTCAAGGAATAGGTTGAGCTATTACCGTCGCGCTCATTTCGCAGAAAGCAATTGATGAATTGCTACAAAGAAAGAAAGAAAGCTACCCAAAAAACTTTCTTCCTTCTTGTTTCTTCTTCATGTCTACAACAAATCTTGATTTTAAGAAAAAAGAAAAATAGTTTTAGCGGCTATTTCAAGACAAAAAACGGAATATTTCAAATATTTTAGGTTAGGGCATCTGGTCCGGCAAACCAGAAGACGCAGGTTCGATTCCTGCTCGAGACCAAAAAAAAATTTAGCATATTAATTGAATCGCATATTGCAGAAAAGGCATCAGTCCAAATTTCTCATAAACTAAACTTTGTTCTATGAAACGTTCATCGAAGGTAAATCGAGCGTTTTGTCCAAAAACGATATTAGTCCGTGCAATATCGAGTATTCTAGGTGAGCACAAAGTTTGCAGTATGCATTTAAAACTGCTTCCAGAAAAAATAACTCTTTTTTACTCATTTCCCAAAACTAATTAAAATGTGACTAAGACCCTTTCTGCATTATATGATTCAGTTGTTGCTATTTTCAAAATTATCTCAAATTTTTTTATTTTTTTTTGGTACGGAACCCTCCGTGCACTATTTCTATTCGCACTTGGCCGGTATTTCAAATTATTTAGAAGTTAGTACTCAAGCAGGGTCGCGTTTATTTCTAGTAAAACAGTCGCATTATAAATTAAACATTGTCCTTCCAGCGGTAGTAATGTCCCGCGACGAACGCGCTAGGAAGTGCGCCGTGTATCGTGATGTAAAGGACATCGTGATGGATCGTATCGACGCCACGGGGGAGGCGAGAGGATTTATTGATAAAGGTGAGATTTATTAACTTCTTCATAGTACGGTTTTTTCGTGTGAGGCTAGCATGCCTCAACTAAACCGCATCTTTGATGGGTAGATCGGGTGCTATACCGCATCTTTGGTGGGTTGTTCGGGTGCCATACCGCATCTTTGGTGGGTTGTTCGGGTGCAATACCACATCTCTGGTGGGTTGTTCGGGTGCTATACCGCATCTCTGGTGGGTTGTTCGGGTGCTATACCGCATCTCTGGTGGGTTTTTCGGGTGCTATACCGCATCTTTGGTGGGTTGTTCGGGTGCTATACCGCATCTTTGGTGGGTTGTTCGGGTGCTATACCGCATCCTTGGTGGGTTGTTCGGGTGCTATACCGCATCTTTGGTGGGTTGTTCGGGTGCTATACCGCATCTCTGGTGGGTTGTTCGGGTGCTATACCGCATCTTTGGTGGGTTGTTCGGGTGCTATACCGCATCAGTGGTGGGTTGTTCGGGTGCTATACCGCATCTTTGGTGGGTTGTTCGGGTGCCATACCGCATCTTTGGTGGGTTGTTCGGGTGCTATACCACATCTTTCGTGGGTAGTTCGGATGCTATACCGCATCTTTGGTGGGTTGTTCGGGTGCTGTACCGCATCTTTGGTGGGTTGTTCGGGTGCTATACCGCATCTTTGACGGGTTGTTCGGGTGCTATTTCGCATCTTTAGTGGGTTGTTTGGGGGTTATCCCGCTTCTTGGGGCGGTGGGTGCCAATGGTCTTCGGCGAAGACAATTCTACGGCGCCTTATGGAGATCTAGATGCAATGGTAGGTTGGATGATTTAAAATTTCCATGTAATTTGTGTTTCCATTAGTGAACCTACTACTTACACATGAAATTGACTCAGAAATGAAATAAGCAACCTAAAGTTACCAGGGCGGCGCGGGCATACTGCACCGTCTCCTACGAGGCGGCGTGCCTCATTGGCGGTAGCCCCCCCTGGGATCTCGAGGCGGGAGTCCTGAAGAAGGTCTACGAGGAGAGCGCCCTGTTGCGTAGTAGTGGAGGATGTCCGCTCCCGGAAGACATCAATCGCTGGAGAAGGTCGGCTCGCGACGATCTCTTCCAGGAGTGGACCAATAGGTTGGAGGATCCTTCCGCGAGCGTGCGGCTCGTGGGGGCCGTCCGGCCCGTCCTTCGCGCTTGGGTGGAGAGGACACACGGAGCGCCGGCGTACCACCTCACGCAGCTTCTCACAGGACATGGCTGTTTCGCCAAGTATCTGTGGGAGGTGGTGGGCGTGGAGTCGGATCCTGTGTGCCGTCACTGCCCGAGCGGCGCCGTAGACTCGGCGGAGCACACTCTCGCCGAGTGTGCGGCGTGGGATGGGCCGCGTATAGCCCTCTCGGGCATTATCGGCAGGGACCTGTCGCTGCCGGCTGTGGTGCGAGCCATGGTCGGCAGCCAATCGTGCTGGGCCGCCGTTGCCTCGTTTGCTAGCGAGGTGATGGTGGCTAAACGAGAGGAGTTGCGAGTTCGGGAGCGTGCTGGTCAGACGCTCCCGCCACGCCGTCCCGTTCGGGGGCGCCGCATGGCGGCGTGGATGCGCGCCCCCGACTAGTTCCTTGAATCGTGGGCGGTGGTCGGGGGACCCCGCCCACGATGATCAAACAGTGGTAGGCACCTCCCCGTGTTCCGGGGGTGCCTTGTTCGATTCGGGGGCGCCTTACGCCCACCCGCTCGACTGCTCTCTACCCCCTCTGCTTACAGAGGGGCATCCGAGAGCAGTACGACGCCATCGGAACTTATAACTCCTTTACGAGTTCAGGGAGGGGGCAGACCATCAAGTCCCCCCCGTGGAGAGTCCCTACGTAATGGGGCGACCCTTTGCCGGGCCGCAGTGATTTATCCACCGGCCTATCCTGTGACCCGGTTAAGGCGAGGCGGAACACCGCGGGGTTTAGTGGGTAGGACGGTCCCGCATATCAGACCGTGAGTCCCACACGAAGCCGTCTTGTTCCCCCGAAACAAGGCGGCGAAGTGCCTAACCTGCAGTCCCCGCGTAAAAAAAAAAAAAAAAAAAAAAAAAAAAAAAAAAAAAAAAAAAACCTAAAGTTACCAATAAAGTAAATTTCGGTTGGTACTATAAACATATTTTTCGTTTCAGTATTTAAATTAATAATACCTATTACTTAGAGTGATTTCTAAGTTCGGTACCTACAAAAATAGATTATAATTTAGAATAATACTTGGACACATTTGTAAGTAAGTTATTTTTCAAATTCCAGCCATCGACATAGCGACGGGCGTGCTGACAGCGCCTGTCAAGAGAAGCGACTACCGTCATCTGATGACACGTGTCGTTACCGACGCTCTGGAGAGGACTGAACCTTATCCCACGGTGCCTTGTGAGTATTATACTTTTTTTTAAATATTTGTTGACAATCACACATAATAAATAAATAAATAATAATAAATATTGACGGACATTTCACACAACGCTATCTGATCCCAAAGTAAGCTAGGAATAACCTGCTTGTGTTATGGGTATCAGACCACGGATATTAATACTTATATACTTTTAAATACATACATATTATACATAGAAACACCCAGACTCTTGAGACAAACATTTATGGGTCACACAAATATTTGTCTCCGGTGGGAATCGAACCCACGACCTCCAGCGCCGCAGGCGGTATCACTACCGACTGCGCCACAGAGGCAGTCAAGGCAATCACACACAACATCATCAAGCCCAAATTAAGTAAGCTAATATAAGCTTGTGCTAGATCTAGACGACTGATAGACTTACTTATATATTTCTAAATACATACATACTATAGATAGAAAACACCCAAATACCGAAACAAACATTTGTGGATAACACAAATATTTGGACTGACCCGAGAATCGAACCCAGGATCTCCTGCGTGGCAGGCGGTTGCAATAGTGACTGCGCCACAGAGGCAGTCAAATATAGTAGGTATAATTATACTTATATATTATACCTACTTATACGTGCTTCGGAAGGCACGTTAAACCGTTGGTCCCGATTGCCAGTAAAATGGCAGTCGTTAAGTCAAGTTGAAGACTTTATTTCAGCAGCAGGCAGTCACAACCTGCGCCTGTCCATTTAAACACGGCAATACGGCTCACCACCTATTACGTGGGACAAATTATAAAAAAGGTGAAATGTGGGCATATAATATGCCTCTGCCTACCCCTTCAGGGATAAAGGCGTGACCATATGTAAGTATATATTAAATCACTCTTTTCATTTCTATAATAAAACAATTACGTAGAGCAGTGGTTCCCAAATTTGACTGGGGTCCGACCCCAACATTGAAAATTACAAAATTCTCATATATCTCTACGGCATTCGTCCAATATATACCTTGAGCACTACTTACTAATTATGAAAAAACAAAGAGGCTTTTTTAATTAGAAGGTACCTATATCTTAATCTTCTATAAACCCAATCCTTAGGCGTCGTCTAAACGAACGAGAGAATCGCGGCGATAGATTGTATGGAAATACATAGAACCACAATAATACTGTCGAGATTCTCTCGCTTGTGTATACGGCCCTTTACAGGGCGTTCCTCTGTATACTTATATCTTTATTCCACTGCATATAACCTTTGATTCCTGTAACTCTCAGGCCCTAGAGAACTCCCATCGGAGATAAGGCGCCTAGCGGATGAAGAGACAGCTCGCCAGGACCCCTACTGTCACTGCGAAGAAGACCAAACCAAGATCAAATTTGGTAAGCATTCCAGATTTCTACCACAATTCTATTAGTTGTTTTGTGATTCTGTGAGTTGACCTTATTGTACTGGATGATGCCGTAATTCTGTTGCAGTTTTTGTTTTTTATTTATTTTATATTAAGCTCTTCAAATTGACGTTGCAACTGATGGAAAGCCGTGGCGCATCTAGCGATTGGGGGCACTCTCACAGTCCGTAAGACTTCAGTTAGTGGTCCTCAAGTTGTCACCCTGTGATGTGCCTCTTCACGCTCCGCTTGAAGAACCCGGGATTGTATGATGATGTAGCCATGTGTTTTTCCAGACTATTATAAACTCTGTATCATCAGGTTTCGTTCAGACGTTAAAGCATGATTAAATAACAAATATCCAAACATCTTCACAAATTTTGACATTTTATAATAGTAGTAGGCTTTGACGGTAGTTTCTAATTTATTAATTTAATTTATTTATCTAATTTATTAGTTTACTAGTTAGTTGTATTAGTATAGATATACTAATATTATAAAGAGGAAAGATTTGTTTTTTTGTTTGTTTGTTTGTTACGAATACTGGACCGATTTGAAAAATTCATTCACTGTTGGACAGCTACACTCTTTGCGGTGAACATATGCTATATTTTATTCCCGTATTCCCACAGGAACGGGAACTACGCGGGTGAAACCGCGTGACATCCGCTAGTGTACTATAAAATAATAGTATACATTTTGTACAATTTCAGCCGTGCAACCACCAGAGGACTTGCTACCTACGGAGCTTCGTCAATGGGAAGATCTGCTAAGGTGCAAGTGTGATCCACCGCATCCTGAAGAACTAGGTATCTATTGTAGAACCCGTGGGTTTGTTGACGTAGGATAGCTCTCGAACCCCTAGGGTTCTTTTTTTTACCTAGGAGAGGCCGCGGTGGTAGCCGAAGTCTGCCAGGAACCCTGGGACATCCTTCCGAGGGCTTACCCGGGACTCCCGACCGGTAGATAGCTGTAAGGCATCGCGCCTAACCGCTAGATGTCGTCATGAATTTTCATCGGCTCAACATCTATACATTGTACTTACATTCCACAATTTAATTTAGTTTTACACCACCTGAACTGTTTCGCTTTAAAGCATTCTCAAAGGTACATGTTCTAGTACTGTGTTAGGAGTAATAGTGTAAAAACCAAAGACTTCTATATAAAATGAGAAGTATATAAAATGAGGTAGAAGCGCCGTACTCTAACAAACGAGATTTCAAAAGCAATCTTCAAACACACACATTGCTAAACATGTACCTTTGAGAATGCTTTAAAGGCGTAATCAGTGTAGGGGAGAATGACTGTGACCCGACCAAGCTGTTCATCGAGTTCACATCGGCACTAAGAATCTTTAAGTGTATAAATGTAGTGATACTGGGAGTTCAAGAAAATAGACATTTAAATGAATTCATACTCAATAACAGGCTAAAATCTCTTTGTAAATATATGAATAATTGTACATTTTTGGACACATGTTGTAGTGCTCAGTCACGTGCTGTCTTTTTGTATAAAACGGCCAAACAAATTAATTTATTAGTTGACAGCCTTGATTACAAAAGAAACTATCTTTCTGGCATAGCGGCCGCCCATGGAAACTATCGTTCTTTTTGCGACCAGCAACCTGTGTCAGTGGTGGGCACTATACCATTTTATTTCAGTGAAAAGCAATCGAAGTCGGTAAGGACGGTGTCTGTTCCTGACAGGGAGCCCATCCCAACAAAATCTGAACCAGTAAAAGGTACTATTCCTTATTATTTTCCTGTTGTATCTTTAAAGCAAGACGTTAATAGTGTTACTTTTTTTCGAGGACAGCCTGTGTTATAGAGGGAAAGAAACTTTAACAATAATACATCAAAACATTGCAGGTTTGTTAAATAAAATAAATAAACTAGAGATTTCATTGAGCACTCTATCACGTAACTACCAGATTGGTATCATAAGCATTTCGGAAAGCTTTTTGCAACCGGGGGACGAGCAAAATATATATCTTAAGAACTTTAAACTGGGCTGTCATTCTTCTCGGGCAGATATAAAGAGGGGTGGTGTCTGTGTAATGATCCACAGAACTTTGGATGCTAAACCTTTATTGGTCTGTAGAGAGATGACGGCTGAGAGGACTTTTGAGTGCTGTGGTATAGAGATTCCTAGTCTGAGTGTTTTGGTCGTTTGTATATATAGAATACCGAACCGAAATGCCGATACTTATCTTGAGAAACTAAATCTTTTATTATATAGGTTAACAGCTAAATACAAGGGTAAAAAAATTATTATAACAGGGGATGTAAATGTAGACACTTTAAAGTTTAATAAATCAACAACACAATTACATGAAATACTTCAAAATTATAATCTTATATCATATATTAATACACCGACCAGAGACAAAGCATGCCTTGACCATATTTACAGTAACATAAAAAATGCTCACGGTAACACTGTAAATTTGGAACTTTCCGATCACAACACATGTCAACTTCTGACTTTTCCCGCTACCACACCTATAAATAAACTACACCATTGGTATATAATGAGAAAAGATTACAGTGGCGACAATATCCATAGATTTTTGGAGAGTATGTCAGTTTTAACATGGTCGGATATTTATAACGAAAATAATGCCAATGCAGCTTTTAATTTGTTCCACGACACTTTTACAACTTTTTACCAACTGTGTTTTCCTACAAAAAAAATTAGAGTTAGTTCCAATCACTCTGGTCCGAAGTGGATCACGAGAGGATTAAGAACCTCTTGTATTACTAAAAGAAAGCTTAGGTACAAATGTTATATGAATAACTCAGATGCAAACAGGAGAGCCTATTTACAATATAGTAGGTTACTAAAAAAATGTATAGACGCATCAAAAAAGAGATCCTATAGCACCCACATAGAAAAATCAAATAACAAATGCAAAGCGACATGGAACGTCATAAAAAATAAAAATGATTGCATGAAATGTTACGATTTTATAAAATGTGTAAAATATAAAGATACGATCTTGACAAACCCTGTAGATATAGCAGGCGCATTTAATGAACACTACATGCAGGTAGGGGCTCCGGAAAGTTCATCGACCTCCATTTGCTACCACGGCAATATGGAAAGAGTGGACCAGTCGTTATTTTTATTACCCTGTACTCCAACTGAAGTAGAAAGAACCATAAAGACCCTCAACAACACTAAATCTGTGGGCTACGACTCTATTTCGACAACGATACTTAAAAAATGCGCGAACATCATATCAGCCCCTCTGTCGCATCTTATAAATCTCTCCTTTGTGCAGGGGATATTTCCCGACAAGTTAAAATTGTCGATAGTGAAACCTCTGTATAAGAGAGATGATGAGTTTGATGTGAGCAACTATAGACCCATCACGTTGGTACCAGTGATTTCAAAGATATACGAAAAATTGATGCACAGGCGTATAACGAGCTTTTTAAATAAATACAAAATAATTAAAGACGAACAAAATGGTTTTCAGAACAATAAATCTACAACCCTCGCAGCTTTCTCTCTCGTAAAGACTGTTACACAAAACATAGACAACAAAACACCTGTAACGGTACTGTTTCTTGATATGTCGAAAGCGTTCGACTGCGTGAATCATGGTACGCTTCTAAATAAATGTGAACGTTATGGCATTCGAGGACCAGCGTTGGACTGGATTAAGAGTTACCTTTCTGATAGAACTCAGTCCGTTGAAGTGAGTCGTCTAAATAACACTTTGGTATCAACACCGTACAGATCCACTTTTAGGACAAATGTATTAGGTATTCCACAGGGCAGCGTTATAGGACCTCTTCTGTTCCTCTTATACATAAATGATCTTCCTAATATCACAGATCACCAGTGTGTACTATTTGCAGATGACGTGTCCATAGTCATACCAGCTGAAAGTCGATTATCTCACGAGGCTGTGGTAAACAGAACTTTGTCTGACATAATTCAATGGCTAAAATTTAATAATCTAACAATTAATTATTCAAAAACCAAATATATACAATTCTGTAATTATAAAATGAAAAAAATTGAAATTAATATTAAATACAATCACCATATTATAGAATGCACTGACCATTTGAAATTCTTGGGTATTGCAGTGGATCGTTTCTGTAACTGGAAACCACATATAGCTGATGTGTGTAAAAGGATAAATAGATTTGTATTCGCTCTGCGACACCTTCGCAGGATTGCATCAGAGAGTATAGCTCTAACAGCCTATCACGGGTATGTTGGATCAGTTTTGCGGTATGGGTTGTTGTTGTGGGGTAACTCTCCACTCATTATAAACGTCTTCAGAGCTCAAAAAAAGTGTTTAAGGGCAATATGCAATGCTGCTCCTTTGGACTCATGCAGGCCGCTCTTCGTCCAAACTAGGGTCCTTACACTGACTGGTTTATACATCCTCGAAACTGGGCTTTTTGTTAGGAAACATTCACACCTGTTCGAGAGAATGGATGCAAATAGTCGTTTTAGCCAGAGAGATCCCACTAAACTGGTCATACAAAGATGTCGGACAACACTGTGTCATAAAAATGCATTTAACATGTGTGTAAAAATATATAATAAAATACCACAGACGCTGCGGGAACTACCGCAACGCCTGTTTATAAGAAATCTCAAGAAATGGCTAATTCAGAAGTGTTTCTATGATATTGAGGAGTTTTTTAACTATAGAGAACACTACAAACCATAATAATCTATGACATATAAATAACTTTTATGAAATGGGAAATTTGTATTGTTTAATTGGATTTACTGTAATATTTATTGGAGTGACTGCACTGGGCCATGGATACTAATTTGATCTATATTATATTGAGGAGTTTTTTTTTTTTTTTAACTCTAGAGAACACTACAAACCAAAATAATCTATGACATAAATAACTTGTATGAAATGAGAAATTTGTATTGTTTGATTGAATTCACTGTGATATTTGTTGGAGTGACTGCACTGGACCAAGTATACTTTGGTTCGTATAATTTAATCTGTATTATATTGAGAAGTTTTTTAACTATAGAACATTACAGACCATAATAATTTATGACAATTTGTATGAAATGGGAAATTTGTATTGCTTAATTAAATTTAATGTAATATTTATTAAAGTGACTGCACTAGACTAGACCATAGATACCTTAGTTTATATAATTTAATCTATTGACATTGAACTGTGTTACAAAATGAAAACATTTGCATGTTACATTATGAAAACATTTGCATGCTGCAGTGCGGCTAAACATGATGTACTGGTATAATAATTTGTAAGATCTTTGTTACCATGTTTATAAGCAAATAAATCTATTCTATTCTATTCTATTCGAAACCGGTCAGGTGGTGTTAAGCTAGAATAAATTGTGGAATGTAAGTACAAGTGTGTGCTGAGTTTCAAGAATGTATTACAACAAGTTTCACCAAGTGCCGACAATCGAGAGTATAAATGATCAACATCTATAGCTGCAGCTGCTATCACCACGCACTGGTGGCGATAGCAGCTAAATTATAATATTGAAACTCGGAATAAGAATTTGAGATTCTGGATTTTTACAAAATAATTTCAAAGTCCAGGCTCGTGACGTGGCAGCTAATAATTTTTTTCATATTTTAAATTTCTTTAACCATTATTTTTCTCTCATTCCAAAAAGCTATTGAAACAGAAGAATTGGCTGAAGACACAGATTCTTCAGACGACTTGGACATGGACGGGTTTAATTTGGAAGACTCCGAAGGACACGAGTTTAAGTCTGATAAGACTGGTTAATAGGAGTCTACAGTCTACGAGAGGAATAAACAATTAGACGGGCCGCTTTCTAGATCCTTCTAATGCTATAAATTTCAAATGAATTTCAAATGCGAAAGTTTGTGAGTATGGGTGTAAGAATGTATGTTTGTAACTCTTTTAATATAGAAGACTCCGAGGAACACGAGTTTAAGGCTGATAAGACTGGCTAATTAACTAAAATTCTAAATCAATCAGCCCTTACTAGTAAATGCGCAAGTTTGTGAGTATATATGGATGAATGTTATGACAGAGTGGTGAGGAATGAACTGTGGTCAACACTGTCTATGTATGGAGTGAACAGCAACTTGATACGAGCCTTGAAATCTCTATACGAGGGCTCCAGTGCTTGTGTCAGGATCAATGGAGCTTGCACAGACGTTTTTCCCATCGAAAAAGGTGTGAGACAAGGCTGTGTAGCTTCACCATGGCTGTTCAACCTATACATGGACAGTTGCTTGAAAGAACTACAAGAGTGTGCGTATGGATTAAAAATGAATGAGCTAACCGTCAAATGCCTCCTTTATGCTGATGATCAGGTAATACTGGCATCATCGGCGGATGAGTTGCAATTGATGGTTAATATAATGAACGATGCGCTTAAAAGTAGAGGAATGAATGTTAATGTAAGCAAGACAAAAGTAATGGTTTTTGAAAGAGAGAAATGTATGACTGATTGCTCGATATCGATCGAACGAAAGAGCGTGGAACAGGTGAAAGAGTTTGTATATTTGGGTTCAAAATTTGCAAGAGATGGAAAGTGTGACAATGATATTGAAAGAAGAGTTTTGGCAGGAAATCAAGTGAATGGAGCCATTCACACCTTTATGAGCAGTCAGAACGTGTCTAAAAAGGCAAGGATGGCTGTACATAGAGGAGTGCTTGTCCCTACACTTTTGCATGGTAGTGAAAGTTGGGTGTGGCAGGAGAAGCATGAAAGTAAAATTAATGCAGTGGAAATGAGAAGTTTGCTAAGTATAGCTGGAGTGACATTGAGGGATAAAGTAAAGAATAGTGTGATAAGGGAACATTGCGGTATGACAGAAGATGTAGTGACTAAGATAGAGAAAGGGATGCTCAGATGGTTTGGACATGTGGAGAGAATGGATGGAAATAGGCTGACAAAACAGATTTATGAAGCGAGAGTGAATGAGCAAACTGGTAGGGGTCGACCTCGGCATACTCATATCGATCAAATCGATAATCTTCTGAAAAAAGGCCAGGTCAAGAGTACCCTTAACCGAAGAGCATGTATGAAGACACTTATGAAAGTTGAAGAAGCGAAAGTTGTTTGCCAGAATCGTAGCAAGTGGAAAGTCATAGTCTCTGCCTACCCCGTTGGGAGACAGGCGTGATGTTATGTATGTATGTATGTATGTATGTATGTTTGTTACTTTTTCACGCTTTAACGATTGAAAGACTCCGAGGGACACCAGATTAAGTCTAATAAGATTCTAGGTACTACGAGTCTACGAGTAGGAAAATAGACTGACCATAATCAATCCTTGCTAATATTGTAAATCTCAAAGTTTGTGAGTTTGGGTGGATAGAAGGATGGATGAACTTTTGTTACTCTTTCAAAATAAGTCTCCGAGAGAGACGAGTTTAAGTCTGCTAAGACTGGCTAATAAGAGTCTACAGTCTACGAGTACGAGATACCTTTAATTAGACGGGTAACTTTCTAAATCCTTATATTCCAATATAATGAATAATACGAGGCTGGCACAGGAATTAATATTATTTAAATTATAATGGACGCAGTGCAATCATGTTAAATTAATATTTATACTGTATTTATTTAAAAATAAACTTACTTTTACACTTTAAAACAAGTTTGTATGATTTTTGCCCTTTTCTCACTTTATAATATATCTTCTTCCATTCCTTCCTAGTATCCGTCGTCTAATCATTCATCCCTTTCACATTCATATCATTCTAAATAAATAAAAATTTGGAAATGTATAAGTATGTGTATCAGTCGTCTAGATCCCATAACACAAGCTTATAGTTGCTTAATTTGGGCTAGATAACGTTGTGTGAGAATATCCACAAATATTTATTTTTTATTCTCTTCACACTCCATCTTTTCTTTGGCTTCCCTCTGCACCTCCTTTCCCCAACATAACTCATCGCTCTTTTGGTTTACATTTAGTCGCATTTTTCTTCTTCAATAAATATAGTAAGAGAGAAAATCTTTGCCGAAATGATTCTAAAGATCGTTTCTTTTTGTCGAACCATATGCACTTGGTGGAATGCTGCACATATTGAAAAACGACTTAACTTAAATATAATAATACTAGCGGACGTCACACGGTTTCACCCGCGTAGTTCCCGTTCCCGTGGGATTAAATATAGCCTATGTTCACCGCGAAGAGTGTAGCTTCCCAAGAGTGAAAGAATTTTTCAAATCGGTCCAGTAGTTCCGGAGCCTATTCGTTACAAACAAACAAAAAAACAAATCTTTCCTCTTTATAATATTAGTATAGATATAGATAATAAGTGTTAATTAATAAGTATTGTGGAACAGTAAGTATCGTTTTCAATATGCGAACCATATACACTTGGAACGCTTTGGGGGCGCACGTGCGTCCATCGCCCCGACTATACTCCGGGGGCGGGGAGATGCACTCATATGGGCCGCTAATTTGAGAACCACTGTCATATAGTTTTGTGGACTGTGAGAATGGCTCTCAATTCGTTAGATATGGCCATGGTTTTCCATCAGACTGGTGGCATTATTTTGATTAATTCCATTCCATTCGGATCGAATGAACATTTTGTTCTGACCGGGATTCGAACCTGGGACCCCCGAGGCAGTTATTAGTTCCGTTGTCTAGTTCCATGATGGAACTACTGGGCCAAAAAAATACCAGTAGTTCCATGGAACTGTGCCTACATAGAACAGAGTAGGGCAGGGCTTCCTAAACTTTTAAGGTTACGGAACACCAAACAAATATGTTTTATTCTACGGAACCCCATAAAAGGTTATAGCAAACTAGCTAGACAATTTCCGCAGTTCCGCCTGCGTGAATTCCTGTTACCTTTCCCGCTTCCCATAGGAACGTTCCGGCATAGAAAAGCTTTTTTATTAAGCTCGCCAAAATGACGTCGTTTGCCTGATGGAAAGCCCTAGCGGCATTTAGCGATTGCGGGCCACTCTCACAGTCCGTAAGACTTCTGACAGTGGTCCTCAAGAGGGCGTCCCTGTGATGTGCCTCTTTACACTCCGCTGAAAGAACCAGGGGTTGTAAGAAGAGAGAAGAACGTGCGCAAGCAGGTCTTTCCAAACTTTTATAGATCGACAGAGAAACGATCTTTTGAATCACTCAGTTCTGGAGAAGTACTTTCCGCTGTGGGAGCGGTACATTTGGCCTTGCGTAATTCAGGTTCGAAAACGGGAGGGTAGGATTAGGTTAAAGAGCTCTATTAAGAGCTAGGCTAAGCAAATAAATAGCCATAGTGTTATTCCAGACTAGGACCCCTTGAGGATCAGGGGATAAGCGTTCCTTCTTCATGGAGCTAACGCAACACCCTTTGGGCACAGTAAATTGGCCACATTAGAAGAGAGGGCATAACGGTACTCCGTTCGTTGAGCAGCTCGCCTGGCGTAGTACCTCCGCCCTGCAGAAGACAGCGGTAATAGTAACCTGGCTTCGTGTTGGGTTATATTCTCCGTCGGTGAGCAAGGTTCCAGAGCTCATTGGGTGGTTATGCGGCGGTGACGGTGAGACCAGAGGCTTGTTTGTCTTCATTAGCTGGTATGGGCGCGGATCATTGGTACGGCGCAGTGGTCAGGCAGACCCGGTGAAACGGTTGACCACAGGACCCTCGCACGGGACCCAAACCTGAGAATTAATTAATCTTCACCCCAGAAGGCTGAACCAGCAGCCTGCGTAAAGTTCCTGATGCTGCGGTCGTTTTGGCCACTGCATTAGAGGGGATCGGAGGCGGGATTTTGGAGTGCAGTAACCTCGCTTTGTCTCTTGCTCCACCGGTACACAGGTAGCACTTAACCTTCTTAAATTCCTATTTTGTAAACACCATGGCAAGGAAAAAGAAAAACAAGGAACGATTTACAGCGTCATCGTCGTCCACACTTCAAATGGACTTTTGCCACATCAGAGGTATACACAAGAACATCAACGCAGTCCACCACCACCTGGAAACTGCGCAGCCGACACTATTTTTCTTGATGGCGACGCAAATCTCTTGCTCGGACCATACAGTTCACTTAATGTGCCTTGGCTACAAACTGGACACTTCAATGGACTTTTGTCACATCAGAAGCATACACGAAAACGTCAACGCAGTCCACCACCACCTGGAAACTGCGCCGCCGACCCTATTTTTCTTGATGGAGACGCAAATCCTGCTCGGACGATACAGCTTACTTAATGTTCCTTGGCTACAAGCTGGAGCACAGCTTTAGGTGAAAAGGTGGGGTGTGTATGTATATGTACGTCAGGGATGATGTCTGTTGTCGCCGTCTCAGGACCCTTGAAGACAGGGATCGGATCGGATCGGATCTACGCATGTTTGTGCAGGTATTACAGCGATAATACGGACTGGCGGGCTAGCCTTCTGGGAGTCGTGAAATGTGGTTGCTTGCCAAAGCTGTCGAGGGAAGCTATTGTCGGTCGGGTTTGCCATCCCTACTTAAACCGGATGATAGCCTGGCTTAGAGTGCCAAGGAGAAAGCCGACCTTTTTGGTTCTCTCTTTGTCTCCAACTCGACCATGAACGACGCGGGTTTTTCGCCGCCTTGCATACCCTGGTGTGGCACTTACATGCCAGAAAATAAATTCAGGCAGCGGGACGTTAGGTGGGAGCTTCATTCCCGTGATCCCGTTTATAAGTCGAGTGGGACAGACGGCATACCTGCGGTGGTACTAAAGTAGTTTAGTCCTGAGTTGTATCAGGTACTTACTCGTCTTTTCACGCTTTCATATTCCATGAAACAAGTCCCGGCTTCGTGGAAGACCGCACACGTGCATCCTGTTCCCAAGAATGGTGATAGAACCAACCCGGCCAATTACAGGTCTATAGCCGGCTCCTGGGGTACTTTGAAGAACACGACCTGCTCAGTGACTGGCAATACGGTTTCCGTCACGGTCGCTCGACTGGCGGTCTTCTTGTGTGACTCACATACCGCTGGGCGACTGCAATTGAAAGTAAAGGCGAGGCTGTAGCAGTGAGCCTCGATATCTTTAAGGCCTTTGATCGGATCTGTCACCGTGGTCTTCTTATGAAATTGCATTCCTATGGACTGCCGGAGGGGTTTTGTAGATGGGTGTCCCGCTTTCCGGCCGGTTCTGACTACATGGCCATAAGTGCTGGAGTCCCACAAGGCTTGGTGTTATCGCCCACTCTATTTATGCTGTGTATTAATGATAAGCTGTCTAATGACGGCGCTCATTGCTATGCAGACGATATTACGGGCGACACTTTTGCACAGGCCGACCCAATATCCCTCGGTGCGTAGTGGAACAAAATCTTGAACAACTGGTGACTGAAATCGAGACTACTCGCGCACAAGTGTCCGATTGGGGTGGACGTAACCTTGTCCAATTTAACCCCACCAAGCCACAAGCAAAAATAATTACTTAAAGGTATTGTTTCAACAGCAGTGGGTCATCATTTTGGCGGAACCCTGATGACTGGTCCACGGAACCCCTAGGTTCCGCGGAACCCACTTTGGGAACCGATGGAGTAGGGTAATAAAACAAACAGTATTGCAATAAATAAATTGTATATTTGCATTTTGCATCAATTTGTTTTTAAAATAATTGTGCAATTGATATAAAATTATTATTTCGATATGTAGTTATTATTATAATACTTTTATGTTACAACGTATTAATAAAATCTCATATATCTAATTGACTGCCTCTGTGGCGCAGTCGGTAGTGATACCGCCTGCGGCGCTGGAGGTCGTGGGTTCCATTCCCACCGAAGACAAAAATATTTGTGTGACCCATAAATGTTTGTCTCAAGAGTCTGGCTGTTTCTATGTATGATATGTATGTATTTAAAAGTATATAAGTAAGTATTAATATCCGTGGTCTGATACCCATAACACAAGCAGGTTATTCCCAAAGACTTCTATATAAACTGAGGTAGACATGCCCTACGCACCGATTTTTGAAACCTATAAACTGCGCTAATTAGCAGCGTTGCTCGCACTGTTGTGAGTCAAAACTTCGAGAGTAGGTGCTCGACTTGCAATCGGAGTCCATACACCTTCTCTTTTACTCTTTTTCTATTCGTATATTGCTATTGTGTGTGGTGACAATTACGTAAAAAATATTTATAAGTGAATGTAGTCTTAGTAATGTGTGTATTTGAGGATTGCTTTCGAAATCTCGTTTGTTAGAGTAGGTATGGCGCGTCTACCTCAGTTAATATAGAAGTCTTTGGTTATTCTTAGCTTACTTTGGGATCAGATAGCGTTGTCTAAGATGTCCGTGAATATTTATTTATTTAATTATAATGTAGGTAAATATAAAGTTGTAAGCAAAAACCTGCGTTGTAAAATTGCGTGTTTTAACCAAAGATTTCTATATAAACTGAGGTAGACATGCCCTACGCACCGATTTTTGAAACCTATAAACTGAGCTAATTAGCAGCGTTGCTCGCACTGTAGTGAGTCAAAACTTCGAGAGTAGGTGCTCGACTTGCAATCGGAGTCCATACGCCTTCTCTTTTACTCTTTTTCTATTCGTATATTGCTATTGTGTGTGGTGACAATTACCTACGTTAAAAATATTTATAAGTGAGTGTAGTCTTATTAATGTGTGTATTTGAGGATTGCTTTTGAAATCTCGTTTGTTAGAGTACGGCGTGTCTAACTCAGTCAGTTTATATAGAAGTCTTTGGTTCTAAACATTTCAAATTGTTGTCTTTGCACCACTAAGTCCTGGGACATCCTTCCGAGGGCTTACCCGGGGCTCCTGACGTGAGGTTTTTAGTCGGTAGGAGTCCGGCATAGCATCCATGAGGATTTTCCCTCGCGTTAAAAAAAGGGTAGGTATCTACAGAATGGGTCCCCGTGCTTCAAAGGAAAAGACCGAACGCTTATAGGATCACTTTGTTGTCCATCCGTCTGTTTGTCTGTCAAGACCATAATGTCGTGAACGCGTAGAGGTACTTTTTTAGTTCTACATATAGACCATTGGTGCTGTAAAAACCAAAGACTTCTATATTAACTGAGGTAGACATGCCCTACGCACCGATTTTTGTAACCTATAAACTGAGCTAATTAGCAGCGTTGCTCGCACTGTTGTGAGTCAAAACTTCGAGATTAGGTACTTGCCTTGCAACCGGAGTCCATACGCCTTCTCTTTTACCTACTCTTGTTCTAGTCGTATATTGCTATTGTGGTGACAATTACGAAAATATTATTTATAAGTGAGTGTAGTCTTAGTGATGTGTGTGTTTGAGGATTGCTTTTGAAATCTCGTTTGTTAAAGTACGGCGCGTCTACCTCAGTTTAAATAGAAGTCTTTGGTAAAAACATGAAACTTTTAAGTTAACGCAGATTCAATCAAATCGATAACTTTTGAGGTGTTGCTTCTCTGACTGTTGCGTCTCTGATCTCTTCATCTCGTTAATGCTTTGGCATTCACGAGATAAAGAATCTTGACATACAGACGGACGGACAATCGGTGGGCAAGTTCGACTTGTCCGGCTTTTTAGTACCTATTACACTACCAAAGAATTGCACCAACTTTATTATACGATATGTAAGTAAGTCATATTTCAATACTTTTCAAAATATATGGAAGAGCGATAAAATGAACATACAAGCAGGCCATTTCCTCCTAATTTATGCTAATCTGTAAAGTTTATAGTTCAATTTTGATCCCAATTTTATTCCTCCTCCTTCAGAGGTCCCCCCCTTTCCCCTCTCTTTTATCCGTTCAAAGATTGATAATATATACAAGTATAACTTTGCAAAGTGATATGTTTGCACGTGTAATAATTCTAAAAACTTATGTGACTAGACAATTATAGGTTTGTGTATCTTAAAGTTGCCTGTTATGCCAGCCATACACGCTAAGGGAGACCGTACGGTCTATCTGCGCAGTTTGGACTGCGGATTACTGTGCAGGAATGAACTATACAGTTTATTTCCCCCCGCAACATAATTATGACAGACAGGTATATATGACCAGGTGGCCTAAAAGGCCATTGTATGTGTCATATTCCTATCATAAAATGTTTCATTTCACTGGGTTTGTGTTTCATTTCATTTCGATGCGTCCCCGTATTTTTTTCGGTGTAACAATATCAATATCATTTTATGATTGGGTTATGAAGATGAAGAGATGCATTGCAGATGATAGTACCATTTTACGGTCTCTAAAGCATTTCTGTACAAATCTGGAAATGAATCAGATTATGAATGAAACGCGCTATGTTGCCTTTTTAGCGCCCCTTGCGTAGGTAACCTGTCCTAGACCGTACGGTCTGCCGGTGCGTGTATGGCCAGCATTAGAGATTGCTTTTTAGCGATCTGTACATTTATAAAACTAATCTCTTTTGATGTTTAATATATTATATAGTGATGTGCTCTAAATATTCTATTCTTATATACTTGTGTTAGCTTGTGAATATAATATAAACAGTGTATAATAAGAAAATGAGAGGTATATTGGAGGTTATTTTATAGTTATTGTTGCAAGCGTCGGCGTCGTTGCAGCTTTGAAGGCAGCCATGGACATATCTAGAATAAATAATGTAGTGTTAATATAAATAATAACAACAAGCGCTCGTAGCGGACTCAGTGTCCTGTAAACGATCACTGCAGTAAGCAACATTTACTGTGGCCGGTTATGGATGGATGACCATCACATGACCACTTTGTGACATTTCTTTGCGAGCGTTTCCGTACTTCGGAAGCACGTTAAGCCGTTGGTCCTGGTTGTCAGTAATATGGTAGTCGTTAAGCCAGCCAAAGTTGAAGGCCTTTTTTTCGTGAGGGAAAATCCATCATGGATGCTATGCCGGACTCCTACTGACTAAAAAACCTCACGTAACGCCCAACAGGCTACGGTTGGAAGCCCCGGGTAAGCCCTCGGAAGGATGTCCCAGGACTCACAACAGACCCACGGCCTCCACTGCTCCTCGCCCAGGGGGTGGTTCGGGTGCTATCCCGCGTCTTTGGGGGCGGTTTTGGGTGTGATCCCGCTTCTCCGTTTAGCCGTTAGAGCGTGAAAGAGTAACAAACATCCACACATCCACACTCACAAACTTTCACCTTTATAATATTAGTAAGATTCTCCTAGTATAGTCTTGCTCCGATTTTGATCGAATCCACAACTGCAGCAGTACTGTGCTGCTAGTTACCGAGTTCGGACTCATACCATTGATGTTTTGAAATATTTTTTTGGGAATTCTCTCTGGATCCATTTTGAGCTAATAACATACCTGTCATCATAGTAGAAGCGGCCACAATGAGACATGCGAATAATTTCCGTGTCTGTAGTAACTGTTCCCGAGTCTAGACCACAACCGCGCACCATTATCGACTCGCCGGTATCATCTGCAAAATTATACATTCACATTTTAAAATATATTTACGTCATTACTCGTAGTCAGGGTTCGCCGATATATATCAACGGATATATATCATGCTATATATCACGATATAATATCAATGGATTTATTCCTGTGTTCTGAACTAAAAAAAAAATTGGAGATTAATGTTTACACGGGCAACACGTTGCGAAAAAGTATAATTCAGAATTATTTTAGATAGTTTCCCAAAATGGCAACCTCATTTTAAGTTGGGGAAATCCTTTTTGACATACCGCAGTATGGTCAGCTTTTAACTGAAATTGAAACCTTAACGTTATTAAAATAAGGTTCATTTTACAAGGTTACAAGCATATAAATCCGATATATATCAAAAAAATCGGATATATATAAAAAAAATCGGATTTTTGATATTTATTATAAAAGTCGGATTTTTTCGAACCCTGCTGGTAGTAGTCACGGTAACACGGAGTCTAGGTGACTAATCCTCTCACCACAATGGCAACAAATAGAAATTTTAGTTGTCGCCATACTCGCCATTAACACGGCGAAGAAGAAGAAGAGTTGTCACATAATCTATAGATCATTTCTGCAATGTTAAATTTATCCAATCATCTAGATCCCCTAGCACAAGCATATGCTTGTGCTAGGGGATCTAGATGATTGGATATATTAGCTTAATTTATACTATTAGCTTAATATATATTAGCTTAATTTGGGATCGATGAGGTGTGAGAAAAACAATTGACGTCGCCAGCCCTATGGAAAGCCGTGGCGCATTAGCGATTATTGGGGGCCTCTTCACGCTCCTCTTGAAGAACCCGGGATTGTAAGATGAGGGAAAGACGTGTGCGGGCAGGTCGTTCCAGGTATTTATAAGTAGTTCGACAGATGAACGCTCTTTTGAAACGCTCAGTTCTGTTGAAGATTCTCTTCACTGAATTTTTTGGTCCTTTTTTAACAACAAAGATAAAATTGGTTGAGTAGTTTCGGACCTTTCGGTCTCTTAGGTCCAGTTCCTACGTACGTCTAGCGTGTTTGTTACGACTATTTCTGCGAAAGTCTATTTATTTAAAAGTCCATTATTGCGAATGTCCATTTCTTTGTACGTCCATTTATTTGAACGTCCAATATACGACGATATTGCTGAAATTTAGATTCTATAATACTTATTTATCTGAAAAAGGGATGTACCTAACCCTTTGTCCACTAAATTCCATTAAAAAGATCCATCATGGATCTTTGTGGACATATCATGTCCACTTTAATACCTTCAAGTATTTTTTATGAAAAATGGATCTTTTAGGACATGCGAGTGGAACAAGATCCATTATAGGTTGTGGTTTACGAAGAACATCTAAAAGTCAAAATTTATAAAGTAATTGAATCATTTTCAATACAAATGAAGATCGGTAAAATAAATGAAGATCGATTAAACAAATGAAGATCAACGAAACAAATGAAGATCGGTAAAACAAATGAAGATCGGTAAAACAAATGAAGGTCGACGAAACAAATGAAGATCAATGAAACAAATGAAGATCGATCAAACAAATGAAGATCGAAAAAACGAATGAAGATCGACGAAACAAGTGAAGGTCAGTAAAACAAATGAAGATCGACAAAATAAATGAAGATCAACAAAATAAATGAAGTTTTGTAAAACAAAAGAAGATCGGTATAACAAATGAAGATCGGCAAACCAATGAAGATCGAAAAAACAAATGACGATCGAAAAAATAAATGAAGACCGGTAAAACATATGCAGATCAATAAAACAAAAGACTATAAGCAAGTTGATAAGGTCAAAAACTAATCGCAGCCATATTTGGTAATCTAGACGCGATTGCTAATCAAAAAAAAATAGGTGCAAGCAATTCTTGACCTTAATGACACTTATCTAAAAATGCATGAATATGTAAAAAATAAATAAATATTATGCATGTTCATAAGGTTGAGAATTGCTTCTTCGGAGATCTTCTTTTGTTTTACCGAACTTTATTTATTTTGTTGATCTTCATTAATTTTGTCGATCTTCATTTGTTTTACCGATCTTCACTTGTTTCGTTGATCTTCATTTGTTTTGTTGATCTTCATTTGTAAATAAAAATAGAATATTGAAGGACGTTCAACATTGCTAATAGATCTGCAAAAGAAAAAAAAAGTGTCGTGGCTTCTAGAGAGGTGAATAAATTCGGAAATAAGCAGTTTCTGAAACTAGACATTCACGGAATGGACGTTCCAGAAAGATAGACCTTCACGGAAATAGACGTTTCTGAAGTTAGACATTGGCGGAATGGACGTTCGAAGAAATGGACTAAAGAGGTAACTGGGCATGACAGGAACTGGACCTAATACCATCGCGTACAAACGTCATGACAGGGTATTTTTCTATACTATATTATTATAAAGAAGGAAGATTTGATTGTTTGTTTGTTTGCATTGCATGCTCCGAAACTACTAAACCGATTTGAAAAATTATTTCGCTATTGGGAAGCTACGCTATCCCCGGTGAACAAAGGCTATATTATATTCCTATATTCCCACGGGAACGGCAGCTACACGGGTGAAACCGCGTGAAGTCCGCTAGTACCTATATAAGCCACTTGACATTACCAGACATTATTTTTAACGTCATTTTAAATCACAGAGGTTTACACATCGATATAGATAAGACTAGATGACTAACGACCGCGCCAACATCAAACCTACCTAACGTAAGCCCACAGGCTTAGGTGAGCCAAACGTCAGTTCAGTCTGACGCCGTTACGCCAATCGTACGTACAAATTGAACCGGGCGACAAAATGGTCAAGTAGACAGTAAAAGATTGCTATTCTAAAACATAAAAACACAATTAGTCATGTAGAATTACTTTTCACACTTAATTATACTATTTACGCATTGATATCAGCGTAAATACCGCTATAATCGAATTTTGAAAATAAAATTTGTGATTGCCATTCAGTGTTACCACTAAAATATCGGTTTGGTTTACCCACATCAGTGGGAGAATTAGTAATTAATTACCTATGCAAGATACATTAATAGTATTACCCGACTAAGGCGTGTGCGTACCCCTGGCGGAAAAGTGTCGATTTTTTAAATTCTAGATATGCAGAAAATTAGCGTAAGAGTCCGTGTAAATGTGTATCGTAAATAGAAATTTGTGTATCCAGCCATTGTAAAGATATTCTTGAAAAACTGATTCCGCCAGGAGTACGTTCGAAACGTCAGCCCAGCGGAACTTTTTCTTTTTTTGCAAAAAGAAAAGGCTCATTAGGTAGCTTGGTGCGAGCTATAAATGTGTATGTATAAATGAAATTTGTGTATCATGATATCACGGAGTAATTCAGGTTTCCGCTGGGAGTACGTTTGACGATATCGTAATTATCATATACAGAGACTTGGTACAGTGTTGAGTTTAGTCATGTACGTTGCTATGAATTTGCTTATAATCTGTGTAAAAGCAGAAATTGAAAATAATATCCCACTCAAAAGATATATACATATAGGTAAAATCAGGTTATAAACCTCTAGTGCCTAAAATAGGAACCTTACAGCCAAACTTGTAACGTTAATTTGTATCTAATCAAAGTCTACACTCTTCAACCGAGTTTCATTAATATCTTCTTAGTAATTACAGAGTAATTACAAAATTTGTCGCAATCAGCCCATTGTTTTATATGACCTTTGTTGTCAATGTTCTTAGAAAATAAACACAACAAACTATATTGCAATATTTTGCGTATTTATTCAACTACTCAAATTTAAAAATTCAGCTCATTACATTCAGTATTTAACAAAATATAAGAAAAATACCATCAACAGCCGGAATTGATGAAAAACACGAGTAAACCAACCAAATTGAAATGACGTCAAAAAGCGGCCGCGTAGTACATAGAACTACGTCTTTAAATTGCCAGTATTGTACGTTTATTTGGTTTGACATCGTGTACTATCGCTACAAAAATAGCTTAGCGAATATACAATTCCCATAATAACTTTCTATTACAATTATTACTTTTATGAATAATCGACATTTAAATAAGAAAGAGCAAGAAAACAAACTCTTTGACGTTTTAAAATGGACGCGATGTCGGGTTCTACTTAAGTACGTAATAGGGGGCACTTAGATTACCCTTTTTTTAACATGAGGGAAAATCCCTCATGGATGCTATGCTGGACTCCTATCGACTAAATAAACTCACGTAAGGCCCAACAGCTTACGGTTTGGAGCCCCGGGTAAGCCCTCGGAAGGCTTTCCTAGGGCTCACAACAAACCTACGGCTACCACTGCGACCTCGCCTACGGGGTGGTTCGGGTGCTATCCCGCGTCTTTGGGGGGTTTTCGGGTGTGATTCCGCTTCTTAGAGGGGGGCGGGGGAGGGCGTGCGTGAATCCCTCACGTCACGCTGCCGTCATGGGCCTGCTTCTGTAAGGACGGTGAGTAGCCCACACATAGAGTACCTGCTTATTTTTTACCCTAGCTTTCTTATGTATAAGTATTTATCAGTTTGTCTCAAATTTACGATCCTGTAGGTTTAGGTATTTCAGCATTTTCACACACAAATCCACATTTTGACATATTGAGACTAGAGACTAGAAGAAACGGGTTTTTAAATTAACATGTTCCAGAATTTTTATTTACTTATATAAAACCAGGTCAAGTACGACTCGAACTCGCGCTTGGCGGGTTCCGTACTAAAAAAACAGCAAAAATCACGTTTTTTTATGGTAGCCCCCCTTAATCCCCCTTTTGTCTAATTTAAGTATTTGTTGTTATAGCGTCATCAAAAATATATCATCTGTTAAAATTTCAGCTCTCTAATTGTCACGGTTCCCGAGATAGGATTTAAGTATTTGCTGTTATAGCGTCAACCAAAATACATCATATGAGAAAATTTCAGCTCTCTAGTTGTCACGGTTCCCGAGATAGGATTTAAGTATTTGTTGTTATAGTGTCAACTAAAATATATCATCTGTTAAAATTACAGCTCTCTAATTGTCACGGTTCCCGAGATAGGATTTAAGTATTTGTTGTTATAGCAGTTCCCGAGAAAGCCTCATGTCGGACAGACAGACAGACAAGCGGACTGCGAAGTCTCATGAATAGGGTCCCGTTTTTATAATTTGGGTTTGGAACCCTAAATCCAAGTTCATGGACAATGATATTTTGTGTTCGTTCATATGAGATGCCCCTATGGGCATCTCATATGAACGACCATCAGGAATATTGCTGACACTATGTGTCAGCAATATTCCTGATGGTCAATCTGCGGTTTTCCAATATGAGATCACACACTTTGCCGATGTTTTCTCCAGTCGTAGAAGTCGATGGCCGGCCGGAGCGAGGGTCATCTTCGATGCTCTCTCGACCGCGTTTAAATTCAGCAGCCCATTTTTTTATAGTACTATACGATGGGGCAGATTCCCTTAATGTTGTTTTCTTATCAATATGAATCTCTTGTGGTGTCATTTTTTTTTTACACAAATATTTGATTACCGCGCGATGTTCAGATTTGTCCATTTTTCAAAAACGTTGCGTTTTGACTAACTTTATTGGCTCCCACGTAAAAACTACGAAATCCACAGATAAAAAATTCAACACTATGACAGCCAAAGAACAAATGAACTCAAAGAGGTTAGTATCAAATTTGTACCATCAACATTTATATGCCAGGCCGAGAACTTTTCAATCCACCCTCGTATTTATTTCATTTACGTGAGTCTCCGTGCTTCGGAAAGCAGGTTAAGCCGTTTGGTACTGTTTTCAGTAAAATTGCAGCTATGGCGGAGGCCAGGCCTAGTCAGCAAGCGAGTGTCAAAGAGTCTGAGATGATGAAGATGTGTATTAATTATGTATGTACGAATCATAAGTACCTACTTAATACTTAATTTTACAAGACTTTTGTATCTACCTGTACTAAATTAAAACGGATGCTATGCTACAAATTTAGAAATGTACCTTCATGTACTGCGCGGCCGCTTTTTGACGTCATTTTAATTTGGTTGGTTTACCCGTGTTTTCCATCGATTCCGGCTGTAGATGGTATTTTTCTTATATTTTGTTAAATACTGAACGTAATGAGCCACATTTTTAAATTTGAGTAGTAGAATAAATACGCAAAATATTGCAATATAGTTTGTTGTGTTTATTTGCTAAGAACATTGACAACAAAGGTCAAATAAAACAATGGGCTGATTGCGACAAATTTTGTGATTCCTCTGTAATTACTAAGAAGATATTAATGAAACTCGGTTGAAGAGTGTAGACTTTGATTAGATACAAATTAACGTTACAAGTTTGGCTGTAAGGTTCCTCTTTTAGGCACTAGAGGTTAATAACCTGATTTTACCTATATGTATATATCTTTTGAGTGGGATATTATTTTCAATTTCTGCTTTTACACAGATTATAAGCAAATTCATAGCAACGTACATGAGTAAACTCAACACTGTACCAAGTCTCTGTATATGATTATTACGATATCGTCAAACGTACTCCCAGCGGAAACCTGAATTACTCTGTGATATCATGATACACAAATTTCATTTATACATACACATTTATAGCTCGCACCAAGCTACCTAATGAGCGTTTTCTTTTTGCAAAAAAAGAAAAAGTTCCGCTGGGCTGACGTTTCGAACGTACTCCTGGCGGAATCAGTTTTTCAAGAATATCTTCACAATGGCTGGATACACAAATTTCTATTTACGATACACATTTACACGGACTCTTACGCTAATTTTCTGCATAACTAGAATTTAAAAAATCGACACTTTTCCGCCAGGAGTACGCACACACTAAGGCAGGGTTATGATTTTGACAGGCTATATACGTATGTCTGTATGTTCATGTATTCCCTCAGAGCTCCTCAACTAGGTAGATACTTATTAGAACTGGACTAATGAGATATTGTTAGAAGCGTCTTGACGTTCGAATGGTTATAAGCTATATATCGTGTCACTGAATTTAATGGTGCGCCCTCTAGCGGCCATAAAGAACTGTGTTAAAATAAATTTAAGAAAAAAATATCGTGTTTGGTATTAAATGAAAGGGTTAGATGTTTTGTAAGTAAGTGCCTTTTTAATGGTCTATATATAATACTAGCGGACGTCACGCGGTTTCACCCGCACAGTTTCCGTTCCCGTGGGAATACGGGAATAGAATATAGCCTATGTTCACCGCAAAGAGTGTAGCTTCCCAACAGTGAAAGAATTTTTCAAATCGGTCCAGTAGTTCCGGAGCCTATTCGTTACAAACAAACAAACAAAAAAACATATCTTTCCTCTTTATAATATTAGTATAGATATATAGAATACTAGCGGATGTCACGCGGTTTCAGTCACGTAGTTTCCGTTCCTGTGGGAATACGGGAATAAAATATAGCCTATGTTCACCGGGAAGAGTGTAGCGTCCCAACAGTGAAATAATTTTTCAAATCGTTCCAGTAGTTTCGGAGAGTTTGTTTAGTACACCGGGAACCAACCCTAAAGACGCGGGATAGGACCCCTATGCGAGACGGCAGTATTAGCTAAGGTCTGTCGGGATGCGATGCGATATGGTCACGCCTTTATATGTACGCAGAGGCATTTTATATGGACAAAATTCACCTTTTTTTATAAGAATATAACCTACGTCATATGTGGTGAGACGTACTGCCGTTGCCGTGTTGAGATTGACAGGAACAGGTTGTGACAGCCTGCTGTTGAAATTTTTCAACCTTTGTCAAGCCTTTCAACTTGGCTTAACGACTTCCATTTTACTGGCAACCGGGACCAACAGCAACGTGCCTTCCGAAGCACGGAAACGTCGGAAACGCTCAAATAAATGCTAGCCGGGACAACCTTCGTAGGCAGTAGCAGGGCGCAGTGTGGTTTTAGTCAGTAGGCGTTCGCAATAGCATCCATCTGTAATTTCAAACGTAAAAGAGAGAAACCCATTTTAAGGTAGAGAAATTTCTAAAATGGACATTATAGAAGATTTATATCTACCGTTGATTAATGGCACTTGGTGAAACTTGCTGCACATAGTGCAAAAAAAAACCGGCCAGGTGTCAGTCGGATTCGCGCACAAAGGGGCAAACGCGAGAACGAGACATGAGGCTTTGCCGTCCGTCTGTCTGTTAGTCACGAGGCTGTATCGCAGGAACTGTGGTTGATAGAGCAAATTTTTTCACAGGTGATGTATGTTTCTGCCGCCATAACAAAAAATACCTACTAAAAGCAGAAAAAGACCCCACACAACAAACGTAAATTGCCGTTTTTGTATGGGGACCTGGACTCTGTGCTTAAATTCGACTCGCACTTAGCCGGTTTTTTTTTATATGAACACGTGAGTTTCGGTTTCAACCGAAATAAAATAATAAATGAAATAGGTACATAATAATTTTAAATTTGTTTAGTAATTCTATAATTATCGTGGGTAAAAATTTCATACAGTAGTCAACACTGGCCCACGTTCGTCATGTTTATGTTTTTGTCTTTGTCTAATCGCAGTGGCGTCGGTGTTCACCGTACGCGTGTGAGTGAGACAGATATATGTTCACCATCACTGCTTAAAAAGTTTCATAGTTGCGTCTTCTCAGCTCATAAGTAGCCGTGCTTTTGTCGAGACGCGATGTTCGTGCTTGCCTCTCTAATGATAATATATATAACTCTATGGGTTTACATCGAATATTGTTAGTGGGGTCACTCGTCCCAAAAAATCAAGGATAAAACATGCATTGTTGGTTCCACTACCTAAATGGGTCCATGAGTTCCAAAATCCTGTTGGACCCCTTAGTGGAACTTAGCAGTGGAACCAACAGTCCGAAAGGCTATATTTATATAACTATATACAGAATAGAGAAGTTAGGATACTCACGAAAGAATCCAGCAATTTTGATGCAAGATGTAGCTGGGAACAGGCCATCCCTTCCTTTCCGTCCCCCCATGCAGGACAGCTCCAGCATCGCCAGCGAGTGGTTGTTGTGGAACGGATCATCGCACGCGGGGAACGCACCGTTCATTGAGACGCATTTGAAACAGTCTATGCTGTGAACTGAAAATTTTATTATACCTATTAATGAAAAATCAATTGGTTGTGGAATGATCTTCCTGCCTCGGTTTTCCCAAACGCCTACAGTATGGGGTTCTTCAAAAGGGGTCTAAGAAGGTTTTTACATAGTCGGCAGCGCGAGTGTGGCGCCTCTGATGTTGCAAACGTTCTCTTCTTCTGGTGGGCCGTATGCTTGTCTGCCACCTTAGTGGTATAAAAAAAAAATACTAGCTGACCCTCGCAACTTCGTTTACGCCGCATATGGTGTATGAAAGGAGAGGTATTTTTTCAACAGACTCATGGGAGCGTATGAAACTGCCCTGTTTGCTTAATCATAAAAGAGCTTAAAGATTAAGTCCACGCCTTTGGCGCAGACTGAATTATTTTACAATAGCCTTAATCATTAAGCTCTTTTCCGGCCGCCCGGGCCGGAAAGGAAGGGTATGGCTTGCTCTATACAGAACAGCTCTTCCTTTTTGTCCCCCCATGCAGGCGAGCTCCAGCATCGCCAGCGAATGGTTGTTGTGGAACGGGTCATCGCACGCGGGAAACGCACCGTTCATTGAGACGCATTTGAAGCAGTCTATGCTGGGAACTGAAAATTTTATTATAATATTATGAATTCAGTGATTTTGATGCAAGACGTGGCAGAGAAGTAAAACAATCAGTGATTTTAACGCCAGATGTGGTAGGAAACAGAAACTATGCAAAGATTTTGATGCCAGACGTGACAGGTAGGTACTGCCGGGAGCCCTGGGACATCCTTCCGAAGGCTTACCCGGGACTCTAGGTCTTAGAAAGTTTTAAGGCATCGTGTAGTTTTAATCGGTAGGAGTCCGGCATAGCATCCATGTAGGATTAAAAAAAAATACGTTTCAAGTAAGAAGAAATCCAGCGCTTGTGATAAAAGACGTGTCAGCAAACCGAAAACATCCAGCGATTTTGATGCAAGACGATGCATGATGGGCCGAAAACGAAGGGATGGCTTGTTTCCTATAGGCCATCCCTTCCTTTCCGTCCCCCCATGCAGGACAGCTCCATCATCTGCAGCGAGTGATTGTTGTGGAAGGGGTCATCACACCGTTCATTGATACGCATTTGAAACAGTCTATGCTGTGAACTGGAAATTTTATTATATTACTAGCTGACCCTCGCAACTTCGTTTACGCCGCATATGGTGTATGAAAGGAGAGGTATTTTTTTTTCATCAGACTCATCAAGCAGCGTGTGAAACTGACCTTCGGCGCGAAGTGAATTGTTTTAAAATAGTCTTAATCATTAAGCTCTTTTATGATTAAGCCTAGCGATTTTGGTGCAATACGATGCATGATAGGCCCGAAAGGAAAGGTATGGCTTGCTCTCTACAGGCCATCCCTTCCTTTCGGGCACCCCAGCAGGACAGCTCCATCATCTGCAGCGAGTGATTGTTGTGGAAGGGGTCATCGCACGCGAGGAACGCACCGTTCATTGAGACGCATTTGAAACAGTCTATGCTGTGTACTGGAAATGATAATGTTCCTCTTTAGGAGAGAAAGAAGTAACGTATCTACTCGTATCACGGCAAGTGTTCTGAAGAGTTCTCTCCTGTTCAAAGAACACGTTTCGGGCAGAGGTCACTCTCATACAGTGGAGATAATTTTTAGCAGAACCAAGTGTAGCTTGTTACTTTTTCTTTATTTTTTTTATACCACTAAGGTGGCAGACAAGCATACGGCCCACCCGAAGGATGGTGGTCACCGCAGCCTATGAAGGTTTGCAACACCAGAGGCGCCACACTCGCGTTGCCGACCCCCTGTAAAAACCTTCTAAGGCCCCTTTTGAAGAACCCGATACTGTAGGTGTTTGGGAAAACCGAGGCAGGGAGATCATATCATTCGTAGGAATCCATCGAAACTTAGTACACTCTGTCTATGTCTGGCTTCTAACTCGCTAGATGTCGTCATTTGCTTTCCATCAGGTGGGCAGTGTCAATTTGGAGAGCTCAAGTTGTAAAAATAGGATGTTTATCAAGATTTTAGAGCTCCATCTTCACGTACCCTACCCTAAGAGCCTACGGTTGGAAGCACTCGGGTAAGCCCTCTTAAGTATCCTTAAGACAGGACTCCCAACAGACCTACGGCTACCACTGCGGCCTCACCATGGGGGGTTGCGTGCTTGCTAGAGCTTGCTTTTGTAAGGACGTAGTAGTAGAAGTAGCCCTCTTACCGTCCTCAGGCCCTCTTGCTTCTACTGACTAAAGGACGAGCTCTTGACGAAGAGAAGGAAATCTCGAAACAAAACTCTAGCCCTAGTAGACCCAACCCATCGAGGTACAGCTTACTGTATTTGGTTTTAGGGAAAGGGAATCACCTTCCCAATGTGTCCAAATGTGGAAGAAGCATACGTTCAGCAGAGGATTTTGATAGGCCACCGGTGATTGGTGGTTCCTTGGCTCTTGCACGTGATCAAATAGATGGTCTGGAACTCACCTTTGGTTATCCAAAACAAAATGAACACTGCGATCAGGAATATGCTGTGTCTGCTGCAAAGAGCTAACGTCTCCATGGTTTGATCCTGGAAAAGATAAAAAGCTCTCATAGTAAAGGTATGTATACCTACATCTGACTGAATTAAATCACCCTCTTTTAGGTGAGGTAATCCGACATGTATGCAATGCCGGACTCCTACCGACTAAAAACCACACGTATCCTGCCTAACAGTCTACGGTTGGGAGCCCTCGGAAGGACAGATACCCCAGAACTTAATCAATCTCTGGTAGTCCACCGTTGGACATTAAGCCTCTCCCAACTCACGCTACAACACACGGCCCAGCGCCTTCCGTATTCAGTCCCTGCCTGGAACGTTATCCAGGACGTCATCAGTCCTGCCTAACAGTCTACGGTTGGGAGCCCTCGGAAGGTTAGATACCCCAGAACTAAATCAGTCTCTGGTAGTCCACTGTTGGACATTAAGCCTCTCCCAACTCACGCTACAACACACGGCCCAGCGCCTTCCGTATTCAGTCCCTGCCTGGAACGTTATCCAGGACGTCATCAGTCCTGCCTAACAGTCTACGGTTGGGAGCCCTCGGAAGGTTAGATACCCCAGAACTAAATCAGTCTCTGGTAGTCCACTGTTGGACATTAAGCCTCTCCCAACTCACGCTACAACACACGGCCCAGCGCCTTCCGTATTCAGTCCCTGCCTGGAACGTTATCCAGGACGTCATCAGTCCTGCCTAACAGTCTACGGTTGGGAGCCCTCGGAAGGTTAGATACCCCAGAACTAAATCAGTCTCTGGTAGTCCACTGTTGGACATTAAGCCTCTCCCAACTCACGCTACAACACACGGCCCAGCGCCTTCCGTATTCAGTCCCTGCCTGGAACGTTATCCAGGACGTCATCAGTCCATCTGGCGAGAGGTCATCCTACACCACGTGTACCAAGTCGCGATCTCCACTCTAGAACTCGTTTGTTCCATCGACCATCAGTTCTTCGACAGATATGGCCCGCCCATTGCACATAAGGCGCTTATTCTGCAAGTCGACCGCTCTGGTTCTCTACCTACTCTGCCTACTGCTCGTTCGCTCTAACTTTGCCGCTCGGCTCCATACTAAAGTCGAATTTTTAATTAGACAAAGTAAATTGACAGCAACTAATGTCACTTCTTCATACAATGTTGCGTATTTTCTATGACGAAGTGACATTAGCTACTGTCAATTTACTTCGTCTAATTAACAATTCGGGTATACGCCTCTACGCCAGCGGCAAAGTTAGAGCGAACGGGTAGTAGTCTAAATGTTAACAGTACGAGGTTTTTAGGAAACTTGCTGTGATGAAGACGAGATAATAATTTAACCGGAATTTGTTATTTTGTTATTAATAGCAAGTAGCAACCAAACCCAGCTGCACCTTACATAAACACATTACCTAACACAAACAAACCGTGAAACTGTTTCGATCTACATATTTATCTCACTTCTGAGCAAATACGTGGTTTTATTAGTGGCTAATTTTAAACTTGCGTAATAAAAAAGCCGGCCAAGTGCGAGTCAGATTCGCGGGTGAAGGGTTCCTTGCCGAAAACGGCTTGAAAATCACATTTGTTGTAGATATGGGAGCTGCCATATAATATTTTATTTTTATGTTTTTAGTATTTGTTGTTATACATACATATGGTCACGCCTTTTTCCCCGAAGGGGTAGGCAGAGGCATATTATATGCCCACATTTCACCTTTGTATAATTTGTCCCACGTAATAGGTGGTGAGCCGTATTGCCGTGTTTAAATGGACAGGCGCAGGTTGTGACTCCCTGCTGTTGAAATAAAGCCTTCAACTTAGCTTAACGACTGCCATTTTACTGGCAACCGGGACCAACGGCTTAACGTGCCTTCCGAAGCACGGAAACGCTCAAATAAATGTCACAAAGTGATCACATGGATGGTCACCCATCCATGGACCGGCCATAGTGAAAGTTGCTTACTGCAGTGATCGTTTACAGAACACTGAGTCCGCGGGGCCACGAGCGCTTCTTTGTTGTTATAGCGGAAACAGAAATACTACACAATCTGTGATAAGTTCAACTCTATAGTTACCACGGCTCAAGAGATACTTACAGGGTGACAGATAGACTGGCGGACAGCGAAGTCTCAGTACCTACCTTAAAAATAGCAAGGCAACCTATTCCGAATTTAGAACACATTGAATAAAAAAAGTAGGTAGCCTGATACTGTTACATCCTTCCGAGGACTTACCCGGGGCTCCCAACCGTAGGCTGTAGGGCGTTCCGGTAGGTTTTTAGTCGGTAGGAGTTCGGCATAGCATCAATGAAGGATTTTCCCTCACGTAACTCAGTGTTCGAATTCGGCGGGAAACTTTCAGACAAGCGTTGCATTTCATTATAATAATCTTTCAAAACTAGTGTATTTTTCAGTGTTTATGTGTAATTTATGGTGGATTATTAAACACAAAGGTTCGATAACGTGCAAAAGTGTTGGAAAGTAATAAAGCGCAGAGAAACGCGAGTTTTTAGATTTGTCGACAAATTTCACAGCAAGCCCTAGTAAGGTACCACCGCCTTACTAGAGTAGATCTTAGTCCGAACTTGGAAATACATGGATACGCTGCTGTTAAGAAGAATCTTACCATGAAAATGATTTATATTTTCACAATAAAATTTACTTTGGCATACTCTCAAGCCGAGAAAGTCCAAGAACAAGAAGAAAAATACTCAGCGTTCTGTAAACAAGCATTGCTCTTTTCGGTAATCGCTTTGGAATGTTCATTCATTATGCCATGACTTCTGGATTTAGAAGTTAATTCTCACAGATGGCAGATGTATCACAAACGTAGAATTGTCACAAACGGTCACGCATCTCAGATCCGACCATATCGAAAATGCTTTTGGCAGCACGAGTGTGGCGCCTCTGGTGTTGCAAACGTTCAAAGGCTGCGGTGACCACCGGTCCTTCTGGTGGGCCGTTAGCTTGTCTGCCACCATAGTAGTATAAAAAAAAGAGTGATCGTTTACAGAACACTGAGTTAGTGGGGCTATTACATACATACATACGATCACGCCTTTTATCATTTAGCGGTAGGCAGAGGCGTAATATTTATATGGTCTTATTTCACCTTTTTTTAGAGTTTGTCCCACGAAATAGTTGGTGAGCGTATTAATTGCCGTGTTGATATGGACAGGTGCAGGATGTCACTGCCCACAGTTGAAAATTTTCAAAGCCGCCCGTAAAGGCCTTCAACTTGGCTTAACGACTGCCATTTTACTAGCAACCGGTACCAACGACTTAACGTGCCTTCCGAAGCACGGAAAAGCTCGCAAATAAATGTCACAAAGTGGGCATGTGGTGGTCACCCATCCATAACCGGCCACAGTAAATGTTACTTACTACAGTGATTGTTTACATAACACTGAGTCCGCGGGGCCACGAGCGCTTCCCTTATATTCAAATCGGCGTAAAACTCAGTCTATAGAAGTCTGTTGTGTGCGCGCGCCTTTATACCGGAAATTCTAATAGGATACTATGACGATATGAATTTTGTTATTGAATTGACGAAGAGGTGCCTATTGTGAAGAAAATCACTTGTAGATTGGCCTTTTATTCGTATCTGTACCACAAAATGAGCAGTTCACTCTGTGTATGTACAGACGCGAACTTTGAATTGTGACCCTCGAAACTGTCCAGATCATCAGAACACAATACCTAAGGGTCGAATCAGATCACTAAACGGTTGAGGCATATTTAAACAATGCTAGTCATAGCCCGTGGTTCCGTTCGGGTGGTGATGTTTACCTGATACTTATTTTCCTCTGCAAGCGATTTTACGAGCTAAAAGTCACATTAATATAGTTTCCCATGTTAAGTTCTACTAGTTTAAATTTAAGTCAATTTCATCAGAATCGGGTAAGTAGTTCGGACGTCAAAGCGTAACAGACAAGACAGAGTTACTTCCGCATTATTTTAGGTATTAACTCATATTGCCTACGCATGGACATCGTCCTTAACTAGAGGAAAGCAAGACGCGCGGTGTGCGGTGCGCACCCGCTATGCTCCTCCGCCCGCCGCGTCGCGCATCGACGCGTTAAGCTAATATTAGATACTTGTTTGTAAAGGTTTTTAGCGTCAATATATTTTATTTAAAGTTACAGTCCATTGCATTTTTAATTGAAACCACCAGAAGCTGTCGAGGATCAAACACACGCCTTCAGTTTGCTATACGAGATTCCACCTTAGGCGGGTCACAAATTAAAGTTCTTGATCGTACCTACGTGGGCTTTGCCCCTTTGTGAATGACACCGATTATACGAGCATTCATAAATCTATTTATAAATCTCTCCGTTCGCGTTTACACTTAACTACCTACATTACATATCACTACATCTACTAATAGGTATATTTCTAACCTCCTATCTAACACTAGCGGACGTCACGTGGTTTCACCCGCGTAGCTTCTGTTCCCGTGGGAATACGGGAATAAAACATAGCCTATGTTCATCGGAAATAGTGTAGCTTCCCAACAGCAAAAGAATTTTTCGAATCGGTCCAGTGTTTTGGAGCTTATTCGTTGTAAACAAACAATCAAATCTTACCTCTTTATAATATTAGTATAGATTACTTTCGAAGTACCTAATTAGTCCACGTTCGTAAATAATATGCTACAAAAGGTCACCGTTCTCATAACTAACCGTAGCGTAAGATGCTTAACTCTGTGATCGTATACAGAACAGTAAACTAGCCCTAAGCGTTTATAAGACTCAGGAAGCAGAGGCAATAAACTTCCTTGTCTGCCACCTTAGCGGTATAAAAAGTGAGCAAACTATAACCGCTAATGTTTACGTTAGAAGTTTCGAACAAAAGTTAAATTTAGAACAACACATCTTGTAAGATGAACACAATTATTTTTTAAATTCTTTATGTTCGTTTCAGCTCTGTACTCTGTAGCTATCACGATTCCTGAGATACAGCATCGTGACGGACAGACAGACAGACGGCAAAGTCTCATGAATAGGGTTCCAAGTTCCAAAAGTTTTTTAACCCTTTGTGTACGGTACCCTAAAATCTATACATACCACAGAATACTACTTAAGGCTTGTAGGTATGTTCGAAAGAGACTCATCTTGGGGTGAACTTTATTCTAGGAAATATTCTTCGATTTGATCTGATAAAACTATATTATTGTAATTTATTAGATACTCTTGTTTTTTTAACGTATCAAAACACGATTAAGAATACTTTGTTCGATCTAATCGCTCTCGAAAATGAGAAATATTGCAAAAATCTTAAGAAGTATTGTACTTTTTTTTAACTAAATAAATGAGTTTAATTCTCATAAAAACTTGTCATAAAATACTTACTTATAGATTTTTTCTTGAAACCCCTCGGATTTTATAACAGTAATATAATGTATTAGAATCGAATGAAATCCGGCAAAAGCGTACGCTGCAATCGTTTGAGTTGAACTTAGGATTTGTCAAGGTCGAACATTGCAGCCTTAACCATACCTAGATAAACTTTTCCGTGCTTTAAGTACATTAACTTTAGTTAGGTACTTACTTGTAATAAGCGCGTGTTGAACGAAACACGACAATTTGATCAATAATTTCGACACATTTTGTTGAAAATTAGGTACTTAAATTTCACTCAGTTTTATCTACTTACTGACATATATTACTTGTATAAAATGTATATTAATCAATATAAAATATACATTTGTTAATATAAAACCGTATTTACAAATAAAAATAATATTGTACGTTTGTGTACAAGTCGCGTACAGTCACATCTCGCGATAGCAGAGCTTATCGACTGAAATTGAATCAGTGTTGCCAGCCGAAAATAAAAATTCTCCTTATTACTAAAGTTACCATACTTCCATACATATAGGGAGATTAGTTTCAATAGTTTTTTTTTATATTTAGCTCGCCAAAATGATGCCGCAGTTCACCGCAGTCCGATGGAAAGTGTCAGCGACATCTAGCGATTGGAGGCCACTGTCCCAGTCTGTAAGACTAAAGAAAGCGGCCCTCAAGTTGGTGGCCCTATGATGTGCCTCTTCACGCTCCGCTTGAAGAACCCAGGATTGTAAGAGGAGGGAAACACGTGCGCTGGCAGGTCGTTCCAGGTTTTTATGGTTCAACAGAGAAACAGTCTTTTGAATCGTTCAGTTCTAGCTAAGATTCTCTCCAGTGTGAGAGTGGCACCTCTGTCCAGTACGCGTTGTTCGGGGTCGGAAAGGAGAGGGCGGGTTTAGGTTGAAGAGCTCTTCAGAACACAGATTTAGATACCTGGTTATTCTGAGTGCTGAGGAGTGCTTTGACGTGCACACAGCGCCACCTAGCTGTACACGCGGGAACTTATCTCAACTCAAAAGTTTTTTTCTATCGTGTGGAAATCCTACATGGAAGCTATGCCGGACTTCTACCGACTAAAACCACACAATGGCTTACAACTTACAACAGTCTAGGCCTGAATGGAGTCCCTGATAAGCCTTCGAAAGTATGTCCCAGGGTTCCCGGCAGACTTCGGCTATCACTGCGGCCTCGCTTAGAGCTCCCTGCCCCGGGTTCGAATCCCCAACCTGGTCGGAACAAATATGTAATGTTTGTTTCGGAATTTGTATTTTTAAAACCACTGAGGTGGCAGTCCAGTCAGCATACGGCCCACCAGATGTACTGGTGGTCACCATAGCCTATATATGTTTGCAACTCCAGAGGAGCTATACTCGCTCTGCCGACCCTGGATGTTTTACAATTATGTATAATACTAGCTGTCCCGCGCAACTTCGTTTGCGGCACATGAGAGTTAGAAAAAGAGAGGTATGGTATTATTATTTTGAGTAACATAATGTTTCCCGTCGCATTTACTCTCGTCGCGCCTAATCCCGTCGCGTCGCTTAGGCGCGTCGCTCACGGTCACGGGTAAGTCGAGGCCCGAGGCGCGGTAGCGGCGGCGTCGCGGCGCGGCGGCACGTGAACGTTAAGTAGAGTCGAGGCGCGGGCGGCTATGCTTCCTTTACACATTCCAATTTATTCACCATGTCGTCGTCAGAAGATGAAGACGCGCTTGCGGTTATGTGCTTCGGAAGGCACGTTAAGCCGTTGGTCCCGGTTGCCAGTAAAATGACAGTCGTTAAGCCAAGTTAAAGGCCTTTTTAGGCGGCTTGAAAAATTTCAACAGCAGGCATTCACAACCTGCGCCTGTCCATCTCAACACGGCAATACGGCTCACCACCTATTACGTGGGACCAATTCTGAAAACGTGAAATGTGGGCATATAATAATATGCCTCTGCCTTCCCCTTTGGGGATAAAAAATACACGGATTCATTCGTACAATTTCAATAAAGTTTACGTTAGTTTCAAAATCGTCACGCATTTTTGAAGAGTGTAAACACGTCTACGCACGAAACAAAATGACAAAATGGTGACGGAGTCGCGGCGCGGTCGAGCGCATCAGCCCCACCCCGCCTCCGCCTCGACTCCACATCGCCCGTGACGCGACTCTAGTGTGTGAGCGCACTGCCATGTATTGCTGAAGGAAACTTATGCGCCCGTGCTTCGACGCCGCCTCGACTCCAGCTCGTGTGGGCGACCCGCCTTATATGCATTAGAGCTGACCCGCACAACTTCGTTTGCGTCACATGAGCGAGAAGAAAGAGAGAGATGCAGTATTAATATTTAAGGTGATATAATGTTTCCCTTCGTATTTATTCACGTCGCGTGGCTTATATTCATTAAAACTGACCGCACAACTTCGTTTGCATCACATGAGAGTGAGGAGGAGAGAGGTGTGTTATTAATATGTAAAGTGACATAATGTTTTCCGTTGTATTTACTTCCACCCGTCCGTTTTATGGTACGGAACTCATGTATGTCCGACTCGCACTTGGCCGGTTTTTATCGTTCAGTTAATTGGCTACCACTATGATCGGTCGGCTGTGCCACTGCAGACCACGTTTACTCCGTCGCGGCGTCGCTCATACTTCAAACCTATTAAAAGGGGCCATTGTAAGTGAACCTTAAAATATAGGCATATGCTGTGGAAGACATTTTTTTGTAATTTGTAAAGGGGAACATTTTTGTAATACAAAATTTTCATGTACCTTTAACCATTTACGCAACGTAGGTACGCTGGAAAGTACAGTGGAAGCTCTCAAAAGGAAGAAATTTTCCCCGTTCTCGAAACATAATTTATGGCTGCTCCGCTCCTATTCGCATTAGCGTGATTTTATATCGCCTTTAGCCATCCTCAATAAATGGACTATTAAACTGAAAAATAATTTTCGAAATCCAACCAGTAGTTTCTGAGATCCTAGGACAAACAAACTCTTCAGTTTTTTAATATTGTGAGCGAACCTTAAGAAACGGACAAATTAGGTAATTATGAGCGAACCTTAAGAGATAGACATATGCTGCCGTGGACTTTTTTTTAGAACTTTTTAAGGGAAACAATATTGTAATACACATTTTTTACGTATCTTTAACTATTTACGCAGCGTACGCCTCGGAAGCTCTCAGACGGTAAAAAATATTCCCCGTTTTCGAAACATTAATGATTGCTGCTTCGCCCCTATTCGTCTTAGCGTGATGTTATATAGCCTATAGCCATCCTCAATAAATGGACTATCAAACTGTAAAAAAATTTTTGAATTCCAACCAGTAGTTCCTGAGATCCTAGCGTTCAACCATACAAACAAACAAACAAACTCTTCAGCTTTATAATATTAGTATAGATGGGCATTCATAATGGCCACCCTGTTTTCTTCAAAGTGGTAGGCAGGGGCATACTAGATGCCCACACTTCACTTTTTTTTGTTCTGTCCCATGTAATAAGTAGTGAGCCATATTGCTGTGATGAAATGGCAAAGCGCAGGTTGTGACTGCCGGCTGTTAACTCTTCAGCTTTATAATATTAGTATAGATGGGCATTCATAATGGCCACCCTGTTTTCTTCAAAGTGGTAGGCAGGGGCATACTAGATGCCCACACTTCACTTTTTTTTGTTCTGTCCCATGTAATAAGTAGTGAGCCATATTGCTGTGATGAAATGGCAAAGCGCAGGTTGTGACTGCCGGCTGTTAAACACGACACTTATAAGGCCTTCATCTAGGCTGAACGACTGATATTTTCTGGCAAGAAGGAGCAACAACTTCTCCCTGGCAAGAAGGAGCCCTCCTATATAAATGGCACAAAGTGGTTGCCCATCCAAGAACCGGCCCACAAGCACTGTCCATATTACTTTATTTATTTTTCTTCAGTTTATTTGATTGAAAATAGTTTCATAATATTGTATATTAGGTACATGTGGTGATGATTTCAATAAAATAAAATATGGTACGAATAAAATTATGATTTAATTATAACACATTCAAATTTACAAACATTTACAATTATTTTAACATCTGGATTGGGTGATAATATTTTATATGGTTCATACAATTTTAAAACAGAATCCTCTGCAATATTACTAATTACATATTTTTTATTAATGACTATTAAATACTTTTTATTGTCTATGTCAAAAGCATTTAGCATGTAACAGCCGTATTTAAGAAAAAAAGTTTCAATACGGAACACAATACATTCTTCTTTTGGAATGACAAAATTTGAATTCTCCGCTAAAAATCTTTCATGTTGCCATAGAGAAATGTGTGCAGTTTCTTTTTTTACTAACTCATTCAACCTAAATGCTAGTCCACCTCTTTTGTACTTAACTTTTTTAACAGTCCTTTCGAAATAAGATGATGTAGCCGAGTTGCTAGCATTTTCAAACTTTATAGATTGTAAATTTTTGACAGTCTGCGTTTTACAACTCAAAATTTCCACTTCCTCAATCTTAGAACTGTCAGTAGTAGGTGTAGGAGTATCACTTATATTCTGAGAGGTATTTTCTGAACTGAAATGGCTGGCAAAATAATTCTTTACTTTTTCTACTAATTTTGTCTTCAATGAAGAATCACTTTCGTTGAGAGTTGATATTGAATTTAATTCTGATTTAACGATAACATCAGAATTTTTATTAATTGTCGATAAATCCTTAACTTCTTTAGTTTTAGCACCATTTAATTCATAGGTAAGGTTAAAATCTTTGGTATGCAAATCTTGGAAATTATTTTTGTCATAGCATAATTTCTTTTTCACTCTGCCGCAAAAGTTTGGCGATGTAGTCTTAAGGTTAAGCACAGGACTCTTTGGACAAGTCCTTTTTGTAGATAAAATAGGAGAAATTATGTCAACTTTTCGATTAGGCGGGAAATGTGTAGATAACACTGGTGAAACAGCACTTACGATTCCAATACTTTTCGACTTCAGAATTGGTGATTTTTCAATTTCTATATTCCTATCAACATCTTTACAAGAATCCACAAAAGTAATATCCAAGTTAGACCAGTTTTTTAAAACATTTTTCTTGTGTTTACGCTTTCGGTACCGTCTTCTTTCTAAGTTATTCTTTTCGTTGCAAGATACATTTTCTAGTTCACCAGACGATGAAGAGGACCACTTTATATCTTCAACATGATCTTGTGAATTTAATAAATGAAATTTATCGCGAAATAAATTATCTTTTTGCTTTTTCATGATAACAAGTAGTTTACAGTTTCACTCGGCTTTGGCAAAAAAATTGGCAATATTTTGTTTACGTTTAAATTGACATTAATGACATTTAATGTAACCTAACTTTATTATTCATCATCGGGTGCTGCCAAAGATCAAAATCTGTACAGCCTTACCTAACTTTTATCTTATATTACTTTTATCTTATATTCTCTGTATATAATGTTTATGTGTGTACTATAAAATAAATAAATAAATAACTATTCATTGAAAGAATCTTCAAGAATTGAATTTATGTACATTTTTCTTTTACTATTTATAATTTTTTAATCTTTGTTTATTTTTAGCTCGCCAAATTGACATCTCCACCAGCATGACGATGGAAAGCCGTGGCGCATCAAGCGATTGGGGGCCACTCTCACAGTCCGTAAGACCTGACCTGACCTGACCATGGTCCTCAAGTTGGCGGCCCTGTGATGTGCCTCTTCACGCTCCTCTTGAAGAACCCGGGATTGATGAGGGAAACACGTGTGCGGGCACGTCGTTCCATGTTTTTATAGTTCGACTGAAGAACAATCTTTTGAAACGCTCAGTTCTGGCGAAGATTCTCTCCACAGTGTACCTATGAGTGGCATCTCTGCCCGGCACGCGTTTTTCGGGATCGGAAAGGAGAGGGTGGGATCAGGTTGAAAAGCTCTTCACAACATTCACCGTGAGAGTTAGTTATATATTTAGAGTTAGTTTGTGAGTCAAGAGGACCTCCAATGCCGACAAACACAGAAATGTATTATTACACATTCACGTATTGGCTTAGATCATCTAACCACAGGATGCGCCTTACTTAAGCATTGTTTTCTGCCATTGCACATGACCATTTGGTCTTTTGGCTTTATGAAAAGCCTGTACATCAGTACATCATTTTATATGATTAAACTAGTACATTACATTGTAGTTGACTGTACAATAACAATTAACACACAACAGCCATTACGCGTTTGTCGATAAATACATTTTTAAATGCAATGAAATTTTATATGTCTTTGTGTTTCCCCCTTCATTTGTATGAAAACTGGCAGAATATTTTTGTATGCGGTGGTTCGCAAAGGTTAGTCCCGTCTTATATGGTCTAAGCGTATTGGGCAATGGAATAATAGTGAGAGAGAAGAGAGAAGGTATAGTTCAACAGAATGGCAGTGCTAACCCGTGGTTTTGCATCCACTTTATTTAATAAAGTATCGTGACGTTCTTAGCCGTGTACCTATTAGACGCAGACAATAAAATCAGCAATACCTATAATATAATTTCATAGATCTGTTTTGCTTGCCTTATATTTCTGTAACCTACGTTTGCAACACCAGAGAGAATGCCCGCTAAATTCAAATATCGAATTAAATACCTACCTTAGATAATGTGTCACGCCTGTGGACTCAATATGGAATAGGACTCAATAGTCATATGGGTAACAGATATCTTCAAAGTATTGCTGTGACCACTGTGACGCACAACCCAGGTACTGTCTACTCAATCGAAGGCGTCAAATCTGCAGTGAAGGAGAAAAATACCTTGTCTTGGGCTTATTTCTTAATAAAGGAGGGATTCGAAAAATAATAAAGGAGGGAAAAGGGATCAACCTACGACACACCTACGATTCAGCAATCAAATCAAACAATCAAGTATTTTCATTGTAACGCAAAAGTCAAAGGGATAGGTAGTGGATAAATTATTATGTAGCAGGCTTTTTCTTCTGTACACCTTCCTGGCTGTATAAAGTCAGAAAACCTGGTGTGCTCTTGAAAGGAAGTTCCAGGGGCTGGCATTGTAGCAGGCTTCAGTTTCCAAAGCGAATATCGAGTGCAACGGAAACTTTACGCTAAGATTAGAGTGAAAACTGATTTGCCATTTAAGTGATAATACTTTAGTGATATTTATATTATTTTATTACGTAAACATTATCGGTGACCATGAATTACACACATTCATAAATTTAAATAATACCTATATCTATACACAGTACAAGGAAAACCTTGAACTCAAATCTTATCGCCAATGAATAAGGTTGATATTCGCATGACCAGTTGTCATTTTTTTTTTCAAATGTGATAATGGTACCTACTTGAACTAGCAATGCAAAGCCAAACCAGTCTTTGCGCTGTAGTGGAGAACACATATTTGCGCTAAAACGTAAGTAAATAAATACATTTTATTACAATTTTAGGTTAAGTACCTATGTATAGAAAAATAATTTTAAGCTTGTTTTTTTTTTGGAAACTAAGGAGTGACCGTACAAATGTTAATAAAAGTTGAACCAATGCATGTATCACATCACTAGGCAGAATTTGTTTATTTCGTAAATTTCTAGTTTGAGAGTAGAACTAGCTGGAAATAAAAGTTCTAATTATAGCTTATGACCTGGTCTAGTTCTATTATTAGGAAATAATTGGAAACCTAGTAGGTACCTAGGTACCTATTAATGAGGATAAAACTCCCATATAGTTCTACTATTTTGTTACACCTAATCGCAGGACTGTTGAGAAATAATAATGCCATTAGTTCAGCCACAAAACTGTTTCGTAGAGTATGGTAATAATCTATACTATATAATAATAATAATCTAAAGTAATATTATAAAGAGGAAAGATTTGTTTTTTTGCTTTTTGATTTTTTTTTTATTTTTGTTTGTTTGTTTGTAATCAATAGGCTCCGAAACTACTGGACCGATTTAAAAAATCTTTCACTGTTGGGAAGCTACACTCTTTGCGGTGAACATAGGCTATATTTTATTCCCGTATTCCCACAGGAACGGGAACTACGCGGGTGTAACCGCGTGACGTCCGCTAGTAATGAATAAACCAACACGCGCTGTTTTAGCTGTGTGTATTTTACATAATGGCAAACTGGTGGGGGTCGACCTCGGCGTACCTACACATGATGACCAGATCAAAGACCTGTTGGATAAAGGCCAGGTCAAGAGTACCCTTTACCGGCGAGCGTGTATGAATTCGCATATGAAAGTAGAAGAAGCGAAAGTGGTATGCCTGGATCGTAGCAAGTGAAATGCCACAGTCCCAAAGACTTCTATATTAACTGAGGTAGACGCGCCGTACTCTAACAAACGAGATTTCAAAAGCAATCCTCAAACACACGCATTGCTAAGACTACACTTACTTATAAATAATATTTACGTAATTGTCACCACACACAATAGCAATATACAAATAGAACAAGAGTAAAAGAGAAGGCGTATGGACTCCAATTGCAAGCCGAGTACCTACTCTCGACGTTTTGACTCACAATAGTGCGAGCAACGCTGCTAATTAGCTCAGTTTATAGGTTTCAAAAATCGGTGTGTAGGGCATGTCTACCTCAGTTTATATAGAAGTCTTTGCACAGTCCCTGCCTACCCCGATTGGAAGACAGGCGTGATGATATGTAGATATGTATGTATGTATTTTACGTAGTGCTATCCATACCCATCTAAGCTATCGACTAATTCATGAACCGAAACGTACATCAAATCTCTGTTCAAAATTCCAGATGCCCTGGGTGCGGCCCGAACATATTCCAGTCGGTCAGGTGTGGAGCCGGTTCAAGGGCAGATCGCGAAATGGGCAACCAGCTATGAAGTAAGTCATCTACCTACATAAAACAGGCTCACTTTCAAGTCTTCTCGCCACTCCAGAGATGTCTGCTGTAGAAGATGAGCTGAATCTTCTTTGCGTCGAATACTGCTCTCGTTTTTAGAATGACTCTTGAGTTACTGGAAGCGCGAGATGCTATGCAGCTTCGAGCTTTCCACAATGCAGGTGGGAAAGTTTTGAGTTCTTAAGGTCCTCCCTCACCGGGAGCATTCGCGTGTAATGTAACATATTAGATTCGACTTTGTGCATAACGTTACGACTAGGGAATGCAATACCGGGATACCGGGATCCCGAAATACGGGGATCCCGCAGTATTTTTGCGGGACTAGTCCCGCACGTAAATCGTGCGGGATCCCGCGGGATTAGCGGGACTGTGCAAAGGTAAACGCCATGTGTTGTTCTTTAAGCGGAAGCGCGCAAACTGATATGGTTTGAGTAAGTTTTTTGTAATTGTGACGTAATATATAACCTAATAACGTACTTATTTGTTTTTAGCGATTTAATCAGGGAGATTTGACTTTTCTTGTATTATAAACAGTTAGAAAAGTATTCAATTATCACGTGCATTGCTTGCTGGCTAGCTGACATGTTAAAGTTAGGAGTCGTTTGCAAGACAAGAATTTTAACATGCTATGTTTTTTGCGCACTTTTAAAGTAATGCCAAAACTACCCATTTTAAGCTTTCCCCACGAAGGGATATTTCGGCAAAATCGTATGATTATAAAATAAAAAAACGACGAAACAAAAAAAAATAGCTCTGCTCCAGCTAAAAAAATAGTCTAATTCGGTAAGGAATGCGCGATCATGCACATCGAACGAAAAGATGTTCTTCTCCGTTTCTCTTATTCAAAATGGCGTTTGCGCCAATTTTCGTTATGATATTCGTGATTAGGAGGTCAAAATACGTCATTACACAAAATTTCAAATTGATCGGCAGTATGCGCTTTTCGGAAGTTTGTCCTATTTTATCTGCTTCCAATAAATTGCAGTAGGTATTTTATTACTTATATGTAGGTATATCCGTTTAATAATCTCAATACTCTACTTATCTAATATTCAATAATTTATTTTTCCTTGTGGCCCCGCGTACTCAGTGTTCTGTAAAAGATCACTGCAGTAAGTTACATTTACTATGGCCGGTCCTTAGATGGGTGACTACTTTGTGACATTTATTTGAGCGTTGCTGTGTTTCGGAAGGCACGTTAAGCCGTTGGTCCCGTTTGCCGGTAACATGGCAGTTAAGCCAAGTTGAAAGTCCGGCTTGAAAAATTTCAAAAGCAAGCAGTCGCAACCTGCTCCTGTTCATTTCAAGACGGCAATACGGCTCACCACATGTTACGTGGTACGAAATCTTAAAAGGTGAAATTTGGTCATATAATATGCCTCTGCCTACCCCTTCGGGGATTAAGGCGTGACTATTTTTCAGTTCTAGATGCATGTATGATACAGAACTCTATTCTTTTCTCAATGACTTTCAGAAATATGCGGGATCCCGCAAATACCGGGATCCCGCGGGACTGAGATGTCTCAGTCCCGCAAATACCGGGATTACAATTGTGTTGCGGGATTGCATTCCCTAGTTACGACCTACCTCCCTGACCGACGAGCATTCGCGTGTAATGTAACATTTAGTATAGATTTTTCGTATGTAAGCGCATTAATGTTACAAGTTGTATCAAAACGTTACACATTGTATCATTACAAGGTGCGCATTGTAATGCTAGGTTCTCCTCCTTCACTGATTTAACCTTGTCTTGTATCATTACAAGGTGCGCATTGTAATGCTCGGTCTCGGTTCTCCTCCCTCACTGCTGTAATGCTCGACCTGTAAAGTTACATTACACGCGAATGCTCCCGGTGAGGGAGCGCCTTTAGCGCAGCGTAGACTTATAGAAAGCGCTCGATGCCGTACCCCAACGAGCCAGTTGCAATTCGCAATTGGAGGCGGGAATCTGTTGAGCCGTTGACTCAGTACCTATAGAACAATAGCATCTCTGGCTGCAATCTATCACGGTGAGTATTCTGAATAGCTCTTCAACTAAATCCTACTTCTCATCTCCTTTTCGACTGGGAATAAAACGTCATTCGGCAGCCAACTTGAGCAGCTGTCTTTAATATTGTGGAAAGTGAGTGTTACCCAATCCTTGTAGTCTTGACTTTCTATCAGACGTGCAGCGTCATTACAGACAGTTATGTATCGGGTAAACAATTCTTCTCAGCTCGGTGTCTCCCTTTTTTTAACGTAGGAAAATCCTACATGGATGCTATCCCGGACTCCTACCGACTAAAAACCACACGTATCGTACCTACGGTTGGGAGCCCTCTGAAGGATACCCTAGGATCGGCGTCTCCCTTTAATTGAGGTCGCGTTGCTCTATGCAATTACATCAAGTCCTCGAACCGTTAGCGCAGCGAAGAACCATAGCGTCCTTGGCTGCCTTCTACCGAATATATCACGGTGAATGTTCTGAAGAGCTCTTCAACCTGATCCCACCCTCTCCATTCCGATCCTGAACAATGCGTGCCGGGCAGAGGTGCCACTCATACACAGTGGAGAGAATTTTCGCCAGCACTGAGCGTTTCAAAAGATCGTTCCTCTGTCGAACTATAAAAACATGGAACGACCTGCCCGCACACGTGTTTCCCTCATCTTACAATCCTGGGTTCTTAAGAGGAGCGTGAAGCATCACAGGGCTGCCAACTTTAGGACCACTGTCAGAAGTGGCCCCCAATCGCTAGATGCGCCACGGCTTTCCATCAGGCTGGTGGCGACGTCAATTTGGTGAGCTAAATATAAAAAAAAGTCGACACATGTGTTGCCATTATAAAAAGCATCCTCAAGATTGCATGGCAGCAAATCAGATTTTGTTGTAGCAATTTATCACCTTTATCAGATCTGGATAAAAATAAGCAGATTATCGATAATAAAATACCTATTGGTACACATGCGGGCATGCGGCTGTCTTTTATTTAACTTAACAGAACTTAACAGATACATACGAACCGACATCGTTCATATTTTAGATACAGAAACACGTCTTTATCCCCGAAGGGACTAACTTCGTGGTCCAGTGGGTAGTGTGCCTGACCACAAATTCGGAGGTCGTGGGTTCGATTCCCACCCAGGACAAATCTCTTTCTGTTTATCTATAATATATGTATTTAGAAATATTTAAGTATGTTTATCAGTCGTCTAGAGCCCAGCTTAAGTTTCTATCAGCTTAATTTTGACTAGATGATGTTGTGTGGAAATACTTACCAAAGCTAGCGTGCCCGGTAAGTGGCTATTTCTACTTTTTACGATTCTCATCGTCACCTTCATGGTAAATTTTAAATATTGATGATTTTAACAATTTTTTTAAACAAACACAAAGCGTTTGGAAAGTTAAGTAATATATATAAGTCAACAAGTTAAATTTTGAGTCAGATTTGGAAGAATAAGGTTTTGAATTATTTGATCCCACGTAGGTGACGCGACGATCCACGAAGGTGACGCAGTAGCTTTACAGACATTATTAATCATTATTTAAGTACAAATTATAACTTAGTTCTGCCGAATAATATATATGGTAACAGCTACTTAACTAAAAACAATTACCAGATCCTATACCTACACATACTTTTGACGTAAAAGTTATTCTAGAACCATTATATTATAAAAATAACACAGTACATCTCTTTGGCACAAAGTGGCAAATTATCAGTTGTCTGGATCCTATAGCATAAGCTTATATTGTCTTAATTTGGGCTAGATGATGTTGTGTGAGAATGTCCGAACCTTGTGTTAAAAATGCAATTGAGAATATTTGATTTTTTTGGAAATGTATAAAATTATATTTTAAAAACATTAAGAAATATTTGAAATTCTATGTACTTTAAATACTTCCTGTTTGAAAACGGCGGCCATGACACTGTAAGTCAAGATGGCGCATTAGAGATTGTAACGGCAGGACGCATTGTGAATACTGATAACGAGAAAAACAGAAATAAATGTGGTTAATAGTTCTATATGTGTTATTCTTTTATAGTTCAGAAGTGACAAGTTAATTCTACGCTCACTAAGTAAGGTTACTGCGTGTTACTGGTATGTAAATTGAAATTTATTCAAACGATGGAATTAGAAGTAGGTACCTATTTTACGAATCATATATGGATTTCAAATAGATATGGTACAGTCTACAATTATTATTTTCATTATCAAATGCAGTGTATGGGATGGTTTACGAATTAAAATAATGTCTTATTTTGTGGTACAGTTTTATTTTTTTCTTAACTGCATACATTGTTACAATATTAGTATAATACCTTTTTGGGTACCGATGATTTGTTGTTTCGTTTTTTTGGTTAAGGCTGCAATGTTCGACCTTGACAAATCCTAAGGCAATTCGAACGATTGCAGCGTACGCTTTTGCCGGATTTCATTCGATTCTAATACATTATATTACTGTTATAAAATCTGAGGGGTTTTAAGAAAAAAAATCTATACGTAAAATATTGTTCTAAAGACTTTATGAGAATTAAACTCATTTATTTAGATAAAAAAAAGTACATTACTTGTTAAGATTTTTGCAATATTTCTTATTTTTCGAGAGCGATTTCGATCGAACAAAGTATTCCTAATCGTGTTTTAAAACGTTAAAGAGCAAGAGTATTTAATAAATTACAATAATATAGTTTTATCAGATCAATTCTGAGAATATTTCCTAGTATAAAATTCACCCCAAGATGAGTTTCTTTCGAACACACAAGCCTTAACAATATGTGATTTTACAGCCGAAAGTAGAATGTGGGTACTTACTATAACTTGGTAGTAGTTTATGAATACCTTTCTACCTTTGTCTCTATTTTCTTTTGGCACATTAGTGTAAAAGAAGTATAAGTAATGGAATGAAAAAAAAGTAGTATAAATGTGAAATATACATTAAATATTTATTTTTATAAGTAAACCAAAACCCTTGTCTGAACAAACCGTTCATAACATACACACACATAAGTATAGATATTTAAAACAATTGATTACATAAAATAGTTCGAATAATCAATTAGAATTTATCATACTTACCATAACAAGTAACCGCAAGACAGCAATAAAACTGTATATTATATGCATACTATAGAAATTGAATACAAAGCAGTTTATTTCATGAATATTATAATTTATACTTTCTATATTGGTTATTTACAAGAATGTGTGTAATTTCAGCAGTCTTGAAACGAGATTCTTTCCTTTATTCTCCTCTTACCTAGCGTAGCCATTACAGAATGTCTGATCGTTACACTCCACCTATTGATGTATCTAAAAAGAAAAGTAAGGTCCGCAAAAGACGCATTAGTACATCTAGTATTAGCTCGTCTTCCAGTAGCACTATACGGTCGCGCATTCGATCGCGTCAGTTAGATAAACACAAACGCCAACGTAGCTCCTCAATTTCATCTACCAGCTCTAGCTATAGTCACCACCGTCGTAAAAAGTTGAAAGGAAACAAAACCCTTATCAAAAGCTTAGTGTCCGCATTACAAAAAGGAAACTCTCGAAGAGGTATTCATGGCGGACAAAATATTATAACTGAGGTCGACCCAAAGTCCAAAGCACAGACAATGAAGGATTGGCTGGCAAAAATAAATGAAACTGCAAACATATACTGTTGGACAGAAAGACAATCAATTTTCCATTCATTACCAAAATTATCTGGCCTTGTAAAAAAAAATGGTACAATAGCCTAACTACAGTCAAGTATATAGTTGGACAGAGTGGCAACATAAATTGTTACGTGCGTTTCTATATGACCTAAATTATGGCGATTTATTGATGGAAATATTGCAGAGGAAAAGTAGAAAAGGAGAAACTCTCGTTGAATATTACTATGACAAAATAATGTTAGTCAATTGTTGCGAATTGAAGGGACGTCAAGCGGTTGACTGTATTGCGCATGGAGTATTTGATCACAATATAAAAATCAACGTACAGGGTGCTCATTATGATGATCCCGACCAGGTACTAGCGTATTTTCGAAATATTTCAAGTAGATTAACGGATTCTTCACCCTCGCGAAGACCAATTATGGATTCACGCGACTTATCAGATAAAAAGCAAACTTCGGATACATTGACACAAAACTTGCATAATAAAAGACCTACTGGGACTTGTTATAACTGCGGCGAAATTGGTCATACCGTTAGAAAATGTAGAAAAGAGTTAGTTAAATGTAGGAAATGTAAACGCTATGGACATTCAGAAAACACGTGTACATCTAATGTAACTCATTCTAATGAAAGTAATAGTAGGTCGGACCGTTCATGAGGTTAGACAGTTTATAGGTCTAGACAATTTTTTTAGGTTTGTAAATAATTTCGCTAGTATTGCTAAACCCTTAAATGACTAAATCAGATGCGAAGTGGACTTAAGGAACCGATCAAGTTAACGTATTCAATAAAATTAAATATATACTTGTGCCCAGACCTGTTTTGGGGTTATATATAGATATAACCCCAAATATTTGACAGACTTTACACAGACGCTAGCTCCCTAGGTATTATGTATTGTGGTGTTTTACTACAACGTACGTACGAAGCTTTACCACTTCGCGCAATCGCATACTTTAGCCGACAAACGACTGCGGATGAACAGCACTTTCACTCATATGAACCCGAAACCCTCGCAGTAGTTATGTCCTTAAATCGTTACCGGGTTTATTTACTAGGCATTCACTTCAAAGTAGTGTCGGACTGAAATGCATTGAGAACCTCTTTGACTCAGCGCTATTTTGTACCAAGGATAGCTCGCTGGTGGATGTTGGTTCACAGGGCCGTCTTAAGGCTATATAGCGCCAGGGTGCGAAGCTTAGACTGCGCCCCCTCCACACCGGTCAACCAAATAAAACTTTTATTTTTAATTCTACTTATTTTTCTCTAAGATCTGTAATCTACATTAAATAAACAATGTTTTATTTTAAGTGCGAATCGGACTTGCGCACGAAGAGTTCCGAAGGTCGGTACCTACCGCTAACATATTTTAAGTTATAAGTGTAACCTCTTTTTATTTCAACTAGAGATGCACCGAATATTCGAATTCGGTAAATTTGGAAAGTTTTGAAAAGTTCGGGTTCGGCCGAATATTCGGTTTATTTGCCGAATAATTACCGAATGTGGAAATTATTATTAACAAAATTAATTACTATTGAATACGCAGGCGTTTTCCCGTAATTAACGCCATGGTACAGAAATCTCTAGTGACGCACAGTAACATAGTCATTTAGGCGATAACGCCAATCTGAAGTCCAAAAAACTCGTGAGTGCTTATTGTTGCTTCCCAAAAAATACCCGGTTTTCACCGCGAGCCGAAACACCCATTATTGAATCCGTTTAACTCGCAAGTACTTGCTTTCCTACCAATAAATGGTCGAGATAAAAGGACTGAGTGGCAGAAATTGTTGTAATGAGCTGGCTCAGTCCTAAATAGTGGTCAGAATCATTGCGAGTTCGTTTTTATTTGTTCTTCTTTAAGATACAATATTGCAAATACTTTTTCTTCACTTGATTCCGTGTCACACGACATTAGATATCACTAATAGGCTGCAAAACACGACCGCACACAACTGGTCCAAAAAACTCTGTGTGGACTGCTCATTTTCCATTTCATATTTTAAAATTCACCTCACTCATTTCAATCCAAATTATTTTTTAAACTCTTTGTTGGCGGAAAACAAAACTGATTTCATTAAAAATGAGCTCATTCCTCTCACCATCTTCTGCTAATTACTCTAACTGCGTGTGCGACCACACACAGAGGGCTGTCATCATTTTTTAACTGGTGCTCCTGAATTTTAATCTAAAAATTCTCTGAAAGCTTTGCCCTTTCGACTTGTTATAGAGGCGTGCTTGGCAATCTCAAATATTTATTCAATTATTAAAATCAAAGTCAAGTTTTTTGACTTTTGAGTTGGTAAATATTTTAATAATGTTGTTTATTTTGATTCCAATTTTTGATTCTATACTTATAATTGCCAAGTTTTTCTTTTCCCTTTGGTCCACCATCGTAACTGATCTTTCGTAACCAGCTACGAACATGGAATTATTTTCTTTCTTTGATAACCAGCTACGAAAACAGAATTAATATGTCGTTTTCGTAACCAAGTTGCGTAGCCAGCTACGATAGAAGATTATTACTTCCTTTTCTGTAACTGGTTACTAATCAAGAATAATAATTTCAGGTTTCAGGAAATTGATTTTGAAATAAATACTACCGCTTTAGACTTAGAAAATAACACTATAAGTAAAGGTCACTGTTTAGAGATTATCGCACCTTTCTGCTTTTAATTTTTCGCAATATGATTATTAGTTCATAATTTTTTTTTTATACAACTTAGGTGGCAGACAAGCTTACGGCCCACCGGAAGGTTGGTAACCGTAGCCTATAGACGTTTGCAACACCAGAGGCGCTACACACGCGCTGCCGACCCGCTTTGTATTTGTATTTGTTTAATTTTATGTTATAGTAATTTGTTTAACCTATTTGAATTTAGTTTTAGACTATTTTTATAATTTTACTACTAGGGCCATAGAAGTCGAGAAGAGGAATTCTTGAAGTAATATCTAGCATAATTCTATACGTAACTATGTTAATACCATGTAGGAAGGGGTGCTAGGTCGGGAAACCTCCTAGTGTGCTTGGTCCGGTTTTCTATCCCTTCGGGCTATATGCCCGGTGGGAGTGACAACTGGACTAAGACGGTGCACCCTGGAACATCGGCTAATGGGTGCGGTGTGCAGCCCTCATTAGTCGATGTACTAATATCCCGGCAAGCTGACCCCATGGCGAGGGGGTCGCAGTTCGGTGGGCCTGCTAGGCCCACGGTGTTGCGTTGCATCTGCAGCGCAACACAGCGTGGCGGACGCCCCAATGCTCCCGGCTTTCTGGCTGGTAGAAGCATTGGGACGGTTTTTCGGCCGTCATTTGACGGAGTTGCACGGTGGTGTGTGTTGCTGCCGGCCGCGAGTAACAGCGCGGCCGACAGCAGCAGTGCTTGGCTGGCATCGCTTCGCCACATTTGCTGACGAGGCGATGGCGGAAAAGTGAGAGGCACTGCACGGGAGGGGCGGGAGTTTGGGTAGATGCTTCCGCCCTATCGTGCAGTTCGGGGGCGCCGCGGTAACCAGTCACTGAGCGCCCCGGATTGTTTCTTGACCGTGGGTGTAAGGTCGGGGGACCTCACCCACCAACGGTCACACGGCGGTGGGCACCTTCCCCGTGTTCCGGGGGTGCCCATTAGCGCACGCCTGCGCCAGCCGCTCTCTGTCTCCTCTATTACAGAGGGGCGCTCGAGAGCGGTGCAGGCGTGGTCTTTTCAGCTCCTTAGGGAGCTTTGGGGAGCCGCCCATCTGGCTCCCCCGAGGAGAGCCCCGAATTAACGGGGCGCCCCTAGCCGGGTCGACGTGAATAATCTTTTGATACCCCTCGGCCCGGCTAATGGGTGAGGAGGAACACCGCGGGGTTTAGTGGGTAGGACGGTCCATTCCGGACCGGGCCGGGAGTCCCACACACCATCCCAGCTGCCCCCGCAGCTGGGATGAAGGCGCATAAATGCGTTCCCCGCGTAAACAAAAAAAAAATACCATGTAGGAAATAAAATCATAAAATATATTAATTTGTTGTAATAGTATATTATTCCGTGTATGTTTACCCACATACATGGTTACAAACTTGGAATAATTATTCTTGATTAGTAACCAGTTACAGAAAAGGAAGTAATAATCTTCTATCGTAGCTGGCTACGAAACTTGGTTACGAAAACGACAAATTAATTCTGTTTTCGTAGCTGGTTATCAAAGGATGAAAATAATTCTATGTTCGTAGCTGGTTACGAAAGATAAGTTACGATGGTGGACCAATCGAGTTTTCCTAGCCTGTTTTGGGTCTTGGTTGACCGAAGATAATTTTTCATTAACTTCAATTTTGAAAAAGACCGTTTTTCTTAGGCTACTGTTACAGGCAGTGTTATTCGGCAACAAATTCTAATTCACTAAACAAATCTTCGTCGTCAATATCTAATGTATTTTTAAATTGTAATTTTTCTGTGAGACATTGTGTTTTTTTTATTCGGCTCCATTTTCCTACAGTTCTCAATGTTATGCAAAAATGAAAAAACATTGTGATCCGTTAGCAATTCGAATCTCTCATTTAATTTCGAGATTGAAATATCGAAATGTTTAGAGCTCGGCCTGCGCCCCCTCGGGCTCGGCGCCCGGGTGCGGCCGCGCCTCTGCACCCCCGGTTAAGACGGCCCTGTTGGTTCAGGATTACTATTTCGTAATTGAATACCATCCGGGTACTCAACTTAAACACGCGGTTAGTCTAAGTCGTAATGCATTGCCAATCGATCATAGGTATAGAAGAGTTTAATATTTCGTGCATAACAAAAATAGGCACTGACAATCATTTCATGTTGGCTGTACAATTAAGTGATCCTCGCTTAACTCTTATTAAATGTATTTAAGATAAAAATTGCTCTGAAGGCAGAGATATTAAAAATAATCACGTGCTGAAGGATGGCCAAATAAATAAAAAAGTAGATTCCAATTTAAAGTGGGCCGTGCCTCACGTTGCTAGGTGAAAAGTCTGTCAGCTATGTCATGATGACGCTGGGTATTTCTCTTTTGATAAAACGATCGAAGAGATGCGTAGAGATTATTGGTTCTCCCGTATGAATCAATTTGTAAAAAAGTACGTACAAGCTTGTATTTCAGTCGCATACGCTAAACAACCCTCTGGTAAAAAGCAAGGCTCTTTACATCCAGTACGAAAGCCTGACATACCATTTAAGTGCATCCACATTGGTCACATTGGTCACCTTGATCTATTCGTTAGTAGTGAAAGAAGGTTACACCTATAAGCTGGGTATGGTTGACGCATTCACGAAATTCATAGTATTAAATGATTTTATCGGACTGTTTGGGTCTCCCAAGGTGATTGTATCGGACCGCGGTACAGCTTCATATCTGCTCAATGATCGAAATTGGGATTCCCATCTTAATAGCGTACGAGGAGTTTTAACAATGCTTTATATAAATGGGTAAGACCCCCACTCAAGTTCTCCTCGGGAAAAAGACTGTAACTATAACTGGAGCGATCTATGTATACGTTCCACAGTAGCTTATAAATTAGGGACTTAGTATTGATTCTTAAAAATGTTAGTAACCTAGGAAATAGTAATAAGTTGGTACCTCCTTATAGAGGGCCTTATAAGGTGACGGCTCTATTAGGCAATGACCGCCATGAAGTGAGTAGTATTGATGGATTTTCAAAACGAAAATATAGTAACGTATATTCTGTGATCGTATGAAGCTCTGGATCAGATTGACTAAGCCAACAAGTGTAACGACCGATAGCGAAAGGGAATATGCTAACAGTGATTAGACAATGAGGCTCGTTTTCTATCCAAAATTGATATAAAACCTTTTCCTTTTTATTTCCCCTTTCTTTTGTCCAAACATTTCTAGTATAAGTGTTGATACTCACGTGTCACAACGCCTTGTGTGCGTATAAGATAATTATAACGCCTTGTGTGCGTATAAGATAATTATAACGCCTTGTGTGCGTAAAAGATAATTATAACGCCTTGTGTGCGTAAAAGATAATTATAACGCCTTGTGTGCGTAGAACTTTTCAACGCCTTGTGTGCGTATAAGATAATTATAACGCCTTGTGTGCGTAGAACTTAACAACGCCTTGTGTGCGTAAAAGATAACTATAACGCCTTGTGTGCGTAGAACTTCACAACGCCTTGTGTGCGTATAAGATAATTATAACGCCTTGTGTGCGTAAAAGACAATTATAACGCCTTGTGTGCGTAAAAGATAATTATAACGCCTTGTGTGCGTAAAAGATAATTATAACGCCTTGTGTGCGTAAAACTTTTCAACGCCTTGTGTGCGTATAAGATAATTATAACGCCTTGTGTGCGTAGAACTTAACAACGCCTTGTGTGCGTAAAAGATAACTATAACGCCTTGTGTGCGTATTAGATAATTATAACGCCTTGTGTGCGTAGAAGATAATTATAACGCCTTGTGTGCGTAGAAGATAATTATAACGCCTTGTGTGCGTAAAAGGTAACTATAACGCCTTGTGTGCGTAGAACTTCACAACGCCTTGTGTGCGTATAAGATAATTATAACGCCTTGTGTGCGTAAAAGATAATTATAACGCCTTGTGTGCGTAAAACTTTTCAACGCCTTGTGTGCGTAAAAGATAATTATAACGCCTTGTGTGCGTAGAACTTTTCAACGCCTTGTGTGCGTATAAGATAATTATAACGCCTTGTATGCGTATAAGGTAATTATAACGCCTGGTGTGCGTCGAACTTAACAACGCCTTGTGTGCGTAGAAGATAATTATAACGCCTCGTGTGCGTAGAAGATAATTATAACGCCTTGTGTGCGTAGAAGATAATTATTACGCCTTGTGTGCGTAGAAGATAATTATAACGCCTTGTGTGCGTAGAAGATAATTATAACGCCTTGTGTGCGTAGAAGATAATTATAATGCCTTGTATGCGTAGAAGATAATTATAACGGCTTGTGTGCATAGAAGATAATTATAACGCCGGGTGTGCGTAGAAGATAAGTATAACTATAATTATTTTATATTCTAACTATAATTATTTATTTGTACCAGAGCGTTATATTATTATGCGTGGCTCAGGCCGCAGACAGCATCGACTGCTGGCAACACCACCATCCTGGAGCTCGCAACAAACTGCTGCCAGTCCTACTGCCAGAGCAGTTGAGCTTATCATTGATCTGTTGCGTAAATGTCCAGACGCAGATTTATTTTTTGACAACGTGGATCAAATGGCGGGGAAAGTTATGAATTACTTAAATTTCTAATATAGTATAATTTTGTTATACAAATTTTCTAATTATGGCTGTGACACTCGGTTACTGAAATTAATAACTTTGATTGACATTTATATTCCAATAATTGACATAAATCTCAACGTTTTTTATTTTTTTTATTTCTTATTTTGACATTGTACCTAATTATAAATTGTAATCAAGTTGATGATTATTACTGACTCTGTACTGCTTAGTTCTAAATTTAGTTAAATGGAAAATTGTTAATGGTTAGGACACTCTTTTGGGTATAACTTAGTATAGCATATAAGCGATTTGGTGTCAAACTGTAAGCTTATACTGTTTTATGGAAATATATAAATAAATAACGCCTGGTGTGCGTAGAACTTAACAACGCCTTGTGTGCGTATAAGATAATTATAACGCCTTATGTGCGTAAAAGATAATCATGACGCCTTATGTGCGTAATAGATAATCATGACGCCTTGTGTGCGCAGAACACAGTATAACGCCTTGTGTGCGAAAAATGAAGCGCCTTGTGTGCGGTGAATAAAGTGCCTTGTGTGCGAAATATAAAACCACTTGTGTGCGAAATGTAATAAAATTATGAGGCCTTGCGTACTAATAATATTAATGTATCGCTTGACGGATACTTAAGAACATAGAGATTGATTGTAATTCTTCGAATTATAATAGAATCAAATGTTGAATTTAATTGAGTTGAGATAATAAATAGGTCTAAAGAAAAAAATGGAAGCTAATTAGTGACAAAGTGTTAAAGTGTTTGTGTATGAAAATGGTGATCCTCTAGTTATTGGTGAATATTGGTTGGACTGTAATGTTATTCTTATTCCACGTAGACATTAGTTGATAATGAGAGATTAGAAATGTTAATATAATCTTTTAAATGTCATTACGTGATGATGATGACACGATGACAAAGACATTTCAGTATTTGTCATCATTGTAATGTTTTATTGTGGATATTAAAAAAAAAATGTAAAGATTTAAACTTAGAGAGTGTTTATATATAGAATGAGGACATTCTTGAAATAGTAGGATGGCCGAAATAAAATCAGTAAACTTTGCTGACAATAACTTAATTACTATAACAATTATTTTGCAATGTTAAAATGATATGTTAATTGTGTTGTATAATAAATACTGATGGTTATGTATTGATAAATTATATTTATGAAGGCAATGTATTGAAAAATTATATTTATGTATTAGTTAGTACTTACGTTTTTATAATGATATATATGTTTATTGTGTTGTATAATAAATACTGATGGTTATGTATTGATAAATTATATTTATGAAGGCAATATATTGAAAAATTATATTTATGTATAAGTTAGTACGTTTTTTTGAATGGAGTTCATTTTTATTATTTGAATAATATGTCTGGGACAGACTTAAGGTCAGAATGGCCGACTGTTAAAAATGCAATTGAGAATATTTGATTTTTTTGGAAATGTATAAAATTATATTTTAAAAACATTAAGAAATATTTGAAATTCTATGTACTTTAAATACTTCCTGTTTGAAAACGGCGGCCATGACACTGTAAGTCAAGATGGCGCATTAGAGATTGTAACGGCAGGACGCATTGTGAATACTGATAACGAGAAAAACAGAAATAAATGTGGTTAATAGTTCTATATGTGTTATTCTTTTATACTTGCTACTTATAATGGAAGCACTCTGCGGCTGGACGATCGGCTCACCGAACTCGAGGTAGAACTGGGTCGCATAAACTGGCACATACTGGTGTTGTGCGAAGTCCGAAGAAAGGGGGAGGACACGCTAACCCTTGGGTCGGGTGACCTATTCTACTTTCGGGAAGGTGATGGAAGACATTCTTCCGAGGGCGGTGTCGGCTTTACGGTGAAAAAGGAACTCGTTAGCAGCATTGTGGAGATCGGGAGTGTTTCGCCTCGGGTAGCATACGTAATACTGAGACTTACCTACAGGACTCCCTGAAAGTGATTCAGGTGTACCTATGCCCCAACTTCGAGAAGCACTGACGAGGCAGTTGAGACCGTGTACGAGGACGTGGTGAAAGCATTACACGGTACTGCCAAGACTCACTACAATGTTATGATAGGGGACTTCACTGTCAAAGTACAAGAACGCGGTGAAACGAAAATCGGACTTTTTGGTGTTGGGCGTAGAAATGACCGGGGGCCGCGGGGCAGTATGATTATCAACTTTCTTGAGGCTCAGGGGCTCTTCTTGATGAACTCATTCTTTAAGAAGAAACCCCATGGAAGGTGGACTTGACGAAGCCCCAACAAGGTCACAAGGAACGAGATAAAATTCATCATGTCGGACAGGAGGTGTATATTTGGAGAAGATGTCTCTGTGATCAACAGGTTTAATACCGGAAATGATCACCGACTCGTCAGAGCGTCTCTGAATTTAGGATTCCGCGTCGAAAGGGCCCGGATGATGAAGCCTACTCTCCGACCTACTGCGCTCCAAATAGCTTTATGTGCCGAGAAGTTTCAATTGGAGCTTCAAAATCGTTTCGATCTGCTGGAAACCACTGGCAACGATCACGATAAGGCCGACACTGTAGTCTCCTGACTACAGTGTCCTGACCCGAGTGTCCCGAAGGTTTCAGTCTGGAATAAAGTAAAAATAGGTGTTCCCAGCTTTCGCCCGAGACCCTCTAGCTCATGAGAATCAGACGGGAAACGCCATCCACATCATTGAAGTGCGAAAATTAGGGTGCATGCTGTGTTCGCACTGAGTTCTCGGCTGAACTGAGTCTAAATGAGCGATGTTGAATAGTGTTGCCGAGAATCCAGTTTGCGAACCTCAATAAAAAAATAAAAATCTATGCATACTTACTTTTGCTTACTTTTGGTCTTCGTCAGACCAGAGAGATTTAAACATCAAAATCCGAAAGCTGCTATGACGCGACCTCAGACGTTATAACATCGTAGAGGCAGCGATCACACAAAATTGGGGTACTAAAGTCTTTGCCCAACAGCTCGGAAGACCTCGTCTGACAAAATTGAAGACAGCGGGTGGCAAAACCGAGACCTCGAGATTCTCAAAGAAGTTAGGAGCTTCTACAGAGAACTATATGCATCACGGAAAAAAAGACCGACGGGACCTAGCCCCACTAATGCGCCACTATACCGAAGACATTCTGGATATTGACCAGGGCGAGGTCAGGGCTGCAATCGAACAACTAAAAACCAATAAATCCCTGGGGAGGACGGAATAACGACTGAGCTTCTTAAAGCTGGCGGGACTCTAGTTCTCAAAGAGCGGACGAGTCTCTTTAATTCCGTCCTCCAACAGGGACAAACACCTAAAGCGTGGAGCTCTGTTGTTCGAGTAGGTACTAGGTACCTAAATGTATTTAAGTTGATATAAGTATAAGGTAGTAGGTGCCTTGATTAAGCTTTAGGTGGCATGACTCTTTCCCAGGATTTCTTCTTGAGACTTGGACGCGAAGGTCATTGTGTCTTTGTTCAAAAGTTCTTAGCATGCCGCACGCCTCAAGAAGCGGAAAAGCATCTGAACTAACCCAAAAGACGCAAGATAACACCCGAACCCGTAGGCGAGGCCACGGTGATAGCCTTAGCCTGTCGGGTACCCTGATACATCATTCTAAGGAGTTGCCCGGGGCGCCGGTTTGGATCTGGCAAAACGTCCGGTGGGATTTCTACTCCTATAAAAGGGCTTCACACGGAATGTTATAGGTATTGCTCTGTCTTTTGCCATGATTGTAGGTACCTACTTATTTGTTCTACTATTATTCCGCTACATATCTACTACAATACGAATCTAAAAGAGTACCACTCTTACTGAAACTAGTCAGAGATCACCTTCGTGGCATAAACTCACCTTCGTGGGTAAAACGCCACGAAGGATGTGACACGAAGGTAACGAAAACATAGCTTTTTTTTTAATTCCGACAAAGTTTAGCCGTTACGTTTTAAATCAAATACTACATAAATATCTCAATTAATTTGCGGTTTCGATGAATAAACTCTGACTTCAATAGCTATTATACAATGTACAAAAAGTCACCCACGAAAAGTACTCGAATTAAGTGTCAAATGTAGAAACTTACTGATATTTTTTTTTCTTAAGGAGCCAGGAGTTGCACGTTGCACTCTCGCGATGCCCGAGCTCGAATAACGTTCAGTTAAGTTGAGTTTTGTTATTGGGGCGGTCGTTTTGGTCAACAGTAAACCGTTTACTACGCAAATTTAGAGTACCTAGATTCGTGTGACCGATGTATATTGTGTTTTAAGTTCTAAATAATAGTTAGAAGATTTTTTTTTGTAATACTGTGTGTGTAGTGTATGTTATTACGGTGAATTTAGTGTATGTAACTTCAAAATCTATGGAAATTTGGTGAAGCAGTAACCAAATGTTGAACTGAATCGGGAAGTGTGACACGAGTAGAATGCGAAAAATGACCCCGATTTTGACCTTTCGTGTTAATTTTTGGTATGAATATTTACTTCTATTGCACCAAATTTCATGTATTTTATAGCTTAATAGCTGTTTTATCCACTATTTTAAAACATTTCTTTCTAACTCATACGGTTTAGAAAATATAAGCGTGTGACCATCAAATTTAAGCAACCAGGAGAAATAGCCAAGTATCTGTGACAACCGGTAGGAGAGAGCACCGCATCTCTTCTCCAGCCACTCGTCCATGACCGGTCTGACCTTCCATGTCTCCACTGTTTCCTGGTAGAGCAGGGACCACTGGGCCTCAATTTCTCGAGACGCAGGCCTTTGACCCCGCTCCAGTGCCTCCTTGCGCCTTTTACATAGTGACGCAAGGGCTCTCGCTTCCAGGCCCCATTGAGGTGTCCCGACTAGGAGACATGCCGCCTCACCTGAGATCGTACGGTATACCCTATGACCCTGACGGCCATCGCCCTCTACGGTTTGCTTAATGCTATAATTAAAGGTGCGTACGTCTAACGCCCTAATGGCTTGGAGGATCCTGGTGATGTAGATTTATTAAAGTAGGCACCTAATCACTTGTTTTAGTTTCCAAGTCCGCGACATGAGCGAGGAGTGGAGGAAGCGGTGCTTGGACATGATGCAGGAGACCTTTCTAAGGGACGAGCCTCTCTGCATTGCTCTGGGTAGGTAAGTGTGGTATTGTACAAGGAACTATTTTATTATTAAGTGAAATTTATAGCCTTTAATGGTTTTACCGCGTGGGTGCCATGTCCATGCATGGCAAAGAGGGGAACACTGTAACGGTGCCTGGAAGTTACGACCCAGATGTGGATTTACGGTGGCCATATTATGATGCCCCCTCCCCCCCCCCCCTCCCCTCTCTTACGTTTTAGTCTGAGGGCACATTAAAGACGCGACTGTCTTAAGACTGACTCTTGCTTTAAGTAGGTACATTGAAAATCCGATCAGTCCGATTATCGACGTAAAAGTCGGCTGCCGATTATCGAACGGGGGTTTCCACCGTCAAACAGTTTTTCTGTAAAACGTCTGTTTCGCAGTTTCATAGATTTAGTAAAGTGGTAGCCTGGTCTGGAGATAGTCTTGTCGCCAATGTGCGCTCGGTCTTACCTCACGGCCCTCAAAGACGAGGGATAGCATTTGAACCCGTAGAAGAGGTTTGTCAGGGGTCCTGGGACATGATTGCGAGAAGTAATCCGAGTCCCCCGTTCATAGACGGATATGATAGTGTCAACTGGCCACTCGCGCTCGTCACGTACGCAGGCAGACTGGAAGTAAGAACACACAGGGACGAGCGGCCAGTAGACACGTACCTACACAAATACCCGGCGTGCTTATAGTCATGCAAAGAATTCGCGAGTCTAAACAAACTCGCGAATTATTTGCATTCAGCTTGGACTCTTTTACGTTTTTACTTACTTATGATGCTCGCGACTTCGCCCGCATGAAATTCGGTATCTACCCGTTCCCGCTTCCCGTGGGAATACTTATTAGGGTTATTCAAGACTATAAGCTATCTCTATACCAAATTTCAGCCCAATCCGTTTAGCCACTAGAGAGTGATTGAGCAACAAACATCAAAACATCTTCACAAACTTTCATAATTATAAAATTAGTAGGAGTAGGATGTGCTCTTAGCCATTGTAACCCCGCTAAATCAGTGTTCAGTAAACAACCACTTCTTGTCACAGGTATAAACGAAGACCCTACCTCGATAACAACAATCAGAGCCAACTGGGAGCGCTTCGTGTCGCAGCACATGAGTTTGGCGTGTTTCACTGAAGTGGACGGCGATCCTGACCAGCTGGTGGGGTTCAACATCGTTATTGTGTATACCCTGGATGATGACGAAGAGGACTTTGACAAGGTACCTATCAGTAATCTATACTAAAATTATAAAGAGGAAAGATTTGTTTTTTGTTTTTCTGTTTTTTTGTTTGTTTGTTTGTAACGAATAGGCTCCGGAACTACTGGACCGATTTGAAAAATTCTTTCACTGTTGGAAAGCTACTCTCTTTGCGGTGAACCTAGGCTATATTTTATTCCCGTATTCCCACGGGAACGGGAACTACGCGGGTAAAGCCGCGTGACGTCCGCTAGTAAATAAATATTTGTGGACATTCTCACACAACATCATCTAGCCCAACCTTAAGGTAATTAAGCTTGTGCTATGGTATCTAGACGACTGATAGATATACTCATATATTTGTAAATACAAACATTATTTTATTATACATAGAAAACACCCCAACTCCGAAACCAACATTTGTGGGTCATACAAATATTTGGACCGACCCAGGAATCGAACCCAGGACCTCCAGCGTGGCAGGCGTTTACAGTTTACCCTACCGACTGACTGACTTTTGGCCGAAAGGTGTAGCGTATCGACTGCTGAAGATTGCACTTGTGACTGACGCATTCACAGAAATGACGCATTAGACCCCTGACCAGTAGGGCGTTACGTGAGGTTTTTTAGTCGGTAGGAGTCCGGCATAACATCCATGAGGATTTTCCCTCACGTAAAAAAAAAAAAAAGAAAAAAAGACCCCTGACCAGCATTGGTCGGCGAACCACGCCCACGTAAAATGCCCTCTGGCATCTGCCACCCCTTGTGTTTCAGGGTGCCTTCTAACGGTGCCTTTATCATCTATGTTTTCGAGAGTGATCTTGAGGGTAGAGCCTCCTCCTTAACGAGTGTGTCGTATATTCCCAACGGATCCCGGGTATCTGTGCCCTCACGGGGTCCGTTGGGAACTGAGGATAATTTCATGTCCAAGAGACCCCCTTGCCAAGTGCCCCCCGTGCCCTACGGACCCCCATTCTCCTCCCCTGTTAGTAAAAAACGAGTAGGTACAAGCAGTGCTATATGTACAACCACCATGTAGAGCAGTATACACCTCGCGCAATCCGACTTGGATAGATTAGGTTAGAAGGCTATGCCTCCCGCATTAGCCTTCGTGGTTTATTTTTTGTAACCACCTACAAAATTTTTTTTACTAGCGGGGAGGTGAGTGGGTGTCCGTAGGGAATTCTTTTTCCCAACGGACCCCACGTATTTGGCAAGGGGTTCCCTTGGACATGAAATTATCTTCAGTTCCCAACGGACCCCGTGAGGGGACAGATATTCGGGGTCCGTTGGTGATAATCCTACTCTCAAATTTTGACAGCCATCCACATTTCGAGTTTCAGTTCGGTTCGTCATTCCTCCTTTACAATTAGTTGTGGTTATCCTCAACTGTTATAGGTACGTTAGGATTGACGAATCGAGGATTTGAGGCGGGTTCCTCTTTCTCCACTCCTTTATCATCGAAGATGGATTTTCGCCATGTAACGATTGATTACATTAGTTACGTATCTCTTCATTTGTCATTTTCAGATCAAAGGCGAATCCTGGAAGAAGCTCCTTCGCACCTTGATCGTGACTGAGGAGTTGGTGAACGTTTACAAACACTATGGAGTCGACACGTACCTGACTTGCAGTGGTCTGACCGTCCTACCGGAGTACCGAGGGAATAATGTTGCTGTTGAAATTCTTGCAGCCAGGTATTAGGCTTTTCTTTTTACGTGTGAAAAATCTCATGGTCTTTCCAGACTTGATACCGACTATGACCGCACGGTGTTCTACGACAGTCTAAGGCCAGGAGTCCCTGCTAAAACCTCGGAAGGATGACCCAGGATAGCCAGGTATAATTCAGGTAAGGAGTTACTACTTACTAACACACAGAACTATGACTTTTAGAGTCCAGTGGAAGAGCTCTTCAACTTTATCCTCTTCTTTTAAATCTTAGGCTGATTCTAAAGTCACGCTGATCATCGGCGCCGACAGCTCAGCGCGTAGCTTGTCAGCGCTGAGGTTCAGCGTGAGACGTATCGTGCTGACTGCCTCTGTGGCGTAGTCGGTAGTGATACCGCCTACGGCGCTGGAGGTCCTGGATTCGATTCCCGGGTCAGTCCAAATATTGGTGTGAACCACAAATGTTTGTTTCAGAGTTTGGGTGTTTTCTATGTATAATATGTATGTATTTAGAAATATATAAGTATGTCTATTAGTTGTCCAGATCTCATAGCACAAGCTTATAGCTTAGTTTGGGCTAGATGATGATGTGTGAGAATGTCCAACAATATTTATTATTATGTCTCTCTTTCACACGGGTATCTTCTTTTTTTTTTTCTTACGAAGACACCCGGACTTTTGGTAGGCTTACATGGGGACACAGGTCCAACATGCAGAGGCCCTTTGAGACTTTTAATCTAAAGGGAAATGGGACCCCCACTGCAAACAATCCACATCCGCCTTATGTAGAAGAACGATAATGGACCATCTGCAATGGGAGCTAACTATTGTAAAATATGCTAACTACGTAATGGGCTATTGTGATGGGTGTTAGATGGTCTGGTTAACTTAGGCTATGGATGAAGACGGCGTCTGCCATTTCAATATACCTATTATTATATTAAAACTTTGGCAGACGGTGACTCGCCAACTCACTAGATGGGCCCCCTATACAATCGCCATAGGCATTAAGCCTGTAAGGCGACAGAGGGCAACACCGGTGTGAGCGGCTAGGGGTGTCGAGCGGTGCGGCGCCGGTTTCGCCATCACGGGTCAGACCCGGAGCGGGTTTCCCCGTAGTTATGCCCTTGAAAATGACACTTCCACCCCCGAGCACAAAGCTCTGGCTTCCTCCCTCTGACCAGCCAATCAAGGCAAGCCAGAGTTGAGATTTGCTGCACTCCCGGGAGTAGCGTCTCCCGTTAGCCCATTAAATGCTAACTGGTCGAGGAGCGCAACAAAACTCTGAGGAATCGGGACCGATGTGTAGCCACGCACATTCAGCTCGCCACAAGCTGCCCTGCGGATGTGTGCTTTTCTATAACCTTGTGAGATATTTTTTGTGGATCTCAAAAAGTGGATGACTCGAAAAGCAAATCTACTATGCCCTCATAGGGATGCGTTAATCCCATGAAAAGATAACGACTGTCCACGAGGGGTTATTATTATTATTATTATGTCTCTCTTTCACACGGGTATCTTCTTTTTTTTTTCTTACGAAGACACCCGGACTTTTGGTAGGCTTACATGGGGACACAGGTCCAACATGCAGAGGCCCTTTGAGACTTTTAATCTAAAGGGAAATGGGACCCCCACTGCAAACAATCCACATCCGCCTTATGTAGAAGAACGATAATGGACCATCTGCAATGGGAGCTAACTATTGTAAAATATGCTAACTACGTAATGGGCTATTGTGATGGGTGTTAGATGGTCTGGTTAACTTAGGCTATGGATGAAGACGGCGTCTGCCATTTCAATATACCTATTATTATTATTATTTATGATCACTGTGGAGTACAAACTTGTGTCCACATCGCGATTTGTCATGACCGCTCATGCTGACGGCGTCCGCTCAGCTCGACACTTGAACGCTCACCGAAGACGCGCTGATAGCTACGCTTTATTCTGAAACGCTTCCTAGAAGTTCATACGCTTACGCTGTCAGTGTCGAACTGTCGACGTTAGCGTGTGGTCAGCGCGTAAACCAGCCCAAAACAATGCGTGACCGGGAGAGTTGCCACTCTCACACAGTGGAGGGAATCTTCGCCAGAACTGAGCGGTTCTGAAGATCGTGATCGAACATTTTATGTCTAAGAATACACCATTCATAAACCTACATAAAACCATGGATTTAGAATGTCGAAAAATTCTAAATCTATGCATAAATCTCAAATTATATCAGGTATAATAATATACGACAAGACAAGAGTCCGCCATTTTTCTAGAGCCCGCCTAAACTGAGTCTATTCTTTTTTTAAACCAGCATAGAGTTTTAAAACTCCAAACTCTTTGCGTCTATCGTTTTTTTTTAAATTATTATTTTCCTTATTCATGATCCCGTACCTATTTTCTTTTCAGGAAGCCGTTATGTGAGGCTATGGGCATACGCGCGACGGCCTCAGTATTTACCGCGAAACCTGCTCAAATACAAGCTGAAAAGAGCGGTTTTCAACTGCTAGCTGAACTGGATTACAGTAGCATGATGGAATATGGCGTAGACTTAAGTTCATGTACCAGTTCTACTGCTAAGCTAATGGGAATAAAGTATTAGTAATAATTTTATCGACTGCGTCCTTAAAAAGCAAAAATATCTAAGCGCCATAAAACTTTTTGGGCCATCCTTCCGAGGACTTTAGGTCAAAGCCCACTTTAACGACTCAGCTTCCACCCGGAAAAAATAATATAATTCAAATATAGGCCTTAAACATTGCTCTTTAGATTTATTTTACATTGCCATCATCAATTAGCAGACAGCTCGCTTTCAGCGAGCTTACCGCCGTCAGACTGCTCGGGAGTGGACGCCTCGCTGGGTGTGCGTTGTAGACGAGCGGTCGGCGCGGTGCCCGCGCGCTTACTGCTAGCAGTCGCCGCACCGGCACCGATCGCGAACTGTGTCTATTGCGAAAGGCGAGAGCGCACATAGGAGTATTTTCGTGTAAAATCCGGTCAAAAGTCAAATTTAAAAATTAAATAAAGGTAGTACAAATTTTACATATTTTTGCAGCTTATTAGCCGGTCTATCGCCTAATACACAAATTTATAACGCAGGTAGTAGTGCCTTCTCGTACTAGCAGTCGGAACCCAGTCGTTATGTATACCGTATGTCTTAATTCTCGGCGCTCGTAATTTTTAACCGTATTTGAACTGTAAACTACACTTTTGTGTGATTTACTATGGAAAAACAACATTGCTAATATGAAAGTGCAAGGTATGTAGATGATTTTAAAATAAAAATTAATTAATTTATGTTTCGTGTTTATAATTTAAAAAATCAGAAAGGTGAACAGAATATTTGATATAAATTTCAGAAAATATAGTTTTTTAAATTGTGTTTTTGTTTATTTGTCGGAACTTGTCGGGCTTTTATTTTACGATTAATATATTGCCTAGGGTTTGTTTTAATAAACACAATTAGATTTTGCTTCACTTATGTTCACCATTTTTGTTTTCAATGATTTGAAGATGGCATTGTGAAATATGGATATTATATTTGACTTGAATGTTGTTTTCATTTTTTCTTTTCAGATTTTATATAATCTAATGTTATTTTCATCAGAAGAGCTTTGTTTGACATTATGCGTAACGGCAAAAGTAATAAAATCGAAGAAAAGGTGAAAAAAATAGAAATAAAGTTAATTGAAATCAGTGAATGCCCTTCACGATTCAAATGCCCTTCACGTGCTCTCAGGTATTTTAAGATCGACTTTAAACAAAGCCAGTGTAAAAAAGGGGCGTTTTCTGCGTAATAACAGTAAATAGCAAACATCATCCATCCATTTACTGAATATTAGTAGGTACAGAGCTAACATCAAATCTGTTTGGTCAGCAAAAACACCTGAAAGCTTAATTGAGCGTTGTAAGCGACCAATTGTGGAGGCAAATATCCGCTGACGAACTTACATAATATATGCAGCTAGCGTCAGGCAACGCATTAATGGAAACACTGATACTTCAGTAATCATAAAAGCAATAGTGGCAACGCCAACTAGAGCTAGGCCCAAACCACAATTACGGAAAGATTCTCGAAAGAGGCGCATGATCTGATCGTCGCAATTGAGCCACCATCAACAGTTTTTTACCATCTTTACCACTAACATCAACAACAGAATATAAACAGCTACGAAAACACAGAGGAAGACGATGCGAAAGAAAAAAAATTAAAGTGAAAAATATACATGTTTTGTCCATTTTACTATTATTGAACATAACAGTATATAATATTACCATGTTTTATTATTAAATAAGCCATTAAATAATTTTGACCGGATTTTACATGAAAATACTCCTATGTGGGAGCGGTCGGCGGGTGGACAGCTGGCCGTCTGCTAGCTGTCGCCGTGTGGACTGCTGGGTGCGTGCTAGCTGTCGCCGCGTAGACTGCGAGCAGTAGCCTTCTTTTAGGGCAGTGTTGGGTGGGAGCGGTGTTGGAGCGGGGTGGTTATAGTGTGCTATGACCTTTACCCATTACCTGTTAAAAGGTAGCTCATGTCCTTCCCAAGGACACAAACTACCTCTATACCATAGATATAAAGTCTCTTGTAGTCTCTGGTCTAGTGTCCCAACCAGTGAGCTTACTTATTGCCATTCATGTAGACATACTAGACATACATACATACATATAGTCACGCCTTTATCCCCGAAGGGGTAGGCAGAAGGTATGTATTCATGTAGACGGCACTTGAAGAACCAACCAAAGTTCACCTCAGTTGGGATTGGGACGCGCTGGATTATAAACGTGTAGAAGTTAGAGATAAGGGTATAAATCTGTGCTGTACATAATAATTTTTTAATATACTTTTTATCATTGTAATGATTTCATTGTATGTGTTTTCGACATCTTTCTTAGCAAGAAGCTAATAGCATACAAAAAGCCATTCTAAAGATCTGATATCATTGAACGTTTAGTTTTGTTTACATTCATACAGTAAAATATATACATATGGTCTTTATCCCCGAAGGGGTAGGCAGAGGCATAATAGATGCCCACATTTCACCTTTTTTTTTATAATTTGTCCCACGTAATAGGTGGTGAGCCGTATTGCCGTGTTTAAATGGACAGGCGCAGGTTGTGACTGCCTGCTGTTGAAATAAAGCCTTCAACTTAGCTTAACGACTGCCATTTTACTGGCAACCGGGACCTACGGCTTAACGTGCCTTCCGAAGCACGGAAACGCTCAAATAAATGTCACAAAGTGATCACATGGATGGTTACCCATCCATGGACCGGCCATAGTGAAAGTTGCTTACTGCAGTGATCGTTTACAGAACACTGAGTTTGCGGGGCCACCAGCGCTTAGTCTACAGTAAAAAACAGTTAAATAAAATTATAATCTTATCTCTGCATCATCCAAGGTACAAGGTGGACTTGATGCCTTAGGCATTTTCTACCAGTCTATGGTAGAAAATGCCTAGGGCATTAAGTCCGCCTTGTACTCAGTGCTAAAGTTTAAAATAAATAAATAAAAATACAAATACAACACAAAAAAATACAATTGCATAAAAAATACAATACAAATAAAATGGCACAGCAGATAGGTAGGTACTCAAGTACTTAAACGTGTGGTTTTTTTTCCAGTTTCGTAATTTCATCTTCAGAAACATTTCCATTGATTATAATTTAACTATCTTTCATCTCGGTGATTCCTTCTGCTTTCTTTCGTTTCCTGTAAATAAACAAGTAAAAACTGTATTAAAATATAAGTACCTACGTAACTCAGATTAAAAGTATATTCTTTTAGGTAGGTACGTAAAAGATTAAATGAAAAACAAAGTTTAAACATTGTGCCACAACGCCATCTAGCCTAAATAGACCAGTGCAGATAACTTTTAAAATACTTATAAAAAAGATAGTAGTAGAAAGAAAACCTAGGTATTTATTGCAAAAGGAAGAGAATGTGACAAAATTAACAGGAAAAAAAATCGGTTGTATGTAAAGTCGGTTTACTGACTATGGTTGAACGTGACAACGTCATAAGAAAATAAAAATAAAAATAACATTAACAATACAAAACAAAAATAAATTATCTGTTGATAACATTACTAAAATAAATGGAATGCCTCAGAGCGAGGGAAGTAACGACGTATTGCGTCATCTTTTTTCGTTCGTGCAGCCGGCTCCATCGAATTATAAGACGTCGTCACGTCAATAATTTACGGGCGATCTGAGGTCGGGAAGTGAAGAATGGGGTTTTTAAGGATTTCCATAGGACGAAACAAGGTCTGTACTGCAACCGAGGAACGTCCTTCCTCCACGCTGTCAACTGGTATCTCAAAGGGGTCACAGTTCTAACCTAACCTAATTGAAACTTCTTTTACTTTTGGTACTCCGGAGTGTCAAGAGTAAAAGAAAATTCGATAAGAATCACCGCGAGTCGTTTTTCAACTTAATTTTTGTGTTGGACGAATAACCTATTTGGGTGAATTTCAACATCTATGAATTTTTACCTAATTTTGGTGTTCTTTTTTGTTACTCTATATGTAGATAATATTATTTTATAATTAGAAAGAAATACGTATAATAATTGCATGAAAGCTAGAAAAGTCAAATTGAACCCGAAAATGACATTAATATTATCGACACCTAAATTGTCAATACACCAAAATTGGTATTTTAACACCAAAATTAGATATAGGAACAAAAAAATTTGTAGATAATAAAAATACCTTTTAACATTTTTATTTAATGACACATTATATGTAATATAGATTTTTTTTATATATTTAGCTAGCCAAAATGATGCAGCCGCCGCCTGATGGCAAGCCACAGCGACCTCTAGCGATTGGGGGCCACCGTCCCAGTCTGTAGGACTATAGAAAGCGACCCTCAACTTGGCGGCCCTATGATGTGCCTCTTCACGCTCCGCTTGAAGAATCCAGGATTGTAAGAGGAGGGAAACACGTGCGCTGGCAGGTCGTTCCAGATTTCTATGGTTCGACAGAGAAACAATCTTTTGAATCGTTCAGTTCTAGCAAAGATTCTCTCCACTGTGTGAGAGTAACACCTCTGTCCAGCACACGTTGTTCGGGATCAGAATGGAGAGGGTGGGAGTAGGTTGAAGAGTTCTTCAGAACACTCACCGTGATAGATACGGTAGAAAGCAGCCAAAGATGCAATAGTTCTTCGCTGCGCCAATGACTCCAGACTTTCCGTTACCTCAGGGCAGTTTATAATGCGAATAGCTCGCCGCTGCATAGAGTCCAGCGCGTCAAGCAAGTACCTCGCGGAATCGTCCCAAAGGTGAGAGCAGTATTCGACGCAAGGACGTATTCTGAGTTTTGTACAGCAGACACCTCTGGTTTGGCGTAAAGAACCGCTTCACCTTGTTTAGGACTCCTAGTTTTCTCGAGGCTAGTCCAATACAACGCTCAATATGGTATTTGTGATTGAGCTCGGGCCGAACGTCTATGCCAAGGATGTCCAGATTATCTCCAAGTGGAATCGTCGTATTCTGAAGAGAGGTTAAGGGTAGGAAAGGGGTTTTTTAGCTGTAAACTAGACATGCGCAAAACGTTACACTAAAAAGTAATGTCATATGGCATTACATTTCGTACCGCGTCACATTACTTTGTACTATGACTTTTATCATGACAATCCCATGCGGCGGCACAAAGTTATAAAATATTAATCGCGCGCTGCGTGCGCGCCAAATTCAGCATTCGTTCGCATCGCATTATAGTCACAGGACGAAGTGTCGTACGTTGTCCTAACTGAACGTGATTTGGCTAATGCGAATGTAAGTACGCACGCACGTTAAGGTGTAAATAAAGTAACGTATGATGTGGTTTATGTGTAACTGTATGCAGTAAAGTAAATTTAATAGTGTTCGAATAGATATTATATATAATAGATCTAATAAACTTAATTGAAAAATGTTAGCAGTTAGTTTTAATTTGGTGTGAATGTGTGCAAGTTAATGAAGTAAAAAATACGTTATATAGGTATGTAAAAACAGTTGATCTTCCTTCATACTTTATGTACTTACCTACCTACTGAAAGTAATCTTGTTTTGTTGTAGAAATCAGATAATAAATTGAATTATTATGAATTAACCTAAATTATCTTCCGTAACGAGAATGCGCGGTTCTTCATTATTAAACGCTAACTAAACAAACTGTAAAGTATCACAGAGTCAAACATAGGTAGGTACGTAACGTAATGAATACGGACGAAGCAGCATTGAGAAAAAATAGACCTTATTGCGTCAAAATAAACTTGTCGCCTGCCGGTCGTGCAGCCGGAGTCGAGTAACGCGTGGCGGCTAGTACTAAACAAATGACGCTTTTTCGCTCACACACGTGCGGAACGGCAACGTGTGACGAGTGACGATTGCATGGAAAGCGCGCGAAGTAAACATCGACATTCAACACCGCAGACGACACGTTTGTCCCGATTGTACTATATATATACAATCGGGACTGATGGATGATCGGGATGAGGATATGTCATGATACATTTCGTCGAGTAACGTACACTGTCATGGTACTCGAGCGAGTCACATGACAAGTAATGCATTACTTACGTTACTTACACATGCCTACTGTAAACGCACACGCCTGTGTTTTACGGGCATTGAACTCGAACAGGTTCGAGGATCCCCATTGTGAAATGCGGTCCAGGGCGCATGCCATACTCTATCGAAGGCTTTAGCGATATCGAGGCTTAAAGCCAACGACTCACCGTGCCTCTCCATAGCCACACCCCAAACATGCGTCACGTATGCCAGGAAGTCACCCGTAGATCGTTTTGGCCTAAAGCCATATTGTCAATCATTGAGTAGCGAGTGATCCTCGAGTTAGCGCATGAGTCTTTTGTTGATGATCAGCTCAAATTTTTTACAAATGATCGAGGTGACGGCTATAGGGCGATAGTTGGCAGGGTCCGACCGATCCCCTTTCTTGGGGATCGGTTGTACGTTCGCCACCCTCCAAGCCTCCGGCACTTCCCCTGAAGAGTAGGAGAGGCGATACAGGCGCGTTAATGCTGGAGCCAATTCGGCCGCACATTTTTTCAGCACTACTGCCGGAATGCCGTCAGGACCACTGGCTTTCCGCGTGTCGAGTGACCGCAGCACCGCCCGCACATCACACTGCCGGATGACAATTTCTGGCATTATGTAACCACAATCGGCGATGGTGGGGGGCTGCATGCCACAGTCGTCGACCCGGGAATTGGCCGCAAAGAGGTTAACTAGCAGGTCGCCTTTCTATTGGGCCTTGTGAGCCAGTGATCCATCGGGGTAACGCAGCGGTGGCAGCGAGGGTTGGCAGAAGTTAGCATGCACAGCTTTGGCCAGCTCTCAGTAGCCACGGCTACACGTGGGGTGTGAGGCTAGCTCCCGACCCAGCCGTGCGACGCGCTGGGCATCCGCTCTCTTGAAGGCGCTCTCGCTGGCTCTAGTGGCTCTGTTATACGCTGCCATGAGGTGTGCCACGTTCGGGTCCCGCATTGCCCGAGCCCTGACCCAAGCGCGAAATGCCATCTGATTTTTCTGAACAGCCTCGGTGCATTCACGCCCGAACCAGGGACGAGCTTTGCGGATGCTGGCGACATCAGTGTATGGAATGTAGTATTCCATACCTAAACTGATGTCACCAGCTACCACAGATGCGCTCTCCGATGAAGTCTCACCTGCAAAGCAGCGCTGACTCCACGGGATAGACGCAAAGTAGTCGCAGAGACCGTCCCAGTCTGCTGACGAGTAGAGCCATAACCGCCGCTTCATCTCAACTGCACGCGCAGGAGATGATACTTGCCTGCGGGCATGCAAGTATCAGGGCTTTGCGGCTGAATGCTTGTTAGTTGTGTCCTTTTTTTCCTTTCGTAGTATTCTTTAAAATTAATCCGATTCTGTTTTTGATGAGCTCTGCGAGCACGTGGTGGCATTTCACTCAAAGGTACGATTTTTCCTTCTGCTTTTTTTCGGTGATATCTTCCTCTTTCTTTTCTTCGTAATTCCTCTAGTTTCTCTGGATATTTCTTAATTTTTTCTTTTCTCTTCCCCTCGGCATTTCTTTTATTCTCTAAACGCTCGGCTTGAGATAATTTTGATGTTTTCTTTGGCATGCTGGAATGGAAGGGATACTACTAATATACTTAAAAGCTCACACCTAGTATAATTTTCATTCAATTAATGTGGAAAAAAATATTCTCAGAGCATGAAGTAAGAGTATCTCACATTGTTGATAATATTTTTTTATTAGTTCATAATGAAATGAAAGTGCTATCTGAGGATGGCGTTACTCTCAATACGTACTGTGGAGTCAAAACTTAACGTTCGGCAGCGGTAGATGCACCGGAACAGTATTCCGGTAGACATAGGTTCGAATCCTGTTTCGAGCATAAATTCTTTATCCATATTAATTTAATGAAAATAAACATAGAATTTCTAAAATTACCCCAGAAAATATAAATCTAATTTTGGTGTAACTAAGCAATTTTGGTGATTAGTCAAACACCACCAAAATCACCAAAATTAGACCACCAAAATTAGAAATGTGTCAAATAAGTTGATTTGACAAAATACTATTCAGAATTTTATAATGAAATTACTATTATTTTAAACAAATACCGAACCCTTACGCTATAAATTAGATATTTAAACAAATAACGAGCTTAAAACGTTTTAAATTATCTACACAAAAATTACTGAAATCGTGTCCGAGGGCTTACGAGAGTATTACTTACGTTTTTAGCGGGAAGTCGGAGCAAGCTGGCACGAGACAGGCACTGGTGCGGGACAGCACAGGACTCAATGATTCGAAAGATGGTAGTAACGTCCTGGTACCTATTTTCAGTACGATTCATGGAATGATTTTATTATTGACACCAAAATTTGAAACTTATCGCGGACGGACCTTATACATTTTTTATAAGATCAAATATAGCACTAAATACTCGAATTAAATAGTCAAGAGGTGGGAAAGCTAATACAGTATTAAAATAAAATTAGATATATCTAGTAAACTGACGGGTGTGTTGATTGGGATGTGATTTTTCTTTATAAAACAGGTTGTGGACGAGCCACCAAAATTATATTTTATAGTTATAGAAAATCCTTTTTTTTAATAATAATTAAAATAATATCATATAACTTATTGTGTATGACTTTATTAAGGTTTTGTAGGACTTTTTTACACAAAAAAAAGATTTATCGTATCTGAACTTTAAAGTATGATTTTCAGTGGCGCCACCTCATTTTTACGTTTGAGAAATTCACCCATTTAATAATCAATGTACCTACCTACTTATTTATAAAACTATGTATAAGTAATATAAATTTTAATTTTAAGCTATTTTTCGTGGAAAATTATCATTTTAACATTGAATTTTCGGAATAATGAAATTCGAAAAAATAACAGCAAGGACTTTTAATTATTCGTTCTATGCAATTACGAAAAATAAAAATTCGCACATAAGACTTAAGGAAAAATAAATATCATGCTTTTGAATATTCGGAGCTTTGTTTCTTAGGAGTTATAATCTTCAGTATTTTGAACGTCGGAATATTGAAATTCGGAATTTTTGGATGTTCCCAATTTTAACCACGGTAATAGTTTCAAGCAAACACTTCTATAATTTTAAGAAGTCTTTGGTTTCAAGTGTTTAGCTATGACGGTTCTTGAAATACAGCCTGGCAACAGACGGACAGGGACAGACGAACATACAGCGGAATCTCCATATCTCCATTTTCACCCTTTGGGTACGGACGTAACGGTTACGGTTACGGTTTGGTTACGGTTAGGTTAAGGTCGATAAGGGTTTCTATTATAATACGAGTCCTAGCTGTTGCCTGCGACTTCGTACGCTGCATTTTATATGTAATTCTTTAGATTGATAAAACTTTTTTATCTATAAACCGATTGACATGAAATAAACACTAAACGTTAAGTGAAGCAAACTTAAACACAATAAAAAACCGCATTGCAATCGGTTAAGCGGTTACTGAGATTAGCGTGCACAAACGTACAGACAAACAGACAGTTACGATTTTATTATATGTATTGTTATTGTTATAAAAGAGGAAAGATTTGTTTGTTTGCATCGAATAGGCTCCGAAACTACTGAACCGATTTTCAGTATTTTGAACGTCGGAATATTGAAATTCGGAATTTTCGGATGTTCCCAATTTTAGCCGCGGTAATAGTTTCAAGCAAACACTTCTATAATTTTATATAGAAGGCTTTGGTTTCAAGTGCTTAGCTATCACGTTTCTTGAAATATACAGGTAACAGATAGACGGACAGACGGACACACAGCTAAAATCTCCATAAAAGGGTTCCCTTTTTACCCTTTGGGTACGGACGTAACGGTTACGGTTACGGTTTGGTTACGGTTAGGATAAGGTTGGTAAGAGTTTCTAGTTTTTATTATAATACGAGTACTAGCTGTTGCCTGCGACTTCGTACGCTGCATTTTATAATTATGTAATTCTTTAGATTGATAAAACTTTTTTATCTATAAACCGATTGACATGAAATAAACACTAAACGTTAAGTGAAGCAAACTTAAACACAATAAAAAACCGCATTGCAATCGGTTAAGCGGTTACTGAGATTAGCGTGCACAAACGTACAGACAAACAGACAGTTACGATTTTATTATATGTATTGTTATTGTTATAAAAGAGGAAAGATTTGTTTGTTTGCATCGAATAGGCTCCGAAACTACTGAACCGATTTAAAAAATTCCTACCTTAAAGAAGCTACTACACTCTTTCCGGTGAACATTGGTTATATTTTATTCCCGTATTCCCACGGGAACGGGAGCTATGCGAGTGAAATCGCGTGACGTCTGCTAGTATTGAATAAAACTAACCTGCACAAAGAGTGTTCCATAACGATCTTCTCGCCATCAGCTCTAGTCTGTGGTAGAGGTAGACCTTTCGTCTCTGGCAGCGTCAACGCGAAGCCAGCTGCTAGGAACGTTAGGACGGTGAATATAACCATCGGCAATGGATTCCAAATACGCCTCTGTAGAATAGAAAAAAGTTTAATTGAAAAAAAAATCGGTTGTCTATAAAGTTGGTTTACGATGGTTGAACGTGACAACGTCATAAAGAAATAAAAATAAAACTTAAAACAAAAATAAAAAAAAAAAATAAAAAAAAAAAAAAATAACAAAAATAACTTTACAAAACAAAAAAAAATATAAAAACACATCAATTGATTATAGTGCCATCTGTTGAAAACATTACTAAAATAAATGGAACGCCTCAGAGCGAGGCAGAGCGAGGTAACGCGAGGGAGGTAACGACATATTGCGTCATCCTTTTTCGTTCGTGCAGCCGGCTCCATCGAATTATAAGACGTTATCACGTCAAAAATCAAGCGCTCGTGGCCCCGCGGACTCAGTGTTTTGTAAACGACCACTGCAGTAAGCAACTTTCGCTATGGCAGCCGTCGGATTGGTGACCACTTTGTGATACTTCCATTTGAAAGTTTCCGTGTTTCAGAAGGCACGTTAAGCCCTGACTCTCGGTTGGCAGTAACATGGCGGTCGTTAAGCCAAGATGGTTGCCATAAGAACTTAAAATGCGCAAGGAGTTGAATATTTTTAAGTCATGTTATCATATGGAAGCGCTCGTAGCCCCGCGGATTGATTCAGTGTTATGTAAAGTAAACGATCACTGCAGTAAGCAACTTTCACTATGGCCGGTCCATGGATGGGTGACCATCCATGTGATCACTTTGTGACATTTATTTGAGCGTTTTCGTGCTTCGGAAGGCACGTTAAGCCGTTGGTCCCGGCTGCCAGTAAAATGGCAATCGTTAAGCTAAGTTGAAGGCTTTATTTCAACAGCAGGCAGTCACAACCTGCGCCTGTCCATTTAAACACGGCAATACAGCTCACCACCTAGGTATTACGTGGGACAAATTATACAAAGGTGAAATGTGGGCATATAATATGACTCTGCCTACCCCCTTTGGGGATAAAGGGCGTGAGTATGTGTTGTATCTTACTAATATTATAAATGCGAAAGTTTGTGAGTGTAGATTATGTGGGCATAAAATTGGTGTAATATGTCTATGGATGTGGGTATGTCTAGATTTTGAGTTCCGCAGTCGGCGGCCGACGTGTCGTCGCTGAAGACTATCGTCCTCCATGACCGGGGGCCTGAGGACGGTGTGAGGGCCGCTCACCGCCCTTACAGAAGCAGGCCCATGACGGCAGCGTGACGTGACGAATTCACGCACGCCCCCCCTTAGAAGCGGGATCACACCCGAAACCCCCCAAAGACGCGGGATAGCACCCGAAACACACCATAGGCGAAGCCGCAGTGTCGGCCGTGGGTCTGTTGGGAGTCCTGGGACATCCTTCCGAGGGCTTACCCAGGGCTCCCAACCGTAGGCTGTTGCGCGTTACGTGAGGTTTTTAGTTGGTAGGAGTCATAGCAACCATGATGGATTTTCCCTCACCTTAAAAAATGTCTTCCGTGCTTCGGAAGGCACGTTAAGCCGTTGGTCCCGGTTGCCAGTAAAATGGCAGTCGTTAAGCTAAGTTGATGGCTTTATCTAAACAGCAGGCAGTCACAACCTGCGCCTGTCCATTTAAACACGGCAATACGGCTCACCACCTATTACGTGGGACAAATTATACAAAAGGTGAAATGTGGGCATATAATATGCCTCTGCCTACCCCTTCGGGGATAAAGGCGTGATCATATGTATGTATGTATGTATGTATGTAAAAAATGTCTAGATGTTTGGATGTATGTAAGTTTGTTACTCTTTCACGCTCTAACGGCTGTACAGATCTAGATGAAATCTGGTATAAAGATGAAATAACACATAGACCTCATTTATCCAAACAACTTCACATGGGAAGTAGTAACGTGCGCCATCTAGTGTAGTCGTATCAAAGATAATAAAATAGTATTACATACAGATCGGCAACTCCCTGTCGCGCCACACCTGTCAGTAGAGTTGACGTGCGCGTTGACGGACAATTAGCTTACATTTTATTGATCACACGCACACATTCAAGCTGGAGTTCCGCCCTGTGGTAGTATGTTACTTACAGAGTAGACAATAAAAGGTACAGAAGCCGCGCCTGCACCCGCAAAGACATTTGCCATGGACATTCCTTGACTCCTGAACGGGGTCGGTATAATTTCCGTGCTCCATTGCACGCTGGCTGCGTACACTGATGCCATGAAGAAACGAGCCGCTATGTTGAACACTGCTTGAGGGAGTCCTGGAAAACAAATACATGGATTCAGTGTTCTGTAAACTATCGCTGCTGTATGCAACATTCACTAAGTATAGCCGGATCTTCGATAGGTCACCAGCACGTTAAGCCGTTGGTCCCGGTTGTCAGTAACAATTGGTGACCACTTGGTGGTATTCCCATTTTGGTAAGATTGCGCTTCGCAAGTCAGTGAAATGGCAGTCGTTAAGTCGAGTTGAAGAACTTGTAGTAGCTTGAAATTATTTTAACACAATGCAAATGAGAATTAAATTATTAGGAAGAATAAAGGCTCACCTTCGGGTACAAAGAAAATAATTAGCGATGAGAGAGTGCTCAATAACAATCCTCCCGTTACGACCTTTCTTCGACCGAACCTGAAAAAATTAGACATATTAAAATGCACAGAATCAAACAAATCAGTAGGGTTCTAAAAAGGAGTTTTTCCAGCGTTTTGGCAGCGATAACACATGTGTGTGTGTGATTGTTGCAAACAGATTATGATGCCCACAGCGGAACATTTCTTCACGTTCCCGCTTCCCGTGGCAACTTATTTCCAGGATACAAAGCCTATGTGTTATTCCAGACTATAAACTATCCCTGTACCAAATTTCAGCCAGATCCGTTCATTCGTTAGAGCGTGAAAGAGTAACAAACATTCACACTCACAAACTTTCTCATTTATAACAATAATAATAATAAATTAAAAAAATTGGTATCTCTGTCAACATTTTGCTCCACATTTTTAATTACTTTTTGATATAAATACACATAAATATAACGGATTTTTTAGATATTTATCAACCACTACAGATTTACAGTGAATATTTTATAAAAAGATGGATAAATTGTTGAAGAAAAATACATTTACAATATCTATATCTATACTTATACTTATAATAAAACTGTAGAGGGTCGGGAGTCTGTACATGGAAGATGTTTTGAAAATTTTAAGTGTAGGGCGTTCTCTAATCGATACTGAAGCCGAAAATGTAATTTAAAATTTTCATGTCTGTCTGTCTGTCTGTCTGTCTGTCTGTCTGTCTGTCTGTATCCCGACTAAGTATCACGCCGAAACTACTGAACCGATTTGAATGATACTTTGTACGATCTAAGCTTATAGTCCGAGGAAGGTTCTTAGATACTTTTGATCCCGATATTTTGCGCGGTTCCTTCAGGAGAGGGGATGAAAGGCAAAATAGGTTTTTAGCTATAACTTCTCACTGCGTGGTTCGATTTCAAATATTTGTTTGGTGTCTGAAAGGGAGTACTTTAAGCATTATTCCATACAATTTTCAATATTGAGGGTTATGTAGTTCAGAAATTAGGGGCATCTCAACTTTCGGTAAATCTAGAATTCAACGTTTCTTTTGAAAGTGAGTCTAAACGGGCGTGTTGGCTTAATCATAAAAGAGCTTAATGATTAAGGCTATTGTAAAATAATTCAGTCCGCGCCGAAGGCGTGGACTGAATTGTTTTAGAATCGACTTAATCTTTAAGCTCTTTTATGATTAAGCAAACAGGGCCGTTTCACACGCTGCTTGATGAGTCTCATGAAGAAGTACTCCTCCATTCGTACACCTTATGTGACGTAAACGAAGTTGCGAGGGTCAGCTAGTATTTGAATATAAAAGGTTTTGAAGTCCATGACAGCTGTCATGGCTTGCCTAATAAGCAGTAAAATGAAAATATTTATTTGAATCCAGCAAATGTTAACAAGATCCAAGAAACAAGCAGCACGCCTAACACCTCCGGACTCATCACTCAGCTCCGCCTCTCTTCCCCTTGAATGTGTATCAGCGCCAAGGGGAATCGCAGAGGCTCGCTCTACGTCGAGTGATGAGTATTCCTCTCCGCCGACGTCGCCAACACCTATACGTCGACCGGGGAGAGGCCGGCCACCGTCTCGCTTGGGACCCCGAGGCCCACCGGTCTCGAATAGGGCCCCCGCTGCCGGTGGTAATGTGCACCGCATGCAATGGACTTCGTCAATGAATGAAAATGTCATGCGGGCATATTTTGTGGCTACAGAGGGAGGAACTAACCTCACTGCGTATCGTGTTCGTTTACTGCCTTTGTTTCAGGCTCTTGAACCAACTGTCAACGTGTCGGCGCAGCGGCTGTCGGATCAAGTACGGGTCATACAACGTAGTCATATGTTGGACGATGCCGTGCTTGAGAGGATTCGCTCGGAAGTACAGAGTAACATTATCATCCCTACTTCGTCACATCCTAGTGTATAGTGAAGTAAACGAATCACAACCTGTCGTACCCATTGACGAAGTAGTGGATGATATTGTTACAACAGTAAGTACACAGTATAACGATGAATTAAGGAGTGTTTTGGAGCGAGCGATTCAAGATTATAGATTTTGTGATCTCATATGTCGTCCACGTATACCGCGTTTGCCTACGCATAAAAAGAACATGGCGCTAGTGGGTGCCCTGGAATCGGCTCTACCAAGTTATTTTGAAACTTGTGTAGATATAAGTGATGCACACTCAATTCTGTATTGCGCGGCTGTAGCAGTGTGTCGAGTGGCTGGTGTAAAATTTCCAAAATTTGAGCCAGCTACTAGACCTAACTCTGTTCCAGTCTGGCAATGCAGAATTGAGCGTCGCATCGCCGAGACTAAGGGTACTCATTGGTAAGCTATGCTGCTTCAGGACGGGTAATACCCGTCCCAGGGTAATGCGTTTTGTGACTCGTGCATTTGCGGGGACTAATATTAGTCCTCGCGAATACTCAGTGCGAGTCACAGAACGTATAGACCACCTGAAGCAGAAAATTTATGCGTGGGCTTGTATACGGCGATACAAATAGCGAGTGGATCGCTATACTCAGAATCGCTCGTTCCAAAACGATGAGAGATGGGTGTATAGAAGATGGGAGCAACCTGATTCAAGTATGACTGACATGTGCCTACCAAGTGCTGAAACCACTAGTACATTTTGGCAAGGCATTTGGTCGGTACCTGTTAGTCATACAGAGTGTGAGTGGATGCGGGATGTCAAGCTTTCATGTGAGCCAATACAGACTATGGAACCAGTCCTAATAACATCTAGTGACATTGCCAGTGCGGTTCGTTCGTTGCCCAATTGGAAGTCAACTGGGCCGGACGGACTGCACAACTTTTGGCTGAAATGGTTCCATAGCTCACATGCTTGTTTGGCATCCTGCTTTCAATCATCACTTGAGTCTGGGTCGCTTCCATCTTTTATGACTTCGGGTATCACACACCTCCTCTACAAATCTGGTAGTACTACGGACCCTAAAAATTATAGACCGATAACTTGTTTACCAACGGTCTATAAGCTTCTTACATCTATTTTGAGAGTTAAGCTATCAACACATATTGAAAATAATTCTATTATGTCCAACTCTCAAAATGGATGTAGAAGCGGGTCACGTGGTACTAAAGAACTCCTTATTCTTGATATGGCCATTAATCAACAGGTTCGGCGTAACTGGAAAAACCTTGCGACATGCTGGATTGATTACAAGAAAGCCTATGATTCAGTGCCACATACATGGCTGTTGAAGGTGCTGGAGTTGTATAAAGTTGATGCAACTCTTAGCGCCTTCTTGAAGACATGTATGGGGCAATGGACAACGGCTCTTGTATATCCAGGATGTCGTCAGGTTCTTGGGGATGGCGAGCCTGTCAGGATCAAGAGGGGTATATTTCAGGGTGACAGTCTGAGTCCCCTATGGTTTTGCCTGGCACTGAATCCTCTCAGCACTTTGCTGGAGGGTTCAGGATTAGGCTATCAGTTTCGGAGAGGAGGTCAAGTTGTTTCCCACCTTCTTTACATGGATGACTTAAAATTATTTGCCTCCACCGATTCCCACTTGATCGAGTTACTAAAAGTCACAGAAGCTTTCAGTAATTCTATTAAAATGGAATTTGGTGTAGATAAATGTGCAGTCATGCATGTAAAGAAGGGTCGGATTGTGGAATCTGAAAGAGTACAACTTTCAGATTTCACAAAACTTAAATCCCTTTCCGCGACTGAAACCTATAAATATAGGTATGTCGCAGGCATTAGGTATTACAGAGATTGGCATGAAACAAACGTTGGTGGACCGTTTCTTTGGCCGCCTGAAAAAAGTGCTGAAAAGTCTTTTGTCAGGCGGTAACAAGGTGCGGGCTATCAACGGTTGGGCCATGCCAATCTTAATCTATTCCTTCGGCATACTTAGATGGACTCAGACTGAATTAGACGCCCTGGATAGGAAAGTCCGTTCGCTATTGACCATAAACCGTATGCATCACCCACGTTCGTCTGTAATGAGGTTGTATATCCCACGAAAGTGCGGAGGTCGTGGCTTTTTAAATGCCAAGACCTTACACAATCGTGAGGTATACAACCTTAGGGAATATTTCCTTCATGCTGACGTGGGTATGCATCGGGATGTGGTAGCAATAGACAATGGACTGACCCCTCTTGCTCTTGCCAAAGAGAACTGGCACAAACCAGTAATATTGACGACTAATGATCGCAAGGAGATATGGCAGGGCAAAGAGCTGCATGGACGATTTTATCGGGCCTTACATGGGCCCGATGTAGATTTTATAGCTTCTGTATCCTGGCTACGTTTCGGAGATTTGTTCGGAGAAACTGAAGGTTTTGTTTGTGCGATTACAGACGAAGTTGTCATGACGAATAACTATCGGAAATATATTTTGAGAGACGGTACGGTTGACATATGTCGGGCATGCCACCTACCGGGTGAATCTCTCAGACATATTATTTCTGGTTGTCCTCGTCTTGCCAACGGCGAGTACTTGCATAGACACAACCAAGTGGCCAGGATCATCCATCAGCAACTTGCGCTAAAATATAAACTTGTCGATTCAGAGGTACCATATTACAGGTATGTGCCCGATCCAGTTCTAGAGAATGGTCGTATCACGTTATACTGGGATCGGTCTATTATCACTGACAGGACTATTGTAGCCAATAAGCCTGATATAGTGGTAATAGATCGATCAGAACGCCTCGCAATAATCGTTGATATTACGGTTCCACATGACGAGAATCTCGTGAAAGCAGAAAAAGATAAACAATTGAAATATTTGGACTTGGCTCACGAGGTTGTCGACATGTGGGATGTAGATTCAGCGATTATTGTTCCGATAGTCGTATCAGCACACGGTCTGATCGCCAAAAGCCTCGATCAACATCTTAAGAGGCTTGCGTTAGGCAGTTGGGTCAAGGGCTTGATGCAAAAGGCAGTTTTACTGAGCACGGCACGTATTGTGAGGCGATTCCTGTCTCTGGAGCCCTGACCGCCGGTAGCTTGGTCCCTGTACCCGATGCCGGTGGGATACTATTTTTTTATATTTTTAAATGTATTTTTTATATAGGTATATTTAAAAATGTAAATTTATATGTGATATATTGTAATAAAGAGGAATAATAATAAAAAACAAAAACGTTTCGTATCTGGAGCCCTGACCACAGGTATCTTGGTCCCTGTACCCGATGCCGGTGGGATACTATATTTTATATTTTTAAATGTAGGTATTTCTTTTTATAACAATATTTAAAAATTTATTATATAAGTTATTTAATTTAATAAAGAGCATAATAATAATAATCGAGGGAGTCGTGGTTCTAAGGAGCTCCTCCTGATAAACGCGGTTGTTGATCAACAGGCCAAACGTAACCAACGTAATTTGTCTGCAGCCTGGATCGACTGCAAAAAGGCGTTCGACTCGGTCCCTCTTACATGGCTGAAAAGGTCCTCGAGCTGTATCTTAAGATAGCCGTTACAGTTCGAGATTTCCTTGGAACCTATACGGGGCAATGGAGCACAATGCTTAGTCTGTCCGAGGTGCGACTGTCAGCTGCTGAAGACTTGATAAAGGTGAAACGGGGTATCTTCCAGGGTGATAGTTTGAGTCCACTATAGTTTTGTCTCTACCTGAATCCTCTAAGCACTCTGCTGGAGGAGTCAGGGACGGGCTTTCTGCTTCGGAGAGGGGGCCAACCTACGCATACACACTTACACATATATAATGCCTGTACAATCTCACAATATACCCACACAGTGTAATAAATATCACCTAATATACCTATACTATTACCATACTAGGTATACTACACCCTTCGGCCAAAAGTTCTCGCTGATAGACATTCCGTCGGGACCCGCACCATAAACGAACAGCAATCAACGTTACGGCACAGGGCGGAAACTCCATACAAAAATGTTCGTTTTCACCCACACTAATATACACGTAATTTACGTAGCTTGAATGTTTGTGTAAGTATACAAGGGTAACTAGCTATGGAAACAAAATAATAAGGAACAGAACGCAATCTCATGTATGTAGGTACTTTTTTTTTTCAAACCTACCCTCGGCTAAGCACAAATTAAACCAAGGCAATAGCACAAGTATGTAGGTAGTAATACGTAATGCAACGCAGTGACACTCTCTCAAGTACTGTTTACGGCAATAGATACGTCAACTTTTGCGGGGGGATGGGGAACCTTACTCAGTGGGGGGAGGCAGGGAGTTGCCGATCTGTATGTAATACTATTATATTATCTTTGATTTGCTGCCCCACCCTCGCGTCACAATTGCGAGGGTGGAGCAGCTCGACTCGTAATGTTTATGTCTTGACTGATTCCTCAGCCTTCGTGGAATAATGCAGACGAGACACGTACAGCTGAGTCGTCGCCATAGCATGTTCGGTCCCGTTACACCCTTACGACACTGGTTGCGACTGGAGGGCTTTCGCTTCTTCCTTTCTACTATGAAGCCCTCCGAATCAGTCTGTCGTTTCACAGGCTCTAGGCGTACGTTCTTATAAGATGACTCGAGAGAACGTATCTTCTTTGGACTTGTCTTCTTCGCGGCAATTTTGGAGTAGGCACTTCTAGGTGACGAAGTACTTACATGTGCCGTGGCGGATCGTAATTCATCGCCCTCAATAATAACAGTAAGTGACGCATTTGTTTGCGCCACCAGATTGCAGACCGCGCACGATGACATTTCTAGCCGTTTCGTTCAACTTTTAATATTACCAAGAAGTAAGACATTAAATCGTAAAGATACTTGCCTGTCCAGAACACCAGCATTCAACACAATAGCTACAAACTCTAAGCCCGAATGTAGACTGAGGATCGCGAAGAAACTCAACCCGAATGTATCCGACATTCGCGTCAGTCCATCAAAGACTGTCAGTACTCCGGTCAGCAATAGTATCAAGCCCAGCATCGTCCAGCGGAGAGGCCGACTGCGGTATAATTCTAGGATTGATCGTTTTTCTTCTAGTTCAGCTTTCTTGCAAAATACCTGCAAAAAAAACAAGATTCTTATCACAGGACAGCTCGCCACAGACAGTGTGTTCATCCTTACACTTTGCGTCCAGAGCGCTCGTTTATGCTAAGGATCGGCGTTGAAAAAAATCCCTGCTGTTTTCCGGAACATAAAATTATCTCCTCCCTCAGTATGGTTTTCTTCAAAAGAAGTCTTAGAAGATTTTTGCAGCTCGAGTTTTCAAACGTCTAGGCTATACTATAATGGCCATTCTCGATCAAAAAGGCCGTACGCTTATCTGTTAGTTCAGTGGCAAAGAAGAGCTGATAGACTAGTCCATGAGTGCGCTGGAGCACTTCTATCCGGATGGACCTCTACCAAGTTTACCCAAAACTGCTGAGAGTGACTCAGGTGGATCACTATGTTGCTCAACTTCTTACAAGATATGATAATTTTTGGAGTAACGTCAAATTCGTTCATGCTGGTCGAGTCAGCGTTCTGTCAGTTTCCCGGTACGAAGTTCCTGTGAAAAATGTGTAGGTATGGCAGCTAGTTAAATGAATACTAACCACAAATTCGTTCATGGCATCTTCAGGAATCTTTTTTCTGTTGATAACCTCAAACTTCTTGAGGATTGTAACGGCTTCATCGATGCGACCTCTGCTTACTAACCATCTGAAATTATACCATTCATACATTAATATCAGTGTTGCTCAGCATCTCTAGAGAGAGATGCTGAGCAACACTCTCACTCTTTACTTTTTACTCTTGACTACATATATGTAGTAAAGAGTTTACGTAGCTGAGTTGATATCCTGTAGGTATCTATAGTGTGCCGGAAATCTATCTTAAATTTGGGATTGCAGCGCTACACAGAAACTGACAGAAAGCTCCGAGAAATCGCTCGGTTCTGCCAAAGATTCTCTCCACTTTCCAAGAATAGCTCAATCAGTTTTAAAACAGGCTTGCTCAACACTTTCAGGCAGCACCTAAGGAGCCAGCACTGCAAGGAATATCGGCAAAAAGGTGGTCCAAGTGTGTGTTTTCCAGTCTGATAGGAAATACGCCATCAAAGTCAACACAGCGCCTGTCTGGTGCAAAAGCATGGCGACATCAAGAGATTGAAGGCCACTCTCACAGTCACAAAGTTATTGACAAAGAACCAATACGATTAGCAACCTGCTTTGATTGCCTTATCATCATCACGCTCCGCTTAAAGAACTCTAGTCGAAGGGTGAGCCTAACGCTGGCGGAACGTTCAAAGAATTCGCTCAGTTCTGGCAAAAATTCTCTGCACTGTAAAAGAGCGACTGTAGTACTTTTTGAACATGGAGACTTACCTGACACTCTCAGGCAGTACCCAAGGAGCCAGCAGTGCGCGGAAAATGGGTACTGAGGTGATCCAGGTCAGAGTTTGCCAGTCGGCGATGAAGTACGCCATCCAAGGCAAAACAGTCTGTCTGATGGAAAACCATTTCGACTTCTATTGAAGGCTCTCACCGTTCACGAGACTATTAGACAGCCTTTAGATATGAACCTTGATGCTTGATATACCTTGATACCTTGCGATCGTTACGCTCCGCTTTAAGAATTAAAAATAACTGGCATTATTGTCGAAGGGTTACTCGAAGACTATCAGAATGTTGCCAGAAATCGCTCGGTTTTGGTCCGGCGAAGATTCTTTCTAATGTAGAAGAACGGCTCTAGTAGTTTTTAAACATGGAGACTTACTTGACACTCTCAGGCAGTACCCAAGGAGCCAGCAGTGCCAGGAACATGGGTACTGAGGTGATCCAGGTCAGAGTTCGCCAATCAGCGATGAAGTATGCCATCCAGGGCAACACAGCACCAGTACCAGCGAATGAGACCGCCAAAGTTAGGTTGGCCACCAATGTGCGGTACTTGATTCCTAAGTATTCTAGAACTGAAAAATAAATTAAGTAATGCATTTCATTACTGATATTAGCTTATGTTATGGAAACTAGACAAATGATAAACATACATATGGTGATGCCTTTATTTCCGAAGGGGTAGTTATATAGACAATATACGAATACGCTCACATTTCACCTTAATTTACACACAATAGGTGGTGAGCCGTAATGCCGTGTTGAAATGGACAGGTTGGAGACTGCCCGCTACTACTGATTTTTTCAAGCCGGAAATATGGCTTTAACATGGCTTAACGAATGCCATCTACTGCCAACCGCTACCAAAAGCATACCTAACTGCTTTCCGAAGCACTATAACTCCAATACGAATATCTAAGAGGGACTCTCATTAAACAAACGTATTTGATACGGAACCTCCGTGCGCAAGATCGACTCGCGTTTGGCCAGTTTTTTAGCTACCCTAAAGATAAAATTTTCAGCCTAACGTAATTATAAGGCCTGTTGCTGGAACTTGTCCTGCGCACTGCCGTGCGCTTAGATGATCTGTGATATTACCTAAAACGAATATGACCACAAAAAGGTTGTTGAAGGCCATTCCAGCAATGAACCTGGTCACGAAATAGTCCCACTCGCCTCTAGTGAATATCGAAGCTACGCCGCCGATGCCTCCCACCACATTTGTAGCTGAAACAGAAGATAATAATACATAATATAATCTCGTAAGTGTATTTAAATTTAATAATGTCATAATTTAATCCAATAATCTAATTAAAAACACATACATGAAAATAAATAGATTAAATAACTAAACTACTAAACTATTGCCTACTGAACAGTCCACCCCCGATCATACCCGGCGCAAAATACTATCAGCGTTGCCGCGCTGGATAGCGACAGCTATCCTTTGTACCAGGTACGACCGGGCGTAGGAGTCATGCGTCTTGTCCTGTAGCCTACAGCCGATCTCCGAGACCAAGCTTTGGCATCACTTCCCCAACAGCCCATCGTTTCTACAGCCACTGGTACGATCAGATAACGCGACTCCATCTCGGCGTACTTTTGCCGTTTCCGGTAATAAGCAGCATCTTCCGCTGCGGCCGCCGGGAAGTGGACGGTACGTGCCAAGTGACTGGCGGCGAAAGTGCTGACGCATGTTGCGTCACACACTAAGCACTTGCCGTTCCTCCACGGCACAAGGGTCAAACCATCCGGTCTCTTGCCGTCTGCGCAAGAAAAACCTGGTGGTTCAAGGATACAGGGCACCTCAGCCGACACCATAGCCCGCCGGATTAACTCATTAAGAGCGTGGTGACGCGGATGCCTACCCGTGCAGCGACGACAACTTAAAGCATGATCACCATCGCTCTCCACCGCACCGCAGATGCATACGTGAGCACCTGCAGCCCAAGCGGAGAGTCACAGCCACCCGCAAAAAGTCGTCGTTCAACAAAGTTCCCACATGAGGCAAAGGAAGCGCATGCAGCCAAGCGCCAGACTCAGAATGCGCCACGGCCTGCAATCTGGCGAGGTCTGCTCCTACAGCATCATCCATTAAAAGCTGTAGTTTCGGTTGGCAAGAACATCGCACCATGCACGCTGTACCTGAGGAGAGCTCGGATACGGCGCTTCCGGAGCGAGAGCAGACCATGCAGTGACCGCCTCAAACACATAAGGCACCCTGAACCCGTCGCCATTTGACTGGAGAATAGTAGCAACTACTTAGTCCGGACACCCCGTGAGCCGACGCGATAAATGCCGGCAAGCCCACATCCCGAGCACGCCGTATCCCGAGTCCTCCATACCGAACCGGAGAGGCGGTCTGGAGCCACTGTAAGTCGATAAGGGAGACGTTCAGTATCGACTCTACTGCTTTCCTCAACGAATCATCAAAAAGGTGGACCTCTTAACTACACAGCCATGTAGGAGCAGTCCGCAAGAAATAATATAATACATACAGATAGGCAACTCCCTGCCCCCCACTGAGGAAGCTTCCCCAACCCCGCCACAGCTGTCATTATAGTTGGAGGGTATTTTGACGGAACGTTTGCTTAGCCTTAGTGGTCACACACACATTCAAGCTCTGTACAAACAACGTGTTTTGGTGTAGGCGACAGAATTGAAACCCAATCATTTATATGGAGCTTCCGCCCTGTGGTTGAAACAGTACATTATACCTATATGGTTATTTACTATGATTGCTGATCCACTCCCTGAGGTAGTGGCGTGACGATAAGTAGCTTAACACTTTCGCGGACAGTACGTCTAATTACGTGATTCAAGGAATACACAATGCGACACAACGCCTATTTACGTTCATTTTATTTTGGAATTCTTTGCCACCACGTAGCTAGGCGTCTTTTTTCTTATGCAGGTATATTAAAAAATGTTTCTACTGCCACAACACAAACACTTAAAAGCTTGTACTGTCATATCAGAACATTGTAAGTTCACGACTTAGGTGACGTTACACCTACAAACAAATTTTACCATAGTACACGGGCAGCGACACCACGTCTATAAACGTTCCTGTGTGTTTGTGTGTCGGGTGAGCCAGTCGTGTAGTGTCTCAGTGAGGGGGAGGTTTCGTCCGCGCTCCCCGTGCATCTTCGCCGCGTCTGATGACTTTACAAGTTTTTAGTGGTAAGTAATAACTTTCTATAATATGTATAATATTATAAGTATTATGTATTGTATGTGCCGTGTGAGTGCCGGCGGACTAAAATAGCACTACCATACTTCCCGTGGCCGTGGGTATCGTAAGAGGCGATTATGGGAGAGTGAAAAGGTATTGACCCCTTGTAACCTAAAATGGTCTTCGTTTTATGTTGTAGATAATGTATTGTATGTACCTAATCATTGTAAGTTTTATTTCATAATCGGGTAAACTTATTTTAATTGTTACTATTCTTTGGAACACCTACTGTTGAACTAAGTATATGATGTAAAAGAACTGACACCAAAAACTACATATTTTTTTATTAAAAAATGACCGAAGGGCAATGGGCTCACCCACTATTATTGGGGTCTAAATATGCTGGCCAAATCTGGGCGCGAGCTTATATTATGTAATTATTGATGTACCTATACCTAGTTTTGTTATCGTATGGTTTCTGTTTGATTTATTTGTAGCTGGCTTCGAAGAAAATTTCGAAGATATCTCTGTTTAGAAGTGATGGTGATCACGATACATACTCTGATGTAGATAGGGAATATTGGTCAGATCATAATTATGAACCCACTGGAAATTAATCCAGCAGCAGCAGTGACTCTTGAGTCATATTTGACGTTCCTGAAAGACGAAGACAATATCGTCCAGACATTGAATCCGAGAGTGGTGAAGAGATAATAGCGAGGAGCACAAGAAGGAGCCGAGTGAAACAATTGGATCAGCACCTAGTAACGTCGACAGTGATGATGATTCTGAAGTTTATCATCAACACAAGTTCCATTTATTAAAAACTTTGATTTTCTTTACTTTGGTTTCATTTAATTTTTACTTACAAGCTATAATGATTATGATCTTATGTCTACTGCTCACTCTGCTCAGTCGCACATTTACGTGCTGCCCTAACTATACTGTAATTTTAATACACATCCTGCGGTACGCCTATTTCGTGACACGTACATAGGCGTACTGACATATATGTACCATACTTATGATTTATGATGCATCAGTACGCTTATTTCGTTGTACGCACATAGGCGTACTGTCATTACGAATACGACAACTTATGTCCTAACGTGGCACAAAGTCTATATACGAGGTATTAAATTATATGAAAAATTTTAGTGCTAAATTGAGTATTCTGATCAGTACCCAGTGTCCCTGAAAGTGTTAAGTTTTTTTTAATCTTTATAATATCAGCTATTAGTCCGGTACGAGAAAGTTATAAAGTTCCTATAATTCTAAAGTTGGTTTTTTTTTACAGTGTGTGAGGTAGGTATATATAATGCTACTGTAGCGTTTTCTAACAGATCTGAGGTCGGGGCTAGGTATAGTTTAGGTATTTGTACGTCAATTCTATAACTGAAAGGATATTGAATTAGAGATAAAAATCTTTGCGCTATGGTGTTAAGCTAATAATTGCCGATATATATTTACATTTTCTAACAATTTCACCCACGGGTTTACCCGTAAATTACAAGAAATGATTTTTAGGGCCTAGCTCAGTGACAAAAATATTACAGTCTATAAAACAAACGTATTGTAACGTGGAATTCATAAATAAATGCACGAAACGAAATTCTAACAAATTACTCCACATACTTTTTTGTTTTCATTAATCTTATCTTTTATAATCGATTACTGCTTAAATAAAATATTAGAGATATTAGAGTTTGTTGCTACTGTTCCTTAAATATCTAACAAGAATAATACAAAAAATTCTAACACATTAGTCAGTGAATTAAAAAATAAAAAGAGTTTTCTATAAAATATTATCCCCGCAGTCTGCGCGGGTAGGGAGGGGGTTCGCAGTGCCAGTCGCTAGGATCAAGTATAACCCAGTCGTATCGTCTAAGTAGGTATCGAATTGTTGCGCGCCGCCCGTTTCTTTTCACGCCGCACACTGTTACAATTTTGTACACTTTGTTAGTAGAATTTAAAAAATATGCGATGAAACTATTCTAGGAACCAGTAAAATTTTATGCAAACTATTTACATAATAAATTGTTTGTTATTTGTTTGTTTTTATAATGACGTTGCAGTGGTGTAACTAATTAACTGCTAGGCGCAGCTTGTGGCGCAGCGGTCAGGTGACCACAAATATTTTAACTTTCTAGTAATAAAACAGTCAAGTGCGACTGGGACTCACGCACTAAGGGTTCCGTACAAAATTGACGACTTTAAAAACTATTACTATCTATCCCACTGGAAAACTGACATCAACGGTATCTTCCCATTCGCCTACCTACACATAGATTGCTACCAGGTGGCAGTTGGGAATAAAATTCCCATTTGCCATCAAGTGCGTATTGGGAATTTATTGCCCCCACTTTAACTCTGCGTTGTTGTTTGATTTTCCGATTTTCCTTTCCACTTGAGACGGTCATTATGCGTGAAAAATAGGTTTTATGATAACAGAAGATACTTACCTGGTTAAACTTTTATGCGGCGTGGTGTTTTTTATTTAACAGTCCAGTCTTGATTCTTTCGAATTATTATTATAATAAACAATTTTTTAAAACTAGTTGTCATCTGACTATGCTATGCTTGGGAAAATTTCAGGGATAACTTGTCTACTAATGCCGAAATTGGACTACTCCTAGTATCAAGTATCTCTTAAGTATAGTGTCTCTTAGCCCGACTTTATTTTACTGTTGAGACGCTGAAAAGGCAAACTGCATTAACAGCCAATTTGGTCGAATATGAGTTATATGTATCGTTAGAATCGCCTGATTTTTCTCTTTCGAATGGTCTAGGTAACGATTTAATCTGAGCACTTTGGTGGTCGTTCAGACACCGGTGATTTTCGATATTTTAGTATATTTTTGTGTTTTAAATCCACTCAATTTTTGATTTTGGTTCATAAAGCGCCCATGACAGCAGCTAAATACTGATAAGTCATTTAGCCTGCACATGATTTAAAAAATCATTATTTTAAAACATTTAGCCATACCATTTTTAGAAATTTTCACGGCATAAAACATTTTAGTGGTTGGTAATTATTATAGAATTTCAAAATAAGTCAATTTACTGGTCAATAAATATTAGTTTATTGTCGTATAAAGCCTTTTACCTTCCTTCTAATTGTAAAAATTAAGACGTTAAACCAATTTTGTCGATGGCCCTTACTAATAAATTGGTCGATAACACAATTTTACCTGAATTTATTTTGATGTGTTTAGAGCACATAAGCTACTCTGCTTAATGCAAAATTCATTTTATTAGTGTGATAAAACCACCAAAAAAGAAAGACAAATATAAAACACTGGCGGTTAGACTATACGTCAAGGTCGTCGTTTGCAGTTAGACCGCGGCTGTTAGCTAAGAGCCAAACGTTCTGTGGGTACTTCAGCCACCTATACGGTATAAAACTGGGAGACTACACCCATTGTCACTAGTCATAATTGACTAGTGACAACGGGTGTCATCTTCCACGATTATAACGAATGCTAATTTCTGGACATTTGCGAAGGCGAATATCTGCAGCCGATATTTGCACAAATGCGAAAACCTACTTATTGAATTCCAAATTTGCATCACTTCACTTCACACGTTACAAAAATTGATTAAATTATAAAAGTATATTTATTAGTATTGCAGCTAACGGGATATTTTCCATGTGTTATTGAGAATATTTGATATTTCGGCATATGGTCAGTATGTGCATCTTTATCACAAACGGTCCACTGAATCTGTTCATAAATACCATAGATGTGTTCAAAGAAAAATAACAAACAATATAAAGATAAGAAGAAATAAACACATTCAAAGACGAAAACAGAAATGAAAGTAGATTGCGGACGTTCTTCGTGGGGCTAAAAAGCAGCCACACGCAGCAAGACCTATAAGACGTTTTTAAGGTTAACATCTGCAAACATAGCGTAGCGTCTTACGATCTGGTTAATATAAAAAACCGCAATATTAAAGTAGAACACC